>OY747717.1:18225000-19472500 GCA_963556495.2 Valencia hispanica | reverse complement strand
CTAGGCAGCAGATGAATGCAGAGCTCTACCTCGAGTGTTCAGCAAAACATCAGGAGAACGTGGAGGACGTTTTCAGGGAGGCGACAAAAAGGGCTCTGGCCTTCAACCGAAAACAGAGGAACAACAAGAGGAGGAAGAAGTGTGTTGTTCTGTGAAGATAAAGACTTTCTGGATCCCACTCTCTCGCAGGCGATTGTTAAGAGGATCCCTTGTTAAATTCTAAACATTTGGAGACTGAGATGCTGAATATAATTAGTGTCCAACAGATATGACAGAAAAAAAAACTGATGAGATGTCATACGCGCTGCAAGGCTGGTTAGTGTAACAAAAATTACTATTGCTGCAACAGGAAACGGTAGTTTTGCCAGTTGCAATGACATTTTCCAACGTAGCAAGACGACACCTGTAAACATTGTTTTACTTTTCTAAAATGTCCTTTTTTTTTGTACAAGTATTTTTTCCCCTGAAAGTATTTTTGCACCGCCATTGCAGTGAGTTTTTATTTATTAATGGAAATTAATCCGTTTGATCTGACATAAGAAGGTAACATAATCCTAGATAAGATAGTTGGTCTTAAATATACATAAGTATTGTAGCTTTAAAAGTAGCACTGACTAGCTACCAGCATAAGAAAATAAATCGGCAGCAGGATTCTTAACTTTACCAACAGCGCCCACCAGAGGCAGAAAATAAATAGGCACCTCAAATGCCAGAGCTACAGTTGCAACAAGACTCGGTATTGTTTTAAAATAAATACAAATATTGTCTGGACGTTCACATGAAACAGTTGCATATTTGTGTTTAATGAATCGTGGATTTTCTTTGTTTACAACAACATACACAGGTTAAAGAAAGTGGCACCTGTTCTGTTACTGACCACACTTGATACGGTCTTGAAATGAACAGCCACATCACAAAATAGAAATTCTTTGTGCATTATGTCAGAAAATGCAACCATCTGATCTTCAACAAGCTTTAATTTCCCCCTTAAATAAAAAGGGACTCATAAGTGCTCACTGAGGGAATTCAAATTTGTTGTATGAAAAAAAAAGAAGGAAAATCTAACCGCGGCATTTTCAAAACGTCTAAGTTGGGTTTTTTGTGGGGAGGAAATAAGGCATTAGAAACAGGTTAAAAACAGTAAAAAAAAAATACAGTGAACGATTTGATGAAAACGATGTTCTATTACAGTATAGGTGTATGCTTATGAGAAGTGTAAAAAGAAAACGATGCTCTTAGGTGAATAAATCTTAGAGTAGCAGCACAAACGGCAGCATTTGATCACTTGGACATCCATGTAACAAAAACAAAAATAACCCAAAACTGTCAGGACTTGAAGAGTGCATTTTTATAACTTTTAGGATACATTTATCAATTATCTTGAAGCCGTTTCTACAATAAGATTAAGACCATCATTCAAACGTGTTATGTTTTCTTGATAAAATGTTAAGACGCAAAATGTGAAGTGTTTGTATATATATATATATAAAAAAAAAAACTAAATGTCTGCAAGAAATATTTTAGGAAATCTCATGCTACATTTTTATGTGCACCTCCTTTTGGTTTCACTAGTTGCACAAAACAGTTATTGTTTTTAACAAGTGCCAAATTCCCTTTTGTGGAAGTTTTCTGACAAAAAAGAAGAAGAAAAAAAAAAGGAAAAGCTACCCTCGACTGCAGATAGAGCAATGCTTGGAGTCACAGACTGGAGCTATGTACTGGTTAGCTCTGAAGTGGCATGACGGTGGCTTTAAAAAGTCTTATGAAAAAAAGAAAAGAAAAAAGGAGTTAAGAGACTGAGGTGCCAAAGAGAATATGAACCAGTGCCAATTTGACCATTACTACTTCACAGAAGTATGCACATGGCAGACGTTCAAGTGTTGAAAGGCAAACTTTGTTCTGTTCTGCTACCTGTCCTTGCATAATGATTTGAGCAAAGGCGCACCGAAACTCATGCACAAATCCATAGAAACATTCTTTCCACGATATATACACAGAATAATGCAAGAGACTGCTCATCCTGTCTGGTGATCATCCACACTGCTTCACAGCAACATCGAGTTACTGTAAAGAAAAAACGAGTCAGCTGGATACTTTGGCTGGAAGCTGCTGCTGCCGTCGAACCTTCAGCTCCGTCCATTCTCAGTCTGAACATTATGGGGTCAGTTCGTTTAGCATTTGTGCATGTTTATCTCGTGAAATTGTGGCCCTTTCAAGATCAGAAAAGTTTCACTGAAATTATTCTCAGTCACTTTTTTAGATGTCCTTCTCCTTCTTTTGAACTTTTTGGTGGACGACTTTTAATGTTGTAAGAAAGTTTCCCAGGAAGAGGACGAGAAACGTCAGTGCCAGCATAAATATCTGAAAGCAAGAAAAGAAAACTTATTTCAATTAAAAAAAAAGAAAGAAAAAGGTGCCATGAATTAACAGAAACCAAAACTGTACTGTAAATCCTTAATATTGAAACATAATGTTGACCTTAAAGCAGCATTTCCCTCAAAGATTTAGTCAGGACATTATCTCATGAAAAAAAAAGTAGCATTTGTTCTGGTTAAGATTACCACAGCATTTTAGTCAAGACATTCGTTTTCTCTCAATTCCTAAGACAGTATTATTACCCCATATTGAACTGAACATTATTTAAATCTTAGTCACTTGAATTGAAATTGCAGTTATACAAAATATACTGGCTTGCCCGGTTTAGATCTAGGAGATTTTCAGAAAAATCATCCATATCATTTAAGGATTTTCTTTCTACACTGAATGTAGTAACAAAACATAGCCTTACAAGCATGCCAGCACAGTGACTTTACACATTAATATGTTTAAAATGTATTTTTATAATAGTAGTGTTTTGAACATTGAGACAGCAGACTTTTGTGTCATGGATGCAACTCAGGTTTTCAGCCCCTTTAAAAAGGGATGTCCAGATACGAGTAGTGGTGTGCCGATTTACCATAAATAGATTCATTGCAATGTGAAACATGCCAAAAATCAATAGCAATTGAAGAATGTTCATAAATCGATTAATTAATATTTAAATGAGAAAAACAAAAATTTGCACGGTGTTCAAAAGCTTTTGTTCCTCACTTTATTCGGGACATGTGTTGGTTTCATATAAATAAAAACAGGACATACTTCAATAAATGAAAACGGAATAGTTTTGAAAGTAGCCATGGAAGGACTGAAAAAATAAATAAATAAATACATAAATGGGGTGGGGGGGGGGACGCGCAACAAGAAAATCCTGTTATTTTAATTGAATCATGAGGCACCCAAGATGGCACACCCCTAGATATGAGCTCAACAGAAGACCAGAGTTCTAGTTTAACCACTTTTAAATGTTCAGCTTCAGAGTCCCTGATTAAACTCAACTCCTGACCCTCATTGTTGGTGTACCGTCCATGATTTTCTGTCACCAGCCAGCAAGTAATGTCAGTGTCAAGTAATCAGTCTCCATGGTATTATTCACTATGCATATCGTTTTGCTGATCTAACAAATCTGAATTTCCCCTTATGATCAAAGCATTTTCACCCTTTACAATGACCTCACAAGATCACAACATGATCTCCAAAGAAATGATTTTTGAAATAAGAAAACCCATTCTAAAATATAGCCTTTTTCTTGAAACCATGACTTGTTTTGACAATGAACCACTGCTTCCATCAACATGATCCTCACCTGCCACTCCTTACAGTCATCATGTCTCGCCAAACTAAACAGGGTCACAGAGTTGTACAGCTGCCAAAACTGCAAACAGAAGAAGAATCACCTTTTATATTGACTTTGCACAGTGAAGTGGCCTAAGCAAATTTTCATTTAAGGCTTGCATTTAAAAATCTGCATCAGAACAAACTATGTCTACACATGCAAAATGGGTTATGGCATAACTCATACACACTAAATGGCACTAAAACACAATGTTAAAGTGGCTGTTTAATATTAATTACAAGCAGAAAGGTAGGAGTTGTTTGACTTACGTGGCCAAAAAACAGAAAAGGCAAAAGAAAAGTGAGCCCTCTCCACATCCACGACTGAAATCCCTCTGCAAAAGAGAAACAACTCCAACCTTATGTCCCAGAATACCCAAGAGATTTTTATGCTACTACTTCATGTTTTCTGCACAACAATCTGACATCAGAGATGGCTTGAAGATGCCCGTCTCGAGTTTCCCAGACATCTGCATCCCAACAGACTTAAGATCGACAGCTGTCTCCGTTCTTCACCTTTACCCCAATTTTCTAGCCATGCCGCTGCAGATGGCTCAAGGGTTCAAACGATTGAGATGACTAGCACCAAAAATAGTGTACAACTCACCCACTGTGAGGTCAAGCTGATTTCGCTCTCCCAAAGCCCGTAGCCTGTATAAGCAGCCGCTCTGGTAGTAATACTGGAGGAACTGAACAAAGCCTAAAATTGCAAAAAGATCGCAATATAATTACTGAATTATTAACACATGAGAAATCAGAAACCTGATAAAACAACCAACTTGGTCTGCATAAACATAATATTATAAAGCATTATCATCTCTGCTTGGGAAGAAATCAAACCACTGGAGCAGGGGTTATTAAGTTAAATGTATTTTCAAAACACATCTGACCCATCATCCGAGACTGACCAGAGTTTCCACATAAGTCTTAATGTGCCCCATTAAGCAATGATTTTAACCTCTAGTGTGTAACACATTTTATAAACCACAGTCTTATTCAGTTAAAGCTTATTTAGCCTATTGATCCACAAAATTTTATATATAAGTTTTTAATGCCCACAGCAGCTGAATTTTTATCTTGAATATTGGCTTTTATTTGTTGAATTTACAGATGGAAACTGCCGTAAAAGGAGGACCTCATTATGGTTACTCGCTTTAGTAGAACTGTGAGAACCTGGGAGGAGAAATGCTGAGTAGATTAAGAGAATAGCAGAATATTTTAGCACTCTTTTAGCATCGCATCGGTTACAAGCTTGATTTTAACTATGTTGAATTGCAATGTCCCCATCAAAAAAAAAGTAATAAAAAAAAAAAAAAAGAATGCCATCCAGTTCCCAACAGAGATGTGCTGATCCAGTTCGCTCTGGCCAACCCCCAATTACTGGCAGCTTTTTGTTCCAAACCATCTGGATTTTATTGAACAACAAAGTTTTTCAAAGTGCATGCTGTTGGTTCTTCTATTTGTAGACAAAAATAGTCAAAGTTTCTAGTTTTTTTGCATTTAATGAATAAAAGAAAACAATTTTCTCCATTTGATTTGCGAAAAGTGATCAGAAAAAATAAGAAAATCATCCGATTGGTCATGGCATCTCTGATTTAGACTTCTTCTATCTAAACAAATGGAAAAGAAAAAAAACTAGGAGAAGAAACTGATTATAGATGTTTAACTGTTCAAAACTGAACATTTTCCATGCTCTTCAGATTTCTGGACAAAGATTTTAAGAGAACAATTTGTAAAAAATATTTCCTTCATGAAGGAATACAGTGAAATCAAATATTTTTCTACAGCTGATTTGTAACACTCCACTTTGCAGAGAGCAAGTCAAACACTGTAAAGGGAGCTGACAAAACAAAAAAAATCCCAGATTCAAGATTGTTTGCTTTAACGTATCTTTGTTACTCCCTCTGAAAGGAGCATTTTTTAAACTAACATGCTTCTAAATTTCAAAACATTAAATGTTGCATTTGACTTGTCTCAGTACTCTGGGAAGGTAGTCACCCAAGTTGAGAGTATTCTAGTTGCAGCTGATAAATACGCATTTTTCTCCAAATTTTATTTTTTCAGTTTTTTTGGGCCTGAGTGGCCTTTATTGACAGTGGACAGACTTTTTGAAGGGGGAGAGAGGTGGGGAAGACATGCGGAACTCTTTAGTGGTACATCAAACCTTTAAGCAAAACTTTTAGTCTAGTCAAAAATCAATGGATTCAGTCACCTAAATATTCTTAGAAAAGAATCTCCTCTAGCAAAGAAAACAACTGTTGTGCTGTGAAGACGTTTTCTCTAGTTACAGAATTTTTTTGTTTTTGCCTTCTGTTACACTTAAATGTTTCAGATGAGTTGAATTGTAGTATAATATAAATTTTAATATCCAAACTGGCCTTGCCCTGCGTGAGAAGGTAGAGCTAACTGGTTGTGCCAGCTTTGGTGGCAACAGCTGCCATCAAGTGTTTGCGATAACTTAGCAACCAGGCTTTCAGATATGTAAATCAATTCTGGTCTAGTCCCTCATTACAGAATTGTTTTAATTCAGCCACATTGTTCGAGCATGAACGGCCTGTTTAAAGTCATGCCACGGCATCGCAAAGCAGATTTGAGTCTGGACTTTAATTAGGCCACTTAAAAACCTTTATTTTGTCTTTTTTGAGCCATTCAGAGGTGGACTTGCTTACTCACAAATGGATGACCAGACATTATCCGTCTAGATTTTCTGCCCAGTGGTCAAAATCCTGCTTCCATAAATTACAGCAAGTCATCCAGGTCCCAACGCATGAAAGAAAGCCCCCTACCACTACCACCATGTTTGACTGTAGTCACAATGTTCTTTTTCTGGAATGACGTTAGTTTTACACTGAATTTAACAGATTGGACACCTTCCCATAATTCTGCTTTTGTGTCATAATTTTGGGGATAATGAAAGAGCTTTTTGGGAAATATGAGACCGGTCTTTGTGCTAATTTTTTTAAAATCAGCAGTAGTTTTTAACTTGAATTCGGAAGAGTTATCAGGACGCTCTGTAGTTTTGCTAGGGTCACCACGCCTGGAAACTCACTGTGGCAGACTGGAGTCCCAAAGCCTTAGAAATAGCTTTGTGACTCTTCCAAGACTGAATAAGTGAAAATAATTATTTGACAGCTGCTTTTCGTATTTGCTCAGGTTGTCTTTGTCTGGTAATAAACTTATTAACATAAGAGTTCTGGTTGGAAGCTCAATTCTTTATTTACAGCATTGTACACTTTGGCTTCAACTATACAAAGATGTAAAATGAGAAGAAAGGCGACAGAAAGCCTCTCAAAGAGGATACAGCTGCATTCTGGATAAGCAACCACAAGACTTACTCTGATAAATGGAGAACGCAAGGAACTGGCTTCGAAACATCTGGTACATTTGTCCCTCAGGCCTGTCACGCACACACAAAACAGCGATAAACAGAAACTCGCGTTAGCATTTTATTTATTTCACCTCCTTAGTGTGTAACTGAATAACATGTTAAATACGTCTCTCACCAGGTAAGCATAACACCTGACAGAAAAGTGGACACATAATGGTGAGACACCCACCAGCCTTTGATCCTGAAACAGCAGGAAAGACGATGGAAAACAAAGACAGATGCAATATTTTCAAAATCCAAATGTAGGAATCTTTCTGAGGTCAGTGTCAAAACTCACCTGGAACCATTACTGATGAGGATGCTTTCTCTTATGGTCAAAGTGCAATAGTACCAGACAAGCAAAAAGTTGAAGATTTCATCTGTGACTCTGAAGGTTGAATGAACAAAAAAATAAAGTAATAAAACGTCAATTATGAGATTCATTCTTTAAGGGGAAGCGTTAACTTACCGGTAGTTAAGAAAAAAGAGACAGGTTATGGCTCCAAACATTAGGATTATTGTCATACAAAGCTTGAACTTCTCGTAGTCATCTTTATAGGCAAATCTATGTACATGAAACAAGGATGATGAGATTGACAAAACCCATTCCATTTTCGAGTAATCTTCCTAAATCATCTCCATACTTTGCCTGATTACTGAGAAGCGTCACATTCACATTGCCCAGGACCAAACTCAGGTAAAGGCTGAAAGAAAAGCACAAAACAAGTCAGCACAGTTTCATGGAATAAAGACAGCTCTCATATTACTACCAATCTAAACAAAAGAATACATTAAAATAAAAACATACATACCCATTCTTCTTTGGCAAATACGCTTCCATATCGAAGAAAACATGTTCTCTTTCTTTGATTTGTGATTTGATGTCTGTTATGAGCTTCAGCTGTTCTTCATCGCACGTCTTTGCACACCTGTAAAGACCAGAGCAAATACTGAAGAGCTGGAAAAGTTCTGAAGGAGGAAAATACTGTTTTGTTAAGTACCTTTATCCGTGCTTGTGACTGGAATCAGAATGACACCGTGCCTGGCAAAAGTATTCATACCCTTAGATCATTAGCATGTTTTGGAACGTTACAACCACAAACCTCAATCCTATCCAGAAACACTTTTTGCGGTAATTTAAACGTCCAAGTTTTTAGGAGAATGCCTCTTACAAATATAGAGACAGATTTTTTGTTGTTGTTGAAAATTCTTAATTTGCAATATAGTTCAAGATCAGTCTGACTGGAGAGTCTTACTACAGATCTCCAACTGGATTTAGGTCTGGACTTTGACTAGGTCATTCAGATGACAGGTCATTCATGCCTTAATCTAAACTACGGCACTGTATCTCTGGCTGTTTGGCTGCGGTGTGGTTAGACAGTGAACCTCTGCACACTCTTTAATCTTTTAAAGTCTCTATACAGTTTTGGTCCAGGATTGTCTTGTATTTAGAATGAAGCTTGTAGCTGTAACGTCACAAAATATTACAAAGTTAAAGGGGGTATGGATACTTTTGCAAGGCACTGTAGATACAGACACTTCAGTCTAGACACAATTAACAGAGCCTAACCGTTTTCAAACCAAACAAAAGGTTTGTTTCCCATAAATGGTGGCAGTACTCACTTTTTCAAGCTATGCCTCAGGTCTTTCAGGCATTTTCTCTGTTTGCTGATGGAGCTGCTGCACGTCACCTGAAGATTGGTAAGCTCCTCTAGTTTGTGTCTGTATATTTTATGGGTTTCCTGGGGATAAAATAGGCAGAAACACAAGTCAAATTAGACACATCTACAGATGTGAAAGAGCTGACGTTATTTCAAAATAAAAGCAGAAATTGTCAGCAGGAACACTTCACACTGAAATTTAATTGGAGCTCTGTCTGAACAAAAACCGGCCATGACTCTGCATTAAGAGGCGAGATAAACGACTCACTGCAGAATGTATTTATGCCAGCAGGCCACATAAGCGTTACAGAAACAACCGCTGCCACGCCACCAGTAGACTTTTAAAAAAGCCTTTAACATTGTAACCTAAGCAAACGTAATTAATTTTTCATAATCCAAGGATGTAGTTTTGTCTTAATGTCTTGTTTCTTTATTAGCTTGCTGTTTAGGTTTTTGTTGGCCACAAAGTGAACACACAACAGTTTAATTATACAACTTTATTCTGTCTGAAGGTCTTTCATTTAAATCTTCACTGACATACAATGGAGTCTGCCGCAGAAAGGCTGAGCTATCCGGGATTTATCACAAGCACCCTCAAAACAACCTGCTTATATCTAGATACTATAAATAAGTATTACTTACATGATTATTTTGAGTTTGAATATAAGGGGGAACTGGAACTTAGAACAAACATCGTTTCTGCCACTACGTTCGTGTAGTCTGCAAACAAAATACTAGCGCCCAGCAAAAAACACCATTATTTTGTGTTCTTGTCAAAGCAACCAAAAGAAACCATAGACACACACATACCTGCTGTGCAATAAAAGATCCCGTGGTCTGCGTTTGCCTGTGCTTTATAAGCACATGACGGTTTTGTCACATTAAAGCTGTCGATGTGCACATGACCAATTTAAGGAATACATCTCATGTCAGTCAGAAGTTGACATCTAAACAGTGGAATACTTGAGGTTATATAGCCCAGGAAGTGGTATGATGATTACTGTGAGTTATATTACAATAGGTTAAATCCTCATCTCTACAACACTGCTTGCTGGGCAGAAGTCGTAATAGTTTTATTATTGCTTATATTACGTTTAAAAAGAAAAAAAACATTTTCACAAGAAACTTTGTAATACAAATGTTGCCTTGTATTAGTCAAAGACCTGAGGCAGGATTCAGACATATGATGGCTTCGGCAAGAACACAAAAAGATACATTTAATCAAAGCAATGGATAACCTGATCATTTTGGGGAACAAGGAAGCATTACTTGAAGAAGAAGCAGGATTAAGGAGATATACAATTATGCCTCTTTCTTTTAAATCTATGACGCTGCCAGTGGCATTGGGTTGTTTTGATTTTTTCTTTATTTTTACTACAGATGATATACCTGAACAAGTTTATTTAAGACATCAAAGAAGACAGAAAGAAGACTGCTTAGCAGTAGCATTAATCAGGGAAATCCCTGAACAGCTGACTACCACCATCACTGCCACAATTTCCCTCCCTGAAGAGCAGCTCTAGATTTCCAACTTTCATGGCATTGCAGATCCACGTCTAAAGTTAACGTGATTATGATGCCTCGCCGCAATGGCATCTTCTGCTCATGAGTTGGTTCAAGTTAGCCAACTGTAGCCAAGGTGAGCTAGCCTGATAACTAATGACAGAGTTAGTGGCTATTAAGAGTTTACACAAACACAAACAAAAAACACCTTGCACGACCTTTACGTAACTTCGGTAGCAATTGTGTAATCCACAGCAGCGTAGCATATCAGGCTGAAGGCTTTAGCTGTCCTATAAATCATCTTTAGCGGCAAGGGAAAATGCCAAGTAACCTGCTGCTAGCGCTAGCCGCAACAATACAACGATGTTAGGCTACAGTCGGAGATAAACTCGGGGTTAAACACAGTCCACAGCTTAGCTGGAGCTGGATACAGCAGCAGCGAAGACTAAACGCAACGAGTCTGAGCCGAGAATGAATGGCGAACAGAAAAGTACCGAAGCCCCGCTACAATGTTTGTCAGTGACATCCACGACACAGTACACAGGAAAATAATAAATAACACCACGAGTAAACAGAGTCTGGTCACCTGTAATTGTTCGTATTCCTTTTCGATTTCCTCCCATTCTGACTGAAAAGTGGATTTGGACATTGTGCTGGAACAGAATGTGAAGGGAAGACACTTCCACAAGGTTCCACGCCGACTGGCTCGTCCTCAGTGGACTCGCTGCTCCCGAGTCGAGAAGGACTGCTGTTTCTCCGTGTTTTAATTGTGCTTCAGGGCGCATGCGCACACCCAACAGCTAGACCAGTTATAGCTGAACCCGCTCAAAGTCAACAAACACTTCCGTCATTTTTATTAAAGCTATGAAGAACTGAAAAAGAACAGACAGATTTACTTACAAATCGTTTTAATTTCGGGGTTTTATTAAATCTGTTGTTGACCAATCACAGTGCACTTTACCGTTGCTATGATACAACAAACACAACTGGTTTGCTGTTCTGCGGAAGAAGTTAAGATAGCTCTTGTTTTCTTAATTTTTCTCCAGTAACTAAACGACCTTAATTCCCAAGCGGATTGAGTGTATTTAAGTCATCCGCTTGGATACATTGCCAAGGTACAAATACTTTTATTTAAGTTAAGATATCGGGACGATGTTTTACAGTAATTTATGTTTTTAACGTAAATGGGTCCCAAAATATCGCATTCAGTACAGAAGAGAAAAATCCCACTTCCAAAAATATTTAGTTGTGACCTAACGTGATTTGAATTTATTTGTTCATACTGTTTTGGGTTGAAAGATAAGAGAACGTTATTCAGTAAATGAAAACACTGTAATGATAGTATCAGTATGGAAGTTTGGTTAGAATTTGATGCTAAATACAAGCTTTTTTAACAAGCTTTACAACTTAATTCAGAACATGAAGTCGTACGTAGTTTTGTAATTTCTTACTGCATGATTATTAAATTGGCATGCAATTGCATAATAATCAACAATGTAATTAAATAATTTACTTTATTTCCTTGAACTAAAACTAAAAAAAACTGCAGAAAAAATAATGTTACAGAAAATCAAAGTACTGACATTGATCTTAATTTACAGATCTTAACGGGATAGTTCAGCTTTTTTTTTCTTTTCTGAAGTGAGGTTCTGTGAAGTTATTAAAATATCCCTCACCATGGTTGAAAAATGTCACAGGCTCTACTGCAGGGAGTTTGTAGAATAGCGAATAAATCCTCAGAGCTGTGAAAGTTAGCTGCTAGTCATATGGACCCCTGTTTTAACTTATTTTGGCAACTCAAATCGAAAACACTTATTCCCACTGTGACATCTTTCCACCTAACAGAACCTCACAAAACGTCAGAATTTTTTCTTTAAGTGAGCCGTACATGGAAGAAATCCCAGTCGCATCCCACCGTTTTGAAACTGAAACTGTGTAGAGTAAAGGGCTTCAGATTTTCTCAACCTGATGATCTTGCCCTTTGTAGGTAGTGTTACTCTGTAATCTTCTTTCTCTCTTTTTAAAGTCGTGTAAAAATATTGAGTCTTTGGAAATCAATGGGCAGTGATCAACAGACCCTCTGAAATGTTCAAGAAGTTTTCTTTCTTCTTCCAGGCTTTCCACCTCACTCCCTCCCAATCATGCCATTTTTTAAACCATTTAAGACAAGTCTTCCCACCTCAGTACAGAAGGACATTGAATCCCAGAAATGTGGACTGCGACACACAGTTTACTCTGTCAGTGGAAATGAATACACTGGAGAGTGGCTGGAGAACAACAAGCATGGTTAGATAACACTAATACTAACAAGTTTGTGAATAGCCAATATTGAGCCAATTTTTAGAGCTGAAGTTTTTGACAACTGGCTTTTTAAAAACTTTGTCAAGGCAAGGGAATTCAGGTTTGGAAGAACGCTGGTGCCATTTATGATGGAGAGTGGAAATCTGGAAAACGTGATGGTTATGGCACCTACAGTGTGCAAATCCCAGCATCGAAGGAGTATACAAGGAAGTACAGTGGTGAATGGAAAAATGGAAAGAAGCATGTATGCAATATACTGAATATCATCTAATTAGACTGTAAAAAACATATGCTTAGATTGTGATAAATTTTTTCTATCTTTTCAGGGATATGGGACATACTTCTACAAAAGCTTGGCAGTCTATGAAGGGGAGTGGGAGGAGGACCAACGGAGTGGCTGGGGAAGGATGTACCATGAAAATGGAGACATTTATGAGGGGGAGTGGATGAAACATAAAAATCATGGCCAAGGAATCATAAGATTTTGTAGGAGATTATTTCTTTCCGTACTTTCAAATGAAAAAAGTCTGGACTCCAAAATGTCTAATTGTTTTTTTTTTTAAACCAATTTTTCCTATAGCCAATGGAAACTGGTTCGAGGGCTCCTGGCGAGATGGGAAGAGGAACGGTGATGGAAAGTTATATTATTCTGATAAAGGGCTGCTTTATGAAGGCTTTTGGGTGGATGGAATAGCGAAATGTGGGACCATTGTAGATGCTGGAAGGGACAGAGCACCAGCACCCCCTAAGCATCAATTTCCAAAGGTATGAAACTGTCACTATTACAGTTGTGACTGTATTTAAACTGGTGCTCTCCTACACTTATTTTATGAAGCAACAAAAGGTTGCCTCCCCAAAACTTTAACCCCTAGAATAAAATTATCCTGAACTAGTGATGGGCGATGTAAAAGGCATAAGGTAGAGATTATATAAATGTAGCCCAAGGTAGAGATTTTGACTTAACAGGTGTTATGCCGAGAAATGCATGCCTGCAAAAAATTGCATCCCCTGCCGTGGGAACGCGCATCGTTCAAAACTTCCTGATAACGATGAGAAAACGGATTAAAATATCCGCGACGTGGCAGCTTTTAAATATATTCGCAATATTACCAAGTTTTTGAAGAGGGGGTATACACAAACAAACAACCAGGGAGGAGTTTTATTTTTTTTGTAGCCTACTCCTGAGACACTGTGAGGTTAAAACAGTACATTTTCAGGACGTACATGCATAAGAAACATGGTAATAATGCGAATGAAATAAAAAAGCTTCCGCGTCGCTGATATTTTAATCCGTTTTCTCATCGTTATCAGGAAGTTTTGAACGATGCGCGTTCCCGCGCCAGGGGATGCAATTTTCGGCAGGTATGCATTTCTCTGCATACCTGCCTACCGCGATTGGGCATTTTGATGATGTCATCAAGCTGCATCAAGTGTTTGTCTTTACGCTACACATTGCAAGTTTAAAATTTGTTGTTTTCCATTTAACAGAAAAAAACCTGCTGAACTTGAAGCATTCTTAATTCTAATATGTGCAGGGATATTTTTGTGCAATATAAAATGTATTAATAACTAACAAGGAAAGTGGGGAATTTTGAACTTTGTGTGTTTTTAATAACATTTAGCTTTTAATTTATTAAAAATATCTCCATCTTTATGTTTTGAGAATTTCTGCATTACATTTTTTGGGAATAAAAATTTAGAATAAAAAAAACATACATTTTCCAAAATACATGTTCCTTAAATTCAAATTCAAAATTACTTTATTAATCCCAAAGGGAAATTAAATGTTGTTGTAACTCATTATGCAAGTTCCTTCAAAGATTTGTTGTAGATGCTGATGGCTGTGGGTAGGGATGATCTCCTGTAGTGCTCTGCAGATCTGAAGAAGCCTCTGACTGAAGACGCTCTGTAGTTGTATGACAGTCTGATGTAGAGGATGCTCTGGATCTATGGCGTCTTCTTTTCAACTCATCAGGGTTTTGTGGCTGTAGTTGAGGTATTATTTGAGCTTTTGTGATGTTAATCAGCTGCTGCCAGTTGTAAACCACCTTGTTGCCATGGTTATGCATCATAACAAATGTCCAAAAATAAAAAGTATCAGCAAAAATCCTTCCAGCTGCACAGCATTCAAAACCAGTTGTCCATACAAACAATGTTTCTAGCAGAAATGGAAGAATTAAAGTTTTAAAAAAGAAAAAAAATATCAACCAAAGTAACAGAGCTACTCCAACATGCTGCCACCTTGAGCGGCGCAATTCCGGAATTAGAAAATGGCATTCTAAACTGTTTTGAAGTTGTTCTGCTTCAATGTATCTGGAAAATAAGAATGGTCATAGACAGTCATTTAAAAATATATAAAGATAAGAATATATCACAATAGATAGCGTTATCCTGCATACTTTAGATTATACCGCAATATAGATTTGAGGCCTTATCGCCCAGCCCTACCCTGAACTCCTAATGAGCTAATCAAGTAGGAGCTCAAATGGGGCCTAAAACTTGGTTCTACAACCTAAAGGTCAGGATTTTTACAGTGGTTACGCTATGAAGTAAAATCCGAATCCCTTCAAACTCTGAAGAGATGTATAAAATTAGCAAATGTTTAGTAAATTAAGCCAAAGCAATATGTCACACATGCAACAGTGCTGTGGTTTGTTTCTTTTAAACTTGAAACCAGTCAAAACTCATTGGCCGTTGTGATTGTTTTGTTTTGTACTTTGGTAAATAAACGGTATGAAACACTAATGCTGTGTTTGACGTCAAACAACGCTCACAAAGCGACTAGTTGGACGCCTGTACATTTTAAAGCCTGATGCTTGTAAAGCTTGCGTAGCCTAACCATTACCCTGACGCTTGCAAAGCCCGCCCAACCAATCAGAGCGTCTCACTGTCACGAAATCACTACAGTGAGACGCTCTGATTGGTTGACGCTCAGGGGGACAACGCCTAAAAGTTCAGCCAGCTGAACTTCTGCGTTTCTCGCTTTTGCTGCTTTGAAGCTTGAAAAGCGGCAAAAGCGTATAAAGCGCTGCTGAGACTCTAACGGCCTCTACCATAGACTTAACATGTAATCTTGTCGCTCTTGGCGTTGACGCTTTTGGCGGTGTGAACACGGCATAAAACATTATTCCGATAAAATTTAATCGATCAGAAATACTTAGCACCATCCCTCCTCAAAGCTCCACCCATAAGGTTCAGGGTAATATGAAAAGCACATCAGGGCAGCCTTCTGGGGTAAGATTTTACCTGGGTAATCTGTTTTACGCTGCCAGTTGCAATGAAAACAGAGGAGAGTCACGAATGGCTCCAGAAAACTACACCGGTTTCTGCAAAATTCGGAAACAAGCCTAAAGTTTTTCAGTTCAATGACAAGGATTAATACATATTTCTGTTCTTTTTCCAAGCTAAACCTGGTGGACATGGAGTTGGTTTTACGGGAAGCCAAATCAGCGTACCAAAATCACTGTTGAACATCAAAAGGAATAATGCCAAGTTCCTACATCATCTGGTTACCTGGAAACCAATAAAATGACAGTATCTATTCATTAAGTTCTCTCAGTCATACTTTTAATTGAGATTAACTTTTTTGATCTTTAGCTGAAATCAAAACTTAACATTAGCAGTTTTTTTTTTTTAAGAAAACCTATTAAGTTTTATGATTTCATTTGAGTAGCTGCACATTGGTAATCTTGTTGCCTTCCAGCAAGAAGGTCCTGGGTTTGAATCCCTACCTGGGATCTTTCTGCATGTTCTCCCTGTGAATGTGTGAGTCCTCGCCAGGTACTCTGGCTTACTCCCACACTCTGTTAGGTTAATTGATCTCTCTAAATCTTCTCCCTGTGACCTTTCAATGATGGGTGGGTGCAGACAATGTATAGATGTATGATTTACTTAATTGCTGTCCTCAGAAGCTATATGTTCAAATAAATTTACTAAGCTCTTTTAGAAATCCACTAGTTCCTTCGGTTACCCTCAAAAAGGTGGGCCTCTCCCTCACCATACTCCGTTCCTGAAATCCTTACACTAATAAATATATGAATACAACTCTAACACCTCTATAACTAATAACTCTGTCAAAATGTATTCATTTACTGATTTAACTGTTGACAACAAAGCACCAGTCAAGTGAATAAACAGCTAATCCACATGGTTCTGTAATGGAAGCAGGATAAAAGATAAAAGCTGATCAGGATGACTTTAGAATGTGTATAAAAATCACACTTAAAAACCCAACAATCACTTGTGTGATTGTTGGGTTTAAACACAGATATCTTTATTACCGTGTTTTGATAAGCTGTAATTTACATGGATAAAACTAAAAATGCCATATGTAACAACTGAACTTCAAAACCCACTCAGTTAAAAAGTGTTTATTAAAACACTACATGTCAGCACTCTACTAATACTGTAAGGTTGGCAGCTTATTAGTCAACACATACAGCAAACAGTTCAAATACAGTCAGAAGAATATATTTCTTTAAACACACAAAAATTGAAAAAGGCTGTCCTTCACAAACACAGAAGTGCAATAACCAAGAAAAATTATGTGCTTTCAGCCGGATGACAAACGCAGGAGGGAACAGAAATGAGTCTATGGATGATGTGCCTGCCATGAGTAGAGGTGAATCAGTTATTTAGACAAGTTACCCCCTGTGTGGCTCTGATATGTGATCAACGGGCCTCCTTGTAAACTAAGTGCATCAAAATTTAGAAAACACAAACCACTTTTGGTCTAGAAACAACAACCGATCGCATGTACAGCATGTAAGTCAAAAATACACTCAGCAGGTCAAACTTCAAACGAAAACAGCATATCGGTTTTGGCCAGGAGACAGCTGACAGGTGTATCTCTGACGATGAGTGGTAAAATTAGGCTACAATCACTTAGGGACTTTGTGATTTCCAGCTACATGCATCATGGCACATTCATGAGTTTACAGTAAAATCAAGTCTGTTGTCTAAAAAATAAAACCCAAAAGTAAATTTCAAATGAGAGCTCTTCTTTCTTGTAAAACTGTAAATCCTAAATTGTGCCTTCTCAGGGAGATCCAATCCAGGTCTGCGTACTGGTCTATGGGAAATGTGAGTTTGGCGATTGTAGGATGGAAGATTCCCCTCTGTTGTCGAGCTCATTTTGAAGCCTGGTGAGGTTGGACAGCTCCTCGAGCTCCTGAAACTGTCTGTCAGTCTTGTGGCTAACCAACGAGCGATAAAAATGCACAGCGAAGACTATGAAGATTAAACCAAAGGGGACCATGATAGAGGTTGAGGTAATAGCAGCAGCCACACCAGAGGAGACTGTGCTGTTGTTGGATTTGTCGGGCTTAATGGGCAGAAATTTGACCCAGCACAGAAGAACCACCTCAGCCAGGAAGAGCAAAGTCCCGATGACAGTTGAAAAAGCCCACGCCAGCTCAATGTGTCTGTGCATCCGCTCATGCGGAGACTCCTTCACGGAGTTGAGGTTGTGCACGTTGCTGACGGCCTCTATGTTTGGGAGAATGCAGGTGCTGACCATCAGAGCAAACAGGTGAACAGCAACCAGCACAGTGGTGCAGGCACTGAAGGCGATTAGGAGAGCAGGTGGGTATGGATAACTGTTGTCCAGCTGCACTTCCACCATAGCAACCTGACAGGGAAGGAAAACAAAATGTCATGTGATTAACCCAGATACAGAGGACTAGAAATTATGATTTAAAAAAGCAGATTTTTTACCATGGCAAATCCGGAGAGCAAAGCTGATGTCCGACTCGAAGCTTTCAGTTTGGCTCGACTCAGATACAGCTTCCTCCAGGATAGAGCTTGCAGTGAATGCTCGTTCAGACTCATGTTGCGGTATTTATCACAACACCGGCCGGGCAGCGCAACTGTTTCAAAAGCCTTGCGCCACAAGACAGAGAGGACCGCACAACTACGTCCCCTCGGAAAGCATTTAGGCTCGTCTGCTGACTGTAACTGCGGAAGCTATTTTTTTTCCACCCACAATATTCCTTCAGCGTGTTGATCTGCTTCGCACCTTAAATTACCCACAAGTCCACGCGCGACGCAAGTAAATAATGACGGGAATTCAGAATATTTTCTGGGATCCGAATCTTTTGGCTCAGTTAATTAAAAACATTCGTCTATGTTAGATCTGAAATAGCTCTGAACTTAAAATCGCTCTACAGTAAATTAGATATAATTGAAAATGTATTAATTTATTAGTTTTCTTCAAAACAACTTAAACTCATTCTATAGGTTTACATGCTGTGATATATTTAAATGTTTATTTATCTTCATTTAAAATGATTGTGGCTAACAACAAATGAAACATCAGCCTACTGTCAGCCTGCACACTGACACTCTCCGCAATTAGGGGAGGCTACAAAGTCCAATTGCTAAAGAAGCTGGCTGTTTACGGAATACTGCATTCATAATGTAAAGTTGAGTGGAAGGAAAAGTGTGGTTAAAAAAAAAGGTGTGGAAGCAATTTGGATAACTGCAACCTAAAGACAACTGTGAAGCAAAGGCCATTCAAGAGTTTGAATAGAATTCACAACCTGCTGCTCGGTGTGTCAAACTTATCTTAGAGTGGTGATGATTAGTTAGTGATCATTTGAGGAACCATGTCTTCAGTTTGTGTTGGTCCAAGTTGTTTTTCCAAGCACAAAATCAGCACAGCCATCTACCACCAAATTTAATGGTACATCATGCCTTTCTCTGCTGAAAAGCTTTATAGAGATGCTGGTTTTCTTTTCCAGTGGGACTTGGAATCAGTTCACGCAGCCAACAGTACCAATACTTGGTTTAAGATCTATGGTACCACGATACCCAAAAATAGAGCCAAGCTGATTTTGATTTCACTTACTTCCTCCCTCTGGTGATGATAAGAATTATGGTGTGTATGTAGGCTATACTGCTGTTGTATGCATGACGTGACTAACTTGAAGGATTAGGCTTAAAAGTTTATCTAACTGGCTATCATTTTTAACAGATGTATAGGGTGATGTTTTGATAAAGAATATGTTAATGAAGAATCAAAAACAAGTAAAATATATCTGAAAGCTCTCAAAAGAACTCTGATCAATGGCCATATGCCTTATTTATTGACAGCAGAGGCATGTGCAAACATTGCATTTGTAGGATGAAAATCCAGTTCAAAGTACTTAACTAAAAGACTTCCATATGCCAAGCTTTTGCAATATGTTGGATGTGGGGAAAAATATGAAAGGTTTAATATTACATACAAGCACCTAAACACTAAACTCCACAAACAGCAACACCTGTGCTTTTTAACATATTATACAATAACACATTGTTATTGTATAATCCTAGTTGGTTGTAGCTCTCAGACAAGAGTCAGCTCCTAATGTTCAGAAAATGGAGTTGGTACAACAAGCTTGACTGGTTAATGCAAACATAATTTTGAATAGAGTGTGGGCTGTATTTGTGAAGTCATTACTTAGCAGCACAAACCATATAATTATTTAGGCTTATCTATATCTCAGTAAAACATAAAAAGCTCAGAACTCTGTAAAAACAAAAATAGGGCTTTAGAAAGTCAGGTCACATACATTTTCTCAAAGTTGAAATGAAATGAAAAAATGACATGAAAAAATTTCTTTAACTTCTAACTGGATTTTGTTTTGGCACTGCCATTGTCCTCTGGTAATGGAAATGTGGTGACATCCAGCCATAAATACACTAGGATGAATTTGCAAAGCAAATTACACTAGGTTCTTGCATAGGGGACTTAGGGTATATTTGATATAAGTAAAATAAAATAAAGTAGTTGATAATCCTTAGGTAAAGAGATGCAGAGCAAAACCAGAAACATAATAGTTTCAGGTTCAATTCAATTCAATTCAGTTCAAAATTCAAAATTACTTTATTAATCCCAAAGGGAAATTAAATGTTGTTGTAATTCATTATGCAAGTTCCTTCAAAGATTTGTTGTAGATGCTGATGGCTGTGGGTAGGGATGATCTCTTGTAGTGCTCTGCAGGTCTGAAGAAGCCTCTGACTGAAGAAGCTCTGTAGTTGTATGACAGTCTGATGTAGAGGATGCTCTGGATCCATGGCGTCTTCTTTTCAACTCATCAGGGTTTTGTGGCTGTAGTTGAGGTATTGTTTGAGCTTTTGTGATGTTAATCAGCTGCTGCCAGTTGTAAACCAACTTGTTGCCATGGTTATGCATCATAACAAATGTCCAAAAATAAAAAGTATCAGCAAAAATCCTTCCAGCTGCACAGCATTCAAAACCAGTTGTCCATACAAACAATGTTTCTAGCAGAAATGGAAGAATTAAAGTTTTAAAAAAGAAAAAAAAATATCAACCAAAGTAACAGAGCTACTCCAACATGCTGCCTCCTTGAGCGGCGCAATTCCGGAATGTATTATCCGTAATTCAGTTGTATCGTACTAATCCCAAGGTGAAACTACTTGAATAAAATTAATTTAAACAATTCCAAAATATTATTAAGAATACAAGTAGGTACCCTGTATTTGTTGTTAATGTAACATCTTCTTATTTGGAACAAACAAAATGTTTTACTTTCACTATCTAATGTAAAAAAATTAAGATGTTATTTTTTGGTGTTTAAAGATGGTTAATTAAATAACACGCATCCTCAAACTCTGACAACACAATCCGCTTGTATTCGATGTTATGTAATGTTTGTGGTTTATAAAAAAAAAAAAAAAAAGCACAGTTGAAAAAGCAGCGGAGTGACATGCCATGACGCTCTCCAACAATGTTTTGGTTCCTAGCCATGACGTAACACACAAAAACATGGTTCCCTTGTTTTGAAGCGTAAAGCGTGCTAAGTGCCTCCTTAACTTTACTACGCATGAGGATGCTTCTCCGAAACTGAGAGGCTGGGAAACGATCTGAAGACACGATGGCCCAGTCCGCAGAGACGTGTGCTGAAACTGGACGCAGGCTGGTGTGTAGCATCCGCCGCGGTAACGTTAGCTCGTGAGAAGAGAGACCTGGTTAGCTTAGCTAACGGTTGCAACTGAAAACATTGTGGGGGGATTTGTCATGTCATGGAAGCTGGTAAAGTTTGACGAAAACAATGAAAAGAACGGCGTATGCCGAATTCTAGCGTCCGTAACTTACTTCATTTGTGTCATATTCAACAAGCATTTGAAAATTCAACTAAGGCAAATTGTTATAGACGAGTGATAAACTAGAAACAGTTACAGTTATCACCAGCAGCTCCTTTCTCATCCGATAAGCGTCATTTAACGGTTGAAGCGCGAGAAGTCACGTTTTATGCTTGTGCTGCTATGGTAACCGTAGTGGCGCTGTAAAAACTGAAGCATTCATACGGGTTAAAGTTGGACACCAAATGTACGTTCAGTTGCTCTACTATTCTTTTGTGGCCATCTGTGGAGAAGAGTGGGCCTTTTTAGGGATAGCGAGTGGGCTTTTCACGCGTGTCTCTGTTTTTGTCATGTAAATAATGACGTTTTTCAATGGCAGCGCTCCATCTGCCGGAGGATGTACGACGAGAACGAGGATCTGTCCGACGTGGAAGAAATCGTAAACATCAGAGGTTTCAGCGTGGAGGAAAAGCTTGCCAGTGATTGCTACAACTCAGATTTTGTCCACTTAATGAAGGGCAGAGGTAAAAGCATGCTATATTACACTATAATTTTTTATTTGCAACAAAGTGAATGCCAATTTGACTGGTAAAATATTGTCTTTACTTCAGTAAACGTATAAATAGATACATGATTTGGACTAAAACAATGTTCTGTTTTGCAGACTTTACTTACGAGTATGTGCAAAGGGAGGCCCTCAGGATACCACTTATTTTTAAAGAGAAAGATGAATTAGGGATAAGGTGAGAAGTCTTTTGCATTATACAATTATTTTGATACTAATGAGCTTCATTTGACCTTTTCTTAAAGTATTTAACTAAACTATTATTAACTAGACTACAATAAACTTGCAGGAATTCTTTTGGAGTTGTTCAAATTCAAATATAGGTAATTAAATGTAAACCGTACTACTAGACCAGACACATTTTTTCAACATTGCAGAACCTTTTAAAGCAATTAAAATTTATATTTACATTTGTAGTCATACAGATCTTTCCCACAAAAGAAGTACAAAAACATTTTTTTTTTTTTTTTACATTTAGTGGGTATAATGCTTTCTTATTTATGGAAGTGAAGATAAAAAAGCTTGTGTTTTCATTGCGGATAAGAAGAAATGGAATATGCAATTTTTTGTTTTAGCCATAGCTAAGTATCTGGTAGTGTGATCGGTCCAAGCAGCCAAGTGCTCTCATCGCTGCAGCATTATTAAATATTGGTGTGTTCCTATGCTTTTTTACCAGTGTAATAAAAGCACTGCCGCAGTATAGAAGAGAAGATCTGCTAACAAATGCTAATAAATTCTGTCTAATTGTCAGGCAATGTCCCTGATAAAATCCACTTTACCTTTTTTCTTTTTGCAGAATGCCTGATCCGGAATTCACTGTCAGTGAAATAAAAGGATTAGTTGGTAAGTAGAATGCTACAGATACCAACATAATCATACAGATATCATCTTGTATAACATGTCTGTTAATCAAACAAAAAGCTGACTCACTTGTAAAATTACTCAAGACTCTAAACTCGTCTAAAGGACACATTGAAATAACCACCACAGAACTTAAGTTTTTGTTCAGTTAAAGTTCCTTTTTTTCACTAGACAAAGAATTCGCTGCAACTCTGTTTTGTCTTCCAGCAAGAAGTGTACAAGCAAATCAGGTTACCAAATGATAAATTCTGTAAGAAAATGGTTTAAAATAATGTTTTTGAGTTGGCCTGATAGTGCCTGACAGTGACTGATTTTGTAACACCGTCACGGGATTATAAAGTTGTTCTTTCTTTGTACATAAAGCAGAAAAAAGTAAAGCGTCCAATAATTAGTTAGAAAATACATTGCTTTTATACAGGAATCATTTCATGTAAATTATGAAATACATATTTATATTTTTAAAATATAACACTGAGATGAAAAGGTGCATTCAGAATACTCATACAGATGTCTGAACCATTGGATAATATAGAATAATACTCCCACGGTGATGCATTTGTGGTGATATAAGTTTTCTTGTTTAAAGATATTATACCATTATTAATTATTTTTGGCCATTCTCCTTGTAGTTTCTACCTTTACCTACAAATATTGTTCATTATTAGTTTAATTTTGAAGAAATTAGCCCCATCTAGTGGGGACCCCTGTGAATGACACTTTGATGAGCACCTAAAGTGATTAATAGCTGAGCAGATGTATGGAACCCTCAACATTTGCTTACACCCCTAGTAAAAATGTGTAGATGTGTTGATTACTTAAGCTTTTTTACAGTAGCCTAGTCTCACACTGACAAATAGGTTGCATCTTTCTAACAATGAGGTGTGAAGTTTTGTTTCTTACAGTTACAGCTGTTTTGACTTTTTAATTATTGATTAGACTGTTGATAGATACAAGCAAGTTAAGAATGGCAGCCATATGCTGAATTATTAAGATAAAGACATATCTGTTTGTCTTAAATTGGCATGTTTTCTTCTCTAACCTATTTTGATGAGTGGCTCATAGAAATGGGCCTTTGTGTCACGTCATATATACCCCCGGAAAATCTAAAGTCATGGATTACTTGATAAAATTTCTTAGATGCTATCATCAAATTAAAAAGGTTAAAAAAAAAAAAATGTATTTTCTTTGAATTTTCTGAGGTGTTAATAATTGAGGCACTGCAGATTTAGTTAACATTACCTGCTTCTTAATGTGGGATTTCCCCCCCATTAAGTAAATATATTTAGGTTACAGGTTACATTATTCTGAAATTTGAAGGATAAGAATAAACTACTGAAATTAAAGCTTAAGCTTTGCCTTAGTTCCATTTCAAAACTGCACCTTTGTGGTGGAGCTTAAACAATCTAAAAAAACAACAAACAGTTTTTGCCAAGATTATGAGAAAATGACCTTAGTGGCATGGTATTCTTTGTAATACCACAACTTGCAGCTTTTGTAGTAAATACAATGTTTGTTTGTTTTTTGCAGGCAGTCGCAGGTCTGTGGACGTCATGGACGTGAGCACTCAAAAAGGCTCTGAAATGAGCATGGCTCAGTTTGTCCGTTATTACGAGACACCAGAGGAAGATCGCGACAAACTCTTTAATGTCATCAGCTTAGAGTTCAGCCACACTAAGCTAGAGCATCTTATCAAACGCCCCACAGTGGTAATGTACCTTTGCACATGCACACTGATATTGTAAAATGTGTCATAGGGGTTCAGAAATCTGATGGCATAAATAAAGAGTGGCTGAGAGCTTGTTACTGAGGCATAACAGAGCAGTTCTGATTGTTTTTACAGGTGGATCAGGTTGACTGGGTGGACAACATGTGGCCTCCTGATCTGAAGCATAGCCAAACAGAAGCCACCAACATTATTTCAGAAATGAAGTACCCCAAAGTGCAAAGGTAAAACTTTGACAGTGTATCGATTCATTTTTTCCCCCAATCACTTCCTTGTGATTTATTTAGGAATTTAAGAAAATGATGTTAAAAATAGGTTTTGTTTGACAAAACATTATTGAAATTTGTTATATTCAAGCAATTTTCAGATTTTTCTCCATCATTAAGTTCCTAAACTGGTCTGATTTGTTAACAAATAGAATAATATTTTTTGTAGACGTTTTTTGTTTAAAAGTGTTGCTGACACATGCAAAGATATGCAGTGAAAGTGTTTGTTTAGATGTTTGCTTAGTGTAGTTCTTTTTTCTCTTTGTTTTTGTTATTTGCACACTGTTGCTTTATGTCTCAGTGAAATTAGCCTTTTTCCTTTTCCATTTTACACTTCAGTAGATCTCCTTTTAGAACTGCTCTCATCAAGCTAAATAATTAAATAATTTCTACCTTAGTGTGATCATTTTACCTTCAGCTAATCTCCAGATAATTGACTATAAACTATTTTCAGTTGTCTCCATTGTCAGTTTCTTATAGTGGGAATGAGTCTTTTCCTAGTAGTAACTGTTATTACTGGTGTCTTCTAAATGGCTTGGATGTTTAATTTTTTGAACATCTTTATGTAGAGCTAAGTCAGATTTTATTTTATTTTCAGGTACTGCTTGATGAGTGTAAAGGGCTGCTACACAGACTTTCACATTGATTTCGGAGGAACTTCAGTTTGGTATCATGTATTCAAGGGACAGAAAGTATGTTTGTGTTTTGTATTCATACCTAAACTATATTTTATCTATATTTAAACCAAGATTTTCCGTCATAGGATTTAATGCTCGGTAGACCCAGTTTTTTAATGTTAGCCCAGTCCATTGCAGTAAAAGCTCTGAGTAACAACACTTCTTTTTGTCAGGTATTCTGGCTTGTGCCTCCAACTCCACATAATCTTGCACTGTATGAGGACTGGGTCATTTCAGGCAAGCAGAGTGACATCTTCCTGGGAGACCGAGCTGATGGGTGCCAGAGAGTGGAGCTGAAGCAAGGATACACCTTCTTCATCCCGTCTGGTGAGCTGAGATAGTTGTTGTTAGGTAGGCATCAAGAATAGGTTAGATACTAGTCGAATTAAGAAGGACACAAAACCCAGTGTTTGATTCCATCCATCAATTCATCCAAACATTTTTTATAACAACCCTGTTTGTTAAATAATTTTGGAATAATTCAGCCTTCCTTATTGTTTTGATTGCTTTTTGCAACTTAAGGTTGGATCCACGCTGTTTACACTCCTGTGGACACACTGGTGTTTGGAGGCAACATTCTGCACAGCTTTAACATCCCTATGCAGTTTACCATCAATGAGATAGAAAACAGGACAAAGGTAGGAGTCTTCATTCTGGAATGCATGATAGCATACTGACCTGCACAGCAGCGCAGGAAACTCTGAAAACAGTAGATCAATCTCTGTTAAATAAAAAACATTTTGAGTTAATTTTAAACTGTGAAAAATAACTGATGTCTCACATGTATTGGCATCTGCACAAGATATTTATGCAGAATAGTTTTAAACATTCAAGAAAATAAATTACATTAAAGCAACTATTATATTGACTATTGTATTGACTTTAAACCAACTTCCTGAGGAGCTGTACATACTTTTAACATTCTAAGTACTGTCTGCTGGATCAGAATGCAACATATTACCACTTATTGTTTGTCAGACTTTTTATTGTTTAGTCTTCTTTCTATGCACAACCATGTATAAAAACAAGATCTTATATCTGACATCTCTGATCTCCTTCCTTAAAAAAAATATCTAAAAAATGAAATGTGTATAAAATGTTAGCAGTAGATAGCAAGTCTGAGTTTATGTAGGTATCAATACATTTTTCCTCTCCTTAGGTTAATTCCAAATTCCGCTTCCCATTTTACTACGAGATGTGCTGGTACGTCTTGGAGCGATACCTGCACTGTCTCACCAAACAGTCCTACTTTACTCAGGAGATCCATAAAGAGTCTGTCGGTGAGTACAGTCAACTGCTACCACAAAAAAGTAGGATGTATAAAATATAAAAAACATATAATTCAACGATGTCCAAATTGTTAAAAGCAGGATTTTTGTAGAATATAGTGGGGGCTGGAATTCAAAACCTCCAACTTGTTCCGAGTGAACCTATTTGGAGGTTTTATATCTTACAGACTTAAAATGAGCAGCTGTACTTGTTCTGATTATGTAAAGTGAAATCCACCAATCAGAAAATCCTGTAGTTTTGCAATTTAACCCCATTGAGTTGGGATTAAATTGCATATTTTAACCTAATTCATGTTCTATTTAAGTGAGTTCTTGATTATACAGGTCTGATGGTAATTGGATATATGTTTGCTGATGAAATTTAGCCAAAAAATGTTTTTAATTAGTTAACTGATGATTTAAGAAGGTGAGGGAAATTTTGTCATTTCTACCTAGGACCAGAGGGTTGTTCCATAAAGTTAGTTAATCTCAAAAGCCAGGCTTACTTTAACAGTCCCGCCTTAATTTCCTAAAATTCAGGCCTGCTCTTCACGGAGCAAAAACAGGTATAGTTTCAAAAACAAAGTCTGTAAAAACAGCATCACAATAATTAAAACGGTTGTCCACATGATTTAACACAAATAAAATGCTGCAGTACATATGCCGGGCCCACTGGTGGCGTTGTGACACTGCCAGAGAAACACAGAAAAGAACATTGAGCATGTGCAGTCAGCCCGGTGGCAAACGCAACAAATCTAGCTTCAAATGAGAGCTTTATTCAAGAGCATATGGTGTCTGTGGTTCTCTGGATTCATTTTTTGCTGCTGGTTATAGAGCAGGGACAGTAAATTGTATTCTAGGATCCATAATAAGGTCAGTATTTGCTTTATACTACGACCTCACCGTACGGCGCCATGTTTGTTCACTTTTTTCCAGAGAGACTTAGACTTAACTTTATTCATCCCTTTGGGCTGACTCCCTCAGGGAAATTAACAGCGCATGCACATTAAATATAGGAATGCTGGAGAGCTCATAGTCACGGAGACATTGTGAGATTTCTCCACTCAAGGACTCTGTTTCAAACATGATCGTTTACAGTGTCTTGAAACGCCGGTTCCTTGTGGATGAGACACCTATTCGATTAAATACCTGGTTTCATCTCCGTGTAGACAGGGTCTCAATTCCATGAACGAGGCTAACCTGAAGCCCCGCTTAGTCACTATAGTGACATGCTGTTGCAAAAGCCTGCTCTGTGGCAGGTCAATCGTGAGGCTTATTTTACATTGATGAATATGATTGGACAAGCCATGTGATGTCACACTGCACGTCGTCGTCTTCTTCTTCTCACCACACACCCTCCAATATAAAGTTATTGCACCGGTTACAGTTTCCTGTTTGGTGGCTAAATTATGCAATGCAATCTGGTGTTTTATCTTTTAAAGTTTAGTTCTAATTAGATTTAATTTTGACCATTTTGAAGAATATTCTTCTATGTAATGTATGTGCTGCCAGAAACTTGTTCCACTTATGTTGCTCCTGACACCAAGCGTTATTAATAATTACAAATATATCACTTTTTGTCTAAGATGAACCCATAAAAAAATCAACATTCAGTCCTGTTTAAATGTGTTAAAATAACCTTAAAGTACCTTTCAACTGGTAACAAAATACATATGTAAAAGGAAATACTTTATTAATGTGACTTTACATTTTGAAGGTTTGAAACTGTTATGTCGTTGTTAAATATTTTTACATCCTTACTTAAATCATGCTCTTACACATTTAACCTGTCAGCCATTTTCTGTCATGTGTTATATTCTGGTTGTAATAATTCACAACAGACTCCAGATTATTTTGCCCTATCCAACCAGGTAACATAATTTTTTAACATGAATTTAGAAGTTTACAGTCAGAAACGCTTATCAGCTCTCACTGTGTGTCCCACTCTAGACTGTCTGTGCAGCAACACCACCTACTGCATAACACCGGTATTACAACTCAGCATGTAATCAATGATTCACATTAATACACCATACAGCCTCACTTTTCATGCAGATTGTGTTCCCCTTGCATTAATAATTATTTCTCAGCTTGGGAGAAGAACGCTGCTCTTTTCTTTCCTTTCCCATTCTCACCTATTTAGCATCGATTGACAGAGGCTGCCTTTAATGTACTGTGGACACCTTGAGCGTGGCTTGTTAAGCCTGGCTTGAATTAGCAGGGATTGCATCCACCATGGCTTTGATTGTTGAACCAAATAAGCCTGGAGTGAACTGTTAGGATAATTCAAGCGAGGCTATTTCAAATGAGCCTAGATTTTTTTGAGCTCACTTTGTGGAACAGCTCTTTGGGGAGTTGGGTGTGTTTTTTACTTAATAAATTAAATCAACTATTGAAAACCTGTTGTCTTTACTAAAATATTTTTGATCTGAAAGATTAAGTCGTGGAGGTGGGTAACACCTTTGTAAGGTGAAGTAAAAACAAAAGCTGTCTTGTTTTCAGTGAAAATTTTGAGGCATTCTCAACCAGGGGTATTATTACCATTTATTTTACTTCTAGACGATGAGACAAAGATAAAGACAGAGAGCCCTTCTTCGGACTCCAGGAGCCAGGACATAAATGAGGACTCCTGTGGACCTCAAGTCAGGGACGCCCACGGAGAAAAAACTGAAAGACCCACTGGAGACGGCCCCTGTTCGCCTGACAACGTCAAGGGCTCACTGCTCAAAGCAGTTTTATCTGTCGACTCGGAGGACAGCTGTAATCCCAGCCTCACCTCTCTAGACTTCCCCAAAACCCCCTCAGATTCTCCAGAATCTGAGTCTCAGAGCAAGTGGACTCACCTGACCCAGCATGAGCTGATCGGGCTCAGGACACTGGTGGAGAAGCTGGAATCACTCCCTGAAAATAAAAAATGTGTTCCGATGGAAATAGAGAGCCCTCAGGCCCTCCTGGAAGACATGAAGGTAACAAATGTAAAACAAAATCATTGAAATAATTACAGACGCAGTGGAGTAGACATGAGGCAGTTTTGTTTTACAGTTTGCTTTCCTCTTTGGCTGTTTAGATTGTCCTGAAGGAACATGCTGATGATGACCCAAAGTTAGCAGTCACCGGGGTTCCTGTTGTGTTATGGCCTAAGAAAGTGTTAAAGGTAAGAAAAAGAAATCAAACTTGGCAGAGAATGTTCATAGATTTGGTTCAAATCTTCCTACAATAACCCAGAAGTGCTTGGAGGAGAAAAGCCTACGAAATGGGGGAGCTCCTTTTGTTTTCTTGTGTGCTTACATTGAGCAGTGGAAGGGATTACTGGCTCTACATTTATTTTTACTATATTGTTGATATATAAGCTGTTTGAGGAGGAACTTTGCAAAGTGTGAGTCAGTATGTGAAGGTTCGGGAAATGTTTAGCTGAGGGATGTTTTAAATTCTAGTGTTGGTTTTCATGTTAGTAATAAAATGTGCCACATTATTGTGGATCAAATTCAACCCTTAATGGTAGCTGCATATATTTTAAGCATCTTTCATCTGACTTATGATTTTTTTGGCCTAAAAAACTATATTATGGGAGAAAATAAAGATTTCTTGCCTATGTAATGAGGGGATTTTTGGCACTCACATTTAATCTAAATGGTTTGTTCTTTAAGTTTGGTGGCTGATGCCATGAACACCTTTTTTTAGTTTTTAAGACAGAAAAAGATTAACTAAGTATGTTGTCATAATCTTGTGGTAGGGCTGGGAGATATGGTCTCAAATCTATATTGCAATATAATCTAAAGCATGTACAGTAACAATATTTGTTTCCGATATATTCTTTTCCTTTGTTTATATATGTCAAAATGACTATTTATGAACATTCTCACATTCCAGATACACTGCAGCAGAACAACAACTTTAAAAAGTTTAGAATGCCATTTAAAAAACATTTATTGTGCAAAATGCATAAAAAATTATATTCAAATCTTTTTCCAAAATAACGCAACACAAAAATTATTACAACATAAATAAAGTTGAAGATATTTTAAATAAAAGCTAAATGTTATAAAAACACAAAGTTCAAAATTGTCTACTTTCCTGGTTACTTATTTATAAATTTAATATCGCACAAAAATAAACTTGCACATATATCCTCGTTATGAGCCTGGTACAAAGTAAACACAGCTTGATGATCAAAATGCGCAATCTTGGTAGGCCGGTCTAGTCAAAATCTCTATTGTTGGCTAAACTGATATAATTTCTATCTAATAGGCTACAGTTTTTACTGTGCTCTATCTTAAGTTATTAAGTTATTCTTAAGTTTAATGTGTTACACAGGTTTTTACTAAGTGTAGGACAGTCGTTTGGAGCTGATCAGTCGTATTTAGGTCGCAAAGTGTTTTACAGCCTTCCAAATCCTGGCAGAACCGGTTCTTTGTTTTCTTTATTAACAAAATTAGCTGCGTTATAAGTTTCTTTTTAATGAAGCTCAAGAGTTCTGGAATAAAGTCCCTTAGACAAACTAGACCAAAGTAAAGATGTTTGCCAATTTGTGCTGCATAATATCAGGAAAATAATAAATTGCAACACTTTTACTGAAAATTGTGATGGCAGTTAACCCACATTTTTTCTAGTTTTCAATGTTTACCATTAAACAATATCTTTTTGCATCTCAGCCACTAAAGATATACATCAGATATAGGCAGGAATTAACAACAGTTTGAGTCCTTTTAAGTGGCCATATAAGTTGTTGATACACAGAACTAGGTCGTTCGAGACTTGAAATAAAACATCCCACCAATATCCTGTCCAAACAGTTCTTTGCCATTGTGATATTGCACACCATGATGTTCCGATCAGGATTGCGATTTATTATATCGTGCACCTCTGTTGGCCATAATTCAGAGCCCCATAAGTGGTAAAAACCAAACAAAGCATCTCAGCATGAATACCTTATTCCAACTGTGATGGAAGGATGATGATTTGGGTTTGTTTTGCAGCCTCAGGCCCTGGCCGCCTTGCAGTTCTTGAGTTGACCGTGAGCTCCTCTGTTTTCTGAAGCATTCCAGAGTCAAATGGACACAATATGTTTTGCTAACTGCTTAATGTGTTTGCGTTTGATTAACAAGTTTACAGATTAACCTGGTTCTAATATTTTGATTAAGTTGGACATACTGTACATAGTAAATATGACTGCGATTTACCTCTTTATTTCTTACGTTTTTTTTTCCATTTTAGTAAGCACTGATCATTTTCATTATCTAGGTGCTACTTTGAGCACACGTTCATCTAGGATTGTATTATGCTGTAAAAAGTACAGTTAAGCTCTAACTTATCCCAAGCATTTCTAGAATGTGAATTACTTTTTTTCAACCAGGATGTTTGTTTGTGCTAGGAAATGAAGCAGGCGTGTCTTAAAAGATCAAAAAACTATGTAAAAGGGGAATAAATTAGAAAATAAAAATATTTCATTTACAAATAATTCACAAATAAGTTGTTTATGTATTTAAAAGTGATAGATGTACATTGATGAATGTATTATTGTAAATATAGTTACCCTAAAGACTGCTTTGCCTCTGTAGTCCCAGGAGGTCAAATGCAAACTACAAAAAAGAATAACAGCTAAACTATACCCTTCTTAACAATCAGTGAAAAAAATCTTTATTGACATTCCAGCTAACAAACTCCTCTTATAAATGCTGACCAACTTTTTACATATTTCCACAATTCCTGGTGATGAGCCTTACCATCACCCTAATCTATAGATCCCTCCTCTGATTTAGATCACATGTGACCTTTGACTCTGGCTGGGCCTCTCCAAAATGTTAGTATTACTTCCAGTCAGAAGAAACATGTTGGGAAAATTAAACTGTCACTTTCATAAATAGCATATGCTAATATGGTTTTTTTTCCATAATGAAATCATTTTTCTTACTTTGTATATTAGACCTGACTGTACAGTCTATATTTTATTTTTATTATTATAACATATTTTTATGATTTTTGTTTTTATTTGTATACTTTCCATTTGTCTGTCGCTTTGCTGCTGATAAACTGAATTTCTCCACTGACGAAAAAATAAAAGATAATTCTATTCTGTTCTGTTCACTGACAGGTTTGAAGAGGCTTTGATTTTCTGTACCTAACAGTGTGAAAAAATATTCTTTATTTAGTGTTTAATTTAATTTGTATTTAAGTTATGTCAATTTGTAAAATGCAAAAACAAAAATCAACCTCTATATTTTCCTTGTTAACAATGTCAGTATTCTCTTAAGGTTCTTAACGTTGGAACACTTTATAGTAAAATTGCCTAAAATGATAAAAGTTCAGGATAACAGCCTGGCAGAGTGACTCATTTTTAATCAGTCAAGTTGTTATTTGCAAGTCAGACCTTAAGTTGCTATTGGTCTAGGAAAGTATTATTTATGCATCTGTATAAATGTGTCATATGAATGTTTGTTAATAAAGTTTCTGCTGGTCTCAACAAGCCTCTGGATCACCCCCCAACCACTTGCTGTCCCTTGAAAGGCCAGCTGCTGGTCCCGGGGCCTCTTTGTGTTTGCCTTTTGTAATGAGATGCCATCTGGCTCTATTGGTTGTGCACAAGCCTGCTCTTCTCTCCTTATGATGCTCAGAATGAATATGACAACACTTCTGCTGCTTCGTCTTTGCTTATTGGATAGAGGCATACACCCCCGGTACATATTTTGGTGCTTAGTCGCCACCCATTGGTTCTGCGCTTTTCAGCAACACCCCTTGCTTCCAGGGAGCAGATCCATATTAATGAGGGAGACTTGTGTGTGTGTGTGTGTGGGTGGGTGTGCTTCATACATCTGCTTGTGGTATTGTGAAGCTTTGGAGCAGGAGGGAGGGCTGTGGGCCTGACAGCAGTAGCAGGAGTAGAAGGAGGAGGAGGAGACTGCAGCCATGTCAGTTTGCTATGAGCTGGACGGCATCTGAAAACAAGGCATGGCCATGTCGCTGAGCGCTGATGATGAGGACTACGACTCAGACTCTGAGCAGGTTAGCACACTGACGCCCTGCAGACAGGCACAGCGAAGCAACTGGAGGAACGTTTGGTGTTTACGCTGTGTGGAACATCACAGAGCAATGAGGAAATTGAGATTCTTTAAGACAAAAGCATTGACCCTCAGTGCTCAGTCTTTGATTTGAACCTTTCTTTATAGTTTCCTTGTTTGTGTGTTTGACACAGAGAAGATGGTTGGTGTTCCGTCAGGGAAAGATCCCGGGTGTTTTACTGTTAACATCTATGGTGGTTGTTTTATGATGCAGATTAATTTCAGATTTAGTGGCCGGATTGTAAAAATATTAAATTCTGTCGATATTACATTAGTGCATTAGTACAGCAATTTACATAGGTATAAATAGTAGCTGTATCCGTGATAGAACTTGCTTGCAAATTTGTTTTGTTGATGTAAATTATTTTCCTACTCCACTGCTCACCTCAGCGCCACACCCCCCACTAATAATCTGTGACCGCATTTGAATGAAACAAAACACTGATGAACGAGTCCATCTTGTTCTGCTGTCAAATAGAACAAGTCACATGACCTTTCCAAATCCGATTCCAGGCATTTAAACGCACCTTCTTTAAGTTAAGAGCCTTAAGGCCAAAAACTGTTCAGATGGGGACTATTTTGGCACTGAAACGTAAACTTTAGGAACAGTTTTAGCAACTTGTGTTTAATGTAGTGTCATCATCTGCAGGTTTTAAATGTTGCCTTCACAACACTTACTTATTTATTCCAAATTAAATTGAAACTCTCCGAAGCTCTACTGCTACTATCAGATGTTTAAATGTTTCCCCTTAATTTATATTTTCTATTTATGTAGCTTGTTCCTACTGTTTACTTTACTATATGACTTGTGTGTTCATGTTAATGCAGAAGGACTCCTTGGCCATTTCACTGATCAGAGCAGCTATTCTATTGAAATATTTCCCAGCAGAATTAGCTCTTGAGAAATTGCCCGCTGGTCGAATTTCCTACCATTTTTACTGTCAAAAAAGACGGAACTATAATCTGTTTGGTTTGTCAATAAAATAATAAAGCTTTGCTAACTACAAATAAATATTAAAAAAAATCGGTCAAACTCTAAGACAGCTTTTAATTATCTGTGCATTAGCCAATTCTGCTGACAGGAAAGGAGAGGAGATAAGTCTGTCTTCTAACTTGCCTCTTGAACTTGTAGTTTAATTACCCGTAACATGCTGTAATCATGAAATAACTAACAGGTTGGTATTTACCTAAATGACTGTCAGAATGTAACTATTTAGGACTGGTCTCTGATGTTTGGTTATCTGGTCCCTCCCTCTTGTTAATCCCAGTGAATCCCCCTAAAAAAACTCCAGGGCAGATTGTACAATCCCCCCCCCCCCCCGCGCCTTGCTTCTTCAATATCTCGCTTTAATCCTGTCTGCCAACCACATATCTGACTGTCCATGTCAGTCTGTTTCATATCTGCTTTAAATTATCATTATGTGCCTAAAATTTACCACGCTCACTTTTTTTCCCCCTCTTGGAGGCTCAGTAGTTACAGTCCTCATTGGTTACAAGTGTGTGTGTGTCATACACTGTTCTGTTAGGGAACGGGACGCGGCTGTTGCTATGCTGACACCAGGAAAATCTGCACTGCCGATGTAACTGAAGGAACCCAGGCTTCGTCTCCAATAGCTGCAGTGTTTCTCACCTCTTGGTCTTATTTATTTATCTCCCCCCCACACACACACACTCTGCTGCTCAGTGTCTCATGGATGACAGTGGTGAGTGTTTAGTGATGTTTCTGATTAAAAGAACCGCCACTGAGCCTGCAAAAGGAGTAGAATTATAACACAGAAACAATAATGGTCAAAGATGTATAATCCCCATTGGCCAGATGTAGAAAATGGAGCACAGATTATAATGAGTACATGTCTTTATCAGTCTGTGCGCTCTGGAAGACAGAACAATGTGTCTTCCTCATGCAGCATGTGTGAAATGTGGCTGTGAGTGTAGCTTCTCTTTGAAGAAGAAACATGCAAGGCAGCGAGAGGCTAAATTTGGATGGTGCCTTCAGGGAAATTTTTTGATGTGTTTGTTTGTTCTTCTGTTCAGTCTTGTAAGAAGCATGAAAATGTGTTTATAACCAGCCCCATTTAGTCAGGTCTGTTTTCTGTGAATAAATGTTAACTCATATCATCCCTTTGTCTATTTCTTTGTACACTGAAATATTAGAGAAAGAGAAAAAAAAATGCCGCTTAGCACTTGTGTCATCTTATTTTATCTGAATATTAATTTGCAGTTATACAGTGCTATCCAAAAGGATTCACACCTCTTAAACTTCTTCACAATTTAGGTGCTTCAACCACAAAACTTCAATGGATTTTACTGGCATTTTAGGTGGGAAAAAATAACTTTGGCAGAAGTTAATGTGTTGTCCAGACCTAAATTAATAGAGAATCTGTGGCAAGATTTGACACTCTCCATCCAGTCTCAATGAGGTTGAGTAAAATCAGTTTCTTAATATGCAATAGTGGAAGAGACGCACCCTGAAAAACTTGCATCAAAGTGTGGTTCTACAAAGTAGTGAGTCAAGGGAACTAAATACAAATTTATTCTACACTTTTTTAAATATTTGTAAAAACATAGTAAAAAAGCGCTGCATAATTTCTTTCCACTTCACCATTGTGGTCTATTTCTGTCTATTGCATAAAAACACAGTAACATACATTGTAGTGTTTGGCTGAAAAGTAACCAAATTTGGAAAAAGTAGAAGATAATGAATATTTTTGCGAAGGAATGTAGAACTTAAGTGTACTAATGGGCTTTACTGTACCTGTTATGATATTTTCCTGATGATGTAGTCTTTGTAATGGCATTGAGACGATTGCATATTAATTATTAATTGTAAAAGGAAAAAAACTAGTTTCTTATCTCTATATAGATGTGATTACATTTGAAACCTTTATTTTATATGGCTAATTGCAGACTTCATGTCAAGCTACACGACACCAACAGATATTCTGAAAGTAAAACTACGGCTTATTTGTCGTAAATTTGCTTGTCACTGTATCCCTTTTTGCCCTTTTAGCCCCGGCCTCCATACCGGCCGAAACCTAAGATGGCAGCGTCTCCTGCATCAGCAGTCAAGCTGTCGACCAGCCGGGGAACGTCTGGTGCCAGGAGGAGAAGGACGCGCTGCCGAAAGTGTGAGGCGTGTCTGCGGACGGAGTGCGGAGAGTGTCACTTCTGTAAAGACATGAAGAAGTTTGGAGGGCCGGGGCGAATGAAGCAGTCTTGCATTATGAGGCAGTGCATTGCTGTAAGTACAGAATGCTTGGAGCGTTCCTTTTTGTTTAGAGATGATGTTTGGCTCACTAGCTTTCTGAGTGACATGACAGAGTTGGCAGCAGTTTTATATCTGTTTGGTAAAAAAGAAAATGCATTCAGTGGGAAATCAGCTCATCCTTGCATAAAGACTGAAGACAAAATAGCTGCTTTCTCTCTTCCCTGAGGAAGATCTCTGCATTTAGAGTAAAGGTATCTTTTAGTTTGAAGTTAGGGGTTCTTTATTGGATGCTTACTATTTTATGTAGAGGTGGCCTATCTAATATGAAGAGTACTTGTAGTAGTGGGCGCACAGGTTTGTTTTGTGTCCTGACTTCACCTATTTCCTCAAAGGCTTCTTGAAGAGTGTTTGTCGTAGGCAGTGAGATGCTGTTTGTATGTTTCAGTACCATGGACAGAGAAATCTATACAAACTGGGCTTGTATCTAAAGTTTCGATCAGTTTTACAAGACTTTTTAGTTTCCAGCTAACAAAATAACATGTTTAAAAATGCGTGAGCCTGATGAGTGCTTTTTGAACGATTCTAACTAGCCTCTTAAACTACAGAACAAACTTAACACAAGCACCTGCAGCCACTTTTCTGCTGTTTTAAGCCATCTATGACTCCTTTTTATATATATAGCAAAAATTAACATGGTTAGTATTCAGTCTAGAAACGACTCCAAAAGTATCTGATTTGATTTAAATTGACGGAACTTTATTCCCTATCCTATTATTAATATTATTATTATTATTATTATTATTATTATTATTATTATTATTATTATTATTATTGTTGTTGTTGTTGTATCTGTCCATCTGTCTCCTTCTCCTTTTATTTAAAGCCAGATTTTTGTGAAAATGTCTGTGATAAATTCCTTTTGAGTTTTTGTATTTATATTTTATAAATTAGTCCAAATGGATGATGAATTCTGCTGATTTGAGAAAAAGTATGTAATCTGGCAATGAACAGTGTATAGAAACCCTGAATCATATTTAAGATTTATTGTTCTGGAGATCCTTAACTTTGAGAACTTCTCTTTTAAACGTCTCATTCACTGAGAAACAGTGCAATACTTGTTCTTTGAGAAATACGATGGGTCTCTCTGAGCCTGCATGTGCATGCTGCATGTGAAACTTTTCTCCAGCCCCCCTTGCCTGCATTATCCACAGAAAGAAAACAGACGGCAAAACGAGCAAGTCAGAAAAAGCCATTCCCTTATACGTCACAGGGAGAATTATTATTCATGGTCTACCTTGGCTTGCAACAGCCCATGGGAAGGCTGATTTTGCAGCCTGGTGAGAGTAGAGCACGTCTTTGCTAGTAGAAGCTAGAAGCAGAAGCTAACTCTTAGCATTGAAGCTAACTCCACAGCATAGCAGAACAGGGTCGGGTTTGGTTTATTTGTGTACATAGCACATCAGTGTTGCATTTTTTACCCAAGAAAGAGGAGCTGAGGAAGAAGCTGTTGGAATGTGTCCTGGAACACCGCCAGTGATGTAAGTTAAATTAATAAATCTATATTTTTTTTCTGTTTGAGGGCAGCATAAGAGTGACATTGCTGTTAGCCAATCAGAGGCGAGACGTTTGCAAATCGTGAATAATAATGAGTTAGACTCGTGATCCTGACGTCCCCCCACCCACTCCTCAGACAAACTGCAACCTCCTGGAACAAGAGCACCAGAGCATTTATTCCATGTAAAATGACTCACAAGGCCTTTATTCATACTGGAGAGCACAGCGAAAATATTGAAAAAACAAGTGAATGCGACCTTTAAATGATAACACTGGCTGAGGGGGAATGTTTTAGCTCTAAACCAGATTGTGTGACTGTCTTGGTGTTGTTCCAAATCACCCACAGACAAAAAAACCCATAGGTTTTTTCTGATGACACATAAATGTGTCTATTTGACCACAACATTTCTACAGCCAAACACAACGGTGACAACAGCATGCTGCAGGAGATGTTCAATAACTGAAAGAAAGCTTAAGTTTGGAAACAGAGAGACAGATTAGGGCAAGGTTTTCAATTTTAAGTTTAACCCTTAATGGTCCCTAGGACATTTTTTGTGCAGGCAGTTGTGTTTTTTTGAATAACTTTAGCTGTGCTAATCCAATTGTTGTTGTTTTTTGTTTTTTTTACCTACGATGTGTATTTTTGGGGAAGTTCACCAAATATATATATATTTTTCCCCCTAACTCCATTTAAAACACTGCATACACAACTCAGAAAAATATAGTTCCCTTGTCATTTTTCTAACAAGTCTAAATATCACCATAAATATTTTTTTTACACTGCTTGTGTTCCTGCAGCTGTCAAAGACTGAAATTGTAGTTTTTACTGTTTTCCACCAGATCAAGGGATTTCTCTATAAATGGCTGGGCATTGATTAAAAATGCACTTAAATTATTAACATTTTTGGGACCTTATGGACCCTGGATTCACAGTCCAATACATAATTCGAACAAATATGGTTTGAGTGTTTTTTAGAGATGTCAAAGACTAGTATGCATGTGTGTTTTTTTTTTGTTACATGCTTTTCTACAGCCTTCATCAAATAAATCTGTCTTTCAAAGACGAATATCAACCCAAATCCCTAAAATGACAGTTTTATGTGTTTTGTGTGTGTGATTGTGCACAAGGACATGCAATTATGACTCAAACCAATTAACAAATATTCAGAGGAAAGATGTGTCTGTGCTTTTGGGTGGTGGTGGGCTTCATGTGCTTCTATAGAAAGCTATAATTTTCATCAAAGCCTCGCCATAGCTGAATAAATACTGAATATGCAGCGAAACTGTAAAAGTTACCGTCATATTTACTGTTGCATATTGTAATATCAATAACTATAAAGGATACACAGCGATCAAAGCTCATGAACGCACAACTATCAAAGCAATAGCTTTGCAAAAACAAACGCCTTCAAGAAGCACTCAACAGCTTTGTGCGCTGATTGCAGAAACTCTCCCTCCCCGCCCATGAGGGCTTCCCCGCTTCGCCTTCGGGCCTCGCCTCGATCTCAGCGCTCTGGAGCATTTTTTTGTGCATTAGGGACAAATGTGTGACTTTTTCGGTAAATCTTACCCTACACATAAAATACAAAGTAAACAAAAATATTTTGATGCAAAGTTGACACTCCAAAACCCTGACAATTCACCTACCAAACAAGTCCTCTGGACATAACACAAAAAAAAAGTATAAATTTTTTTTTTTACAGTTTTTGTTGTGGTTTTTTTTTTACAGTGCAGATTTTATTACAGTAAATCTTGGCATTAAAAGGGTTAAATCTCAAAAACACACAAATATTTTATTATATTTTGTGAGGACTGAAGCTAAGAATGGTATTTGTGTGGGAGAAAAAGTATTTTGAAATATCATGTAATTTTAGTTACGCCTTTTGCTCTAGGACATTTTTTTGTGCTTAAGATTCCCAATGTTACAAGGGTCCATTGAGGGTTAAACAGCTTAAAGTCATCACCATGAAACAATTTAATGACTGAAAACCTTTTTTTAAACCTATTTTTTTCCCCTATTTTTTTTAGTTGAAGGAAAACTGGATTCAGAGTACATAGGATCAAAAAGGAAAAAAGAAAACAATACAGAATTGAAATGATGGAACCAGAATATAAACACAAATAAAGTGTATGAGAGGAAAACAAAATTAGACTTATCTCTTATGCTTTATGTCAAATCAGTATTTCTTTTGTTCTTTTAGTATCAGTAAATAGGTAGTGAACTAAACTTATAAAGCCTTCGTATTGTAATTTCAACCACTCAGAGCGGTTTTAAACTATGAGTCTCATTCAGCCCGCTGCACTTACAACTTTCCCAAACACAGATTGGTACATAACTTGATGGGGGAGGGCTGAATTTGAGCCCACAACCTTCTGATTGCAAGATTACCGCACTTCCCTCCAAGCCACATGATGTTGTCTTTGTTTGTTTTGTTACCAGATTATTTTCTGTCACTTTTTTGTTACTTTTTTGTAAAGCTGTTTGTTTTGTTACAATATTTGGTGTACTAGTTATTTTATGCTATTTGCATAGCTTTCTTTCAGCTTGTTTTGTAGTTTCCAAGCTTGCCTTACTCTTTACAAAACACTTTATTCCAAAATTTACTAGAATCATATACACAAAGAAATAATTTCAGTGATTTTATCTCCTTGTGTCTTTACCTTCTGAATTTTGTATGGTTTTCCTCAGCCTGTCCTGCCCCACACAGCGGTGTGTCTTGTCTGTGGAGAAGCTGGAAAGGAAGACACAGTGGAGGATGAAGAGGAGAAGTTTAACCTGATGCTCATGGAATGCTCCATCTGTAACGAGATTGTTCATCCAAACTGTCTCAAGGCAAGTTGATCAACAGCAGTATGGTTAAATACAAACACCATGAACAATATTCTTTTCACCCTATTCATAGCTGCCAAGCAATACATTTTGATTTTATTTAGGTTAAAGATTCGAGTGGATTAGTCAATGATGAGCTGCCAAACTGCTGGGAGTGTCCAAAGTGTAACCATGCGGGGAAAACTGGGAAAGTAAGCATCACTGTGGACTGGATTCTATTTATGTTAACTTGATGACTTTCTATAACAGTTGAATTTATCTACACGCCAGAGCCAGAGAAATAAAGTTGTACTCTCTTTTTTTTCCAACCTTTTGGCCACAAAGCAAAAAAGGGGGCCAGGATTTAAGTATGCGTCGAATCTTCCTGGCTCCCTTCTCAAAGAACCACGGTTAAACCGAGACTCAAAGGACGAACCTGAGCCTCTGCCGCCGGTGATGATGACTACAACAACTGTTCCAACGGTGACGACCACGTCTGCTGTGAAAAGAAAAACGGAGCGGGAAGTAAGCTCTAAGAAGAACGATGAGGAGCCCCCAAAGAAACGTCCACCCCTGCAAGCTCTGGATAGTTTGCCACGAACACGGCTTGAAGATAATCCTTTAAGGAAGAAAAGGAAACTATTTGACACAAACGATGAACCCATTATGCTGAAAAAGAAGGTGAATCCCTATTTTTTATACCAAGTTTTTTATTAAGCGTAAAGTATATTTGAAATTAATGTGCTGTTTTTTTTGTAAATATAGAATTTGTTACATGATTTGATTGCTTTTATTTATAATACATCAGCAGCTAACATAATCCATCATATTTATTATAACAGTAGTAATAATGTCATCTATAACATTTAGTTAATGCTTTATTTGGAGCATGTTACATGAACTTGAAAGTAGTAGACTGTTTTGCCATTTTGCTCTTTACAGTGCAACACTAAAAGATTTACAAGCTTATTTCTAATGGTAAATTAGTCTGGCTGTCAGCTTGGATAGAGCCTGCAGTCAGGTGCTCAACAGACAGGCCACCAGTAGCTTGCCAAATGTGGTTTTAAAACAGTGTTACCTTAATTACAGTGATAGAAAGGACTTCTTTATATTCGGCATTATGACCATAATTATGTCCCAACGACCAGACATGTCTCTGTTGTGAGAGAAAGAAACTGTAGGAGCCTTATTTTAACCAGAAACTAAGTAGCAACGTGGGGGAGTGGTAAAACCTATAGCAAACTTATGTATTTATAGTAAATAATTATTAAAAAAGGACTGAAATCGCTGTAAATTTACATTTAGTAAAAGTAATAAGTTTTTACATAAATTTGTGGCAGTTCTTTTTCTAAATTGACTGTGATTGCATTAAAATGTAACTTTCTCCTTCTCTTTCTTAGAAAAAGCTTTTAAAACCAGACGATCAATTTAGTCCAAAGCTTTTGCAACAAATCAAGACGGAGAATGATCACAGGGAAGAAGATGAGGGACAATGGGATCATGAAGAAGATGTCTTATCCTTGGACCGAATGCATTTTAAGAGGAAGAATGAGTATGACATTGAAGTGCAAGATGAGGACACAGAGGAAGAGGAGGCTGCAATTAAAGAGAGAGATGGTCCTACACACAACAAAGCCAAGGCACTCGTGAGTCCTTTGCTAAGAACATCCTCTGCCAGAGAAGGTGACCATTCATCCTCCAACTCTCCCAGAGCTGGACCGAGCAGTGAGTCAGGAGATGGCCAGGAGAAGAGCTCTGGTCAGCTTAAAGCTCGCCATCAGTGCCGGCGTCTTCCAAACAAAGGACTGAGCAAAGAGTTGAGCCAAGAGATTCTCAAGCAGGAGGATTCTCTGAGCAACCAGAAGCATAGCGCAGAGAAGATGGAGAGCAACGGTCATTATCGCAGGCCACTCAAAAATGAAGACTTTGTGACCAATCAGAACTGCAAACCCATAAAAACAGAGGACACTCAGAACCACAGAGCTCCTAAGCTGGAGGACAGTGTGGCAAACTACCACAGACAGCCACTGAAAACAGAAGACTGCTCGGGCAACCAGAATCAAAGTCCAGTAAAACCCGAGCCGGGGAGCGAAGCGGACGAGCAGAAAGCAAGATGCCCTCTCAGCAACGGCAGCAGTGACCTGGGTGACTGGCTGCGACACAAGGGACGGGAGGTCAACGGGACACAGCGTGGTTTCTCTCCACTCTGCTGGAACAGAAGCTCACCAATTACACCAATATGCCCACGTCCACTCCCCCGCCGGTCGCCACCAAAGTGCGTTCAAATGGAGCGCCACGTCATCCGGCCCCCTCCCATAAGCCCCCCGCCCGACCGACTGCCACTGAACGACGGTGAAGCCCATGTGATGCGCCGGGAGGCATGGATGAAAGTGTTCAGTCACCTCGCTCACAGGGATCTCTGCGTCTGCATGCGTGTCTGCAGAGCGTGGAACAGATGGTGGGTATGAGATAAACTGTCCTGTTGAAAACTTCCAAAGGGGAGCACATGGCGAACTCATGGACGTGTCTTTCATGTCACCCACCAGGTGCTGCGATAAAACGCTTTGGAAGCAAATCAGCCTGAACCGCTGTAAGTCAATAACTCCTCTGATGCTGAGCGGCATCATCCGGAGGCAGCCAGTGGCTCTGGACCTCAGCTGGACCAACATTTCCAAAAAACAGCTCAGCTGGCTCATCAACAGACTTCCTGGTAAGGTGATTCAATCACTGTATGAGACTCTTTTTAGATACTACTTTCAGTCTGTGAGCCACACACGTTCTGCATGCCACAGCAGTCAGTAGGAAGGTGTCAATAGGGAACAGGTGTTGAATAAAGCTGGGTATCGATTCAAATTTCAAGAATCGATAACATCCCGATTCCCAAGAGTTAGAATTGATTATCACGAACCGACCTGTTCCTATTCGATACTGATATGGGTCAGTGCTATTAGAAGTTTTTTGGAGCTGTTACCTTAATTATATTCCTGTAATTCCATGACGCAACACTGGGTGGGGCTACAGTTCACCCGAGGAAACTGTATTAACCCTTTCAGACCTTAGCCTTAAAGTGGACCTCGGGTCTTTTCCCTTCTATTTAACATCCTAAACAATGTTAAACGATTACATCGATTTTTGGACGTAAGCATCAATTTTTAGGAATTTTCATAAGAAGAGATTCAGAATCAGGGAATCGATTTATTTTTTTTCAATACAGCACTAGTGTTGAAGCAGAACCATCACTGTCAAACCACAGATCCACCTGAGGAGGCAGTCACAGAGCCGTAACGGCCATGAGAGGAAGGGACGGCTGTGACACAGTGATATGATCTAAAGCAGAGACAGACACAGCATGAGCGGCTGTTCTTGGATAAATGAGGCCCTGGGCGAGTCGCACCTTCTTTTACCCCACTTGAAACAAAACGCACTCCCTTTCCACTGACCAAGATTTTTATTAGAACCAATAGATAGATAGATAGATAGATAGATAGATAGATAGATAGATAGATAGATAGATAGATAGATAGATAGATAGATAGATAGATAGATAGATAGATAGATGGATGGATGGATAGATACACACGTGCTCAAATTTGTTGGTACCCCTCCACAAAAAATGAAGAATGCACAATTTTCTCTGAAATAATTTGAAACTGACAAAAGTAATTGGCATCCACCATTGTTTATTACATATTGAATAGAAATCAGACTTTGCTTTTGATGTTTCATTCAACATAATATTTTAAATAAGAAAACAAATGAAAATGGCATGGACAAAAATGATGGGACCCCTAACCTAATATTTTGTTGCACAACCTTTAGAGGCAATCACTGCAATCAAACGTTTTCTGTAGCTCTCAATGAGACTTCTGCACTTGTTAACAGGTAGTTTGGCCCACTCTTCCTGAGCAAACTGCTCCATCTGTCTCAGGTTTGATGGGTGCCTTCTCCAGACTGCAAGTTTCAGCTCTTTCCATAGATGTTCGATAGGATTCAGATCAGGACTCATAGAAGGCCACTTCAGAATAGTCCAATGTTTTTTTCGTATCCAGTCTTGGGTGCTTTTAGCTGTGTGTTTTGGGTCCTTATCCTGTTGGAGGACCCATGACCTGCGACTGAGACCGAGCTTTCTGACACTGGGCAGTACGTTTCCCTCCAGAATGCCTTGATAGTCTTGAGATTTCATTGTGCCCTGCACAGATTCAAGGCACCCTGTGCCAGGCGCAGCAAGGCAGTCCCAAATCATAACCGAGCCTCCTCCATGTTTCACTGTCGGTATGGTGTTCTTTTCTTTGAAAGCTTCATTTTTTCGTCTGTGAACATAGAGCTGATATGACTTGCCAAAAAGCTCCAGTTTTGACTCATCTGTCCAAAGGACATTCTCCCAGAAGGATTGTGGCTTGTCAATATGCATATTAGCAAATTCCAGTCTGGCTTTTTTATGTTTTTCTTTCAAAAATGGAGTCCTCCTGGGTCTTCTTCCATGGAGCCCACTTTCGCTTAAACAGCGACGGATTGTGCGATCAGAAACAGACTTACCTTCACCTTGGAGTTCAGCTTGCATCTCTTTGGCAGTTATCCTTGGTTCTTTTTCTACCATTCGCATTATCCTTCTGTTCATTCTGGGGTCGATTTTCCTCTTGCGGCCGCGCCCAGGGAGGTTGGCTACAGTTCCATGGATCTTAAACTTCTTAATAATATTTGCAACTGTTGTCACAGGAACATCAAGCTGCTTGGAGATGGTCTTGTAGCCTTTATCTTTACCATGCTTGTCAATTACTTTCTTTCTGATCTCCTCAGACAACTCTCTCCTTTGCTTTCTCTGGTCCATGTTCAGTGTGGTGCACACAATGATACCAAACAGCACGGTGACTACTTTTCTCCATTTAAATAGGCTGAATGACTGATTACAAGATTGGAAACATGTGTGATACTAATTAAAGTAACTATTTAGTTTGAAATATCACTATGATCCAGTTATTTATTATCTTTTCTAAGGGGTACCAACAAATGTGTCCAGGCCATTTTAGAATATCTTTGTAGAATAAGCAATAATTCAACTCTTTTCACAGCTTCTTTGCTTTATTCTATGACATACCAAAGGCATGCAAGTATACATGATAAAATAGCTTTCAATTTCATCACTTTTCAGGAGTAATGCAGCATTATTTCAATGAGCTGTAAGGGTACCAATAAATTTGAGCACGTGTGTAGATATCCACTGGCCAACTATTAGTTAGCATTTCACAAACTTGGCCTTTATGGAACAGTGGCAATAAAAAATCTATAGAAAGTCACAACAATCCGACAAAAGCCATGTAGGGGAGATAACAAACACGTGGAAGATGTTAATCAGGTCAGATGAGTCAAAAACAAACACTGCATATAACCATGAACACAGCCTGAATACACCACACCTGTTGTGCTGTCAAAATGTGAAAAGGCTTCAGGGATATGATTACTGTTTAAAGGAACTATATCCTATGGTCATGGCAAAGAGTTGTCAAATAAAGAAGATATAATACTATATCCGTGGATAAAAATAACAACGCAAAACTTGCAGTGAACATTGTGGCTGTGACTGTCCTGGGGCTCCACAGTCTTGGGTAGCAATGATATATGTACCAGAAAGAAGCAGGTTGAGCTTTTTAAGCAAGCTGAGAAGAGAACTTACCATTGTGCTAAATGTTTTTTTTTATGAAGGCAGTCAAATAATATACTTCATAAAAGCTCTAACTGTCTCCTGAAGCATACCCTCATAATTTTACTGTAAAGAGTTTCTTTTATGAAACTCCTGGTTACTCTCTCTAAGGAATCGCTGTTATTTAGAAAGTCTACCTACCAAACATCTGTGGTGGTTGCTTTGGTTATCTCAGATTCATCAAAGGAAATCCTAAAAATGTCATCATGAATCTTAAATATACAGTATGTTTATCTTTACCTGTAGGAAAACAAGAGGTTGGTTTGTTTTATCTTTAAAATGTAACCATATTTTTTTCTATGGTCTTCTTTTTCCTCTGCAGGTTTGCGCGTGTTGCTTCTGTCAGGATGCTCTTGGGTTGCCGTCTCTGCCCTGTGCACTTCCAGCTGTCCTCTGCTGCGAACGTTGGACGTTCAGTGGGTCGAGGGGCTGAAAGACGCCCAGATGAGAGACCTACTGTCACCTCCTACAGATAACAGACCAGGTATCAGCACATCTTAAGAAATTAGTTTCTCAGTACCATCTGAACATCGTTGACATTCGTAAACAAATAACTCCCAATCAATTTTTTTGAAAGATTTTGAAGTTTCTTTTGTTTTCTTCCAGGTCAGTTAGATAACCGGAGTAAGCTTCGTAACGTGGAGGACCTTCGGCTGGCTGGACTGGACATCACTGACACATCCCTGTGCCTCATCATTCGTTACATGCCTCTGTTATCGAAGCTGGACCTCAGCTATTGCAACCATGTCACCGACCAGTCCGTCAACATCCTGACTGCTGCAGGGACAACTACCAGAGACTCTCTCACTGACATCAACCTGTCAGGTACCAGAATCTCTCTTCATAGGCTGGAGTTTATTTCATGTGTGCAGTTCACTTGTTTCTGAATTAAAAGGTTATGTTTATAAGTTAAAGGGGACATGTTAGGCCTCATTTTAAGCAAGTTATAATAGGTTTATGGTTTATATAAAACATGTTAATGAAGTTCTTTGCACAAAATCACTCACATAAAGCCCTCTCACCAGCTCAGGTATGTAAATTAGCAATAGCAGAAAATGCCCACCCACCCTGTTTTAGGCTGCGGGTTTGCCACATATGGAAATGGTATGGAATTGGTGGGCTGGGTTTGACAGATGAGAGGCGGTTTAATGCTAATTTTGTGCATTGTGACGTCACAATAAGGGACTATTTCAAATGGCTCATAGAAGCATCAGATTTCTGACAGCAAAACTTAGCAAAACAATGTATGGATGGTTTTTATAGAGGCAGACCCAAATGGCAACACAAAAGGATGAAAAAGTGAGATTTGCATAATATGACCCTTTTAAACAAATGGTGTTCCAAAAAAGCATGAAACAGTTTAAGAAAATTACAAATAGAGTGCAACTCTTGTAAGTATTAAAAGATTCCAGACAGTCAGAGTCAGATTCGCCTCAATGTTAATTTCTGTGTAGACATTTTCTTTCTTAAAGTCACTAGTGCTACTATTATTTACACCCCTAACAATTACTGTAAAACAAATGTAAATTAACCATTTTTTAAAATCTATGCCTATGCTATTTTTTAGTTGATCCAGATGTCTAGGAGGTTTTGATTATTAACTTATGATACAGGGACCACTTTGTCTATGCCATTCTTCAAAATGGGAAAGACAAGAGAACAGGCCTTTCGTGGAAGGTAGATGTGTGTTGATCTTCATAAGTCAGGAAATAGCTACATGGAATAGCTACTAGTCTAAACCTACCCACAAAGCAAAATTGTTAAGCTCAATGCAACTAAACGGCGACACAAAGACCCAGCGTTATCTTGCCTCCATATTTGAGTCACCACTGTCTAGTATGGTGGACGTTCTGTGATGCTGTGGGCTTGTTTTTCCTTCAAGGGTCCTGGGAACTTTTAAATTACAAGGACATTTTAAATACAAATCTTGCGGTGCCTTAAAGCTATAAATGGGATATCACGAGACTTTACCAGGGGCAACAAATGCATGAGAACACTGTATGTGTGAAATTAGTATGAGGAAATAGTGTGCACATGTTAACAGAACAATGTGTAGTAAGTTCCCCTGTAAATGGTTTAAAGTTGGTGAATAAGATAACTTACAATATTGAGTCTTTTGGATTAAAGTCCTACCTGATTGTTTCGTGCACATATATCCTTTATGTCAGAACACTTCTGCACCTTTTGATGATTTCTCGCCTCGTCTCCCCCCATTTAAAGTCTGTAACAGGGTCACCGACCAGTCGCTGACCTATTTTAAACGGTGTGGAAGCATCTGTCACATTGACCTGCGATACTGCAAACAGGTGACCAAGGAGGGATGTGACCAGTTCATTGCCGAGATGTCAGTCAGCGTTCAGTTTGAGCTAATAGAGGACAAACTGCTGCAGAAGATCAGCTAGGCATGGGAGAGATTCTGTGTTAAAACTACCGTCCACTTGGAGGCAGCAGACGACTGTGTGATGGATAAACAGAACTGACGGGAAACACGTCTGAAAATTGATGGGCTGCTGAGCCAGAATGTAAAAATGGAGGTCTCGTCCAGCTATGGCAATATTACATTAAATGTTTTTGTTGTTGCACCTGTTTATGACTTATTTATTGATAAACTTTGTGTATTATATCACAGCTATCCCTTGATGTATAGACTATTTTGCTTTAATGCAATAACCTTTGCATTATAAATGAATATTTTTGTATCAGAAAGTCTTTAATACATTTACGTGCAGTATAAAATGCACCAGTGTATATTATCTTATTGCCCAAATAAGGAAAAAAAGATAATTAGTTGGCATTGTTGTTCAGCCCTGTGGAGTTAAGGAAAAACGTCTGCTTTGTTGGAAGGTACTTAGTGTCTGTGCGGTTGTTTTTACACTTTATTAAATGTGCCTGGATCTGTTTTTTTCTATTAGATAAATCTACTGTAAAAATGTTTTCCAACATAAAGACCATATTTGGATCAGGTACTGTACCTGTGTGTATATTTCAAAGCTTAAAACTTATTTGCACTCAAGAGGTAAATACGAATGCATGAATGTATTCCTGCATACGCTTCATTGTACAGTGTATAAAGCATATTTTTTCAACACTAAACTTTGCAGAGTAATTTTCCTGACTGCTTGTATTTGACTCGGTTCTGCATTAAGGCGTCAATGAGCAGAAGCTTCTTTGCCATCTTTCTTATTGGTGCTTTGTAGACGGAAAGCGTTTTAGCTCTGCTTGTGGCAAAGAAATGTTCACATCCATCTTTAGATTTAATATTCTTTTAACGACATTAGCTTTCTGCTTAATCTAGGCCTTAGTGAAGCCCCATGGGTTAGAGCAGTGCTGAATAATGCAAAATTATAATATACAAAAATAAATTTGTTTAGATTATGTATAAAACCATCATATTAAATAATGAAAAAACAATGAGTCAGTTTTTCATTCATTTTACTCCAAGATTGTGTTTATTCAGGACTTCAGTATTGGGGCAGATTTGGTTTCAATCTGCTGAATGTAAAGCATCAAAAAATTACTCTAAATAATCCGTCTTCTGCTAAATTTATTACAGCCAAGCACTGTGGTCTGAGGATAAGCTTCAAGGTTGTGTTTTAGCACTAAGGGCATGATCTTTGAGACACGTTACTACCTATTATCTAGGAACAGATTTATAGGCATATATTAAAGTTGAATACGTCGTTATTTGTAACATTTTCCCAGTGTTTTTCAAATTGTTTTTGGTTTTAACCACTGAAGAACCTAAATTGTAATTCAAAATGTACTTTTTATTTTTAAATTGTTCTTTTTTTGTGGAATACATTTTTTAATGAAATTTTTGTCCATGTTTACAGTTTAGCTGCATTAAAAAAATATTATTTTTTTCATTAAAAGACTGTCTCCATTAGATTTTTTGTACATTATCTCAGATCAGTCTATCTACAAAACATACATGTAAATCTCAGAGAATTTTTGAGATATTAAAATCACTACAAACACTGAGCTCTCTGTGGATCATTTAGATACTGAGCAGATTTTTTCCATATGAAACAATATTGGGTTTTGCAGAGCATCATGAACATGAATGTTGTACATTAACTTGGGGGTTTTGACCCAGCTTTTGAGCATAGTTTATACATTTTCAATAGGGTTAATAGCTCATTCCACACTCTGTTGGGGTTTGCCCTACGTCATTTATTCAGTCCAAAGCCAAGTTTGATGAGTGTTAGGTATCATTTTTGTGTTAAACCTCTTATTATGTCCAAACCTTTAACCATTTGACCGAAATGGACTCCCTCAGAGCAAAGAAAATTGGTTAGGATGTTTAAGAAGAACCCAGGAACCACAAAAGATCCTTGAATGCCAGTGATCACATGTTTACATTAAGATAGACTGAGAGGATGCAAGAGCGAGACATAAGCCCCTGCTTCAAAATGAACAGCTTCAGGCACAACAATCCAAATACCTTCTGAAAACAATGTTTGCAGTTATGTAGGTTGTGCTTTTTGTCCACAGTGACATTAAAAATGTTTGGAAGAGTTAATGTGAGACTGAGAAACCTGTGGCAAATGAATTTGGCCCAGTCTTCTTGGCAGCATTGTTTTATTCTAGCCACACTAAAGGGTTTTTTGACCATGACTGCCACACAATCTTGTATTTTAGGCCAAACCTTTATTTTGTTTTTTATTCCTTCTGAGGTGGATTGTTGTCCTTCAGCATAACGCTCTGTGTGCCATGAATGAAGTGTGTTTGAGCTTAAAGGTCACAAACTGACGGATCCTTCACTTATATGCTTCTATCAATTATGGTAAGTCATTCATATCCTGAAGTACTAAAGCAGCCCCACACCATGACTGTACCACCACCATGTATGACTTGGTAGGATGTCCTTTTTTCTGAAATGCTGCGTTAGCTTTACACAGACTTACCAGAATGAACACATTTTAAAAAAATGAATCCATGATCTCAGACCTTAACTTTGGCAAGTTAGGCCTGCAGTGCTTTAGATGTTTCTCTGGGTTCTTTTGTGATCTGGATGGGATGTAGGTTTGTTCTTGGAGTAACGTTGGCAGGCTGGCCACTTCTGGGAAAGTTCACCACTGTTCCATGTTTTCTCCATTTGCCGGATAATGGCTGTCACTGGAGTCCCAATGCCTTAGTAGGCTCTTTGTAGCCCTGCTCAGACTGATATGCATCAATGATCTTTTTTCTCTTTTGTTTGTAAATTTCTTTTTTAAGACATTTTAGCCAACTTCATCTTGTCAGGCAATGTCTATTTTAATGATTCCTTAATACAAAACATCTGGCATTAATCAGGCCTGGATGTGGCTTATGAAACTTTCCTTTTTTTTTCTTTTTTTATATAAAACTGGGTTGGTTATGATAATTTTTTTCTAAAACCCTCATTTAAAAAGCTTTTTTTGGATTAAGTCACACAAAATTACTATCGATGTGTGATATACAAACTTGTTTGATGATCTGATATCAAGAGTGACAAAAAAGCGAAATCTGTAAGCAGGCAGGTATTTTTCCCAGCAATATACTTATTTGAACTTTTAGGTATAATTTTGACTTTGTGTGCAAAATTCATAATCAACTTAAATGTGTGCACCAATTCTTGTTTAAAAAACCCCCATTGGAGATACAGTTCATTCCGATGATGGGTGTATGTAAACATTTGACCCACTCAAATGAAGAGTAGACTTTAAAGCTCGTGGTTTGTAATACTGCATTTTATTGAATCTAATAAATCCTGTTTCTCCTGTTAACCAAAATAAAAAGGTTCAACATTCAGAATATAAATATCTGTGAATATGAGTGCTCTCCCAGTCTGATATCACGGTAGCTGCCCATGAATGACATCTTCGACGAACAGCAGCTTCGACAACAGGACCTACAGAGTTACAGTGCTCCATACAGTGGAAATGGTGTACAAGAGATTCGGTTGTTTGGACCCGGTGACAGAAATACGCCAGAAAGAGAGTGAGGCGGTGACGTAGATTTGAAACCAGTGGGAATACATTCTGGAAAATTCGCCACCCTCTGTACTCAGTGGAATTTTTTATTTTTTATAAATCATGTGTCTTACAAGAAAATATACTTAACTTATCAATGAACAACAACAGAAGCGAACTATGAGTTAAAATACTACAAAACAGATTTAACTGCATCTTTTGACATGAAAATGTTTCATTTGCATAACAGGTTAAAGTAAATACAGCTACCTCTGTTGTAAAATTTAGAACCACATGATTATTCTGATGATCTTACAGCCATAAATAAGGAAATAGCACCTGATTAGCTAGGATCTGGCCATAAAGAAGCACGATTAGTGGAAGAAGATGGTGAAGGTTTTATGATGATTTGAAAGTTTTCATGCCCAAGAACTTTTTCACATTTTATTTTGTAACAACCACAAATATTTTTATGTGATAGACCAGAACAAAGTAGTGCATCATTGTCAACCAGAGGAAAAATGATATATAGCTTTTATTTATTTATTTTTTATTTCTGGCATGTCTTCCCTTCTTTGTCAATCCCTTTTAGCTGCAATGTTTAGCAACTGAAAGTTTTGCTTATTCTTTGGAAAATAACTAAAGTCAGGTCAGACAGGATGAAGCATTTTGGAGATTAATTTTCAAGTCTTCTCAATGATATGGAATTACATTTAGGTCAGACAGCAGAATGTTTTGATCTAAATGTTCAGTGTTGTTGTTGTCCTGCTTGAAAGTGAAACTCTTCTCCAGACTCAAGTCCTTTGCAAGCCTCTAACAGTTTTTATCCCAGTATTTCCTTTATTTAGCTCCATCCATATTCCCATCAATTCAGCCCAGCTTCCCTTACCCTGGTGAAGAAAATCATCCTCAAAGCATTATACTGTCATCACCATGTTTTGCTGCAGGAATGGTATTTCCAGGATAATGAGCAGTGTTAGTTTTCTTCCACACATAGCCTTTTGCATGGACGTCAAAATGTTTTACTTTGGTCTCATCTGACCAGGGATCTTCCTCCATGTGCATCTGGGCACAATTTAGATATTGGATCACTTTCTTTTCACTTTCCACTGATGTGCTACTTTGATGTTGGCCTATCACAAAAAATCCCAGTGAAATACATTGCGGTTTATGGTTATATTGGAATAAAACATATAGAAAAGGGTTCATGGATATCATTGTTTTGCCAAGGACTGTAGATTACAACAGAATCCAACCTCAGAGGGTAGTTCTTTCCTGTATTTCCCAGAAGCAGAACCATAAATTACATAGTTCTCTAAAATTGTTGCAAACATGATGATAAAATCTTCTTTTTGACAAAGAAGGGGCTGAAATGTGGTCCAGATAAAGCTTTTAAGTGGGGCTTGAGTTCAGATTTGTTTATTTTTTGAATCCTGTTTTACACATTATCAGGAACATGTGTACACATTTTGTTTTCTAAAGCTGATCTGAAAAAGAATGAAAATAAACTATTAAACCAAGCTTGCTGGTTATGAGATGCATACTGTGAGATCTTAACCAAAACACCCTGTGACGGCATGTTGTTTGGCACCCTACACGCCCCCCCTGTGTGTGATGGATGAAGTGGCTGATGTTTTTCTAATAACACACACACACATCCACACCCACAAGTCTTTTTCTCAGATATTGCACATCCTAATGAACACTGAGGGGGATCACACAGTGTCATGTGGCATGACAGTGTAAACCATATCGACTCTAACCCTGGAATCTTAAATCTATCACCACGATCAACAGGTGGACCTCTCTCAAAGCATCCACAGAACCACCTCCTCTTGTCTGCTGCAAGTAAGGATTTAAAGCACAGTCGTGATGGTGTCTGCTGTGTAGAGTGGGAGACCTGGTGCAGCCGGAGGACAGGTGGGACCAGTCAGTAAGGTGGGACGAAGGGAGAAGGGGTAACATGTTGTAGGCCAGAGGCAACATTCTAGTCTGAAAAATAGTCCCATTTGTTGCAGCATCAGGCCCCCCTGAAACCTCACGCACACAGCTGTTCCTCGTCAGTGCTAAATCCAGGGCCACGCATGCTCCGATGCACGCAAAACCAAAGCAGTTTTAGGATTTGAAGACATGCACGGCCCGCACCACGTACTGCCTGCAGATGGGGCACTCGCTCATCCTCTTTCCACATTTGGTGCAGGTCACCATGTGGCCGCATTCAAGCAATACGCAGTCGATGATGGCGTCCATGCAGATGCGACAAAGGTTTTCGTCCGCCGCCAGCTGAGCTCGGACACCATCTGTGGGGAGAAATGGAAAACATTACATGCATGGTTATTGAAGTGCACATAGATTAACTCAGAGTTAATCAGAGGCCTCCATACTCTGTGGCCCCTTTTCCTTCTCTGCAACTCACAAATATTCTCTCCTAAAGTGTGATAGAATATTTTTCTGCGTAATTATTTCCTCTTATCTTTTGAAAAGAAATCTTAAAACAAACCTTTGCAATAGAGGTTTGCTTGAATTCACTAATTTGCAAGAATTTATTGATGTTAGTGACTGTACATTTTTGTGTTATGATTTGTAGGTTTATCTTCCCCTGATTTTGTATTTAATCTTTTCTTATTCTTCTGTGAATTTTGTTTTAGTTCAATTTGTTTTTTTGCGATTCTTGTTATTCCTATTTGATGTCTTATTGATTTCTTGATGACATATTTGAATATAAATTTAAAGCGGATATCAGTGGTCTAACCTTTGTGGGTTCTAAATGCATTTTAGTCTTAATTTCAACAACTACATATGATTTTGTGTGCTGCATTTGTATTTTGTCAAATTTGTATTGGGCATGTTTCAACTGCATCTATAAAAGAATGGCAGCCTGTCTGGTGTGTACAACAGGATTGAACAGGGATCAAAGATGGGTAGATGGATTGGTGGATACCACCAATTGGAGATCTCTTTTTTTCAGTTGTTACAAATGGCAAACACAGTAAAAGAGAGACTGGCTGGGCTGTTGCAGCTCTCTTTCTCTGACCGTCCAGATAGTAGCTGAAAAGTTAAGTCAATACCTTTTATGATGTTCAAATCAAATTAAGTTCATGAAAACTAGAGCAGCATTTCCTGTAAGTTAGTTGTGGATAAATCTTAATGGGACCAAATTGAAACATACTATTAGCTACATTATCAACAACTCGTATGAAAAAAAAGTGAACATGAGTAAAAAAATCCTGACTGGTTAATGCCTCCTTGTAATGCTTTACCATTTCCGTTTGGTTTTTACTTCAGTTTTCACTGATACTGTTTTATATATTTCCCTTCTGTAAATTTTGTTTTTATTTTAATGTGCTAATTAAAACTTTAATATTGAACTGGGCTTTGAATAGAAAGAAAACTATTATATCAAAACAGTTTCATGGTGCAACAGATTACTTCATCACAGGTGTGACTGCGGATTGGTGGGTAGTGTAATCGTCTTGGAATCGGGAGGTTGTGGGTTGTACACTTATTTGCCAACCACTCTGTGTATTGGTGCATGTATTTGTGAGTGCAGTTGGATTAATGTGATTATAGTGTAAAGAGCTTTGATTGGTTAGTAAGACAAGAAAAGTGCTGTATAAGTTCAGTTTATTTACCATAAAATGTTGTTGCTAAATGATAATACGCTGTTGCGATGATAATACGATTGCAATTAACCCACATTGTGCTCTTCCACTTTTCTTTTTCTTTTCCATCTTAAGTGACCTCACCTCTCTTTGAGCTTCAGTATCTTGGTCACTAAAATCAGGTGTGGACATAAAAGAGTGAAAAGCAATCCAACTGACCAAATGTTAGCTAGCAAGCAGAGTCTGAATGTATGGCACCTACAATTTTCTACCAAAATAAATGCTGGATCTAAATCCTTTGTGATTGTGGTATTGCACACATTGGAATTACGAAGGCAATTTCAGTTTTATGTATTGTGCAGTGTCAGTGCAGTAAGAATCAATTTTCTGTACTAACAAGTGAAAAACAGAAAGGGAAGTACAAACTATACTTACTGTAAGACACAAAACTAACATAGCACTGAAGTATATATGAAGCATAATATATTTGCTTACATTTTAATATTGATCCCATAGGTTGCTATTATACCATTACACATCCTGTTCTTACATTGAGCTTTTCAGTCTTAAGAGACAAAATACATACAGTTCTGTATGTAATGTTCAAGTAATGGCTTCTGTAATGTTGTAACACCACAAACAAATACTTTTCTGTATCTCTCCTCTGTCTTTAACTGGCACCAATCTGCTGTTTCACTTCCACGTCACTAAATTCCTACAAGCTATTTCTTTAATTATTTGTCGAGCAGCTTCCTCCTGATTAAATTAAACTCTGACAGTTTTCGTGCTCCGATTGAAGGGAGTGTTGTCCTCTTGTTCAATCCCAGTTAAGGAGCAGAAGCTACAGGCATGAAATCAGTTTAAATTGTGTCAGAGCACTGACTTATGGGAGTCAAATGCTGAGCGATCAGCTGGCTGGCCTAAATCCGGCTCCTGCTGCCGTGACGGGCAAAAAGTCGATGCAGCTGCAGTCCGCTTGCCTCCCTGCAGCTGAATGCTAAGTGGGCTAATAAGGTCCTGGAGGCCTTCGTGTCAGCCGAGATGCTTGACAATGTAATTACACCTGATGGAGACGTGCTGCTGCAGCAGTAATATGATGGCTCGTCAAGAGGTAAAAGCTTTAAAAGAGAGCATTAATGACAGAACGAGAAGCTGTCCTTCAGAATTAAAGGAGATGACGCAGAGTGGAAAAGACACATAAAATGTGGAATGTGGAAACAGAAGCAGGCAGGAATCAATGACCATAACAAGATGCCGTACAGGATGGGAAGGATCACATGAGCAAAACAAATTGCTGCTGCATGCCTTCACTGTGTCCTGCTGGCAAATGAACAGAGTGCACATCAGTTCATGAAGGAAATGAAAAGCATAGATCGGTTATATCTTACCTCCAACTCCACTGTTGCAAAGAGATGGAGGGTATGCAACCACTTCACAGATAAGAACGGGCAATAATAAGGAAAATCAATTAGTTTAGGGAATAGTAAGTTTGTCCTTTAATGGAAAATAAAATCAATGTACAGTGATACAGTATAGTTCTTTTTGCATCAAAGGCTTCTTGATTTATGATAATTTGCAAAAGTATTCACACACCTTCAACCTTTATACAGTTTGTTTTATTACAACATATCTTGGTGTATTCTATAGTGATTTCATGTGATTCATCAACACTAAGAAGTTCATAAGTATAAAGTGGAAAGAAAATAATACATGATATATTTATATTTTAAAATAATAATAAAAACATGTAGTATGGCATGCACTTTTTGTTATACCCTTTACTCTGATACCCTTAAATCAGGTGAAAACATTTGGATTCAGTAGTCATCTAATGAGTATCAATACAGTTTTTTGTAGAGCATTAGTGAACAAACAACACCATGACGAGTAATGAAAAAAGCAGACTGGTCAGGGAGTTCTGAAGAAGTTTCAAGTAGGGTTAAATTTTCTTGAGTACTGAAATATCACATCTGTTATCACATCTCATCAAATGAGATAAAAAATTTATTTTTGGCCTACATGCAAAAGGCTGTGTGTCAGAAAAATAACACATCATCCTGAAAACATTATTCCCACTGTGAAGGATGGTGGTGACAGCATCATGCTGTGTACAGCAGGGACAGGGAACCTGTTCAGAGTTGATGGGAAGATTGATGGAGCTAAATACAGAGCAAAGCTGAAAGAAAACTATTTAGAGGCTGTAAAAGGTTTGAGATTAGTGTAGAGGATCTCCTTCCAACAGGACAATGATACCAAGTATTCAGTAAAAGCTACGGTGTTATGGTTTTGATCGAACCATATTTATGTGTTGGAATGGCCCAATCAATGTTCAGAACTAAATCCAAATAAGAATCTGTGACAAAACTTGAAAACTTCATGTTAACAGATGCTTTCCCGACCAATCTGACTAAGCTTGAGCTTCTTCTCTCAAAGAAGAATGGGGAAAGGTTTTGTTACCCATGTATCATTTCCATTCCACTTCACAATTGTGCTCCAGTTTGTGTTGGTCTAATTTTGTAAAATTCCAAAGACATACTCTGAAGTTTGTGTTAGTGGTATACTATGCAATAGTTCAAGAGATGTGTATACTTTTGCACTGTGCTTCCTGATTTAACCAGAGCCAACAATTATCATAAATCATGCAACAACTTAAAGGCTTGAATGCAGTTATCAAAAATAGTTACCTGCAGTTATGCTCACGTTTTCCACTAAAAGAAAGCAAGAAAAAAATTAAGAAATTTAGTCAGACCATCAGACATAACATTAAAGATCACTGAAAAAATGTAAACAAAATAAAATAAACTTCACAGTGCTTACTGGATTTTCTGTTCTGCTCGTTTTCCCTGTAGAGCCGGTGCACTCGATCCAGCAGCTCCCACTTCTCGCAGCAGCCGGAGTAATTGACAAAGTTCCTGGCGAGGATCTCTTTCAGCTGCCGGACCGAGAGGTTCTCTATGGCCTCCTCGTTGTCGAGATCAGACAGCGAAGCCCTGATCCTCCTCTGTGTTGCCGGGCTGACCTACAATCCGCACAGGAGCCAAGCTGTTAATCGTCGACTTTTCAACAAAGATGTCTGCGATGAGGATCATGCAGCTCTGTGGATATGCACAGAAACAGCCAGCTCACCTCTAAGATGTTTTCAGCAGGCTCCAGGTTCAAAAGGGATGCTGTTTGGGTATCCTCATGCTCCTGTAGTGAATATCAGCACAATGAAAATCTTGGTAAACTTTGAGATTGATGCTCAGCTGTACAGTCATCAGCATAATCATAATTCTGATGCCTTAAAACGTCAATGAGGGTTAAAGAAAAATATCTCCAGAGAATATATTTCTTCTTCTAGTATATATCTAATGTTCACACTGCCTGAATCTCATCCCACGTCAAATGAGAGAAACCTTTAAAGCCTTTCTTCAGCGCAAACAAGTGTTTTATTGGTCAGATGGTTCAATGAATCGTTTTAAATTCAGCGATAGCTACCGTTTACAGACTTCACACAAACCGAAAGGGACATGATTTCTGCTCCAACCTTAACAAATCATAAACTAGCTTTCATGTGTGCTAATTCGTTCCCTTTGCTCTCAAACTGAGACGTCCGAAAAGAAGTTCTTCAACATGCTCACAATGAAAAAGAAAATAATGTTTGAGACTGAATTATTTATCTTTTTTGTTGCTTCCAGCTGTTTGCAAGAGGTGTACTAGTTAATTTATGTAAACCTGGTGTTACCAGAACATAGTGGTTCCAACATGGACAGGATTGGTCAAACACTGATAGGAAATCTGCACTTTTTCCTCACTTCATATATGGCTTATAGACCATATGATTGACTTTTAGTGGTGACAGATAAGTGTATTACATTTTTATAGTGCTAAATAACTGGTAACAGATTACTCAATACACAAACTTGCAGTTGCTCCTGATCAGTCAACAATATTGATCCCTTGGAGATTTCTTTGTCTTACTTAAATGTTTTAGATGAACACATATAATATCGGACAAAGATAACGAGAGTAAAAATAAAATCCAGTTTCCAAATGATGATTTGATTTGTTAGGGGACACAGCTATCCAAACCCCCCTTGCTTAAGTCAAAAAGCAATCATCCTGCTTATAAACCATGAATAAAGAGTCATTGATTACATTTATTGTTCAGTTTTACTTTTAAGAAACCAGAACAACACCTAAATCACTGCATGCCTAACTTTTCTCAGGTAAGCTCAGTGTTAATGATTCAACGGTAACAAAAACAAAAAAACAGGGCAAAAAAAGGTCAGTTTTAGGACAAAAACCTCAGCTGATCCAAAAGAGCGCAAAGACCCATCTAACATTTCCAAAAAACATGTTGGTGAACCCCAAGCATTTTGGGAAAATTTTGGGAGGATGCCAATGATTTTATATTTAATAGAATACATTTTATTTATGAAGAATCACATAAAATCATCACTACTAAGCTGGGGGAATATTTGGCTCAACAGAGCTATGGCTCTGTGTAAGTTTGGCGACTGTACTACAAAAAAAACTAGGATTGTTCTTATTCACCTCTATTAATGATTAAAAATATGCTGTTCTAGCTTGTCGAAGGGTATTTTTATACAGCAGTAGACCAATTTTCCAGGTTAAATAGGAATCCTCTAGGTGTGTAGAGCGCCATTTTCTCTCCAATTTCCTAGTATTCTGCTTTAAAGTACGCAGCTCTGGGTTAAACCAAGGAGTCAGCCTCCTATGGCTAGCCACTTTCTTTTTTAAGGGGGCTACACTATCTAATGCCAAACGCAATGAGGACGTAACGCTGTGAACCAGACCATCAATTTCTGAAGGGTTAGAGATAGAATTGCTGCCATCCACTGTGTTACCCTGAGACACTGAGGAAAGTAAGAATGGAACAGATTCTTTAAAACTTGCTACAGCATTGTCTGATAAGGCGTGACCATAATTAAATTCTCTTTCAGATTTAAGATGGTCAGTTAAAGTAAATTCAAAAGTTATTAAGAAGTGGTCAGACAGGACCGGGTTATGTGGGTGGACTGTTATTTCCTCACACTCAATACCGTATGTCAGTACAAGGTCCAAAGTGTGTTTACCCGAGTGGGTCTAAGTCTAAGATAGCCTTAAAGGCTGTATTTAGCCTATCACTTTCGATGTCCACGTGAATATTGAAATCCCCCACTATAATGACCTTATCAGTATTTAGTACTAAATCAGATAAAACATGTGAGATCTGATCTAAAAATTGAGAGTAAGGGCCTGGTGGACGATACAAAACCACAAACATAAGTGGTTTTAATGTTTTGCAACTTGGATGAGGAAAATTAAGGGTTAGATGTTCAAAAGAACTGTAGCTATATATTGGTCTGGGATTAATTAGTAAATCAGAATGAGAAATGCTTACAACTCCTCCTTGCTCATTACTTCTAGGGATTTGAAAATTTAAATAGTTGTAAGGAGTTGACTCATTTATACTGACATAATCCTCCTGCTGCAGCCAGGTTTATGTGAGACAAAGAAATTTATTTGATTATCACAAATCAAGTCATTTACTAACAAAGTATTTGAGGAGAGAGCTCTTATGTTCAATAAACCACATTTAATAGTTTTATCTTTCTGTTTGGTCAAAGTCGTATTTATCTTTATGAGATTTTCATGATTTGCTCTTATTAGGTCAACTTTTAATCCTTTTAATTTTGGCCATGGGCAGGACACTGTCTCAATGGGGTAAATGGTGGGTAACAGTACAGAAGCTGCAGAGAGGTGGGTTATACTACAACTCTGCTTCCTGGTCTGGACCCGGGTTGTCAGTGTTTTGGAGGACTAATACATCTGACAAAATTCCAAGAAAGAAGAGCTGCTCCATCCAAAGTCGGGTGGATGCCGTCTGTCTGGATCGGACCAGGTTTTCCCAGAAATGTTCGCAAATTATCTATGTAGCTCAAATTGTTTTCAGGATACCACCTAGACAGCCAGCACTTGAAACACTGTATGCTGCTAAACATGTCGTCACTGGTCAGATCGGGCAGGGGACCAGAAAAGATTATCGAGTCCGACATTGTTTTGGCAAACTTACACACCGAAGCAACACTAATTTTAGTGACCTCCGATTGGCGTAACCGGGTGTCATTACCACCAGCGTGAATAACAATCTTACTGTATTTGCGCTTATCGTTAGCCAGCAGTTTCAGGTACTTATGTCTCTTCAGTATAGTCCAAAATAAAGCAAGACGCCTTACCACAGTTTACAGATCCACATTGGGAAATTATCATTAGAAGTGTATAAGAGTTTTAATTATAAGTTATACCCTGACAATTTGAAAGGTCCTTAATATAAACAGGGCTCGCATTGTGAAGCAACTGCAAATTTGACTCATTTTCTGGAGATTCACATAAACTTTTTAGCTTTTATGATACAGAGCCAAATTGATGCATCAAAGCAAAGCAAGCTAAACATCACAAAAATAAAATATTCCTTTAAGCAACGGAAGTTGGAAGATTCTCTCAGGGGTCGGGTGCCACATTTTGCCCATGTGTGCACTTGACTGATGACAACTTAGAATTCTTTAATACATTTTTTAAACCCATCAAATAGGATATGCAGAGAGCTGGTGTGACAGAGGAGAATGTGAGGAATACAGGGACCTCGAGGCAGAAGATCTGTGGTAGCGACCCCTAAAGGGAGTTGCAGAAAAAAGAAGTCTTTCTTTGACATAAAAAGTAACACAAAACCAGACCCTTTTTTTCTAAAACTTTTTTCATAGGATGTTACACTGGTAAATATATGCAGGGTAATTTAGCCATATACAATCTGCAAGCTTCCTTCTGATTGCATAATAATTATGACATGATTTATTTGGTGCAATAAAATGAATCAGTTTGAGGACAAGTTTATGCAAATTAAGTATGACAAATATTTAAATGTAATAAGCATGGTAGAGGTTAACTTGGATATTGGAGTGAATAAGAACCTTGTGGCTACAGCTCCAGGATGCCAGTAAAACTTTAATGTGTCATTGACATACAAATGTGCATTTTATTTGCAAATGCTAAGCTTAAAAATTGGGTTAAAATACATTATTTTGTCCTCTTTCTGTGTGTAATAATTTGTATTCTGACAAGAACATTATAATTAAAGTCAGAACCAGACGAAAGCATGACAAGAACATGACATATAATCGAACACAGCTCAAATTTTCTTCTGTTAAGTAAATAAATAAAACTGCCTAATCAGAACAAGGTATTTAAATTTTATTTTATCGTCTTGCTGCATTTTCTTTACAATGAAGTGACAAAAGGTTCATATGTCTAGCTTAATTTTATTTTGTTAAAATGCTGCTCAGATATTTCAGCACAAGGTTTGAGCAGACTATTGATTTAACTTTCTTATCTTTATTTCTGTTCGGAAATGGAGGTCAGATATTTATTGGATTTAAAGTACAGCAAAAGCACTTCGACAACAGCTCAGGAGCTGATCTGTCTACGTACACAGCTCTGTATTATTTGAGGCATTCATGTGCTTTTGTCCCTTTTATCTCCTTGACAAAAGACAGCCTCTAACATCTAATATGATGGACTTTATTGTTTCCACCTCAGTGTCATAAAACAAAACTGTCTCTTTCTTTCTGTGCCTCAGCACATTCCAGCAGACCACCGTCGTCCTCTAATGAAGACGTTTTAATAATGCATCCGTCAGCATAGCTGCACGCCCGCCCTCGCACATACTTCAGACTCCTCAGAGACGCCAACAGCAGCTTGACTCAGTCAAACAGCCAAGCCTTCTGTATCACAGGCTTTCTGTGACTTTATGTTAGTTTTTACACAAGAACTCTGAACTTAAAAAGGGACTAAGAGGCTATTACAAAAGAATACAAAAGTTACTTATTTCAAATTCAAATAACAATGGTTAGAAGTGCCCAACTGGCATGCTCCATTCAACAGTCACTAACTTTTTTATTTCTTTTCAACAGTTTATTAAGAAATCCAACATATACTGACTGATAAAAAGGGAGAGTATAAGATTTGCACTCATACTGAGTTATGGATTAAGAATGAAATGTTAAAAAAAGTTGATGCTCATATTTTTGACGACTCAACCCTCAGTTTTAGTAGTATACGTCACTTTTCACATATACTGTAATACCATAAATATTCTTCATCTTCAGAAAAGATATTTACAGAATAATGAGAGGTATTACACTGCTGAAACATACAAAAAGGTTTAAACCGACTTTTTCATCAGTTAATTTTTTGTTATAGCTGCTTAAAGTTTTAATTTCTCTAAATATTATCATCATAAAATGCAGGCTGCCAGCTTTATTTAAAGGTGCATAAATCTCAACTTGGACTCAAGAATAGGATTCTAAAACGCACTGAACAGTCATTGAACTGTTGTACTTTTGTTGTACTCCTTCTAGGAGGCGCTATAAAGTTCCACTTGCTAAGAACAATGCTTATAAAAAACATTTGTACCTTCTGCAGTAACCCTACTGAACAAAGCCACGTAGATACATTTACCCCCAACTTGGTTGTTCTTAGTTTTTGTTCTTCCTGCAAGAATGTAAGGATGGGAGTCATATTTTCTGTATTTTTATTCCTTTTAACATGTATGTGTTTGTAATGTAAAGCCCACAAAAGAGAACTTCTGTCCCTTCCGCTACAGACAATACAATTTAATCCTATCTTATCTCTTCTTGTTTCAAATAAATAAATATATTAAACTGGTACAAGGAATTTGAATCAAATTTTGTGTTTGAAACACTTCAAAGGGTTAGAAAAGTTAATTTGCAGACTCTTGTGCTGAAAAAGCTTCAGTAAGTTCTTTTTGACAACTTGCACCAAAATGCTGATTTTTATGTTTTTGGGCTGAAGAGACAGCCAGGTGACCAAGCAAGGATAAAAGAAATGTAGCGTGCTTTGAAATTGAGGCCTGGCAACCGAGCTGCCGGCCAGGCGCAGCTTATGCATGAAAAACGCAACACTGCTGCATTTTCTTGCCTATGTTTGCCCGAGAACTCCTGAGTTATTCTTTGTCCAGTTTGATACTAAATACTTTTTGAGTTAAAGTTAAATAACCCTAATTATAGGTCCTAAGTGCTTAAGTAGAAATCAACTGGACTTTTGTCATATGAAAGGGTTTTCCAGTTGTGTGATCTGAGAGGTAAAAGATCTTCAGGAAAGAAGAGAAGTCCAGTTGTTTTCTACTTAGCCACTTAGGAGTGCCATGTCCTGAAAACTAAATTGAGAGCCATTATCTACAAATGGAGAAAACATGAAAAAGAGATGGACCTTCCCAGGAGTGACCATCATACCTAAAATTACTCTAAGAACACATCAACGACTCAACCAGGAGGTCATAAAAGGACGTAAACAACATTCAGGGCACTGCAGGCCTTACCTCCCTCAGTTAAGTTCAATGTTCATGATCCAACAATAAACAAGAGACAAAATGGCATCCTGGGAAGAGCTATAAGGCAAACTCTACTGCTAAAAAATAAAACTAATTATCATGTAACTAACATCCTAAATTTGCCACAAATTATGTTGATATCCCCTAAGGCTTTTGGGTAAATATTTTGTGCATGTACGAGACAAAAGTGGAACATTTTGAAAGGAGTGTATACTGTTACATTTAATGTAAAATTTACACAGCATTTAAAAAAATTTACATTAGTCAAACACAGTAATGGTAGAATGGTCTGGGGCTTCTTTGCTTCCTAACTTTAAGGTTAAGTGTACTTGGGTTGTGCAGTAGGGCAATTATCTGAAGCACAGCAGCATGTGCACTTTAAAATGACCCAAAAAACAAAGTAAAGGTTTTGGAATAGCCTCCTCAAAGTCTGGACTTAAATCTGATTGATTTGCTGTGGTATGACCTTGAACAGCCCAATCACTTTTTGCCCTATAATGAATGAAATCATCATTTGAAAACTACTTTTTATACTTACCCTTTGTCTAATCATAATATCTGTTTGATTATCTGAAACATTTAAATGTGAAAAAAAAAGAGAAAAAAGTAGCTATGTACATCTTTAACACAGCAACTTTAGATTTAAAACTAAATCTAAAAGAAGATTGGACTCTACATTTTGACTTGCATTTTTAGTTCAGTAAGCATAATAAGGTCATATATGCTTGTTAGTTTCGTGGTCTGATCAGCGCATTTATCATTGGTTGTAATACTGAATAAATCCCCAGAACAGCCTGGGTTTTTACACTGATATATATTAACAGGAGTGACGGAGCGCAGTGTTTCTATTCCCTGGTTGAAGAAGCGAGGCCATGAGGCTATTTTAACTTCTGTGCTTGTTACGTAACAGAGTCAGTACATGTAACAGACCTATAAAAGGCAAAGCTGCCTCACTGGCCTGAGTGAGGGCGCTGTGCTCTGACACAACACAAACACAGCTGTTTACAGCTGGACACTGAAAATCAATGGAAAGAAGAAGAAGCAAAAGATTTTCTGGCATTATTCATCTAAAGTTTAGCACAAGAGGGCGACTGTTTGTCTGACTTCAAACAGCCACTATGATGCTTGTAAATAAGTCTGTTTCTCCTTTGAAATTAATTATTGTGGATAGAATGAGGGCAGATGCGAAGGAAGAGCGGCGTATGTTGATGAGGGACTGATGTTTGTGTGCATGGCAGGGTGGAGCAACCAGCTCGATCTGAGCACCAACCTGGCTGGGGGTCCCTGAACTGTCACTCGGGCTGAGCACGTCCCCCTGAGAGGCAGACAGGACCGACTGTTCAGAGGCGGAGCGTGTTGCGGAGGGCGGCGACGCTGCACGTGAGTGGGGGAGCGAGTGGAGACTGTCTGTGTCTTCTCTCCCATCTTCTTCCTCATCACATGTGTCGTCATCCTCATCTTCCTCCTCGTCCTCCTCATCCTCCTCCATCAAGGGCCTCGGGGTCTCCCGTGTCCCCTGGTGGCAGATCACCAGGTCGACCAGGTCCTCCTTCTCCCTGCATGTGTCGGTGGGGATGTTGCGCAGCAGCAGGTACTGCCGCAGGTCTTTGACTCGCAGCTGCATGAGGCGAGGCCGCTGGAAGGCCGTGCCGCGCAGCAGGTGGCAGGTCATGCAGCAGCGCAGGTTTTCCTGCAGCACTGAGCAAAGGGCACAGAAACTCTTCTTACAGTCACAGCAGATATGCTGGAGGGAGAGATGAAAGAGACAGACATCACTTCAGGTATTCTCTTTCTTGTGCATGAAACAATCTTTTAACAAACAAAACTATTTGTTTTGCTTAAGTCTGACAGACAAATGGGACAAGCGAACAGTCTGTACTCATATGAGCTGTTGCTTTGATGTATAAAACATGTGCTCAAGTATTCATACTCCTAGAACCTTTTGTCAAGTCAAAATCACAAACTTCAGTGCTTTTTATAAGACTAACCAACACAAAGAACATAGTTGTTAGGTGGAAATAAAATAATTCACGTTTTTAAAATTTTATTCAAAGATGTGTGGCATGCATTGGAATTCAGCCCCCCTGGGTCAATAATTAGCAAAATCACTCGTTGCTCTAATTGATGCTTCAAGTCTGTTAGGATATGTCTCTACCAGATTTGTATTTCTAGACACTCAACATTATGTCTGTTCTTTGCAAAACAGCTGAAGCTCAGACAGGTTGAAGGGAGCGCTTCTGGATATGACGACTTCCAAGTTTGAAGTTTAAAGCTGATTCTGATTCTGATTCAATTTGGTTATGGTTTGGACTTTGAGTAGGACATTCTAATATAACAATATGCTTTGATTTAAACTATTCTATCGTAGCTGGGGTTGTAGCTCTGGCCTCAGTGTCAAGTCTTTCGCAGCCTAACACTCATTTTCCCACCTAGTTTGAGCAGCTTCCCTGTTCAAGCAGCAGAAAAATCATGATGCTGCTACCACTATGTTTCACAGTGGGAATGGTATAGTCATGTTGTGTATTGTTCCATGCAGGGACACTCTTCTTGCTTTGTTGCTGTAGGTTTGCAGTTGGCAAAGCATACTCTTCCCATTTTGGGATGAAGGTTTGAACAGCGCTCTAGAGATGCTCAAAGCTTGGGACATATTTTATAACCTAATCCTGCTTTAAGCTTTTTCACAGCCTCATCCGTGACCCGTCTGATGTGTTCTTTTATCTTCGTCATGGTGTTTGTTCACTAATTTTCTGCTGGAACCTTCACAGAACATGTGTATATTTATAGGTTCCAAAGTAAAGGGGGCTGACTAGAAATGTACGTCACAGTTTAAAAATTTTTATTTGCAAAAGTACAGAAAGTAATGTATAATTTTCCTTCCACTTTAAGATTATCCACTGCTTTGCGTTCAGGTTTTACATAAAATCCCAATAAAACATACAGCAGTTTACGGTTGGAATGTTCAAGGATTGTGAGTATTTTACATATGGATTCAGGCTGAACAGGCCTAACCGTTAAAAGAAAACGTTCAGTCAAAGCTGCTGTACTTTGGTCAAAGGCAAAGACAAACCAGCAGCATAAAATCCAAGCTTAATCCAGCCGTTTATTGGTGAGAGTAAAGAAAAGTGAAACAAACTGTTTGTAGCTTCCGGAGATGTTTGACATTTATCATTGATACAGAGCGACGGAGTAGATTGACACTTCAAATGAACAGAAAAGCAGGTCAGCCATGGCGGTAAACATTTTCTTATCGCTCGAGCACAACTGAGCCCTGGATCCACCAGGAGCACATTTCCAGCGTAACAGACGCCTTTCTTCAATCGGCTGCAGCTAATCCCCCAGTGGGACTTTTTCCACGCCATGAAAATATCACACTGACACTCAAAGATCGAGTCGACCTGCCGTCGGAGAGAAGGCAACTGGCTGCGTGTGGAGGATGAAAGTCTGATCTGAAGCAGTGAGCAGAGAGGAAGCTGGAAATGGCTGAGTTTTTATCAATGTCTCAGACAGCCAGACAAATCTATTCAGCTACAGAACTCTGAGTTGGACAGGAAGCCTGAAAATGTCAAGATTACTGCGACTCTCCAGAGTAGCAGGTATGTCAAACCCAACATTTATATATAAAGATCAGATTAAGGGATAAATATCAGATTGTCATTCAAGTCATTCACAAAAAAAACCCATCAGAACTCAGAAATTTAGTCTGAAAGAAAAAAAAGGTAAATATTACAAAAGCATGCATAAAAAACAAGAATTGAAAAGTTGTAACATTTATTGTGTTGGCTTTGTACCATTTTTAAATAAAAATAATTCTTAAGCCCCAAAATGTGATTGATATAATACTACACAGAGTTCTACTATGATATTTCACACGAGTTTGCATGATTCAAAGAGACTCAGTAATTATGAATGTGTTCCTTGAATGCATCATGAAAGTCCTTTGAAAAAGCAGCATGCAATCATTACATAACTTTGCAGGAAAAGAGGACTGAATGTTAACCTTGAAAAAGTCCTTTTACAGCATCGAGTTGAAGACAGGCTGTGTTAACTTTTCATACTTCATGCCTTGCTTCTAAACCTGATATAAACCCACCCAGCTCTAATGTTCATCTGTGTTTACCTTGCGTCTGAAGACAGAGAAGGCCAGTCCGCAGGCCTTGCACAACTGCCCGGCGCTCCCTGAGCTGGTGGGGGGGTAGGTGGAGTACCCTGCGCTAGGGGCAAAGCGGAAGGGCCCCGCCCCTGCTCCGAAGCCAGGCTGCTGTGCCCGTACCGTTCCTGTGCCCATCACCTCGTTCAGCAGCCCACAACATGACGCCCACATGGACGATGCCCCCGCCTGCCAAGGGGAAACACACAAATAAGAGGAACATGCAATCTTCCATTCTCTTTGTTTGATTTATTTGTAGTATAAAGCATGCATTGTTTTAAGTTAATGTAATCATGATCCTTAATTCTCCCATGCAAGACTTGCACAAAGTTAAATTGAGAAGTGTCTAAACTCTCTCTCTATTTTTTGTTGATGCAATTCTTTGCCACAAATTACTCTACTCCATTTCAGGAACTTAGCATGATGTAAGAGCTAAAGCTAAAAATGAAGTCATGTGTTTCTACTGGAGAGCAAAACTATTACTGACATTATCTTCTTACGTTGGATCATTATCCTATCATCCTACATTTGTCAACATGTGATCCCTACAAAGTTGGAGTCATTTCGATAAGCCAAATAGTCCAACATTCACTATACAGGAGAATAGCTAGAATATATCTAAATATTATTATTAGTACAAAGAATGTATTGTTTGTGCTCATCTCTCCCATTGCTCAGCTATGTTTTCCACAAACTCTGCAGATAACTGCAGTAATTAGTAACAGAGTGCATTTCACCCTCTGTTTTTGACAGTATATCATGCAATGAAGAATGCATTCATGGTGACTTGTATTGTGAATAGTTGTTGAAAGGTCACTGTGGAGCTAGGAGGTCCTGACCCATCCCTGGAACACGGTTAGTTTGTGTATGATGTAATTCCGAGATCCGACTTTTGACTTTCAAATTAATGGGATGCAGCACAGGTCTCTGACTTTCCATGAATTTCAACTTTAGGAGAAGTTTCTATTTGATTTTCCGATTTTGCAACAAAATCTGACTTCTAAGTGCAAATATAACGTCGAGGTAGAAGGAAATAATTTATGTCCTTCATAAATGTTTTCTAGGAGCTGGTGGAAAGCTCTGCAAGAGACAAAGGGTTTTTACAGGGTACACACACACATGCACACGCACAAACACACGCACACACAGATATTTTGTCCCTTAAATTTTCTTTGAAAACCAAAATAAATAAATAAAATTGCACCAAGTTCAGTTCAGTTCAGATTTCAATACAGTTCTATTTAAATAAACAAAATTAAATTCCAATGTTTCCAATTGAACACTGAGGTGTTTCAGGCATGTCTCACCGGGAGGAGGCCCAGGGGAAGGCCCAGGACACGCTGGAGGGACTATGTTTCTCGGCTGGCCTGGGAGCGCCTTGGGGTTCCTCCCGAGGAGCTGGAACAAGTGGCTGGGGAGAGGGAAGTCTGGGTCTCTTTGCTTAGGCTGCTGCCCCCGCGACCCGACCCCGGATAAGCTCACTCTATTAAATTTTATTTAGTTCAGTTCAGGTAAGTTCTACTCAATTACATTAAATTTAAATCAGTTCAATTCAGTTTAGATCCGTTGATTTGAACTCAGTTTGCCTACATTTTGTTCAGTTCAATTCAGTTTTTTCTCAGTACAGTTGAATAATAATGGCTTGCATTTATATACCGCTATTCATTCTTACACTGGTGGAAGCAAGCTATGATTATAGCCACAGCTGCCCTGGGGCAGACTGACAGAAGCGAGGCCATATCGCCCCTCTGGCCAACACCAGTAGGCAAGGTAGGTGAAGTGTCTTGCCCAAGGACACAACAACATGTAGCAGGTGGAAGTTGGAATCGAACCCACAATTTCTGGCTGACAACTCTACCACTGAGCTACAGCCTCCGTGTTTATTTCAGTTTAATTCAAATTAGCTTAATGCAGTTCAGTTTATTTTAATTCATTTATATGGCACAAAATTTATAAATATCCCGTTTTTCATGAAAACAAACACGTTTAATTCAACTGTCCAAAACACTCAGAATTGAATTAATTTGATTTTTAAGGCAGCTCAAAAAAATTAAACCCTTTCCTTTAATGTAACAAGTTAATGTCTTTGAAAGTCTTTGGAAAGCATTGTCCTGGTAAGCTTTGATTACACATTAGAAATTGTAATTATACTTCTTATAGTTTAAAAGCAATAGTTACTAAGATTGTGGATGTGGGTTTTTCGCTATTTTTAAGCATTATCAAGTTAGATCGAAGGAAATGTGGAACCTTATTTTTCTGCAGGTTGAAACACCCAGGAGACAAAAAGTCCCGAAGTTTCAGTTTGCTTCTTTGAGTTAACAGTGCAGAGTCACGGAGCAAAGATGGTGTGTATGGAGCCACGGCTCCTTGGAGCATACAGATGAGATGCGAGGGGAGAATACATCTTCTGTTGTTCCCCGGCTTCCAGAATCAATCGCTGACACAAGCTTAATGTAAGGCAGCTCTGTGTGGAAAACAATGCAATCCACAGGGTCTGGCCACGTCCCGTCTTAAGACAGCGCTGTGCTCGGAGTTGTCACAAACACCCTGTGATCTGACCTCACTCGTCTGCTTAGGGATTCCTTATATAATCTTTAGGAACAAGGCTCTATTTGTGGAGTCAGGTGGGGAAGGAGGCAGTGCAGCCAGACAGTCAATGTGTCTCCCTGCAGTCAAAAGTTCAAATCAATAATATTTAACAGCTTCTTGTAAAGTCTCTCCGTTTCTGCTCGCTTGCCTGTCCTTCCATTCATTTATAATAAACTGATTAAATATATCTTAAATTGTTTCAGTTTTTCTAGTAGGGAATCGTTATTTATTAATCCTTCAGCAAGCTGAGTCGTCACCAACTTTTATTTATGATCCACTGTGATCTGATGAGGCCCTAAAAAACTGATTTTACAATCAGAACAGAAAGGTTAGAAATAATAGATAAAAATGATCATGTGTCAGTTCATGTGCTCTTCACAAACATATACCTATTTGTTCATGCATCTAGTCCTTGGCTGAAGTCTGTGGCATATTTTCCTTCTTTTTTACACATGTAGTTAAACCACAATGTATAGCTATTTGCTTTACTCAGCCACTGGTATGAACTCAGCAAGAGGTTTTATTGTGAAACAGTCTTCCTGTTTAGATACATCCTCCCTCATCCTGAAGGGAAGCCATTACAAGGCAACATTTACTGCATTCTCCAGGACGGGATAAGAAGCCACTGCAGTCCAGCCATAAAAAATGAGACTTATCTGGCTTTTTGCCAGCAGATCGACTTCCCTCACTGTCACTTCCATTAGAGGCTGAAAGCTCTGCAGGCAGGGAGTCCCTACCAAACAAACAACAAGGGCTTTCATAAAGGACATCTCTATGTACCTCTACAAATATGGACGGTATTTCTGTTCTCCCATCATCTTTGGTCACTTTGGATGTCAGATATTTGGCAATTAATTGAAGTATTTTTCTGAAGTTTCACACCAGCATATACACATACATAAAAATATTTAGAGCCAGAGGGAGCAAAGCAGCAGATGCTGACAGAGGCTTAACCTTCAATGGAAGACCGACAGAAAAGACATGTGGACTAATTGTTGTAATGAGATTTAAATTGTAATTTAAAATGATTCAACAAAATTCAACCCAGGTTGCTTAATTTCACTTCAGTTAGTTTAGTACCGTTTAACTCAGTTCAGTTAAATTTACTTCAGTTCAAGTCAGTCAATTTTGTTCAATCCAACTGAGGTCACTTCATTTTTGTTCAGTTCAGTTTGTTTTAGTTCATGTAATTTTAGTTCAGGTCAGTTCATTTTAGGTACTATTCAATTTAACTCCATCCATCCATCCATCCATCCATCCATCCATCCATCCATCCATCCATCCATCCATCCATCCATCCATCCATCCATCCATCCATCCATCCATCCATCCATCCATCCATCCATCCATCCATCCATATGGCTGCATGATTCTGCATTTTCTGTTTAGCTGTGACACCTTCCATCAGGTGAGCTATTGCTGCCAACAACTTGATATTCTCCTTCTATAGATGATTCACTTTATTTTAAGAGCTATTGCAGTCACAAACTTTGTTATGTACTCAATTTTCTTTCATAATTTTACTACTGGTTCAGATCTTACTGTATATGTTTAGCTGTGTTTCTTTTGTACATGACACCACTAAAGTAGCTACTGGAGCCATTTACTCTTTACTTCTTCTTTAACATGAAAATATAGTTAGAAAAGTGTTTCTGTGTGTTTTTTGTGTATGCTCTGTCTTGTCAACCCCTAGTTGGTCGTGGCAGACGGCTACTAACATTGCGCCAGGTTTTGCTGTAGGTTTTCTGTTAAATGGAAGTTCTCCTCTCCACTGCTTGCTAAGTATGAGGAGTTGCAGTTGCATTTAACCACTTGATGCAATCAGCTGTCACTCTCTCTTTGTGCTCACTTGGGAGAAGGGATCATTCCAAAATCAGTGACTTAGTGCAATTGACTGGGCTTCTTTAGATAGAAAACCTTTTTACCACTTGGAATATTAAACTAACTTTGACTGCATTGTTTTGTAACTAGGGTTACAAACCTCTAGTCCAGCGGTTTCCAAACTATTTCTGCTGTGCCCCACTTTGGTTTATAAGAAAATGTTCACGCCCCCCCCCCCTCCTTCCCAGTGTAATTATTACTTATTTATTATTTTATTTTTTACTATGTAGTATTAAATAACATTGCTTTTAATACTTTTATAATGCATCCACAGAAATTGTGGGTTTGATTCCAGCTTCCACCTGATACATTTTGCTTTCGTCCTTGGGCAAGACACTTCACATAACTACTGGTGTCAGTCTGCCCCAGGGCATCTGTGGCTATAATCATAGTTTGCTTCCACCAGTGTGTGAATGTGAGAGTGAATCAATAATGGAGTTGTAAAGTGCTTTGAGTCTCTTGAAAAAAAGCGCTAAATAAATGCAAGCCATTATTATTATTATTATTATTATTATTATTATTATTGGACAGAGGAATAACTCATAGTTAGCTGGCCTCTGTTATGAATCATAGATGAAACCATATCCATAGTCCAGGGAAGTATGTAATCCTCCGAATCGTGTTTTTTTTTTCACACTGTGCCACTATGTATAAAACTTTAAATGAGCTCAGGTGAGCATTTGCAGGTGCTTGGTGGAACAAAACCAAAGGCATGATATGCTTAGTCACATTTTATACTCTCTGGCTGGGAATGAAGTCGGTTTAGAAGCGTATTTTAACTATTTTTTTTATCCTCTGCTTTGCGTTTATGTGGGAGCCTCGTCAAAAACCAGTCAGTTATATTTGGTTTTAAGTTTTATCCATTAATACCGCCCCCGAAACAACTGGATTTAGTTAATTATAAAATGCCAGGTAAAATGTATCTACTAAAGGAATGCAATTAAACTCCATCCTGGTTGTATTTAAGTAAAGCAACAAAAACTGACAGAGGCCCAGACTTAAATAGAAAACCTACAGTGGAAAGACTCATGCAGACGAACAGATATCTGACCTTAAAATGAGCCTTTTTAGGCAATCACAACATAAAAGAAATGCACTGGCACGTGGGAAGCTAAATCAGAGGCAACTGGGTCAATGAGGCAGAGCACAGTGCTTAATTAGGACTAAAAATGAGTCAGAAAACGCAAAACAAAAATCCTTTTTTGGACTAATTAAGCCAAATTTTAATAAAATACTGTACAAGTATGGATTTTTATTACTAACAACTTCACCTTTCAGCAACTGAGCTACACTAAAAACTCCTTCAAACACATCCTTATGAAACATTTCCACATATTCCATGCTGAATTAGTGATGTATGACAACTTAGCTTTTGAGGTCAGTCAGCTGGAGGGTGGATTAAAAATGTTTGCGTCATCAGAGTTTCTCCAAGCACATCCTCTATGACATTTCTCTTTGGATTGTAGACATATTTAATGGAAACACTAATGACAAAAGAAAACATTGTGCTACAGCTTCCCTGATAGATGTAGTCGTTTTAACTTCGACACAAAATGAAAGACTGTGTCCCCTGGGTTTATCTGATTTTTACTCATTTAAAAAAGTGCTTCAAAGAAGATACTGTTGATGTATTTATAGACCTAACAAATGAGAGTTTTCTGTTTTGATACTTTTAATGAACAATAAAATAATTTTCAGTCACTGGCCAATTGGTTGGGGCTTCCCTAATGTTTAAACACAACGTTCTTGTAAAGTTTAGTGTTCTTCCAACAACAGCTAGGAAATTGTGGAGCAAATGGGAAATGAAAAAAATATTATCTCTCCCTCAAAAAAGAAATTTTATCCCAAGGGACTTCCTAATAAAATAATGAATAAATCAATACAAGGACAAAGTTATTTCTTTTTGTTGAACAACTGCAGATTCAAATTATTACCGAATAATAAGTTCAGTGAATTGATTAATCTTAATCAACAAGACTAAATGTTTGCAGTTTTTTTTACAAACAGAAAATAAAATTTGTGAGTCAATTCTCAACTAACATTTACCAAACAGGGAATTTTAATGAAGACAACATAAACAAATATTTACATAATAAATCAGATTTTTTATAATTTAACATAACTCTTCACAACGGACCCTTTATTCATACTTCTGAGTTGAAAAAACAAGATAAATATGACATATCAGGATAATGAGTAATGACATAAAGTGAAAATATGATGCACTTGGAGCGGAAAGCATCCTTAAAGAGACGAGATAAATCTGAAGTAGGAGGAAGATCTCCTTGCACTGTTCCTTATATTTGATTCATTAAAGATATTTCATATGAACTATAATCTTTCACACGACTTTGAATTTCTTGGCATGCTTGGCGTGAAATGAACCATGTATAAAAACTACTCTCAAAGTGATGGAAATGCAAATAAATATGCAGCACCTGTATTCAGAGAAGTGGCTTGATTAAATAGATTTCTTTTTACATTAAAATGTAGCCTCAAATAACAGAATGATCCAACAATTTTACATACATTTGCAAAGTGGCCAAATATAAAAGAAAAACATAATCAGTATTCTTGTATTTTAAGAAGTAGAACCAAAGCAGAGAATAAAAATAAAGATGCCACAGCGTTTTCAAATTTATTTGATTTTTATACTTTTTTATATCTATGTCATTCCAAGTTAATAGAATTTCAGTTTTAACCTAAATATTAAAACTGTTTTTATTTGAAACTATAAAATATAATCTGAGTCATGTTATGGCAGACTGCAATGCATTATGTTGTTATCTGATGTTATCCCATTACACTTAACCGAGCTAAAGAGTTACATTAAGTGCAAAACAACCATTAAAAAGAGACTTATTTTTATTTAATTGGATCTTCAAATAAATGAAAATCCAGAGATGCTGGCAGTGCTTTGGTTAAAGCAAACAACACCCAAAATTTAAAAACTTCTCATGATTTTCTTTGAGTCTCACCCTCATCCTCATCCCACCTCTCTCCTCATGATTATTCTCTCTCTTAATTTAAGCTTAAAGGAACCCAGGCAGTAAGTCTATATTGATCAGTCTGAGTGACTTGAAATAACATTATATAAAGAACTAGCATCTACAATGCTTTGCAAAAGTATTCACAGCAATTTCACTTTACAACCTCATACCTCAATGTGTTTTACTGGATTATTATGTGACACAACACGAAGGACTGCATTATTGCAAAGTGTAAGGGAAATATTGATTGGTTTTCTTTATTTTACAAAAAATATCCCTCTAAATCAAACCTAGTGCCCCCAATTGTCTTTAGAAGTCGTCTAGTTTGTAAATAGATTCCATCTGGGTGTAATCTGATATTAACATAAATTCAGCAGTTCAGTGAAGGCCTCAGATCTTGGTTAGAGGAGACTAGTGAACAAACAGCCTCATGAAGATCAATAAACGGGATAAAGTCATAGAGAAGTTTAGAGCAAAGTTAGGTCATACAATCATATCCCAAGATGTAGTCATCTCCTTATGGAAGAGTGGCTAGATGAAATCCAAGTCAAATAAGAAACATGCTGTGGGGATGCTTTTCTTTAGCAGGGACAGGAAAGCTGTTTAGAAGTGATGGGAAGATCGATGGAGAAAAATATGAGGACATTACAGGAAGGAAACATGATGGAGGCTCCAAAAGACTTGGGACTGGGGTCGAGGTTTACCTTCCAGCAGGACAACCACCCTATACATCTAACATATCAAATCACATTCATGTGTTAAGACACTCAAGTCAAATGAATACATAAATGAATACAAATGCACACCACGCTCTAGAGATCTTCTTCCTCTCTGCCCCAATTTCATATCTTTTGATGTAAGCTAATACTGAGTAAAAATTCAGATAATATATCTAAATCAGTCATTCGCGTGACATGCAACACAAAAAGATTGTCCTACAAACTGCTACATATGCTTTAAAATGTTCTATTCCAATCTTAAATTAATGTAAAACCAGAATTATACTAGCAGGATTTTAGACGGAAATAGCAGCAGATGGAGGGATTGTGATGAACTTTGATATTACTGTTCAAAGAGAGCAAAGTAAACTCCAATGAAGTACTCTTATAAAAAGTTAGCACTCTCTTCTCCATCTCACGTTGCCATTCTATAACTCGAGCCCGGTCTGTGCATCTGTCCAGCCATCAGTACCCACATCTAAGTACCAAACAGATGGTGTTATCAGGTTAAACTCTGCACCTTCCATCCTCCACTGTCTCGTCTGTGCTTTTAATTTCCTCTGCCTCTTTTTCTCCTCTTTGCATCCGCTCCAAATGCCTTTCACTCCCTGAGAAGGTAGATTTAGTTGGAGATATTACTGTCACTGAAAATAAACCTGAGCACTCGATAGGGTTCAGCAATTGTCTGGAAAGAATGTGAAATACATCAGGATATTGTGTTTAATTTATACAGACTTTGAAATGTTTTGTTGGGCATTATCAGCCCGGCAAAGTCACAGTTTCCGTCATAAAAAGACAACACGATCACTAGTTTTGGTCCAGCGTATCCGAGAGTTCCTACAGAGTCTGGAAAAGTCTGGAATTTGATTTGAGTATTTTCCAGGTCTGAATAAGTATGGAAAGGATAATAAGAGTATGGAAACAGATATTTATGTCCAGACTTATCCCCTGATGGTATTGTGTAATAATTGTTTATTTCCTTCAGTCTGTCTTGCGAAGTGTCCATTCTTCATGTGTTTTTCACTGTAGATGTTCCTCCTCGTTTGTCTTTGTCTTTTTTTCATTCATTCTGTCCTTCCTTCCCTCTTTTAATCTTTCTTAGTGCCCTCCTTCATGTATGCTTCATTGTAAACTTTCTTCCTTCAGTCCTTCCTTATGTCCTTTCATCGTTGTATCTTTCCTTCATTCTTTCTTTGTGTTCTTTGCCGTTCACTTCCTTCATTCCTTGTTTCTCCCTCTTTATTCCCCTCCTTGATTTCTTCACTCCTCAAATTATCTTTCTTATGTCCAGTCTTTCACTCTTTTGTATTTTCTTTTCTCCTTCCTTCGTTTCCTTCTGTCCTTTTTCCATTCTTATTTACGTTCTCCCTCCGGTCTTTCCTATGTCTATGTCCTTCCACCCTTTCCTCCATGCTTCTTCCCAGCATTGTGTCCTTCTCATTTACTTTCCTTCTTGTCATTCCTTGAGTCCTTCCCTACTCTCTTTCTTCTCTTTCCTTTTCTGTTACCCTTCCTTCGAGCACTCCTTGCCTCCCTTCTTTCCTTCTGTCTTCAGTTTAGAACAGAAATGTCTTTGAAAATATGACAACCAATCTTGTGTTTATTAGGGATGTAAGAAAGTATTGATACGCCAAAATATTGTATCGATATTCAAAAGCAATGTATCGATCTTTTTTATTTTTAGGCTTTGAATGGAATCATTACTGATTACAGTAATTTTTGTAGTAAAAATTAAAAGTATGACCGCTAGTTGGTGGCTGTTTTAAACTTCTTCGTTCCAGTGGATCAACTAGATCTAGTAATAAAACTGGATGTGTTAAAGTATGAAAGAGGTTGGAGTGTTTAGAAAGCTGTGACAGTTTTTCTACAGTTAAATTAAGTTTTAGAAATCACAATATATAGTGTTACTCATAGTATCGCGATATATCATATAGTCCCCCTTGTATTGTGATACATATCATATCACCAGATTCTTGCCAATACATGTCCTTAGTGTTTATATTTAAAAATGGACTAATTTTCAATGTATTGAAATTTTACATTAAAAAAATAGGAACACCGTCTCAGACTTTAGGAAATCATTTGGCGACGTAAAAAAAAAAAAAGCTATCACCATTAATCTGCTGTGCCTCCTGGATGTCCTTAATAGCTTTGGACTTCTTCTTTCACTTTAGATGGGAGCCCTGAGGTGAGTTTTGTTTCATTTGGAACAAAATGTAATCTCCAATACAACACTGCAGCAGATTTGTTTAGTGTTTACTTCCACCTGATTATGCACTTATTGGTAGTTTTGAAAACAGAACGGAAATCAAACGTGCTTGCAGAAACAGTATGGATCCAGTCAGGTTTTTAAGTCGTGACAAAAACAGCCTCGGTGCAGCAGTATTTCACAGCTTGAGATGCATGCTTGTACACAGAAATGCCGTCCCCGATCCACAGGGGCAGAAAAGCTGCTTTTCAATTTAAACCCGATTAGTCAATAAAACAAAGCGTCCATTTAGCTTCCCTGGGACAACGTGAGTGATGATGTGCCTCTGGGAAAATTAACTTCACAAAGTTAAGCCTTCAGTTTCTCTTATCAGCCACAATTTTGTGATTAACAACAGTGGAAAATGTGACAATCTCAACCCAACAAAAAAAAAAGCCCTGTTTTCTGTGAAGATTCAAGATGTGTCGACACTGTTTTTGCCTTGCGTTTAGTGAAGCTGTGTAGTCAGTGCCAAACCATGTCCTCTGTGACTGTATCCAGAATAAATAAGTGCAAGAGATACTCTGAAACTCTATTCACTGCATTTATTCTAATTTGCCAGCATTGGTTGACCTCAGCAAGCTCCTACATGCAAAAGTGTGTTTCAGGTTTTAGTAAAATGTCTTATTTAGCATGTGCCAGGGACCCTTTTTAATTTCTCTGAGCAAAAAAACTGCAACAGTTGGGTGATTTAAATATTTGACTGAAGATCCAGAGTTTCAGCAATGATGCGTTCTTAGAATATGCTGATTTGTTAATCAGTTGCTTTCGTTTTCGTACGGTCTGGCATATTCGATCCATGATAACTTGTATTATGATTTATAATGTTAAAAATAGGTCAGATTAAGATTAACACTTCCCATCCAAAATATTTTACAGAATACAACACAATAAGTAACCAAAATGGGGAACTTTTAGAAATGTGTATACACTGCCACACTATTTAAAGTATAATTTATCTTACCACATAATTATACATAACCTTGTGTTGGTTTATCACATTAAAAGCCAAATAAAACACATTTTCTTCCAATGTAATATTAAAACATTTATGTAAACTAAAAATTAAAACTATATACTACATGTCCTTCAGTTCTATTGCTTACAAATTTCCCCCCAAAACTAGCAATACACAAAACTAGAGTTAAAATGTACACAATTATATATATACACAAAACTAGGTTAATATATATATATATATATATATATATATATATATATATATATATATATATATATATATATATTAGGGTTGTGAAACGATTAAAAATGTCAATCTAATTAATCAGGGTAGCTGTGAATAAGTCACGATTAATCACGATTAATAAACATTCCTAAATATGACTGACAAACTAACATTTTTGGTGTATATAAAGGACAAAACCAGATGCCTTTGCTCTTTTTTAAAGGAAATACAGGAGAGATCCATGGAACTTTTGCTTTTAACTCCACAATCACATTTACAGGTGGCCCTCTTGACTTATCTTTTAGTCTGTTGCGAAGCCAAACTAACTGGTTAACCTTTTCTGAATATAAAGCTGACCGTTTCTTATAAATATTGGACAACCCATAGCATTCTCTTCTTGGAACTATCTTACAGAGTGTTTTCAGTCAAGGTCTTAAACAGTTTCGCTGCAACATAGACTGCTACAGGAGATCCTTCCTTCCCACAGCCATCAGGATCTACAACAACTCCTACAACATCAACACTTAATTTCCCTGTGGGTTCAATAAAGCATTTTTCAAATTGAATTTTGTTCTTCTGAGCAATAGAGGGATTATTTGCTTATCAACAAGAGAACAAATGGTGTGGAACCGAACCTTTACATAACTCCAGTTCCCACTGTTATTATTTGTGGTTATCTTGCAGAAACAGTGTGGATTAGCTATGTTAGCTTGTTTGTTAGTCAAGGTTTACCTGAGGTGAAGTTATTGCTGCAGATTGTTGCATTTTTAATCATCTGCTCGTTCCAATCGCTTCTTCGGATTGTTTACAACACTTGATCATGTCTCTTTCTGCAGACTAAATGCGCACTAGAGCAGGGAGTGATGTAGACAGATAATCCGTTTGCATGGCCCGCGACTGGGTTAACGTGTTAATTCTTTTACTGCACTTTTCAAATGTTTTTGTATTGATTTTAAATAACTGCATTTACCTCACTTTTATTTTGTTTTATTGTGGCTGTTCATAAATGTTCATTAGTAACTACACTAGTTGCTCAAATTAAAAGTAGATTTTATTCTACTTTTACTATTATTAAAATAATAATAATAATAATAATTATTAGTTGTGATCATACTTTTAACACTCTTATTATTAAATTATAATCTATGCTTCTTAGAAATGCAATGTCTACCATCAGTCTCATCATCTTCATCTTCTTTTCATTACATCTTGTTTTTATCTTATGTAAAGCACTTTGTTTTCCCCTGGTTGTGTATAAAAAGTGCTACATAAATAAAGATACACAAGAGTGACTATATATTTGCCTAAGATTTCCCCAACATGCAGTCAGAATAATTTAAAACGTTAAAAAATTGAACTATGATATACAATGCAGAAACGTACTTCTAGGGCAGTATATTGTGTTTTCCATATGGGAATATGCTATTACAATAAGTAAAGGTATTATTTTTAGTCGTTTTACACAGCTTTCCCTGTGTATTAATAAATGTGTTACTTATATGACATTTTAGCTGTATTTTTTCTGACTCACTTTAGACAGCTTGTAAAATCTGAATATAAATGGAGCAGAAATTCATGTTATTTTGATGTAAAATTAGTTGAGGGAACAATGCAGTGAACTGTTTCTTACTTCGAGCAGCAACATGTTATCCAGCTAATGGCACTTTTAGTTTCTAGATGCACAATGGTGATTGTTTCATTGTTTTTACAGCACTGCATCCATTAAATGTGATTGAAGGCTAAATCTTCCTTAGCAGGTGGATTTCAGCAGCTGCACCAGCGGTTTTAATTCTTAATAACAGGTGATAAGCAGTTTTTCACACTGTGTTCTCACACTGATGCCTGATTGTGCATGACAGTTCACCTTTCTCCAGAAAAGAAACCACCACCACCAGCAGCAGTAGCAGCAGCAACAGCAGCAGCAGCATCATCAGGGTACCAATGACATCATCGCCATCCTCTTCTTCATCAATTATCATCCAGGATCGAGCTGCTAGACCTCTTCATCACCTTTTATATCCCGTGCTGCAGCAAGAACAAAACACGCTGTGCAGACTGCACACTCAAGAGGAAGGGGATGAACCTGAAGAGGAGATCCTCGCCTCCTGTCCATCCCGAGACAAGTCACCGCTCCGCCGCCTGTCCGCAGTCTCTCTATCCCGTTAGAGCGGATTAGAGCCCGACGGTGAATGGACGTCTATGCCAGGGCTTTAGTGCACTAAACTATCACACTGGGGTCAAACCCGGCTCATTGGAAGGCTGCACAGTGTACCCAATGTTGATCAATATGGCTGGAAACGCACAGGAAGCGTTTTAAAAGGCGGAATAGGGAGACAAAAACAATCTGACAGCGCGTATTGAGATGTTAAGTTCATGTTAAACTGTGCATCCTGAATTTTAAGCCTGATCGTGTTATGTATTTGAAGAGTATACATTGAAATTAATTTACATTAAGGGTGCAGGGGGGTATTCCCAGCTCAGTCCTGCAGAATTGTGCACAATTCACCGAAAAACACGTTCCGTAATGCATAAAAATCACAAAATCTGTTTAAAATAGATTGCACGTACCTTCATTTCTCCTCGCGTTAGAGGAATTTGCCGAGTAATGTCAAAGCGACGACCATTGCCAATGCAAAAGGAATCAAACCATTACGTCTTCCCTCTCTCCGGCTGCCAGTGTGAGTGGAGTAAGCATAACGTAACTGTTAGCAGAGCTGCATCCAATCAGAGACGGGGATCAGCCGCTGGTATGTTTAGCAGCCAATACATTTCAGCGTCTTGTCTAAAGTGGGCGTTCAGGTCTGTGCATATGGACGCATCATACAGAGCTTCCTTATTACAGATAATGTTCTTTCTCAAGAACATAGTATAGAATTTATTTTTAAGTTCTTTTTTAATGCCGCATAAATTACGAAAGTTGCCTCATTATATATTGGAGAGAAAACTAAGTCGTATTTTCTGGAGCGAGTTGCTATTTATTTTGCACCAGAAATAAATGCAAGCTCATTTGCCACATTTAGCTTATGTGTGTATGCGTGCGTGTCTTTGTCTGACAGCTCACACGCGCAAGCGGCTGCTTTCCTGCTCGCAGTAATGACATTAGTAGGTTTTCCAGCGTAACTTCGCCAGTGCCCACTAAGAACCCGCAGGGGGCAGCAGATAGCGATGCCACAGATTCATCATTATTCAGACAAGAGCTCAGCTGCAGGCCGGAGGGATGTTCTTGGTGTCCTCGCTGCGTGAGGCACAGGAGTCACGCAGAGAGGAAAAGTTTATTTAAGTGTTTGTTCACTCTTTCAGTTTCAGGTGACCACTGAGGGTGAGGATGCAATGTGTAGATCAAAGAAGAGCCATCTCTGCTACGTCTTACCAGTGACCCGATGTTATTGCATAGAAGCACCATTTAGACATCTGTAGAAGCCTTCAGGCCAGCAGTGACACAGTTTTCTCCCCAACGTGGTGCTGTCTCTGTAGCATGCAATGTGTAGCTCGTTATTGTGTGTAAAAATGCATTCAAGTGGTTAGAGGACTGTAGTTTATCTTAAAAAGTCAGTTCATCCATCCATCCATCCATCCATCCATCCATCCATCCATCCATCCATCCATCCATCCATCCTCTGCATTGACTGGTCCCATGTTTTCAATCATTATCCTGTTGAAAGACCAAATTATGACCCATATTCAAGATCTTCCCACCACCTTTGGAATAGAAACAGGCTTCACACATCCTTCACCATACCTAACAGTGGGCATGAAGACGTACTATTTAATGGGCTCGATATTACGTTTGAGTTTTTGTCTTTGTTCAATCTTGAAAAAGTCCTCCTTTTTGTTGTTGTGGAAATGGCCACCCTACATGAAGTGCTTTTCCACATTTCCATGTTTCATGCCAGTTCTCATGGTTTGCTGCCAGAATCAAGATTTTAGTTGAAATAACAACAGAACTGAACAAACTTCCCATAGTTACATTTGTGATGCTAGGACAGAAAAGGCTTTTATCCTTCATGCCTTCCACACAACCAGTTTTCATCTACAGGGATGGGTACAGCACCCAAAAATCGTACTTTAAAGAATAGCACTACCTCAACATATTTTTACTCAAGTAAAAGTAAAATGTAGCTGTCCAAAACAATTACTTGAGTAGGAGTAAAAAAGTATTTGGTAAAAAGGCTACTTGAGTACCGAGTAACATCTGATCTAATATTTTTTAAATGATGTCATCAGGCAGACAAAAAATAAATAAAGTTTTGGACAAATTCTGGTATTTTAAAGACAAAATGAAAAGAAGACTGTCACAAAAAATGACAAAATAAATTTTAAGCAGAAGAAACACTTTTCTAAGTCAATTATTTTCTATAAAATACTAATTCTTACTGTAGGTAATGCATATCTTAGAACGAGGTATAAAGTGCTTCCAGTGACAGTTTATGTTCGCTGTATATTCACCTGACCTCGTTTTGTAAATGTAAACTTAACAGATAGAAAATTACAAGAAAAACAAAGCTTGTGTAGAAACAGATAGTCTTCTTTAATACACTGTAGGTTTGTTACTGTGTCTTCTGTATTTTTTTTAAAAAACATGTTTGTTCTTCATTTTGTAAATTTACTCACAGTGGGTAGAGCATCGAGAAATTTTACTCAAGTAAGAGTAGTGATACTTTATAATAATATTACTATTATTGCGATTATTAGGCAAAAGTAAAAAGTACTAGGTAGTAAACCTACTCTTGAGAATGCAGTTAATGTGTTAATTTAAGTTCGGGAGCAGGACCACGACCCAAATCCACTTGCGACTCAGCAATCTACCTAAACTCGATTCACCTGGCGTCTCACGCCCGGATCGCATATCTAATCACTCTGCAGTCTATATAAATTCAGCTCGCCTGCTCCTCGTCTGTCTTGATCATTTTTGCACCCCTCCCTTCCCAACCCTCTAATTGGCCTCATCCTTTTTACTTTCTTTAATGTAGAAAGTACTCTTACATCAGTTATTTTGTTCTTTCTGTGTCTCTGCTCTGTCTTCTCGAACCCCCAGACGGTTGTAGCAGATGGCCGCGCGTACTGAGCCAGGTTCTAAGGGGAGTTTTTCCTCTCCACTGTCACTAAATGCTTGCTCAGTATGAGGGATTGCTGTGGTTGGAGTCTCCATCAACGGGGCTCAACTGCCAGTCAATGACTCCATGCAATCTGCTGGGATTCCTTACATAGAAAACTAGCTAAACCTTTAAACTGATTGGAATGTTTGTATTGAAATGACTTTCTTGTAAAGTGCCTTGAGATGACATATGTGAATCGGTGCTATATAAATAAACCGAAATCCCCACATCCTCATCCCTTCATCCTCTCATCCCTACCATCCACTCAAAGTCCTAGCCTCCTCTAACATCTCTCTCTGTCAGGTTCGGTCTGGGGGGATCCTGAGCAGGCTCGGGAAAGGCGAACTCCTGAAAACTGCACCCCCACCCTGATTCTTCTTCCTAGCCTCCATCGATGCATCTCCCCAGACCTTTTGTTCCTCCATCCCATTCCTTTATTAAACTTTTACATTCAGATCTCTGAAGCATGGTCCTAGCTAGTGAAATTACAGTTTTTTCCTAAAGGTCACTCAAGTAAATGTAATTGAATAAATGTAACCAGTTACATTTCATCTCTGACTGTAGATAGTATCAGTTGGTTGTTACAGAAACTCGGTGACGCAAAGATGCCACTTTTTGGATAAGCTTTCTAACAGTGAGCTTTGGAAATACTTTTCTTCCCTTACCAACCTCTTCACTATCCATAGTAGTGAGATAAATAAGGGTCCTCGTTCAGTTTATCAGCCAGTGACCTTTGGGTTAGATTTATATCATGAACTTCTAACTGGATGCATACCGTAAATATATATATAAAAAATGCGTGTCACATTTCTTTTAATAAAAATTGTTAGTGGCATTAATATTTGTTTAACTGATAATTTTGTTATAAAATATATTTGCATAGTATTTTCCAAGAAAAAAAATACTCAAATTAAAGTTTGGGTTTTCCTAAACGGATTCTGTGAACTGATGCTACTGCAAGAAAAGATGGATTTATTTTAGATGCCTGTGGTTGTAAAGCTTTAATCATCATCAGAAATGAGCCATGACTTGACAGTGGCACCTCATTATTCTCTATAGTGCTCATGACAACCTTCCAAAAGGAAGATAGTCTTGTGCATTTCCCAAATGACTCATCTCTCCTGATATTGTCAAACAGAAACTTTATAGTTACTTATAATTATAAGTTAGAATTTAAAGAACTTTCTTGACCCACATTCTGGTGAAATCACAAGGAATGCAATTGGATGGTTTTATTGAGTTTTTTTTTTTTGTCAAACAGAAGAGATTATTTCTGAGAATCTTCCCAGGTTCCTATAGGAACAAAGAAGGGATTCAGGAGAAGGTGAGACAGTGTTAAATGGTGTGAGGAAGAAAGGTAAGAGTTATTGGTGGATATGAAATTATTTGGCTTATAGTAAAGATGTTTTGATAGAAGCTCAAGGAGAAGGACTTGGTTCATTGAAATGAGGCTGGTCCAAAATGTTTGGGCTAGTTTGAGCAAGAGCAGATTTAAAGGCTTTAACTATGAGCTTTATTAAAAAGGAAAGTTTAAAGGTCTTACAAGTAGACAGAGAGAGTGTACTTAGTCCATAAGATTTAGCCTCACGGGCTAAAACTGGGAGCTGGTTCTACAGCAGAGGAGCCTAAAAAGGGACAAACGCTTGAAATAATGTGATCAACCCATTACTCATTTAAACAGTAAAAACTCTCTTTTGTTACAAAAAACCTGCTATCTAAGACCTGCAGCTATTATTTATGTGCATAACCTTTCATCATGTCTAAGATTCATTAATTTTTTTAATGAAAAGAGAAAAAAAGAGGAAATCATCATTGAAAAATTGAAAACCTTTTGAGTTTAAGGCAACATCAGAAAACATCATGGCATGTTTAAACTTTTTCTTGCTGCAGACACCAATAGGCAACTGATCAGATGAAAACACAGCAGCAGATTTAATCATCCGTGTTATCCTTTAGTTGTGCAGTTCAATAATTGTAGTTTACAGTAAATCTGGAGGTAGATTATTTGAAGTATGTAAGAACAGAAAATATTTAGCTGGAAATGAAACGCACACTCTATTGTATTCTAATGTACTGTTTTAATACGCAACAAGAAATCTGATTACAACCACCAGAGGTAAACGTTAGTAGAGTCATTATGGAAATCTTCCAAAGAGGATTGGAAATTAACAGCTAAACAAATCAGAGCAAAGTTCTGTGAAACATTTTTTGCGAAACAGTGATCCATTTATGTCCAGAGCTCCCCCAACTTGAGAAAATAAATGTATAACTCAAGAAAGGTTGGATTTGATGGTTTATTGCTCTGTGTTCCAGATTGCGCAGGGAACATTTCTTTGGCAGTGGAATAAATGGATTAGATTGAATACAGAAACAAATGTCTACAGAAGATGCTGCCCCTATAAACAGCAAGAAGTAAAAAGGGGGTGGTGATTATCTTGAACACACTTGCAAACAGAAAGTTCAGCTAAGGTCCAACAAATTCATGCAAGGAGGACCCAGTCATGTTAGTAAATTAAAAGCTTCTGGAAATCTCCCAGAGCTGCTTTAAAAAGTAGAACAACTGCCAAAACTGAAGCTATTTATTACCACCCAGGCACGATGCCCAAAGTCTGTCATTCTGAAACTGTAAAAAGGTTGAAGTAACTAACAACCTCTTGCTTCATATATTAGACATTGATGTTCATAGAAATGAAACGAGCTCAAACTTTTACATATGTCTATCATGGAATATTTGATTTTTCTCTAACACAAACATCTTTTTTTAAATTCAACATTGTACATCATGATGATAACCCCTTGTATGTAGTGCCTTGTAAAAGTATTCCCAGTTTCCCACCCTTGAACCTTATCACGTTATATCCACAAACACCAATGTATTTTCTTGGGATTCTAAGTGACATACCAACATAAAGTGGTGAATAATTTTAAAGTAGAAGAAAATAGATGCACACCTTTAACAGTTTTTACATATACATTTTTTGAAAAGTTTTATAGGATTTGGTTTTTAGCCTCCCAGAGTCAATAGGGTGTAAAGACAGTTTTTTGAGGTCTGTATAAGATTTGGACATTAAAAGATAATTTCAACCAATCATTCCTTGCAAAATAAAACAAAATCCAACTTTTTTACAGGATCAACTGGTACTTAAATTAATCTTTCCACATCGTGATGCTGCCACCAATATGTTTCACCACAGGGCAGTGTGTTCAGAACGTTTTGCAGTGTTATCTTTCTGACATGTTTATCATTTTGCATGTAGCCAAAAATATCGAATTTACTTTGTTGTGTCAACTACATGGCTCATGACAAACTGCATGTACAACTTCCTAAGTCTTTCTTTCAAAAATGGCTTTTTACTTAACACTCATTTGGATGCCAGATTTTAGATATACATATGTTTTCCTGTCAGCAGATTGCCCCATCTGAACTGTACTCTTGGCTGCTTCTCTGATGACTGCTCTCCTTGATGGGCTGTAAGTTTAGCTGGATTGCCATGCCTTGTTAACTTCCTAATTTGCTATACCTTTCCAGATGATAGATTGAACACAGCTCTCTTAGATGCTCAAAGCTTCTGATATTGTTTTACAACCTAACTCTGCATAAAACCTCTCCACAACTTTATCCCTGACCTGTCTGCTGTGTTCCCTGGTTTTCATGTTGCTGTTTGTTCACTAAGGTTATCTATCAAAGCAATGATGCCTAATCAGAATAACAGGATTTATAATAAGATCAAATTACACACATGTGGACTCTATTTATTTATTAGGCGTCATCTTCATGGAATTAGTTGATTTAGTTTTGGTCTATCGTAGTATAGAGGTCACAATACAAGTTATTGCCACATTTTTTCGTAAAAAAAGCAAGTATCCTTTTCAGTCAATTTCAGAATTTTGCACAGCTTTGTGTTACACAGCTTTATGTTGGCAGGTTTTGTAACAACTGCACAATTAAAATTTTAACATGACATAAAATGTAAAAGTTAATGCATTATCAATCTAAATTTTGGTTTTGGCACTCTGGGTTTCAAACAGTGATTCAGCATGAGTTCCCAGGAAAACACAAGATCCCACCCCCCCACAAGATGACTACTAATTCAAAACATGCTCCTGGTGGGAAACTGTTTCTATAAATGGTTTGGCACCAAGACCAGAAATACCACAAGCTAAACACACAGTGGATGACTTTCTTTAATCTTCATGTCACTGATTGTATTTTTATTTTATTTAACCTTTATTTATCCAGGTAAACTGTTTGAGAACCACTTATCATTTACAAACACGGCCACATTGAAATGTGACAAAAGAGTGAAAAATATCATTAACACCTTCTAAAAGCTCAGTGTAACCTAATATTTTACCTGTTTTCTTTCTGCTTTTGTAGCAATTTTAGTAATATATTCCTCTGACAGAAACTGTCAGAATGAAACTGACACAAACATTTTTTTTCCCATCTTGTCTCCTCTAAGATGAACTTGTCACAGCTGTCTCCTCTTGCCCAATAAGTTGTCCAAACCTCCAATGTGCTCCTAGTTAATTCTTGTGGGAAGAAGCTCATCGTCGTGATTAAATTACTTAAAAACCGGTATTCCCCTGGAAATTACAGTGCATTACAATTAATTCTTCTGTAAACAATAGACTTCTGATGGATTTTTTTTACACTTACACAAATTTAGAAACTAACTCTGGATGGGATCCAGAGGACATGTTCAAACTGTGCTCAGATTGTACACTGATAAAGTCCAGAGAGTGCAACAATGTTCTTCTTGCAGGATTGTGAAACGTGAGCTGTTACAATGTTCCTCTCCTGCACACACTTTTATAAACTCCCACAACCCAGATTTAGTTTAAGACATGCAAGTATTTCTGATCCAGATGATCCTCATTTCAACATACTCCAACATAAACAAAGAAGTTTTTTGATTTAGTTTGAAACCTCAAAATAAAGAAACAATCTTTCTGGGACGTTCCAGCATGTGTGCTCAGATCGTTTTTTTTTTTTAATTTGATAGGTTACAGCATGTCAGAAAAAAGAGCAACAGAGTTTCTCAACACTCCTGTGAACTGAGGTATAAAAATCCATCCAACATATGTTGTTGATTGACTCTGGTGCAGCTCTCTGCAGCTAACTATGGGGGGCACCAGATGGCGCATGTGTGCTTTCCAAAGCAACTATTGCATGGCTGAAAAAAAAAGAGCATTTCTGAAGAAACTGAGAGAATTGTAGGAAACAGCATGGAGCAGGCAGTAAGAAAGTGCAGGTATAATCTACTTTAAATGTTAGCTGTTTATCCAACTCAAAAGTGAGAGTACATCATACAAAGGGATACATACTCATTCTCTCATTCTTTAAATCCTAAAACTAATGAACGCTAAGGGAAAAATAGGTCACAGTTCATCATCAGCTGAACTGTAATCATTTGTTGTTGATTTTTGAACTACAGTAAAAAATAACAATGATAAAAACAAGTGTAATTTGAAATGTTCCCTTTCCCAACACTTGACCTACATATTTTCATGTAGTAGAAACTACAAGTATCAAATTATTTTAAAGACACAGAAAATTTGCTAAATGCTATTAATAAAATAATAATTAAGACACAAACATTAAAAAATATTTTTGGAAAATATGGAACTACTCAAAGGCTATTGTTAAGGAGAAAACACCAGATACACATATAAACAATATATAAAAAAGGCATGTTAAAGTAACCCTTAAGACCAATAAACATAGATGAAACATACAGTTATATTTAATTCACCATTAAAATAAAATTAAAAGAATAAGAAATTCAATGGATATTTGAACTTGAGACAATCTTACTTAGATTTTAACGAATAGTTAAGTGAAATAAAATAAAATAGAAATAAAATAAGTCACACTACTGAAGTTCAAGTAAAAGGTTATTTTAACACTTTTTTTTTTTTTTTACATTCACCAACTATAGAACAGATGCCACATTTCAAAGTCCTTTACAATAGTTTCAGCCGAGCAACAGTCTGAAGACCAAGGCCAAAAGCTGAAACTGAAGCATAAACTGGATCCCTTAGGCAGCTTTAAAGGAACATGGGGCAGGATTTGTAAATAAAATAAACATCCATGTCCAGTTTTTTAATGCTGTTGGGTGATGAAGCGTTATAAACCAAAAAGAATGAGCCCACCCATGTATCGTTCCATTTTCTTAAACTGGCTGTGTGCTGCAAAATGTGCTGCAGTTCGTACATCTTCCACCTCAAACCAGTCGCTTTATCACATTTAAGGAATTTCAGCCCATGATCATGGGAACCGTGTCATCCCTTGAGTATGGATCAGAGTAAGAGTGACTCAGATACCACGATGCAGAAAGACCATAGAAGACAGCATGAAAAACTGACCAGTTGTAAATACCTCACAGAACAAGCCATAACTAGCCCTGTTCATGTGAACCTACCAAGACAATTGTTTGCATTGTAACATTATACTCAGAGGAGACCCCAGGGGCACACGTGAAACTCACTGGAGCAACTACATATCCCTTCCGATCTGGAAAGGCCTTGGATTCTCATTTAATAAGCTGGAGAAGGCCGCTGGCGAGAGGGACATCTGTGGTTTCTTCCTAACCTCAGACAAGTGATATCAGTAGATCGAAATGAGTGGATCACATTGCTCATATATAATTTATACGTGTATATAATTTACCCTTTAAAATCCTCAAAAATTTAATCTGTAAAAATTCAACCAAAACCAGTTAGAAATTTGACAAAACCCCCAAAATAAACTTTGTTGAACTTAAAAATTATTTATTCAAGCAAAAATCCTAAATACTTTAAAATGTATAGCCAAAAAGGATATGTAAAATAGTTTTAGCCATGTTTTTTTAAGCAATATTGCCACACATTTATTTAGGTTTAATCTTAAATAACAACATGATCCTTGTAATTGTTAAACTTCAACAATCATGCAGCATGGCTCAGTCTGTTTTGTATTTAACAAACCACTGATCTGTCTATTAAGAGCTAATCGGCGAGTGTGCAGGCTGGGGTAAACACAAAAAATTCAGATGATTGAAAACATTTCTTCTAACACTTACACGGAGGCCAGTACATTCTGTGCAAACCTGTGACCTGTTATTGCATTCGGCTCAGATCAGAACCAGGTCACCAACTAATGAGCTTGACTGCTGGTTTAAGAATGAGTGGCCTTAATCTTATCCACAAATTTGATCGAATAGTGAAATAAAAAATATTTAACTTGATTTACCATGGGATTCACATGCAACAGAGACACAGTTCTTCAATATTTTTGGGTATACTCCAAAACTTGTCAATAATTGTGTGACGTGATGACATTTTGATTTTAATATTGATACCACCAGAAAAGGACTAATCAATATAAGAAAAATAGTGATAAATTAAATTTGAACAGAAACAAGAACAGAACCACCTAGTGGTCCTCCAACGTAACCCGCGCAGCCAGGGTCTCAGGTTGGCTGGCTGACAATACGTAGGAAGCAAAGCCCCAGAACCCAGCCCACGGTCACTACGCAATTTCTAACAGATTTTCCCCGCTCAGCGACACACCCACTGAGAGGCCAACTCTAGTAGTTGGCCACTCCATATTTAGAAAGGTGGCATTAGAGACACCTGCAACCGTAGTCAAATGCTTGCCAGGGGGAAGAACGAGCGACATCCAAGTAGTACCCTTTTACGTATTTTTATGCTTGAGTCATTTATTGGAAGGCTACTTTATACTTTTACTACAGTAAAATATGTTGAAGTAGTGCTACTCTTACTTGAATTCAGTTTTGGGTACTCTAAGTACTTCATAAAAACATGCCAGAATATTTTCAAACTTTGTGAAATCGAGTGCAGCCAGAAGAGAGAGAGACTTTTGTGCGGCTGATTTGGTGATTCAAGAATGGAGACAATATCTTAACCCAGGGATTGTAGACGATATTTTGCTGTTGTACAGTAATATCTGGATCAAATAAATGGCAGCAGTGAGTAGCAAAATTCCAGGGAAATGAAATGGAAATAATTCATTGTAATGTTATATTCAGCATGTTAGAGAAATTACTTTCAATTTTTTTTGCCTTGCATGGAAATCTTTTCACCCACGTGCAGAATCAAATGGCAAGTCTAAATGGTAATGAAAGGCATATTTATAACATGAGTAGTGTAGATAAACTACAGCTCTGTGAGCTGATGGATGATAGCGATAAGTACGGTGGCTGGGAAGTGCAAAACAAAATTACAATAACCTGCAACACTTTTAAATTTTTACCGAAACACTTTTACAAATTTACAGAAACACATTTACAAATTTACAGAAACACATTTACAAATTTACAGAAACACATTTACAATCTTACCGAAACACATTTACAAGTTTACCAAAACACATTTACAAGTTTACCGAAACACATTTACAAGTTTACAGAAACACATTTACAAATTTAGAGAAACACATTTACAAGTTTACCGAAACACATTCACAAGTTTACAGAAACACATTTACAAGTTTACCGAAACACATTTACAAATTTAGAGAAACACATTTACAAGTTTACCGAAACACATTTACAAGTTTACCGAAACACATTCACAAGTTTACAGAAACACATTTACAAGTTTACCGAAACACATTTACAAATTTACCGAAACACATTTACAAATTTACAGAAACACATTTACAAATTTACAGAAACACATTTACAAATTTACAGAAACACATTTACAATCTTACAGAAACACATTTACAATCTTACCGAAACACATTTACAAGTTTACCGAAACACATTTACAAGTTTACCGAAACACATTTACAAATTTACAGAAACACATTTACAAGTTTACAGAAACACATTTACAAATTTACAGAAACACATTTACAAATTTACGGAAACACATTTACAATCTTACCGAAACACATTTACAAGTTTACCGAAGTTTACCACTTTGGTCTTGTCCTGACCCTAACCTCATCCCTGCAGTATCACATCCAGGTCATGTCTTTGTAAATGTGTTTCTTTTTTTAACTTTTAAATGTGTTTCGGTATGATTGTAAATGTGTTTCTGTAAATTTGTAAAAGTGTTTCGGTAAACTTGTAAATGTGTTTCAGTAAATTTGTAAATGTGTTTCTGTAAATTTGTAAATTTGTTTCTGTAAATTTGTAAAAGTGTTTTGGTAAACTTGTAAATGTGTTTCGGTAAACTTGTAAATGTGTTTCAGTAAATTTGTAAATGTGTTTCAGTAAATTTGTAAATGTGTTTCTGTAAATTTGTAAATGTGTTTCGGTAAGATTGTAAATGTGTTTCAGTAAATTTGTAAATGTGTTTCGGTAAGATTGTAAATGTGTTTCAGTAAATTTGTAAATGTGTTTCGGTAAACTTCGAGGTAGGGGAGGATGATGAGGACTATGACACCGTATTGGAAAAGCTGAACAGTTGCTTTGTTCCAAAAGTGAACGTTATTCACAAAGCTCGTTCTTACCTCTGCTCGCAATAGAGGGGCGAGTCCAAGGAGGCATACATATGGATGCTCTACAAGCTGGCTGAGACCTCTCAGTTTGGTCAGGCGAAGATCGAAAACATTCTAGATAAGTTGGTGATCAGAATCCTTTATAAAGACATGTCAGAGAGACTACAGTTGAAGGCCGACCTAACACTAGAGAAAGCAGTGGAGATGGTAAGACAGTCTGAACAGATTAACGGGCAAGTTAGCCAGCATGCTAAAGCCGGATCTGGGGATGCAACTTATCTGAGTGAAGTCATACACACTTGTAGCTGTAACTGCGGGGATGCGACGGCCCTGAGTGAGGTCAGAGAGAATGTGTGTTCTGCTCCTTTCCAACAACACAGAGGAAGGACACGGGGCAGCGGCAGCTTCCAGGCAGCGGGGCAACACCATGGCAGTACTACATAACCAAAGTGTTTCAGGTGTGGAAGGGACCATGTGAGCGACCTACAGTGTGCAGCCAGGCAGGCAATTTGCAGAAACTGACAGAAAATTGGGCACTTTGCTGCTGTGTGCCGCTCTGCAAGAGTAAATGAGCTAACAACAATGGAGCAGAAGAATGACAGTTACAGTGAGGGACACTTCCTGGGTGAGATAAAAACAACATATCTTTATGTAACTAATTCCAATAAGCCATGGACTGTTAAACGGAACATCTGTGACACTCCTGTCATCTTTATAATCGATACTGGTGCAGATGCCAGCTTGACTGTCTAGAACTGTTCACCACCATAACCAAATACAAAGAATAGCAATATAAGTTCAACATCCACGTTATAGAAACAGCTAATTGCAGCAACCTGTTAGGCTGTGATGTTACAGTGGCAATGGGACTGGTGAAGAAAGTGGAGGAGGGAAAGAGCACATTCGGGGCAGATCTGGGCCTCTTGAAAATAAAACCTGCCTCATACAGCGTTAGTACAGCAAGGAGAGTATCTGCCCCCTGCTTCCCAAAGTCAAGAAAGAGCTCAAAAGGATGCTCAAGTGAGATGTCATAGAGGAGATCACAGAGCCAACAGAGTGGTGTGCTCCCATAGTCCATTCTCCAAGAAAAAGGGTGAGGTTGGATCTGTGTTGATTTAAAAAATGACTAAACATGGATGTGAAGAGGGAAAGATTTGTCCTACCCACCATAGATGACATACTGCCAAAGCTGGCAGAGTCTCGTGTGTTCTCCTTACTGGAGTGTTCTCCTTACTGGAGTGCTAGCAGCTTCTGGCAAATCCCACTTGAGAGAGAGACAACTAAACTAACCACGTTTATTACCCCAGTGGGTAGATTCCTTTTCAAGCAGCTTCCTTTCGGAATCTCCAGTGCACCAAAATTTCCAGGGGGAAATGTCAGTGCTGTTCAGAGGCCAAGAGGGAGTAGAAGTGTACATGGACGACATCCTTGTCCATGGTAGAGATTATAAGGAACTTGAGGAGAGACTCCAAAATGTCTTGTGTATCCTGGAGAGTGCAAGTCTAAAGCTCAATAATGAAAAGTGCTTCCTGCAGCAAAGGCAGCTACTTAGGGCATCAAATTGGCAGTGATGGCATCCAACCTGACCCCTCAAAAGTAAGCGCCATCACAGATCCATTACCTTGGACGCCTCCTACCTAACTTATCTGAAGTGATAAAGACCACAAACCCCTGGTACCACTGATCAACAACAAATACCTTGATAGGGTTCCCCTGAAATGCCAGCAGTTGCTGATGCGGATGATGAAGTACAATCCCATTGCAGAGTACGTGCCTGGGAAAAAACTGAAAGTAGCCAACATGCTTTCCAGACAGCCATTACCTGTAATAACGAGTCAAGTGTCAGAACTAACATGCAACATTTCAGTGTTTGAAGATGCAGCTCACACAGCGTGGCCAGTGTCACTATTCAAACTAGAAGGATCGAGCAGGAGACGAGAGTGGACTACGGCCTGCAGGTGGTGAGCAGACTGATCACAGAGGGATGGCCAAAGTATGTGGGCAGTGTACCTGCACAAGTCAAAGCATATCACCACTGCAGTAACAGCTTGTCTACATCCAAGGACCTTGTGCTGTATGGAGACTTCATCATGATTACTTCATGGAAGTAACACCGGCGGCCGGCCACCGGCCCTGTACATGAGCAGCTGTCCGGGAAAACTCCGGGACAGCTGCCGGATTAAAGGTTAACCTAACAAAAGCAAATCGTGAAAATCTCATAAAGATAATTACAACTTTGACTGAACAGAAAAATAAAACAATTAAATGTGGTTTATTAAGATCTCTCTCTTCAAATACTTTGTTAGTTAATGACTTGATTTGTTTTGTTTCACAGAAACCTGGTTGCAGCAAGATGATTATGTCAGTATCAATGAGTGAACTCCTTCCAATGATTTACATTTTCAAATTCCTTGAAGTACTGGGCGAGGAGTAGAAACCATTTTTCATTCAGATTTATTCATTAATTCCAGATCAATTAATAACAACGGATCTTTCAAATATCTAACCCTTAGTTTTCCTCATCCAACCTGCAAAGCACTAAAATCACTTTTGTTTGTGGTTTTGTGTCATCCACCAGGCCCTCACTCTCAGTTTTTAGATCAGATGTCAGATTTTTTATCTGACTTAGTGTTAAATACTGATAAGGTTATTATAGTGGGGGATTTCAATATTCATGTTGGCACTAAAAGTGATAGCCTAAATGCAGCCTTTAATGCTATCTTAGCTATCTTAAAAGTACAGGGATCCACCCACTCGGATTGTCACACTTTGGACCTTGTACTGACATACGGCATTGAGTGTGAAGAAATTACAGTCCTCCCACATAACCCAGTTCTGTCTGACCATTTTTTGATAATCTGAAAGAAAATGTAACTATAGAAGAGCTTTATCAGACAATGCTGTAACAAGAATCTGTTCTACTCTTAATCTCCTCAGTATCCCAGAGTAACAGAATGGAGGGGAGCAATTTATTCTCTAAAGGCAATTTAACCATTTGATACAGGTGTATTGGACCTGGAACATATCTAAAGGTTGCAGGACACTGGCCCTCGAAGACTGGAGTTTGACACTCCAGGCTTCTAGTTCATAGCATTACTTCCTCATTGCGTCTGGCATTATACCATATAGCCCTCTTAAAAAATAAGGTAATTTGCCATGGGAGGTTGGCTCCCTGGTTGAATTCAGAGCTGAGTACTTTAAAGCAAAATGCTAGGAAATTGGAGAGAAAATGATACTCTACATACCTAGATGATTCCAATTATATATATATATATATCAGTTTAAAAGTTTTATATATATATATAAAACTTTTAAACTGATTGGAATAATGTACTGAAGGATTAATTGGAATGTATGTATGATTAAATTGAAATTACTTTTCTTGTAAAGTGCCTTGAGATGATGTGTTGTGAATTGGTGCTATATAAATAAAATGAACTGAATTGAAACTGAATTGAAAGACCAGTTAATTAATCTATATATTATTTAAATAGGTCACACAACTCTCTTTGCGGTCGGACAGTTTAGTTGATTGTTGAATGAATGGCTATGTAGTTGTAAGCTGTTCGTCAAATCTTCAGTGTAAGAAAAATAAAATAGAAAATCTGTCATTCACAGTAAAACAGTGGCTATTTTATGTTAGCAAATAAAGGTTTTATCTCCTCTGCAATATTTTGATTAAAGCATTAAGTAAACTTTATCTGGGAAAATAGCTACTTTGTTGGAGTTTTCCATCTAAATAAGTATTTTATTCTTTTAACTCAAATAATTATGAATATGTATAAATATATTTCTTATAAAAGTCAAATATTACTCAAACAATAATATTTCTTTAAAACGTACAAATCCTCTGCTTGTGTAAATATTTGTTAAGTGAGAGAGTGTTTATGTCTGGCACAGTGTACACTCCAGTCATGATGAAGCACCTAAATGTCGGCTACAAACCAGAACATGATCCCCCCCATTTTCCGAGACTGCTGTTTCCTTTTTCAGAACGGATGAAGATTGCAGATGGATGGCCTCGGGCTCTGCCCCTGCGAACATGAAACCGCCTCGCCAGCAGAGTCACTACGAGTCAGCAGGATGTTGACATTATTCAGCCCTCCGACAAGCCTGTGCAGGGGGCCGCTCTCATCAACGCCAGTATTAGATGCTGACTTAGAAAGCTAAGTCATCAGAATCTCTGTATACAGTCTTAGAAGAATGAGCGCCATGCACTTTCACGGTTTTTGGTACTGTTCACAGTCAGTGATTAATGTTCAGGCATGAGGAGCAATACTATCTCATGCACACACTGTAGGACGAAGGCTTTGTTTCTCCGACCATTATATTTTGGAAATGTTACCTGGCCTGGGATTACCTTGCTTCTTACCCAGTGACTATTTGGAACAGCCCTATAGTGTCTCCAATAACCCTAAATAGGATTAAGCAGGCATGGAAAATGCTTCCTATGAGGCTTAAAACCACCAAATGTCAGAAAACCATCACATCTTCTCTTTTCAGTTGCTAACAATGAGTCAATGAATTTATAAATCTCATCTTTAAACAGAGTTTTTCCTCACATAAGTATTCCTAATCCTAGTAACTATGAATAAATACAGTACAGTTAAAAACGGATACGCCATCAAATACCTTGAAAAATATATCACAAAGCATATGTATTTCATAAACGGAGTAAAACATAAAAACAGGATTTAAATTAATAAAAACAAAATATTAGTTAACATATTGGCTGTTGATTCTGATTGTATTTCTATTTCATCACTTTTTTAAGTCTCTCAGTAAGAATGCCTCTATGCTCAACCAATAGTCAGGGTCATGGGCCTCCTACAATTGTATTTTGTAGGTCAAAAGCTGGAAAGTTTGGGAACCACTGCTTTAGGGTATGTCTCTACCAAATTTGCACATCTAGAGACTTATCATCTGGCCAGATAGATGAAGTGTATGACTAATAGTTTTCCTGTTGGCAGATTTTCCTGCCCGATATGTGAATCTTTGCAGCTCTCCAGAGTTTCACAGTTACTTAACCAATAAATGCTCTTCTTGCCTAGCTGGTCGGTTTAGGTGGTAGCCTACGTCTTGGCAGTTTTGCAATTGTGCTATACTGGCATGCTATATTGTTTTATAACTTAACCTTCTTTGAATGTTTCCACAACTTTATCGCTGACCTGTCTGCTGTGTCCTTTGATCTTCATGAAGCTGTTTGCTTACCAATGTTCTCCAGTAAACTTACCTGACCTTCAAAGAACAACTGATTCATACTGAGATTAAATTACACCCTGGTGGACTCTGAATGCAATGTTATGCCTGGGAAGCAGGGGGTGTGAATAAATAAATTTGACAAGCTCTTCAGATTTCATTTCTAAAAAATTACAAAAACTTTGTATATTTCTTTCCACTTTACAATTATGCACTACTTTGTGTTGGTCTATCACATAAAAGCCATGTAAAATACCATAAAGTTTGCAGATATTAAGGGATGACATGTGAAAATGTTTAGGGGTGCTAATACTTTTACAATACATGAGATTATATACCATATAGTAGTATATCCACAGCAAATTTAAAGGCAAGGAAAGGCAATTTTATTTATATAGCACACTTTCAACAACAAGGTAATTTAAGGTGCTTCACAACAGTGGTCCCCAACCCCGGGGCCGCGGACCGGTACCGGGCCGTGGGTCATGTGGTACCGGGCCGCAAGCCACACACAAAGAATAAATAACTTCCAGTATTTCCGTTTTATTTATTAGCTGAGGGTGACCGCTGTTTTATTTTGAAAAATAACCGAATATCCCCGTTACATAGCTCAGTCTTGACACGTAATCCCAAAAGGTAGCAAGATGGATAGAAAACCAACGTTTCTTTGGAAAGGGGAAAAGGCCCAAGGCCTTTCACTGATTCAGCGTTGTGGTGAGTTAGATTTTTCATGCACTTTGTATTTGTTTTTGTGGTAAATCTTGAATTATTAAAGGTATGTTTACATGTTACCATGGCGACCAGAGATCGTTAGGGGGCTGAGTGTTACTCGTGTCATGTTGTCTGCTCGATGTTAGGAGGACGCTGTTAATAAAGCTGCGAATACACATTGGATTTAAGTCTATTGTTATAATTTTAAAAATAACCCGCTTTTATACCGTCCGTTATCATTTTTCCGCCACACCTTAAAGGCCGGTCCGTGAAAATATTGTCTGATATTAAACGAAAAAAAGGTTGGGGACCACTGCTTTACATGATTAAGGGGTAAAATAAAAATAGCAGTAAAACACATACAAAGCATATAAAATAAAAACAGCAATAAAGGAAGATGCATACACAAAACATCCATCCATTGATGTGGAACATTTTTTTCTGGATCTAAAGTCTATGATATTGATTTATTAATTTTATCACAGTAATTATTAAAGTTAGGGAAGAGGCCTTTCCCCTACTCTTATCTAATTGTTGACTCTTCGACAGTGAGGAGTGTTTTGCTTAACTTTGCAATGAAGACATAACATCAAGGGACTGAAGGCAGAAGCTGCTTGCAGAGGGGGCAGACATGAGCTGGATGCGAGAGTTTGAGCGTTGGCCCAGACGGGCTCATGTTTAAGACTGGCCGTAATAAAATATGAAAAACACAGATGCAAACTCCAGCCTCATTCCTATGAAGGGAAGAAGAGACATTTCTTCCCATAACACCATCCATCCATGTACCCGTCCATCCTATTAAGGGTTGTGGGAACTGGTGCCTATCTCCAGCATTCACTGGGCGAGAGGCGGGGTACATCCTGGACAGGTCGCCAGTCAATCGCATTATACAAAACATATGATACATCAAAGCGTTACTCTAAAGCAGCTCTTAACAAATAAGTTTATCATTCTGATTTAAAACAACTCAGGGTTCCAGCAGCTTTGCAGTTGTCTGGAAGTCTGTTCCAGATTAGAAGAGCATAGAAACTGAAAGATGCTTCTCCATGTTAGGTCCTAACTCTAGGTATGTTGAGTAGACTAAAATTAGAGGACCTGAGTGGTCTGGTGGGTTGGTATAGTAACAGTAGATCTTCAACATACTTTGGTGCTAAAGCATTCAATGATTTATAAACTAGTAAAAGTATTTTGAAGTCTATCCTCTGAGCTACAGGGAGCCAGTGTAAGGACTTTAGAACTGGGGTGATGTGCTCTACTTTCCTGGTTCTAGTGAGGACAGGAGCAGCAGCATTCTGGATCAGCTGCAGCTGTCTGATTAACTTTTTAGGCAGACCTGTGAGAACGCTGTTGCAGTAATCAATCCGACTAAAGATAAACACATGGATGAGTTTTTCGAGGTCCTGTTGCAACATCAGTCCTTTAATCCTAGAAATGTTCTTCAGGTGATAGAAGGCTGACCATGTGATTGTTTTTATGTGTCCCTGGAGGTTCAGGTCTGAGTCCATTACTACATCTAGATTTCAGGCCTGATCAGTAGTTTCTAGCTGTATTAACTGAAGCTGTGTGCGGACTATTGATTGTTCCTCTTTAGATCCAAAAGTAATTACTTCTGTTTTGTTTCTGTTCAGCTGGAGAACGTTATGGCACATGCATCCATTGATTTGCTCGATGCATGTAGGGTTTGGATGGGTTCAAAGTCACCTGGTGACATTATAATGTAGAGCTGAGTATCATCTGCATAGTTATAGTGGCTAATCTTATTGTAATCTGGGCTAGTGTGAGCATGTATTTATTAAATAAGAGAGGCCCCAGGATGGAGCCATGGGGCACCCCACATTTGATTTCTGTTCGTTCTGATGAAAAGTTTCCTATTGAAAAAAAGAAGTCCCTGTTCTTTAGGTAAGACTCGAATCAGCCAAGTAGTGTACCAGAGAGTCCGACCCAATTCTCCACTCCTTCCAATAATATATCATGATCAACAGTATCAAATGCTGCACTGAGATCTAACAGAACCAGCACTTCGTTTTATCAGTCTGTATTTATGCAAATGTCTTTGTAAACTTTGACAAGGGCTGTCTCAGTGCTGTTGTGAGCACAGAAACCACACTGAAAAACATCGAATCAGTTGGTCATTGTTAGGAAGCTATTTAACTGCGGAAATAGCTTTTTCAATAATTTTACTGATGAATGGAAGATTAGCCTGTAGTTCTGCATTAACATGTCCAGATTATTCTTTTTTTAAAGTGGTTTAATAACTGCTGTTTTTAAAGCTTGGGGGATAATGCCTGACAGGAGGGATGAGTTACCTATTTTAATCAGATCAGACCCAATGACAGGGAAAACTTTCTTAAGGAAAGCTGTGGGTAGGATATCAAGACAGCAAGAGGAGGAGCTTAATTGATTAATGATTTCTTCAAGGTTTTTTTGATTTAATTAATGGAATTTAGAAATTTTTTCTACATTGGTGTTAGTTGGGTATAACATAGGTATTGGGTTCGGTGCTGTGGTACAGACTGACTGTCTAATTGTTAGAATCTTTTCAGTGAAAAAGCTGGCAAATTCACTGCAGGCCCTGGTCGAATTTAGTTCAGGGGCTACTGTCACTGGAGGATTAGTTAGTCTGTCCGCTGCTGCAAACAGAGTCCGTGCATTATTAATATTTCTGTTAATGATTTCAGAGAAGAAAGATTCCCTAGCATCTTTTAAAGTTAACTGATATCTGTTCAGTCTCTCTTTGTAGATCTCACAGTGAACCTGGAGTCGAGTTTTCCGCCATTTTTACTTGGCCTGTTGACACTCCCTTTTTTCACTATGTACCAGTGGATTGCTTGTCCATGGAGACTTCTTTCTACCTGAGACTTTACCTGAGAATTTTCACGAGGAAGTTATCTACCAGCTTGTTTACTGAGTTGGAGTTGGGAGATGAGGAGGGATGTGGTGGAAGGGTAAATACGTTTAAAGGTTTCAACTGAACTGTCGCCAAGAAAACGCTTTTTTACAGTTATCTCACTGTGGCTAGATATTTTATCAGAGATGGTACTTTCAAAGAAAACAGAAATGGTCACATAGCACAATATAAATTTCAGTCATGTCAGGTATAGTTAAACCTTTGCAGATAATTAAGTCTAGAATGTGTCCTATTTTGTGTGTTGGTTTTTTGACATGCTGGGTCAGACTGAAGTTGTGAAGATTGTCACGAAATGTTTTTGCTAATCTATCCTGGGGGTTGTCAGAATGGATGTTGAAGTCCCCCACAATGATATCATGATCGATACATATTATGGAAAGATGGTCCCTGAAATTTTTAAAGAAATTAGAGTTAAGTTTTTGGGGATTTATACAACCTTAGAAATAGAGCTTTTTTAGACTCATTTATCTGGGTGGCTAGGTGTTCAAAAGAGTCAAATATGCCCAGGGATATTTTTTTAAAGTTTTAAAGTTCATTGAGTAGAGAAAAATTGTGGCTATACCACCACCTTGTCTGTGTTTCCTGCTCTCGCTTTTGGAGGAGTAGATTCTATCAATACAGATGTTTCATTATTTATGTCTAGCAAGGTTTCTGATAAAAAAGGGCATTTATTTTATGTTCAGTGATGAATTTATTGATTAGGAGTGACTTTCCTGATAAAGACCTAATATTTAATAAAGCTAACTTAAGTGATTTGATAATCGGTAGCTGAACCTTCTGACAGGTGATCAATTTGAGATTTGTTTTATTATATGAGCGTTGGCTTTAGTTTGTTGTTTACTCTTGCTTGTAATGACTTGAATTATTTTTTCGGGGTGGCCGGATGACTTCTGGAAGACGGTGGGAGTAAAATTACTGTCCGGTTCCCATGTATATCAGATGTCTGTTATAACCAGTTGGGGCATGGGCGGAATACATCCAGTGTTAGTCCTAGAGGCCTGATATAGTCAACGTTTCGGTGTTAGTTGTGACCCAATTCTAATTTGTGCTTTCAGTCTATCTGAGAAATCTTTAAACGGAGAGTCATTAGGTGTTGATGAGTCTGATGACATTGGAATACTTGAAGAACACTTTGCTGAGCAATGTACATCTTTGCTCGCTGCTGGAAATGTTTGTTCTATTTGAGTCCGTGCAGCTGTCTGGGCTGGTGATGTCCCTTGATTTGTGTGGGTAAATGTTTGTTCTCTGACAGTATCCACAGGCCGTGCTTCGAGATCAGCTCTCAGGTGCTTTATCAAGTGTTTACTCAGATAATAGGAAATATTTGAGGTCAAGAGTCTCAGTCCAGTTCAGATAACGTTGGTTTACCTTGAACAAGTGCTTTGCACATCCAAATATTTTAAAGTTATTAATAAATTGGATAGATTTTTCAACAGATTTTCTGTTCAACCATTTATTGAGCATGCAAAGTCTACTGTACCTTTCATCATTTCCTTTAGGGACTGGTCCGCTAATAAAGATGTTTATGTTAAGTCCATCAACTCTCTGTAGCAGATCAAAGTAGTCTGTTTTGAGAATTTCGGATTGTTTTTTTTTTGTGGCTACATCAGTTGCACCTGTGTGGATAACAAGCTTTTCCAGTTTAGGGTGTTGTTCTAAAATTGTCTGGATTATTTCTGATACTTCTCTCACTGTATTCTTGGGGCAGCTGATAATGCTAGTGTTCTGGCTACAAAAATCTTCAATACCATTAATTGATCCGTCATGTATGATGAGAACTTTTGCTGGGGGGGGGGGGGGGTGTTTCCTGCTTTCTTATGTGTCCGCCTCATGTGGATGCATTTCTCCTGGTGACCTTGACTGGTCCCAGGGGCTGCTTTGTCTTTTGGGGAACTGAGGGCTGCGTATCAGTTTCTTAGCTGTATTCCAGGGGGAGTAATATCTCTTGTTATGGGTTGCAGTTTCTTTTGTTTTTTCTTCCTCGGAGCAGTGAAACCAGGTGTAGATTCAGTGTGCTTTAAAGCTGGCCAGTCTTCGTCAAATTGGGAATGGGGTGTTCTACCCGTTAAACACCTTTTGGCTGGAGGAGTAGCGTTGTTCTGTGCTTTCTGTGCGAGACTGTTGGACCGAGGTAACACCAGGCTGCCAGGTTCATCCTCCCTGCGAGTAGTCATCGGTATCTCATTTCCATATCCAGTGTTAAGATCAAAATTAATCTGAATCTGAATCTCAACTGTTTAAATTCTCTGGAGCAGTTTCTCAAGGTCCTTCGCTGAGCAAAACGCCATTTTTGTAATCCACATCCTTCAGAAAGTAATCCAAAAAGTAATACAGTGACTCCAGAGGCTGGGTGTATAAAGTAACTAAGAAAAAAAAATAAGAAAAGAGAATAAGACTGGAGAGGTTGGGAGAGGGTGCTCCTCCGTCAGCAGCCAGAGAAGAGGTGGAAATATTATTATTAAATATAAATGGGAAATATTGCATATACCCAACAAGAGAAGTATTTGTGAAAAAAAAAAAAAGGAATATGTCAATTAAGTGCCTTGAGACGACATTTGTTGTAATTTGGTGCTAAAAGAATAAAAAATATATACAGGGCTGCAGAGGGGTGCAGTTGGGAGCACTGTTGCCTTGCAGCAAGAAGGTCCTGGGTTCGAATCCCGGCCTGGGGTCTTTCTGCATGGAGTTTGTATGTTCTTCCTGTGCATGCGTGGGTTCTCTCCGGGTACTACGGCTTCCTCCCACAGTCCAAAAACAGGACTGTTACAAAAATTGCCCTTAGGTATGAGTGTGTGTGTGCATAATTGTTTGTCCTGTATGTGCTTGTCTCTCTGTGTTGTGCCCTGTGATGGACTGGCGACCTGTCCAGGGCATGCCCTGTGACTGCTGGAGATGGGCACCAGCCCCCCTGCAACCCTGCATGGGATGGACAGTTACAGATACTGGATGGATACACTGTATTCAATTAAACCCTCACATCTCATACACTCTTAATACTGTTCTAAGGCCCAAATTCAAAAGTCTTGTCTGGAAGAAATTATAGTCAGCAGCTCCCTATAGGGAGATTCGGAAGTTACCCCGAATTGCCGGTCTGTTCTGGGGCCGGTGGCCGGAAAGTTTTTGTTTGTTTGTTTGTTTGTTTTTTCTGTACTCAAAAAGCACCCGTAGTTCAGCCAGTCATGATCCTCCTGTGCGTCTGTTTGTGTGCATGAGGGAGGCATCTTCCTTTATAGAAGATCTTTGTGCCCGGCACTGCCGCTGCGCACCTTTGCTGATCTCTAACGTCCATCAGCAGCAGATTGCGTACTCAAATTGTAAATCTTTAATTGCTATTTAGAATCGACCACAGAAAGGTCTCCCTCTCGCTGGATGCGCTCCATTCCACAGAGTTTGGAAATATTACGGAATGTTTTTATGTTGCAACCAGAGGTGGCTAAAGAAGAATTTACTCGAAAGTAAAAATACCTAAAAAGGCTACTCAAGTATTAAGTAACTGATCAGAACATCAGATCAGTTCTAATGGCACTGATTAAGTGACTTCATCAGAGAGACAAAAATATAAAGTTATGAGCAAATCCTGGTATTTTAAAGAGTACAATGAAAGAATTAAAAGATAAATATAATTACAAAATAATTTAAAGCAGAAGAAGCAACATAAAATTCTCAACATAAAATGTATTAAATTAAAACTTACAATAGGTAATATATCTGTGTTAGAACAGGGTTCCAGTAAGTGTTTAATGTATATTAAACTTATCTCCAATTGGCTCATCACCTAGAATAACATAACAACAACAAAGCTTGTGTACAAAATAGAGGTCTCACTTTAACATAAACCGTAGGTTCGTGTATTTGTCTGGTGCATTTTTGGTCAGAACAGGTTTATTTTGATTCAGTGAAATTGCTCACAGTAGATAGAGGATCCAGAAAATTACTCAAGAAAGAGTAGCGATACTTCCCAATAACTCAAGTAAACGTAAAAAATGTGGTGCAGTAAAACTACTCCTCAAAGTATTTTCCCCCCAAAAAACTACTCACGTAAATGTAGCTAGATACCCACTTCTGGTTGTGACAACATAACATTTTTTATTAGCCTATTATTACCTTAAACATGTTATCAGTAGTATAAAAACATTAATATTTTATTATACTACTAATATTATGTTTGTTAAAATTATGATTGCACTTGGATCCTTTGAACAATCAGATAAAAGGCCTCTCCAAACCAAGCTCCCGGGCTGAATTTCAGCACCAGCCCACTCCTGGTGAGCAGCGATCAGTGGATCAATGGACAAGCTTTTATAGTAAGCTTTATGGAAGTTTGTAAAGCTGCTAACTAATGTAATCTGTTTATTTCTGACCTTAAAAATGAAAATGATTTTATCCCCAACACTAGAGTTTTAATTATTAAACAAGAAAAAAAATCAGATTTTTGCAGCCGGCCTTTGTTCAAATGTCAAAAACAGAATTCTAGGGTTAGCAAAACATCACAGGTTGTTGTCCCTATCACATCCAGGTGTCACAATTCATGCTAGGAAAATACTCTAAGAAACTTTGTACTGAACAGCTAATTTACTTTAATAGTCGTTTCATATCCCTGTAAAACTCATTATTCATATCACTAAGCACAAATAAATAGATTTTTGTTGCTTTTCAGTTTTAAACCTTGGATTGAGGCAAGGTTTTATTGTTATACCTCAGAGGAATCATTTTATTATTCTAGACATGGTGAAAAAGACAAAGTCAATAAAAATCTTATCTTATTGAAATGATTTTTATTTTAAGCAGCTGCAGGCAAACACTATTTCCACCTTGGAAATGAACCAGAAAAGCAAAAACCAAGACCAAACAGATTCACAAGTTATTTTATCACAACACCAACTCTCATGAAGGCTGAAGACTTAAAAATCAAAGAAGATGAGAAAAAAAAGACAGTTTTTTTAGGACACATACAACTGAAGTGCTTGTTTTTGTGCCGGTGAGTCGCAATATAAAACAAATTATGCATTTGGGGGCTGAGTCCTCCTTAAAAGTGCAAATGAGCAAACATTTCATTTGTACGATCAAAGGTAGCAATTTACTGTCTCCACAACATAAACAGACACACACTCTAATTACCTTCACATTGAAACGTAAGCAAATGCACAAATCTGGTGTTCTGTTCTCAGAAAACAAGGAAAAGACTTTCTCTAAAATATTAAGCAAGAAATAAAATGAACCCCGCCACGTTGTTTGTAGGCAGAACACGGAGCGGTTAGATGCAGAGCTGCATTCACAAGTTTCAATGTTTGCCTTTAATTTACTTCAAAATACTAAAATTGACTGAAAAACTAGTTTACCAAAGACATTTGATCTGCCCCAAGTCATACTTATTGGTTTAAAAACGGTATAAAACAGTAACATCAATAAGAAAAAAGCAGTCAAAAAAGAAATATTGATTTCATGCTACAACAAAGAGCTTCCTGTACAACCTAACAACACAACAGAGAAGGAAAAAGCAGAGCTGCTTGTGTCATTATACATGATTAAACTAAAAACATAATTCTTGTTCCTTTTAGTCAGATTCATAAATAGAATCATTCAGAAAGCATCACTGGCCAAAATAATCTGGGGCTAGTCCTATTTTCTAAGAAAAAAAGAAGCTCTGCACACCATCTGTGATAGAAGGGGGATAACGAGGCCTAATAAGAGGCAGTAATCAGTTCATCAGCGACTTGCACCCAAACACTCTGTGTGAGGTCTGATTTTGTGCATCAGACCATGGCTTTTCTCTGCAAAGACACTGCATCGGTTTAGCAGCAGTTATAGATTTATCTTATATAGAAATTTAAAACAACATGGATTTGTATGATTTATTGGGTTGCACACAAATAAATATCTTCTGGAAAAATGGAAGCAAATGTATCTTACTCCAAATAAGTCATGGGGAAAATTCAAGAGCCATAGCAAAATGCATTGTTCTAAAAATAACTGATAAACTGATGAATGATCAAAAGTGTTACTTTAGCTATTACATCACTAAGAAGGGACAGCAGGTATTGATGTTAAAGAAGTCCAACTACAGGGAAAATTATCTTTGAAAATACAGGAACTTTTCAAATTGTCAATTGTTTTGCTATGCCACTGTTCTTTTCTCACTAATAGGCGCACGCTAATGCACAAAAGCAACACAATAGATTTAGTATTTTTGCATTTGCTAAAAAAATAACAGTTAAAACTAAACACTTTGCATCCTTCAGTTATTTAAGACACTTTTGACTCGTCCTACAAACCAAACAAGGTTTTCATTTCTTCATTCAGAAATCTTCACAAATGGTTACAGATTGAATGAAATCATCCAGCCTGGCCAAAGTGGATGATTTCATTCAGTGTGTAACAATTTAGAGCTATCTTCACCAGTGATCTACATTTTCTAGCTCTGTCTGGATGACCTCAGGACATTAACTTTTTTTTTGGCCGAAGCCTCGAATCTGCTCTTTCTGTGCAGCCCCGGTGGTCCACCACCCCGTGGCTGAGAAATACTTAGGTTTTACATTCGGGTTAAAATGAATGAGATTACTCTCAGCCTGCATCGTTTGCCATTGATAGTTTTAGGGGTCATTGTCATTAAATTTGTAGAAAGCTGGCCCTATAAACAAATAAAATATTATTGACAACTGTTGAACCTCTGTTTTTCATTTGTGAGCTTCTATTAATCTGTTTAACAACAACCATAGACTTCTTGGATATTTTGTAAAAGGAAAAAGTTCAGTTCTGCAATCCACAAATAAAAAGTGTTGCTATGCTTCTGGCCTCCTCAAATAATACAAAAATATTGTGGTATCCTTACTCAGACCTGTGCTGGGAAATAAGTTTCTGTCATCTGCCGGAAGTTTGCTCATTTTAATAGGAAAAAAAATCTCTATCAAACACCAGCATCTGTGTGATCTTGTTTCAAAAGATTTGCTTCCTATTAATTTGTTACCATCTACAATGAAGTCAAGTTGAAAAAGTATCTATGGGATCACTGCTCAGGTGCTAGTTTCATTACATAACTCAGAAAATTCATTTTAACTACTGATGTAAATTGTTTTTGGTAAGTCAATGAATAGATTTCAGCAAAGTTAATTGTCAATTCCTATTTCTTGTTATGGTGCTTTGCTTTAGATGTTGTTACTGTATGTTGGACCAGGGGTCAGTTAAGATAGAAATTTTAATTTAGTTGTATGTCTGGCATATATGGAAAATTAACAATAAAGTTGACTTTGGAAAAAAAAAAGGAATCACTTGTAGAGCAAAGTGTGGAGTAACACCTGAAAGCTGACAAAATCAAGAATAAATGTAATAAATAAATGGCTAGTTAAGTAATGTGCTGTAAAATTCAGCAGTTTAAAATGTACCAGTTTATCTACCTATTGGTTTTTTACTTTGTATTTTCCCATTCCTATATTCCTAAAAATATTTACTTCTGTTTTAATGGTTGTTTAGGTTCTTTTGGGATATTTTATTTGCATGAAATCCTTTTTACGTTTCATGTTTACATGTATTTATTTCATTGTTATTTCTTTCTCTTAATTCTTACATATACATACTATAACTTCTTATATTTTCTTCCCCACTTTAAATGTAAAATTCTACATTTTGCTATTCTGTTCTATTCTATTCCTTTACATTACAAGTTTCACTGTCTCCAGATGAAAAAGCATTGTTTTAAAATTAATAAACATTCATAAGCAGTCTGCTTTTGGAAGGTTATGTTTATAATATATTTACTGCACCACTTTTATAGGTTTATATTTATCCTTGATCTTAGCAGCTTCAGGCCTACATAAAAAAAGCATGAAATGGTCCTGTCTTCCTGAACAGCTCCTGCCGATGTGACCATATTTAAGGCACTTATATCCCAAGCTTCCCAAGGAAATCTCCCAATTTTACAAACATGGTGCAGTGGAAAAAAAAAATCTGTTCAATTAAACCTCCCTGGGTAAATAAAGATTAAATCAGCCCACAAATGTATTCTTACTGACTGCACAAGCACAGAGCTGTCTGCAGTATTCAGAGCATCCACAGGGACACACAACATGATTACTCATTTTAAAGTTATTTTCAGAAATGTGTGGGTCAACGTCAGCATCTCCTGCCACTCTAACAGAGCAGGCTAGACTTGAGGATACAAGAGGCTGCCAGTCTAAAAGAAAGCTGCCCTGGGCGATCACCTCCCACAGAAGTGGAGCGGCACATTCTTTGACATGTTTTCTTCTCTGAAGCCCCAGGCTCGAAGCTCTAGTCTGTCCTCCTCCTCTTCCTCCTCCTCCACTCTATCGTCTTCCTCTACATTCCCCTCCTCATACAGACTGGGCTCCTCCACAGAGGTCTCCATGTTTGGGTTGTAGCTACGGAACGCCTGTGCCTCACTGTACTCATAGATGGTGGGGAGGCTGCTGCGTAAACCAAATCGGCGCCGCAGAGCCACGAGCAGCGGCTGTGGGACAGTGAAGATGTCCACATTGTTGCCCATGTCAATCCAGGCCAGACTGGGGAACTTTTTGGGCTCTTTCACCATCTCCGTCAGGTCTTTTAGTATACCAGCTGTGAGGTGGTTGCCGTTGACAGCTAGCGTGGTGAGTTTGGGCAGGCAGCTCAGGCAGGGCAGCAACAGACGTAAGCTGTCGTCCTGCAGCTCGGTGAAGCTCAGGTCCACAGCCGACACTGCCTCACTACAGGTCTGTAGGTAGAGAGCCACGCGGTGGACATCGCGTCCAGACAGTGGGATTCCTGATAAATTCACCACATCACCAGAGAGACGCTTCTTCAGGGTGGTCTTCAAACTGAAAAAAAACACAAAACATTTAAGACTTAGTTAGATCTCTGATGCACAAGAATATTAAAGTTAGTTTAGTTCTTCAGCACTGGCAGTGATTTATCCAAAGGCAAGCAATCTTTACTTAATGATAGTGATGTTATTGATTTCAAAGGGTCTGTGATAGGGTGCCACGCAATCCACAAGTACAAAGCACCTAGAAAGTGTGCAAAATAAATAAATAACAGCAAGCAGCACCGGGGAGAGTTAAAGAATCAATAATGTGTAGAAGAGAATTTGCATTTAAATGTATGACTTTGAGCCACTTGCATAACAAATTCTGTCACCTGTGCTGAAAGTCATCTGTGGAAAAAGCAGCAGCTGTTTTTTGGCTTGAGTGTCACCTCTAGGCCAGCTGTAAGACTCTCAAAAAAAAAATGACCATGAAAGAAAATTTTAAAAATAAAAACAATTGGAGAATGAGGGAAGGTAGGAAAACCTGTTGGTATACGTCACAGAAATGCAGTTTAATCTCCTACGAACTCCTTCCAAAAACATAGGATCAGTTTTTAAAAATTTTATTTGAACCATGCCCCCAAAAAATAGGTCACTCACTGTGACTGTCACGTGAGTCGAGTTCATTTTTAAAATTCTTTCCTGGGATTTCTTGTTCCTGCACACCAGTTAGCTGCACAAGATCAAGTGATGCTAACTGACCAGCAAGAAGTCTAAAATAAAGACTCTGATTTCTACTTTACAGCAGGAAACTATTTTCTATTATTGGGTTTTAAAAACGCATTATCCATCCTTTGATTTTTTTATACCTGCTTAATCGCATTTAGGGTCTTGAGGAACTGTAACTGGTGCTGTAAGTAGTCATTGAGTGAAGGGTGATTTACAGCATGGGCAGGTGCCAGTATGTTCAATCAGTTCAGTTACATTTATTTTTGCCAAAGTGGTGCAGTTTGGCTGGAAGACTTTAAATTGAGCCTGTTTCAAGTGTCTTACTGAAAGAAAGCTGCCAACAGAATATTCATAAGTTTTATCCTTTCTCTAATCTAGAATTTAATTCCTCTGCATTGTCTTGAGATAATGAGACCGTCAGAGCCAGCAGAAGCTAGGCTGCTGGAGGATTTTCTTCATGCGGGTTTTCTCCTACTACTCTCCATTGATGGATTTTTTTCTAATTCCTGCTGCCCTTAATTTATGTTCACTTTCTGTTACTTGTTTTTCATAGAAAGTACTCTGGGCCAAGTTATTCTGTATTTATCTGTGTGTCCTTCCTGGAGGGAGTTACTGATGGAGCAGTGCTGGGATTATTGTGTTTGCTCTTTGTCTTTTCTATGAAGATTACTTCTCGGGGGATGGCCCCTCATGTCGAGTCTGATTCTACTGGAAGTTTATTTGTGTTCAAAAAGAACAGGTAATCAAACATATAATTTCGATGCTGTCAGCCACTTCAGGGAAATCAGTCACATAAAACATAACATATTCTATAAATTTATAATAAATGACTCCCCCCCCCCCCCACACTTTCCCACATTTCTTTACGGTTTGTGCTTTCATAACACACCCAGTTGGAATATTTCTGGTATAAATTGAATTAGCATTGTTGTGCCGCAGATAGGTAGGATTTGGGTATGAATAATTATGAATAATTGCTTAGGGCAATTATTAATAAGATTAATAATTTTATGTAAAAATTACCAAGTTTAGGGGCACCATACTGTTGGATGCCAGGAACATTTATATATATATAGCCAAATTGTTCAGTCTCAGATAATTAAACAATAGATGAAGGAATAAGTTCTAACGCTGTGGACATTAATTGTATGCATCACTCCAAGTAATCCCAGACAACTTCTCTTTAAGATAAGGGGACTTTATTTAGGAAATAGAAAATCCCATCTATTCTAAAGCATGCAAAAATTACTACAGATCTTAGACAATAATAATAGGTGAACATCAAACACAATTAACATGAAATGAAATCAGTGACACAGCTGAGGTTCGGGTCAGAAAAGGAGGGGGGCCCTCACTCCAGGGGGCTCAAATCACAGATAGCCTACGAGACAAAGTCATAAATCTCAGCTCTGTGCCAAGATGGAGGGGAGCACATGGAGTCTAAGAAAGAATCATAAAACTAGCTTTGGCTAAAGGAGCACATGGGGGAAGCGTCCATGTGGTAGGCCTCTGCTTTAGCGACAGACTAAAGACAATGGAGTTAAACTTTTCAGCTAAGACCAGCTAACGCAGGCCGGACCGAGCCCGACTGCCAATGGAGTTATCAGGGAGGGAGAGAGAGGGAGAACAAGAGGAAGAAAAAAAGAAAGGCGTGGTCTGCTCAGGATAAAACAGACAGTTTCAAAGACAGCAATTTCACAGCTCAGACTTATACGTGCGACGACGCAAAAATGAGCAAACAGGTACAGCCCTTAAAAACTGTTTAACCAACAATGAACGAGATCTAACTCGTTAAAACTTTCTCTGTTTATCTATGCCCAGACACATTATTAGTATAAATGAACCGGTTCAGTCCTACTTTGCCTTGAAGGAGGTCCAGTCCACTAGGAGGAGAGTGAATTGTGTCCGTAGTTGAGCAAGAAAAGGAAGAGTTATAAAAAAAAGCTGTACAGGATTTTAAGGACCGTGTGGCCCAAAGGCAGGCTGGATGGCCTGTAGGTCGACGTCTAACGAACTGTCTGGGAACAGTTCTGATATAGCTCACACGAGATACACAAACCGTATGAGCACTTCGAAGCGAGTTCTTCCCCGGTCCAGCGGGTCAGAACAAAAGAGAATCTTCACCGGTGAGATGTCCTCTGTTCAGCAGTAGTTCATCCAAGAACTTCCAGCTGGAGAACAATTCTGCTCAGTCCATCTTTGAAATAGCTCCCAGGCATCCATAAGTCTGTTCAGTTCATCTTATGAGAAATGCAATCACAACAGCATAATCTTGAAGTTTTTTTATCATAAAAAAGCACAAACATTTCTTCACATTTCTTTAAATAAATATTTTTAATTACTGAGCTTGATCACCCTTAAAAACACCTGTTTTGTTTTTATCCTCAAATCCTCTACACATTCACTTTGTCATCTCTCATTTGGAAAGGTAAAGTTATCAGATCCATCAACGCGTCTGAACAGAAAAGGTTTGAAAAGGATCGCTGGATGCCAGGCCTTGAAATGTTGGCTGCCAGCCAGACGCAGCTGGTCTGGGTGAATGGAAAATAATGGGGGAGTATTTCTTGACACATCTGACGCTGCCAATATGTGTTGCCGTTAATTTTGCTTTTATTAATGGAGAACTAATATCCATTTCCTAAACCAGCAGTCACAATTGCTTCCTTACTGGGTTTTTCTCTTTTTTTCCTCTTTTGATAAACCTAGAGCTCACCCAGTAATCCGACACGCCATCAAACTCTAAAATCAGATTAGGAAACATTTCAATGCTTGCAGTTTCTGACTTTATAGACCACTATTGTCTAACCAGTTCTTTCCACCATACACCTTTCAGGTTAGGCATATAGTCAATAGAAACCATTTTAAATATATTTTATCCAGACCAAACTGGTATCATTTGAGAAGCTGTTCAAAAATTCAAATTTTAGAGAGTGGCAGCTCAGACATTTTCTTCAAACCTCTCCGTCTCACTTTTAAAAATACCATGGTCACCAATTAAGTTGATCTGTAACATTTTACGTGCTCTTTTTGGTACATTTGGTGAAAAACATAAACGCATTTCATTATTATTTTTTACAGCTTTACTATGTATAAATCAAATCAGGACATTCAATTGCAAATGACTGGTATCACAACCTGGCTTGTAAGGTGATGACAAAAAAGGAGACGCATATTTCAAAAGCAAATTGCATGTTTTTAATAAAGTAGGGTAAGTTTAAGCAACACAATACAAATAAAATACAGCCTGAAAAAATAAGTAACGTTAGGTGTGGATGTTTATAGAAGAGTGAAACGTTGTGTTATGTATACAACTACATTTCCCTGAAGGAGAGGAACGAGGTACAACACATTATGGTATGGGATATCACGCCCCCCCGTGGCCTGACTGAAGACACCTTTAATCACGCCTTTAGGCAAAATGACGTGTGATGTCAGGTGGCAGGCCCCACCTGCATTTAAATACACCCACCATCACCGTCATTACTCAGTTCGATGGCCACTCTTCACCGAGCCAGGCTTTAGCAGCGGTGCAGAAAGTGTTGTACCTCGTTCCTCTCCTTCAGGGAACAGTAGTTATATGCATAACACAACGTTCCCTTTCAGTCGATTCACTTGGTACAACACATAGAGTATGGGACTTGTATACACACCCCGCAGAGCAGCCATCAATTCAAGAAAAATGTAGTGTGTTAGTGTAAACTCTTCAATCCAGCCGAAAGAACAGAGTGAGCCACAGAAGGGGCTGTCACATCCAGACGATAAAACCGAACGAAAGTGTGCGGTGAAGACCAACTGGCTGCAACACAGATGTCACTCACAGGAACCCCTTTAAATAGAGCCCAGGAAGCAGCCACACCCCTTGTGGAATGTGCTCTCACACCATGAGGTAAAGGGAGACCCCTACTGTTGTAAGCAAGAGAAATAGCCTCCACAATCCAACGAGAGAGCCTCTGTCTGGACAGACCCTTACCTCTAGCTGGATTGGCAAAACACACAAACAGCTGATCAGACGACCGCACATCCTTAGTACGGTCAATGTACAGACGCAGTGCACGTACTGGGCACAGAAAATGCATCTTTCTTTGCTCCTCAGATGCAAATGAAGGGGGAACAAAAGCTGGAAAGCTCAATAGCCATAGAGCTAAAGCCGACATGACAAGCAGAAATAGCAGCCATGTAAACTTTAATTGTGGAGAAAGAAAGACCCTTATCTAGCAGCTCCTGTAGGAAGGTTAAAACGTCTACAATGGAGCACTGGAAAGGATCAATGTTTTTAGTATGACACCAATGTTCAAAAACCCGCCATTTGTAGGTATACAAGCCCCTAGTGGAAGCTGCTCTGGAACTCTGAATGGTTGCAACCACATCCAAAGGGAGGCCTCTAGCTAACAAGTTAGACCTCTCAGCAGGTAGACATGCAGCATCGACAATTCTGGGCGTGGATGAAAAATTTCTCCCCCTGCCTGGGAGAGGAGATTCTGGCGAGCGGGAAGCTTCCAGGGTTCGGCTTCCAACAAGCTGATTATTTCCGCATACCATGACTTCGCTGGCCACCGAGGTGCCACCAGAATCAAGGACAGGTCCCATCTGCGTACTCTCTCCAGCACTGGCAGAATCATTTCCACTGGAGGAAATGCATACAGAAGCACATTGGGCCATGGGTGAGCTAGTGCGTCCACTCCCAGTGGAGCGTTGTGATCTGTTATTGAGAAGAACAGAGGACAGTTGGTGTTGTTGCAAAGAGACCCACTGAGGCCCTGCCAAACCGCTGCCAAATCTGAGCAAGCACTGACGGGTGCAGTCGCCACTACCGCACCAGTGGGCCTCCCTGGACAGCAGATCCGCCCCCAAATTCAGGCGCCCAGGGACATGAGTTGCTCTGATAGACAGAAGGTGAAAGCTGCACCCCTGTAAAAGTCTGAGACAAAACCTTAGCAGGGGAAGTGAGCAGGTTCCCCCCTGCCTGTTTATGTAAGACACCACAGTGGTGTTGTCCGTTCTTATCAGAACGTGCTGGTTTGTCAGAACCCTGGAAAAATGTCTCAGACCCAGAAAAACCGCCAACAACTCCAAGTAGTTGATGTGGAGCTTGGACTGGGATAATGTCCAGATCCCTCTCACTGACACGCCCTCGCATATGGCCCCCCACCCCTTCAGTGAGGTATCCGTGGACACCACCTTGCAATAGGACACCCTGCCTATCGGAGTCCCACGGTACAGCAGACCGGGCTCCCTCCACGGGCGAAGGGCTGACATGCAAGTGGCGGTTATCATTAACCTCCTCTGCAGGTGATTTGACGCGCACAGGCAGTGAAAGTGTGTCCAGTGCTGGAGCGGACGCATCTTTAATAACCCGAGCGGCACCACTGCGATCATCGAGGCCAGCATACCCATCAGTTGTAGGACAGTCTGCGTCCCAATTGAAACTGAGTGAGGCACCGGAGAAACACAGTTACTCGGTGTTCTGAGAGACGCGCTCGAGCTGATAGGGAGCATATCTCCAGCCCCAGAAATGAGAACTGCTGACTCGGGTTCAGTGAGCTTTTTTGAAAATTCACCAAAAATCCCAGAGCTTGGACATGGGACAGCACCCGTGACAGCTGTTCTGCCGCCTGTTCTCTGGAACTGGCTATTAAAGCCCAGTCATCCAGATAAGCTAGGATACGAATCCCCTTGTTTCTAAGAGGAGCTAATGCCGCCTCCACGCATTTCGTAAAAGTGCGAGGGGCAAGCGACAGGCTGAAGGGCAAGACCAGGTATTCGTATGCTATGCCCTCGAAGGAAAATCTCCAAAACTGACGGTGCTCTGGATGTATCGCTACGTGAAAGTAAGTGTCCATGAGATCAATTGATGCAAACCAGTCACCTGGAGCGACTGCGTTCAAAAGCTATCTCAGTGTCAACATTTTGAATTTGTACGTGCGAAGGTGCTTGTTTAACACTCTTAGATCCAGAATGGGACGTAGCCCACCTCCCTTCTTCGGAACAGAAAAATAGTGGCTGTACCAACCTTTGTTTGCTTCCGAAGGTGGAACCACCCACACCGCTCCTTTTGCCAACAGCGTGTTTATTTCTTTCTTCAAAACTTTTGCTGCCTCGGCCCCTACAGTTGTAGTTACAACTGAGAGAAAACGGGGTGGTCTTACTCGGAACTGTAACCGGTAACCCATAGCAACGGTTCTTAACACCCATGGGGAAGGCGCGCATGCGCGCCAGTGACGGAGTCGTGCCACCAGGCGGCTGATCTCTATGGCTATTGGCGAGGGGGTGCTGCCCTCTGCTGGAAAGTGGAGGTGCAGCCTCATTTGCCTGTTGTGCTCGTTTTGATTTTGATTTTTTGGTAGCAAAATAGCCCTCTTTATTGAAACATTTGAAACAGTTACACAAACATTCTGTTTGGTTTCTTGAACAACACTTAACCAACTCAAACCCGGGGCTGGAAGTGCAAACAATGTGTGAACTGGGGATGTGTACTTGGGAGACTAGGGAAACTCTTTGGCCGAAACGAATGAGGTGCAGTCAAGTCTCCCAGTTCTTGGGCCCTCTCTTTTGTCAATCCTGTAGCTAGGATGACTGAGGCTTCTTCTTTCGAGACGCAAAATCCCTCTGAAGACCTGGAGGAGGGCCTTTGCTCCAAGCCGACTGGCGTGAAGCGAGCTTCTGAGGTGGCGGCTGTCCCGACGCGGGGTTGAAAGCCGCAGATGGCGTTGCCCTCTTCGGTGGTGGCGGTGCGGTCACCGGCTTGCGTGAACTCATGCCGGACCTGGGTCTTGCATCACGCCTAGGAATGATGCTGCGAAGTGCTTCGGTCTGCTTTTTTCTGAGCTCGAACTTTGCTTGAATGGCATCCAGGGATTGGCCGAAAAGCCCTTCTGTGGACAGCGGTTCATCCAGATATATGGCTCTGTCCCTATCCGGAACATCAGAAAGAGTTAGCCATAGGGGCCTCTGCGCCACTACTGTTGATGCCATCCCTCGCCCCAGCGACAGCGCTGCACAGCGGGACGTGCAAAGAATGTAGTCTGCGGTGACCCTAATCTCATTTAAGAGGGGAATCAGAGGGCTTTCAGGTGGCATCTGAACTCCGAGCTCGGACAGACACATAGCCTGGTAGGTTTGCAGCATGGTAGCCGAGCTTAGGGCGCGAGCAGTGGTCGCTTGAGCACGATAGATTTTCTCTAGCTGGGATGCAGAAAATCTGCACTGTTTTGATGGCAGGGTAGTGGGGCCACCCACACCATGGCTGAATGAAGGAGCCAAATAAGCTGCCAGGGACAGCTCCATAGGCGGGATATTAACCAGCCCAGCCTTGTTGGCGCCCTCCAGGTCCACATACTGCCCATAACCTTCCACTGTGACGCGTGTTGACAACGGTTTGTTCCAGCAGGATGTTAGCTCAGATACAAAGTCTGGGAACAAAGGCAGGCCGTTTTTGACCATAGCTGGCTCCGTAGGGAGAAAAAATCCAGTGAACCGTGACGCCTTCTGAGCGGGAGAAGGTGTGGGCCACTTGACCTCCAATTTGTCAGCTGCCCGCCGAAAGAGGGAGAGGAATGAGGTGTCATCCTGACCCGCCGGAGAGGCAGTGGCGGCTGTAGCTGGACACTGGTCCGCTGAAAAGTCGTCATCATCGTCTTCAGACAGACCTTGACCTTCCAGGCTGATTTCCAGCACATCCTCGTCAGCATGACCCTCAGGATGAAACTGAGATGGGACTGTACTCTGCTCTGTCCCTGGTTAACTCCTCCATGTATTCCATTCCGTCTGCCAAGCTGGGAGCGGGGACTTCGACCGAAAAGCCATCCTCGTCGGACTCGGACGAAGCCGGGTTCCCCAACTCGGAGAGCAAGGGGTCTTGCCGTGAGACAGTAGCCTCTCCCAGCACCTTCTGCACACTTGACCCGCCGTTCAAGCATTGAGCGCCGAAGCTGGCCGCAAAACGCACGTGCTTCTGGCTCAGTCAACGCTCTTCTGGCGTGGACAATTCCCAGACAGACTGGGCATGCTTCGTGCTGGTCCTTATCAAGAAGTGAGAAGCTGCACCCCTGAGGACAGGGGCGAACAGAAGACTTCTGCTTCGCTACATACTGTTTTGAATGTTAGCCTATGTTAGCATTACCACTCAGAGACTGGACCCCTCTCCCTCTGCCTCGGGCAGCGCTGACTCAGCGCCCCGAGCCAGCGGCTCGAATTGATACGGCTCGCAGCCGGTGGGCTCCATAAAGTCTCCCTCTACTCCTCTATCTCCGGTGACGACGGAGGAGATCCGCTGGCTCGGCGCCCTGAGCCGCCTGAGCCCGGTGCTGCTGAGGCAGAGGGAGGCAGAATGGGTCCAGTCTCTGAGTAGTAATGCTAACATAGGCCAACGTTCAAAACTGCCAACGTCGCTTACGTCACTGTCCATATTTCAGTGTCAGATTAAACGAGGTGTCACTGTCCTCCTACCACACCCCTACGTTCCCCCCTCCGCTCAACCTCCACATTTGGCCATACCCCTCCGTTCTTCCTGGCACAGCCCACTTTGTAGAATTTTCAAATGTTGTCTGGGGGCGGGGTTATGATTTTTCATGAGGTTCTTTTACACTTTAAATGAATAAATCATGCTTTGCATAACTTTTCCGGTTTCGTCTGTGCACTTCCAGTTCCGGTCAAGCACTTCCGGTGGCCTGGTTTTTGCTAGAAAACAAGCTCCACATGCAAAAGGCAGTATGAAAATGTAATCAGAAGCCATCCGCACTGAATTATCAGGCAGGAAGGCCGTAAGATTCATTATATGACAGTTTATATAGATAGGTTTGGATATTAATGTATATTTTGCTAAGATGATATTTTAGTGAGCTTAAAGTGCCACTCACCCACAAATCCACTTTTTTGCTGATAAACTGTATAAATGAGTGACTAATAGTGCTATCTACATGTCTGGTCATTATTTTTTGTAATTTAGTACATTTTAGTAAAAATATTCATTTTTTACCAAAAACCATTAGCGGAGTGCCCTCTTCAGGTTAAAATATTACACTGCACTTGAATTTGAATCAAGCATCGCTACTAGCTCAGCTTAGGTTACTGACGTCAGCGAGTGGTAACTGACGTCAGCCTTCCTGCCGCTGTGGAGTATAAAACAAGCCCAGTCTAGGCCACACCTCGTTTACAGCGTTTATCAGGTTAGTGATTTGTTAGCTTAGCATTTAGTTAGATTCTTCAGCATAGCCTTTCCTGCTGAAATCTGCGTATCACCTATGACAAAATGATGAACTGCTATCAGTAAATGGGTAATGAAATCAGGACTTAAGAGTTATTTTTTAGTGCACTTTGATTTATACCTTGGCCACCTCTTTGCAACATACATTTTCTTTTGCAGACAATGAGGTACAGTGGCCGCATGTGCACCTGTTGAGCCAGAGTCACATGATATTACTCCAGATAATCTAAATTTAGCCTAAACTACGGCTAACAACAATGTACCACTCAGAGATGTGCCCCATTCTATGCCGGAATGCCGCTGCAGGCTCGGCACTTCTTGCCCAGGGCAACTCAGGAGTCATCGGCTCGAAACGTTACGGCTCAGGGCCGCTAGCCTCCTCCACAGACACTCCCTCCCTTTCCTCTCTTTCCTCAACTTCAAAATTGCCTCCCTCTGAGGCAATGGAGCTCGTGTCGCTATCGTGCTTCATCTTTCTGGCTGTCTGTGTGCCGCACCTCAATCACAGCGCAGACCCCCCCACACCGCCCCCTTCCCTCGCTGGTCCGCCAGGCAGAGCCTCATTTTGAGGCATTTTTCGAACAGAAAATGTGGGTGGAGTTTTAACTCTGACAGGGGATGAGTTACACTTTAATGCACTTAATTGGTGTAAACATGTTTTTATGTGTTGAGATGGAGTTTATTTTCTGTCATTTCAGTTTTCACCACATGTTCATGAAGACAGTTAAACAAGCTGCAACTAAACTTGAGGGTCTTCATTTGTGGTTTAACATCCTTGTTGAAAACACTACATAGTTTTATATCAAAATCATCTTGACATTTTAAGTGAACAAATACATTTTCATTAAAAATAAAAGCAGTTTATCTTGAAATAGATTTTTTCCACTCAGTAATCATTCCAGCATTCTCATATACCAGGAAGAAGAGGGAAAATAAATGTACTACCCCCAAAATAAGAATAAAAATAATATAGCTGCATTTTTTTAAACAGCAAAGGGTTGGTGAATCTATCTCACAAAATAATATATTTTTAAAACATCTTAGGTTGGATCATGTCTCAGTGCCTCTGCCCACACTAAACAGTCTGCAACAATATGGTCTTTGTAACAGGGTAGTTAAATATGTATAGGAGAGCTATAAGGTTGCAGAAACCTTCTTGTCAGCGCTTGCAGCACCATATTAGACTTCTTTGTTTGGACTTGGAACATGTCAGAGGGAAAGCATCTGTCAAACAAATGAGGAAGAAGTGTGGGAGATATATTTTTTAACAGGAAGAAAATATCATTTTTTCTTTTTCTCTCTCAGCCTTTTTGCATTTCCTTGTCCCTCTGCCTTCTCAGCCACAAAGAGGACTATTTCTGCATCTATTGCTGCTTCCTGCTCTGTTAGAGAGCCTCATAAATCGTCAGGCTTTGCTCTTTGCATCTGTCACTCCCTCTGCTTGGTTAAGCGAAAGAAAAAGATCTGTGGTGCAGTGTGGCGGTGATTCGTGGGGTTATTGATTTCAAGAGCAGGTTATAATTTGTCCACCCCTGCCATATATTCTCAGTGCAGCTCACTGCCACTCACTTTACTGTTTTCACTTCTTTTTTGGCTTTTCTTTCTTTTTGCCTTGTGTGTTCTCATTGTCACTCATGGTCTGGACTTGATTCTGTCAATCAAAAGCATCAAACCTTTTATTGTTTAGTTTTAAATGGTCATGGAATTCCGAATCGAAATTATCACTAGTCTATTCTAACCTCTTTTAATTGCTCTGAAAATAAAATATCCAGAAATTTAAAGGAATCAGTCTGCAAACAACCCATATCACTTGTATGGCGTCCATAGCAAAGTGGAAACATGTTTTTAAATACTTTCAGAATATTTTGACAACTGAGGTTGTGTTGATTACTTTACACTATTATTAGGTCAAAACTGGAAATAGATTTTGCCTAAAAAAATAATCCAATCACCATTTTTCTGTATCAATTAATAAATTATTTTACTAACATTTTAAACAAGGATGTCAAAAACAATGCCTTTTATCAACAGGTAGTCCTCCAAATACTAAAGAGGTACGTGTGTAACAGCCTGTAAAGTAGATAATATTTGGTCCAAAAGCCTTTTAGTTTAGAATTTTTAACTCTGAAACTGAATGTCGCCTAAAAGATAAAAAGGGGTGCTGGAGCTCAATGATCAATTTGTAGCTTTTTTTATGGAAACATTAAAGCAGACTAACATTGTGTTACACAACGTGTCTAAATTGAATTTCCTGACCCTGATTTCAGAATGTTGTTTAATGAACCACAATAAATCACAGTAGGTACATGTTCCTTGTTTTGGTTCAAATTTTTACAAAATATAAATACCACTCATGAAGTCCGTTATGCACACACCTATAATGACAGTAAAATGTCAACCTGGATTTTACTTACTGAGTTCTGATGCAGTCACATAAAGACAAGAAACTCTTTTATAATGTGAAATGGGGATAAAAGCTGAGATAATTTACTGGAACACATCAATACTTGTTTGACACAATTACAAATTGGATCCCAGGCAGCATTATGTAACTTTTAATGTGTCTTACAGTAAAGATCAAGTTGCTATACTCACAGCGCTCTGCTGATTTGCACTCAACACTGCCAGCATTTAATTTAATTAGATTAATTAGAAATTAGATTAATCACTTAATTAAATTAGTTCTGACTTGCCCTTAGAGAACCACAAAAAAGGTTTTAAGAAAATATTATTTGATTAACTATGATCCAATATCCAATGTAAAAGTAGTCGTTATTTTAACATTTTGCTTATGAATTTATTGATTCTAAAAAGCATTTAAATCAGTGATGCACATGTCAGCCAGTAAGCTAAGGCTTAACATAGCATTACTATCCCTTGTTTGGCTGTGATTGGTAATAGACAAGTTAAATACAGAAGAAACAGATTTTAAAACTGAAAACTCTCTGTTTTTAAGTACTCGACTCCGCTTCGCTTTCCTGTTTTGAGTTTAGAATAAATTAGACGAAGGGGATAAATGATCTGCACAGTAGAGTAATTGGTAGCATTGCTGCCTTGCTGCAAGAAGGTCCTGGGTTTGTATCCCTGCCTGAGGTCTTTCTGCATGGAGTTTGCATGTTCTCTCCGTGTACTCCCACCATCTAAAAAGATGACTGTTAGGTTAATTGGTCTCTCTAATTTATCGTTAGGCATGAGTGTGTGCATGCAAGGTTGTGTGTCTCTGTGAGGGATTGGTGACCTGTCCAGGGTGTACCCCGCCTCGCATAGGAGGAGATAGGACAGTGTTGTTGTTTTGTGCATGGTCTCTTCTCTTATTTCCTGTGGTGCAGATCTCCAAGGGTTGCACTGTTAAAGGAAGCACATATCAGTAGCGGTGTCTTGTGTCAATTAACTTGTTGTGCTGAAGTCCACCAGGGCAGGCTTTCTTGATTTCAGGAGTGGATAATTTTATCAGTAGCGTTTATGCTTCCGATTAGAACATGTTAGAAAAGGATCCCTGGACACTGCTCTGATGAACACATTCTGCACACCTGCATCCCACCATCTTATAAAAGGACAGTATAAGCACCAGCTGGACTGTCATGAATGAGATTGTTTGTCCTGGTTGTCTCCTTGTGTCCAGAAATATCAGATTGGAATTTACCTTCAGTCTCAACTATGGCGTCCTCCCAGCCATTAGGGCCGTTTCCCGGTTCAGACAACAACTGCAGTTCCTTCCTGGAAAACTCACATCTTACCATAGGAGCTCAACACTGGACCTACATGTCTACTTAGCTTACCATAACTGTCCTGCATTTCTGTCCTCAGGAACATCTTCATTTGGAGAGCAGCTAACCAAACAACTCATCTGCACCTACATGTCCACGTATTAGCTCAGCCACCCTGGGATGAACAGTATTTCCCCAGTGTTGGTAATAACTCTTCAAATCGTAAGAACAGTTCATTATACAATCCAACTCTGATCAAACCTCTAAAGATTCACTAATTCCACTCTCCTCCTTCAGAACACTCTACAGACTACTGATTAAAATCATTGACTTCTCCTAGACATCAAAACATGATTCAAAGTTTACAGTAAACTTCTGACTTACCCAGGGAGCTCAAGGAGCTGAGCTACAAACTCAAACTTCACCATGACATAGACATCTGCTTTCATTTTCTATTGGATTCAAAAATACAACAATAATCAAGGAACAGACTATCACCATCATTTTTACCTGTTGGTGTGATATTCGTTATATAAAGTTAGTTTTACAACAAATATAACAGGATGTACAACTTGCAAAATGTTCCAATTTTGTCTCATTAGCCCAGTGGTTCCCAAACTATTTCTGCTGGCCCCCCTTGGGTTTATAAGAAAATGTTCACATTTGGTTTTACTGTGTATTATTATATAACACTGGTTTCAATACATTTTAAATGCCTCCTTGTGCACAATTGGTTTAAAACATAAAGAACTCGGAGAAAAAACCCCCAAAAATTGTGAAGTTTGTTTTGCAAAACTGAGGTCTTCAATCATTACTTTCCAATAACAGGTGTGAGCCTGCTGTGATGTCACTTTATCTCCTAGGTGGAGGTGTGTGTTTTTGCCTGCATCACCGAATTTGGTTCATTGGACATTGCGTTCAGAAATAGGCCAATGTTGTTCCATGATATTTTTTCTCAGTTCCTTTTAGGCTAATTTCCACAGTAATTTCACTGCTACTAATCCAAATTCTATTTTCAAATTTTGCTTTCCACATGTTCATATCTTTATAGCCACAATGGAAACATCAGAGTCAGGGAGGAGATTTAGGACCAGAGGCCAGTAGCAGGGAAGATGATACAGGGTCTTCACAGGTAAGAAGAGATTAGAACTTGTTAAGAAAATAGATCAATTGGTGAGAGAAACCAGGCAGGCATCAGGACAGAACTGATATTTTAAAATTAGTCACATTCCTACTCCAAAATATCTTTTATCTGTAATCTAATGGGTAACCCAGGAGTTTCTTAAATGTACAGTGTGCACTTTTACTAGTGTAGTAGTAGATGAAATAGAATTTCAGTTTATCTGATATGAGTACAAGTTATTGCAGCAGAACAGAAATACTTATTTTATAGGGGAAACAGATAGAAAAAGCTATTTGTGAGCACATGTGCAGCCTTTGCTTTATTATTTTACACTCTCACATCAGTAGGCGCACAACCTAACTCCCTCTTGGCGTTTTGCGTTAATTGGGTGGCGGTGGCCTAAGATGGTGTCAAATCCCAGCCTGAATTATTGTCCCGGTCCGCCCCTGACTGTACCTTTGTTTTCTTTATGGTCAGCATTGGTTTTAGGCCTTGGAACACTTCCATTTCTGTCTTATTATTGAATCATGATCTCTGACCTCAACTGAGGCAAGTCAGGCCTGCAGTTATTTTGATGTCCTTCTGGGTTCTTTATTGACCATCTGGATGAGTCGTTGACACGCTCTTGGTGTAATTTTGGTAGGCTGGCTATGTCTGGGAAAGCTCAGAACTGTTCCATGTTTTCTCCATTAGTAGGTAAGAGCTCTCATTGTGGTTCACTGACCCAAAGACGCAGAAATGACTTTGTTACCCTTGCCAGACTGATGTGTTGCTTTTTGATATTTTCTATTTATTTGATTTATTGGCTGTACAGGTCAGTAAACAAATTATAATAAATTAAACGATGAATAAATGGAATCATTATTTGAAAAGACCCATCTGTATTTACTCTAGTTATCATTGTCTAATTTTAAAATTATTTTGATAATCTGAAATATTTAAATGTGGGAAATAAAGCAAAAACTGAACAAAAGGGAAAATTTGTCTTCACAGTTCTGCATATGCAGAGAAGCACAAAACAAAAGGTTTTAATACTAAAAGAGAATATTGAAAAATTGTCATCAGCTCTCAGCCGACAATAATGATGAATCCACTCAAAAAGCAAAGGTTTGCAGTCAAAAAGAAGCGTTAATCTTCAAATTTTACTGATTGATAAAGTTTTTCAAACTATTGGCTCCTAAAATTACATAGATTTCTTAGTAGACTGTTTAGTACATTGCAAATGGGTTTCAGCATTAAAATCTTACCAGTCAGCCTCTGAAAGTTCTGGGAAAGTTTTCAATGTTATCTTGGCATCCTCAAACACTCCCATGAGAGTTCTGTGTTCTGAGTTTTAATGTAAGAAAACTATCAAATCTGTTTCTATTGACTTAATAAGGTAGGGGGTTCCTCCTTTTGCAGAGTCACCTCTTTGTTTGTTTGGAGATACAAATTTCAAGAGTTAGGCAGGGTTTGGGCTGCAGCTGAGTGGGTGGTGCAATGGGAATGTAATATAGAAAGTGTTTTTTTTTAATGAGACAGCGCACATATGACTTCAGAGTTTCTGCCACCAGGCTTCATGGACACAGTTCCACCCACAGGCTGTTTAGATGCCTGCATCGCCAAACCCACATCAAGTATTTCTAAAGCCAAGAGATGAACTACACTATGGTTCATAAGCATAAAATATTACCAACAGAATTTATTATCCGTCAGATCCCCCTAGGCAGTGGTGCACACTGTACCTTGCCGAATTAGTCATACTGATTTAACTTCTTTACATTTTGTCATGTTGTAACTACAAACTTCATTGCATCATATTTAGATTTTAAGTGATATACCAACATGAAACATAAAAATCTATTTATGGTTTCTCAAGGCTGCATGTAGGGGACACAGCAAGTTTTCCTTTTTGGCCTACATGCAAAATACCATGCCTGGTGGAAAAGGCACATCCCTGACACACCATCTATACCATAAAACGTGGTGTTGGCAGCATCACAATATGGGGAGCCTTTTCTTTTGCAGGGTCAGGGAAGCAGGTCAGAGTTGATGGGAAGATGGATGTAGCTAAATACAGAGCAATCCTGGGAGAAGGCCTGTTTGAAACTGCTAAATACTTAAAATTCTGTCGGAGGTTGTAGCAGGACAAAACTAATATTCAAGACTATACATATGTCCCAGTCAAAGGTTATTCTAACACATTTTCCACTTGAGTTTTCTATTGCAAGACTTGAAAATGAATGTTCACAGATGCTCCCAATCCATTCAGTCCGACTAAGCTTGAGCTATTTCCTAAAGAGAAACGTACAAAAAAAGGCAGTCTTTTGAAGTGCAAAACTGGTTGAGACAAACCCCAAAAGACTTGCTGCTCTAATAGCAAAAACATGAGGCTCTACCAACCATTGACTTATGAATACAAATGAATGGCACACTTTTCCAATTTCAATCTGTAAAAAGAAATAATTGAAAACCACTTATCCCTTTCCTTCCACTTTACAATTATTTGCTACCTTGGGATAGGGTGTCACATAAAATCCTAATAAAAACGCAATGAGGTTTGTGGTTGTAATGTGACGAAATGTGAAATTAATACTTCTGCAACGCACTGTATGTCCTTCTGGACTAGCCCAGACACAAACTTAAAAAATTAAAACAAAAACTTACAGTTACAACAAGACTGCTTCAAAAGTCATTCAAAGGAAAAAAAAAGTCGGGGTATATGCATGTATTGATGTCCTCAAGTGAAACTGATGCAAGGGATCTAATAAGAGCACAGTCTCATGTGTCGAGCTATTGGCTGTTGAAATGTAGCTTCATGCAGACTGTCTAATTGCTTTTCGAAGCCTGTCTTTCCTCTGGGATGTTGTTAACTTTAATACACTGAAAGAGGGTTCTTTTCACTTTATTTATGTAAACCTAGAGGTAGGACATAAAACATCTGATGCTGGATTAGAGTTCAGGCAAATACCCCAAACATATTAAAACTGTGTCACCTAATGAAGCAATTTAGAAACCTGTTTCAAAGCAACAGTATCCTGCCAAGGACTGATCGCCTCTAATTTAAAGCACACAGCAATTATAGGTATTCAATCTACTTTAGATTAATAATGTATATTGTACAGTCTGACATTGTTGATAGATTTATTCAGACATCCTCAGCTAGTGGCAACTGTTGTACCTTTGAGCTTTAAAATTGAGTATCAACATGCTCAGCATGAGGTAATAGAGGTTGCTTGCACTTGAGCTTCCCAGACTGTTCACCTTATATGTAAAAGCAGAGCTACGCACTAATGTCCCCAGTTCCCAGATGACTGTTTCTTTGCTTCTTTGTTAAAGGGTACAGCCATTGATTTTTGTTTTCACCATCATTTTCTTGCCCATGTTCGGTGCCTCTCCGCATCAGGTTAGCCTCGACTCAGACAACCTGTGCCCTTTGATGATACAAAATATAAGTGCCTGTCATTACTCTCAAACCTCTTTGCTTCACCATTTTGCTAATCAATTTCTACGTGAAAGCAACCAACGCTTTCTCCACCCTGAACCAGACAGAGCTGGGGGTGGAAGAGTGTTTTTTTTTAAAGGCCAATGGGTTAGAACATGTAAAGTCTCCTATAATATGACATTTTCACCAGAAAAATAATCTTACAGCCACTTAATATTTTGCCACTTGGGTGAAAGTGAAAACCAAATGGCAGCCAAGACTTGTAACTCGTCTTCCCACTTCTAGTACATCTTCCCCTTCATTTATTCTCATGAATGAGTAAAACATCTAGAGACGCAGAGACATGTTGAAGCTAATAACTTCTTAATTTACCAAGGGATTTTATATAATAATAGGTGGTGAATGGTATAATTCGGTTTATTTCATGCTGTTCGATTGGAAATGTTTTATTAAATTTTGAAGACTTCTGGGACTGAAGTCAATCTGTGAAAAATTGTGGTAAATAGTGCTAAATATAGTTGCAATTACAGCTATTTACATGTAATTGTTCACATAAATCATGTCCACCACAATAATAAGACAATGTCCACTGAAATCTTTTTTTTTTTTTACACCTCTGAGCTACATGATAAAAGCGTTCTTTGTTAGGAATTTAAAAAAATAGCTTTACGAAGTAAAACGTTTTAAAAGCTAAGGTTTTGGTGTATCTATGCAGACTTGAATAGACTTTAAAAATTATGTAGAGCTTGATAGTCACTAAGCTTCGTCACAGAAAAGTTAAATCTAACATATCGCTTAAAAGCATGATAATGGTATGAAACAACAAGCTACATAGAGCAATAGATTATCGGGAAAAAAAAGTAAATGTTGATTATAGGGGTAATGTAAAGTTTTTGTGGTGAGCAGGAATGACATTAGGAATCAATCTTTATTTTAGAAGCAAAAAAGAGCAGTATCCATCTGCTAGATAAATATGGAGTATTTTCCTTAAACCATGTCTCCTTCAACACACAATACTACATTCATCTCATTTTTATTATGTTTAATTTATTTTTCAAAGAGTTTCACAATTGGAGGAAAATTAATTTTAAACCTCCTCCCACTTGCTCTTTTTGCTCTGGGCCTATACCCTCGACATTTCTTCTTGTTTTCATTTAAAGTTCCACAAGTTACTATTCCACGCAAAAGATTTAGCAGTCTTGCTGTCTGATGTTAAACCCTAGTTTATGATTCTCCATCAGCAAGTTTGCACCCACACGCACATGTATAGACGGAGACGATTTCCTTTTCTACTTCTCCGTTGGTGTGTCAGAATTGTAAAACAATTCCCCACCAGGACAGCAGGGGGTGCAAACCTTTTATGGTCGGTCTCTGGTCAACAACAGTTTATTTACTTTAGCTTGTAGAAGCATTTCCGCTCAAGGAGAAATGGCTGACAGAAAGTGAGTTTTAATTGAGCAGGAAAGCTTTTCAATAGAAGTGCAGCTCATTGAATACCCTAAAATACATGTAAACAAACACAGTGGTCTGTTATGTTGTTCTCTACACATCCTGGTGTTGTAGATCGCCAAAAGACCGTTTTAGATAAACAGGTTTTGCAATATAAACCATCTTGCGACCCAAAGCTGCATTGACTACCAATTACATTCACTATAGAGCACCGTTGTGGTGAAATTATCTTGGGCTGATGTTGGGCTGACCAATCACAGACATGCGCTCTCTGTTGGTATTCGACGGATGGTTAAAAAAATGGACTCTACTCCGTCCGTCCTTGCATGAGCGACGGAGAGCCCTTGTGTGAAGGGATAATGGAGCTGTGTGTTTCCACACCTCTCCAGACGGAAAAATATAACAAGAGCCCCCAATCAAAGAATATAACCTAGGCAGCAAAGCATCTAAAGCAGAGATGGAATATCTTTCAAAGATCATTGTTCTAATTGGGTAAGCTCTATAGAAAACTTAGACTAAAACTACGCTACAGTGCAGCAATATTTCAACATTACACAAAATTCTTGCTGAGCATGCAGACAAAGATTTGACTCATTTCGAGACAATGAAATAAAAGGACTTAAAAATCATAACGGATTGCAGTTTCACAAACCCGTGGGATGGTCTAGATCAATGTCTGCTTCATCAACGCTTTGCTCTTGACTTGTTTATTCCTCAGATCGATTTGTACTGTTTCACCTCCAGGCATCTGTATAATGTAGAGGTGGTAGTCTGGCTCAGGTAGAGGAAAACCTACATGGGTTTACTGTATAAAGTCAACTTTGAGAGGAGCGGTAGTAAATGGCACGGTTTCTGTTTCTGTTTTGCATGTCATTCTTGTGCCTCAGGGCTGTTTGAACTGGATTAATGGAAATTCTCTATAATTATTCTGGGCATAAAGAGAGCCAAATTTGCCATTACTCCAACAATATGGCTATCAAAATGATGCTGTAGCTTTCATGAAAATGTTGAAAGCAAGAAACTGATGTTTCCCTCCTCCATCTACTATCCTACAATTCCAAAGGGATAATTGAACATTTACTGGGGAGGAAGAAAATAGCCTCAAAGCTCATTTGGATTTGGATTAAATTTCAGTGAGACATTTAGTGGACGGGTTGATTAAGGCTGCCTCCATTGTGCATCGTCAATGAAGCAGCTAAAGGCTGTGCAGTGCTTTGACATCCCAGATCTGCCTCTCGAACTGACAGCACAAGCAAAAGAAAAAAAGGTTGGGTAAAGGGAACATATCATTAAAAACAGAGGTCAAGTTCTGAAATTGTGCACTTAGGCTGCAGAAGTTGAGTCCAAATGGGTGTTTTGTGCAGGTTTGAGAAGAGAATGGAGTTTTAATTGGACAAAGAAAAACAGAAAAGGACTTGAGGGTCTGCCAAATGCAATAAACCTTTAATGGCTTTTAGCTACTCTGTCATGCAATTCTCTGGGGTTCTTTGCAAATAAATGCAGAAAGCAAGTCAAAGTAGCAGAGCACAGAAAGGTAAAAAGAGGGGGGAAGATAGGAAAAGATATTCCCAAAATGACATAACCATCAAAAATGAAACAAGCATCCCAGAAATGTCGTGATGCAGACCAAAGACTACAACATGCTTTTGCTTTTCTTTGCCCAATTATAACGGAACTTTATTTTACTACAGGCGTCATAATACAGCTATGCAGCATGTAAAATGTGATGTTCACTCCTCAGGCGAGCTATAAATTCACCTCGGATTTGATTTGATGTGACAAACTGAATGTTTAGGTGAAGGAGAAGCAGAGACAGAACTCATTAGAAAAACAGTTTAGATTACATAACCCTATATCACAGAGCCGAGTGCCTATGTCTGACATGATATGTCGAAGTTTTAGTTATAAAACCACCATTAAAATGAGCCGATCTCTGAACACAAAGCAGGTGGTTTGAAGATTGTAGATCAGCATCAGCACTAAAGGAGCAAGACAAAAAAAATCACAAAGGTTCTTCCAGAGTTACGGATTTTTAGAAAAAACCGTAATCCCTTAACAAATGATCATAGAGTTTTCAAATACTGCATGTTTTGTTTTTTTGTTTTTTTTGATCCCGGTTCATTAAAAAAGTTCTCTTATGATGTGTTTACTAATAAATGCACTCAGTCATTCTAATTATTTCATCATAGCTGTGTGGCCTGAGGACAGGAGCCATGGATAATATTGAGTGTCTCTTCCTTCCTCCCACTCAACCTGCAGGATCTCAGCTTGTTCCGTGGGAAGCCCTCAATTATTCATGGAGAAAGATGGTGGCTGGATCTTTACATCTTTATTAAAAGCGGAGGTCAAACAGAAAGCAAACAAAACAGGCTGAATGCAACATGTACTCAAATGTGACTGTTAATCTCTAAATGGAAACAAGACCAGAAACAGTACTTGACTTGCGTGCTAGAGTGTTCATTAGCTGTACTCTTTACCCTTAAATACCTGAATAATGTCAGTTAAAAAGCAAGATTCCTGACTTTTAAACAGCCAATAGTGTCACAATACCAATATTTTATTACCCGCCAAAGAAGATCATTTTACTACTGACAGTAAAGGTACATAGTTGAAAAGATAAAGTACATGAATGTGTTTTATCTCAGTTTGCTAAACAAAGCCTTGCTTTTTAATAGCTTACTAGCATCATATAACAGCAGTATAGCTTGTCTTTTTTTTGAAAAAACATTATCTAAAGGAAAGTTATTTGCTTTTTTCATGCAGAAATAGATAGCACTATTCAGTTGTTATGGACTTACAAGTTATATATTCAACAAGGTGTCGATAACTCCTCAAAGATTTTGGTCTATGTTGACATGATAGAAACATAAATTTTGATGTGTAGATCTATGATGTGTATCTCCTATTCCACCTCATAACAAAGGCACATTGTCATGTTCAAGGAACCAGTTTGAGGTCAATTGAGGCTTGTGCAATTGTGCAATTACTGGAAGTAAGGGGAAACACTGAGGTCAAAAAGGGATGGATGAGTTCAGCATGCTCCGTTTTCCTCATGAGTGATGGTGGGATAGAAAAGTAGATGGACTGGACTCTTCTCTGCTGTAGTAATGTGGGCGTCGCCTCGATCTTTTCCAATAATGAAAAAGGCTTGAGCCTTTGATAAGGATGCTTGCTGGGTGTCTTCCTGTGGAGATTTTTCAGGGACCTCCCACTGGAAGGAGACCATTGGGCAGACCCAGATTACATTGGAGAGAATAAATATTCCTTTTGTTCTGAAAACACAATGAAATCCCCCAGATTAAGTTTGAGAGTCAACAGGGAGAGATGGATGGATGGACATGTTCAGCAGCAATAATTAAGTAGGCTGTGGTGTTTATCCAATGGTCAGATGGTACTAAGGGGCCCAAAATGCCCTAAGAAACTAGCATCCAAACCATCACACCCCAACCATCAGCCTATACCCACTTTAACACTGTTTGTTTACATCAAATTTTGACCATACCATGTGAATGTACTGCCTGAAATCAAGACTCATTTTACCAGGCCATGTTTTATAATCTGTTAGTATTCAATTTTGGTGAGCCTGCACAAATTATAGCTTTAGTTTGGTGTTTTAGCAGACAGGAGTGGCAACAGTTTTGTCTTTTGCTGCTATAGAAGATCAAAGTTTTCAATGTGCGTTTAGAGATGGTATTCTGCATACCGTGGTTGTAAAAAGTGGTTCTTCGAGCTGCTGTGGCTTTTTTTTTATCTTCTTGAACCAACTAGTTATTTGTCCTCTGTCATCACCAAGCAATTTTCCTGCATACAGCCACTCACTGGATGTTTTGTCTTTTTGGACCATTCTCTGTAAACCTGAAAACTGGTTGTGCGTGAAGTCCCAGTAGGTCAGTAGTTTCTGAAATACTCAAACCAGCCTGTCTGGCACCATTAACTGTGCTGTGTTCAGAATCACTCAAATACTCTTCCATATTCTAATGCTTGGTGCACTCTAAGCACTCCATGCTTGTCTAACTAAACACAGTATAATGTAGAAGCATACAGTCAGATTCTGGTCAAAACTGAATGCGCTATTAAGTCAGATTTGCTTTTTACAATGGGATGTGAGCCCAAAGCAGCAACATCATGCTGTCCATTATCCCAGATTCAGGCATCTATTCCAATGCATGCTGCCAGTGTTTATTTATACAACATGTAACTGGGAATACCCAGCGCATAATTATAAAGTAAAGCGGTACTCAAGTAGTGTTTGAAATGCAAAACACCAGGCTACCCCAATCCAAATTATTCCTTTCTATGGTGAAAACAATAACATGAGTGGGCAAGCGAATAAGTAGGATTTCAAACACAGCGATTGACTGATAAACAGGCATTGAGTTTGTCCCCACACAGCTCCCTACTCCCTGTTAAATCCCTGTTCAAATCTTACAAATCATGGCTGCATACACAAGAAACCTATAGATTCTGATTCCAACCCTTTTAATACCCATTTATCTGTACTTGATTATCATACCATGATACTTCCTTGGATTAGAGGTTTAAAATAATCTTAATTCAATCTTAACTTCATAGGTTAGTAAGGGATGTTTGCTGCTGTGTTCGTCATTCTAGCAGATCTGAGGGGGATGCATTCTCAAAAATCTGTCTGACATGTATCAAAACCAAATGCCATGAAAGTCAGTGCACTTATTATTACCAAAGGTGGTCCAACAGCTGCCGTACAGAATACAGGTGTAATCAGACTGCATGTATTTAAGCTCAGAATTTTTCATATCCCTGGTGGACTTATACAATTATTTTCATTTAACCAACAAGTTTGTTTCTGATAGGAAATAAGATGGGGAGGTATAAAAATATATCAAAACAACATAAAAGGAGCAGCAGTTTTGAAAATATAATTTAGCTGTTTTTATTTAAATATCCCTAAAAATCGCAAACCAGAAGTTATTCATACCCTTCTCAATAATCAGTGGAAAAATCTTTATTTAGAATACAGCAATCAAACACTTTCTGTAATTGCTTTCAATGGTATTTTGATGACTTATCTTTGGATATGAGATCCAATTCTTTGAGGCTGGAAGGCCTCCTTGCTATCACCTTAATCTTTAGCTTCCACAAATCTTAAAATTATTTTCAGGCAGAAGAAACATATTGGTGATAATGAAGGATTACATTTAACCTAAATCTACCAGGGGTTTGGGCAATATTGGGTTAAGCTGTATCAGAGGATACATTTTAGGGCAGGAACTGACATGTTTACTGGCTGGTACTGTATCTATGGAGATGAACCAACCATTGCTCTTTGACCTTTTTAGCTTGGAAAACGTACCTTTGCTTTAGCCAAAACGAACCATCTTCCTTAAAGCATGAAGCTGGTCTTTCATAATAATAATTTACTCTCTGACGTTCCAAGCTGTTGTTATTTATCTATAAGTCATCGCCAGGTGCTTTGAACTCTGTTATCAGACAAAATAAGGAATCATGAAAGGTAACGACTTATTTTCCTTTGAATTAAACAATCCATAATTAATCACCGCAGGGTTCTGAGTGGGAAACTGCTTTCAATAGACGTTCAAGAAGGGAGTATCCATGAGGGTACAGCCACTTCTGTCATACCTTTCTTTAGAATAACCTTCATATAATAACCTCCTAATTAGACCCTCAGATAGTATTCAATTTGATATCCTAGAATTACACAGACTTTTGATAACTTTAAGGTTTTGAATCTGCTGAATCTTATAGAAAAAGAGCACTGGTTCCATTCTATCAGTCAACAGGTTGTATGTACTTTACAATTAAATCCTATATTCTTTCACTTTTTAATACTTATCTAGATTAGCTTCATTTTATTTTCATTAGTAATGGCTATAGGCATTGAGACATAATAAAAGTCTCAGCTTATGTCTCAGTTTTAAAAAAAATATGAAAAAAATCTAATTGATGCTGGAGATGAAATTAATTTTATTGATAAGTCACAAGACTTCCTTGATTTTGATAACCAGTGAGAATGGTTTAGTTACAAACTTTAAAACTACTTAAAGTGATTAGGACTCACTTTATCTTAACAGGTCCTTCAGGTGAATAAGGGGATTAATTTTTGTGCAGCTCGTACATTTGTAGTTTCTTAAAAAAATTAACATGGGCTTGATCACTGACTTGTGGTTAACATTGCATAGATTAGAATTGAGATCCATTCATTTCTTGACGGATGATTATGACCAGAAAAGTCAAGACGGCAACAAATAAAAGTTAAAGATAATCTAACACCTTCTCAACCTTTTTTAATTTTTTTGTCTTAGTACAGTAATTCTTTATTTGGCTCAAAAGGAAAAACAATACATTCTAAGAGATTTGAATCTCAATAAAATCATTGTTTTTTTTCATCAACTTCTACAGTGCAATATATAGGTGCTTGAAAATTTAGTTACAGTAGGTTCAATGAAAGAGTAGCTCAAAAAATCCAAAAGAAGAGAACAAAATCTGATTTCTAGAGCATAAATTAGGCAAAGCAGACCACAAAGAAACTAGAAGTAGATTTCAAACCAACTCCTCGTTGATGATTACTGAAACATTGTTGGTGCATTGGAGGTGGACATAGAGCTGTTGAAAGGTATCGTAAAATTTACCAAGAGCGCTTAGATTATTAATAAGATGTCTTGCTGCTCAATCAGATGTAACTGTGGTGGATCTGCATGCCAGGGGATGGCTTTGAAAAGACCTGACAGCATGTTTCACACAGGTCTTTCGTCTGAAATGCGTGTGTGTGTGGGCTTCTGATTCCACTATATTTCACAAACTCCACTTTAGCAGTTTGTATTGATGTATTGCTTGGCTTGAGTACCATAACAATTTAGGTTTTTGTGACCTTTTTTAGGTATTAAAGAAAATTCCTACAACAAGCCTAATGTTCTTGGTGACAGATACTCCATTAGATTTCCATCTTTCTTGTAAACTCGTACAGTAAAGCAGATCATAAAAAAGCAAGGAAGTAATTAAGTAATTATCAGTATTTGTGGTAAAAAGGTGATATTGAGGATAAATCAAGCCTAAACTGAGAAGGTCTGACATGACAACCTAAAAAAATAAATAAATTACAAAACCACCTGGGCTCATGGTGATGTTCCAAGGTTCTTAAAGACAAAATAAATTCCTTTTGCATAGCACTTAAGTACAACAAAATGATACAGAGCACTAGACTTTGGCAGGGTATCATTTAAGGCTATAAAGATCGCTGGACAGCAGGTGATGCTTTTATGCTGACCATCAGTTTTTCAAGAGTTTTGTTTATTCCTATTCAAAAATTGTTACAATAATAAACTACCAGTTTATATTGATGTAAAAATATGAGATGTTATTATATGACTACATGCATGAATTCTTTCAAACATGATGAATATATGAAGTTAATGTCATAAAAACCAGCCAATATTCCATCCATCCATTTTCGTCCGCTTATCCGGGGTCGGGTCGCGGGGGCAGCAGCTTAAGCAGAGAGACCCAGACTTCCCTCTCCCCAGCCACTTGTTCCAGCTCCTCGGGAGGAATCCCAAGGCGTTCCCAGGCCAGCCGAGAGACATAGTCCCTCCAGCGTGTCCTGGGTCTTCCCCTGGGCCTCCTCCCGGTGGGACTTGCCCGAAACACCTCAACAGGGAGGCACCCAGGAGGCATCCTGACCAGATGCCCGAGCCACCTCAATTGACTCCTCTCGATGTGGAGGAACAGCGGCTCTACTCTGAGCCCCCTCCGGATGACTGAGCTTCTCACCCTATCTCTAAGGGAAAGCCCAGACACTCTACGGAGGAAACTTATTTCAGCCGCTGAGTTGATGATTGATGAGTTACCAGCCAATATTATTTATCTTAAAATAATATGTGATTTCATTTTTTTGTGTATTGTAAATTCAACTTTAATAGCTTAGTCATAAGCAAGGTCAGCCTGAGATAAAAGCAAACTCTGAAACCTATTAAAATGTGATAAATGCACATAGTTTAAAGCTACTTTTTGGTATTCTATTGTCTGAGCTCAGAAAATGCTTCATGGACACAATGTGTAAATAAATAATTGAGTAATTGCCCTTTTCTGTGGCTGCTTCAGCTTGATTTAAACTTCTGATAAAACGAGTAATTTTTTTAACGTATTAAATATATTATTTTGGCTTACCATTCTGCAAAAAGTGAATTATTAGATGTTATAAAATTTCAACCCTCTAGTTTTCTGTCCCACTTTGCTGTGTGGGTTAAGATAAATTAAAACTAAGCCATCAGAAGGAAATACCGGGCCGAAAATGACTTGAATTCATTGTTTATAGCCAGAATTTACAAGACCTTACAGATTAACTTTACATTCATGTTTCTGAGCTGTGGGAGGAAACAGGAGCACCCAGAGAGAACCCACAGGGAAAACATGCCAACTCCACGTAGAAAGTTCCTTGCTACTAACCAATGCTTCACCATGCAGCCTGACTGCTAATGAATTACTAAAAAAACACAGCTCAGTACAAACCAAAATAAGCTGCTTTGCTGTAGCTATCATACCAGATGTTTCTAACCTAGTTATTTTTGTTCAATCAGGGGTCAAAATATGTCTTATTTTATTAGAATCAGTGAAATACAATCAACAAAATATGTTGGTATAAAAAATCTTCAGAAGAAATATACAATTATCTTACTATTGAATTAAATTATATGAGGAAGTCAGCACTATCTTGATTATTCTTTTGAAATGCTTAACTACAGAGAGAAATAAAGTCATTAGTGTTTAGGTACACGTGTACAAAATGGTTTGTGTACATGTACCAAACAGATAAGGAGGAGACAAAAAAAGCAAAATATGGGTATAAAATAAGGTAAAAAAGTGGCAGAGGTTGATTTAATCAGGAGGTGTCAGCAGCACATATTTGTGTATTTTTACATTTCTTTATATAAGGTATTTTCACTAAATTGGGAAGAGATTATCATAATATTTTTCAGCAGAAGCAAATTGGGTTTTTGTTGCTTTCTGGGTTTTTTAGGTAACCAAGAAAAATATTACACAAACTTTGGGTCTTGTCAAATTTTTTACTGTATTCTGAAAAAATATAAAAATAATTTCCACCCCTGACAGATGTGGTTACTGATACTGAGAAGCAATGGGAGAAAGAGCTTTTATTTCTTGTATCACATTTTTTGCAACTTCTACACACTAAACTCAAACGCCTGCCTGGATTGCAGTTCTTCAACCTTTATCATCTTAACCTAAGCTGGTAGGAAACTGTTTCTGCCTTGTTTACAGTCATGATCAAGCATCATCAAAATCGAAAGGACTGTTGGACAACCTTCACATTGTGAGCTGTAGGAGGGAAAGTACTTTAGCCTGAGCAATGAGAGGTCTGTATGAGTTACCACGACATACCATCAGCTCTCACCCACAGCTAATGACACCTGGTCTAAACAGCCACATCTCTTTTTGCTCCCAAGATTGTAAAGATCAAGTTTTTGCAGATCTTGATAGTGAATACTGGTAACCTTAACACTGACTCAGATACTGCAGGATACTTTAAGATTTTTATCACTACTGATACAGACTGTACAAAGCCTGCAAGAGGGAAACAAGAAGAACTGCTGCAATAACTGTGTAGTATCATAAAAACTACTCATAATGTCTATAATACTGGCTGTAAAATCAGTTACTTGTGTTGCTATAAAGACAAGTAATGAAACCACATCTACAGTCGTAGTCCAGTCCCTTGAAAATGGGCTGTAAAGGTAATCTTTACCTAATAAAAGATCAGAGTTTCATTAATCTGACATTCAATTCTAATCCCAATAACATTAAAAACATCCTCCTGTGGATCTGGGAACACTTTACTTCTGTGAAACCTGGCTTGTGCTGCAGTGAAAAACAACAAAAACATTGCCTTAAGCGTGACACACTTGCACAGCACTTACAGCGTTGGAGAAGCAAAGCAGGCCTCAGTAATAAAGCTCGAGTTATGATTTATGAGATATCTCTGGGACATTTGCAACCACTTGCTTGTATGTCATGAGAAACAATCCAATTTGAGACAAGAAATGGAGAGCAGGCTCTGCACTTATTAGATTGACTTCTCAATTTCACTTTCAGGAGAAAATAAGATTTAAGCATATGCCTTTCCTCTCCAAAATATGAGAAAAAACCAGGATCAATTCAAAGTGATGTGGGAGGAAAGATGGGAAATACGTGACTTCTGATCTGCTACCTTGCAGTGATCCCCCCCCCCATTTTTCTTCTCTTCGTCTGACAGTGCCTTTCCTCAGAGCATTTCCCCAGAGCCTTAGCTCAACCTGCAGAGCTGCTATGTATGGTAACTGTTGAACAAAATGGGCTCTCACAAGAATGAGCTGGAAAATCAATGCAAGGAGGGGATTTCTTTTAAACAGGTGAAACTAAGGGCCAGAAACATAAAGAGAGCAGAGACAGGCAAAGAAAGGTTTGGGAAGGTGAAAAAGAGAATTTAAGAGGAAAGCATGCACCCCTCCATAACTGTGTTATGATGTTTAATTTCATGCAAAGACATTTGGTTTTCTGTATTTTTTTTCTATTTTCAAATATGAGTCCTACAGTGAGGTGCTGCTGCTGTTTGGATGTTTGCAATGCAGGCTGTGAAAGACATGGCACTTGCTAATGAGCATACTGTGAGGCTTTGCCTTGTTGTTTTGTTGAGTGTTATTTTGAAACACTGAAAGAGAGGCTGGGGCGGGAAGTTAACTCAAGCTGTCAAAAAAAAATATTTCAATCTGGGTTAATTGCTCAGGGAGAACGCTTCATCATTATCACTAGAGATGTTATTTTTTGCTTTCTTCTTGTCGATATACATGCAATTTCATTCAAGCTGGAATTTTCTTATTAGTCAGCACAAAATATCAAGTGTATTGTTCAGTCCAATCCAGTGGTGTCCTAATTCCCACTCAATTTCTGTTTGACCTGAAACGTCTATACTTTTCCCTCATCGTACATGCCGGAAATGAACTGATTCCAATCAGGAAAGACCAAGACCTGTTTTTTTTTATTTTGGAAAGCATTGTAAAGAATACCTCATTCTATATTTTGAAATGCTTATCAACCTATACTACTGAAAATATTCAGCTAATAAATTAGTTTGCAGAGATATTTGTTGCATCCTTGGCTCACTTATCCAGACACTGGAAAGTGTTTTAAAGAATTTAATCCATGAGCTACATAAGAACCAAAGACCATGAAACCCTTTTTTTTCTTTTTTACAGGAGAGGGTTTTATTATTTATTTAAGGTATTACTATAGTATTATTCAATTCAAATTCAATTCAAATTCAAAAATACTTTATTGATCCCAGAGGGAAATTAAGTGTTGTTGTAGCTCATATAATCAATTCTTTAAGGAGTTGTTATAGATGATGATGGCTGTGGGCAGGAAGGATTTCCTGTAGCGGTCTGTATTGCAGCAAAACTGAAGAAGCCTCCGACTGAAGACGCTCTGTTGTTGTATGACTGTCTCATGAAGATGATGCTCAGGGTTGTCCATAATTTTTTTGATTTTATGAAGAATCCTTCTTTGCATTATCATCTCCAGATGTTCCACAGTCGTCCCAAGAACAGAACCAACCTTCTTTATCAGGTTGTTTAGCCTTTTTAAGTCCCTGGCTCTGATGCTGCTACCCCAACAGATGACGGCAGAAGAGATTACACTCTCCACAACAGACTTGTAGAAGATCTGCAGCATCTTGCTGCAAATCTTGAAGGACCTAAGCTTCCTCAAGAAGTACAGTCTGCTCTGTCCCTTCTTGTAGACGGTTTCACTGTTGCGCCTCCAGTCCAGTCTGTTGTCAAGGTGAACTCCAAGGTATTTATACTCCTCAACCACCTCCACTTCTTCTCCCATGATGGAAACAGTTTTTGACTTATCCCTGTTTCTTCTGAAATCTACAATCATCTCCTTTGTTTTGTTCACATTCAAGGTGAGACGATTATTTCCACACCATGTCACAAAGCGGTCCACCAGCTCTCTGTATTCAGCTTCTTGTCCATCTCTGATACACCCGACAATTGCAGAGTCATCTGAGTATCATACATTTGACACGTGCAGTTGACTTTTGGAATCAATAAATCCCAAAATGTGGTGGTAAAAGACAATAAGCAGCAATTCAGACAATTTGGTTTAGACTGTCCTGTACAGACTATAGTTACTGCTTGGTAAATAGATTCTGTTAATTTTGATTATTTTTTGCTGTTTTTAGTTCTTTAATTTCTTATAATCTGTCAGAGATCTGAAAAAAAAATCACTGAATGAATAATTTGTCTTAATAAATATTTGTTAAGACTGAAATGAGGTAAGGACCTTATTATAGATGAAATGCTCATCCAAGAAATAGATTTTTGCTCTTTTCCATCAGCACTTCTTCTTCCGAGAGATGGCCCAGTTTATTTCACTTTTAATTAACAAATGAAGGGCGTGTCTGGATTTGTCTCCGTTTGGTTGAAACCTTTGAAGTGGATTGCTTGGTTATGTCAGTAGAGAGGTGCCATCACAGAATTAAAAAAATAGGCTTATGTAACCCTGACAGACTAATACAGTAATCAATAGAGTAAAAATGTGTGTGAAGAAATAAGCACATAAAAAACATTTAAGGTATTAACAAGGCTCCTTCATTGATATTCAATAAAGGAGCCTTGTTCATACCAACCTCAGGGCTTATTTTTTAATCTTTTTTGTCCAACTTCATTGTATATTCAAATGGTCATTTTTAGAAGCTTTTATTTCTATTTTATTGTACTACTTTTGTTGATCTATGCTTTTTCCTGTTTGTATTTAATCGCCCTGTAAAGAACCATGGTCATCTTTGCAACTTGTAAATATGCTATAGAAGTAAAAAATAACATTGGCATTTTAAATCATGGAGTGCATCTGATTTTTCCTACCACTGTATTGAAAATTACTGGACAGGATGCCAAAGGGACATCATGATGGATGAAGTTGTAAGAAAAACACAAAATATTCAGCATAAATCCTAATTTCCAAACAAGACTGTTTGGAAATTAGCACATGTTGAAGTTCTTGCCTAAACAGCCTATAATACCTATAATATTTGACCTCTGCAGGGAGGTATATGTTTGTTTGTCTGTTTGTTTGTCTGTTAGCAAGATAACCTAAAAAGTTATGGACGGATTTCGATGAAATATTCAGGAAATTTCTGCAATGGAACCAGGAACAACTGATAAAATGTTGGGGTTGATCTGACATAAAGGGACATCCAAACCACCAACGCTATCTTGGACTCCTCTCTCGTCTCAGAGACAGCTCCCCTCACACAGCAGCCCTGCTACGGTTGGACCATATGCACAGAAAATTAATTGCACATGCACAAATCTCCCCTCTCTGCTGGAAGAGCACAGCGACAGCACAAACACTGGCATGTGTCCCATTGACAGTCATTTTATTCAAAAAGTACTGAATACTTTTCTAGTTTACTTCTTTATCAGTTTTATTTACTTTGCAGCTGAGTCTCCTTGAGAGGTCACAATAATCTTCCTACAAAATGTGAGACAGAGATGAAAGTGATTTAAAAAAAGACAACTTCATGTTAACAATGATTGTCCATGGACCTTAGTTGTCCCATATTAAACATTAAAATCTGTTTATTTAGTGTTTTATATGATATAATCTAATATTTCTGACAATACAAGTTAAACCTTTATCAGTTTGCTAATGTTGTCAAGCTAAAGATCTAAAAGTGCTTGAGGGAAGGCAAGCATGAGAAACAGTTGCTAGGCAAAGCAGGGCTAATGTTAAATTGGTGCAAAATTGGTTCGATGTTTAATTAAGACAAAGCTAATCCACACATTGTTTCCTTTGGAGGGATTATTTTCAAGGGAAATAATTTTGTATTTGATTAGGTTTTAGCTATCAGAAGTGACTGTTTGTTAATTGTGATCATTGCTTGATCACCTTGAAGCCAGATGAAGTGGAGACACTTTTCCAAAACGGCAGAAGACTGGGAATCCCTCTGCTGCATTTACTCTGTCAACGAGTGTATCTTCTGATAAACAACAGCACAGTGTTACTTTCACTCACTCACACACAAACACCTACCAGGCCTGGGACTTCCTTCTGGGCACACTTTGTTTAGTCCACTTGGAGTGAGGGGTCAAGTGATAAATCAACTGGCGGCAGATCTTGTTGGTGGATTTGATTGACTCAGTCTCCTGCAAAACAGATACAATTCAACAGAACCACATCATCTTTGGGAAACAAACAAACTTACATACATGATACAAAGAGACAACTTCTTTCTAACTTTCTGAAACTAAATCAAGCTAAACATTTCTTTTTTAGGTCAGTTGGATTAGCGTTATTCCTGTTGTTAAATGCATTACTTTTAAATTGTATGATTTGGGTCAAACTTTTTGGGTATTCTTCCACAAACTTCCCACTGAAGCAATGGGGTAACTGAATACGTTCATAAACCACCTTGCTGACACTTTATTTTATTTTACTTTTCATTGAAACTGAGGTCTTATTTGTGATGGCCACTCCAAAACTTTTACTTTGTAGCCTTTAAGCCACTTAATGTAATTGATATAGCAACATGTTTGGATCATTAGCGTGCTTCCACTATCGGAACTACAGGGTAATTTTACCAGAACTTCACGGTATGTGTGTGTCTCCACTACCACTGGGGAGCTAACAGTGCAGTTTTTGGTGCCATTTTAGGAACCAACAGAGTACCAGTCAGGGGAAATGTACTCGGATATGGCTCGGTAGTCACTGGGCGGGAGCTGTGGTTATGTCACGCTGATTGGTTGTAATTCAGAGAGAAATTAGCAGATGTCGCCAAACAACCCGCTTTGTAAAATAAGAAAAGTTTCTGGCGAAGCAGTTTGTAAAAACATAGCAATCACAAACACAACAGCAAACCCCTGCTTCTTCTATTTGGATCTCTTGTTATTTCTGCTGCTGTAGGTGCCTTTTGGTGCTAATAAGTGACGCTTGCTCACTGAGAGTGGTGCTATGCGGACATCTTAGCAAATTCCTTAAAGGGCCACTTTTGTAAGGAGACACGACAACTGAGAGGGGCAGGTCAACAGATTACCTTGTCAGATAAAAGATTCGGTAAAATCACAAGGAGTTCAGAGAGTGTAAACGCGCCTATTGTCTATTGAGGAGACCCCTGGAACCCACGATTGGAGGTTATTTGAATATTTCCATTTAATGGTCTTTCCTCATGATGTCATGTTTTATGAAATGCACCAGTTCCTCCAGCAGTAAAATGCACAACATGATGCTGCCACCAATGTATTTCAGAAATAGGATTCATGTCAACACTTTAATTTCAGTTTCATCAGACAGCAGGACATGTTCTAAAATGTTTAATCTTTGTCCTTGAGTGCATTTACAAACTGGAAATTTACTTCTTATGTTGCTTTTGGAATAATTGCTTTTTCCTCCATGTGGACAATGGAGTCATTTCCCAAGGTAAAATGACTCTCTCTTTCCAGCTTACCATCTTCACAGGGTCTTTTGCTTTTGGTTCCAGGGTTCATTTGCACATTTTGCACCAAAAAATGTTAATCTCTGAGACACAGAACCTATCTCCTTGGAATGGTATAATCCCCGGATATTCCTGTAATGTTTATACTTGAACTTTACTGTTTGGACAGACACACTTCGCACCTTCAGGCACCATGAAATTGTATTTAAGGATCATCCAGACTTGTGGAGGTCCACAGTTCTTTTCAAGATATGTGGGCTGATTTTTTTTCTCTCCAAGATGTCACACAGTCAGAAACAGTGTGTTTGAGATGTGCCATAGGTGTGGCTTCAGTGGTTGTGAAAAAACTCCTGGGAAGCTTACAAAGCCATGAAATTATAATCTGGGTTTTCCCAAAATGTTGAATGGCATAATAGTCCTGAATCTATAATCAAGATCTGGTTTAAACTTTGTTTTAAACTGTAAGATTGCTTAAAACACTTGATATTTGAACCCTTTCAAAACAAAGTTTTACTGAAAAACCTACTTCTGTTGCAAACTCAAACATTTCATCCATCAAATAGTTCAAAGACTTTAAGTGTAAAAGGTTACGCTCGACAACAACAAAAAAGCAATGTCACAAGTGGGGGTGGTTGGGTGAAATTGTGTAATTCACCCCAAGGAAATTTAGCGCTCCTGCAACCACTGCTTCTCACAGCTGACAAACTGAACAGGCTTCATGCTTCAACACATTCAACCATTTGAATGATCAAGCATGATGTCACTGGGAGTTTTCTAAAAGGATCTAATGTCTGGATGGATCCACGCAGCCAGTCGTTTGAAATAATCTGGTGAGTGCATCAAACCAAAACATACGCTGAATTAACTCACTTAAGTCTGATAACACTTGCATCAAAACACTATATAGTGATGATTGACTTTACTCACAGTATATGTTGAATATTAAATCTCTATAATTCCCCACATGTTTGAAAATATTGGTCACAGAAGCAGCTTTAGGGCCCTGAATTCAGCACACAGCCTCTCTACATCCTTGTCACGTTTGACACAGTATCTCGCCATGGGTCGGTGGCCAGTCAGGAGCACACCGCTGCCAGTCTTTCACTTTCCTTCCCTGACTCCTGGGCTTCTGTTTCCAAAGCAAACAGGCAGAACAAATGAATTTCTTACAGACTTTATCATAGTACTTTTGTGATCTTATCTTCAGACTTAAAATCTTTTCCTTACCATAAAGAAATGTAACAGCTTCAGGTTTTTTTTCCCGTTTGTTACAGCCTATCTGAGCAGCTGTGCCTCTGTTCACATGCCCAAGATCGAAATGTATCTTGAATTTTAACGTGTCTGATTTGTATGCTGTACTGCAAGTGAATGAGCTTGGCTGCTAGTCTGGACAAAACACAATGTATTTCTTAAAGAATTAGTGGTTCCATTTTAGTGTCCACCACAGTGAAATGAGGATAGCTAAAAGATGGTTAACATGAACATTTTGAACTTATTGTATATATCTCAAATGCTGGATTTCTTTTGAAAACATTATGAAATAAATAAATAAATCTTGAAGTATGTGGTGGCCTGTTTTTAGAGGCAACATTTAGGGTTGTTTTTTTGTTTTGTCTCTCCACTGGCCACTAGCCACTTGTCAAAGCCCTCAGAGTGACCTAACTGTCGATGCCAAATCTCCTCTGACCTAGTAGCTCGGGTGGCCAAAAAGCCATTTGACTTCAGCAGCTGCCAATTTTTCACAAAGACAGACTGGAGAACTAAACAGGGTCAAAAACAGATATAATGCATTTTGATGTCCCTTTTATTCACCCCTAATTGTCAGACTAGTCTTCAAAGACTAATTTTTAAATTAAAGTGAGTACAGCATAATGATGCTCTATTTTTGTTAAGTGTCCCTGGGTGCTCTAAAAGGCACTTGAAATAAAATTTATAAATAATAATGATTCATGCAATAAGGAATAGTTAAAAAATAGTTTTTCTTTAGATTGGATTGTAGTGCCTATCTTTTAATTTTATTTTTCATATTCACAAGATTTACGGATGGTTTACATCCAGTCCGACTGAGCTTGATGACTGAACTTAAGGTATTTTGCAAAGTCATAGGCAAAAACTGGTAGACATACCCTAAAAGACACGCAGCAAAGCATGCATCTATTTTCTTCCACTTTATATTTATGATCTACTTTGTAGACATTGAAATTTGAAGTTGTGATGTAAAAAAGGGAAAATAGTGGAAGGGATAACAATATTTTTTGGAAGGTGCTGTATTTGATCTCCTGCTAATTTTGTAGCTTTACTCACAAATAAAGGAACAGTCAGAAATTTTCTAGGAGTTCATTTTAATATGAAGACAAAGAATACTAACACAAATTGATTAAAAACCATTACATAAGTCAAAATGTGTTTTGTAGTTCTCACTTATGTTTGTATTTGAGTTACTTTAGGGTCTTTTGCCATTGAGAACTTTCTTTACTAGTTGTCTTTTTCTGTTGAGTAACTTGTAATTCCTTGTTTTCTATTCTGCGTCGGATACTTGTGTCAGTATTGGTCTCTTGCTTTTGGTCAGTTACATACCTTTGTGTAGCTCAGTGTCTGATGCATTCATTCTGTTTATACAGGTGAAACTTGAAAAGTTAGAATATCCTGCAAAAAATAATTTAATTCAGTAATTCAACTTAAAAAGTGAAACTAATATATGATATAGACTCATTACATGCAAAGCAAGGTAGTTCGAGCCTTTATTTGTTAAAATTGTGATGATTATGGTTTACAGATGATAAAATCCCCAAATTCAAAATCTGAAATAATTAGAATATTACATGAAATCAATAAAACAAGGATTTTAAATAGAGAAAAATCGGACCTCTGAGAAGTATAATCATGTGTATGTACTCAATACTTGGTTTGGGCCCCTTTTGCATCAATTACTCCCTCAATGTGGCGTTGTATGGATGCTATCAGCCTGTGGCACTGCTGAGGCCTTATGGAAGACCAGGATGCTTCAATAGTGGCCTTCAGCTCTTCTGCATTGTTTGGTCTCATGTCTCTCATCTTTTTCTTGGCAATGCCCCATAGATTCTCTATGGGGTTCAGGTCAGGCAAGTTTGCTGGCCACTCAAGCACAGTAATCCCATGGTCATTGAACCAGGTTTTGGTACTTTTGGCAGTGTGGGCAGGTGCCAAGTCCTGGTGGAAATTGAAGTCAGCATCTTCATAAAGCTTGTCTGCAGAAGGAAGAATGAAGGGCTCCAAAATGTCCTGGTAGATAACTGGACTTAATAAAGCACAGTGGACCAACACTAGCAGATGACATGGCTCCCCAAATCAACAGACTGTGGAAACTTCACACTGGACTTGAAATATCTTGGATTGTGTGCCTCTCCATTCTTCCTCCAGACTCTGGGACTTTGGTTTCCAAATGACATGCTACATTCTTCGTTCTTTATTTCTTTAGCCCAAATAAGACAGGAGTGTCCAGGAGTGGCTTGACAAGAGGAATGCGACATTTAAAGCCCATGTCTAGAATATGTCTCTACGTGTGGCTCTTAATGCACCAACTCCAGCCTCAGTTCACTCCTTGTGACGGTCCCCAACACTTTTGAATTGGCTTTTCTTGACAATCCTCTCCTGGCTGCACTCATCCCTGCTGCTTGTGCACCTTTTTCTTCCACACTTTCCCCTTCCACATAGCTTTCTATTAATGTACTTTGATACAGCACTTTGGGAACATCCAACCCCTTTTGCAATTACTTTTGAGGCTTTCCCTCCTTATGGAGGGTGTCAATTATTGTCTTCTGGATAGCTGTCAGGTCAGCAGTCTTCTCCATGATTGTGATTCCTACTGAACCAGACAGAGACAATTTAAAGGCTCAGGAACCCCTTTAAAGGTGTTTTGCATTTAATTAGCTGATTAGAATGTGACACTTAGAGCCTAAAATATTGAGCCTTTTTTACAATATTTTAAATTTTCTGAGATTTTGAATTTGGGGTTTTCATAAGCTGTAAGCCATAATTATTAAAATTATAACAAATAAAGGCTTGGACTATCTCACTTTGCATGCAATGAGTCTATATTATATTTTAGTTTCACCTTTTAAGTTGAATTACTGAAATAAATGAACTTTTGCATGATATTCAAATTCTTCCAGTTTCCCCTGTATTTGTCACCTTCCCTCAGTTTCCCTGATCTGCTTCTGCCCTAGCTATACTTAATTCCTCCGATTAGTCACTGCTGTTTCTCATTTAACCTTCTTCCAGTAGTTAGAAACCAATCTGTTCCCTTACCTCCTTGCCAGATTTTTTTCTGTTGTCTGCTGTCCTTACTGCTTTTCATGAGTTTCTGTCCTCACTGTTTTGCCATTCCAATATTCTGCTCACCCGTTCCTTTCTTGCCCATTCCTAAGTCCTCCTAAATCTTGTAAGTGTTCGCCTAAATAAATCTCCACTCTATCTAAATTAGACTGCCTTTTTTCTTATGTGCATTTGGGCCCATTTCCACAGAACATGACAAAACAATCTATATTGACGTAAAATAATGAAATAAGTATCTTAGCTTAGCGAATAAACTTTTATTGGGAAGCCGAGGCATAAGGTTTTTTTTCAAGTTGGTGACAAATTGTTGACTCTCCTTTGCACACAAACTCCCTAAATACTTGAGGTTGTTTTGGCTGCTGCTTGGCAACTCCAAGGTGCACTCCACAGATTATCTGCAGGACTATGGTCTGGAGGCTGGCTAGGACACTCTTTGACTGCCATGCGATTCTTCTTTAGCCACTTCTTCACTGCACAGATGGGATGTTGGGGCGTAGTGTCAGCTGGAAGCCGCATCCATCCATCAATCATCCGTGTCTAGCCTGAGTAAAGAAGGTTGTTATCTAAGATTTTGCATCACATGACTTTTTCGCTTGACCTTTCAATATGGAAAAGACCTTCTGTACCCGTACCAGAAAAGCAGCCCTTGTCATGAAGTAGGTTTTACGGGACCCAAGTGCAGAGGACTTCTTGACGAAAAAAGGATGATTTAATATGGAAACGCTTTAAACAAGATGACTTACAGTGCTGTTACAAAAAGACCTCAGGAATCAAACAGGAACTAGGAGGAGGATCTGATGGAGAGTGACTGAATGAGAGAAGCTTAAGTACTGGGAGACCTGATTGCTGGATGAGAAACAAACGTCTGATTGGAACAGGTGGTAGGTGTGAAGGAGAGCAGGGAGAAAGCAGGCAGGTTGAGGGAAGGAGAAAGATACACGGAAACACGGAATTGAAGCCAGGAGAAAAGTACATTTTAACCTTAGGAAATACACAAAAAGGTCACAAGAATATAAACCTAAAGAAACACAAACATAAGCACAATGAGGAGGAGTAATGAACTAGGAAACCAAAATGACAAATCTAAGAAATAAAGCAACAGTGAATCAACAAAGCAGGAACACAGAAAAAACATAAAGTCCAAACCTAAAAACAATCAAAAACTACCCAGAACTGAGAGCCCTAAAGCAAAATGTTTTCACGCCTGCTCTTTACTGTGGGGATGGTGTGCTTCGGGTCATACTCAGCATTTATTTTCATTGAAACATAGTGAGTCGAGTTGAAGCCACAGAGATTAACTTTGGTCTTATCTGCCTTTGGTTCCAACTGGCTTCAGTTTATGAGCAAGGTCCTTCTGTGTAGCTTTGGGCTTATCCCTCAACTTTCTTGTGTTCTCCTTTTGAAAGCTCTTTGGTTTCATCCATAGTTTGTGATCTGCAATCCTACAAGCTGCACAGTGGGGCAGTTGTTAGCACTGTGGGTAGCAGTGACTCGGGAGGGGTTTGTCCTGTAACCGATGAGTTGCTGGTTCGAGCCCCCGTCCGTTCATCTCAGTCACTTTGCCGTTGTGTCCTTTGGCAAGACAATTCACCTTCTTTTCCTGCTAGTAGTGATCAGAGGGGCCGGAGATGCTGATTGAATGGCAGCCTCGCTTCTATCAGTTTGCCCCAGGGCAGCTGTGGCTGCAAAGACTGATCATAGTCTGAAGCACTTTGGGAGTCCTCAGACTTGTTAAAGCACTTTACAATTACAGGCCATTACCATTTAGCACTGTTGGCTTGCAGCAAGAAGGTCCTGGGTTTAAATCCTGGCCTGGGGTCTGTCTGCATGGCGTTTGCATGTTCCCCCCATACATGGATTCTCTATCCATTATGATTTTATCCTACAGTCCAAACACACAACTTTTAGGCTAAGGGGTTGTTTTAAATTACCCTCAGCAATGAGAGTGTGTGTGAATGTTTGTTTGTCCTGTATGGACACCCTGCACCTCTTTTCAAAAATTCTGAATTTTATCTTTTATATCAAAGAATATGTTCTGGACACTGAAAATTTTTTCTGGACTCAATTTTCCTTTTTCCATTGTTATGCAGACTTAGAGAACGATAAAAATCAATTTCCAGACTTTTCATGCCTGCATAAGAACACTGATTCTACAATAACTGGCAGTCAGTGCAATATTTCAAACAAACTGAACCACTGCAGGCTCATACCCTTTTTGGGCACTGCAGGTCCCGGGCGAGATTGAGCAGCAGCTCATGAGAAATGGGGTCCACCAGGTTGAGAAAAGCCGCGTTCTTGTACAAAATATCGTTGAGTGATGATCCCTGCAGTCCCAAATCCTGAGAGGAAAGAAAGGAAACAGATTAAAAAGACTCAGCTGACTCTCACTTAACTTGGACCTTCATCTGATTAAACTACATCTGAACTGAACAAATTTTAACAGGCGATTTGAGTGCTTTTAAATAAAGACAGATTGAAAATAGATTTCCCAGCTTTCCTTTATTATCCTTTCATCTCAGCTTGTTATCATTAAGCGAGGAGATACGGATGTCCCATCAGAGTACTACACAGCTCCACTAGACACAGTCCCTATATACATATGATGATAATTTCAGTTGAGAAGCTAAGAGCCATTTGGGAACTGCTCTTAAGTGAGAAGAGATGCAATATTATTCTAACTTACCAAGATAATACAATTTTACTCTCTGGTGAAAAAATAAATAAAAGCAACTTCTTTGAAATTCAGCTCCTCTTCTGTTTTTCTTAAATATTTTTTTCTTTCTTCAGCTTCTAGTTTCAAAGATCATTAAAGTTGCAGAGTGTTTTAATAAAACCAGGAACCAAGGTATATCTCCAGAGGCTTATGAAGTTTATAACATCCTCAGACTATATCTGTTTACACCATTAATGTAAATACATCATATTTATACTGTAGCATGCATTTGTTGGGATACATAATATTTTAAGACAGGTTCAAGCTGGTGGCGTTATTTCCCCTTTGAGGGAAGATGAGGACATAAACACACAGAACAAGCAAGAGAGGATATGAAACAACACAATCAGAAGCTGAAAGGTTTGTGAGAATTAAAGGTTAGAGGAAATTGTTCCTTTTTAGGCGAACTGCTAAATCACTACTTTCTTAATCCACGCAAACCTAAAAAGGGTTTTTTTCTCTTCGTCATTGTTGTAATTGGTTTTATCAAACATAAACAAAGAAGAGATGTTTTCACCAGTCCATCATGCGCTTGTTTATAGGTAAACCAGAGGCTGCAGAGCTGCTGAATAAATACTGTCAGCGTTTCTATGAGCTGAAACGCTTTTGAAACGGCAGGCTGGAGGCTAAAGCTGTGTAAAACATCTTCTATATGTGCTGACTGCCATAACGCTTTGGGGCACAGTGGAAACAAAGACAAAAACTCCCATCAGCAGTTTCTGCTCCTCCAGCTTTGGGGTTGATTTATTGCAGCCAAGATCAGTGGGATTCCCTTATGCTGGAATATCCTCCACACACGGTACCACATGCGCGAAGAAACAGAGGCATTGAGGATTTTTAAACAGTGCCTTGTGATTATATAAGTGCCTCAACTGATTCGTGCAGCTGCTGCATCAAATTCTGGTAGATTCCCAGATGAAAAGACACTCGTTTTAAATACACAGAAATATCTGATTGCATTCATTGACTTTTTATTGTGAAAGCATGAAATGTTCTGCTCTTTGTCCTCAACAGGAAGCCTCTGTACCCTCCTCGTTAAAGCTGCATATCTTCAGGTCTGAATAAGAGGAGCATCTCTAAACCGGAGAACATCATCCCACACATGTGGTTCATTAGAATCCAGAAACATATAAAGCCTAATGTAATAAATCCCATCCCACAGGTTTCTGCTTCGATGAAAGAAATACGTGACAGCAGTTGGATGATGGAGGCTGCATTTAACTCCATTTTAAATAGATTTATGGTCTGCTGGTTTGACTAGCTGATTAATTGTTCATGGCTGGGTTGACTTGCTGTTGTGATCCATTAGTTAATGACATCAGGACTAAATGTATAAAATCCAAAACATGTGTCATGTGACAAGTGCTGTTTTAAAGATATAACAGCTAAATGTTTCAGAAAGTTGTGAGAAAAGTCTGATGTAATCTGCACAAAAATGAGGCTGCAAACAACTTTTAAATCAGTTTTGGGAGGCTGAGAAAAAAAATTCAACACAACAAAAACAGAACTGGACACTTACAAAAATCTATTCTCCAAATTTAACTGAATCCAGATCATAGACTTTACGTTCAAACTCAGCCAAGGAGCCCATATCTGACCATTTCTTCTCTGCTCTCTCTACCATCATCGGATATTGAATCCTGCCCCTGAGGGCGGCGGGCAAGAAGCAAAAACCTCAAGTCTCAGATGAAACAAGGTGTTCATCAATGTGTCGGTGGCCTGACACACATCATTATACAAATATGACAACAAATGTGACAAATATAATGTTGACTTGTTTGGAGGTTTAATGATTGATCCTGGGAGATCACTGGGGTCACAAAATAAGAAAGTGCAACTCAGCTTTGGTGACTTTTTCTGCTTCTGTTTAGCTGATGAAAGAAATTCAACTGAGAAAAATATTTGCATTAATTTTTAATATGCCACCATATAAAATAAAATCAGACAATGACTTAGTATATAAACAAAAACTACTTGTAATTCACATTACTTAATGAGTTTGAATTAAAAGCCCCTGCTAGAAAGATTCTGGCAACACAAAACTGCCCCGTTTAAACCAAAATGGTACAATGCTAATATTTTAAATATGGCTAAGTAGCCTGTTAATAAAAGAAGTGGGGTTATCAATGCTATTTATGTCAGAAAATAAAGCAAACATGCTCTATTTTTGCTGCTAAATCACCTGCAAATAATTCAATGATTCACAATATAAGACAAATGGAAATAAAGAGATGCAAAAACTTTTACAATTAAATAATACCACTCTTAACTCTGACCTGTGTGTAAAGCTAAGCAATATATTGAATAACAATCATTACAATATCCATATAAGCAATATCACACTTGCAATAAAACTGCTTGGATACAATTAATTATATTCCAGTGCATGCGAATTCTATAAAACAACACAATATGTAGTCTGTTGGATGGACTTTCACAACACTAAGATGCTGAGGCTCAAAAAGACTGCAGGGGACATTGTGATGAAAAAAAGGAAGAAAAAAATTAGGAAAATATGGATGACCTAAAACCCATCTGGTAATTGCAGTATTCACCCATAGAAGTTATGAAATTAGGCACGGGTGCTTTTTGCTAATCAGATTCCTCAAAGTTTTTAAAAGTTGCAGCTTACCGATCTTGTAATTTACATTTTTTTTTATATACTAGAGAAAGTGCTTAAGTTACAGGGTTTTTGTCAGCTATATTGCAAAAAGTAATACAGTGCTGACTGTTCCACAACTGTTGCTGTTCTTCAGGTCAGCACGCTTCTTACTCACAGTTGATATCGGGATAACAATTTTAAAGAATAATGAAATATTGCCTGTTAAAAAATATTGTGCAGCCATGTATAAAAACTAGAGTATTGGCATTGCTTTTATCAATCCTGCTAATCAGGCAGATAGCCTGACCAATTAACCAGCTATTGTCAGCTTGTTATACCTGTGCTACAACATAAACAGCAGAACACCAACATGGTAAAATAATCTGTTCCTAAAATAACAATAAAAGGATATAATAACAGATATAGTCGTTATATATACATTATTATAACTGTAATAATCAATGTTGTTTTAATAACAGGAGGAATTATACTTACTTTCCTGTAAAACTGAAAGCAAATTAAATGCAACCGTTTTTCTTCATTTGAACTGTAGCATTTTTGCAGCTTGCGTTAGGAAACAAGATGCATTTCTCTGGAGCTTTATTCATATAAACACCTGTCTAAGCTTTGTTTACTAATTAATGTCTAGAATAATCCCAAACTAATTAACGTAATGGTCCAGAAGTCATATGCTTGATGAAGATTTAGCACTGTTATTGGTTCCTGTTTGCAATGACTTCCTCTGTGTGAAAGAAAGAAAAAGGCTCCTGCATCTATCATCTCAAGGTGATTATCTCCAAATTCATCCATTCCTAGGAGGAAAAGCTGTCTTACTGCAGGAGAGTTTCAACAGGAGATCTACTGGCACTTTTTCACCCCCCCCATCTTGAAGTGTTATTAGTCACACACTTGGCTTCAGCCCAAACATTGTAGCATTGCTCTGGTTTCACCTCACTGAGTGATGGACAGAGCAGTTGTGCTTCGTGAGCAGCTTAAACATGGTAATATGGAGACATATATGAAACAGAAGGCAGATCTGATAACACATCTGAGATTGAACAGATTGCAGGGCTGCTTTAAAAAATATAGATCAGAATATTTTGCCTGCAAACCTGTCCAACACCTATATTATACTCTTAAAGGTTCAGATTTGGAAAATTTCCGGTTTCCTGTTCTATTCTTTCACTACATTTGTATGAAGTTATTTCAGTCACGCTATATGTGGAGCTCTTTTGACTGGGCCCATCTCAGTCCAACATGATTTTTCTCAAACTGACACTTACTGGTAATCAGTAAACAGTTAAAACTGAGATTAAAAATATACCCAACAGATCATAATGATAACTATAAAGCATGTTTTTACACCTATAGTTTGTTTACTTTGGTTCAAGACCGTATATTTATTGGTCAGATGTGTCCAGAGCGGAAGAACCAATTGTAAATACAGGAGGCAGATGCTGTGCTGGTAAAAAAAACAAGGAGAATTTAATCATATTATTAGTTTGTTTCTGGCTAAGGGGCAAAGGGTTTAATGGTTTAGGGAAAACACTCACTGCCATTGTTTATTAATCTGTTTACTCCCACAATGCATCGCAAAACTGGCTACGGGAAGGCCTTTGTCTAAAGGTTGCAGCGCACACATGGTAGCAGTGTTGGATCCAGGCTGGATCACATTCACACCATTAACGAACAGCTCTGAAGTGTATCCGGAACCAAGAACTCCTCTTCTAAACGGTCTCGGTACGGCTGTTTGGGTCTATTCCCTAGTGAGATTTCTGTGTTTACATCTACACAAACAAATTGCACTAAGAGAGGAAAAAAACTGAGTTTGTTTTAGACAGAAGAAGTAAGAAGGAAATCCTGTTGCTCTGTAGTCAGAAAGAGACAAGTTGTTGGGATAAGCTAAAGTAATTTAAGTTCAAACAACAAGGACAGTCTTGGCAAATTACATTACTATTTAAGGCAGGGGTCTCAAACTCCAGGGTTCCTGCAACCTTTAGGTGTGTCCCTGCATCAAAGACTCTGTAGAGGTTGAATCATCTTATTCAGCCAACTGATTCAAGTGTGATGCACTAGGGATGTGTCTAAAGCTTGCAGAAACTCTAGACTCCTCAAGCTAAAACAACCATGATTCTGCATTTGCACATTTTAAGAGTTGAAAATATACACAGAAACCAATGAGATAGAAAGATTCAAAAAGGATTATAAATTGATTTGTTCCAGTTAAAGGTATGAAGATCATTGGTCTCTACAATTTGTTTGCCAGCCATTTAGTTCGATTCTTGTGCCTCTTGTGATGTCATCAAATCAAATAAACAAAAAACATAATTATTCTTTAGAACTTTTTTTGTTAAACTTGTATTTTTTTAATCCAACACAGGCAATCCAAGCCTCATCACCTAGTGGTGTTTATATAGTCAGTAAACATTTTTTTTCTGAAAAAAAAAAGATAAACCACTGTAATCTTTCTTTAAGACCAGTAAAAAAACAACGTATGTGCTGTGCAACAAGAAGCCATAAAAATAATCTTCTAACAAATATATTAAAAGCACTAGTTCAGTTTAGCAAAACTGCTCCCCTTTCTTGGGTTTAGACATGAATCATTCTTCCTAAAACATAATTCAAACTTATAAAGGAAGCAATGTTAAAGACAATTAACAGGTAATGAGGTTTACATATTTTTTCGAGGTTGAGGAACTCTGTAGCCTATGTTATAATCTGCATTAGAAGCTGACAATTATTCATGAAAATGTAATTAGGTACATCAGTATTCAGACAGCAAATGTAAAAGTTTAAGCCGAACAAGAGATCTAGGTGCAACTTGGTGATAAACAAAGGCAGCAATGTTTAAAGTCTACAATTTGGAAAAAAGCTTCAGAGGGTAAATGATTAAAAGGATTTGCTTTTAGAAAATCCTTAACTCAGAGACACCTAAACATGAACATGGCTTCCATACAAGTCAGTATCTGATCAACATTTACTGATCATTACACTTATTTTCTCATTTACAACAAATCTTATAAAAATCGTGTTCATTGAAATTCATCAAACATTAAATGTTCTGAACTAAGTTCTTATATGAATTTGTCAGATTCTTTGAGAAAAAGAAATAAAGACGAGAAAACACGTTTAAGTTTTTAACAAAACTGGACGCTCTCAGTAAACAAATCATGACAGTTTCCTACCTTTCTCAGGAGTTTGAGCACTTCACCTGCTTGCTCCATCTTTTGCTCCCTGAGAAGCCCCTGGATCTCCCGGACCCAGACCACCCGTCTGACATATGGGCTCTGGTTGGTTTTCCGCAGCATCCCCGGCAGCTTGTCGGACTTGAGCATTAGGGACGTAAACAAGAAGTCTCCTCCACTCCTCCCGCCACTTCTCTCGTCTTCTCTGGACAGATCATTCCGCTGGTGTCTCCTTTTGTTCAATTTGCTCTCAAAATCCAGACTTCTTTGTCGGGTTAACTTGGAGCCCATCACTCCTGAGAGGATGAGTCGGCGGCAGTGGAAGTGAACAGGGGTTGTGCTGCACGCAGCCAGAACAGCACACCTAAACTGCTCCCAGGGGACTGACCACGCATCAGATGTCTGCTTGAAAGTTGCAAAGCTGCTCAGAAACGCGCTGCAACAGCACATAACAGTGCGCTCTCTGTGTCGCTGACGTCCCCTGCATACATCCCTCCACCATGCACTGCCTGAGCACTCTGGCATCCTTTGCCTCCTCTCGGAGCTGGAGCTCTTCTCAGCCAATCAGACGGAGAGCTGATGCTCGGCTTGGGAGCGAGAGTCATGCAGCAGACTGTTGACTGTTGTCAGATTCGTGTTCCCACCTTACCCCCCGCATCATAAACACAGGCACACAGGTTATAGACAAACAGACTGATTGACTAAACAAAAGAAGCGCAAAAATAATAATCTCCGAATTACAAAAAAGGACAACAAATACAGTGGAGCGAAAAAGTATTTGGCAGCCACCCAGGCCTGGAGTGGGTCTCATTTTCAGCCCTGGAATTTCATGCTGTAGACACGCCCACTTTAAATCACAACCTATTAGTTTTAAAATCATGTAATTATAACTTTAGCCAAAATGTTAGGTCTACAATGTCACACTGTTCTGTAAAGCCTAAATTTAGCATATTTTCTAAAATGTGTCCAATTAATTGCAAATAAGGCTTGCTTCACAATATTTCAATATGGCTGTACATCTCCAACATTGTTCTTTACAACCCATTCTTTTCAACAATATCAGAATTTATATTCTGCTCAAAAAAGTGTTATCAGAACCCTTACAAATTAAATTAAATGCATACAATTAAAAAGCTTTAAATTAAAGGATGAAAGTAAATTAAAGTGCTGCACTTACTAATAACACTCTTTTTTCATTAGCAACGAAAAAGTTATATCACAAGTTAGATTTCACAAATATGAGGATATGAGTTAAGGAGCAAATCTCAAAAAATGTTACATCAGAATGTCCTTTTCTGCTGTATCAAATGTGAGGAATTATCTAATTATTTAGAATGAAGAATAAAATGCACTGCAGTCTGCAAATTTGTTATCCAATGTATAACATAACTTTCTTTTAATGATGCCATTATCTTGATTTTCCTCTGTATAACAGAAGTTTCAAAGAAACATGTCCAACCCTCTTTTGGGCATATTAAGTGGTTATACTGAAAGTAATGCTTGCTTGTTCACAAAAGCTCACTTATTCCTTCCATACCTTTCACAATCAATTCAGGGCAGTTTCGATAATGTAGTACTAAATCATCTAGTATCTCAGGACACTTTTCATATACAGCAGGTCCACGCCATATTCTTCATTATATACTTATTCAAATAGCATTTACTCAATGAGAAGTACCACCTGCCCGGTGCTGAGTTTTGGGCTCATGGCTGGTGCTTGGTGCTGGACCTTGACCAAGATCCAGGGAACACCGGCTCTTGTGCCCCAAACATCAGACCACCAGGAACTGTCCCGGTCCTCCCGATTAGCCACTCCAGGCCTGCAGCCACTGATTGTGCGAGATCATTGTAATGCTCGAAGATCCAGACATGTTTCATCTTCAATGCTCTTGGTGATGGAAGGAGGTTTTTGCTCAAAATGTCATGATACATGGCCCCTTTCCTTAATATAGTTCAGTCATTATGTCCCCTTTGCAGAAAAGCAGCCCCAAAGCATAATGTTTCCACGTCCATGCTTCATAGTTGGTATGGTGTTCTTGGGATACATCTCAGCATTCTTCCCCCTCCAAACATGGGGATTGGCGTTTATACCAAAGAGTTATATTTTGGTTTCATTTGACCACATGACATTCTCCCAATCCTCATATGGATCATCCAGGTGGTCTCTGGCAAACTTTTAATGGGCCTGGACATGCGGTGGCTTGAACAGGGGAACAGCAGGATTTTAATCCATGACGTCGTAGTGTGTTATTAATAGTAACCTTTGTTACTGTGGTCCCTGCTCTCATCAGGTCATTGACCAGTTCCCCCTGTGTGGTTCTGGACTGTTTCCTCACCGTTCTCAAGATCATGTGTACCCCACGAGGTGAGATCTTGCATGAAGCCCCAGGTCGAGGGAGATTTTCAATGATCTGTTTTCTAATAATTGCTCCAACAGTTGATATCTTCTCACGAAGCTGCTAACCTTTTGTAGATTGGCTCATCCCAGTCTTTTGCAGGTGTACAATCTTTTCCCTGGTGTCCTTTGACAGCTCTCTTGTCTTGGCCATGGTGGAGGTTGGAGTCTGACTGTTTAAGGTTGTGGACAGCTGTCTATTTTACAGATATTTCAAACAGGTGCCATGATTACAGGTAACTATGGAGGATAGAAGAGCTTCTTAAAGAAGAAGAAACAGGTCTGTGAGGACTAGAATTCTTGCTTGGTTGTAGCTGCTAAATAATTATTTTCTGCACCATTATACAAATACTGTAAATTCTTAAAAATTCTATTACATTCTGTTTCTCATAGTTGAAGTGTACCAATGATGAAAATTACAGACCTCCCTTATCTTTTTCTGTGGGACAACTTTCACAAACGGTGGCTGCCAAATACTTTTTTCGCCCCACTGTATTTTCAAATCCTGATTTAGAAATGGTTTAGAAGTGTAAAAAAATACATATTTTGTCGGGCTCATAAACCCTTACTAAAAATGTGGAAAACATATTTAAACTGATAAATCGTTAGGCCTACTGCAAAGAAACTCAGTTTCTGAAAAGCTGAGAGAACCATAAAGCTCTAGATTATGGGTACTGAGGTAGTTTTATCTGGATATTCTAAGGACGCATCAAAACCACCGCTGTAAAGTCATTTTTGCTTCTCAATAAAATATTCAAATGCAACCAATAAAGGTTTTTACATCAACATTTAGAGGACTAACATTTTTCACGGTGGTGCTGTATGTAGTAGAGGGTCCGCTTGATTACAAGTTTGGGTTCACGGTAAATGCTGTGGCTGGAATTGAAAAAGTTTGGCCCACTATGGGAATAAATCCTTGCCATTAATAAAGAGCCTATTTTGTCAATTTCAGAGCATTATTTGTTGTTTTTATGCTCAGATCTTATGCTTTTCTCCCTCAAAACACTCTGTTCACACTCAGAAAGTTCCTTCTTGAGTTCAAATATGTGATCTTGCACTTAAATTGACTCCTACATGTTTGAGCATCATTCCTCTGTGCTCAGATCTCTTCTCTGCACTTTCAAAACCTGCTTTTTCCTGTGCTCTTGGTATTGAGGCGAAATAGCCCTGCCAAAAGTCCCCCAGCCAATAGGAAGCCAGATATGATGCTGATCAAGGAGCTCATCACAGTCTTCTTTGGGGTGCATTCATTTTACTCCCACGAGCAAAAGGTTTGCATCCCATTAAACCATTAAGCTGAATACGGCCATTATATGGCCATACGGCTGTTGTGCCGCAGATAGGTTTGACTATGAATAAATTGCCTAGGGCAATTATTAATAAGATGAATATATATATATATATATATATATATATATATATATATATATATATATATATATATATATATATATATATATATATATATATATATATATAATTAAACAATAGATGAAGGAATAAGTTCTTATGCTGTGGACATTAATTGTAAGCATCACTCCAAGTAATCCCAGACAACTTCTCTTTAAATTAAGGGAACTTTATTTAGAATATAGCTCAACCTTACAGCCAAACATTTCATACGTTTATCCCATCTATTCTAAAGCATGCAACTACTACTAGAGATCTTAAACCACAATTAAATACAATTAACATGAAATGAATCAGTGAGAACAGCCGAGGTTCGGGTCAGAAATGGGGGGGGATGGGGCGGCTCACTCCAGGGGGCTCAAATCACAGATAGTCTGTGGGACAAAAAGTCATAAATCTCAGCTCTGTGCCAAGATGGAGAGCTGCACATGGGGTCTAAGAAAGGGTCATACAACTAGCTTAGGCTAAAGGAGCACATGGGGGAAGCGTCCATGTGGAAGGCCTCTGCTTTAGCAACAGACTAAAGACAATGGAGTCAAACTTTTCAGCTAAGACCAGTTGACGCAGGCTGGATCAAGCCCGACTCTGCCGACCTAGTGATCAGGGAGCAAGAGAGAGAGAGAAAGAAAGGCATGATCCGCTCAGGATAAAACAAACAGTTTCAAACACAGCAATTTCAGCTCAAACTTATGTGTGCGGCGACACAATACTGAGCAAACAGGTACAGCGCTTAAAGACACTTTAAATCAACAATGAACGAGATCTAACTCGTCAAAACTCTATTTTCTCTATTTATCTCCGCCCAGACACAATATTAGAACCGGTTCAGTCCTACTTTGCTTTGAAGGAGGTCCAGTCCACTAGGAGGAGAGCGAATTGTGTCCTTAGTTGAGCAAGAAAAGGAAGAGTTATAAAAAAAAAACCTTGCACAGGATTTTCAAGGACCGTGTGGCCCAAAGGCAGGCTAAATGGCCTGTAGGTCGACGTCTATCGAACTGTCTGGGAACCGTCCGGATATGGCTCAAACTAGATACATGAACCGAATGAGCACTTCGAAGCGTTGAAATGATTTCTTCCCCGGTTCAGCGGGTCAGAGCAAAAGAGAATCTTCACCGGTGAGATGTCCTCTGTTTAGCCTGAGTTTCTCTCTGAAACTTCTGGCTTGAAAAATGGGCGCGACTCCCACTTCTTATAGCCCCTTTGGCCGTGATGTCATCGCCGATGTCACCATGGGTGGTCACGGACCAATAGGAGTGTGTTGGGGGTCACTGCTAGGATTGCTGGGAAATGTGGTCTGCTCAGTCCATCTTTGAAATGGCTCCCAGCCATCCAAAAGTCTGTTCAGTTCATCTTATGAGAAATGGAATCACAACACGGCCATCTCACCATTAAAGAGGCTACATGCAATTTTCTGAAATTTAAACTCGCGACTGACACCTGTGGCCAAAAAACGGAACTGCTCTTCCTTTCTGCTCGTTCTCGCAGCACGCGCTCGTACGTGCACGCTTTACAAGTCATCCGTTGCGTCTGTCGCTCTCAATCTTCGATCTTTTTCGGGCACTTGTCAGGGGTTTAACTTTTTTAGTCTTATGTGGAGTTACTGTTGGTGTCAGAGTTGTCCTGGGTCTCTTCTGTGTATTTGCACAAACCATTGCACTGCTTGCGAGTGTAGGCTAATTGCTGACTAGCGGTGGTGGCAGAGTGATCTGAAACGTTTAACATGAACGCGCTTCACGTCACATCCGCAGACAGCGCGCAAAAAATCTGACCCGACAGAAAATAGGAAAAATTGGATACAGGCTTATAGGTGCTTCCACTGTGAGCTGACAAGGTGTCAGTATGCTCATCAGGAGATGTTTGAGTCATAAATGGTCAAATAAAAAGGCTACTGTCACTTTTATTTACGTTTAAGTTGCATGTAGCCTCTTTAAAATGTATTCTTACTCCAGGTTCCCAATTTCCTCCATTAGCCATGTTGGCTGACCGTCAGCTGAGTTCCTCTAAGCTGTTAGAAAGCTCAAAACACAGTTTCGTCTTCCACTATCAATGATGAGTGCGCCTACCTGAGTATATTAAAACGAGCGCACCCCAAAGAAGACTGTGATGAGCCCATTGGTCAGCATCTTATGTGGCTTCCTATTGGCTGGGGGGACTTTTGGCAGGGTTATTTTGCCTCAATACCAAGAGCACAGGAAAAATCTGAGAGAGCAGGTTTTGAAAACGCAGAGATCTGAACAGAAAGGAATGGAGTCAATTTAAGCGCAAGAACACCTATTTGAACGCAACAAGGAACTTTCTGAGTGTGAACAGAGTGTTTTGTGGGAGAAAAGCATAGGATCTCAGCATAAAAAACCCAAATAATGCTCTGAAATTGAATACGCTCTTGATTAATGGCAGGGATTTATTCCCATAGCCCATGAGTGCAACCAGTTAGTCAGGAATGCTGGTAGAGGTCACTAATGAGGTCTCACAGGTCTTGCTCTTATCTTTGACTCTGTTGTTGACTTGAGTTAGATGGTCTTGAGTCTAAAAACTCTGCTTTCATTTTGAACATAAAAAAAAAATTATAATAATTAGTGATAGAGGAAGACCTCATACAAATTGTGGTTATGAGGAATCAATTTTATTTCTGAAAAATACACACATACAGACAATACATTCTCCCTGTAGCCGAGTTGATTTTGTCTTTTGAGGAATTTGGGAATGCATACGTAAAAAAGACATACAGAAAAGACATACAAATATTGAAATTGAGAAATATCTTTATCTTCTGAAAAACATATGCAGACTTTTTAGTTTTATCCGTTACTGACGGGTTTTCTCTGGAAATTTTGGTTTTTGCTCTTAGTTCAAACTACATGCACCTAGCCGGGTTAATTCATGTTCTAATGAGATGATCATGGCTATCTATAACAGGTTTGGTTTTCTACTGTTGTATTCTACTTTTTTGAGGCTATTTTTTATTATGCAGTACATATGTTTTAATTATATCTTTTTTAAGCTTTAGAAGTAATAGGCCTGTTTATATTATTCAGGGTAGTAAAACATGACTCTGTTACCAGTATTTTATAGGGTTGAAGGTTTTAAGTAAACAAACTCTTGAGTAAAGATATGAATTGAAAGCAGGGAGGATCAGCTATAACTCTAAGTCATGTTATAACCCAGTTCATGGTTCGGTCAGGAGACCTGGAGAAAATAAATGACCTGTCAAGATGTAGAAGGAGGAGAGAGGAGTCATGTGATATGTTCTTTGTTCTTTTTGAAATAAAAATGATACAGCCTTGTAAGAGAACGAGTCAGATCTTGTCTGGCTCCCATCTGCAGGTGCGTCTTAAAAACAGATATCTGTTGTTTGTGTGTGTTGTTTTTTACTCTCTGTCTCTCAGTTCTGCGTCTTATTTTGAAACAGTTCCCGCTGGGGTTTTGGAGTTCGGCGCCCCCACCTCTCTGAGTAAAAAAAAAAGAGTTCCAGAGCATACAATGAGAAGAAGCCGACACTACACATACTGCAGTTTCATCCCATAGTCCAAAACCATAAATAATTAGTGTAACGGGTAAAAGACAGTTGAAGAGCATGTTTAAATAGTGACCCTGAGAAATATATGTTGTTTGGAAAAATAAGTTATAAATAATAAAAATAATAAATACTGAGTTATATCTATGAACTAAGCATGTTTTCTTCAGATACTATGAATTCTCCCTACTCCAAAAATACACATTTTGTAGTAAGAAAGAAAACAAATAGTGAAACAGATCATTTTACTTTCTGTAAAATACATGCACTTCTTTCTTCTGTCTGAAACTGCAAATCCTTTTGGAGATGCATCAGTTGCTTCCATACATTGCTCTGCTCTGTTTTATAACATAATCATTTGCTTACATCATGTCAATCTAAATGAACTATACTTTTGAATGATGAATTGTAATTCTTTGTAAAACAAGTCCCTGTTGTGGAAATATTCCAATGTAATTAGGATTTAAGTACATATTTTCCATCTAGTGAATGTATCCAGGGCAAGATGACAAAGTTAGGGGAAGCAAGCTTATTGTTCCAACTTAATGTTCCTGATAAAGATGAGTCAGATCACCGGAGAGACAGATGCCGGGGCAGCAAGATATCTACAAACAGTCTGATCTGGGATGTGCTGGTTCATGCTTTACTATCAGACTGTCATGAAGCAGTTCTCCAGGAGCTGGACATGAAGATTGGAGGAGACATGCTGGAGCGATAAACAGTGAAAGCTGAATATTACTTAAGATGTTAGATCAGGAAGGTTGGGTGGGGGAATTCATGGCAATCCTGTTCTCTCCATGTTTCTGGCCAGACATGTTTGAATTAAGTACTTAAACGCCTTCTGGGACTCAGTCTTCTTTTATTTTGGAACCCTGAAGTATTTTCAGCCATTACAGTCCCCATTTCATTGCTTGTGTCATTACAAACAAAAATGGTTGAACTAGTTGTCAAAATTTATCAAGCAAATTATCGACATTTTTAAGATAATTCTTTCCTGAAAATGTCTAAGGAAACAATTTCTCTCAGGTGAACCTCAGCTTTCACTGACGATATTGTTCAAGTAAGTGAAACTGTTAAAGTAAAAATGAAATTTTTACAAGAGACCACTTGGCACAGTTTCTATGCCAGCACATATCACAAGAAACTGATTTAGTATTATCTCTTCAGGACAGGAGCCATAATGGGCCAAGGATCAGTTCTACAGGGGCTCTGGTCCCGGTTGGCCCCTGTCTAGAACCATCCATGATATAAAGATCGCTGTTAGAAAAATTAAGGAAACAGTGACATCCTGAGGTTGCTAAATCTCCATGAGAATTTATTTACATATTTAGCAGGATGGCCAATAATAGGGGAGGGCACCCTAACAAATGGTAAACTTCTCTGTGATACAACATCTTCACATGCTTTTGTTTTTACACTTGATCATAGAAATGTTGTTGGTTCTCTCTTTCAGAATGTGCAACTAATAAACAAGGAAAGAAAGGTTAACGGTCTCCAGTTCTGTCTCTAGGCCAGACTATCAGCACAGGAGTTGATTCACAGTGCAGTCTCCTGATTGCCTTTGCACCTATGTAGCACAGATGGATGTGTCAGGCTGTTGTAATTTCTTTGTATACAGGATGTGAACTGTGTTAATAAGGGAGAATAGGAAAAAAACACAGAGGAGAAGAAGATATTGGTGTAGCTGACATCAAAGGCAGAAATATTCAATTCATTGTTTCTATATTCAGTTACGAGGCCAATAAATAAATATATTTAGTTTTTGGTATGAAACGTTTAATAATAAATAAATAACTCTCAGTAAATTCATGTTAATAAAGTTCAATTACTTAGTTAAATACACATTAAAATGTAAGGCGGAACTTATTTTTTGTTCCATGTGCCGCACAGCGAGTGTTGTACTTGGCAGGTCTGCAAGAGACTGAGAGCAAGAAGCTTCCCCAGAATAAGCTGTAGAAATTCATCTTTTATTCCTCTGGATTTAATGCGGCCAAAGAGGCACAATTTTATTGTTTTTTTTGTACGTGTTGTTTATGTAAATTATTTATGTTTCTCGTCAGCTAATTTAGGATTGTGTTTCTTTTCTTAGTTCTGATGGCATTTTGGGGCATTGTAAGGCATGTAAAGATATGATGTCCATAATAAATGTCTGTTGAAACCCAAGAACGATGTTGAGCTGTTAATGAACTTTGGAGTAACAATCAGGTTGTGCAGGAAGACACCTTTTTCCAAGAGATACAGTGGTTCTCAAAAGTGCACAGATCATTGTTAAAATACTTGAATATATTAGAGTAAAAAGACTGAGATAAATTATTTCTTACCTTTTATCACCTTCAATGCCACATTTATCTTGTACAATTCAACTAACAAACAAGTCTTCAAAACTGAAAAGTTAAAAAAAGCACATCCTTAAGGGTGCAATATGTAAGAATTTTACCATGAAATAATCACACAACAGTCTAATGTTGCAATCCTGCTGGAAGGAAGATTACATTGAAGCAGATTTCCTTCTCAGCCGGTTGGTTGTTTGCAAGTTTTTATCATTTTAAAAAGGCCGCAAAGGGACGTAGTCATTGTTTAAAATCTGTTCTCCATACTTCTTGGTTCCAGAGCCAATCACATGTGAGCCCGCAAGGTTGCCAGGTCATCAACACAAACACTTTTGTAATTTGACACCGACCGAACTAGAGTAACGTTAAGCTAACAATGCTAGCAGTAAATTAGAAAAAAATAGGTGGCTATAAATATATGTCAAGCTACTTTTTTCAATTACCAACAACTCGATATTGCAGTGAAATGTATTTATCTACTTATCAACTTACTGTGTATGACTCGTCTTCGCTCATCATCCTGAATCTTCTGGCACTGATCCGTAACTGGCAACGCGACATGAAACTCACGAAGGGGAGGTGGTGAGTGGCTGAGAGCGGACTCTTTTGTTTTTCTACATGGACTGCAGTACTCAAATTTGACCACAAGATCTTATTCTTACACATTGCACCATGCTATGTTAAAGCTCCTTCTGAGTCAGCTTTCAAGTTCAGTCTGACAACTCATGTGTAATGCCGCATTCGGACCGCACGCTTTGTCGCCATCAAAAAGCGCTCACAAAGCGACTAGTTTGAAGCGTATACATTTTTAAGCCTGAAGCTTGTGAAGTCCGCCACTTGCTGAACAAAAAAGAGCATGTGGGCGGGGTTTCCTCTTTTGCCGGATGCTTTAAACAATGGCGGATCCTATCGAGAGAGTGGCTTGGCTTTATCGCAAAATAAAGCTAGACAACGTCGACGTCGGGCGCTTTCAGTGCCGTTTGTGGATACACCCAATACTTGAGAGGCGTTTAGATTTTGTAGATTTTAACCATTTCGTGGCTTTTGCCGCTTGGAAGCCTGGAAAGAAGTAAAAGTTTAAAATGTTGCCGCAGCCAAAGCACACAAAGCACCGCAGAGACTCTGACTGCCCTCTGTCGGCCTCAATAGACTTGACGTGTAATCTTGCCGTTCTGGGAATTGACGTTTTGGGCAGTGTGAACGAGACTTTAATGTTTAAATAAATAGTTATCAGCCAAGAAAGTGTAAGTTTGATTATGGTCTCCAGGGTTCAATTTCATCACTCCGTGACCATGCTGCTCAACATGTCACAGAGCGATGAGTGCATATCTGCCCCTTGAATATGTCAACCAAATGTCAGGAAGTGAGGGGAGGGTTTCTGACCCCGAAGCCCAAAGGGTGGTGTTGGGGTGAAGCGGGGGCTAAAACACCACATGAAATGCATAATGCAGCTGGATGCTTGGCAGCTTAAACAGACCACCCAAATTCTTAGGGCATGCTTGATATGAGTATGAAAGATCACATGTGAAGCAGCAGCACAACTCACATCTGTACTAGCTCTCATTTCTCAAAATGTATCAAATTGTGTGAATATATCTTGTTCCATAGGCCTCTTTGCGTTATTCCACAGATTGTCTCCCACATTTTGTTCTGGACTCTGGCTCTGCTTTTCCAAAAGTGAAAATGTCCTCACATAAAGACATTGTTTTGTTTATTTGGATGTATTCTTGGACGGTGCTGTAAAAAAAAAAAAACCATCAACGTCCTCTGCTTTCCAAACCTAAATGTGTTTTGTCCAAAACTGTGTGGGTTTTAGAACTACAACTTTAAGTTTATCCACCTCAAAAGAAACTTTAATTCCGTTTGAAAACAAGTAACCCCTTAGCCTGATGCTGCCACTACCATCTTTACTTTTAAGTTTGGAGTGTTTCTGTGTTGTGTTTGTGTTTTTGCTAAAACTGCTATTTAGATTTATAGTGCAAAAGCTAAGGTTTATTTCTATCAGAACGTAACACATTCTTTTTCTTTTCATCAGTTTTGGGTGAATATCTACTTCTTGAAATGTTCCTGTTGTCTCATATTTTCTACAGTTGTTAATTGCTCTCTTTACTGCATCATGGTTTATACAGTTAAACCCAAAATTATTCATATCCCTGGCAGATTTAGATTGAATTGTTTAATTGTACCAACATGTTTCTTCTGACTGGAATGTATTCTTGCATTTTTTAATTGGTCCCAGCCAGAGTCCCAACTTGAATCTGATGGAGAATCTATGGTGGGAGCTAAAGATGATGGGGAAGGTAAGAAGGCCCTCCAACCGCAAAGACGTAGAGTTTATCACCAGTGATAATTAGTGAAAATACAAACATTTGCAAAGCTGTTTATGTTGACATGAGAGAATAAAACCAAAGTTTTATCCATAGACTGGAGTTTTTTTTGTGAATCATAGATTAACATTTGTCATGGTTGAAAAAGCTCCCACTTATTGCCTGAATGTATTTAAAATCATACAAGAAAATAGTGTTCTTGTTGTCATGGAGATGCTAAATTAAGCATAGGTTCTTCATTAGTGTATAGCACTATACAATATCCCTAAATTATTAACTGAACATAGCTCTAGTCGCTAGATGGCAGCAAATTGTTTCCAATTCAGTGTTCAGTATGTGTGAGACATAAAACAGCTGGCATTAGTGGGAAACACACTGGATTCAATATTCTACAAGGGGTTAAACTGTTTAATGAATGTCCTAAGTGCCTTTGGTTTTTTTCAATGTTTATTTTTTCTCCATTTAAGCCTAGACATAGGCATTAACCTTTATTTGAAGAGCAGAGCGAGTTTTTATGTATGTAAACAGTATAAAACGTTGTTTCTTAGTGCATATTGCACTCATCCTATTTAGCTTTTTTGTCATTAATGACCACACATTTAGACTTCGTTTTAATGTAATAAATATTTTATAAGGACACATTTTTCTTTTTTTCTTTTCATTCAGTCACTTTCAACAAGAACAAGTGACTGTTCAAGGTTAGGATGGCTTTATGGCTTGTCATAAAAAGTGTATAATTACCACCCCATAAAAAATACCCTTTGCTGAACGACCTGCTGCTAGGTCAATGCCTGTGTAAAAAAAGAAAAACACATGTTGGACACATAGGTTAGACATCCTAAACATACCTCCTGCTCTGAGTTGTATAACAAAAGAAAAACACAGCTGTGTCACATGTAACAAAGAAAGTTTGAAGTTTCACAACTTGAGTCTTTTGGACTAATGGAAAACTATACTGTTAGTTATGGTATTGCCACTATTGTTACACATTTTAATGTGTAAAAATGGTTTAAAAAATCCGACTGCAGCTAATAAGGAAAAATAAGGTTTGTTTTATTAATAGTTAAAGCCAATAAACAACATGTGTAGAGTAGGCTCTACAGTGTCTTTATAAAACATTGACATGTTTGTAAGGTTTTTAAAAGAAATTTACCTTGAAATATGGTTTGGATCTAACCAGAAGATTTAACCCAACTTTTTCTTACAAAGTTTACCTTTCTGTAGAGGTTTGTGTTTGAAATGATGCAGTGAAGGGTTTCATCTGTGAACACAAGCAGCTCACACACAGCTTGAATTACAACCCCTTGCAAAACTATTCATATTCCTTTAAGTTCTCTGTCCTTGCTAAAGAAAAAGAATCCCACAGCATGATGCAGCCACAATGGGAATGGCGTAATCAGGGTGATTTGCAGTTTTAAGTTTCCTGCAGCACACGTTTTCTTCTTATCTAACTAGAGCACCGTCTTTCACATGTTTAAAGTTTCCACTATATGGTTTGTGACAAACTGCAAAGAGGAAAATAGCTTTCTTCCTGTCACTCTTCTGTAAAGGCCAGATGTGTGGACAACCAATATCCATCCTGCCCACAGATTTTCCCAAATGAGTTGTGGATTCATGCAGTTCCTCCTGAGCTACCATGGGCCTCTTGGATGCATCTCTGATTACCCAGCCTGCTAGTTTAGGAGGACCCCCATATCTTGATGGCTTTGCAGTTATGCCATACCCTTCCATTTTCAGAAGATGGACTGAAAATTGCTCTGTTAAATAAACAAAACTTTAGACATTTTTTTATAACTAAACCCTGCCTTTAAACTTATCCACAACTGTTTTCCTGACCTGTCTGTTTCCTAGCCAAGAGATGCTGTTTGGTAACTTATGTTCTCTAAGAAACCTCCGAGTGTCATGATGTCAGGTGTTAGTGTTTTTGTTAGTTCCTTTCCTTATTTAGTTTTATGATCATGTTAGGTTATTCCCTGTCTTTATTAGTTTTTTCTGGCTTTTCTTTGTTTCCGTATTTCTTCTTGCTCTTAGATATTTTTCACCCTTTTGCTTCTGTGTCCACCTTCTCATTTGTGTTTCCTTAGTTTGTCTACTTATTTATTTCTTCCTTCTGTTCTTCACTGTTTCCTTAAGTTTCCCTTTAGATTCCTCCTTAGTTGTATCTTTAGGTAGTTTCTAGTTTTGTAAGAGTTTTCTGTTACCCTTGCCTTTCTTGTTGTCTCCCTGCCACTCTGCTCCTCACCCAGTTCAACTAATTGCCCTCACCTGCATCTGCCTTTACTAATTAGTTCTTGGTCTCCTCTGTCACTTCCTCATTTCCCTCCTCAGTACATATTCTGCTCTCATCCTGTCACTATCCGCTGGTTCGTCGTTAATCTTCCCTTGTCTATCTTCCCTGTCGGTTTCCTGGTCTCCTTGTTCCCTGGTTACCCTGAGATTATGAAAGTTTGTTTGTTCCTTGTTTGATTAAAATTAAGTTCCTTATTTTTCTGCATTTGGGTCCTTTCACTCACGTAACATGACACTGAGGCCTTCACAAATCAGCTGTAACTATGCTGATTAAATTTCACACAAGTGGACTTTGTTTACCCAAATTATCTGAAAGCAATTGGTTGAACTGGTATTTATTTAGGGGTATCACATAAAAGTGCCCTGAAAACAGACACAAAACCTGCTTTAATTTTTGTTTTTCCAATAAAAAAGTGAACTTTGAATCATTTTCCTTTCATGTCACAACAACAACAACAATAATAATAATTATAATTATAATAATCATCATCATAACAATAACAATAATAATAATAATAATAATAATAATAAATACTTTTGTTTAACACATAAAATCCTAACAAAATACATTGACTTCTGAGGTTGTAACATGAAAAATGAAAGAAAAAGTACCAGGCGTGAAACATACTTTAGGAAAGCACAGTAATGATATCTCCTAAAATCAGAGTTAAAGGTAAAATTACAAAAAATTACCACAACAACAATTACCATAGCACTACTGCTCACTCTTACAGAACCACTCCTGTCAACTTGAGAACTACAAACATAGTTGTTTATATCAATCATTCCACTTTAAGCCCATTCAGGTCATCCAATCTAAAACTCATCACCTTTTTCTCACCCTTTGTCTCAAAGCATTGACAGGCAAAGTTTCACGTGATGTCTGAGCTTAAAGTTTAAGCTGTGAAGGATCACCAGTTTCAGACACAAGATGGAATGCTATGTTAGTTACTACATGATAGGACAGAAAAGAGCTGATGGCATACACTTGTCAAAGCTCACAGTCCTTGACAGACCCGGCGCCAGGGCAATTTAGCTGGGGTGGGGTTGGGTTGTTACGTCAAGTTGGCAGTGTGTTACATACTTCCGGGTTAAATCTGCCTTTTTTGACACCCTTTCTATGTACATATTCATATAATACTTTATACATAATTTAAAAGCCAAGATTCTTTCAGGGGAGGGCTGGCCAGAAGGAGGTTTGGGAGCTTTCCCGAATGGCCGGTCTGTTCTAAATCAGTGGCCAAATGTTTGTTTTGTATTCTACACTTAGACGCAGTTGAGCCACTGTCATGATCCTGCTGTGTGTCTGCTTGTGTACATGAGTGAGGCATCTTCCTTTATAGAAGATCTTTCTAAGGGCTACTGGTGGTGCTGTGCTACAGCTGCGATTAATCAGTACTTCTCGCTGCTGCGCTGGATTCTGCTGTCAACTATTTTGATATTTTTTGTTAGCTGCTACCAAACGTCAGTAGCTCTCTTCTGCGTTGAAAGGAAGGCCACCTAGCCTTGCAGGGCTATCAAATATAGGTCACCTCAGCACCAGAAAGTTTGAGATATTCATAGAAAAAATTAAAAAAATTCTTATCCATGTCCCACATGAGGTAAAGAAACTTCCAAGTTCCTGGGCTGAATTTCAACACCATCCTATCCCTGCTTGTGATTAAAATGATGTTTACCAATGATACAATCATAACTGTAGAGAGAGTTTACGCCTTTGTCAAACCACTCAGAAAGCAAATAACTGACAACTTACCATTCGAAGCCACATTTCAAAACCCAGAACAGAACCATATTGATCAACAACTGTCTTTTTACATCCACAACGGTCCAGCTAATGTCCTTCTTTAAAATAGATTGTCCATAACAAGTCTTATGTCCAAAATCCAACATCATCTGCCACTGAAAACCTTGATAATTCCCTTCCTTGTGTGTATTTCTCACAAAGTTTTTATCAGAACTACCGTTAGCATGCTTCTTCTTCTTCTTCTTCTTCTTCTTCTTCTTCTTCTTCTTCTTCTTCTTCTTCGTGTTTATTAGTGGCCTGCAAACAACAAATTGGTGCATTACCGGCACCGACTGTTGTGGAGTGTGGACCAGGGTCAATACATTGCATGGTTGAAACTTAGGGTGTTGTAATCTGTCTTGGGTGGACCTGCCCCATGGCACCAGGCCTGGTCCATGATGCTATCTTGGTGCATTTATGCACTTCTTTAAACAGTTCTTTTGTACATCCTTTGTGTTTTTTCCTTCCTCATCTAGGAGATGTGATCTTCTCCCTCACATTTCTGAAAGCTTTTCGCTTTTTGTTAAGTGGGGACTTTGTTTAAAACTCAACCATCAAAAGGTTTTATATGTTGTTTTATATGAAGAACTCAATGTTTTATATCATGTTTTACTCAAAACAAAGTTGTCAAACACACTCGTCTTTTTACCACTGGAAAGCGTTGTCCACCTTTAGTCATACGTCATCCATTTAAAATGAATCACCAGCAACATAAAGCTCTTGCTAGTTAATCTTTTTCCCAGATCTGTTTAGGTATCACTGTAGATAAAAAAATAACCTTTCGTTCTGCAGGTTGTTTTGCTCTGTCAGTTTCAGGGTCATGCATTAACTCGGTCTGCTGATATCTGACTGTTTTGTGAATACTGAGAACAAATGACTAGGAATCAGATTTTTTCTTGTTGTTTCTACTTGTTCAGTACGTGTTTTGCTTGTAATGATGACTCGGATTAGATGGTTTATTGTGGGATGGGTTAAAGTTTAATGACATACTGACTGATACAAACACATCACCTATAAGCTGCTGGTGAAACAGACGCTGCCTGCAGTTGAAGCTCAAAGAAGAATCAGGGTAAGAGACCATTCTTCTTATTTCTAAAGAATTTCAATAATTATTCATTTAGAATTTGGTTTAGTCAATCTAAGACTAGAAATGTCAGAATAACTTGTTTCTAATTTTAGATGAGAGAAACAGGAACAGATTTTCTAGAAGTGATTTATATAGAGCGGTATGCAACACTTGTTCAGCTAAATCAGTTCACTCCCCTCTTACATAATCCGACTGTACTTCTGTGACAGAGCAAAAAATTAGCCTGACAGGAGGCTTTAGGGTTTAGCAGGATAAACTTGAAACATTCCACACTTTTTTGCTGTCATTTTTCTTTTTGGGCTTTGGAAAGCACAGCAAGGATGGTACAGTGACTCTCAGATCTTGAAAAGTATTCTGCAGAATCATGACTGACTCAACCAGCTTCATATGTCGTTTACAAAGTTCAAAAGTAATAGGTAAATTTTTACTTAATGTTTCAAAACTGTTGGGTGATTTATCCCTACTGCTTAGTTCTCATTTACCTGAAAATAGGAATATTCAGAGAGTTAAATCAGGAGACTTGAACATTAATGTGACAATATATTTTGCAGTGGCAAAAATAATATTTCCTAATGATTATTACAGTTTTAATAAGGTTATCCATCTGTTGTAACATTTTGATTCTGACCCTAAGATTTAAGTGTAGAATGAACATCTGCAAAATTCAGTAGTATTTGTTATATCGACTTCCTGTGCAGCATATTAATACATTTTTGCCATTCTGCTCACAAATATAACAAGCTGATATTACCTTGTTATTTATGCAAGCCGTCTGCTCAGGTAGGGAAGCTGCAGATGGCTGCTCATCAGACATGCCACTCCTGGCTTGTCAACTGCAGTTTTAGAACAGTGTTACTTTTCTAACAGTAATCGAGGAGTACCTTTAGTTTTATTATTTTTAGTTTTAGTTTATTTATTGCCTCTGGAAATATTCTTGAACTGCTGAATTTGTGTTTACTGTAAGGTAAGAAAGAGAGTGGCAGTCTTCTTTCAGCCAGCTGACCAACAGTGTGCAGCAGCATGTAGAGGAGGGAGAGTGTATCTGTTGTATTCTCCATATAGCCGTAGAGAAATATGGCCACACTTTTTCTTAATATACCTTTATCAAGGTGTAGCGGTTATTATTTAGACTTTACGTTTTTCTATTTGTGTTCTGTATGTATTTGTTGTCATCTTTTGTTGCTTAAAACATCTGCCACATATGGCCATAAACTGTCATTCAGAGGGGGTCTGGACACCTGTGAGGGAGATATGAGTACTTCTCTCAGTGCCAGTTTAAGGAAACAGACATAGGTGGAAGAAAAAAAGCAGCTGTGGCCCAGTGAACACAATATGTGTCTCTTGGTGCATATTGTTCAAGAACAGTGTTCGGACAATCTTAATTGATAATTAGGTGCCTCAATCTATTTGGGTCACTGAGCAGTTATGTCATTTATGTAATGTACTCTATGTAATAGTGATGTGCGAGTCATGAACGAATCATTCAGTACTCGAGAATCACTTTACTGACTCGTGAATCATGATTCACAATCCCAAGTGACAAAACCTTTCCTATTTAAGGAATCCCAGCAGATTGCGTCAGTCATTGGCGTGAGGTTGGGCCCCGTTGATGCAGACTTTCCAACCACAGCAATCCTTCAGCAATCCCTCATACTGAGCAAGCATGTAGCCACGGTGGAGAGGAAAAACTCCCCTTTAACAGGAAGAAACCTCCAATAGAACCAGGCTCAGTAGGAGCGGCCATCTGCCACGACCGTCTGGGGGTTTGAGAAGACAGAGCAGAAACACAGAAGGAACAGAAGATCTGATATAAAAATAACTTTCTATGTTACAGAAAGTAAAAAGTTGATAACAGGACACAGTGGATGTTCAGTTACTGGGAGGATCATCCCAGTCGATGCCCCCCGTCCAACAGGGCATTGCAGCCAAGCAGGATATCAGACCAGGTATATCTTCTATGGAGAGAAAAACACTGAGAGAAAACAAAGTTAATAGTCGAAATAACAGAATGTACTGTAATACAACTGGAGAGTCGTAGAAGAAAAGGAAGTAGCAGAGTGAAGAAAATTGGTAAGTCTGTCCTCCAGCAGTCTAAGCCTGTAGCAGCATAACTACAGAGATAGCTCAGGATGACCTAAGCTACTCTTACTATAAGCATTATCAAAAAGGAAAGTTTTAAGCCTGGCCTTAAAAGTAAACAGAGTGTCTGCCTCACGGACTAAAGCTGGGAGCTGGTTCCACAGGAGAGGAGCCTGATAACTAAAAGATCTGCCTCCCATTCTACTTTTAGAAATCCTAGGAACTACAAGTAAACGTGCAGTCTGAGAGCGAAGTGCTCTGTTGGGAACATAAGGAACAATTAGATCTCTGATGTATGATGGAGCTTGATTATTAAGGGCTTTGTATGTAAGAAGAAGGATCTTAAATTCTATTCTGGATTTAACAGGGAGCCAATGAAGGGAAGCTAAAACAGGAGAAATGTGATCTCTCTTTTTAATATTCATCAGAACTCTTGCTGCCGCATTTTGGATCAACTGAAGGCTTTTAATGGCATTCTGTGGACTACCTGATAGTAAAGAATTACAGTAGTCCAGCCTTGAGGTAACAAATGCATGGACTAGTTTCTCAGCATCACTCCTGGACAGGATGTTTCTAATTTTAGCAATATTCCGGAGGTGAAAGAAAGAAATCCTAGAAACCTGTTTAATATGGGATTTAAATGTCAAGTCTCGGTCAAAAATAACGCCGAGGTTCTTTACGTTATTACTGGGGGCCAATTTAATGCCATCCAGATGAAGTGATTGACTAATCAGTTTCTGTTTAAGAACTTCTGGTCCAAAAACAGCAACTTCTGTTTTGTCAGAATTTGAAAGCAAAAAGTTTAGGGTCATCCATGTTTTTATGTCTTCCAGACATGCCTGTAATCTACCTAACTGACTGGGTTCATCAGGATTTATGGATAAATATAGTTGTGTATCATCGGCATAGCTGTGGAAATTTATTCCATGCTGTCTAATGATTCTACCAATTGGGAGCATATATATGGTGAACAGAATTGGTCCAAGCACAGAACCCTGTGGAAGTCCACAAGTAACCCTTGAGAGTGAAGAAGATTGATCATTTAGATGAACAAACTGGAATCTATCAGACAAATATGATTTAAACCAGCCTAGTGCTGTTCCTTTGATCCCTGCAACATGTTCAAGTCTTTCTAAGAGAATATTATGATCGACTGTGTCAAAAGCAGCACTGAGATCTAACAAAACCAGAACAGACACAACTCCATTATCTGAGGCCATGAGAATATCATTAGTAACCTTCACCAGTGCTGTTTCAGTGCTATGATGAGCTCTAAAACCTGACTGAAACTCTTCAAACAGCTCGTTATTGTTTAAATGCTCACAGACTTGATTAGCAACAATTTTCTCAAGGACTTTGGATAAGAAAGGAAGGTTAGATATAGGTCTGTAATTCACTAAGTCATCTTGATCAAGGGAAGGTTTCTTGAGTAAAGGTTTAATTACAGCTATTTTAAATTCCTGTGGTACGTATCCGTTTACTAAGGATAGATTCATCATATCCAAAATGGGGCCAGGAACCAAATGGAACACTTCTTTAAATAATTTGGTTGGAATTGGGTCCAACATACAAGTTGAAGGTTTAGATGAGGCTAATATTTTTGATAATTCCGAAAGCTCGACTGAATCACGAGATTATCTTATTAGTTCACAGTAGCATCGCTCTGCTAACAAGCTAACAGCACAATGGAGTTACTCACCCCCTCCCTTCCTGAGAGCTAGCCGGAGTTAGCTTGCACAATGTCCGGTGCTGAATCGTAGCATGAACCATTGACTGTATATATAATGAACAAATCACTCAGTTCCTCCGTAGCCGGCCTCATTCAGGATTAAAGACTCACTCACCCTCCCACCCGGCTCACAGCTCAAACTCAATGCCAATCTGTAAGGGACAAATGTATTTTTGAAGTGGTAATTTTGAACACATTAATCTGTTAACTTCATTTTTTTAATTTATATTTTGGATTTTTATTTTGTTGATTCACATTTCATTTTCTTTGTCAGAAATTTCATTTGATATTTTATTGAAAGAAAAATAAATGTTCCCTTTAAAAATCATTTTTTTGCCCTTTTTCGCTCTATAAAATAGTTTTCTTTTTCAATCACTCATCTTAGCAGTAGGATTTACATGAAGAGAGAAACAAATTAAGTTTGAGTGAAACTGTACCTTTTTTGCACTCTCTGGTGTTGTGCCACAGATAGGTAGGATTTGGCTATGAATAAATATGAATAATTGCCTCCGGCAATTATTAATAAGATTAAAAGGTTTTATGTAAAATTTACCACGTTTGGGGACACCACGTGGTGGATTCCAGGAACATATAGCCAAATTGTTCAGTCTCAGTTTAGGTTTATGATTACCAGCCTGATAAGGCTGAGATAATTAAACAATGGATGAAGGAATAAGTTCTTACGCTGTGGACATTAATTGTACGCATTACTCCAAGTAATCCCAGACAACTTCTCTTTAAGTTAAGGGGAATTTATTCAGAAAATAGATCAACCTTACAGCCAAAATATTTAGTCAATACTTCCCATCTATTCTAAACATGCACCTAGCTACTACAGATCTTAGAAAACAATAATAGGTGAACATTAAACAAATAACATGAAATGAATCAGGGAGAACAGCTGAGGTTCGTGTCAGAAAAGGAGGGAGGTGGCCCTCACTCCAGGGGGGTTTAGCTAAGATAGCCCTTAGCTCTGTGGAGCGCTGCACATGGAGGGTAAGAAAGGGTCATAAAACTAGCTTTGGCTAACGGAGCACATGGTGTGAAGCGTCCATGTGGAAGGCCTCTGCTTTAGCAACAGACTAAAGAACAATGGAGTTAACCTTTCAGCTAAAACCAGCTAACGCAGGTTGAACTGAGGTTTTAAAAAAAAACCTTGCGCAGGATTTTCAAGGACCTTGTGGCCCAAATGCAGGCTGGATGGCCTGCAGGTCGACGTCTAACGAACTGTCTTGGAACAGTCCGGATATTGCTCAAACTAGTCATGCTAACAGGATGAGCACTTCGAAGCTTTGAAATGAGTTCTTCCCGGTTCAGCGGGTCAGAACAAATGAGAATCTTCACCGGTGAGATGTCCTCTGTTTAGCCAGGGTTTCTGCTAAGACCCTCTGCTGAGAACAATTCAAAATGGCCACGACTCCCACTCTTATTGCCCCTGTCAACGTCGATGTCACCATGGGTGGTCATGGAGCAATGGGAGTGTGCTGCGGGTCACTGCTAGGATTACTGGGAAATGTGGTCTGCTCAGTCTATCTTTGAAATGGCTCCCAGCCATCCAAAAGTCGGTTCAGTTCATCTTATGAAAAATGGAATCACAACACTGGGCAACTGACTCAGTGACTCAAATGACTCAAAAAACCCAATTCATTTTGGTGAGTGACTCATTCAAGTCAGCGCAGTCCAAGGCTGGCGCTGCTGCTGAGGGAGAGAGAGACAGGATGGGTCCGGTCTCTGAGTGGCGATGCTAACATAGGCTAACGTTCAAACAGTATGTTAGCTATGCTAACTAAGTGCTAATGTGATAATAATGGTAACCTGAAAAACGCAATCCAACTCCAAACTCGCCACGGGGGAATATGTCTGATAGTTTTATACCCAAACCAACGGGGCGTGTCTGTGAGACCATGACTGCTGTGACACAGTCAATGCCTGTGACGTAGAGATGTACCGCTCTCCACCAATCACAAAATTCAAATGCAGTAGCCACAGTTCAACCCTATGGGGGCAGCACTAAGACGTTTTTAGACCAAAAAGTGTAGAATTAAACAAGTTTAAACCAAAATGTTAACAAATCCCCAGAAACTGAAAGACTGCATTGGTAAAGACCCATTTATACAGTTTAGAAGCAAATAAAAGTTGTTCTGGGGTTTAGTTACTCTTTAAAAATCTTAAAAATCAAGCTTCATCATAGATCAGAGATCTGATTGTTCCATATGTTCCCAACAGAGCACTGCGCTCTCAGACTGCAGGTTTACTGGTGGTTCCCAGGATTTCTAAAAGTGGAATGGAAAGCAGATCTTTTAGTTATCTGGTTTCTCTCCTGTGGAACCAGCTCCCAGTTTTAGTTTGTGAGGCAGACACTCAGACTTAAAACTTTCCTTTTTGATGAAGCTTATAGTTAGAGTGGCTTAGGTCATCCTGAGCTAGCGCTGTAGTTATGCTGGTATAGGCTTAGACTGTTGGAGGACAGACTGACCACTTTTCTTCCCTCTGCTACTTTTCTCTTCTACTACTCTCCAGTTGTATTTTTTGCAGTTATTTAGAATGTTAACTTAGTTTTTTTTCTTAGTGTTTTTCTCTCCATAGAAGCTTCACCTGGTCTGGCATTCTGCTTAGCCCTGTTGGACGAGGGGCATCGACTGGGATGATGCTCCCAGTAACTGAACATCCTTCGTGTCCTGTTATAAACTTTTTACTATGTTTAATATAGAAAGTACTCTTACATCAGTTCTTTTTCTTCTTTCTGTGTCTCTGCTCTCGTGGCAGATGGCAGCTCATCAGTGGCGGCTGGTGAAAAATATTCTTGGTGGGGCTGTGCTTTTTAAATTTTTTTTATCAAACTTGTGCTTTCTGAGCTTTGTGCACAACTCCACTATTTCCTGAACTAAGTACAGCTCTTTTATTTCCTGTCAGTTTGTGCAATACAGACAGGAAATGAAAGGGCTGCACTTAGTTCAGGAAGTAGTGGAGCTGTGCATATAGCTTATCAAGTCATTTTCAATAATCATCCCAAAACAATTGAACATAAACGGCTGGATACCAGTACTATGTGAAATACTGATTATTTTAATGCCAATATTAACAACTTGAGGCATTCCTAAACTAAACATAAATACAATATTGCAAAAACAAGTTTAGAACCAAGCTGGAAACAAATAACTTATTAGGTTTACACAAAAAGTTTACACACAAAGCTGTTAACTCTTAAAGCAGCGCCCTTTTGTGGCAGAGAAATCACACTGCCAATGTCACCACCAGATATCTTGCCCGCCCTCACACCAGCCTTTGGGCGATTTCTCTGTCGCCCTTCAAGCGTCCGGATCAACTGATTGGATAAATTCCTGTTGCCATTTGCAAATTTCTTGTCAGTGATCGGCTGGCTGCTGCACTGCCTGGGGCGACCTTTCTGTCGCCCCAAGCAGTGCAGCAGCGGGAGATTTTTCTCCGAAAATGATATATATTTTTATATATGATACTTTGTTATGAATTTAAACACACAATTAACTTAGAATATGTGATTATTGTTAAAAAAAAAATTTAAATTAAAAATAAAACACACTTGGGAAAACACTGGGGGGGCGGCGCCCTATCGCCCTTTATTGGCCAGCCGCCACTGCCGCTCATACTGAGCCAGGTTCTGTTGGAGGTTTCTTCCTGTTAAAGTTTTTCCTCTCCACTGTCGCTACATTCTTGCTCAGTATGAGGGTTTGCTGAGGGATTTTAGTGGTTGGAGTCTGCATGAATGGGGCACAACCTCGACTTGACGCAATCTGCTGGGATTCCTTAAAGGGGGGGTATTATGCTTCTTCCAGGCACATATTACCCTTCAAATCAAATCAAACTTTATTTATAAAGCGCTTTTCATACAATAAGTTGCATCACAAAGTGCTTTACAGATTAAAATGACCCCACATAAAACCACCTTCCCTTCCCTCCCCCACAGATTTAAAAGCATGGTCACAGTTATACCCCCCTCCCCCCAACCCAACTCCCATGCACACACACAGTTAAAAGCAAAAGTAAAAAAGGACATTGGGCCAAGTGCAGATAAACCATGCAAGGAAACGCCATCAGAGGAGCCATCTGCCCCGGCAGCGGTAGATCAACAGTAGCAGCCGAGGCACCGACACAGGGCACCCAGTGGAGGCAAGGTCGAGACCCCCACCTCCACCCAAGCTCCACCTGGAGAGCACCCAGGCAGCCACAGCCGACCACCGCTCCCGGGGCAGAGGGCTCCCACAGAGGAAACACTGGAACGGGGATTAAGATAAATTAAAGTATAAAAATAAACAGTAAATTAATGTGCTAAGATTAAATAGTAAAACACTGATAAAAATATAATCATATAAAACATGCAGAGCAAATAAACAAACAGTAATAAATAATAATCAGTTAAAAGCTAGGTAAAAAGGTGAATCTTGAGCCGGCTCTTAAAAACATGAACGTTCTCCACGGCCCTGAGGTCCTCTGGCAGCATGTTCCAGAGGTGATAAAACTGGAAAGACGCCTCGCCATGCGTGTGTGTCCTGACTTTTGGGGTGACAAGGAGACGGCTGCCAGAGGAGCGCAGAGACCGTGAAGGTTTATATGGTAAAAGCAGTTCAGAGAGATAAGAAGGCCCAAGACCATTAAGACACTTAAAAACCATTAAAAGAACCTTAAAATAGATCCTAAAACGTACGGGGAGCCAATGCAATGATTTTAAGACCGGTGTAATGTGCTCCCGCCTCCTGGTCTTTGTCAGAATTTTGTAGTAGTTGTAAACCTGATATACTCCTTTTGGGAAGACCAGAAAGCAGGGCATTACAGTAATCAATTCTACTGGAGATAAAAGCATGCATCAGTGTCTCCGTATTGGCCCGAGAGAGAATGGGGCGGACTCTGGAAATGTTCTTTAGTTGATAAAAACCTATTTTAGTAATATTTTTTATGTGAGGGATAAAAGTCAGCTCAGAGTCAAATATCCCGCCCAGGTTCTTCACTTGTAAAGAGGGATTAAAAGACAGTGATTGTAGTTTTGGTAAAAGTTTCTCTCTCTGAGCCTCAGGACCGATGACTAAAACTTCAGTTTTGTCCTGGTTGAGCTGGAGAAAGTTTTCTGCCATCCAGGATTTAATGTGTAAAATGCAGTTAAAAAGTGCATCCATTGGCCGTGTGTCATCGGGAGACATGGAGATATACAGCCGTCTATCATCAGCATAACTGTGAAAGTTGACTCCATGTCTTCCGATGACGCTGCCAAGAGAGAGCATATACAGGTTAAAAAGCACTGGGCCTAAAATCGAACCCTGGGGCACACCACATGTAATCCTATGGACCCTAGAGGAGCAGGTATCTAAACTTACCATAAAAGTCCTGTCGGAGAGGTAGGATGTAAACCATTTGTGAACACCACCAGATAGGCCAATCTGTTTTAAACGGGTTAAAAGAATAGTGTAAAATTGCTTAAAAAAGGAAGTGGGAATCGGGTCCAAAACACATGTGGTGGTCCTCACTGAGGAGAAAACTTTATCAAGAGTCTCAGCTTCTACCAGGACAAAACTGTCCAGCGTTTCCTCTGGTAAAGACACACACTCAGATTTGTCTAAAACCATGTTACTCTGAGAAGATAAAATATTACATCTGATGGTGTCTACCTTCCCTCTGAAGTGGGCCTTCTATAGCACACTCCAATAAAATTGTCACTTTAAGTCTTTTAAAAGTCCTTTATATATCCAAATTCAATTCAATTAAATTAAATTCAGTTTATTTATATAGCGCCAATTCACAACAGATGTCATCTCAAAGCACTTAACAAGAAGTCATTTCAATACATTTATTTATTTTATAAATCCACCTTAAAGAAATTTACTTACGTATGTCCTTGATTTTCACCTGTGCCTCTCTAAGATCCTCCTACTCTTTCTGACACTCACCCTTCAGTTCGTCACATACCGTGTATCATCGCAGCATGCACGGAGTCAGAAAAATATCCCACAAAAGACGCGCAGCTGCAGCTGGTGTGTTATAATTACTGCACCTGGGACTCAGCCGGAGTTGTGTGAGGTGGGGAGGGGAGGGGAGCTCTGCAGGGGCGAGGCTCTCGGCTGAGTACGTAAGGTCGGAGGAGGAGATGGGTGGAAAAGGAAGGGATAGGTGGGAGGAGGTGTTTCAGCAACCCCGAGAACTACCAGCAGAGACCGACAGAGACTCAAAGAATACTCTAACATGAGTGAACGGGTCAGAGCAACACTTCAGGCATGTTCTCAGGATGTCAAGCTTCAGAAAGTCCATTTTGCATAATGCCCCACTTTAATTAGAAAACTTTTAAACTGATTGGAATGTTTGTATGATTGTATTGAAATGACTTTTCTTATAAAGTGCCTTGACATGACATTCTGTTGTGAATCGAGCCAAATAAATAAACTGAAATGAAATTGTATTGACAAAGAAAACAACTGTCATGCCATGTACAGACCAACAATCCTGTTGACGTCAGTTGTAGTGTATAAAACTTAGTCTGTACAGCAGCATAATCTTTTCCTGCAACTGTACTAGTCCTTATATTTGAGCATGTACCTTCCTTGATTCTTCAAATAAATTGCCTGGCGAGGAACCTGTCAGTCTATGGTCATGTGACCTTTAGTGTTTCCTATTTAAGGAGGCTCCACTGACCTGTTCGTCGTCCTGACATCGTTTCCTCTATGTCCCGACTTCCTTTCCAACTGCTCCCTTGATTGCCTTTAAGCTCCAGGTGTTGTGGATTCTCCCCACCTTCTGATCTTCTCCATCCATCTCGTCCTGCGACACATGGTAACAACGATCTTCTAATCAGATCCGCTTCTAGCGCCCTGGGTGTTACCAGATCAAACAGCGTGCCACTATCCTCCTTTCGCTCCTTCCTCACCGCGTTTGGGTCTAGCTCGCACGCAACAGTGAACTGAAATGACTTGTGGGGTGATTATGTCTCAGGGTGGTAGGAATTTGTCTCATAATTGGTGGGTTGCCGGTTCGAATCCCCCTCTCCCCATCTAGGTCGTTTTGTCCTTGAGCAAGATACTTCATCTCGTCGCCTGCTGCTGGTGGTCAGAGGGCCTGGTGGCACCTGTGTCAGGCAGCCTCTCCTCTGTTAGTGTGCCCTAGTGTATGGTAGCTGTGGCTACAATGCAGTAGCTTGCTACCATCAGTGTGTGCGTGAATGGGTGAATGACTGAATGTAGTATAAAGCGCTTTGTGGTGCTTTGACTGAAAAAGCGCTACACAAATGCAGACCATTTGCCATTTGTAAAGTGCCTTGAGATAACATGTGTTGTGAATTGGCACTATATAAATGAATTGAATTTGGCTTGTGTGCCATTGTTTAACAAAGGCAGGATTCAAATAAGTCCATAAGTTTTACATTTGTGTCTTTTTTTCATTTCCAGACAAATTGTTTAGTTCCTGAAAATTCAAAATGGCCAAGAAAATAATAATAGTAGCCCTTGCAGTGCTGCTGTTAGCCTGCCTTGCCACATTTCTGGGTGTTTTCTTTGGTGTGAAGAGAGAGAAAGGCTTCTGGAAGGCAGCTGTAGCAGCAGATGCCGGCCCCTGTTCAGAAGTCGGCAGGTAAGAGCTTGTTTCCACAACAGTAATATGAAAACATATTTCACTTATAACTGTCTACCTACGGATAGGATAAAGCAGTCCCTGTGTGTCTTTTAATTGTTTTTTCAATAGAGACATACTTCTGAAAGGGGGATCTGCAGTGGATGCTTCCATAGCTGGTTTATTATGTGTTGGATTAATGAATGCTCACAGTATGGGCATAGGAGGAGGTCTTTTCTTCACAATCTATAATGCAAACACTGGTACAGCAACACACACATTTCCCACCACAAGATTCTCAGATCTCTGCATCTCCACAAACCAAACAAGCTCTTGGAAATCGTTTGCTTCTATGTGATGTCTATACAGGAAAAGTTGAGGTCATTGATGCACGGGAGACCGCACCACGCAATGCAACACAGAACATGTTTGGGAACAGCACAGAATTATCCCAGAAAGGTAATGTTTACCCAGTAAAATTAAGACATGGAAATAAGCTGCAGCTCCCTCTACATTCATTGGTACCCAGGTAATTTTTTTAAAACCCTAAGAAATGGGATATAATATCTTCAATTTGCTGCTGATACTGGCCTGAATTTTCCTTATATATCTTGACATGGGATGTTTCCCCCTAGCCAATCAATGTGGCCTTTAGAGATTTTGCTACAGCAGTTAAATATGGATTTATTTATAGGATAATTCATCTGATTAACAGAGATGAAGATATAAAACATTAAAAGAATAAAAGGTCCCCTAAATAACTAAACTTCTCTGAAAGTTCTCTTTTGGACTGTTTCATGGTTTTTAGGAGGTTTGTCCATCGGTGTCCCTGGAGAGATTCGGGGCTATGCCATGGCCCACAAAAGACATGGAAAACTGCCCTGGGAAGACTTGTTTCAGCCAAGCATTGAACTTGCTGAAAAAGGATTTCTGTTGGGCAAGGCGCTCGCGACAGCTATTGCCAGAAACAAGAAAACCATCCTGAATGACACAGCCCTCTGGTGAGAGGCACCACCTTTATTCAGTTCTGTTTAAAAGATAACCTTCTTTGTGTGACATGATATGTCTTGTACTCCTTCAGTGAAGTTTTTTGTGGGAAAAACGGCGATGTGTTAAAAGAAAATGAAAGCATTAAATTCACCAAACTGGCAGAAACATATAGAAGAATAGCCGAGAAGGGAGCAGAGGAGTTCTATACGGGGCAACTGGCTGAGGATCTTGTGAAAGATATTCAGGCTGCAGGTATTATTGGTTTAACCTATTCTGCCATTTCATGCTGTTCCTACATACACTAACTTGTAAAAGTACTCATTTCCACTTGAAATATCTAGCATTTTTTGGGGTATAACCACAAACCTTAATGGCTTTTATTGGGATTTTATGTGGCAGAGTAATAGTTGTACAGTGGAAGGACAATTTTGCATGAATTTCAAACTTAAAATTTAAAGCTGTCTTTTGGGGTATGTCTAGACCTGCTTTGCACAAGAAAATACTGAAATTCCTGCCTATTCTTATTTGCAAAACAGCTCAAGCCCCAGAAGATTGGATGGAGGGCATAGGACATTACTATTACTTGAAACTATCCCAGGAAAGCTGCCTCTAAAAAGCAAATAGACTGACAACATTGTCATATAATCTCCACAATGTTCTCTTTCTAATAAAATCGTGAAATGTGTGGCAAATATTTATATTATGTCCCACTGAAACAGCTTTAACTCCTTTGGGCTGTCTCTACCTGCTTTGCATGTCTAGAGACAGATATTTTCTTCCTATTGTTTTATGCTAAACAGCTAATTTAGATATGATGGAGTGCATCTGTGAACATCAATTTTCTAATCTTACCCAAAAAAATCTCAATAAGAAGTAGGCTTGAAAAAAGGAGTGGGCTTGAACTTTAACTAGACCATTTTAGAACAATAATATGAACTAAAGCATTCCATTCTACCACTGGCTGTAAGTTTAGGATAATTTTCTTGCAATAAGTTAAAGACCTTCCCAAATCTCAAGTCTTTTGCAGCCTCTAGCAGGTTTTTGTCTGCCAGGATTTCCCTGCATTTCTTCCATTCACCTTTCTTTCCACTAATCAAGTTCTCTATCTCATGCTGAAGAGAAGAATCCCCCCAGCATGATGCTGCCACCAGTTAAACTCTTTTCACTACAAAGTTGTTTTCTACTTTCTTTTGGTCTTTCACTTAAAAACTTAAAACATTTTAAGTTTGTGGCTGTTGTTATAAAATGAGTAGAACATTGTAAAAAATCATCAATACTTGTATTTCGTCTCTTTTTGTAATGGTAAAAAACTGACCTGATTTGTGATAAGTTTCAATTAACATGCATAGGTCCATCCTGTAAGTCAATAGTTTGACAGAAAAGTTTCAAACTCAGTTTCTTTTTTCTATCTACAGATTAAAAGTCAGTATGTTGTTTAAGCTATGCACTATGAGCTTCTCTGTGCCTCCCTTTTGCAGAATAAAGAAAATTTGTTCCCTTTTTCTGCTCAGAAATGCATTCACAGTCTTTGTCAATCCATGTTTAGGCGGCATCATCACAAGGGAAGATCTGAGGGATTATGCACCTATCTTGGATGAAAACCCTTTAAGGGTGAATGTGGGGGAGTATTCCATGGTTGTTCCTAATGCCCCCGCAAGCGGCCCTGTGCTATCGCTGATATTAAACATCCTGAATGGTAAGCCTTGATGCGCCATCCAAAATCATCCTGAGTGGGAGAGAATGTGTTGGCGTGTGAGCTGCCTTCCAGTCACTCTCACAGAAAGGAGTCAGCTCAGAGGGACATGTGTGGCTTCTTTACAGGAAATCCTCTCTTTAAAGGATCTTTTCACTTAATTTAACCAGAAATAGGATGGGTTATGTGACTGGGAACTTGTAAAAACAGATTTTTTACATGGATATGCTATAATATTCTCCCTTATATGGTCTTAGATGTAGAATGAACACCTACAGTTGGCTGATAATTAAAATTGTACTTCTTTTTCAAGCTGTTAGAAAGATGCTTTTAATCAAATCACTGCTAATGTTTTTTTCTTCATCATCTTTTATTCTTTCTTTATACGTCATCTGTCTGATTTAGCTTGTTGTTGGCTGGACCATAACATTCAAGCTGCTGGTCTGTGAAGACACTGTCATGCTGCCTCAGCTTCTTGTCAGAGCAGTGAAAATATCTGCCACTGAGGATTAGAGAAACTTTCCTCTAAAATAATTAATCATCAAAACCCTCTCCCATTCCTTTGACTGGCCACCTACTCACTGTATCCCGCTGCCTCAGACACCCGAACAGTAATCCCACAAATGTATTCCTAATTGGACACAGTTGACTTGTTCAAGCTTGTCTCAAATTTCAGTCACTGTGGAATAAAATGCTCTCACCCTGCTGATTTACCGTGACCCCTGCTTCTGTCCCAAAGCTAAGACCAATAAGTCCTGAACTGTGTTCCTTCTGCAGCTTTCACCTCAGATCAACACACTTGTGGGACTAAGTGAAAGCACATTGCATGCAAAGTCAGTTTTTTTCTTTGTGCATTTGAACCTAAGAGAATGAAAACAGATTGTGAAAGCCTTAGTTTTAACCAAGTTCTAATGGTGGTTGTGCATGTTTGCAGGTTACAACTTCAGTGCAGACAGTATGGCTACCAAGGAGAAAAAGATCCTAACCTACCATCGTATTGTGGAGGCCTATCGTTTTGCTTATGCAAAGAGAACTTTACTTGGAGATCCAAAGTTTCTCAGCATCACAGATGTAAGCGGTTTTGAAAAATTCATGGGAAATGTGTTAGTTTTGATTTGATTGTGATTTACAGAGTTGAAAAAAGCTTAATATTGAGCTTTACCTACCTTCCTGGGAAATTAAACAGAGGAAGAAAGTGAATTAGCGTCAACAAAGTAAGCCACATGTGACTTTTGGACGTAAGCACTTAGGAAATCTCTGAAACATAGGAATCCACTGATAACATAATCTTGTGACTCAAGAACCATATGTCCAGGCTACATTTTTACAGAATTTGTATCAGCCAAATAACGAAAGAAAAACATTCTGGTGTAGATTCTCAGTAATCCAGGACATGACAATCCTATACGCTTAAGGTGCGACCGTGACTCAGGTGGTAGGACCTCGTCTCGTAACTCCGTCCATCTCGGTTGTTGTATCCTTGGACAAGACACTTCACCCGCCTTGCCTGCTGGTGGTGGTGGCCCAGAGGCGCCTGTGTATGACAGCTCTTCTTCTGTCAGTGTGCAGCTGTGGCTACAATGTATGTCTTACCACCACCAGCGTGTGAATGTGTGTGTGAGTGACTGATTGCAGTGTAAAGCGCTTTGTGGTCTGACTGAAAAACCGCTGTACAAATGCAGGCCATATACAATTTAAGTACAATGACAAGAGACATTGTTTTGAAGACAGCAATATGCACATTTTGGACACAGAAGACAGGTGGATTGAGAGAGTAGTGAAAGAAGTCATCTTTGTGAAACATTAAAAACAAACACTAAATAGAGAAAGTAGCCTCAGAATTCATCTTTCTGTTGCCCACCCTGCAGACTTGACGTGTCTCCCCAGGCGGTTTAACAGCAACTGACACCTCGTGATTGACCAAAAACAATTCACATGCATCATTACAGATACATTTGGATTGTCAAGTAATAATGACCCAAGCCAGTGACAAATGTGTCCTTAATGACTCCTTTAGTTAATGGCACTATTAGTGTGATTATGACTGAAGAAGTCTTCTGCAGGAGAGGTGAAATGTCCTGAAGAAACAAGAAGGGTTCAGTTGTCTTTTGCTGAAGAACTTATGTAACGCAAAAAGACATTGTGAAGATGCTAACCAAAGATCGTAATTTATTGTTTTTAACCAAAGCCAAATTAGCCCTGTACCAACATTGGCTGAAAGACCATTCAGAGAGAAGGAATCTCTTACTCCGAAAGCAACATAAAAGGCCAGATAACTGGTTGCAAATGCACCAGTACAAAGAGCTTAAGATTTGGAAACAGCGGTCTGATGAATCAACTTCAAAGTGTTTAGATATTAAGACCATATTTATGCCCAGAGGAAATTGCACAAGAACACATCCCAATCGTAAGCTTGGAGAACACGAGGTTCAGGTAAACAATAACTAAACCAAGCACGGCTAAACACCAAGGCAACACAAAAGTACAAGACAAAAACTGAGGTAATCATTGACTTAGTCACTAAGTTAAGCAAACACTATATCTAAAAACAAAATGTTGCGACAGTTATAATATTACAGCTCTGTGTTACTGTTCTTTTGTGATTTAGGAGAGTACAGTTTAGGACTGAACTTAATCAAGTTAAATTGCTTTATTCCAAAAGCTGATCCAGAACATGACCTCCAAGTCTTATGCTGCTATCCTCCGGGAAAAGATTACGGACAGTACCACACATCCCATGGACTATTATGAGCCAGAGTTTTACCTGCCTGAAAACCACGGGACAGCCCACCTGTCTGTTGTATCTGAGGATGGAAGTGCTGTGTCTGCCACCAGCACCATAAACCACTAGTAAGACCTAATAAATAATTTGTGATTATTTGAGCTATTATTCTTAGAGATCTGATAAGTAATTGTCTTCCTGCAGTCTAGGCTCCAAAGTCATGTCAAGGTCTACAGGAATTATTCTTAACAATGAAATGGATGACTTCAGCTCGCCATACATCACAAATGGGTTTGGTGTTCCTCCTTCCCCAAGCAACTTCATCAAGCCAGGTAAATTTACACCTGCGCTTTTTGTGAAAGTGCAATTTTTTTTTCATTGCCTGAAGCATTCATATCTGTTGAACTTTCTTACGTGTTGTTACACTAGAACCACAACCTTTCTACATCAATAGGATTTCATGTACTTTACCAAATGTTGTGCATACCAGTAAGAAAGTAAGTAGATCTTATTTATATAGCCCTTTTCACTGATAAAAACATCATAAAGTGCTACACGGTATAATATAAAGTTACAGTTTACAAATAAACTGAAAAGTAAGTTGCATCTATTGACTTTTAACCAGATTCCCATAAATAAAATCCAGTGCAACAACTGGCTTCAGAGTCCCCTTATGCATAATTTTATCTCAGCCAAAACACAACTATTATGTGAAGGCCTCATAGGTTGTTAGGAGAACAGTAGTGAACCAACAGAATTACCAAGACCAACTTACAAGATAGCACAGATAAAGTTTTGGAGAAAATAGATGGCACGTGTCACGCTTTAAACATCTCACAGGGCTCCGTTTAATCCAGTTTTCCAAACTGGAATGAGCATGAAAGAACCACAAGCCTACAAAGACAAAGAGTCTCCACCTAAACAGTCAGACTCCAGAAGAGCTGCAGAGATCCACAGCTCAAGTGGAAGAATCTGTTTACAGGACAACTTTTACTCATACACTTAACCAATCTGGCTTTTGTAAAAGTGGAAAGAAGGAAGTCATTGTTTTAATAATTGAAATGATGTTAAGCGATTTGCTGTTTGCAGTTTGCCACAAGTCATGTAGGGGAAACACCAAACATGTGGAAAGATGTGCTCTAATCAGATGGTACTAAAATGTATTTTTTTTGGGCATACATTCAATTAAAATGCAAAATAACACTGCACATCAACACCACCCTGTGATAAAACACGGTGCTGGCAGCATCACTCTGTGGGGATGCTTTTCTTTTGCAAGGACAGAGAAACTCTTCGTTAAACAGAGGGTAATGCAGCAAGAAAACCTGTTAGATGCTGCATAAGACTTGAACCTGTGGTGAAGGTGTACCTTCCAGTAGGCAAAACGTATTGGAAAGAGTAGTCCAGTCCAAACCTAAATTCAATGAAGAATATATGGGAGGTGACAAAGAAAAAGGGGAATTGGAAAGGATTTCAAAGACATTCTCATAATGTAAAACAAAAATCTTTCTTTGTTTGGCAGAACTCTGTGTTTTAGGTTGTGCTGGAGAAATTTTTATCCAGAATGAAGTTATTGTGGTTGGTCTGAACTGTAAAATAAATCATTTATTGTCATGTAGTCAGCAGGCTGAATGTTAGTAAATGGTTGACGTTGTTAAGGTCATGGTCCCTTCACCTGTCCAGCTGGTCCACTTATGAGTTTCATAAGAGATGTATTGCGCAGGTCACAGATCTTTAACGACTCAAAATATGGTGTCATATGGATGTGATGGGGTATAGGTTAGTGGGTTCTTGTAGAGACAGAACCGGTTAGAGGACTTAGCTTAATGAACTTATTCCTGTTTTTGTATGCCGGAGTTTAGATTCAAACAATTTTACAGATTGGAGAAGATCAAAAAATTTATAATTTCAATTCAATTCAATTCAGTTTATTTATATAGCGCCAATTCACAACAGATGTCATCTCAAGGCACTTAACAAGAAGTCATTTCAATACATTTATACAAACATTCCAATCAGTTAAAAAGTTTCCTATTTAAGGAATCCCAGCAGATTGCGTCAGTCATTGGCGTGAGGTTGGGCCCCGTTGATGCAGACTTTCCAACCACAGCAATCCTTCAGCAATCCCTCATACTGAACAAGCATGTAGCGACGGTGGAGAGGAAAAACTCCCCTTTAACAGGAAGAAACCTCCAACAGAACCAGGCTCAGTAGGAGCGGCCATCTGCCACGACCGTCTGGGGGTTTGAGAAGACAGAGCAGAAACACAGAAGGAACAGAAGATCTGATATAAGAGAACTTTCTATGTTACAGAAAGTAAAAAGTTAATAACAGGACACAGTGGATGTTCAGTTACTGGGGGGATCATCCCAGTCGATGCCCCCCGTCCAACAGGGCATTGCAGCCAAGCAGGATACCAGACCAGGTATATCTACTATGGAGAGAAAAACACTGAGAGAAAACAAAGTTAACAGTCGAAATAACAGAATGTACTGTAATACAACTGGAGAGTCGTAGGAGAAAACGAAGTAGCAGAGTAAAGAAAAAGAAAATCCAGCAGTCTAAGCCTATAGCAGCATAACTTCAGAGATAGCTCAAGATGACCTAAGCCACTCTAACTATAAGCTTTATCAAAAAGGAAAGTTTTAAGCCTGGCCTTAAAAGTAAACAGAGTGTCTGCCTCACGGACTAAAGCTGGGAGCTGGTTCCACAGGAGAGGAGCCTGATAACTAAAAGATCTGCCTCCCATTCTACTTTTAGAAATCCTAGGATAAGTCATCTCTCTTCAACTGACACAGGGTGTACAATTTTGTTACCATGACTGAGTTTTTCTTGTGGCTCATATGGAGCATTTGTTTTTGGAGGATTAATCCCTGGATATGTCAGAATAACACAGCAAAAACATTTGTTTGGAAGTCAACTAAATGCTATAACATGTCATTTTACAAAGCTCCATTTACCTTCTGTGTAGTTTTTAAGGCAGGTTGTTAACGATCGATCAATTAGGCTGACTAATTTCATGAGTCATCGTTTCGATTATTAAAACTCACACCACTTTTACAAATGCTAAATCACATAATGATTCAAGGTTCAGCCAATCATACCAAATGTTATAACTTGTTATTCAAAAATCAGCTTCATACAGTGCCTTCCAGAAGTATTCAAACCCCTTGACTTTGGTAACATTTTTTCACAAAGCATGAGTTTCAGAGTGTTTTAATGTGATATCCTCCAATATATCAACACAAAGTAGTGCATAACTGTGGAGGGGAATAATGCATTGTTTTCTCTCTTTTTTTGATGGGGAAAAAACTCTAAGGTCAACATTAGGTCAGTTTTTTTGTTTGTAAATAAAAGGCAATCTTAATTAGTGCAACAACATTCTTCTTCCGAATTTTAGATTAACTACACATATTATGTTTTTTTAAAATCCACAGAAACGATAAACATACCAAGCTTCAAGCTAACATAGCTTGTAGGATCCTCTCCTTAGGTCAAAACTGTTAGATTTCTCTTTGTAAATACTAAAATCGAAATCAATTACTGCAATCAAAGACACAAAAACTACCTTAAGGAAACAAGGAGGATCTCGGAATACTAGGTAAGGACAACCATCTTGCTGGTTTATTAGTGATGGCTACTCAGTGCAAATTAGGTCCGTTTCAGCAGACTGATTAATAGGTCAGGCACTTTGAGCGAAAATATATTTCATTTGTATAAATGTACGTTTACATTGACTCAGACAAAATACACTTAACAGGAAACTTGCCTTTTTTATGTATCTGTCAGTATAATTAACCCCCACATTCTCTTAACAGGAAAAAGGCCAATGTCTTCTATGTGTCCAGCAATCCTTTTTGACAAGAACAGCAATGTCAAGATGGTGGTCGGAGGTTCGGGAGGAACAAAAATCACTACTTCTGTAGCTCAGGTAAAACACGTGCACACATAAAATCGTGTTTTTCCTGTTGTTAACATGGTCTTGTGGCATTTTTCTGATGCCAGAGGACATATCGTAAGAAAATTAAGCTCAAAATTGCATTTCTGAGTATTTCTGCTTTCAAATTGCTGTGAATCAGTAGTAGATGCTAAAAGGCCGTCTAAAAACAGACTGTGTTTGTGATGTAGCAACTGCACTGGGTGGGCTACAAGCTCCTGCTTCACTCTGCCCGCCCACTCAGGTTCTGAGGAGTAGAGAAGACGATGGCGGATCAACAGCTGTGTGCTGATTTGCTTTCAGAAAGGCTAATCTGAATGTCTGGAGCATGTCCACAAATATACTAACATATTAGGATTATTGGCCTGATATAGTCAATTCGAGAGATTACAAAAACAATACCATTCTGATGCATCCACTTGGAGACGACTAGATTTATGTACGTCTTCCTGTTCATCGTCCGAGCTGGCATCTGGCTCAAAACTGTACAACTGGATAGCTCCAATATTGCTCACCATTTTTGTTGCACCGATAATGCTAGCTTGAGGGTGTGAGGGGCTGTAAACTAGCAGGAGAGCTATAGCGTTAACGGAGAGCTCTCAGCAACGGGAAGGAGGAGGGATCCTTGCACCAACGGTTCCGCCCACAACACAGAGGCGAATCGCTAATGAGCTACTGTTCTTCTGAACCTATGTCCTGAAAAACAACACAGGGTTTGTGATTTTTGCTAAAAACAGCATAATCATAATTTAAAGACCAGTGAAAACATTTTCAAATAGCTCATGAAGATGATCGGAGTGGGGCTTTAAAGATGTGTACATTTTCTTGTGTTTTACAATGTTGGACATGTTTGCTGTTTTGAAGGTAATTCTCAATGCACTCTTCTTCGACTTCGATGTTGATAAAGCCGTCGTAGACCCCAGGATCCACAACCAGCTGAGTCCCAACGTCACTGTGGTGGAGCCTGACTTTGACAAAGTGAGTGTCAAAAACACAAAGAAGCATTGATTAATGCTGCTAATGTAAGAGAAGAGTGCTGCACAGGGAGACGATGCAATATCCAAAGCTTGATAACACTGAATACTCTTTACTTTAGCCACCAGCAACACTCTTTCTTTCCTTCCTTTCAGGGATTAATGTACCATATACACTACCGTTCAAAAGTTTGGGGTCACATTGAAATGTCCTTATTTTTGAAGGAAAAGCACTGTACTTTTCAATGAAGATAACTTTAAACTAGTCTTAACTTTAAAGAAATACACTCTATACATTGCTAATGTGGTAAATGACTATTCTAGCTGCAAATGTCTGGTTTTTGGTGCAATATCTTCATAGGTGTATAGAGGCCCATTTCCAGCAACTATCACTCCAGTGTTCTAATGGTACAATGTGTTTGCTCATTGGCTCAGAAGGCTAATTGATGATTAGAAAACCCTTGTCCAATCATGTTCACACATCTGAAAACAGTTTAGCTCGGTACAGAAGCTACAAAACTGACCTTCCTTTGAGCAGATTGAGTTTCTGGAGCATCACATTTGTGGGGTCAATTAAACGCTCAAAATGGCCAGAAAAAGAGAACTTTCATCTGAAACTCGACAGTCTATTCTTGTTCTTAGAAATGAAGGCTATTCCATGCGAGAAATTGCTAAGAAATTGAAGATTTCCTACAACGGTGTGTACTACTCCCTTCAGAGGACAGCACAAACAGGCTCTAACCAGAGTAGAAAAAGAAGTGGGAGGCCGCGTTGCACAACTGAGCAAGAAGATAAGTACATTAGAGTCTCTAGTTTGAGAAACAGACGCCTCACAGGTCCCCAACTGGCATCTTCATTAAATAGTATCCGCAAAACACCAGTGTCAACATCTACAGTGAAGAGGCGGCTGCGGGATTCTGGGCTTCAGGGCAGAGTGGCAAAGAAAAAGCCATATCTGAGACTGGCCAATAAAAGAAAAAGATTAAGATGAGCAAAAGAACACAGACATTGGACAGAGGAAGACTGGAAAAAAGTGTTGTGGACGGATGAATCCAAGTTTGAGGTTTTTGGATCACAAAGAAGAACGTTTGTGAGACGCAGAACAACTGAAAAGATGCTGGAAGAATGCCTGACGCCATCTGTTAAGCATGGTGGAGGTAATGTGATGGTCTGGGGTTGCTTTGGTGCTGGTAAGGTGGGAGATTTGTACAGGGTAAAAGGGATTCTGAATAAGGAAGGCTATCTCTCCATTTTGCAACGCCATGCCATACCCAGTGGACAGCGCTTGATTGGAGCCAATTTCATCCTACAACAGGACAATGACCCAAAACACACCTCCAAATTGTGCAAGAACTATTTAGAGAAGAAGCAGGCAGCTGGTATTCTATCGGTAATGGAGTGGCCAGCGCAGTCACCAGATTTGAACCCCATTGAGCTGTTGTGGGAGCAGCTTGACCGTATGGTACGCAAGAAGTGCCCATCCAACCAATCCAAATTGTGGGAGCTGCTTCTAGAAGCGTGGGGTGCAATTTCTCCAGATTACCTCAACAAATTAACAGCTAGAATGCCAAAGGTCTGCAATGCTGTAATTGCTGCAAATGGAGGATTCTTTGACGAAAGCAAAGTTTGATGTAAAAAAAATCTTATTTCAAATACAAATCATTATTTCTAACCTTGTCAATGTCTTGACTCTATTTTCTATTCATTTCACAACGTATGGTGGTGAATAAGTGTGACTTTTCATGGAAAACACAAAATTGTTTGGGTGACCCCAAACTTTTGAACGGTAGTATATGTGACAAAGAAAAAAGTTTTCAATTTGGTTTTAAATAAGATCTCTGACAAAAAGAAGGCAGCTCTGGTGCAAGGTTAACGTACAGCGATGTTTATGATTTTACAACATTCTTGTAAAATGATTTCTGAAGACAAGATTGATATACTCATATATTTACATCCCCTCTAATATTTGGGTTCATTTCCCCTTGCCAGTTTAACCTTATCAACATGCTGTAGCATTAATGGCACCCTGGGCGAGCACCACCTGCACATAGCTAAACATAGCATTGAATCGTTTTTGAGAATGAAAAAAATTACATCACCATCACTCATGTGAGCTCACTTTGATCGACAGCACACAAATGCCTCCTGAAATCCAATCACATTCCAGGAAATCCTCTCAGATGTGAGGTGGAGGAAAATACTGTGCAGTCAGCAAGCTAATCTACTTCCTCTGATGTTGGCAGCCAACAGGGTGCGCTTACTCAACATGGGGGCACCAACTCCCCACTGACTATACTTGCAAATGAGCAATGCAGAATACAAATTGTTGGAGGTGCGTCCACCTTATAATGTTGTCAATCTCAAAACCTGCCACCTTTGAAGCCACACACAAGTTTCTACTAAAATATAGGTGAATGTTTAAACACTTTTCTTGACAGAAGTATCAGTTAATGTAAAGGGGCTGGTGTCCTACCACTGATCTGGCTTTCAAGCAAATCCCACAAACATCAGCCTTAGTTTGAGTTTTTGTGAAGGTCATTGCAGAAGCTCAAGATTAGCCTGTTTTATCCATTCAGAAAACGATGTGTGTTTTGGATTATTGATTAGGTTTCAACCATGTACTGTAGCTGTTGGTTTGAGGTGGAGTCGAAGGATCTTAATGTGGTCTCCCTTCATTATTTCATTCACTTTGTGCAATGTACCAGGACTGGCAGCAAAACAGCCCCACAGTATAATGCTGCCACCACCATGCTTTGCAGTTGTCAGAGTATTCTTTGGTTTGAAACGCTAATCTCGACTTCTCCAAACAACCTTTTTGTCATTGAGACCAATTGCTCTGTCCGTTTCAGTCCGTGGCAATGTAGAATTTGCTTTACAGAGGATATTGAGTGGTGTTCTGGATGTTTCCAGTTCACAGCAGGCTTGAACCTGTGCAGTTCCTGGGTCATCTCTGCACATCCCACCCAATATAATTTCATCACATGGTGACCTCTTCGGTCTTCTTTCAGTTTATGATAAAGTGGCACCAAATGCAAAAAACTTTACACTTGCATAGAACTGAATGTATGATCTTTGAATCTATAGTTGTTCAGAAATAACTAATAATTGTTTACATCATCTCAGTTCCTCTTCTGTGTTTAAATGACTTTCCTGTTGAATTGAGTTTTGGTCAAGCAATTAATTATTTTCATAAATAGGCAGAAAATGTCTTCCAGCTATTGTCATCGTCATAACCATATGTTCATTGGCCTTGATGTCAGTAAGTTGAAAGTTATTCAAAAGCCTTTAGCAGCTCTTTACAAAAAGGTGAATGACTGCATAAATATATTTCCCTGTATATGTAATTTTGTGTGAAGCCTAAAAAAATTTTTCAAAATGAATGTAAACTTTTCCACCCATTTCTCTTTTTTAAAATTTATTGAAATCAGTTGTTTGCATTACATGAAATAATGGTCAAATAAATTAGTAAACAGTTTAAATAATTACTGTAAATGTATGTTGTGAGCTGCTTTTAACTAGTAGTGAATTAATTCCATTAATTAAATCCATTCATTTTGATAAGTCGTGTTTTTTCACCCAAGTTACAGTAAAATTGAATAGATGATCCATGCTCTATGTGACAAGACTTACTATGAACATTCCGTTTTTCATTCTGTCTCTTGTTTTGGCTCACAGGAAATCGTTGATGGTTTGACAAAGAAGAACCATGAGACAGAGTACTTGACGTCAACAGGAGCAGTGGTGCAGGCTGTGTTGCGTCATAAAAACAGGCTGTACGCCAAGTCAGATCCACGTAAATGGGCGTATGCTGCCGGGTATTGAGGACATAAATCATTCCCTGATTATGAAGTGCCAGTAGCGGTTTGAACTTTGACACAACCCGAGAGATGAGGAATGCAAAAAAGCCAAACCACCTACTTTACAAAACAGTTCATCTGTTAATTCTAATTTATTCTGAATTTATGGACAATTTATTATAATTAATTTATTTGTTAAAAATATATGAAACTGTAGCTTTACAGTTTTGTTTTAATTCTATATAATATAAAACTGAATATTCTTGATGTTCCTTCTGAAATCATTAGCCCTACGGAGCTGTTATCAAGCTGTGCTTGGTTGTTGAACAGAATTACAAGAGAAAGAGTAACAAAGGGCTCACACTGTAACACCTCAGGGACAAACTGTTCCAGAGGAGAAAAAAAAACATGACTCTAAATAATTTCCCAACACACAGAGTGCAGTGACCTACAGTGACCTCATCTCATTATATTTGCTGCTGCTCCTTACCACCATGTCTTCTGTGAAGTATTAGAAAGTGCCCCCATTACTTTTATTTTCTGCTTAAATCATAGTTATTTCACAAGAACACTGTAGTTTAAGGAATCCGCTCAAGGGTTTTCTTCTCATGGGCCTACTGTCATAGAAATATATGACATACAGGTCAAATGTTTTTTTTTATTATCTTGTACATTAAAGGGATGCTGCTTTCTTAAAAGGAGGTTCTGGGAAGTAATTGCTAGTGAGAGGCCCCCTACATGTCGTGGAAATGTAATTTACCCGTGAGTTTGTAAAAGAGTGAAAATATTCAGAATCATTTCCAAACAACTGATACCTAGAGCAGCACAAGGATTGGCATCTTCATAGTTGTTGCTCCAGGGAAAAAAATAATAATGGTTTAAATTATTAAAACTGCCCATGGTTATTGCCAGTGGTATAATGATACAGCTTTCAAAATTATATAATAATGAGCAGCTGTCAAGTGTGTTAATAAATAGCATATTACTGCAGCAACTACTGCTGTTAATAACAATAGTGAATTTGATAAAATATATTTTGCTTCCGGCTTCACCCACAGGGAATTACTTTGTAATAACACTTTTTACATGTTTTTAACATATCTTAACAAAATTTTGATGATATTGGTAGCCTTGATGAATTTCCAGACTATAATGATGATCCTAAATGTCATACCGTTACATACCTATGTTGCACAAACAAGAGCCTGTGCGAAATCCAACAGATACTCCACTCTTGAGAAACTTGAATTGTAGTTTGAGGTTAACTGAACATCAACAGGCAATTTCTGAATAGGAGCACTTAACTTTTCTTTCGCAAAAAAACCCAATAACGCATTCAAGCAAATATTTCAAGAGGACAGAGATGATTAAAATAGAAAAATACTGACAGGGATGTTTATCGTCATATGTAGAGGTATTGATGAACCTTCTACATGTACAGAAAGCAAACAGAAATTGGGTTTGCAATGACTTAAAGTGGGGGTATTATGCTTCTTCCAGGCACATATTACCCTTCTATAGCACAGTCCAATAAAATTGTCACTTTAAGTCTTTTAAAAGTCAGTCATATATCCAAATCCACCTTAAAGAAATTTACTTCCGTATTGGACGCCTTGATTTTCGCCTGTGCCTCTCTGAGACCCTTCCTACTCTTTCTGACACTCCCCTTTCAGTTCGTCACATACTGTGTATCATCGCAGCATGCACGGAGTTGGAAAATAAATCCCACAAAAGACGCGCAGCTGCAACTGGTGTGTTATAATTACTGCACCTGGGACTCAGCTGGAGTCGTGTGAGGTGGGGAGGGATAGGGGAGCTCTGCAGGGGCGAGGCTCTCGGCTCAATATGTAAGGTCGGAGGAGGAGATGGGTGGAAGCAGGCGTTTCAGCAACCCTGAGAACTACCAGCAGAGACTCAAAGATTACTCTAACATGAGTGAATGGGTCAGAGCAACACTTCAGGTATGGTTTTAATGAGGGAAAGACAGGTTCTAAGGATATTAAGCTTCAGAAAGTCCATTTTGCATAATACCCCCCTTTAACATTTATTGAAACAATGAAATAGCTGGGAACAGTCAACGTGATCGCCCATATGCTGCTGTAGAAAAAATGTTAGTGCCACTGACATCATTTTATGTGAATTTTTTTTTTGCTCCCAACTTCAGAGCAAATGCTCATGCAGAATAATTTGTTGGTTTTCGAGCAAACCACCTCCCCCCAAAAATGTGTTTCTGTTTATAACCCTGGATCACTTTCTAGTTTGTAACGATCAAGGTCAGCCCACATGAGGAGTGAGAGCTACTCAGCTATCTGTTGCTAAACATTCAGAGACACTGAAAACTTCCCATATACATTTCTTCAGAGCTGATTTAGACATGTTCCGCTGGGAGGATTTGGGGCAGACCCAGAGCTAGCTGGAGCTAATATATCTCTTGGCTGGCCTCAGAATGCCTTTGAGGCCCTCAGGAAAAGCAGAACAAAAGCAGCTGGGGAGAGTGTTAAAGCTACACAAAACTGCTGGCTTTTCCCAATAAGAAGACGACTTTTATTATTTAAAAGCGCTGCACTGACAACCCATGCTTATGAATTAAAAGTATAAATGAATTGCACAAGTGTTTGTAATAAAATATCAGCGGCAGTGACAGACAAATTGTGTAGATATGATTGGGGTGATTATTAAAACAGAAAAACTAATATTTATTAGTTAATATATATAAACCTTAGTGAAGTCAGATCTGTTGTTATTGTGTACAACATAAACCTAATTATTTGGTAAACACGCTGCAGATGTTTGCTGAATTCTGTCCCACTGCCTGTATAAGTGGGATAAGTGAGTCTATTCCATGTTCCCGCTCTAATTGCTTTAAGTGTGTCTCAGCAAGTTTAAGCTTTTCTTGGAAGTCCCCAGACATCATATGACAAATTCCTTACTATTGAGAGGCTCGAAGGGAATTCTTGTGAATGATCTCTCTCCCCATAAATTACTGTAATACACCTTAACATAAATATATTTTTAATTGCAGTTGCAAAATCTCGCTCAAAAGATATGCTGCCGTTATCTAACAGTAAGCTAATTACATTTTTACCTCCCTCAAGCCGCTATCACACTGCAGATGCCTGTCATGTGGGTCTAAATATGAAATATTAAGGGGAATTTGTGAAACATTACATTCTGTCACATTCTTTAGGTATGTAGATTGCTTTTGATTCAAACCTGTTCTTAATAGTGTATTTGTATTGGGATCAGAATTGAGGAGTTCAGTGTTCTGCTGCGTCAGAATAGAGATCCGTTACATTTGGCATTACATCACAGTCTCGCTTTCATTTTTTTTCCCTATTTTAGATGTAAATGGCTGTCTGTGGATTACATTTGAATGCTCTCTGAGTACCCCAAAATGCTCAGATATTACCGAAATTAATCAGAAAGTATAATCCCGCCAGTTTCAATTCCAGTTTAAGCAGCCAGAATGCAGAGGTAAATCATGCACCTGCAAATGCAGCAGAGGAATTAATAATGTTACGATTCAGGCTTTAGTTGCAATTGCATTGATTCTGTAGTAGTTTGGGATATAGTTTGGGCTTGTGAGAGCTGCAACACACGTGGAAGTTCGAAATATCAAAAAAGAAAATTGGGGCAGGCTTCCTGAAGGCCAGTATATACTGTACCCCAAGAGGAACACTCCCTGCCAGGGCCATGGGAACATGAAAAACTTCTGTTTGGCCAGGACATTTAATGCTTCACAGAAAATCAAGTGCAGACTTCTTAGAAAGTCCTTTCACTGCAGCATTTGTATGTAATAGTTGTCAGACACCGTGCAGGAAAATAGCTTTGTCAACACGAGTAAAGAGGAACCTTCCAGGACTCCAAAACCAGTGCAAACAAAAAAAAAAATATTTTGTTTTGTCAACCTGTGAGATGATGTCATAGCATTATTTTCTTGCAATTGTGTCTTCTTACACCACTGAGAAGAAAATCAGATATTTCAATCCTCAACAAAGTGCATTGTAGGAAGACAAACGTGGATCCTTGTCTAGCTTTCTTTGTCACAGTTTGAGTTGTTATAAACATCTTATCTATTATTCTGACTGTAGAAAGCTAATGTAGGCATAATGTAAGTTTCTCGTGACCATTTACTGACTTTTTAAGATCAACACAAATCTGAATCTTTTCTTGTCTTTCCCATTTTGAAGAGCGGCTATTAAAATTAGGCATTTTTTTTTCATATTTATATACCAGAAAGACACGGACATTTAAGTTCCTATACATGCTAAACATTTTAAGTAACAATTCTGTCAGTTAAAAACATTTAGATTTTTTAATAGGGGATTGTTATCACTAAGTAAATAAATCCCCTTAAATTAAAGGTTTGATTTTCAAAAAAAAAATCCAGTTTAAGATATTTCAATTGCATTAAAAGATTAATTTATTATTTTAACTGATTACTACATGTTTTAAGTCAAAAAATAAAAAAGGTTATTATTATGGTTTGTCTCAGATATTTCTATCTATATTTTTTCAGGAGTTAATCAAGTTGCAGGAACTCCCACCTGAAACATAAATGTTATACCAGCTGCAATTCCTTTAGCTTTATAGTGCTACATTTATTTCTTTTAAATACAATTCATCAGTGACCTTGTCATAGCATACTAGAATTTTCCTTTAAGGTCCAATTAGGCATGGTCCAACATCCACATACTGTATTTGTAATGAACAGAGTTGTGCTCAACTCTAATAGGCCAAATTATTATCCCTGCAGGCAAAGAAAAAAAAATCTGCTGTCTCCACATGTGATTTAAACCTGAGCCATTGCTTTGGACTACATCCAAGCAGAATAAAATAGCAACACACATGTGCACAGAAGTATGTATAAAAACCTCAAACAGCTGTAGTTGAAATAATTTGCTTAATCAAAATGGCTATGGGGGTAAAATTATGCGGAGTCATCAGCGGATCATTTAACTTCCTCTGCTTAAAGTGAAAACTGGCAAAGAGATGTCTGACGATTTTAAAACTATAGTTCCCTTTTATGCCTGACAGAAAGAGATTGATGTTATGACACTAGAATTATAAAAGCCAAAGCTTATCAAGATTAACTCATTTGTCATTCAACAAAGACAGTGGCACTTCACAAAGAGTGAAATTTGCATGTTCTCATAACTCACACTGAATGCCTCAAAGGGGAGCTGAGCAGAATCCACTTAAGAAATCATTACTAATTCATAACTTCCTCTACTGAGAATGTATCTCATTACATTATTTTTTAAATCCCTCTTCTGCTCTCATATAAGCTAAATTAGAAAACATAAGGTATTATTGCTGATAATTCCCCAATATTGGTTCAGCGTCTGTAAAATATGTGGATTCCTGTAGATTAACTTAAATCCCATAACGATTAAAATGCTCACTTGTAAATATATGACTACTTCAATTTAAGAAAAGGAAACTGAACTTCATCATGTGAAGCATGCTTCTAGTTATCAAGATGGAATAAATACTTAACAAAAATACACATTACAAACATTTTCATAAAACAGCTTTTTGAGACAATTCACTTTTGTGAAACTAGAGTCAGAGTAAAGAGAAAGTACACCCTCTGCAAATTAGAGGCCAGTGTTTCCTCTGGGACTTTCTTTAGCAGTGGGGGCAGGCCTGCTGAAAGCCTCCCCCGGAAACATCCCAACCGCTGCCTGGTCCCGTCCAGCCTAGTATGAAACGGAAATGACACTTTGCTGCAACACAAACAAATATATTTATTCACCTCTATTCACACACAACGAGACATATTTCAGTTGTGATTGAACTGTATTTCTGGAGAATCTACAACAGAAATTCTTAATAGGGAAGCCAAAACCAAAACCATTGAACGAAATGAAACAAATAGCATCTTTGCCTCAGTTGCAAAGTTGGCAGCCTTGCTGTGCACATTTAATTTTCCTGGGCTTTTGGAAAAATAACTCCAAGGCTCGGTTATAGGGGAATTCTGAAACAGGTGGTCCAATGATACTCAGTAGCATACATGCTGCTAGATGGTCCCCTGCAGCCTGTTCCTTAAGTCTGTTTTAACCTATAAAATAATAAAACGAGTGATGAGAGAGATATTGATAGCTGAACAATCTCTCATTTCACATAACGCTGAAATATCTTACCCTGTTCATGGTGGAGAAATCTCTCTCATAGTTGACACTTGAGATTGGCACTGTGAGGGCAATGGCTACCAGCTTACTGAGGGAGGGAGTGTTGCCAACTGTCTCAGACAGAAAGTAGCTGAAGTTGCCCCAGATATCGCCAGGTGACGTCATACGCTAATTTGCATAATGTTAATGTCATCACGTGATGACGAATGAAACAGAAAGGAGGAAATAATTATATTTAGATTAGGATTTTGTCATACAGGGTTAGACAATACATTATTTAAAGAGGGGAAACATGCTACAGGGAAATGTGACTTTTGTCTTCAAGAAGAGACTGTGGAACATGTTATATTATTTTGCCTGAAGTATATTGTTGAGAAAACTGGTACAAAATTTACAAGATATCAAATTACAACTGGACATCAAATACCTTTTAAACAAAATTTAAAGTTCTGGAAAAAAAAAAAAACATTTGGTGAGATATCTCAAGAAGACAAAATTAATAGAGAGAATATATTGTTTGTTTTTTAGTATTTTATAAAAATAAGTAGGGCATATTTAGCATGCATCAAAAGTTTATTGCTTATGGTATTATTTTCAGTGGGGTTTTTTGTCATAAATTTTAAATGTCCTACGTTTTTGAACTCGCCATACATTTCAAACGCTCCTTGAATGCACCACGGGTGTGCGATGCAGCATAGTACAGACAAGCTTCTGCCTTAGTTCCCGTTGAAAGATCGGTCTTATATACATGCAGATTTATTGTTTACTTTTTAATTAACATTTAGTACAAAACAACTTCGTTTGTGAGTGGATGAGATGAACCGAAAAAGGTTTGATTGGTCAGTGGACATAATCTTATGCAACATACACATGCGCAGATCATTCCCTTTCTGAGCGTCGGCAAGTGTCACTACACGATCTGTTCAGGAAGCACGATCCGTACAATGAGCCCATCTGCGCATGTGCGCAAGGAACTACTTCCGGGTAGATTTCTCTTGTTGTTTTTTTATTTTTTTTATTTGTTAATTTACAGATCAAGGCCATTTACACTTTACAAATAAATAGAAATAGATAGGCAAACTTGCTGAACCATTATACAAAAAGGATTAACAACATAACAGAATAAAACTGAAAAAAATCACGGGGAAACACTAGATGTCTGATCTGATATATTTACATGCTGCATTCGTAATCGTAACAGCTTTCTTCTTTATCTTATATATTTAACTACAGATAAATTTACTTGCTGTATTTGTAATCTTAACAGCTTTCTTATTTATCTGATACATTTACTTGCTGATAAATTTATGTGCTACGTTCGTAATCTTAAACCGGTCATGTGATCGGCCTCTCCTGGAGACCGATCACATGACCGGCTTTACTATAAATAATTGCTCTAAATGACTCCAGAGGTTTTTGCTATATGTGCAGCGGTAAAACAGATGAATGATAGTTTCTGGTTCTATATGACAAAAGTCACAGTTGAAGTCAATGTTTAATTTAAAGAGCGCAAATCCATCAATCTTGTAGCGTCTCGAGAATTAAACCCCCCCGGAAGTAGTTCCTTGCGCACATGTGCAGATGGGCTGATGGTACGGATCGTGCTTCCTGAACAGATCGTGCAGTGACAGCAAGGAGCAAGCTGGGTCTCTAAACTGCAGGAAATAAAGGCAACAAAGTTTCACAGAAAGTAGCTAAGGGTGGTCAGAAATGTCGCTAGATTTGTCGCTAGGCGCATTTTGGATAGAAAAGTTGTTAAGGGGGTCTGAAAAGTTGCTAAATTGGCAACACTGGAGGGAGGGGTAGATCTGACACCACTCATCATGCTGGGATGCCTATGAAGAGTGGATTGTGCCACGGATTATCTGTCTAAGGAGACTGTCGTGTTACGGTACGTTTGGAGAAGCTCACTAACGTGTGTCTAACACCGCCTCCCCAACAACACCTGGTCTTCTTTGTAGTGTTATTGCGGTTGGCAAAAAAAGAAGTGATGCATTACCGCCATCAACTGGCTTGGAGTGTGGACTGGAATGATGCTCAAACAAATTAAATTAAACCCTTATATCCTCTTATACTGATTTTGTTTTAGAAACTGAAATAAAGCCCTAAAACTTTTACATCCTGAATTTCTAGGCAAAAGATCATTTATGTCTTAAGTAACTTAAAAAATATATATTTTCTTCTAATTATGAACTAGTTGTCTTCTAGACAGTAGCGGATCTAGAAAAATATTTATGGGGTGGCAAGAATTTTTCAGGGGTGGCACCATATGCCAGAATTATTTATTTATTTATTTATATATATATATATATATATATATATATATATATATATATATATATATATAGGTTTTATTGATCAATCAAACACATGCTTCACCTCTTCACTCCCCAGTATTTATATATATGATAGATACATACATGTATTTCTTTTGCTTCAGGTTATTTAAGCACAATAATGTTGCATTGTGCAATATTTTTGTTAAAATATATATCTTTTTTTATCTATAGTCAGTTTTTTCATCTCCTGACGATACAATTGAATCAAGTGCTGTAGTTTGCTGTAGTTAGATTCTACCGCGGTTGCATGTAGAGGCAGCAATTCCATTTATTTTGAGGTGGTTCAAGGTGCGCGTGTGGGCTTGAGAGAGCACGTAGCGTGACGCAATGATGCACGTACGTACCCATGTACGCGGTCTAAGCTAGTTTAGATAAGTGTAGCTACTAAGTCAAAGAAGAAAATAATTTTATCCAGCATTACAAAAAGAGCAAAAATGGCCTCTGACCGTCGCAGACCTCGGAATAATGAGCACACGCCTGAAAGTCATGGGAGTGCGCAATTTGCTGATTGCAGTTTGTCTAACGGCCACATGGTGCACTCTCTGCAGCACGTTCAACAAACTAGCAGCTTTAAAGGTTCACCAAAGAGAATATAATGCAACGATTTTCATGAGCTTCAAGCTCCTAATGTCCAATTTTACCCCCTTAACATTCCTGCAATTTCCGCCCAACATGTTTTTAAAAACGCATACCCAAAATAAACTTAAAGCTGTTCTTGAACCATTTTGAGTACAGACATGGTTGGGTCTCTTTGGATAGCAAACACTCTAAAATTTATCCCAGAACTGTGTTAATATCTCTGAGTGCTATTGTTAACGAGCAGTATGAATTTTAGTACACTGAAAAATATATTTTTTTTATGTCTGATTATTTGTTTTATATAAATACATGATGTAAAAATGGCTTTAAAAATAGGTTGGGACCTAAAACACACTGTGGGTCTAAAGCCTAAAGTATTACCTTCATCCACACCAAATTTGACAGCAATGAACCAAAAAATTAGTATTCTGTACACATTTTTATAACTACAGGTCAAAGGTGGTCAAAAGTGTGTCATATGCGCCATCTCCTGGGTAAATGCCGTAGTCCTCACTGAATAAAAAATATCGTATTTTACGCACGTCATATTCTATGGCAGCGACTAATTCTGCCCGGTCAAGTTATATATCTGCGTTTACAGCATTACTTTGGCTATTCGATGCGTCAATCATCAGAGTTCTGGACCGCGATTGGTTTGAGTTACTTACCATAGCGTGACTTTCCATCAATGCGCCATTGGTTGGAGATCGTAAGGAATAAACCGGATGACTTTTTTTTCCTTTTCTTCTGGGCATGCTCAGTGACCTTTGTAGGCAGAAGTGGAAGCGAAGGAATCGGAAACAAAGCTGTAAAGACTACAAAAATGGCCATAGACATTTCGGAAGCGCATTTTAACTGTTTATTTTACATTTTTTTATCGGTTTTACTGTTGACCTGGACTAATAACTTTATTGGAGGACTTTACCCTGACCCTTATTGATGTAAAGAGACCATTTTTGTTCGAAATGGATCGGTTTTGTCACGTTTATTGGACTACAGAGTGGTGAATTCCATATTTTTTTATACCTCCGTCAAGAGAGCATTTTTGTTGGCAAAATCGCTTACTGTGTCTACAGTTATGATTGTATCCTTGATCGCCAGCCATAATTGGAATCACAAGACTCTTAGCTTTCCAATGATATAAAATATGTATAGGTTCAAAGAAGTTAGAAGTCCGAAAATCGCTGCTAGGGTGGCAGCAGGGGTGGCAAGGCTTTCTTTTAGGGTGGCAACTGCCACCCTATGCCACCCCACTAGATCCGCCCATGCTTCTAGATAATTTTGCCAATACAATATATGTTCCATGGTTTCATTTACTCCACAGTTATTACATTTCCCTGTTTTATGCTTTCATATATAATGTGTAAAGTACTATTTAATCCAGTGTCCAAATATAACTCGAGATATTAAATTGTCTGCTTTCTCCTTGTCCTTTCTGTCCTGCAAGTTCAAATGCCGCAACAAACACTGTTGTGCTGGTCATCTGATAGTGTTTGCCTCATCCTCTAAAAAACTTTTACTTCTACCTTTATTTTATCCATCTAGTAGAATTTCTCTTATTTTCCACCATCTTCAAATGATGTGCATTGTATTAGTTATATTGTCTTAATATTGTTTAAAACAACAATTACAGCAATAGTAGCAATAACAGAAATGTTAGAAATAAATATCAGCAACAGAAGTAACAAAAAGATATACTCGAGGAAGCCCTGAAGGTGAAGCTGGCCTTTAATATTTGTTTTTAAAACTCTTCAACAGACAAGCACCACTCTATTTATCAGAGTTTCTCATTGTTAGTGAGCTTTAAGATCATCCCACCAGCTTCTACTCAATGTACCCACATCTAGATGTAAACATTGGCGGGACCGAGCTTTCTCAGTTGCTGCTCTGAACCTATGGAATAAGTTGGCACCTGATCTGCGTCTCTTCTCGGATCTGCAGCTTTTTAAAGCTAAATTTAAAACTCATGTATTCAGGATGGCTTATAATAACACACAATGCAGTGACACATTTTATTTTATTCTGTTAATAATTTATCTTTTTAATGTTTTATTTTTATTACTTATCCATTTTCTGGTATTTTACTGTAACTGCTTGAGTATGATTAGCTCTTGTGATGTTTTATGTTTATAAAGCACTTTGGACAACAGAAGGTTGATGGAAAGAGCTATACAAATTATTATTTTTTGGTTAATGTGAATTGGGATGCAATGAAACAAAGCTGACTTGCATTCTAAACCCCTGTTTGCAATTTTCAATTGGACACTGCCAACACAAGTCAATGGTAAGCACTGTGCAGACAAGGCTATTCAATAATAATATCCACAGTAATTTGTGACTTTAAGAAGGGTAATAAATTGCCTGACAGTAAACCGTCCCCTGTCGACTAAGATAAAGTCATAAGTCCATGTTTAAGAGTATCAACAGTATTTTTTTAAATCAAAATCAGATGAAATGTTATACATTTAAAACAGTGTTAATGGTGGAGTTGTTAAATCATAACGGTTCTTTAACACAGAGGCTACAGATTAAAACACCTTATGCCTACAGTTATTTCAAAAAGTATCATTTTGGATATCTAAATGTCAATACAATTTCAAACTGAATGTTAAACTCCTCTGTAATTGTAGAATAGCCTACTAGGAGAAAAAAATAACCCCAACAGGTTGAACATTGACACACGTTCTTGAGGCGGCATAAAAACATCCTACAGGTTTATGTGATTTTGGAGACAGTGAAACGGCAGATCATGTAATATGTGTTTGCACAAGGTATATAGAAAACAGGAAGATGTTAGAAGAAAAGTTAAAAGTAAAAAAATGGGGTATTGAGTTTAAAGAATTTATTGAGTGGGGGAAAATGTATTTATAGGTTAGGTTTGGAATCCTTAAGAGGAAGTGGATTAATAAGAAGAATATAGGCTAGTGTTTTTTTGTTTGTTTTTTTAAACTACATATATTGTCCCGCTACGACCCACACTCCTACACAGTAGGTGGCGGAAATAGACCAGACGCTAGTTGCAACCCGCCAATAAAACAAAAAGAAGAAGAGGCGGCGTCAGGTGAGACACGTTCATGAGGCGACGTCAGGTGAGACACGTTCATGAGGCGGCGTCAGGTGAGACACGATTATAATTTGACACGTAATTCTGAAGTACGCCGCCGTGACATCGCCGCCAGTAGACGTTCACTCCATGACGTCGCCGCCCATCTGACGTTAGCAGCCAAAGTAAAATCCCATTGCAATTTCAGACGTTGAGGCGGCGACGTGAGGTTAGGCTGCGCCTTCTCCTTTGTCTGGTTAGCCTATCCGTGGCACAATCCACTCTTCAACGGATGCCAGCCGACCGTCCGATGCGAACAGTTCACGCCTCCGCGTCGTCCATTCATTTCTGTTAATGGACACCTCGAAGGGCATTATCCCGCTTATACCATGATCACTTACGAAAAAAATTAAGTATTTAATCAATTAATAATACTTTAATGTGTTTTAGAGTTAAAATCGTGTGGGTTTTTATTTTTATAAGTCGAGCGCACTATTAATATCTCCCGTATACAGGCGTCGCCAAACAACGTGGCCACAGCGACCCGACCGCAGCAGTTGAGTGATGGGAAGTGAGATTGTGGCTTTACCGTACGTTACATGATACAAAGTGTTAATATGTTAATGTTATCAAACTCACCAAATAAGTTAAAAGAAATGATAAAATCACTCATGTTTTGTCTGTCTTTCTTTTGCGATGTGTCAACTGTGAAATAACGCTGAGTCTCCGTTGCCATGGTTACCATCTAGCTTGAGCCAGCGCAATAATTTAGAACTGTCATCAGGCAATTTGACGGGACGCCTTTCCTAGGGGGACTTTAACCTACACCCTCCAGCCATTCAGGATCGAGTATTCACCCAAACCCAGATAAGTGGAGTTAAACTGGACAGCCCCAATAACCTCTGAATAGTTCTACTTGCTAAATTGCTATGTCGGCATGATCATTTAAAAGGCAACCGCGACTATTGTGCGTCTGCCCCATTTCTTTTTTTTTTTTTTTTACCCCATTTCTGATGCAGCGGCGGCTGAAAATGTTGGAGCACCAAAGTCAACATAGAGGAAACACAGAGGATTTAAAAAATCTTTTTGATTTCAAATGTCTGCAAAATTACAGAGCACTAAAAATATCCACCATTTCATTACGATGTACTCAAACTTTGAGTAATTAAGTACCTAAGATCTACGCAAAATATTTATTTAAAGATGGATTGCATTCTGATATTTATATTTACCATGAGTGTGTGTGTGTAAGAACCTGGTTTTGGGACTCCAGTAAATATACTGATGCATTAGAATTCAAACACAGATTGCAACTGAAGTTAACTTTGTCTTGTCTTTCCGTTTTTGTACCAACGGCTGCCAGCACTGAAATACAGCTAGCTGCTAGTTAGAAAATTGTTTTTTTTAAGTCCATCCATCCATTGTCCATTCCAGCTTGTATTTGCATGGTCTTGTGGGTGGAATTTAGGGTGGGGGTGCTGTTAGGTTAAAAAGTGGTTGACCTACAAAGAATCACACACACAAGGGTCGGAGAGAATATGGAGTCAATAAGCTCTGCAGAGGTAGATGTGGATAATCAGTTCTGCAGAGGGAGACCAGGAAAATACTATAAGGAATGAGCCAACCGTGTCTGTCTGTTTTCAGCCTCCCAGTGTCATAGTCTCTGGTCTCTGGTCTCCAAGAGCACCCCCTCTGCAGTCTCTCTTTATTTAGTCACACTTCATTAACATATTAAAAGAACAGGATGTCATGCAAATGAGCATGTGACTGAAACCAAAATGACATTTAAAAAGTACATTAGAAAGACACCCTAAGAAAATAATAATACAACATTATTATTTTACCTAACATTTCCCCCCTGAAATGTGGTTTTTAAATGTGATCACGAACAACAAAAAGTTGTAAAATAGGTAACAACTCCAATAATGTAAAAATATAAGAATCATAAAAACCAGACAACAAAAGGTTGTAAAATAAGTAGCATCCCAAAAAAACAAAAAAAACAAAATAATAATAATAATAATAATAATAAGACATACAACATAGAAATTGCAAAAGTAAGTAGCAATTTCAAAAAGATATTAATGCGAGCTTCACCTAGACATCATCCAATTAATTGCTACCTGAACAGTAGTTTAGATTAATGGAATCATAAAAAGGTTTTTACACATGTTAATTACAACCCATCTTCTTCTTCATTTCTGTCTTCATCTTCAAGCCTCTGATTAAGAAGAGAGTATTGGACCATTGTGTTAGTTATCATCTTTCCTTTGATGTCTGGGCGTCATCAGGTGTGAGGAAAAAGCAGTGGAATAGAGGCCGGCAAACTGCCAGACAGGAGTGGAGCCAAACTAGTTTCATGTTGGCTAGAGGCAAATAAGAGGACTAGCCCTCCAAAACAGAGGTTTGACCGCTAAGGGGACAGGGATGCTGTTCTGCTGGGTTTGAGACCAGAGGCCCTATTGGTCACTCTGTCCTTTGTAGCCCAGACTTCCCCACTGTCCCGTGTCTAGTCCCCTAATTGCCTTTGCAATTTGCAGTGTGAGATGTCTATCCACGAGGGTCTCTCAGCGATTTTCACAGCCGTGGGCGTGGTCAGCAGGACTTCAAAAGGTCCTTCCCAGCGGGGACTCGTCCATTTAATCACCTTGATGAATACCCAGTCTCCAGGTTTGATTGGCTTTTCAGGATCCTGCAAAACAGAAGGAGAGATAGGCAGATTGTGTGCGTTTTGGACTTCTTTGGTTAGGATAATTTTCCTCATGTAATCAGCTAATGTGAGTTCCTCGTCTGCTTTTTGCAAATCAGGTGCAACTAGAGGTAACCTGTAAGGTCTGCCATAAATGATTTCAAAAGGTGTTAAACCTTGGTTTGTTGGCGTGATTCTCATGTAAAGTTTTACTAGGTCCAAACACTCAGGCCATGGTCTTTTAGTCTCTGCCATGCATTTCCTGAGTCTGCTTTTGATGGTCCCATTATGTCTTTCTACTAAACCTGCACTTTGGGGGTGATAGGCACAATGATTTTTTAGTTGGATGTGTAAATGTTTTGCCATATTTTGAATAACCTCATTCACAAAATGTGGTCCATTATCTGAATATATTACTTGTGGAATACCATGGTTTGCAATGATAGTTTTACATAGTGCTTTTGCCACTGTTAGAGCATAATTCTTTGCAGTGGGAATTATTTCCAGCCATTTGGAGAAAGCGTCAATTATTACTAAGCAATATTTGTATGAGCCGCTCTGTGTTAGTTCAATGAAATCCATGTGGATTGTGTGGAATGGGTAGGCTGGTTGAGGAAATTGGCCTCGCTTGGGTCTCATATTCCCTTGTGGGTTGTGTTTGATACATGTTAGGCATGTTTTGCAAAAATGTTTTAAGTATGTTTCAAGGTTGTATGTTGTAAAGTGTTGCTGTATTATTGATACCATCCCCCCTCTGGAGACATGGCAAGGCCCATGGCTCACAAGTGCAGCAGCTTTAAACAGTGATTTGGGTAGGATGGGATTATTACGAACTTCATAAAGTCAATTTTCGTTTAGAATGGCACCTTTTGTTTTCCATAAATTGTAACACAACTCCGGCAGCATCTCTTCCTGTGTAATTTTCTCCTACATGGTGCCAGTCTTTTCCCAACGATGCAGCCATAGCCTGTCCTAATTCATGACCGTTTAACCGGTAGGATTTGACCACATCAACCATATCCTCTGTCCATTTTTCTGGATCCTCCTTATGGCTGGTGATTTGTTCTACAACCTCTTTAACGTCTTTAAGTGACCATGGTCTAAAAACATATCTCGGAGTGCCATCGGCAGATGGTACTTGAATCATAGGGTTAACATCTATTGAGTCCTCTGGTTCACTCTCATAAGAATTATCCTCAGATTGTTTTGGACCTGACTTCTTTGTAATTCTAAGTCTTTGTTTTATTGTGGTACCATCTCTTTTTTCTTCAATTGCAAATTGATCTCTTGGAACAGGAGGATATAGACCTTCCCCTAAAGCCCCCGGCTGGTCTGATGGGGGTGTTGGTGCATAAGGTACTCCTCCAACAGCCCCAGGGGGGTCTGTCTGGGCTGTAGGTAGAGGTGCATAAGGTACTCCTCCAACAGCCCCAGGGGGGTCTGTCTGGGCTGTAGGTAGAGGTGCATAAGGAGGAGGACACAGTGTGAGTTTGTCACCAAGCTTTTTCATAAGAAAAGCCTCATCTTTAGAGCCTTTGTTTTTTTCCTGTTTTTTATGTTTTGCTTCCTTTTCTCTGTTTCTTCAGCCCACACACGTGCTATTTTTAACTGTGTCTGTTTAAGTTTTTTCTTTTTACCTTTAGCGATAAGTGTTTTTGCTTCGAGAACACATACCAGTTCTTTCCATTGATTTCCTTTAAGTTTCCCGTCTACTTTATACTTTTTGCGCCATTTTGTCAGAAACTGAAGATTTTCGGGGTCCTTTTTATGCATATACTTTGAATCTCCCTCTAATTTGTCGGTGGAAACATCGTTTCCCATCTTTGCGTTGTTTTTATATAACCCTTATTGGGTTCTATTAATTGGTCTGGTAAAGTCTAGTGTTAGAATACCAAATAGTTCTAGGAGGATAACGGCAATTATTAATATGAAGGTGAATGAAAAAGCAAGAACTATTAAATTAGTCTGTCGAGTTAAAGTTAGTCATTTATTCTTTAATTAATTAAAATAATTTCTTGGTCATTTATTTGAGATTTTTAATTGTAATCAAATTCTGCTAAAACTGGATCGTATAGTTTTTACTCTAAGTGTCTCTTTTGTGCAACTAGATTGAGCCGTCTTATTGCTTTCTTAATCTAAGGATGTGTTGTGTAACCTATAATTCCGCACAGAACGTCTCTTGTAGTGCACGTCAAACCGTACGTTAACACCGTTAGGTTTCAGGTTGGACTGGCATACATAAAGATTATGTTCTGTGCCTATCTTACTCTACCCACCTGGGGTGCGGTATATCGTTTTGATTCTGCTGTTTGTGTTTTTACTCCCATACACTGGCGTGCTTTATTTCCCAGCGAGGTGGATTGGCTCGCAAACCTAACCCGTTACAACCGTTTCCCAGCAAGGTGGACCGGTTCGCAAACCTGGTCCGTTACACCCTTTTTTCGAGGTGGACAGGTTCGCAAACCTGTACCGTTACACCCTTTTGCTGTAGTAATTAACGCATTAATCACTTAAGGATCAACACCTGATATTTTATCAGAGAGGCTAAAGCGTCCTTTAGGCCCAAACAGCAGAATATACCCTGACTATCTTAGAATTGTTATTTTTTTAAAATGTGAAGGTGCACAAAAAAGACGTACTCACAATCTCTCCCCTAAGCGAGTGATTCAAACCGAATCGATCGCACAGGAGCATGCGCAGGGGGTCCTCGTGGAAGTTATGCAGCCGGCCAGTGCAGCAATTCAGCGATCTGGACGTCAAGAACAGCCCTTCGACGGAGACCACCAGCGGGTGTGCTCCGTACGTCGAGTCACGGCACCAAGATGTTAGGTTAAAAAGTGGTTGACCTACAAAGAATCACACACACAAGGGTCGGAGAGAATATGGAGTCAATAAGCTCTGCAGAGGTAGATGTGGATAATCAGTTCTGCAGAGGGAGACCAGGAAAATACTATAAGGAATGAGCCAACCGTGTCTGTCTGTTCTCAGCCTCCCAGTGTCATAGTCTCTGGTCTCTGGTCTCCAAGAGCACCCCCTCTGCAGTCTCTCTTTATTTAGTCACACTTCATTAACATATTAAAAGAACAGGATGTCATGCAAATGAGCATGTGACTGAAACCAAAATGACATTTAAAAAGTACATTAGAAAGACACCCTAAGAAAATAATAATACAACATTATTATTTTACCTAACAGGTGCTATCTCCAGCAGTCACTGGGCGAGAGGCTGAGTACACCCTAGACAGGTTTCCAGTCCATCACAGGGCAACAGGGCAGAGTACCTGGAGAGATTTTTTTTAAAGTCTCCTCTGTTATTGCTTTAAAGCAGAAGTCCTGATTTCCAGTCTTTAGGGGTCAGTGTCCTGCACTTTTAGGCATGTGCTTCACCACATGTGAAAAAAAAAATACTTAGCAAGGCTCAAATTTGACAGCATGCCTAAAAGACGATTTAGCTGTTTTAAACATTTGTTGGGCCAGGGACAAAATTAAGTTGAGGGACATTTTTTATGTTGCTATTGGTACTGATTTAGGTTTGTCAATAGTTCTAAAGAATACCCACCACTTGTTAATAAATCTCATGCTGCCAGAGATGCAGAGATGGATAGCAACTAGATACATTTACTTGCGTAACTTTTTTATAATAAAATTACTTTTAGGAATAGCTTTACTGCACTGTACTTTTTACTTTTACTTGAGTAAATATATTACAAAGTATCACTACTCTTACTTGAGTAAATGTCTGGATCTTCTACCCACTGTGCGTAACTTCCCTGAATGAAGAATAAGCACATTTCAGCAAAAAATGCATGAGACACAGGGACACTATAACTATAACTATAGTTTATGTCAAAGTGAGACACCTCTTGTTTGTACAAGCTTTGTTGTTTTGATCGGTCTGCGGAGCCTTTTGAGCCACGTAGAGATCAAGTACCCGGTCCTGGGCACTCGGTCAACGGCTTCTACTTCAAAGCCTGGTCTCGGGAGAGGACCAGCAAGGCAACGCAGTGATCCATGGGGGGCATGTGGTCCAGACCATGGGCCCCGGGACTGCAAATGGCTGCCGTGGTCCTCGCATCCCTACCCAGGTGGGAGGACTGCCTAGGGTCTGCTCAGCAACATTTCAACTCCTTCAGGAACACCGGTGAATGGCCAGTTTTCTCCCCTGGGAGCTCACGAACCCTCCTATGCAGTGCCCTGGAAGGCAGGCATAGGAGATGGAGGACTAAGTAATGCCTTCAGCTGCTCCACCTTGGCTCTTAGAGAGTCCACCTCATGCCAAGAGGGATGCTTGGCCTTTTCCCCTTCGGGCCAGCCTCATCCTCCACTGGTGTAGCACGCCTCCTGGAACACGGTCGGGGCATCCCTGCGGGTGGCAGGTCCGTTGTGAACACCAGGACTTCCACCTGACGCAGCCTGTTCTCCCTCGCAGACAGCAGCAAAATGCAGTTCATACATGGGTCAGTCAGAGCCTCTCTGATGTGACCCACGCCCAGGCATTTGGTACAGAGGTCATGGCCATCCTCCACCTGGAGATCAGCCCCACAGAACGTGCACCCCAACATTCCTGCAGGTGTGGGAAATTTGGGCAAGCACTACACCAGGGAGTCCGAATAAGAACTTCAATAAAAGTGAAGAGCGCGAATCAGACCCTTGTATAGAAAATAGGCGTTGGCTGCACGCCAGCCAGGCAATCAGAGTGGAAAACACAGAACGTGTTTGGAACCTCCAGCCATTCACCCGTTAGCACCAGCTATCCTCTTTTTCCCGTAACCTGGGGAAAGCACCAGCTAGACAACTCGCCAATCCTGGAAGAGGGTGAGCTGTCTTCAGTTGACATGCCCGCCGCTTCCCTACTACAACACAAAGAGAAAACACATCATCCACAGCCTGGGCTATCACCAGGACTCCGATCAATAAGTCACAGGCAGATGACGCAGTTAAACACAAGTGCCCTTATCTCTTTGCAGACCTGCGGGAAACAGACAAGTGCCGAAACACGGTACTTACAGAGCAATCTACCAGCAAAACACAGCAGGAAAACCGCGAGAAGATCCAAGAGACTGGATTTAGCCCCCCATGTGCTTTTTATAGATGCATGCCTGGGTGAGTTGCGTTTTGCGTTCGCAACTTTGTTTACACCTAAAACCTACCTGCGCAGAGTGCGAGGGGATACATTCACTCTGTTTATACTGCCACTGGCAGTCAGAAACGAATGAAACAGAATTTGCTTTAACTATGACAATTTTCAAAACGCCTGTTTGTTCCATTTTTGCACCTGTATGGTTCACCTCAATCTCTGTTTCACTGAAATTCTTTTTTTCACTCTCTTGGCCATCATTTTCAGGAAGATTGTAAGAACTTCATGCATCTGTCAGAGGATGGTGTTGGTGTTACCAAATATGGTTAATTGAGGGCATTTCTGTATGCAAATGACTGAACAGGGACTAGTACCTACAGGTACGAACATGTGGGATTTACCCACAGATGACTGCGGAGGAACATGCCACCGCATATTTGATAAATCCGACTTTTGACAGTTCATACGAACATTCTAAATATCATTCATAGGATAAAACACAGGAGAATTTCTAGGAACGTTTGATACATGAGAACCCAGGATGATATTTTTTCTCTAAACAAAAAACCAAACAGTTCCTATTTGATTATTTTTTTCACCCACAAGTACATAACCAAGAATCACATTTTTGACACCTCAGATGCGTGCACCTCATTGTGAGATTACAGAACAGCAATTTTCCCATGTTATTGCATCATTTCATATGCAAAGCATTTTTTTTTATTTTAGAAAAAGGCCATTTTCTGTTAAATGTGTTTCGTGTGCATATAATTGATCAAGATTTGTGCTACCATCAGTTTCTGGAAACATTGAACATCAAGTGAAAGTTTTTATTGTGAAAACAAGAATACAAACAGTTAACAGTCATAAACCAGTCTACAAAAATACTTCAAGAAAAACAAACTAAAAAATGCTTTAGTAAAAATAGATTTTTGTTCTAAAAAGTACTGAACTAAAAACATTAATTGGAATCATAAGGCTGTTTCACATACAGTCAAATGTAAAGGTCACAGTAAAAGTTGTATCCCAGAACTTAGTTTTAAAAAGGTTAAATGGTTCGTATATAGTTGTGAGGCCCAGCAAAAACCTCTCCTAGGTTAATCAGAAAACATTCAGTTATGTTACTACATGTAACACACAGAGTAGGCCTATACATTGTTCAACAGTGCAAAGGGATAAATGTAGTTTCTGAAAAGTCAGTCTTCCAGAAACTTTTATATCCAACTAATGTGAACAAAGGTTACAGTGCTCTTTACAAACCAGCATCTTAATATTTTGGTTTCTAAACCCTAATTCAGCCTTGTGCAAAAGTCCTAACCCATCCTTCATTTCTTCTGGGTCTTCCTTTAAATGGAACCAGACATTTTTCTGATCTTTAGGAGTGGTTTTGACTCAGGCTTTGTGAAGATTTTTCTGTGTTTTTCTTTGGACTTTGACAGTGTTCTAAAGTAATTTTCAGACAAGTTGTTTGTTCCTTTTTATAGAAATGCTGTTTGGCAAAATTTAAACTATGAGCTAGGAAAGAAATATTTTCAAATTGGTTTCCCTAGACACTTTTTTTAAACAGCAATTTTTAACAGACACAGTCCTGTGTCTTTGAATATATATTTAAGGCTAAAACAAACTTCATGAGAACAGTGGCATTTATTCTCTCCCAGGTTGCATGAACAAAACATCATTTTGTTCTTTGAGCTCTTGTTGTGGAATTCTTGTAACTCCTTCACTCCTATTCAGGGCAGAACATTTTTCTTGTGTGGTGTCCAAGAAATATGATGGTGGTATCCTAGGTCAACACTTTGAAAAAAAAGTCTCGATCTCAATGGGTATTTTACCTGGTCAATTAAAGGTTTAATAAAAAAATACCTCTTGTGAAGTATGAAATTACCTGGCCAGAAGGAACTTTGTTCTTTCACCCTCAAGTAAAATAAAATTACTGTATGTACAGTTCTCTGGAGTATGAGGATCGAGTAAACAGTGATGTGTCTCTCAGGCCCTGTGTCAGGTCTTTGCTTGATATTTGCCCCTTTTTGGAAAGACTTGATTTCCAGAAATTGTTTAACAGCTCTAGATAGATTTGAGATTTTACCTGAGTCGGTAGTAGATGGGTGAAAAAGGTGCCTGAATTTGACCCAAAAAAGCCTGGAGAACTATTGCTCAAGACTGCTGATAAAAGTCTGTCATTTTGAAAGCAAACTATAAAGAAATTGGACAGATGAAAAAGAACACAGTGTTATAGCTGCACAAGCATACATATATGTAAAAAAAACATGAACAAAAAGAAGAAGGTGTTAGATGGACGTATACATTTATTACGTCATTATGTGGCTCTGTCTTCATCTAAAATATATTGATGGCAGTAGGCCATCTGATTTACTTTTATGTAGTATTAGAATAATACTACATGGATATGAGCTTGCATTCAGTCACTTAAAAAAAATAAAATAAAACAAGTGGAGTCAATTATCAGAATTTTTATCTCCAGGTAAGGTGGGTTTGATGATCTGAACTTCTGAGCATGGATGTTTCTTCCCAAAATACACAGTAAAAAAATATCATTCACATTCTGTTTTTCAGAACTGCATCAGATTCACTGGCTCGAAGCCTAAAGGTTCAGTTAGTCAAAAAAAAAAAGTTTGTAAAAGGTTACTCATGCTCCTCATGATCAGTATCCAGCTGACATTCCCATCTTCCTGCTGTCTGACACCACCTCTATGCAACCGTTCTCCTTTTCCAAGCCATTGACCACATTTAAAAAGAATGTCCAATTTCCAGGTTTGTGTCCAAGAGCTTTGAGGCCATCTTTCACAGACTGAGACAACACACAGACAATTAAAATGTAAATTAAAAAAATGATAAATGCAATAGGAAAATCTCTGCACTGATTGCAGTAAATTAAGACTACAGGATTGTTCCTTTAATTTCTGTTCAAAGTCATTAATCTACAGCGCTCTTAATAGTTACTGCAAACTACCTTTTGCAACTGAGACAGTACTTAGACCTCTCTTTAAAGAGCAACTCACCCCCTACCAGAGTCTTAATCCACCCACATTTCCTGTTTGAAAAATGTGCCAAAAGGAGGCGGTGCCTTGTGGACCAGTAAACGCGTGCGAGGAGAGGGCTGGTCTGGGCTATTATTTGGTGGTGAGTTGCTCTCATTTAACAAAGTTGGAACATGTGAGGAGGAGGATCTTGGATTATTCCTCTTTGCACAATCTCTACCTCATCTATGTTTATGCTCTCTAATTTTCAGTTTACTTGACATACTTTAATGCTTTATGTGTAGGGACTGAGATAGTTACAGAAAAAGGTTGATTTTGTATTTGATAAAGCGTTTGTATTGGTTTTGCCATATGTTTTGGATAAATATTCTCCTAAAAAGATGTGATGGGCTATTTTTTGTTTTTCTGGCAAAGGCAAGTTGATTTGTATTTAAAAGATTTAATGATGATAAAAATGTTCTAGGTCCTCTCTTAAGTGAAACTGTCCCACAGAATCACAGATCACCCACTGTAATTAACATTGGGTGTGGGGTGTTCTTCATTCTTTATTTCAGGCCAAACCCAAGAAGTTCAGTCCTTGGCTTATCGGACCAGCACTAACATATCCAGTTTGTTTGAAAAATCCATGACCTCCTTTGAAAAAGGAGGTCATGGATTGTTAATTGAAAGCTCCTGGACAAGGTGGTGATCTTGTAAAGTAATTTTCTAACATGCAGTTTTATCCCAATATAATTGCTTACAAATAAAAAAGCAGCATTTTCAAAAATCTTCAACATGGAAAGATGCTCTGGAGATTGAAAGATGCCCATTCAAATATATTCAGTTTTTATGACATATTTAATAGGGATGATAATAAATGAGAAGCACCCCGTAAATAGAAATTATCTTTTTGACATATATATTTTCAGTTGAGTAAACTTCATTGTCAAAAATGTACAGTCATAACGAAAATACATCACCTCATCAAATCCTGGTTCAAAATTCACATTGTTGTTTGAATCGACAAAGATTATACGAGCAGCAATAGACTCTTTTAGGCTCATCCCCAGCCACAGGCGGTTCATTAGGGACTGTTAAAAGAAAAAAAAAAGTATTTAAGCACAAAAAAGCCCACAAACTAACCAACAACCTTGAGATAAAGCAGTAATTTACCATGGCCATTGAAGTGGTGATCAGACTTCCTCCTGACCCGCCCATCACAATCAATCCACCAGATTCCTTGTCCAGTATTACAGGCGTCATTGAGGAAGGCGGCCGTTCACCTGCAAGAGAAATAATAGCTAATTATCAGTGAACATCAGATGGAACTCACTTGTCCTCAATTCTCTGGTTAGTTTTGTTTGTATACCTGAACTTATTGAATCTCCTCTTCCACAAAAGTCAGCAAGCTCATTGTTGAGGATGATCCCCGTTCGTGGAGAGTAAACCGCTCCTCCAAACCTGCAGAACAACACAGTTAAATTAAGTGATGGGTACACTTTGTATAGTACTATGATGTCAGTTTCTGTAGATGCATAAATCTTTTGGAAAAAAGGTCTTCTGCTCACAGCTGGTTTATGGTGCTGGTGGCTGAGACTGCGAGTCCATTCTCATCAAGGACAGAAACATGAGTTGTTCCAAAATTATCGGACAAAGGCTTGATGTTAAAGTAATAGGCATTATTATGGGTGCTATTTGATGAGATCATCCTCCTAATATGATCAGTGAAAGATGAATCAATCAAGTGATCAGCAATCTGAAAGAGGAAGACAAAAAAAAGAACTTTGATCACAAACTCCCTTGTCCTCATTTTCCATTTTTTCAATTACATCATTCTGAAATTTTAAAAGCGTGCCACTGAAGGATTTAAAAGTATGAAAAATAGGATTTAATGAGTGCAATATATTAAAATAAATCCGTCTTTAGTCAGGCAATTTGCTTGGTTGCCCAGGAGTCGGCTGCTCAGTCAGTTCAATCTGTTGTGGCTAATGCATTTCCTGGTGCACTCCATGTGTCCAACAGAACAGTAACGACATTTTCTTAAATGCTCCTGGTCGGTCCCCGAAATAATCCTTGCACTATTCTGGCTGTAATTCTCTTCCTTGCTACGACAGAATGTTATCACAAGACACCAAACACGAACCAATTTTATTCACAAACATTCCAAGCTCGGACAGGAATTCTCACCAAACCTCATCATATACAATGTGACTAAAGTCAAATGGGTAAATAAATACTGTATGGATGCCGAGGATGAGGCACTAACAATAGTTTGTGGACTAGGTTTAACTGAGAAAAATAAAATCCTGGTGTTTCTGTAACCATCTAGTATTTTTCTCTCCTTTTTCAGAACAAGTATTTAAATAGTCAAAATCTAATTTTTTTAGGTGAAACAAAGTCTCTGCATTTAGTTTATTTAAATCTCACACAATACAATCAATTTTTATAATGAATAAACACTAATGAATTTGATTTCTTTCTTTGATGCAACATCAATAGGTTGCTGACTTGGAGGAATACTTTGTGTTCTTTGTATTGTGCAGATATTTCAATATGTCATATTTTGCTTCCTAATTCTAGTTCTTCAACTGACTTATGCTGAAAGGATGTCAAATGTCGCAGTGTGTAAGAGTCAGAGCAATTACTTTCTTAGCAATAAAGACATAAATAATTCCAGTGTCCAACCTTGCTTTTACTGAAGTCAGGATCTCGAATGTTCCTCTTTTGTCCATTAGCAAATTTAGCTGCCTCTATGTAATGGTGGTACAACTGAATCTTCTTTTCCCCAACCAGAGAGTCTGAACTTAACGAGAACCCTTTGGAACAAGAGCATCAGTTTTTAATTAGTGTTCAAACGAGCACATTTAAAGAATGTAAATCTGAATCTGAATTACAACAAGAGATGCAAAACCTTTCATAATTCTGAGAATGAAAGCTAGAAGCACCCCCCCAGCAGGTGGTGGAGCGATGTGCATCTTATAAGTTCCCAGAGGAACCGTCCATGGACTGCCCACCCACATTTTGTAAGACTCCAGATCTTCCATAGTTAATGTTCCACCTAAAGAAAAAAAACATCTTAATAAGGTTAATATGCTTCTGTCCACCTTCTTTACATGAAATAGCTTTTATTAACATTAACTGGAGCAGCCTGAGCTTGCCCTGGTTGTTCTTGCACCAACCTGCATCTTTTATGTCCTGGATTAAGTCAAGTCCGATCTTGCCATTGTACAAGGCTCGTGCCCCTTGCTTTGCAATGGTTTCCAGGGTGTCTGCCAGTTTAGAAAACTGCAAAGAATCCCCTTTGCCGAGGACTGTTTTGTTCTTGTTGCAAAGGACTTTGCTGGATAAAAAAGCAAACATTAGCAAAAGCTGAAAAGACTTGTTAAACATCACAACAAAAAATGACTTGACGTAATGTCAAAAAAGTCGTCTTGTTCAAATTCATGAAGGGAGGTGTCTCGCAAAAGCTTTTTGTAAAGAGGTGGGGTAGACCTCAGAAAGTGTTTCAATTGAAGGCACCAGATAGAAAAAAAAATTTGAACACTCAATTTAAAACTGCAATTAAACCAATTCATTCATGTTCTTGGAATATGGGAAGAAAACATACTAGAGCAAGCAGAGAAACTCAGAAAGATCTGCATACACAAACAGGAGTAATGGAATGAAATAAAATGCTACATCACAATGCTTTCCAAACTAAATAAATAATAAGAATAAGAGATACTTTAATAATCCCCATGGGGAAATTAAGTTTCAGTACTACAACCAATCCAAGATCCTACAAGCCGTCACAAACATTAACACAGTACAGGATTTGGAAAACTCTGGAGGCAGCAAGGTTTCCCAGCGCCCCTTTTAGCAGATAGGAAGGAGTCACAGAAGGTAGGGGGGGTGAACAGAAGAAAAAAATGGGCAACTCTGCCCAGCCCCCTACAGAGAGCCGGGCCGGGTTGCTTAAAAAAACCCACTGCAAAAACATAAGCACATGAATCAGTCATCACATTTAAGGACACTAATGGGACCGGTGGGGGGGGAATCGGTCGCTCCCATCCAGTGCTTGCCAGTATCTCACTGTCCGAAGAGTGGGCAGGAGACTGTAAGGTTAACAACGAGGACATTGAACTCAGGGAGCGTGTGTTTCTGTAGTTGTGGCGTGAAAGTCCGTGCGCGTGTATGTGTGTGCGTCAAGTAGGTAATACTGTGAACTCTCCTATCAGTCCCATTGCTCACAGACTCATGTAGACACAGGGATGGTGTGGGAGTAGGAGCCTCCGTTTACATTCTTCTCTTCGGAGGGGGAGTTTATGATGTCTAGCTTTTCAAGGCTGTACCAGGATCCAATTCAGATAGCATTTTTAGTTCAGGCTGTGGCACTTTTCAGCCTTAAAGTTTTTTCAACAGTCTCATAGCCACAGTGGCGCTCCAAACATCCGAATAATGGCTCAGTTTCCATCAGCCCGGCTGAGAAACTTCTCCAGGTTGTTTCCCACCTTGCGTACGAGTTCCTCCACCGCATCCTGTTTGCCAGTCATGGCATCTAGTTTATGGTTTTGCTCGTTCAGCACATTAGTCTGAGTGTTTACAGCACTGCATAATCCTTCCTGAAGCTGCAAAAGCTTGCCAATTACTTCTGACCACTTCTTTTTGTGATACATCAGGAATCCACCCAATCCAAACAGCAGAAACTCGATTATCATGAATCCAGTTATGTAGATATCTTCCACGTCCTCCGCTGACATCATCGACAGACATATGATCTTCCACTTACTCCAGGAATCCATCGTATATCCTGACGGGTATGTACCGGCAGGGCAGGCGGGTTCCCCCTTCCCCAGTTTTCGGGTTGAAAAATTTTATCATTTGCATTCAGAGACCAGCTGACCAGATCCATAGTTGCTTTCTGAGAAGAGTGCAGACAGGTGCTCCAGATAGGACAAGACAGAGAGAGCAGGGGGTGGAATGGAACACGAGGGAGGAGAAGAGAGAAAAGCGTCTGTCCTCGTCGAGAGCCGGAAGAAGAGAAATATGAACCTTCCTGAGTTAAACTAACTTTCAGTCATGTTTTGACACGGAATTGTTATCCTTTGAGTCTAGTGATCCCTCTTTGTGTTTTTAAATATTACTGTGTACTTCATCTTGTTCTTTGAGTTTAGAATAATAGTCTCTTTACTGTACTACTCAGCAAAATCAACATTTACCATGAAAATTCCTGAACCTGCAAGCCTGCATTGTATTCTTTTGTGCAAAAATCTTTTACATCTCGTCTCCCAACACCTATGGACATCTTCATTGGAGCAATTTGTCAGACTCACTCCCTCACTCCCATCTAATTATTGTCTGCACATGTCTCCAATCACAGTCACCACCTGATCCCATTCCTCCATATATTTAAGCCCTTCACCACCTCTCACTCCCCGTTTGGTTCATACTGTTTCTTACCCTGTGGAGTCTCAGTCTGGTGTCCTCCCATCTTATCATTCTCTGCTTCAACATTATTCTAATAAATCATCATCATCGCTCACCCGCGTCTGGGTTCATGCTGCATCCTGGGACACATGCCCTGACAAATTTCATGTCAGCACATTCTTGTCTTTTTTCATCCCAGGAAAATACAATGGATATGCAACTTTTTGAGCCACAACTGAATGTCCTCATGTACTTTTTACACAATGTCCTTGCCTTTTTGTACAGGAGAAAATTTTCTTTGCAGCCTTAAGTTGCTATGCTATTTATTTAGAACCTTGTTTTGTATAAAACATTTTAGAATTTACTAATGAAGTACACTAAACGAGGACATTTAAAGTCAAAAAGGCATAGGCCATTTTATTAACTAACCCTCAGCTTTTTGGTCAGATATAGACATCTACTATAGATATCTCCACATTATTTAATTTTGTACTTTTAATCTACATTCTCATATTTAGATGTAAAGATGTCAACTTTTCTCTCATGTTAATTTACTTGGAGGATTTATCAGTCAAGCAACAAAAAAAAATAAAATCAAAGGAGAGACACCTGCGATCCCCTGTAAGTAATTTCATTCTTTTTTCACTAAACTACAGTATAGGTTGTTAAACAGGAACATGAGTATGTTAAAGAGCAAATCGCCCCCAAATCAACTTTTGCTTGCTAATAAACTGTATAAATAAACAGTGCTATCTACATTTCTGGTAATTGTTTTGGTAGGGGGTTTGGGGGGGTGCATTGGGAGGAGTGGCCCTGGCCGAGGTCTGCACCCTGAGTGCTTTTCTAGTTAATACATTTTCCGAAGAGTTAAGGGCAGCACCATTTTGGAAGCTTGATGTTAGCCAATTTATCCATTCCACAACCAATGTTGATATTAGCTTACAAGTTTCAACTGTCTGACACAAACTGGTGAAAACGTTCGAACACACCTCAGGAACCACAAAGGCTTAACCCACCAGAAACAGTTAGTATTGTGAGTTTAAAGCCTGGATTATACTTCTCCATCAGCAAGTTTGCACCCACACACAAGACATATTGACGGAGACATTTTCCATTTATACTTCTCCATTGGTGTCAGTGTAGCAAAGCAATTCTCCACCAGGACAGCAGGGGGGGCAGACCTTTTCTGGCTAGTTGAAGAAAATGTATTTACTTCAGCTTGTAAACGCACATCCACGCAAGGAGCTATGGCCCAACAGAGAGCGAGTTTTGATTGAGCTGGAAAGCTTTTTACTAGAAAATTCAGCTCATAGAATACTCAAAAAATGCATTGAAAAAAACAGCGGTCTGTTTTGTTGTTCTCTACACCTCCTGTTGTTCAAAATCACCAAAAGACCATATTAGATGAACAGGCATTGCAACTAAAAGCATCTAGTGCTCTAAAGCTGCAATGACTACTTATTACATCAACTATAGAGCACCGCTCTGGTAAAATGATCTTGGGCTGATGTTGAGCTGACTAATTACAAGCGTGTGCTCTCTATTTCGTTCGACGGATAGTTAGAAAATAGGGCTCTACTCCGTGCATCCTTGAGTAGGTTATGGAGAGACCTTGCGTCGATGGATAATGGCGTTGCATCTATCCATTCTGACTTAGATGTAGAAGTATAAACTAGGCTTAACATCAATACCAATGGACCAAGAGGGTACAAAAAAAAGGCCTATGCTCCAAAATCAAAACCTTTGAGCATGTGTACAATTTGTAACTGATAACTGCCCCCAAGCTAAAAACCTCTTGAGGAGATTTTATGGGCAGTTATAATTAATATTGATAGATCTGGCCACAACTTCAGGAAGAAGGCTTTTGAGGAGTAAATGTAAGCAAACTGTCAAGCATTGTGGTGGCAGCGTCATGTTGAAGAACTGCTTTGGTCCCAGGGTTACTAAGCCATCCATCCATCAAGTTAGATTGTGAAGAAATAAATAAATAGAATAATTACTTACATAATCACATACAGTGGGGGAAAAAAATACTTTGGCAGCCACTGATTGTGCATGTTGAACCACTTAAAAAGACGAGGTCTGTAATTTTCATCATCGGTACACTTCAACTATGAGAGACAGAATGTAAAAGAAAAATCCAGAAAAATCCCATTGTATCATTTTTAAAGAACTTATTTGGATAATGGTGCAGATAGATAGATATAGAATAAGTATTTAGCACCTACAGACAAGCAAGAATTCTGTCCACCACAGACCTGTTACTTTTTCTTTAAGAAGCAAGATCGCACTGTGTGGGGTACACATGATCTTGAGAACGGGGAGGAACGGGTCAATCACCAAGAGAGCTGGGACCACCGTAGCAAAGGTTACTATTACTAACCCACTAAGTAATCATGGACTAAAATCTTAAAGTCTCCCTGCTTGGGCCAGCACATGTCCAGGCCCGTCTAAAGTTTGCTAGAGACCATCTGGATGATCCAGAGCAAGATTGGGAGAATGTCATGTGGTTAGATGAGACCAAAATAGAACTCTTTGGTATAAATGCCATTTGCCATGTTTGGAGGGGGAAGAATGCTGAGCTACATCCCAAGAACACCATACAAACTGTAAAGCATGTGGGTGGAAACAATATGGTGTGGGGCTGCTTTTCTGCAAAGGGGACAGGATGACTGTTCCGTATTAAAGAAAGGATGAATGTGGCCATGTATCGTGAGATTTTGGGCAGAAACCTCCTTCCATCAGTGAGAGCATTGAAGAGGCCAGGCTGGATCTTCCAGCATGGCAATGATCCTAAACACATCGCCCAGGCAACAAAGGAGTGGCCTAGCCAGTCTCCAGACCTATAGAGAATCCAATCCAATAGATAATCTGTAGAGGGAATTGAAAGTCTGTGTTGCCCAGTGACAGCTCCACGGCTCTAGAGAAGACCTGCATGGAAGAATGGGCCAAAATACCAGCTCCAGTGTGTGCAAACCTGGTGAAAACCTACAAGAAGCATTTGATTGTCGTCATTGCCTAACGAGGTTACTTTACAAAGGATTGAAATGAACTTTTGTTATTCGTCAAATACATTATACAAATTAATTCTTTAAAAACCATACAATGTTATTTCCTGGATTTTTTCCCTACATTCTGTCTCTCATACTTACGTACGAAGTGTACCTATGATGAAAATTAGACCAAACCTCCCCCACCCTTTTAAGTGGGAAAGCTTGGACAATTGGTAATGCCAAATACTTTTTTGCCCCAACGTATGCTAATACACAATTCGTTATTACAATAAGAGGATAAAAGCCTATGAGACTGCCTAGCATTGTGGTTTTCAGAATTCAGCCATATTTAAAACGCGAATAAAAAAAAGGCAACAGTAATTTAAAAATGCATGTTGTAACTCAGTTCTGCTTGAGCAACAGCAGCATCAATAAAATGATCTATATATTCATTTTGGAAAATGTGTTTTTTACCTTTAGTGCCAAATGTAGCTACTTATCATACCAACATTTGCTCTTATTGTAGGTGCACTATTTAAATGAACAATCTCCAATTAAGAGTGATTGAAGGCAAAAACATTTGTTTCACATAATTGAATATAAATTGAGGCATTAAATAGTTGAAAGAACATAAATTTACTCAGATTATCTTTGATGACCAGAAACATAGGTGGGGCAGATATGTGTGAAAGAGGCAAACACTTTTTCACAGAACTACAGGTCTCTTCTTGCTTCTGATAAACTGTAGAAGATGGACGGAAGCAATGCTTCCATCACTAAATGCAACACCATTTTTTGTACTAAAGAGTGCATCTCTAAGCGACTGATTCATGATGACCACACCTTTGTCATCAGTCCCAACAAACCCTCCACAGGACAACCTTTTTTAACATTTGAGCAACGTCATGGACACATTTGATAATCATCCGAAACATTTGTTGAGCCCTATTCTAGTGTTGCTAGATTGCTGCTGCAATACAAAAAATGTGCAGTCAGGACTCCACTGAGTAACTGCTCCAAACAGCTGAAATTCATCATTAACAATAAACATTTAACTTTGACATCAATTCTGTAAATTTAATCTGCGCTAACGATCATTTCAGGAAACTTCCTTAGCCATCTGTATCTGAGATGTATGTGTGACATTTTACCACAAAGATGACTTTTCCACGTGCTCCCTTACAATGTTGTTGCTCATAAATTTTGCCAGGTATGGTGGCATGGGGATCCCTTCCCTGGCCAGTTTAATGGTTGGCTCAAACAGCTTGGCCCAGGGGAGCCTCCCGTACTCCCTGTGGAGAACATCGTAGCCCAGCAGCTCTCCGGGAACACCAATCCACTGACTACCTGCAACATTGAGGTGGAAAACAAAGATAAAACTATTTTGGAAGCCAAAAATGAAAAACATCTCACTACACAAAACTATTAAGAGTAACTCTTAGGTTGGTGGGGGTTAAAGAAGAACTACATTTTTTTACTAGCTATTTTGATTTCTTTTTAAAGTTATAGTTTAAATGGTCTTAATGTAAATGTATACAATCCTGGTCAGAGATTTACTCATTTTACTTACTTATTTGATCCATCCTTTTTTCAGGGGGGAAATACAACAACTGGGATCAACGATCGGAAGTTATTGTTACTTTTCTATATATACACAGGGTCCAAATTAAAACTACAGGCTCAAATAAATCACACCTGCTCAAGTATTTGCCTTTCTCTTAGTAAGTTGTGCCTTGATCATGTACTTATGGAAACTCTGGGAGAAAATGACTATTGAGAGTAGCACATGTTTTCAATGGTGTTGAGTCAGTATTTTTCCAGAAGCTCAGTGTTAACCTGTTTTATCCATTTCAAAACCGGTTTAGATGTGCGTTTGCAATCATTATCCTACTAGGACACCCAACTGTATCCAGGTCTGACTCAGTCTGATAAGGATTTTCAAGGAAAACCCAGGAACAACCAACACTGAAGGCCATTTTAACTAAAAGATGTTGTATTAGCAGTGTAACTGTCCACAGTGAAGCCAGTTTAGCATCAGCGTTGATTAAATGGTGTTGGTGATAGAGAAAGAAGCTCCTAATCCATAGTGTTCTTGTCAAGACCAAGACCAGAGCATACCAAGATTGAGGCAAGATCAAGACTTTGAGGGAGACGAGACAAAGTCCAAAACCAAGACCAAACCATGGCAAGAAAATTGCTGTAATGATAACAATAAAAGGTGCTATAACTGACCAACTGGTTTTAATTTTTTCAGTTAGTTGCACTGCCACAACATTTAGGGGGAACCCCAACTTGTATTTAAGCAAACTTTCAACTACATGACATAAAATAATTAATAAAAAATAAAAAGCTGGTAACAGGTTAGACATACAAATCTGAGCTTTTTGGAGAGCACGCATCCTGCTAATTGGTAACTGAATTAGCATCAGCTACAGGCAGAATGAGGGGAGACAACATGTGGAGAACGAGGACTTAACTCAGTGTTCTTACTTTTTATGTGTTGTACACTTATAAAAAAATTATATTAATATTTATACTGGAAATTTTTTCTTCCTCTTATTTTCTCATCCATACCATGTAGAAACACCGGTGGCGGTGTTGATTAGTGAAGGTACAAAACTTTATTGGTTGTATTTGAATGCAGCCACAAGTTTCATACTAAGATGCAGTCAAAAGAAGGAATTTTGTAACTTTGGTCATGTGTGAACGAGACCAGAAATTTTATAAAATAGTCTCAAGACCGGTCTCGAGAACCAGAACACCACTGTTCCCTAGTTAACATGTTTAAGCTTGACCAAACCTGCACAATTTTGCACATGCACACACTGACCATCCATCTGGTCTCCAGGGAAAAGTTATGTCATCAGATAAGGCAAACAATAAGTCATTTGACCACGATGACAAAAAGTATTTTTGAAGAAGTAAGGGTGATTTCGGCTGCATTTACTGAAGAACCATAACATTTTCTATAAAAGTATACATTGTATACAAAATAAACTAGTAAAATAAAAAAAGGGCAGAAATGACATTTAAACTGTATACCAGAGGCTGCTTACCTGTGGATAGTCTGAATGTTGTGGGGCAGTCTTTTAACAGGGAATCTTTGAATGACTTTGGGACTGTCTCTCTGAAGTTGTAAACTTTAACATTGCCTGAGAACAAATGAGCAACTGAAGTAAGTCACAAATTATTAACTGTCTTCAAGTTTTAGTTCACAAACTTTTCAGTTTCAGAGAAAAATGTAAGTGGCAGGGATTAGTATGTTCTGTAATCAGCCAAGCATACTCATCCCAGGGGCATATCGACAAAATAAACAGCCCCTAAGAATATGTATAGGATGTAAATTAGCAAGAATCTGGTGATATAATATGTATTACAATACAGGGGAGACGATACGATATACTGCGATATATAATGAGTAAAACAATATTGTAATTTTTTTAACTAAATTTAACTGTAGAAAAACTGTCACAACATTTTAAACACTCCAACCTGTTTAATACTTTAATACATACAGTTTTATTACTAGATCTAGTTGTTTCACTGGAACGAAGAAGGTGAAAACAGCCACCAACTAGAAGTCATACTTTTAATTTTTCTACAAAAATTACTGGCATTAATGGTTCCATTCAAATTCTGAAAAAAAAAATCTATACTTTGCTTTTGAATATTGATACGGTATCGATACAATATTGTGACATAAAAATTTTGTCATATCACATTAATGCAGATAAATTCCTAAAATGAACTCTGCATGCACAAACTGACCCACCCTGTTTATTGCCCATATCAACCTGCTGCTTTCACCAAACTGCATCTGTGGTTCCACGTGAACGTCTGTTCTCAGTGGTAGACCACTGGGATTATCGGGATATATATCTATATAGATATCTATATCTATATAGATCTATAGATATATCTATATATATCTATAGATATATCTATATATATCTATAGATATATCTATATCTATAGATATATATATATATATCTAGATAGATATAGATCTAGATAGATAGATATAAATCTAGATAGATAGATAGATAGATAGATATAAATCTAGATCGATAGATAGATAGATCCACAGGAGACGGACAACAAACCTGTTTTATTTCTTACAACCACTATAGAGCCTCCTCCAATTCCCATACTCTGAGGATTGACCACGGATGTGCACAGGAGAGCTGCAATGGCGCCATCTACTGCTGAGCCGCCCTGCAGAAGCATTTTCCTGGAAAACAAGTTCAGGATTTATGTGAACCCAATAACTGACACCGACAGGCAAACAATGATGTGTCATTGTAGAGCTTTAACTCCGTGGTGTGTGTGTGTGTGTGTGTGTGTGTGTGTGTGTGTGTGTGTGTGTGTGTGTGTGTGTGTGGGAACGACCAGGTGTCATGGTTCCCAGGTGTTTGTGTTTGGTTAGTTATTTTCCTTATTTAGTTCTATTATCATGTTCAGTTATTCTTTGTTTCTACTAGTTATTTCTGCACTTTCTTGTTTCTATATTTCTCCTTGTTCTTAGATGTTTTTCACCCTTTGCTCCTTTCTATTTGTATTCCTCTTTAGATAGTGTCCTTATTTATTTCTTCCTTCTGTCCACTGTTTCAGTTAGATTCCTCCCTTGACCTATTATCCTTTTTAGTTTCTTAGAGTCTTTTGTATCCCAGCCATTTTACCTCCTGTCCCAGTTGATTACTTCCACCTGCTCTCTCCCTCTCACCTGCATCTGCTCTCACTAATTGGTCATTGGTCTTCTCAGTCACTTCCTCCCCAGTATATATTCACCTCTCCTTCAGTCACTAGTCGCTGGTCCGTCGTCATTCTTTCCCGGTTTGATCCTGATTCCTGCCCAGTTCCTGTTGTTCCTCCCTCATCTCAGCATTTTTTGATTCTCCGAGCTCTGTAAGTTTTTGTTCCTTGTTTTTGTTAATATTAAATCATTTAAGTTTATTTGTTGCTGCCTTTGGGTCCTTTAAATATACCAAACATGACAGAACGGACCAGCCACCAATTGGACCCAGCAGACAACCTTTTAAACTTAAATGATTTAATAATTAACAAAAACTTACAGAACTCAGGGAATCAAAAATGCTGAGTATAGGGAGGAACAACAGGAACTGGACAGGAATCAGGATCAGACCGGGAAAGAATGACGACCGACTAGTGACTGAAGGAGAGGTGAATATATACTGGGGAGGAAATGGGGAAGTGACTGAGAAGACCAATGGCCAATTAGTGAGAGCAGATGCAGGTGAGAGGGAGAGAGCAGGTGGAAGTAATCAACTGGGACAGGAGGTAAAATGGCTGGGAGACAGAAGACTCTAAGAAACTAAAAAGGATAATAGGTCAAGGGAGGAATCTAACTGAAACAGTGGAGAACAGAAGGAAGAAATAAATAAGGACACTATCTAAAGAGGAATACAAATAGCAAGGAGCAAAGGGTGAAAAACATCTAAGAACAAGGAGAAATATGGAAACAAAGTGCAGAAATAACTAGTAGAAAAAAAGAATAACTGAACACGATAATATAAATAAGGAAAATAACTAACAAAACACAAAAACCTGGGAACCATGACACCAGGTAGGCTACATGTCTGTGTAAAATACACCTCATTTGTCTTGCTTTGATTTTCCCACTTCAGTTGGACTGACATTAGACAAGCGTAAGAAAGAAAACTCTGCAGTTGGAGTTGAAAATATAAAGGATCTTTTCACAGGGATGCTGGCACAGACTACTCTGTCTGCTAAGCAAAAGAGAAAGCACTGTTGGGAATGTGTAGCCCTTGCCAGCTCACAAACTTAGTGGGAGTTTATAACAAATTAAGGTGCACCAAAGACAGACCGACATCTGACATGTAGTCGTGGGTTAGATATCTTGACATTTAAAATAAAATTAATATGACCTAAGCATAGAAAAAAAACGTATGGGTATATGAGCTTGTACCGTTGTGAAAACGTACATAAATGAACAAAAATAATGTTTATATTACAAATATATACATAAACATTGTTCTTAATTCTAATAAAAATACTTGGGCTATCTTTTTTTTTTTTTTTTCAAAGACTGCATGTTTAACCTTTAAGCCTTAAGTTCCATAGTTTTTTCTGCTCAGTTCATCTCTTTGTCACTGAACTCTAAACCTTTGATTGTCTCTGCTTTAAAATGGAAAATGAACCTTCCACCAATATAATCAGAAGGGGAAAGGATTCCTCCTGCTGTGCACAAAAGCAGGAAGAGGCACACACATTCCAGTGAAATCACCTTCTTGCCACTTCTGAAGTTACTGCTGACTGATTAATTGACTCACAGCTGGGTGACACTATACAAGTAAGACAAACGAGCAAAACAAAGTCAAGACTTGTCACTCCTGTACGCGGAGTGCAGGATCAGTCAGTGTTTATTTCCTCTAATGAATTCATTCAGTAACTGCACTGAGCAATCAGAGGACCTGAGTGCTCATAGTTCTGCTGCTATAAGCTCTATTCCACCAACAGAGCTGATCAAATCTCTTAAACTGCTTATTCCCCTGCCTAGTTTAGCTCTAAAACTCAACCACAGGAGGCGAAGCCTAATTCAGGTGCGACTTTGAATAAAAAAAAACCCACATGTACACGTAGATGGAACTAAACTAAAAGCATTAGGAACAAAAATCCTAAACGGATTTTTGCATCAGCTTGTGTCAAATTCAAGTCTCAAAAGAAAGGAGGAGGAAGGTGACTTACTTTCCAACCTCGGAGCAATGTTCCGAGTCTGCAGCCACAGCCGCATGTCGGAATCTGCCGCTGGTGCAGCTAGCACCAAGAAGCATGACGATGCACAGCCCCGCAAGAGCGACAGCGCAAATAACAATAAGAAGAATGCAACATCCCGTCAGCCAAGGCTTATATTTGGCCATTGCGCTTGGCGTATTAGTGGGCAAAACGTTTGCAGACACTTCTCCTGCGCTCACTGCAGACGCACAATCCAATCCGTCTAATCCAAAGCATGCGCTACCCTGCCACCCCTCCGCCTCCTTCTCCTCCTTTATCTCCCCTTATTCCCAAAACGAAAGCAATGACTTACTGGATGCAGAACTGAACCATTCTTAGTAATCATGTTTTATCCTGGGAAAAACCCTAATGTCGTGTTTTCCCAGAAAGACTTATGTGTGTGGTATTTTAACTTTTAATAGATTTCACTTCTTGAAAGTTATTTTTTTTACCTAGAACCCAATAATTGTTTCTATGCTATCATGTTAGAGCAAAGTTTGTTTGACCAGGTGGTCTTGAAAGTAAAATCTTCATGAGGCTAAAATCTCCCAAACAAGACCAATTTGAACAAACGGTGAAGTAGATTTTGCTTTTTGGCTCACACTTAAATGTTTAAAATCCACAAGTATATTCAAATAATTTGAATATGCCACTCATTTAAATAAAAGTTAAACTCATATATAAAATTGATTAATTAGACATTGTGTAACATTTTAAAGCCATTGTTTCTTGTAATTTTGATGATAATGGTTTACAGATAATAAAAATCCAAAATTGCAACATCATTTGCACTGCAGGCCTGTTTGGTCTTGGGTCAGGATAAAACAATAGAAAATACACCAGGCAAAATGGCATAAAGAAGAAAAACCATGGCTGGTCAAAATCTAAGCAGAAATTCATTTCACCTTTGGCTGAAAAAAAATTTAATCAATTCTTTCCTGAAAATACTGGTAGTATAAAAAAGGAAACTGTTAAAGGTTGTAGGTCCTATTACATCATGCGGAGAACTAACACATCATTTCAGAAAAAGAACATGCCTTCAGTCTGTGATGAATTCAGAAAAAAACAGTTTTGGGGTGGCATATTAAAAGTTTGGAATGACATATGAGATACTGTTGCATGACCTTAATTACACCGTTCATGTCAACAGTCTGGGGTGTTTGTGTGGTGGAGGGTGGGTACACCTGGTCCTCATGATCATCAGGCCGGCTTTATAAGAAGCTGGCTGGCAGACGTCCAGCGTCTGAGTGTTTGCCTTCCATGCTACCTTTAGCCCTCTAAGTTTTCTGCACCTCATGGTTGACAGCTTAGCCACCATTCTCCTTTCACTCACCACTTTCACTGGCGCCAGAGGGGATCCTACAATGGAGCTGGCTCTGTTCAGTCTTTTTCTGCCACCAGCCAAGATGCTGCTGCCCCAGCAGACTACACTGTAAAAAAAAAAGCTGAAGGCATTAGAGTCATAGAAGGTCCTCAGGAGTGAACTCTTCACTCCAAAAGACCTGAGCCTCCGCAGCAGGTACAACGTGCTCTGCCCTTTTTTGTAAAGTGCCTTTGAGTTTTGAGTCCAGTCCAGTTTATTATTCAGGTGAACACCAACTTGTAGTTCTTTACAACCTCCATGTCCATAGCCTGATGTTCAGTGGGTGCAGTGGAGGATGTTTGTGCCTGAAGTCATCTCCAAGTGTCCTCCATGATCCGTCTTCATTCTCTTCTGAGAAACTGGTTTCAAGGACCCACGTCTGGCAGTCTGAAGCTCCTTGTGTTGAGCTGCAGGGCATTGATCCATACTTTCATCCACGTTTTGCCTGTCTACCCTCCTGTCTCCACTGCTGGCTTCACCATCTCAGTTCCCCTCGATCTCCACCACCTGAAACACCCACAGGCATCCCTTGACTCCATTCAGCCTCCCTGGCGTCTTCTATCTCAAACACGAAGCCTCACTTGAGTAACCCTCACATATTTTACCTCTGTGAAAAGCACTCCCCTACTCTTCCAGTGCCATCCACGACCTGCTTTGGTCTCGCTAGTTTGCGTTCTGCATGTGGGTCAGAAAACTAAAGAATATTTGCAGTGACAATGAGGTTCATTGGGGGAACCCTATATCGCTGAATTAATGAATATAGCAAAGTTGCTTGAGGAACAAGCCTTTCAATACCCTGCAATTCAACACATGCAACAAAGCACAATAACTGTTATTTGAAAGAACAAAGTATTTAGACTTTATTCTAAAAGCTGTTACAACTTAGTATCTTGTACTGTCTTTTTTAAATATTTGCACGAAAGGCTTGTGTTTAATTAAACGTTGAATAACTCAAACACTAAGGAGGCAACGTTTGGTCATTATTGTACATTAGAACTTTTAATTCTCTATTTTTAGTTTACTTTCTCTTAACCATATTACCTTATCCAATTTCTTACCGTCCTTAATAACTACAGTCTTTGATAACATCTACTGCAACAGCCATCTTCTGTTGGCATTGTATTCAAAAAGCAAATATTCTTTGAGGTTAAAGGGTTTAATGCAGCAATTACAGAAATACTGTGCAGCCAAATTGGCTGGCAAATTGAAGGTGAAAACACAGAGACCACCTTTGTGCAGTTGGCACTTTTTTCTCATTTAACTGAACTTGGATATAGGCAGAAAATTGAACAAACAAGCAAAAAACTAAAACCAGTCACATTGCAATGATCTGTTTAGCCTTTTAAGTTTTCTCTAGATTTTGAAAGCTTATGAGTCTTTTTCTTCCTATTGCATTATGCATGTACATCAGAATCCTCACCTATAAGGCCATTCATAACCTTGCTATATGCTCTACATGTCTGAACTCGTAGACAGTTCGTCCCCAGTTCAGCTCACCATTCTACCTTCTCATCTGACTACCAAGGGAGACAAAGGATTCAGTTGTAATAGATCACAGCTTTGAAGTTTTTTTCCCCACTAGAGATCTGTAATATCAAATCCTAAAGCATCTTCACATCACATTGAAAAGAAAAAAACATCCATCTACACAGTTTAGCTAAATTTAGTTTTTTAGGAAAACCTTTATTTTAGCTTTATTAGTTGCATTGATTTATGTTGTAAGTGGTGATTCTTGCATAAATGATGACCTATATGACCCCACCTGTCTCCCGTCCTCTGGAAATAATTTAAATTCTGTGAAAGGATCAAATTCAGTACACTAAGCATGCAAAACAGTCTCCATATGCTGAACAGCATAGTGTGTGCATTGACTGTATGTATAAAAGTAATAGAAAACTTGCTTAAGATGCAATTGACTGACAAATTCTATCCATTAATTTTTTATTGTGCTTGTTCCCTGCCACCAGCCCAGCACCCTTTCTAATTGGCCAAGAAGCTCATATGAAAAACCACTTTTCTACTTTCTGACTCCAACTCTTTTATTGATAGATTCAAGACACGTACTTGTTGCCAGTACAATCCACAATCCACAAATGTAATATTTTCTGTATGTTGCACTAGTCTTTGGGATTCTATGACTGGATGACATCAAGTTGGCAACAGTTTGCTCTGGGCCCCAATTCAAGTTCAATAAATACTTTTACATTTATAAAAATTTTCTTCAGTCTTGACATAAACATCACAAAAGGAAACTTCACATTGTTCTGCTCTCCAGTTCTGTATAAACTGCTTAGTTAAACAGCCCTTTTAAGGCAGTTGATGTTAACACATTTCTGCTTCAGTCAGATCTGAGTAATTCCACATTCATCAGTATATTTCTTACGCAACGTGGTTCAAATCCAATCTTAATGCAGTCACTCACTGCTCATAAATTGTGCTCAGTAACACAGATACCTTTCTTGTTAGCAACAGGATATAGTCAGAATTTTCCAAGCCTCACATTGGCCAGATTGTTACATGTGGACACTGCTAGTTTTAAAGTGTTAATTCTAAATACATTTAACTACAATATCATTATTAAAAAATTTAAAAGTACTTTAAGGGGTCATTTTCTCTGCTAAAAGAAAAGCATATTTTCCTTTGCAAACCCTACTTTGTTGAATAACATTTTTGCATTATCTGAGAAACTATTGCATAATTTATAAACAAGAAAACTATGGAGTTAGATTCTTATTTTAATGTATATATAAATTTTATGTATTTATAAATACACTCTCCTATCCATGTAATTAACTGAAACACTAAGTATTGTTTTGATTCATAACGGGAAAAAGTTTTGAATTACATTTTTTAAGATCTTGTGGCACTAGTGCTGTGTATTCATAGTTATCAGACAGAGGGATAGAGAAGAGGAAAAAAAATACAGCAAAGTTTCTGAGGTCGAAGCTCAAATCCCTGATGGCTGTGTTGACAACAATAGCCTCTTTATAGTAAGTGAGTTATACCACCACACCACATCCTGTACGGTGATTTTAGTTCCTCTAAAACTGATTTATTTAGCAACAAACCAATAAATGGCTGATATTTACCCTATTGTGTCATATTCTCAAAATCCGTGTCTCCTATCATTCTGAATCAGTCGGTACACAGTGATAATTAGTCATGTATGGTGAAACTGAAATGCTATCTGGCTGAGTAATAAGCAGTTTAACTTAAACTGAAATAAAACAACTAAAGGATAAGATAATGAAAGCTTATATGTAATTCACTGTAATCTCTCTCAAGCTTTTCCTCATTGTTCATGTAGAAAAAAGTAAAATCTTTATTTTCAATGTAATTTTTCAGCGCTTGAAGGTAAACTAAATTTAAGTGCATTATACAATTTTTTTATATTTAAGATATAGTGATATATTACACTACAGTAGTAGTATTTAGATGTCTGAAGTATTTTTTTTTGGCAGAAATCCAAATTTCAGAATTAGATTTTTTATCAACGTATACATTTTTTTTGCCATTACTATTGTAATGGAAGAAAATGCTTCAGGGTTCCCAAAATAAAAGAAAACTGAGTCCCAGAAGGCGTTTAAGTATTTAATTCAAACATGTCTGGCCAGAACATGGAGGGGACAGAGTCAGGAGTGCGGTGGACCCAAATGCAGATGCCGTTAGAAGTGCAAGGATGTTTATTAAAAAGTGCTACTGGTGGAGGAGGTGATGATGATGATGATGATGATGATGATGATGATGATGATGATTACTCTTACATCGCCCTACCCAACCTTTCTGACTAACAGTTTAAATAGTATTCAGCAATCACGGTTTATTTCTGAAGCACATCTTCTCCAATCTTCTTGTCCAGCTTCTGGAGAACTGGTTCATGCCAGTTTGATAGTAAAGCATGAACCAGCACATCCCAGATCAGACTGTTCCGTAGTTATCTTGTTGCCCCGGCGTCTGTCTCTCTGGTGATCTGACACATCTTTATCAGGAACATTAAGCTGGAACAAGAAGCTTGCTTCCCCTAACTTTGTCATCTTGCCCTAGATACATTCACTAGACAGAGCTCATGTACTTAAATTCTAATCACATAGGAATATTCCCACAACAACTATGTCAGAATAATAATTTGTCAATGAATGCAACATAATGAAAGTAAAACTTTTTAATGTTAAGAACTTATCAATCAGTATAACATTCCTGTAAGTTCGATTTGTAAAAACAAAAAAAATGCGAGTGAAAATTACTTTGAGGTTTAGTAGAGATTTAATGGATAAGTTAAAGACAGAGTTAAACAGGTATCTACTTTACTACAGATAAGAGAAATGTTAGCGTTTTAAGAATACATTATATTTAAAATATATACATAGTGTGATGTTTTAAAATGGTTGAATATTGGTTTTGACCATCTCAAAAATCCACCATGTTAAACAGAGGAGCAACATGAAATTACAGTATTTTCTCAGAAGACAATATGAATTTACCTTCAAATAAACAACTCGAAAGACAGGTAATAAAAAAAACATGGTACTGTTATCTTTGTCCAAACATCATGTCAAAGGCAGCTGACATGATGATTGATTTCAGACGCTATTTTACTGCTGGTTTAGGCAATATGTAAGGTCCAAATGCAACTGTTTTGTTTACATCTAATCTATGTTATCTGAAAGCTTTAGTGTTGTGAATGATTGGATGAAAGCCAACCACATATCAAAGCACATTTCACGATTGTACTGTAGAGGAAAACTGTAACTGCAGGTTCACTATGACATTTATAGATTCTTCACAGCTACAATCTGGAGTTAAAAGACAAAGGCAGTCATAGTTATATGATGTCTCCATTAAAATCGCTGATAATTCATTTATTTATTATTGACTAACTGACTCATCCCTCGCCACCTGAACTCATATCCTAAAATCTGCAACAACTGAATTTTTTTCCATTGCTCCACAAAACCTGAGATGTGCAGAAACTGTTGGCTCATTTAAATCGGGATTGAAAACATAATTCACAGCAGCTTACTCAAAATTTGAAGATTGTTTCATTTGCTTGAAGTTGCATTTAAATATTCTTATTTTTGTTATCCGACATGTTTTTAATTTGTATCTTGGTTTGTTGATGCATTTTATGTTTTTTGTGTGCCTTATCTCTGTTCTATTGCTTTCTCTGTAAATCGCTCTCTGTGTGAAAAGAGCTAAGCTAACAAAATTATTTTGCCTTGCCTGCATAATAGACTAAAACTAGTAAGGGTTTCAACACCAGGGGGAGATGGTGTGCATTTTTTCAGTTGCAACAAGCATTGACAGCTGCAGATTCTCATATTAAACAGTTTCGAACCTTGCTTTCCTTTTAAATCATGTTTAGGAAGTGGGGAATAAAACCTGTCATCTGGGCAAGCCCACCCCCCCACAATAAAAGAAGAACGTATTTCCGTGTCACTTTTTCCACACAGCATCAATTTACAGGACAACAGAATTGTTGCTGACATCACTTAATTTCACAAAAATTTCTAGGTAGAAAGCCAGAATTCTGGTGTTTTTGGTTTCTCTTTTTCTCTTTTTCAATACCGAGTGGGACTGACCCAAGCTGTGAAAGAATTAGTTCATCCTCTGCTGTCAAAGCCCACTAATTAATCTGAAAAAAATTACAAGCCATATGCCATAATCTGAGTCTATGTAAGCACAGTGAGAAGGTGTAGGAGAAGATTCAGCAAGAATATCATACTGTAGGTCGCTACATTGCTATAAATAGAGTATCCTTTTATTCTGCACTCCCTGCGTCATACCAGCAGCCCCCCTACTCACCAATGCCAGCCCCTGTTCACTCAAATCCAGCATCCTGTCAGAGCGCTGGGCATGTACAGCTCTAAATCCACTTATTCTAACCACTCTTTCCTTTTTTATTTGCATCTTTCTGCAGTTTTGTTTTAACTTTTCTTGCTTCAGGCAAGTTCTCCTGACACTTGACTTGTCTTTGTGTATTTTGGATTATATAATTGTAAGAAAAGCTCTTGGAGGCTGACAGATGAGGTACCAGTAAAAAAATCTTATTCCCTCTTTTCTGAACAAATGGTCCCAGAACTATTTTTATGCATCTGATTCACCCGGGGACAAAATGAATAACATGCAACAGGAAAAGCAAGTAATGATTGGAGTGTAATCACTGCCTCATCACTATGGTAATAATTCAACATTATTATGCACTGGTTGAATAGATTTTTTATTAAGAGTGTAATCAATCGTGCATTTTTAGATATTATCATTATTTTTTGTTAAACATTTGGTTATTTTAAAAACAATCTTGTGCCAAATTATACAGAATTTTAGAATGAGAAAAATTATCAGATACAACATATCAATGACATAAACCGTTCTAAATAATGTGCTCTGAGCCATTAAAAATTGGCTAACAGGTTACAAAAATTTTTATTTAGCTCCTTTTCTCCACCTTGTTCAGGGTTCAAACACTCAAAACTGATTGAAGTGCAATTCAAGGGTAGCAATAATATTGCTACTGGAGAGTTCTGCTAATATGACCAATTGTTAGTGTAAATATATCTCAAGAATATGTTTTTTCCTTAATGTTACTTGTTAGTTATTTTGCAACATAGAAACATAGTTAGCAAGATTAAAAAAGTGAACAGACAATTAGTTTTACAATTGATGGAGGAAAAGTGTGTGATCTCTTGGAATTTGGCATCTCTGAAGTTTGAATTTGATGATGAGAGGCATCTGTCCTGTTGACGTCAATCAATCAGCAAGTTCATCTGAATGAACAAGATTTCTGAAACAGTGTTCTCTGGACAAATTATGCTTAGGTAGAGGTTTGTGGCCATATTGTATCATTTTTGGAGAAATACATTGATTTTGAAAAACACGTCTTACCAAGTGCCAAGCATGGTGGGGAGGGATGATGGGTTTGTATAGTTAGCCATAGGACCTGGGCAAATTTCGGTCATTCATTCCAACACAAACTCCTCTGTAACATCATTCTAAACTCAAATGTGAGTCAATCAGTCTGATAGCTGAAGCTTGGTCCAAACATACTGACACAGTTGGAAAGTAATCCACAACAGAATGGCAAAATAAAAGAAAAGAACCAAGGTGTTGCAATGGCCCAAAGTCCAGACGTCTACCTGATTTGAATACTATGGTGAAGCTATAGCACCTGGGTACAAACAAATGCTCACAAACTTAACTGACGTAAAGAGAGTGCCAACATTCCTGCACAATAGATAAGGTCCTAAAGAAAACTATTTTAAGTTTTGCTGAAGATGGTTTTGCATTCTAATAAATCATAGAATGTTCTTAGTTCTTCCTATGACTAGACATTGGCAGTATTTGTCCCCATGACCGTGTCCAGTACATTTGTGGAGTGCACAGGATGAAATTAATCTTTAAAATGTTGTGTTTTCTAAAGAAATGCACTCAGAACAGTTAGTGTGTTACTAGTATGTGTGCAAAAAAGCTTTGCATCCACTTTTGTGTCACAGGTTGGTAATCAATACATTAATGAAAGTGGGAGCCATAAAAACAGAAACAAAGGACTGGGACTCTAAATAAAACCTGAACCATTCCTTGAAGACTTAAGGACAGAACTATTGGTTTTCTCAAAACTACATTAAGAGACAGAAGTTACATACAGTACCTTCCCTGGAAAGTTCAGAACACAAACCACACCAACTAAGCTCCTCCAGTCTGCTTTACTTGCTTACATGCTTATATACCTTAAACATAACATTTAGTAGAATTACACCCAATTTGCTAGATCATGCCGTACCGGCCTGGTCATGCTGTCCTGACCCAGAGCAAACCTTTTTTTTTCCCACAACAGAACACAATCACCTAGCTTTTCCCTATTGTTCAGATACACAAAAAAGATTGCGACACAAGCATGAAACCCGCAATATGTGGATTAGTCAAACCTGGATTGAAATACTGAACACTGACTGATCTCATTTTTTTCTCACGAACAAAGTTTTTCGCATTGTCTGGTCCCCTGAGCTAGATGTATTGTTAGTCCCCATTAGATTATAAAAAGTGATTTCTTTTTCCTATTTGCAACAATTAGTTTTTGAATCCTGTCAATTAGTAACTGCATTAAATAAACGTTATTCATTTAATCAAATGATTTAAGGTGATACAGTAAGTCTGTGGTTAACCATGTGTCCCCACAGCAGGAAGACTCAGATCCAGCCTTTTGATGAACTGGCAACCTATCCAGGGTGCATTCAACCCCACACCTATTACTTCTAATTAGCAGATGTATCTGATCTGGGTTTTTCCTCAGGTATCGCAATTACCTTGACATAAGGGACAATACCTTAACATTGACTGGTTGTCAGAAGTCTCACTTCAGCCACATGACTTACTGAAAGACAGAGTCAGGCAACTCCTATGTTACTGAATATATTCAACCATCATGTCTGGATCTGTTTTCATTCCCCTTAAGGCTGCTGGATGTCTTCATCATGTTAAATTTAGGGTTTTAAGCAATCAATATGCCACAAACCCAACTTCTTTGGCAGACAGCCAAGCTAAAACACATTTAAAATAAACTATCAAGTTAGAACTCGGACTTTAAGAGGCATGTCATGACATTCTCAATTTGGTGGTTTTATATTTCCTTCTCTTGTTGCAGTTCATTGGCCTCACTATGCTTTGGGTTGTAAAAACAAAGTAAAAGAACTTCTTTATGGCTTGTGTGTGAACAACCACTCAAAGTTGTTAGCTTTGCAGTTTGTCATTACAAAATGTCATTAACCTGCATAAATGTCATTTTACTGACCATAGGCAAGCTGCAGCTTTTCCTGTTTTTTTTTCAGTTTTGCAGCCAGCTTTGTGTCAGTTTGAAAAAAAAAAAACTTCAACTGCTTTAATAATGCTGTCTATGGGGAGTGAATTTCAAACAGTGTAAAAAAAAAATCTACTGATGGCTTCTCTGAGACAAGCGCCAACAACAACAGTTTTTTTTCTGTAACTTTACCTTTTCATACAAATGAAATGGAAACCAGGAAATCAACGACAGGATAGATAAAACAATAAAAAAACTGGAAACTTTCTAGAGCAAAATTCTTGTTTCATGTTTTGATGAAAACATATTGTAAGCTTTCAAACAAGCATATACAAAATGTGTCACCCTTGGTTATATTGGAACCACAAACCTCAGTGTATTTTATCAGGATTTTGTGACAAATGCACATGAAGTAGTATATAATTGTAAATTGGAAGGAGAAGAATACATAGCATCTTTTTCCAGACAGAGGTGTGGTGCACATTTGTGTTCAGCCTCAATTAGTATGATACTTGGTGCCACAACTGTCTTCAGAAATTCATAATTATTAGATCACACCTGCATGCAGTTTAATTTAGCTATAAATACAGCTGTTCTACTGTATGTGGGAGAAAAGTAACATTGCAGATGATTATGAACATAGTGGTGGTAGCATCATGCTGTGATGATGTAAATTTTCAGCATTGAGAGACAAGCTGGTCAGAGTTGATGGGAAAATAAATGGAGGTAAATTCAGGGTAAACATGGAAAAAAAACTGGTTAAAAACACACAAAGAAAACTTCAGACTATGGCAGAAGTACACCATCACGCTGGAAAACGACCCCAAACATGCTGCCAAACCAACAATCAAATGGTTTGCATCAAAGTATATTCATGTGTCAAGTCCAGGCCTAAATTGAACTCCGAACCTAAGGCAAGTTAAAGTACACAGAGGCTATTTTTTCCAATCTAACTGAGCTTGGGCTATTTTCATGTTTTTAAATGGGCAAAAACTTAGAATAGAAATATCATTTATTGCCCCATGGTGCAAAACTGCAAATAACAGCAGAGATAACAAGACTTACTGAGTTTTTTTGGCAACAGTTTTAAAGTCTAACAGCTGCAGGAAGGAAGGAAGGATCTGGAGTAACATTCCTTTGTGCACCTATTGATGCTTTAATTTTTTTCCCTAATCACCCAAAGCACATTGAATTGCCTTGTTGCTAAAAGTGTACTATACAAATAAATTTCCCTTGCCTTGCCTACGATGCAGCAGTCTGCAACTGAAGGACCTCTCCAGTTCATCAACAGCTTCATCCATGAGATGGAAGACGTCCCTCACGGTTGTTATTTTAGCCAGAATTTTTCTGTTTTCCACCACCTGCACTGGGTCGAGGGGGCATCCTAGGATGGAGCTGGCCTTTTTGATGAGCATGATGAGAAAAGATCAACTGTTGGAGCAATTATTAGAAAATTGAATAAATACCAGATCACTGACAATCTCCCTCGACCAGGGGCTCTTCACAAGATCTCACTTTGTGGGGTACACGTGATCTAGAGAACGGTGAGGAAACAATCCAGAACTACATGGGGGGAACTGGTCAATGACATGAAGTGAGCTGTAACCACAGTAACAAAGGCTACTATGGGTAACACACTACATCATCATGGATTAAAATCCTGCAGCACTCGAATAGGCCCTCTACTTAAGCCAGCACATATCCAGGCCCGTCTAAAGTTTCCCAGAGACCATCTGGATGATCCAGAGAAGGATTAGGAGAATGTCATGTGGTCAGATGAGACCAAACTAAGTCTTTGGTATAAATGCCACTCGCAGTCTTTGGAGGGGGAAGAATGCTGAGTTGCATCCCAAGAACACCATACCCACTGTGAAGCATAGGGGTGGAAACATTATGCTCTGAGGCTGTTTTTCTGCAAAGGGGACAGGATGACTGATCAGTATTAAGAAAAGGATGAATGGGGCCATGTATTGTGAGATATTGGGTTAAAAAAAAACTTCCATCAGTGAGAGGATTGAAGATTAAACAGGGCTAGATCTTCCAGCTTGACAATGATCCCAAACACACCGCCCGAGAAAAAACTAAGGTGTGGCTACGTAAAAAGCATTTCAAGGTTCTGGAGTGGCCTAGCCACTCTCCAGACCTCAATCAAATAGAGAATCTTTGGAGGGAGTTGAAAATACCCGTTGCCCAGTGACAGCCCCAAAACATCACAGCTCTAGAGAAGATCTCTGCATGGAAGAATGGGCCAAAATAGCAGCTACAGTGTGTGCAAATCTGGTGAAGACCAACAGGAAACATTTGACCTCTGTCTTTGCCAACCAAGGTTACTTTACAAAGGATTGAAATGAACTTTTGTTTTTGACCAAATAAGTATTTTCTGCACCATTCTACAAATACATTCTTTAAAAATCATACAATGTGATTTCCTGGATTTTTTTCTCTCTTTCTGTCTCTCTCAGTGGAAGTGTAACTATGATGAAAATTACAAACCTCTCTCATCTTTTTAAGTGGGACATCTTGCACCATCGCTGGCTGTCAAATACTCCACCCCCCCCGACTGTTTATTTAATAAATTAAACAATTGAAAACTATTTATTCTTTTTCTTTTACATTGGAATTATGCACTATTTAGTCTGTCACATATAATCTCGATTTTATCTGACAAACTAGTTTCAAATGTGAAAAAGTTAAGAGTATGAAAACGTTTGCAAGGCTATTTAGCTTTAAAGCCATAAGACACATGCAAAATCAACAAAATTACAATAAACTTTTTTTGGTATGATAGGATTATTGAAATTCAGAGTAGATTAAGCATGCAAATCATTACAGTGCAAAATGGATAGAGAATCATTTGCATTGTGTTCCACTCCACCATTATTCAGTCTGACAGATCTTTGACATAGGACCGCATGAGTCTCCTCAGTATCAGGATTATTAAGGACAGGGGAGGTTACTGACCTCCCTCTGTCAAACTTGTACATGTTTTTGCTTTATGATTCTTGGATAAGAAAAAACAGATGTTTGGTTGGTTCAGCTACACTAGACATTTACAAAGGTTGCTAATGTCTAGTATTTATAGCCCCATACACCATTGTTCTAAAATCTCTTTTATTGTTTCCTGCATGTTCACAACTCATCACTCTAAAACAACACATGGGGGAATTTCTCCAGGTTAGATTTTGGACTGAAGCAAGTCAGAACTCTTGTGTATTTACAGTACCTAGTCAAATAGGTTGTACATGTTTTATTATCTTACAAACACAGACTTCATGCTATATTATTGGAACATGTTGGACATCCAGTACTATGTGAGTATTATGTGAGAGGCCAGCACAAAGGATTGCACAATAGTAACATGGAAGCATACAAGTTTTGTCGCATGCATTAGTATTCTCCACATGTGGCTCAATACTTTAACAGTATCACAGCAATTACAGCAGCAAGTCTTTTGAGGTATTTCTTTACGATATTTGCACATCTGGAAAGATGTTTTAGCTTGAGCTCAGAGCACAGATTATCAATTGGATGATGGACTGGACTTTGACTGGCCCATTCTAACAAATATCTGAGTCTTTTGCTAGGGAGTAAGAGCTCAAATTCTTTATGCACATGTTGAACGATAGATAATGTAAAAAGCTTTAGATTTGACTCACCTGTAAAATGTATGGGACAACTCACAATCTTACTGGCAACTTTAACAATGCACTCTAAGCTATTTTGTTTCCTAATGAAAAGCATCTGAGTCAACTATAAATGCAAAGGTGAGAACTGATGCAACCATTTAATGATAAAAGAAGATCTACAGCTTGCCAGTTTTTCAGAATCAGAAATTTTTTTAAAGATGGATAAAATCTATATCAAATCCAATCTATTAATGTCCTTAGTTTTTGTAGCATTCCATTTTAAACAGGAATTTTCACACATCAAACTAAAATAATTTCAAGCCTGAACCAGTACTTTGTCCTGCCCCTAAAGAATGGACTCCAACCATATCACATGGAAACTTGAACAGGGGAACCATATACAGAGGCTATAGTCTTTGACCCAGCTGTCCTGGGTTTGATACAAGCCTGGGTTATCTGTAGCATGTCTTCAAGCTACTAATATGAATAAAGTCCACTAGTGCTACAACATAACAAATAATATGTCTTCCTTTATATGAATGTAACCAAGTAATTTAATTTTAGTCTCATCTAACAAAAGCACCTTTTTCATGTTTGTCATAGCCATTACATAGCTTGCATCAAACTGCAAATTACTCTAGGCTATTTTCAAAGAAGGGCTTAATTTTTTCCACTCTGTCTAAAGGCCAGATGTTTGAAGTGCAAAACTAATATTTGTTCTGTCAACAGGTTCTCCCACCTGAATTGTGGATCTCTGTAGCTCGTCCAGAGTTACCATGAGTCTCCTAGCTACTTCTTTGATAAATGCTCTTTTGGTCTGGTGATGTGGAAGTATTATTTCTTGATCTAAAGTCAAGGGCTTAATAAGAATAATACATTAAAAATACCTCTGTTATGTCATGTATACTGGGTTGAGAGCCTCTTTGAGGCAGGTGGTGTCCCTGAAGTTGATGGACTTTAGACTTGTTGTGGAGTAACAATTTTATTGGAGGCCATTAAAGAGCAACTCACCCCCAAATAAACTTTTTTTTTGTAAAAATGAGTGTCTAATAGTACTGTCTACATGTCTGGTCATCATTTTGGTATTTTAGTGCATCTTAGTAAAAATATAAATTTTCGGCCTAAAACCATCAGTGTGGCTCCCTCTTCAGGTTAAAACTCTATACTGCATTTGAATTTGAATCGCGCATTGCTATTCGCTCTGCTGTAAGGGCTGATGCTGTGGGCTATAAAAGAAACCGAGTCTCCACCCACACCTCCTCCACAGAACCTCCATCTCTTTCTTCTCTTTCCTCCACCTGAAAAGATTGCTTAGAGGGAAAGGAGCTTGCGTCGCCATTGCTCTTCTTCCTTCCTGCTGTCTGTGTCTGTGTCACTGCAGAAGCACTGCTGTCAACATGTCAATCACAGCCCAGACAACGCCCAGCCCTCTCTCCCCATGCATTCGTTGGTCCACCAGGCAACGCCTCCTTTGGATGCATTTTTTAAACAGAAAATGTGGGCGGAGTGAGACTCTGGTAGGGGGGTGAGTTGCTTCCTAATCTGACCCCTGTGGCTGTAAAAATAAATTTTTTGTTCGAGAGGGCTCTGTTTTGTGACCTACAGTATATGAGGCTACAAATGGTGACGGTATCGGACATGAAATTTCTTTCGGGGGTGGTTTACCAAAATCGCTCGCTGTATGTTATGATTTTATTCTTGACTGGACACCATTGGAATCACAAGACTCTTAGCTTTCCAATGATCTAGAATATTTATATGTACATAGAAGTTGATTGAGAAGATAAAAATCAGAACCAGAAGTAGGCAACGTTCTGCCCGCGGGACATAGGAACACTAAGGGGTAATACATCTAGAAAAATCACAACTGATCAGTTATTGTTAGATTCTGTACAGATCTAGCTGTCACGTTATTATTTAGCTTTCTGACCCACATGCAGAACAACCACTAGGCAGACTGGTCGTAAAATGAAATAAAGTTTTATTGAGATGAATCCTGATGGAGATTGCTGGAACCAGGAATCACTGCACGAAGGAATGGATGTGAGAAGAACTGCAGGAAGGAAAGGTCACAGGAAAGTGTAGCTCTTTGATCCAAATAGTTTAATGGTACTTAGGTGAGCCTTACTTTGCAGGTGACCGGGAGGATTCCAGGGAAAGAGAGCTAGGAGTCCGCAATGTCTTATGTCTTATGTCTTATGCTTACGTTGATTTTTGTTGTTTTTTTGCTACATATGGCATATAAATCATTAATGTCTTCGATACATTTACTAACAGCCTGTTTAGGACACCTGGTGACATTGTACTATATAACTGTGTTGTCTGCGTAGCTATTGTAAGTCATGTTGTTCTTTATGACCTGTGCTAATGAGCGCATGTACATGTTGATCAGAGAAGACATTGGCAAACATTGACACTTACATCATATAGTTCTTTATGTTAACCTCGAATAATTAAATAACAAGTAGTTGAGTTTTTTCCCATTGTACCTTACAAAGCACATTCAAAGAGCCTAAAGGATTACACAACTAATATACTCACCACAAACTTCTAGTAAACATTGTTTATGTTTAGGCAAGCCAAGGCAAGGTAATTTTATTTGTAAAGCACACTTTCAACAGCAGGGTAATTCAAGGTGCTTTCAGAATCAGAATCAGAATCAGAAAGGGTTTTATTGCCAAATGTTGGGTAGGTTTACAACATTAGGAAATTGCTGCGGTACTTTGTGCAAACATACAAGAACAAATAGACAAACACTTAAATAAAAATATAATATGCTAAACACATTGTTATATACATGAGTGCAGGTAACGATCGGCGCAAATCAGACAGGTGCAAAAAGCCACAATATGGGTCATGTAACTGAGCGGGTGGTGGGAACAGTCTTAGGGTTATTGTTCATGAGTCCAACAGCAGAGGGGAAGAAACTGTTCTTATGGCGAGAGGTTCTGGTCCGAATGGACCGGAGCCTCCTGCCTGAGGGGAGCAGGTCAAACAGTCTGTATCCAGGGTGAGAAGGGTCAGCTGTGATCCGACCTGCACGCCCAAGTGTCCTGGAGGTGTACAGATCCTGCAGAGATGGGAGTCTGCAGCCAATCACCTTCTCAGCAGAGCACACAACACGCTGCAGTCTCTGTTTGTCCTTGATGGTGGTGCCAGGATACCACACGGTGATGGAGGAGGTGAGGATGGACTCGATGATTGCAGTGTAGAACTGCATCATCTTCATCCGTGTTGGCAGGTTGAGTTTCTTCAGCTGCCTCAGGAAGTACATCCTGTGCTGGGCCTTCTTTATGACCGAGATGATGGTGGGGTCCCACTTGAGGTCCTGGGTGATGGTTGTACCCAGGAAGCGGAATGAGTCCACAGTGGTGATGGGGGTGTCAGTCAGGACGATGGGGGGGAGTGGGGCTGTGTGCTTCCTAAAGTCCACAATAATCTCCACTGTCTTCTGAGCGTTCAGCACCAGGTTGTTGCGGCTGCACCAGGACACCAGGACACCAGACGTTCAGCCTCCATCCTGTAGGCAGACTCATCCCCGTCCGAGATGAGTCCAATAACGGTGGTGTCATCTGCAAACTTAATTAGTTTGAAAGACTGGTGGTTGGAGGTGCAGCAGTTGGTGTACAGGGAGAAGAGCAGATGAGAAAGAACACAGCCCTGAGCGGAGCCGGTGCTGATGGTCCGAGAGTCCAAGACATTCTTCCCCAGCCTCACATGCTGCTTCCTGTCCGTCAGGAAGTCAGTGATCCACCTGCAGATGGGATCAGGCACGTTCATCTGGGATAGCTTGCCTCGGAGAAGGTCTGGGAGGATGGTGTTGAAGGCAGAGCTGAAGTCCACAAACAGGGTTTACATGATTTGGTGATAAAAAAAAAGGAAAAAAAAGACATTCAATATAACATCGGTAATTAAAAGTAAAAGAAACGCACATTACACATGATACACAATAAAGCAAGAGAAAGATCAATAAAGCAAGAGAGCATGAACAAATTTGATACATATGAAATCAATCATTTACTTGAAGGCAATTCTAAACAAATGGGTTTTTGGTCTCGATTTAAAGAAGTTCAGAGTTTCAGCAGCTCTGCACTCGTCAGGAAGTCTGTTCCAGATAAGGGGAGCATAGAAACTGAAAGCTGCTTGTCCATGTTTAGTTCTGAGTCTAGGGATGTTTAGTAAGCTAGAGTTGGAGGACCTGAGTAGTCTTGGTGGTTGGTACTATCACAACAGGTCTTCAACATATTTTGGTGCTAAGCCATGTAATGATTTATAAACTAGTAGGAGTATTTTGAAGTCTATTCTCTGAGCTACAGGGAGCCAGTGTAAGGACTTTAGAACTGGGGTGATGTGCTCTACTTTCCTGGTTCTAGTGAGGACGCGAGCAGCAGCGTCCAGGATCAGCTGCAGCTTTCTGATTGACTTTTTAGGCAGACCTGTGAAGATGCTGTTGCAGTAATCATTCCGACTAAAGATAAACACATGGATGAGTTTTTCTAGGTCCTGTTGCAACATCAGTCGTTTAATCCTAGAAATGTTCTTCAGGCTGACCTTGTTATTGCCTTTATGTGACCCTGGAGGTTCAGGTCTGAGTCCATTACTACATCTAGGTTTACAAATCCAATGATTCCATCATAGTCATTAAATGCAACCTGTAGAAAGTGTTAGTGAAAAAAAGTTTTTTAACCTATTTTGTGATATGACCAGGGCTAAAAAAAAAAGTTTTCATCGGCAGAGAATACAGTATGTGTCTCTCTCAGTAAATTAACACCAGAAGGTGAACATTACTTTTTCATATACAGTGTGGGTATGGAAAGTATTCAGACCCCTTTAAATTTGTCACTTTTTGTTTCATTGCAGCCATTTGCTATATTCAGAAAGTTCATTTTCTTTCTGATTATTGTACACTCAGCACCCTATCTTGACAGGAAAAAACAGAAATGTCCAATTTTTTTGGTAATATGATCGATGGAAGAAGCTTTATATATCCTGTGAATTTGGTGGAACTACAGCATGTAATAGTGTAGTTATTGCAGATTTAATATGTTTTTGAATGCTAAAATACCACCAAAATGATTTTGAAACTTATTCAACTAAAGTATGAGTTGTAGTATGATCAAGGGAAGATGGTTTATATATCCTGTGAATTTGGTGACACTACAGCATGTAATAGTGTAGTTAATGCACATTAAGTAAGTTTTTGAATGCTAAAATATCACCTAAATGAATTTTGAGCCTATTTTACCAAAGTATAAGTTGTAGTATGAACAAAGGGAGATGGCATATGTGTGCTATGAGTTTCATGGCACTACAACATGTAATTTGTTATTCCACATTCTATTAGTTTTTTTGAATGATTAAAACATTCCTAAAATTACTTACAAAACATTTAAACAACTATGTGTTGTAGTAAAATCAATGGAAAAGGGTTTATAGTTGCTGTGTTTATATATATATATATATATATATATATATATATATATATATATATATATATATATAGTGGTGGTAGAAAGCAGCGCATTATATAGAGAAATGAGACGTTACTTATAATCAAGACAATAGATATTTTAGTATAGTACACCAATATAATAGTATAATATAGCAGTATGAGAGGAAGCCATCTTTCAAGTTTCAGTGGCGTGAAGGGTCGACAGCTGAACTTGTAAAAACAAGCAAGTAGAAAGGACTAAATGCTGTTTCTGAGTGTAAACACAGGTCGCACATGTGATGTTGGAGCGTTTTTTCCGCAGACAGCGACATTGCGAAACCTAAAACTCTGGTTATTTCTGTCCACATGCCAACGCTTAAAGCGGGGAAAATGCAAATGTTCACTTTGGTCTGAGATTTTAAAAAGATTCGTTTACGGTGCCGTAAATCTGCGTTTTTGGTGCCAGACTACCAAATCTACTAACAGCCAAGAAAGAATACACAAACAACTCAATATGTCAGCTCTGTACACCCAGGGTCATAATTCTCTCAGCTTCTGCTGAGGTTTATAATAACGTTAATACGTTCAACCAATTAGGCTGAATTGTTTTTCTCTGAATAAATGGAGAAAACGAGCAGATTTTGCCCGTCTCTCTCAGGGGAATCTTCGTTCTCTGACATCTGTGTCTCCTGCTCCAGGGAGAGGCAAAGTATCATCACTTCAACGCATTAATGCCCTCTTCAGCAGCAGAATGCATTAACTACGCTGTGATCTTTTCATACATGGTGGACATTATCATCAAGTGTTTTGAACTTGTGGCTTAAACTTTAAGAATTTTTTTTAAATACGTGTTTCCATAGCAATCTTGTTCATGAAAAAAATTTAAATACCCAACATTTATCTCCTTGTTTGGTATATACACCTCTCCATGTTAGTCTGGCATTTGCCTTTTGTAGATACTGGGCTGCAACAGGGAACATTCAAGCCTCGAGGTGCAATATGGCCCATTTATTGTCCTCAGAGACAGAAGACAGTACAACAAACAACGGGAGAGAATGGATTGCAAAAATAAAAGCTAAAACACTCTCACCAAAAGAAAAATGTGAAATTATTCAAAACTGGACAGCAAAAATTTATTTCAGTTCATTGCCAGACTCAAGGGTCAGACTGCCAAAATTGCAAATGCTTCAATGCACACAGCTGCGGCTCTGGATTCACAAACAGCAACATATCAGAATACTTTATGTTCTAAATAATGTTGGTAAATAATTCCAACCTACTTTTGGCACCCTCTCATTTGTCCTATTCTAGAAATCTTTACAATTCTACAGGCACCTGCTTATTATTGTGCATTCCTATTCATTTCTTTTTTTCCTACCACTGGACTTTACCAGTTATCCAAAGTCTAGCTGGGGAAAGTTCCCAAATATCCAGACAACAACACAGCAGGGTAAAACATGAAAAAAACATTAGTGTAATCTACACTACCGTTCAAAAGTTTGGGGTCACATTGAAATGTCCTTATTTTTGAAGGAAAAGCACTGTACTTTTCAATGAAGATAACTTTAAACTAGTCTTAACTTTAAAGAAATACACTCTATACATTGCTAATGTGGTAAATGACTATTCTAGCTGCAAATGTCTGGTTTTTGGTGCAATATCTTCATAGGTGTATAGAGGCCCATTTCCAGCAACTATCACTCCAGTGTTCTAACGGTACAATGTGTTTGCTCATTGGCTCAGAAGGCTAATTGATGATTAGAAAACCCTTGTGCAATCATGTTCACACATCTGAAAACAGTTTAGCTCGGTACAGAAGCTACAAAACTGACCTTCCTTTGAGCAGATTGAGTTTCTGGAGCATCACATTTGTGGGGTCAATTAAACGCTCAAAATGGCCAGAAAAAGAGAACTTTCATCTGAAACTCGACAGTCTATTCTTGTTCTTAGAAATGAAGGCTATTCCATGCGAGAAATTGCTAAGAAATTGAAGATTTCCTACAACGGTGTGTACTACTGCCTTCAAAGGACAGCACAAACAGGCTCTAACCAGAGTAGAAAAAGAAGTGGGAGGCCGCGTTGCACAACTGAGCAAGAAGATAAGTACATTAGAGTCTCTAGTTTGAGAAACAGACGCCTCACAGGTCCCCAACTGGCATCTTCATTAAATAGTACCCGCAAACATCAGTGTCAACATCTACAGTGAAGAGGCGGCTGCGGGATTCTGGGCTTCAGGGCAGAGTGGCAAAGAAAAAGCCATATCTGAGACTGGCCAATAAAAGAAAAAGATTAAGATGAGCAAAAGAACACAGACATTGGACAGAGGAAGACTGGAAAAAAGTGTTGTGGACGGATGAATCCAAGTTTGAGGTTTTTGGATCACAAAGAAGAACGTTTGTGAGACGCAGAACAACTGAAAAGATGCTGGAAGAATGCCTGACGCCATCTGTTAAGCATGGTGGAGGTAATGTGATGGTCTGGGGTTGCTTTGGTGCTGGTAAGGTGGGAGATTTGTACAGGGTAAAAGGGATTCTGAATAAGGAAGGCTATCACTCCATTTTGCAACGCCATGCCATACCCAGTGGACAGCGCTTGATTGGAGCCAATTTCATCCTACAACAGGACAATGACCCAAAACACACCTCCAAATTGTGCAAGAACTATTTAGAGAAGAAGCAGGCAGCTGGTATTCTATCGGTAATGGAGTGGCCAGCGCAGTCACCAGATTTGAACCCCATTGAGCTGTTGTGGGAGCAGCTTGACCGTATGGTACGCAAGAAGTGCCCATCCAACCAATCCAAATTGTGGGAGCTGCTTCTAGAAGCGTGGGGTGCAATTTCTCCAGATTACCTCAACAAATTAACAGCTAGAATGCCAAAGGTCTGCAATGCTGTAATTGCTGCAAATGGAGGATTCTTTGACGAAAGCAAAGTTTGATGTAAAAAAAATCTTATTTCAAATACAAATCATTATTTCTAACCTTGTCAATGTCTTGACTCTATTTTCTATTCATTTCACAACGTATGGTGGTGAATAAGTGTGACTTTTCATGGAAAACACAAAATTGTTTGGGTTACCCCAAACTTTTGAACGGTAGTGTATATGTTTCTGTCATTTAGTTATGTTTTTTCTTATTTGTATCCAAAATGGTTCTATTGTATCTCACTGTAATTTTTGGTCACATCTGCTGTATACTGAACTCCCTTTGCTCAATTTAATATCACTGCAACATTAATCAACAGGATAAATGATTAATGGGTGGCTTGGGTCCCACAGGATGAAGAATGGGCTTTCTCGGGTGAGTTGTTCAAACACGTTACTCTCTCAGTTGAACAGCAGGTTCTGTAGGATGTAATATTACTTAAACAATTCAAGCAGAAGCGCTCAATAGCTGAAGGAAATTAATTATTGAGTTGGAAACCGATACCTTGAGACAAACACAGGGCCACAATCAGTAAAAGACTGACAATAACTGAACTGTTATCACCAGTGGACCATAACAAATCCATCATACAGTTTATCTGTTTATTCCTTTAAAGTTGCTTGGTGACTATTAGTTCTGTAGTTATGACAAAATGAGCATCATTTATTGTAGCAGGATCTTCCCATCATTTCCCAACTTAAACAGACTTAAAGGAAGGGACTTTTTTAAGTGGATCAAAATTAATAACATGGATTATTTGCTCTATTGTACAATAATTATGATTAAAGGCAGGGAATGTATAATATATATCACAAATTATATAGAAAGAATAAAGGTTGGATACAGTTTAGTCATTTAACTTTAAGATAAATGAAGAAAATTTATGATTCTCCAATTTACAATATCTATATTTCTATATAGACAGTGTAAATTGGAAAATTGTTTATAGTAGGCCTCATAACAACAATGATAATAATAATGTATTTGAAATACATTTTAGACCTTAAAATCTCAAAGTGCTAAATAAAGGTTAACAATACAAACCATTGTATCATTAAAGATAAATTATAGATTTAAACATTTATACAATGTAGAAATCCTTTAGATAGTCTTGACTGAACATACAGACCCTTTCCAAAAAATTAGAATATCATGGAAAAGTTTATTTATTTCCATAATTCCATTAAAAACGTTAAACTTCCATAGATTATAAGTAAGTATTTAGTTGTTTATTTGTACATAATTTGGGCTTCCAGCTCATAAAACTCACGAAAACAGGAATTCAAAAAAATTAGAATACTGTGAAGAAATCACCATTTACTTCTTAGTTTTTGTAGGAAAAAAGCAAAGAAATTAGAATCACATAAAATCAATCAAAATATGGTACTTTCATACTTTTGTTTAGATTTTATTTACATAATCAGTAAGGTTGCCGTTTTAAAGCACTCTTCTTGTCTTGGTGAATTTACCAGCTTGTATTCTACAAATTACATACATGGATTTACAAAATATCTCTTTAACTTTTATTTTTGTTGCATCTTATGAATACAGAACAGTTACACAAGGTTTGATGTTGTCAAGAACACTTGACAGAAGGAATGGGGAACCTGGTTCCAACCTCTGGGAGAAAGCCAGTGTTCCTGATGAATTAAAGTGGTATCTTTATTCTAACTGTAAAGTCATGACTTTATTCTCTCAGTCCCTTTTTCAGGTTTATTGTTTCCAAAATACCCAGTTTTATTCCCAGAACAGCTCACTGAAAAGTAGCCAATCAGATTACTTCAGTCACCTTCCCACTCAGTCAGTCTGAGAGGTGAGGGGGAGGGTTCAAGTTATCTCAGCAACTCACTATGGGTAAAAATTATCTGTAGGTTTGTGACGTGGGTCTTAATGAACTTTCGTGGGCCAAAATGCAGCTCAACACAGTGCTGCCGTCCAAACTTGGTGGAGCTCCCTGTGGAGCTTCTGGCTGAACGCCTGCTGCCACATCAGGCGACACTTCACACTCAGCTGCTTCCCGATCAGGTGCACCTTCAGGGGCTGTCCGGTGCGTGAGAGTGGGATAAAGAGAGACCTCTTTGAATGAAACTGAACCACTGCAAGGACACTGCGGACTGTCTCCTTTTCATTGTTTCCACTCTCATCCTTCACCAGTTTCGCATCGCTCGTTAAGGAGAAAGGGAAAGGATGAGCTCCTCTCTTTCCAAAAGCGAGTCGTCCACCTCTGTGCTGCGGCCGACAGGGTTAAGCCGCAGCCTTGCGCACCCTGACCAAACCGCCACTCACCAGGTCCACCACCGCACTCACCATCATCAGCATCAGCACCCTTCCGGAGCTGAAAGCAGCGAGGATGCGCCCTGGTCTGATGACTGTGAGACAAGTGCGCGGAGACCTCTCTGTCAGCCGCGACACGCTGAGTCTCGGCATGTCGTTGAGCATCACGGGGCGCAGAGGAGTCACTCTCACCGGCAGCCGAACCACCTGGAGGAGGATTACTATCAGGAGGAAGATGCGAGGCACAGGACGAGTCGGGTTCACCAGAAAGAGCGCAGCAAGTCCTCCAGATCCAAACCTCACCATCATCCCCATCATCAGCAGCGCCATGATTCACCTCCAGCAGAGCAGCCCATCCACCAGGGCGAGTCCCGGCAGGACAGGAGGACCTCGCCGACTCCTTCTCTTCCAAAACACCCAGACGAGGCAGATTTCCTCTTCGAGCAGAGCGAGAGAGCCGTGACTGGGTCCACGTCCACTCTCAGCTCGGACGCACCTGCGACCAGCGCACCTGTCCGGCCAGCATCCAGCCGCAGAGCCAAAAGACTGGGCTCGGCGACAGAATGCGACTCTAATCTGCATCCCATAGTGAAGTCAGTGTTTGGGCAGGTAACTAAAACTTTCATTACTTTAAACTTTGCTTCAAAGCCCAACTCACAGTAAATACATGAATCCGTTGGAGTTGTCTCAAGAAACAGTATTCCCTCATTTGTTGGCATCAATACCTAAGGAACTACGGGGGGGAATCAAGTTTTAAACCCAGGGTGTTGGGGAAAAATAAACTCGAAAACATACACATTTTCAGTTGATAGCTGTTAGAAATATATTTGCTGAAAAAAGATGGTTTTAGGGTCTCCAGTCTAAATCAGTACAATGTAGTCCCACTGTTCTTTGCACTTACGGCCAATCCATGTATAAGTGGACTTAGGGACCCCAAGAGAACTTGGCTGAGCTTGAAAGTTATTAAAGACTCATAATTTAAAGCGTAAAGCTAATCAAGTTGTGCTTTCACTGCAACCTGTAACTGTAATTTATGAAAAAAATGCTACCTTTTATCTAATGTTTAACTGAGTACAGCACAATTAGCTCCCTGTTTATTCACTATAATCACCTTCTAAAACACAAAGTTATTAATGACAATATAATTTTCCCTTTTGCATATTGCCAAAAGCTCCCCTGCGACACTGGAAGGATACAGTATAGATAATGGATGGATATAGCCAAAAGCCATGCAGGGACACAACTAACATTTGGATGAAGGTGGTCTAGTCAGATCAAAATTTACTTTTTAAACTCTGTAGCAGGAAAACTAATCATTCACATTTCCATAAAACATACCATCGCCATTGTGAAATATAGTGGTGGCAGCATCGTACTGGGGAGATGCTTTTTTTCAGCAAGGACAGGGAAGCTTCTTGATGGGAAGATGGATGTTGCTAAATACAGGGCAGTCCTGGAAGAAAACCTATTAGAGGCTACCAAAGACTTGAAACTAGGGTGATGGCTCACCTTCCAGCAGAACAGTTACCCTAGCATTCACCAAGGGCAATAAATGTGTTATATCAAAGCATATTCATAAAATCCTAAATCCAGCCAAGAATCTGGTGTGGTGCGGGATGCAGATGTGATGCAAACGTGTTGATGTGTAGAGGCTATTTGGTCCTCTGCACAGCCGTCTGGGTTTGGTTTTTGACCTTTTGCTGTGTCTCTTCCCCCTTTCTGTCCTTTTCCTGCCTGATTACTATGAATAAAGGGCACCAGAGCCACACAATCTGACAAAAAAAAGAATATGTGCTAAGAACTGAAATTTAACGTACACAGAAGCTCTCCATCGATCCAGTTTGACCAAAAAATAACTAAAATATAAAAAGACTGGTTAGAACATCCTCGTTTCACATTTAGATCTTAATGAGGCTTATACAAAAAAACTTTCAACTGCAGGAAAATCAATAACAATAATAATAATAATTAATATTTAATAGTCTGCAATGGTATTTGTTGGTAAATATTTCTGCAGCGACATGACATGTCGTGTTCCACTAGGTCTGTTTTGATTGCTTATTTATTGGTCATATTCTATATTGTGTGTCTTGCGTCTTCATGTCATGTGTGTTATTGCAGTCATCACATAAGGAATTTCCTTCAGGATCATTAAAGCTTTTCTGATTCTGATTCAAGGTGCAAAATGACACGACTGAATAAAAAGTGTTACGCCAACATTTTAGAGAAATAATACTGTAAGGGGAAATGGCGATAATATTAATGCTCTGTTATATCTGTTCCACTGAAGTTCTCTGGTTCAGAGGTCCCCAACCCTGGTCATCAGGGTCCACTATCCTGCATGTTTTTGGTGTTTCCCTGTCGCTGCACACATGTCTTGAATTGATTGGGGGATTAACAGGGTTCTGCAGCAATTGGAGGTATGCTAAGAAGGTAATGCAATCAGTTGAGTCAGGTGTGCTGGAGTGGGGAAACATCTAAAACATGTAGGACAGTGGACCCTGAGGACCAGGGCTGGGGACTGCTGCTCTGGTTGTCTTTCTGCAGCCCAGAAAATGAGTGAAAGTGCTGATTGTTCTGTGGGAAGTAAAAGGCTCTCAGGTGAGCTACAGGTGAAGTTAAAACCAATTAAAAAAAGGTTCAACCAGCGGATCAAGGCAGATTAAAAATGAATGTTGAAATCAGGCGGCAGCATGGGGTCTGGTGTCCGTTACTTTTTCATTCATTCCAATAAGAATACAGCGCCTTTCATCAAGACTGTCACCTGAGCAGCAAACAGGGGGATCACCTTACCCGCTCTGTGGAAAATGTTTGCATAGACGAGAGCTTGTGAGGTATTCACAAAAACAGCAAAGGATAAACGCCATTTAATCACACATTAATAAAGCATACTATACTAAACTTAAAAAAAGAAAGACAAGGGGATATTTCCCTTGTTGCTCTGAAAGATCATGCAGCTGCACAGTGAGTTTTCCTGGCCCTCCCCATCCAGTCCCACCCTAATCCCCCCCTCTACCTTTCATCTCCTTCCCAATCTTTTTTCTTTCGTCATTAAAATCCCTCTTTTTGTATTATGATAAAAAGCTCGAGAGGAGACAATTACTTCCCCGTGCTCTGATGTTCCAGAAATAACTCCTCTCAATCCAGGCCAAAGCTTCAATCAGTCTTAGGAAGTTCCTCAGAGGAAACATCCATGCTACAGTGTGCTATATAAAGTCTTTAAATCTGCTGATGAGTGAGGAACGAAGAGCTAATTAAGCATTTATTTTATCACATGTATAAATCAATATGTGAATCTTTAATTGGTGTGCTAAATGATGCATGGCTGAAATATTCTGATTTTGGGAACAAAGAGAAACGGTACTGCTCTAAATGATTTTGAGGTGGAGTATCTAAGGTAAGCTACTGTCACTGAAGACATGGTTCAGGTTTGATGTAGGTTCTTTTAAAAGGTTGTAAGCAGTCAATATCTTGCAAACATGATGAGAGTTTAAAGGTTCATAAAATCTAAATTTTTTGTATTGTAACATTTTTTAATTGAGTCATGCTTAGATTGTACCCAATTGCAGGTACTATCTAATAGGAAGGCAAGACCCTATTAAGATGTTTGTTCAATGATAAAAATGGTGACAAATAAGAAGGTGCAAAAAGGGAGAACAGGGATGGAACACTCAACTACAACTACAACCTGCAGTAGTAATAATAGAAACATTACTTGGCTTTTCCATTTAGTCTAAATCCAGATTAGATAGAAGCTAACTTGTAGTCTGAAAGGATAGAAGATTTAAGTAGGCTTCAACTATCTTGAAACAACTCCTAACTCAAAAACATCCTAGTGGTATGTTCAAACGCTATTTCATTAACAATTTTGCATCAGTTATTTATATTATAGTAAACCCACAGTATTTGCAGGGGTTAGGGACCACAATTGGACACTAATAGCTAAAATCTGCTAATACTCTAAAGACTCTTGGAGCAGCCTATTTTAATAGTTCAAACACTAAATATACCTTAATATGTATTTATATGCACAGTGTAAACCGTCTTGGCACTACTGCAGAAGCTAATATCCACACTCTTCCTTACTTCCACTCTTGGGTTTGCAGCCAATCAGTAAAAAGTAAATGGCACTCCTGGATTGGCTGGTTTGGAAACACCAGCTAATAGTGAGTTAAGCAGAGCTGTGCTTAGGTATTTTAACTTCCCAAGCTGCATATTCTTATAAGTATTTTAGATATGCTCTACAAAAAAAAAACATGAATAGGCAGGTTTTTCACAAATGGCTTTTGGAGTTACATTCCACACAAAAAAACACAAATAGGTGAATCCGCTAACATTGATTTTCCAATGTGAAACACATTCTGAGGAATCAAGATAAGTTGGTCCCGAAGTTTTAAAATGATATAAGTTGGATAGTTATTTACACAAAAACTGATGTTTGTTTAGGTATAAGTAGATGTGAGTTATACGCAATGTAACTTGTTTCAAACAGGAAGATCAATGTCGGTGCAGCACCTCTTAATTTAGTTTCCTATGTAAATAATCATCAGCTTCTAAGTAAATAACTGCCCAGTGTAAAAGTGGCAATGATTGGACACTCTCTTGGTTTCATTATACCAAATAAAGGCACCAAGAGAGTCATCTACTTACATCAACTCCCTATAACCTGTTAAAAATTCTGAACTATCCTTTTCAAATGCTACAACAGATTTTTGTTCTAAAATATCAGGATTAAAAGAGCAGATTGTTTGTTCTGTACACTCATGGCATTGTGAGGTAAAGTCATATCAGACACAACAGCTCATAATCAGAAAAAAATCATGAGAGGACACATGTATCAGTGTCTGTGTGAAGCACTGTGTGAATGATGCTTGTATGGGACCGAAACTGAAAAACAAAGAAGTTGCTTTCTCCTCGAAGAAATGCAGCAGCATCACACAGAGTCCAGGGTGAGATGTCAAACTGCAAACTCTTTCACTTCACATTTTCTTATGTAACATCAAGATCTCTGTACAATCCCGGCAGAACTCACTTGCCACGAGTACAAGAAGCTAAAAATAGCCCATGAAGACTTGATTATGAGAGTGGAACACAGCAGTGTTTTCTTTCAGGTATTAGCAAAACAAAAATAAAGGAAACACTTTAGCCAACATGCTTGTTGATTAGTGAATCAAGTACTGTTCCAACATTAGCCGACATGTGGCTAACCCAGTTGCAAGTTTACAGGCCACATCATAAGAGATGTTTATGAAAGGGTCATTGTAGCAAGTTAGCTGCAATACAGGGTGAACCATCCGTGCTGATTTGTCTATCAAATGACCTAGCGATCACATACAAATTCAATTTTCTGGTAAAACATTTTTTTAAAGTCCTGGTAACAAGGTTCCTTTGGAGTAGAAACAAACGCTGACAACATCACGAAGCCTTCCTTGCTCCGAACAGTGACCATGAGGTACTTTTTGAGATATACATCCTCTATTCATGCCAGAACCACATGAAGAGTTTTTAGCTGTAAAGCAAATATTTTGTCTCTTCTGGCCGAAGCTATAATTTTTTGATTAGAAAGTACCAAAATGCAGAGAAAACAATGGTTAAATGGACTGCTTTAGTAAAATAAGGAGAACTTAGAGGGAAAAAGCGCAGGGAGAGCAGGTCATGAAATGGAGGTAGTGAGCTTATACACTGTGGCAAGGTGGAAAATGACAAAAGAACAACATGACCTAATCAGAGATGATGAGGAACAGCTGTGGCAGAGTGTAAGCAGGGAGAGAGACTTATTAACACAAGGTGAGACAGAAAAGCCTTTTTCCTGGCATCTAGAAGTTGTCATAGAGATTTAGTGAATCTAAGATGCCACTCTTCGCTACAGAAAGGTTTTTAACCAAAGCCTTTTTTGTGACACGTGCCAGTTGTAACTGTTTTATTGACTGCAATGACTGTAGATATTGGTAAGTGTAGGCACATGTCTATCTTTTCAGCTGCTCAAATTCTGCAATCTCCCTCATTTCACATACTTTATGTATCATCAGAATCTCTGTATATAGTGCTTTTTTATGCCTCACTTTAAAAATAATTAAATTGAAGACTTGCACACTAACATGATAATTGAAGGAGTTGATTAGTGATTCAAACAAATGCTTTCCAGCATAAGCTGTGATGTTGTTCCAAGCTTCTGTCTTATAGCCCGTATCTGTTGATGCAGTCACTGACAGAATAGTAGGTAAGGACAGTCAAGGTATTTGTAGCATTACAGACTGTTAAATTAACTAATATGTCCTTCTCTTTAATGCCGGATTTTGTATTTGAACAGGCAAAGTCACGACTGTGTTTCTTTACCTTGAAAATGTTTCCTTTACATAAAATGCTTAGATCTTTGGGAACAAAGAGTTAGAGGGTTGTGTAAAATAAAAATGTAAAATAAAGCATGTGTTATCCAGCAGAGGGTGCAAGCACCTTTAAGTTAGAATTTATTTCAGAGTGAAAGACAGGAGACTAGTTGTCCTCTGTGTCCCATAAGTGAACCCAGAAATGTTTCATGGTAGAAGGAAGTGAAAACATGAAAATTGGATAAATCAGGTAAAAACACGTGCCTGCTCAAAGTGAAAAGTTCTGAGGTCACATTAAAACCCCAGAATAAAGATTATTTTCTAATTTCCTCCCATTTACAGTTAGTCTTTTTGCATTGGCAAGCAATGACGTTTCATTTTAAGCTCTATTCTATTGCTTTGCTTCTTTAAAATCGTTCTTTTTCTCGGTCGCTTGGGTCACCCTGTCCTTGATGACGTCAAAGAAGCCAATAAAAGAAATAAAAACCCATTTGTTACAAAATAAAATAGAAATTAAAAGAGAGAGAACAGAGGGACTTAATTCTCACCCCCTGCATATGTTCTCTGATTGTCTGGAGTGTGCCAGGCTATTTTTAGATACAGATGGGTATTTTTATATCTGTGCTGCCAAAGATGGAGGAAGGAAATTTACCCTTCGGTGAAATCCACCCCGCTTTTAGAAATGAGGATTAGAACTCATGCACATATTATGTAGTTTGAGATATGGGTTTATTTGATATATGAATGTTTGAGGGGAGCTGAAGCTTAAACAGGACATCAGACAGACAGAAATTTGCCAAAAACAGAGAAAGGACAGAAAAAGAGGTTTCACTGACACACTCAATGTGGTACAATACCACATCCAAAATGAAGTCTGATTTTTTTACTCAAATTTGATTTTACTGGATCAGTCGGATAAAAGTGTGACGTCTCAGCCCAAGCACAAGAAGATGACGCAAATGTGTTTTTTTCTTCAACTGCCTTTTCCGGATGATGAAAATGCACAGAGAAAAAGAATCCCATGGTCACAGTTTGATAGTTTGTCTCAGAATGCGGATGCATAGAGGAATAAAATTGCCTCAATGGAAGGATAAGTAGATCTAAAATATAAAATGTAACTTGCAAAATGTTTTTTTTAACTTTTTTAAAAAGTGTCTGAGGTAATAATTTAAGTAATAATCCCTTACACCTTTCTCCCATGCATCACTCATTTGATCGCTGATCAGTACCTTGCACCAGAATTAACATTTTAGAAAATAATTCTTTGAGATGTTATGCTTCAGATCAACCAATTTGCAAGTTAAATTGAGTCTTGAGACTGGAACAAAGGTTTACCTTCCAGCAGGACACTGAGCCCAAATGTACCACCGGGGATACGATAGATCATGGGTGTCCAATTCTGGGCCTCAAGGACCGGTCTCCAGCCAGTTTTAGATGTGTCTCTAGTCCAACACAGCTTCTTCTTCTTCTTCTTTTTTGGTTTTATTGGCGGATGGCAACCAACTTTCAGGTGCATTTCCGCCACCTACTGTGTAGGAGTGTGAGTCAGAGTAAGAAGATCCCTGAGTGAGAAAAAAAAAAAAAAAAAACTAAATTCTATCTAGAAGATTACTTTTCTTAATAAATTCTAAAACTAATTTATAGATACTGCATTCCCCATTTAACAATGTTTTTAAATTATACCTTTCATATCCTTTCTCTTTCAACTTTTCCTTTAATATCCTCCTGTTTGTTATATATTTACTACAATAACACAATACATGTTCCACGGTCTCCTTATCTTTTCCACAATCACATAAGCCTGTTGGATTCTTCCCCATCAAATACAGAGTACTGTTTAACCCAGTATGTCCCATTCTTAATCTTGATATTATTGTTTGTTCTTTATTATTCACTTCCATAATTTTCATGTTGCCTACCTTTCTTTGAATACTAAACAAATGTCTTCCTTTTTCTCCTCTTATCCACAATTCTTGCCATTCACTCATCATATGCTTCTTAATCACTGCTTTTACTTCTTTGTTACTAACAGGAATCTCTACCCATGTATTTAATTTAGTAGCTTGTTTAGCATAAAAATCTACTATTTCATTTCCCTCCACTCCTTTATGTGCTGGGACCCACATAAATCTTATGTTTGTTCCTAGTTTATCCAATCTAAAAAGAATTTCATATATTTCTGTGATAATATCTATCCTACTGACCGATGTTATTGATTTGATTGCCACTAGTGCTGACAGAGAATCTGAACAAATTATTCCTTTTTTAATTCTATTTTGTTCTATCCAGCTTAAACTAAATAAAATTGCTAATAATTCTACTGTAAATACTGATAGATTGTTTGGAGTTCTTATTTTAACATATTTTTCTAAACTTGGAATATAAAAAGAAAAACCTGTTCTTTCATCTTCTGGGTTCTTTGAACCATCTGTATATATTGGAGTATAATTTTTATGAATACTGTTTAATCTGTTAACTACAATATTATCCCAGTTTCCTTTACCTTTATTTTCTTCCATTTTTCTTTTTATATAAAAGTCTATACTACAGTCAGTAAATATCCACTTTGGATATACTGAATATATAAATTTCTTTTTAAAATGTATCTCCTTTAATTTATATACTTTTGCTAATTTATTTGCTTTTCCAATCATACTCTCATATTTTTCATTTCTATTTTCCCAAAAAAGAAACATTTCTTTATCAATTAAAAACTCTTTTTCTGTACTTCCCTGTATACTTGCCCAATAATTTAATAATAATTGTTTGAATCTCAAAGTAATTGGCATTTCTCGCATTTCAACTTGCAACGAAGCTATAGGAGTTGATTTCATAGCTCCACTGCATATTCTTAATGCCTGATTTTGTATTTTTTCAATTTTATTTAATAAAGTTTTACAAGCAGCACTATACACTATACTTCCGTAATCAATCACTGATCTAATCATTGTTATATATATTTGTTTTGATGCTATGGCACTTGTACCCCAATCTGTTCCTTTTAAACACCTCATTATATTGATTACTTTTTTACATTTCTCTTCTATTTTACTTATATTTTCCTTCCAGATTAATTTACTATCAAAGATTATTCCTAAATATCTAAAACTCTGCACTTGATCTAACTTTTCTCCATATAATTTAAGATTTATTACTGCATTTCTCTTCTTAGTAAAAACCATACTTTTAGTTTTATCCACTGAAAATTTAAATCCCCAATCAAATGACCATCTTTCTACTTTTAATATTTCTTCTTGTATTTTCTTCTGTATGTGCTGAATATTTCTTCCCCTTTTCCATAAAGCTCCATCATCAGCAAAAAGAGCCCTTCCAAAATCATACCTTATATTATTAAAAACATCATTTATCATTATAGTGAATAAAACTGGACTAACTATACTGCCTTGGGGAGTGTCCAACACAGCTGATCCAAATTGTCCAACTACATCCTCAGCCTCAAAGTTCTGCAGAGGCCTGCTAATGAGCCATCATTTGATTCAGGTGTGCTGAACCAGGGAAAGAACTAAAACATGCAGGAGACTGGCCTTTGAGGACCTGAATTGGGCACCCCTGCAATAGATGGTTTAGAACAAAGCAAATTGTTCGTGTCTATTTTACAATGGCTCAGTCAAAGTTCAAACATAAGTCACGCCAAAGCCAAAGCTAAATCTAAATCTACACTATATTGCCTGAAGTACCATTCCATCCATCCAAATTATTGAATTCGGGTGTTGTTGTCGCTTGAGTGTAAAATCCAGCACCTAAACATGCAGACTGCTTCTTCAAACGTTTGTGAAAGAATAGGTCACTCTTAGGAGCTCAGCAAATTCCAGTGTGGTACAGTCATAGAGTGGGTACTGTAAGCCAAGTCTTCTTGTCCAATACCAGTGTCTGACCTAAATAAATGTGCTTTTGAAAGTATGGTTAAAAATTTCCATGAACTAACTCCCAATCCTTGTTGAAAGTTTCCCCAGAAGATGTGAAGCTGTTATGGCTACAATGGGCAGACATCGTGGTGAACCCTATGTATCATGAATGGGAGGTCACTCAAGTTCATATGGGTGTGAAGGCAAATGAGCAAATATTTTGGCACTACAAGATTTTAGTCTCTAGATGTACAAAGCTGGTAGACATAGACATACTGTATCACTAAAGACCGTAACCCCTGCTTTTCTCCAGACGCGTAAGTGGCATGTAACGTAATAGACGCATTTTACTCATGAGTTCAGCAGCGCATCACTTCCCACCAACTGCGTTTTAAACACGCTTCACTCGCGAAAGCGTTCCACCCAGCTGGTCCCGGGAGATCACAAAATCACAGGAGAATTGCAATTGAATAACTTAAAGGGTAGTATACTGGGGGAAATAAATAATTATATGTTAATAAGTAGCATAAACTGACCATCAACTCCCAGAACTGCATATATTTCTATCCACGTCTTCTCCTTTTTAATGTTGTCCTTGTAAAAATGATCACTGGTATCATATAAATTGGCTGATTTTTCACTTCAAGGATTAACTTCTCGTCGTAAATGACAAAAACCAACAAATCAGACCCACAGACCGACTGACTGGTGTCACAGGTAATGACGTTTTGTTTTTTCATAGTTAAGCATTTGGAAATCTGCAAGTGTCTTTTATTTTGAAATTTGCCACATGCTTTGCACTGCTTCCCTTTCTGACTTCCTACCTGGTCCAATCTAATATGCTGAGATTGATGCGTTTTAGAAGTGTAGAGCCTAAAAATAGACCTGCCGCATAAATTTAGGAGAGGGCCGCGACACGCTTCTGAGACCAGTCCGATTCACGCTGCTTCGTGCCCAGTGGAAAAGGTCCCAATGACAATAATGACGGCTATCATCTGCGTATTACGCTTCGTAGACGTTATGCGCCACTTAAGTGTCTGATGGATTGTAAGGGTAACGGAGGCAAAACGTGGTTCTACAAAGTATTTGCCCAGGGGTAAGAATAAACAGGAACTCCACAAGAGACCCATGTTTAATTTTCCTTCTACTACACAACAATGCACTACCTTGTGTTGGTCTATCACATAAAATCCCAAAAAATACATAGAAGATTGTGGTTGTGACAAAATGTGAAAAAGTTCAAGGGGTGTATATACTTTTCCAAGGCATTTTATTTGTAGATTCAAACAAACATCAGCATCTTTTGTAATATTTCTTCTTACAGTGAGTGTCCTGTAGAGTCTGTTTTCTTTCGTATTACTAAAATGATGCCATCCTGCATCGTACTATGAAGTCTATAAAGAACAGCTTCTAAATTAGATAATAGAAGGACTGTATTGCAGGATGCAGTTACCATGCTGTGTCCAAAAAGTTATGTAAAATAATAATCATGCTTTTCTGAGTAAGTAAGTAAATACATGAAGGAGAAGAAAAAAGATACAAATGAGAAAAGAAGAAAGAGAGCAAGATGGAAATGAAGCCCGTGCACAATGTGGTGTGACATTATAAGAGCTGACGGCTCCTGTATCTGACGTCTGATGTGTTCTGAAGTTCACAATGAGCCTCCGGTGAGAGGCTGGATGAATCATCTGCGGAGCAACAAAGAGGATGCTGAATGGGAGCTTAGATCTGAAATGACTCCGGTGTGAATGTGTTTATTAGAACAGGAGCGAACAGACAAGGTCGAGCAGGAGAGGGGAATATAGGCGTCCGCAGTGACTGACGCTAGCGTTACCTCCGGAGTGGAGGCTGTGGGAGACGGCTTTAAAAAAAGAGATGGCTTTCACTGCATGGGGTACAGCAGAAGAGGATATGGGACCGTCGTTATGCAGATTGAGTCACAAGTAAAGTTTGAAACTAGAAAGCTGTTTTGACATCACTTAAAAAAGTTTACATAGGAGTATGATTTTCCTCTCCTTCCACATAGCCTTTGAGTGCATGAAACAAAATGCCCCCGACATTTATTGTGCAGAAAGCAATACAATAACACCAACTTTTACGCAGTAACATAATCTAACTGGAATTTTTATTCTAAGCACATTTTGTTCCATTGCAACAGTTAGTGTATTCTGAATATTTTCTATAAAAAGTGTCTTTTTTATCACCTTTTAAATTGATCATAGTGAATGAATTTTTCAACAGTAATTCATGACTTCGAGTTATCTGAAGACTTGTACCTCAACTGATTGAGACGGTATGGTTGTACGAGGTCCGGTGTAAAATCCCAGTGCGATTCCAGGGTCTTTAAAACGTCTACATTCTGACTGCTAATAAACATCTAAAAACCTGATTTAGAGGTCCATTTTGTTCTTGTTCTTTAAACACAACAGGCCGTAATTTCTGACAGAACAACGGGGAAAATGAGTGAAAAAGCAGCAATAGTACAATAAGACCTTCTGGTGACTAAAAGAGCCATTGATGAAAACCAGCCTAAAAACTTGCAAGAAAGTCTTACATTTTGGTCAAGAAGTAAAAGGAAATTATAGGTGGCTTAAAACAGAGTTATACTTTTTGGCTTCTAAATAAGTTATTATACTGAACTAATGTACGTCAAAGTTTGGACTCTAAAAGACATATTGGGAAATTAAACAACTGGAGGAATCTTGTCATCAAATCTTTAATATTATTTAAACTTGCATTGCAATAATTATTCTGTCTTTACATGCACTTTGATTTGTTTTATTTCTCTGCATCGCTGGTTTTAGAGATGCTCTGTATATTCACCCTTTATCCTCAGTGGCAAATGTGCGTGCGTGTGTGTGTGTGTGTGTGTGTGTGTGTGTGTGTGTGTGTGTGTGTGTGTGTGTGTGTGTGTGTGTGTGTGTGTGTGTGTGTGAATGTGTGAAAGACAAACTGCCGGCGAGCATTTCTTTCCCTGTCTGTGTGTTTGCGTTTGCACGTGCTGCTCTGCTCCTCTCTCCGTCAGGGTAATTCGGCATCCGTGTGTAATTTCTTTACCATTTTGGCTTTGATCTGAATCCAAGCCCTTGAAGCTTATCATGACTTTGTGTTGCCTCCATGTAGTCAGCGATGGATGCTGGGGGTAGAGTCGGAAAAGGGGTGGAGAAGGGAGACAGAGAGAGAGAGTTTTATTTTTAGCTTCATAGCCCCACATCCGAGTGTGTTTAATCAAGCGTATGTATGAGTGTGTGTATGTGTATTTGTGTATACATGTTTGGATTTGTGTCTTCAGCTTCTTGGTCAGAGGAAGGTAAAATGCTTGTCCGAAAGAAGTTCTTTGGACACGTATAAAGATGGTTTCAAAGTGTGGAGTTAGCAGTAGTTTGGTAGGCGGAGGGGGGGTGTGCGGGAAAAAGAGCAAGACTGACGGACACACAACGAGAGGCAGAGAGGGTAGAGGGGAGGGAGGGAAGACACTGTAGGAGAGAGGATGGAATGAATAAGCAATCCCGCTTTTCCACTTCAGGCACTCGCATCTTGCACAGATCACATGCATGCTTCCTCTCCCTAGTAATCTTTGTTGTCGTAACCTGTCCTTTATTTTGTCTCACCATCCCTCTCCTTGTATTGTCCAGCAGGTCCATCTTTGTCCTTCTTCTTGTATTTCCTCTGTCTTTTCCCAAATGTCCCTTTATGTCAGTCAGTAACCCACTGAACCCTTTTCCCTTTCTGATCCTTATACTCTAATGCATGCCTTGACACCCATCCAAACATGCATGCAGAAATGTGCACCCACAAACAGACACAGTAGCACAGCTAGAGGTAAAATATAAAGAAAAGGGAGTTTTGTTGCCTTTTTTGTTTTCATTTTGCAATGGGAAACTCTGTAAAGTCACTAAAAAAATTCACCAAGAAGGTAAGCTTTGCTCTGAGGTTTTTCCCCCTGTGGTTGTCTCTCCTGACTCCCCCTGACCCTCAGTGCATGTTTGTGTAATGGTGTGTCACCAACTGGATCAGTGGCTGTAATATTTGACTGAATCTCTCCTGACTGATCCCTCTGTTCATTTCGATATTTCAGTCCCCGGCTGTAGGTCTAGAGTCAAATGAAACTGGAGAATTATTGTAGGATTGCGAAGATAAAATTGACGCCATATCTTGCTAATGCCATAGCTTTTAGTTTCGAGAGTTGCCACAGGATTGTATCGTAATATTGGTCCTGCAGAGCTGCTTTCAGAAGACTTGGGCAGTGGTGCTTGTGTTATCCTTGTTAGAAAGTGATGATTACATGATATGATTAGGATCATGTCATCAGACCTTAAAAAACACGAATTCCACTCAGCAGGATGTTAGGTCAGTCGCTGGGTGTGTTGCAAGCAGCTTTTGATGATTATCAGAGTCTGTCAGATGAAATCCACAGCCAGAATCAAATCACAGTGTTCCAGAAAACATCAACCATAACAAATTCATCTCCCTATTTACTGCTCTGGTTGTATCAGCCTTATGCTTGAATACACTCTCATAGCAGCAACCTCCTTCATATCTGCAGCTGGACATCCCTGAGAAAGCACAATATGATAAGCAACTGTTGATGCCATCTGTTCGAGGAGTGCTACAGAGTTTCTTCTCACTTTCTTTTCTAATGTGTGTATGTGTAGATGTATTTTTTTTTCTTTTTGGATTATATAACTAGCACGAGGCTTCGTAGTACTTTTCTGCCAGAATGTAGCCGTGGACAGCCCTGCTCCATGCATCGCTTGCTCAGATTACCCAGTAGGCATCCGCTCCTGTGGCGAGAACTGTAGGAATGCAAAAATTGGCATTAGGACTGGCATGGTGGCAGATGGAGTGTGAAGGTTGTTTGTTGAATGTCATACAAGTAAAGCATGTATGCCAAGGAATATTTTAGCTGCCTATGTCTGTGTGCAAAGATTATACTAGCTCCTGTCAGAGAGAGTTTAAGCAGCAGTTAAATGGACGCTTGGTTATTCTCTGAGATTTTGAGTAAGTTGCCTTTACAGTTACTTAATGATCCTATTTAGTGTTTATTAGAGCAGAACTCAGCATTTCATGTTCTGAATTTGATAAAATATGTAAAATGTCATTTTTGGCCTTCAATTGAATGATGGTGGGAGCTTTTTTGATTTAATGTATAGGAACCTTCCACTCTGGCAAGCAGCAATTATTTTTAATTAACCTGCAGTTCTCTCATTAATTGGCATGGCTGCTGTGACAACAACATTTCCCCGCTGATTGATTGACTAATTGGTAATTATAGTTTCATGGCTAAATGAAGTTTTTCTAAATCTTTTAGGACAACAGGAGTGGTTTACAATGTTCCGAGAAGAAAAAAATACAAGATCAAATTGCAAATTGATAAGAGAATAAAACCTCTAGTCTTCAGATATTTAACAGCCACTTAGTAAAGAAAGTTCACCTGTGTGATTTGTCTTCACTGAGGTACACGTCAGACAGCTGAACATGGTTAAAGTGTGTTTGAATTAGAAAGGTTGATCATCACACGAAGCACTGTTTGATCCACAATACAAAAATGTAGAAAGTAATGCACAACAGCAAACCTAACGAGACATGACCACCTACCTAAATTGACAGGCCGAGCAAGGAGAGCGTTAATAACAGAAGCAGCCAAGAAGATTATGGTATCTGAGCTGAGGAGGAAGAGAAGTTGCAGAAATCCACAGCTCAGATTGGAGAATCTGTGGACAAGACAACTATTAGTTGCACAAATCTGAACTGTATGAAAGAGTGACAAGAATAAAGTAATTGGGTGAAGACATCTGAAAAAATCCTGTTTGCAGTTTCTACAGGCCAACAGGGGACACAGCATGGAATAATGTTTTCTGGTCAGATGAGACCAAAATGGGCATTTTTGACCTACTTGCAAAATGCTCTATGTGATGGAAAACTAACACTGCACATTACCTAAAATATGCTATAGCTACCCAACATGTTGGTTGCACCTTCATGCTGTGGAGATGCTTTACTTGATCAGAAAGAGGCAGGTCAGAGTTGATGGGATGATAGGTGGAGCTAAAAACGGGGTAATCCTGGATAAAAATCTGTTCAACTTCCAGCAGGACAATGACTCAACATACAGCCAGCGCTTCACCGGAATGGTTTAGATCAAAGCGCATTCATGCTTTAGTGTGGCCCAGTCAAAGTGCAGACTTAAATACAACTGAGAACTATGGCAAGCCTTTGAAATTTCAATTTAGATGTTACCCATTCAGTCTACCTGAGCTTCAGCTCTTTTACAAGAAAGAATGTGCAAAAAAGAGTCATAGTTAAACACCCCCAAAAACTTGTATTGATTCAGGGTTGCCAAATTCAAATGCATGCCACACTCTTCTCATTGATTATGTAGAAGTATTATTTTTCTCCCATTTCAAAAGTATGCACTACTTTTTGTGGATCTGTCACATACAATCTGAAAAAAATACATTTAGATTTGAGATTGTAATGTGAAGAAATGTGAAAAAGCTCAAAGGTATGAGTACTTTTGCAAGAAGCTGTATTCATGGCTATCTTTTCTTTCTAGTAGGAACATTTTCAGTTCACCAAATTCAGAGGACATATTTTTAAATAAAACATCAATATACAGCTTGTTCTAGCATTGAAATGATGGAATCTAAGCTATGTTTTTCACTTCCATTAGAGGAAATTTTCCCATTGAAGGGAAAGGAATAGGTTCTTCATAACTGTTTACTGCAGCACCAAATTAAAGAACTGAAATTAGCTAGTGAAATGTTATTTGTTCAAGAACAGGCAATGACATAAAATGTTTTAGAGGCATGAGATAAGCATGAGATTTGTATTTTTTACCTAAAATGGTTGGGCAATCCTCAATGAATTTCACAAAATGTGAAGATTTACCACAGTTCTTCTAGGCAAGGTGGAAAAGTACAAGTCAGATTCATTTATGGCATCAGTTGCTTTGTTGTGATAAGTTACATCCTGTTTTGTTTGACTGGGTTCTTTCATCCATCATACATACCTAACCTGAATTTACACCTTCCAATGACTGACAGGCATGTGACGGTACACAGTCACCCCCCTACACTCCCTTTGAACCTCTCACCCCACTATGCTTCCATCGGACTCCTTGTTGACACCACACCTCAACAAACTGAGTCACAGTCTCTACCCCTGTCTTTGCCTCTGCTCCCATTTCTGGCCCCTCAACCTGGATGCTGCTCCAGGACAAGAAGAAGAACTACAAAGCAGTGCAGTCCAGTGAGGAGGGGGGATCTGGGGGGGGCTATCTTGAGCCACTAGTAGCCCTGGCCCAAAATGGAGCCAACATGCACAACGTGCTGGGGCCTGCATGCATCTTTCTACGCAAGGGCTTCGCTGAGAGGCGACTGGCTGTACGTAAGTCCAGAACATATGAAGTGCATGCATTCCAAAGGAGCTTAGCACAAAATGCAGTTTATACACGATAATCACCAGCAGAAGGTTTAGTGATCACAATATACTATCATATAAGTATTTGATACATTTCGTGTTGCTCAGGTGTGGTGTCTGGGGGACTTGAAAGTCTTCTCAGATGGTAGGAGTGTTGGTTACTGGAAAACTAGAAAAAACAGTGTGTTTGTGTTTGTGTGGTGTTCATTTGGGCATAAACATGCTGGATACTTGGGGTAAAGGGTTATGGTGATGGTAGAAATACATCTTTTCTGGTCATAATTTTTTTTATTTATAGTTTGCTTTTTGTTGTCAAATTGCCAGATAGCATCAACTGATAACACAAGAGATTATGACTGAGACAATAAAATGAATGTACTTTGCTTAAGACTCACAGAGGCTCTCAAAAGTGTATACGCTCCTGTTAAAAGCTCAGGTTTTTGTGATCTGAAAAACCCGACTTACAAAGCATTTCAAGAAGTTATCAGAGGAAAAAATTTAGAATCCTGGTACTTAACAGTGCACAGACCTACACTTGTAGCTGTTTAAAGTACCTTTTTGGCTTACTACCATGGCACAATGAAAGCAGTCATTCATAATTAGAGAAAATATGGTACACCAAGAGACAATTCAGCAACTGGACAGCTCTCTAAAGTTGATGAAAAGATGGGAGGGAAACTGGTCAGGAATCCAAGAATACACCCGCATCAATAGAATGCCTGCATGAGAGAAAAATTAACGCTTTGAGTGACCTAACCCAGGTAATGTCCAGGATGCAGTTTGACAGAATCTCAGTTGCAGGTGGCTTTGGTCGAGAGATGTCCAAACAATCGAATAGATTTGGAGGACATTTGCAAAATAGAGTGGGCAACTCTTAGCAGGTTCAGATTCAGGATGCTGACAGACTCCCAAAGAAGAAGAATAAAAAGCAGCTTTAATAAAGTGTTAGTTTAAGCTTGTGAACACTTATGAAACCAGGTTCCTGCACCTTTTAAAATTAATACTGACAGATCTGTTAATAGAATTGTTTTTTCATTGAAAAACGTTTTATTTTAACAGAAGCATACACTTATGAGAGCCACTGTATGTATGAATTATACCAATCTCTCAATAGCTGCAAAACAAAACATTTTTTCCTCACACAGTGAAAATCAAATGTAAAAGTATGATGGATTTCTCTCATGAAGAACCAACATTACAAATCCCATATTTTTGATGTTTGTCTAATTTCCTTTGTTCCATATGCCAAATTCCACCCGACTGCCAAGACTCTCAGTGTGTTTTCATCTCTTTGTGATCTTAAGGATGAGCTCCTCCTGTCCGGTTGGAAGCAAAACAGAAAACCGCTGGCACACACCCAAAAGTGCCTATTTTTGTTTTTTACAGCGTCATGTTGTGTGAGGAATGATGGCTGTTGGCAAGAGTTTTAACACATGTCAGCCACAGTTTGGGCAATAAACTTGCATTGTAATTCATTTACAGGACCGAGAGCTGAGGCCAGAAGAGCTGGATGGTATGTCAGAAAACAGCACCCATCACGTTTATAGGCGGCCCTGTTAAAGATGTGTCTTAAAATAAAGCCTTAAAAATGTCATCTTTTGCTGCAGTGGTATAAGCTCACACTTCAAAATTAGGAGAAATCCAACCTTTATTCGAGTACCTTTATTCGCATATCACATAAAGTAATTACAAATCCTATTAATTCATGCATAATAAATGTAACTCTGGCATTTTTAGGTATACTTTACTTTTGTAAAGTGCATTAAAAGATTAAAAGAGTCATTAAAAGATTATTTAAAGGCTTTCTTACACATTTTTTCCAGAGTCGTCAAGAATTATGAAAGAGACTTTGCATGTACCAAAATCAAGAATCAAAATTAGCATTAGCAAATTAGCAATTATTTTCATCTTATTTGTATTTCATCTTTCTTGTCCCTAGAGTTGCGTGAAGCATTCAAGGAGTTTGACAAAGACAAAGACGGATTCATTGGCTGCAAAGATCTGGGGAACTGCATGAGGACGATGGGATACATGCCAACAGAGATGGAGCTGATAGAGCTGAGCCAGCAGATCAATATGAACCGTAACTGTTTTGTTGTGTTTTAGTTCATTTCCTTTTCATGTATCTCAGTGAGCAGAAAGTCAAACTGGCTGTTTAATCTGTTTCACATCACAGCTTTGTAAATTATCTTTCATTTCATGTGGTTCTGAGTTTAACTTTTGTTTTTTTAACAGTGGGAGGACATGTTGACTTTGAGGACTTTGTTGAACTTATGGGCCCCAAACTTCTGGCTGAAACAGCGGACATGATTGGAGTAAAAGAGCTGAGGGACGCTTTTAAGGAGGTGAGCTCACTGCTAAGTGACACCTACTGAGCCACATTTTGAACTTTAAGTTAGCAATTTCTTAGTTAATAATTAAGAAACAAAAGCCAAAATCACTGGAACTGAAATATAAATGTTAAATTTTTTTACCATAATGAACTCTAAACTCAATTTGGATAACTTATACTTGAAAACACCTGTGATAGCTGCTGTGATAAGGGCTTAGTTTCACCCACTGACTACACACTAATTAATGTAGCATTTGAGTGCATAAATTGCTAAAAAAAAACATAGTTATCAGCTTGTAAAATCAACCTTAGCCCTGTCATTGGGGGCACCAGTGAATCGCAGTTGTTCTCAGACTTGTAACTGTGAGGTGGTTTCCGATTTATTATTAACTCTTCCACTTCATGCAATACATGACGGTTGGAATGGTATTCCTATGTTAAAAACCTTTTTGTTATTCAAACATATTTCTTGTCATTAAGCCTAAATAGTTAATAATTTTTCTCTTGTCTGAACAGAAAACCTTTATCTTTGTTACACCAACTTAATGCACTACACCAGTCCCTATGGTGGTAAAACAGACCCATAGCATGCTGCGTTTGACAAGTGTTACAGTTTTCATACAATAGAAAACCTGATTTTTAATCTTTCTCATTGTAGTCAAATAGCAAATTTTTGTCTCATTTGATCATAAAACTGGAATAAACAGCAAATCCCAAAGACTTGCAGATGAAACATAGTTATGTTTAATGTCATTCCAAGATCCTGATTAAGACTTCAATAAAAGGATCCGAAGAACCAAATCTGATTTTTTTCTGTGTTGCTTGTAAGATATTTGTTCTGCAGTGAAGAAAGGCGACAAAAAACAAAACTACGGTCAAAAATTACATCCCCTCCTTATTTTAACGATCTATTTCCTTATTTTCAGTTTGACACTAATGGTGACGGCCAGATCAGCACAGCCGAACTCAGAGAAGCAATGAAAAAACTGTTAGGACAGCAGGTATGGAGCCGCTCAGAAAGACGGCCCTCTTCTCTGTGACTCTCCATCAATCAGTGTCCGACTGATTTCTGTCCGTCTCTTTTCATGTATAAATTTAGTCTGCGTGTATGCCACAGAAGTTTACACTTTGCTCTCAACTTTACCAGGTTGGACACAGAGATCTGGAGGAAATTCTACGTGACATTGACCTAAATGGAGATGGACATGTAGACTTTGAAGGTAAAATTACTAACAGGGTATGTGTTTATATGCACATGTGAAAACACCATATAACATAGCAGCAGTTATGATCCAGTTCCACCTTTTCTGTTAGTTCTCGACATATGCATCTATACACACGTGCACATTTATTTAAATGCAAGGGTGAGTCTGTCTAGTGATATCTCATGCCATGCTTATGTTGGAGTAAAGAAATGAAGTAATGTCCGTAGGAGGCAACATTTCTACTTTCATTCTTGTGAAATTATATCAAAACTTCTTACACATTTAATTACATGCTTAATAGTTTCTGTTATGATCAAAAGAAGAAAACATTGAACTTTTTAAAGTTTGCATATGTTAGTATTTACATTTTTCCAAATGTACAGAATCAAATTCTCTATTATTATTATTATTATTATTATTATTGTTGTTGTTGTTGTTGTTGCTATTATTATTATTATGTACTTAGTTCAGATCCTAAAATTGTTTTAAATTTAAATTTAAAATTTTAGGATCTGGAGCTGAATTGGAAACTGTTTGACAACAAACTAAATGACAACAAATTAAATAAATAAAATGTTGAATAACTGGAAATGAGTGAATCTGAGGAGGGGTGGACAAAATAAACCCATTAATTCATAAAATAAAAGATTAATTTTGACCCTATATATTTTTTACATTTTTATTTCTTTTTTGTATGAAAATGCAACAACAACTTAGGAACATGATATTACGTAGTGTTTGAGAGTTGTAATAATTAATGGAAGAGGATATATTAAGCTATTTCCATTGGTGTAGATTCTCAGTCATCCAGGACAAGATAATCTTAAGAGTTTAAATGAAGGCAACTGGACTTCTTTATTGTCTTGAAAACGTTTATTTCTCTCATCCAACAGGCGTTTTCAAGACAACAAGAAAAGTCTAGTTGCCTTCATTTAAGCTCTCAAGATGACACTATTTTGATTCTACAGAGTATTCAAATGAAAGCCTAGAAATAGTTTAAATAATTACATAAAGGAAATAATCAAATAGCAGATTAAATTTAACAGGAAAGGTCAATGTTTTCAGTCAGCAAATACGGAATTTATCAAATACTGCAACTATTTGGCCTAATTTATGTAGAATAAAATTAAATCTGGGTAATAAACAATGCAAACAATCTTTCCTTTTCTCTATAATTCCCAGAATTTGTTCGAATGATGTCCCGATGAGTTCCTGCCAGAGAGCTGCAAAGTTTTATTGGATATGGATTCTCAGCTGGAGGACCACGGAGAAAGCCTGGCGAAGAAAACTGACAGGTCTCGAACTTTTCCGAACTGTGTTGATGGCAAAAACATATCAACCTTGCCCCAAAACTGCCTCGCTGAAGCACAACGGCTGACGAGTATAGCCGGGAGCATCACTGTTAATAACACACTGCTGCTGTTCCTTCGAGCATAAACAAAACCAACGGCTGCACTCGTGACTTTTGCAGAGTACATTTTTAAAATGTGTTTTCCTTTAATGATGCAACAGTTCTATGTGTTTACTGACCCATTGGGTAAAGGCGTATGTGATGATTGAGGAATTTTCCTTAAACACCAAGAGCCTGTCTTATTATTGACTGTAGCAATTAAGAGTAATTATATTTAATCAACAGTATGAAGCAAAGCAACACAAAGTGCAGTAAAATCAGTTTTAATGCAGATGTTATTTTAAGCACAAATACGAAAAGCAATATATAACCATTCCATGTCATCTAGTCATGTCTCTGTGTGTATTTTGTGATATTTGTTTCTCTCCATCATGTACTGTTGATGTTTATTGTCGATACAGACCACAGACAAATCTGCTTATGACAAACCGATATTTGTTTGGTAAATATGTAAAATGTAGCACTGACTTTTATGTGACATGTGCAATTTCCGGTGTGCAGAAGACACTTGTTTAGCTGCAAGCATCCTGTAAGAAAAACATAATTAGTACTGTCATAGGACTTTTTATTATTTTTATGTTTTAGTCATTCTGATTATTACTTGCATGAATAATAACACTAAAGTGTGTGACCAGATCATTGTCACTAATCCGTGAGCTAGGGATACAGTTAACAGAATAGTTTATAACAGATGGTTTTAGATGTTAGGGAAGTGTTTTATTTGGGGGTTTTTGTAAATTTTCTTATTTTTTAGGTGACATTTTTAACAGTTGTCAGCATTAAATACCTCAAAGTGAACGAAACCATAAATGTTGTACACCTCCCTAAACACATTCCAGTCTCTAAAACCTGTGACAATACTTTATTATCAGTAAGTGTAAGGAAGCAAGATGAGCTTCTCATGGAAAAAGCCAAAGAACGTTTTCAAAATCTGATTTAGTTTAAAATATAATGTGGGACAGCTTTGACTGTTCAAGAATGAACACGAGAGAATATGCATGTTTGGTAAAGTGGAGCTTTATTTGAAAAGGGAAATCCAACTTTGTGATTTTATGTGTCTTTACTGTGTGAAACTATGCATGACAGAAAACTACTGCAATTTGTAGCAGAATATTTAAAAATAAAGATATTTATTTCAATTGAAACGTGTTTGAAACTTAATTTTAATCCTTTTCTTTCTTTGAAATTGAAATTCTGGATAATCTGCAGCTCCACCATTTTAAGATAAAGCTAAAAATGCCAAAGACAAATCTTGTAAATAAGCTTTAAACGAGCCATAACGTAGCCAGAAAAACAAAAGCATTACGTCCAACTCAAGGAGACCTCTAAAAAATGAATTCGAAATAAAGAGTTAGACCATACACATTTGAAACCAGATATGTACATACAACAAATAAAAAGACACATACACCTTTTTTTCTCACTGTCGTCTTTTGATTTAGGTCAGTTAGAATTACCCCAAAAAAATTTCTTTGCTTAATGACACAATAATGAGAGAAAAAACAAAACAACAAAACCCCTTGTGAAATAAAGTTGTTTTCCTGTTTCATAAACTGAACACCTCTCTTTGAACTTTATAAGATGTAATGACTAATGTTTCAGCTGCTCTCTGCAAAGCTCCCTCTTCTATGCCGAGAACTCGAGAACTGTGTTGGGGTGTCTGACCACAGTGCAGGGCAGGTTACATAACACAGACAAAACAGGAAGGTGCAGCGGCCCACACAGTCTCTCTTTGTCTCTATGCTGTGAAGGTTCTTGTAAAGGATGGAAAATGTTTGTTTGTAAAAACAGAGGAATTTTGAATTAACAACATAATGTGCACAACCCAAAATAGAATTTTGTAAACTGTCCTCAGAAAATTAAGCTTTCATCGTTAAAAAAGTTAATGTGCAACACATGGCCTTATGGCTTGCAGGGATGTGACCAACAAAATCATAAACAATGAGCTGAAAGTAAAAACAAACAAATAAGAAAAACATCAAGCTCCTTTTTAATGAAGTGAACTAAATCGGCATGTAAAGAAATATATTTATGTTTTCACTAATTACTGTAAAGACAGGACCTTTCTAGAATTTAGCATCAGAGGTGGGTTTCACTTAGTTAAAATGCTGCTTTTTTAAATTACAGGTTTTATATGCTACCATGTAAACATTACCTGGCCAAATTGAGAAGATCCAGTGTTATAGTGTATTACCTGACATAGTATCAATGACTGTGAGAAGAAAAATATATTTGAAGATAGATGTTAAAGTTTTCAAACTGTATCAAATAGAAATTTAAGTCAAAAAAGTATTAAAATACAATTTAAAAACAGTAAAATTATGGGAAAAACAGAACATGTTGAAAAAGGGATATCAGTAGTGGAAATGACAGATTAAATTGAAATAACCAAGATTGTTGTACAGACCTGCTTTAGCCATATTTACAAAATTCCCTGTGACAGAATAAGTTTTTAATATATTTAATGGCTTTAAAGAAAAAGGATAGTTAAGACCATTACCAGTGTGTTTATATGGTTTTTGTGTAAAAGAAAAACCCAACAACTTTATTTTCAACACTGCTACTTTGATTTTGACGTTTCACCATTTTTCAAAAAATATTCTAATTCTAAACAAAATATTCTACAAAAGTCAAATATTGAATTACCAGTGTACCATTTATTTTAATCAAACAAGATTAACAACAAAAATTAAACCAGTTTCCTCCTTTTTTCTCGGCTCTAGCAAACAGCTTTACCACAGTTAATAGTAAATCCACCATAATCAGATTTAAGGTTTATTCCCAGCCCACAGCACAGTGGCCACCTGTTGCCAAGTGTTTCTGCAGTGAATTGTTGCTCATTGTCTGAAAAGCGAACAGCACAGGGTCACAGAGCCCCTTGTTCTTGTGGATGGAGCACCACCTAATTATATGTCATCCTCTCAGGTACAACTTCAGATCTGAATGACGGTAGGAGACAGTTGTGTTTTTCATAAACTTCTACCTGTTAACCTGTAGGTCTATATTAAGGCTAAATTGTTGTTAACAACAGACATCTATAGATCAGATTAGAATTGTATGGGTTAGAGCCATGTTGACATTGGTGCAGTTTTGATGTTGTTCCTGCATTTGTAATGATTAACAAGATATATAACTAAGCATAGCTACATTGATCATATATGTACAATATCGTTATCTTTGGTACCCTTAATGTATATGTTCATTTTAATAGTCTTATTACTTTCTTTTTCCTGTCTGAGGTCAAGGTTTGGGAAAATATTGCTTGATGTGTTGTGTGTCTTTAGAAAAATCTGAGAAAACTTGAAAAGCTTAAGACAAGAAACAAAAAACAATAATTTGCATATGACAGTATCTGAAAAAAATAGGGAGCAAAAAACCCACCCAGAGGATCACAGGAGGATTTATGAACACGTTAATTGCCATGTTTTATCTCAATTTCACAAAAAACATATCATTAAGTCCCATTACGACAGATAAGTTTTGTAATAGTACTAAACTGAAAAAGGTTAAGTATCAAGAGGGAATGGATTGATTTGAATATTATTTGGTATACAAGTACAGTGCTCGGTAAAAGTATTCATGCCCCTTGAGCCTTTTTATATTTTGTATTATTATCCTTTTTTTCATGATTCACTTTAACTTTTTGTAGTTAATCTTTCATTGTGTATGCTGATTTAATTGCTTACATTTCTTTTGTAAACAAGTCTTTCCTAACTTGTGTTTCTCCCTCATTTATCTTTTTTTGTTGTCTTTTTTTCATTTATTCCTCTTGCTTATATTACATGGTACAGAGCACAAACCTCAGAAAAAGAACAAAACAATACATACCGACACAGACTTGTACATAATTGTGAAATGAATAGCTTTAAAAAAAATTATAAATATAAATCTGAAAAGTGAGGCCTGCATTTGTAATTAATCGTAGTATAAATGCAGCTCCTCTGTGATGGCTTCAGATGTTTGATACAGGACATTTATGAAGAAAAGTTCAAGGAGTACAAATACTTTTGGAAGGCGCTGTTGACCAACGATGAGTATGTCAAAGACTTGATTTGGAACTTGTACGTCTAGAATGGGGACCAATGAACATAAGCGGTTCAGTGGTAGCACTGCAGGCAGTTGCAGGAGCCTTCAACAATAAGTCCAAATGTTTGATGAGGTTAATCCCATTCTGAGTATCACCCTGGGTAATTGCATCATGCAACTGATTACCAATATGGGGCAAACCCATTAAGACCACATTAAAAACATGAAACAATTTGGTGTGTCAATGAAGCATCTTTAGTCCTGATGGAGGTCTCCAGCTCCATTAGGTTACATCTACTTCAGGCCAGGAACATCACACAGCTGCTGCAGGTGTGGAAACATCAGTACAGCTATTACAGTTTGTTAAATTACCTTAACTTAATAAAGCTTTGTGTTGTGCTTTCATGACATCATCTTCAAGTACGTAGCGCTCTCATGCTGTTGTATATTTCTATTTCTTATGAACCACTGTAGGAGGACTTGTGTAATGAATTGGTTCTACATAAATAAACCAAAGCAAACCAAACTATCCTGCAAAATGTTGTGATTGTCTTTTACTTCAGTTGCCGCTGCTCATATTTTTTTATTTATTAGCAGGCTTTAGTATTATTTTGCTGTGAGCCTCAAGCTCACTTTTCAAAGGTTGAAATGAGCAAAAAGTTACAGAAAGAAAAAGAAACATCTACCTTTCACAGATAATTACATACATTGATAACTTATCTAGAAACAATGACTTGAGATCATAAAGTTTGTTTTTGTGTGTTTCTTACCTGTGATAATTTTGTTCTTTTTTTTTGTTTTACCAGAGTTACATGGTTAACCCCTGATGTATGATTCAGCGACCGCCACAGTCATGGTTTTAAGCAGAGCAGGACACATACAGCTGACAGTTTTCATCTCATCTCGCTTCATGTCTCTTTCTAAGCTGGACACATGGCTTTTCTGACCTTGTCTGTTGATGATCTGCTTTTCGAATATCTTGGCCTATTCTTCAATGTGTGGATGACTCTTTTGTTTGGCTTCCTGATTGTGCCAGCTGTACTTGGAGTCCCCTTTGGGATCCATAAATATTACTTGAGGACACTTCTCGGTATATTTGAGGTGAGCTTGAAGTGTCTGTTGTGTGACATGATTGAAGTCAAAGATTCTTCATTCTCATTTCTTTTGAATGGCATATACAGTGGTCCCCCAGTATTTGCTTGAGTTAGAGACCACAGCCGCCCACTAATAGCTGAAATCTGTGAATATTTGAACCCCCTTCTGAAAACACTTCTGTCTATTTTAATAGTTCTAACACCAAATATAACTCAGTTTGCATTAATACAAACCGTGGAAACTGTCTTGGCACTACTGTAGAAGCTAACATCCACCGTCTTCCTTATCTTCACTCTTGGGGGCACAGCCAATCAGTGCCAATAAAAGTGGATGCGCTCCTGGATTGGTTGCATTGCAAATTACCGCCAGTAGCATGTCAAGTAGTATTGCCCCTATGTATTTTTGTTTTCCAAGCTGCATTTTCTTTAATGTAGGCAAATTCCCATGAACAATTTGGAGTTACGTTCTACCAAAATATCAGGAAATAGGTGAATCTGCTAATACTGAACTGCGAATAGGTGGGGGTCCACTGTAACCAGCTGCTCCTCTTATGTTGTGCTCAGGCTATTACATAGCTAGGAATGTCCCGATCACATTTTTTGCCCCTAGTCGAGTCTGAGTCATTTGATTTTAAATATCTGTCGATACTAAGTCCCGATCCGATCCTTCCACAATGCATTAAAATAATAAATAGAAAAAAGAAAAAACATCCAAGTTGTCTTTTTACGTTTTTTTTAAATTATGTATATGATGCTCTACCGTGTGAGATTCGCTAAAGTGTTGTACATGCTAGGTCACATGTTGTACATAAAACTTGAGTTGACCCATTGTTCAGTAAAGCTTAGCAGTGACATCGGACAAACAGACAAACTCCATACGTCTGTGTGGTAACCCCAGAAGCAGACACCTTTGATACAAGAACTTGCAGGCGGTCACGTAGCTTGTTGTCCTTTGACAATCTCACCTTGTTTTTTTAATTTATCATTTGTTGTCGGCTGGCTCAGTGTTTTTGTCAATTTACGTTACTGCCATAAATTGTGTGACGTTATGGTGTTGTTGTAGTCCATGCAAGAATATTGATGTATTGGAACTTGTTGAAATTAAAACTAAGCCACTGTCAATCCGTTTGACAATCTCTGTCTCAGGATGAATTTAAAACGTCATGCTTGTTGTTTTATGAGGTTATATCCGATCATTTCCACCCGATTCTGATCATTTAAAAATCACCTGATGGGATCGGGACATCCCTACTTTTAGCACATGAGTGTCATGTTCGATTCAATGTCTAGAGTCAAGAAACTTGCTTTTAAAAAAGTGTAAAAGAAAGAAACTGAGCAAAGACCAGCCAAAAACGCAGTCAAATGTTGCCAAAGAGTGGTAACTCTAAATCTGGAACACTGACAGCATCAGTTCATTACATACATGTACAGAACATCCAATAGAAAAGCCTTTATCTTGAGTGTGAGTTTATAAACAGAAGCTTGATATAGTATTTGTCAGATGAGGAGGAGAAAGTCAGGTAAAATATTATCTGAATAAGTAGCTTGGAAAGCTATCAAACCAGCACTCTACCCAGGGTTTTAAAAGCACTCTGTGGAGAGCCTAGTTTGTCTGTAATTCACCACAGTGGTAAATAACAACATGTAAATCTGTAATTCAAAAGAACTTAAACTCTGGCAGCATTCAGGCTACCTAATTTCTGCTTCACTTCTGACCAGCAGTGTTACTCTGATGCTCACTGGCGTCAACATTTCCTTTTCTCCCATTAGCATACTTTGTATTTGCAAGGAGTGCAGTAATTGTGTAAAACATATGGCCAGTCAGTGGAAGCAGGTGAAAATCCCACTTTTTTCCACATAACCAGTACATGTTTTACTTGTGGAGTTTCAACAGCACTTTGAGGAAATGATATGTCAAACCATTCTAGTCCATCTACAGTTAGTTTTCTCACAACAACATGTTGTTGAGCCCAAAAAAACCTCTTCATGCCACAGCTACATGTGGTTGGAAGTAAAGACAGAAAAGAGAGAAAGATAAAAAAAGGAATAGATGAAATTGGATTAACAATATTTAAAAAATAATTTAAAAATACGTTTTTTAAAACAAAAGTTTTGTTTGAAATGTGGGAAAAGTTTTACAAAGTCCCGGGGGAAAACGCCTTTTATCTGAGAAAGTTTCTGCTCAACACCAGCTGCTTAGTGATCTGACCTCTGACTTTGCCAAATCTATCTTTTATAGTTTTGACAGCAACTGAGTGGTGTTCTTGTCCTTCAGCCTTTTGTTGTTGCTTCCCTACAAGCCAAAATTCCAATTGTGTTATAATCTTAGGTGAAGAAAAATTCAAAACTTTCTTCTCTTTTCACTGAGCAGCATTAAAGCCTTTTTGCAAAGAAACTCTTTTTTTTTTGGGTTTACAGTATTATGCTGTTTTACTCTTTGGTTCTAGATGACATTGCTTCATCCATATTTCACCTATTTGGGCTTGAAATGCTCTTTTTGAGTGACAGAATTGTATTTTAAAAAGATTTATCATAACACCCTCACCAGTGAGAGAAAAGCTTATTGCCTCAGGACCACTATTTGAGTTGATGTTGATATTGGAAAGATCTTAGACCCCTGGGAAGTGGTTCATCCACTTCCATAAAAGCTTCTTGAACAAGCTAAGTCCTTGTAGTTTATCTGCACATATGTAAGCTACATACCCTGCATTCTGACCTGGTCTCCTACATAAAGCGAAAGTGAACACAATTGTAGCAAAATGTTATTCTTGCAAGATTGGGAGAGTCCTCTCTAGCGACTGTGTTAGGGATTTCGAGTTATTTTAGGCATCTGTTAAAATTCAGTTTCTCCATCCCTTGAATTAAGACTGACCCAAAAGTGTAAAAAATATAATAGGAAGAATGAGACCCGAACACTTTTTAAGGAAACAGAAAAATAGAAAACATCCAAGTTTATGAAACCTTTTTTGTACAAAAGAAAGAGTATTCTTAATTATTTGATCACAAATGCTGCAGGGTTTATTCTTTACTGGTGCTTAATTCTTTTTTCGTAGATCTGCACAAATTCCCCATTTATGTCTGTTTACATTAATGCAACTAATGGATAAAATGGATTTGGAGTACTGTACTCTGCTGCCAAAGAAAGGTTTATACAAATTCTTTTTGGGCATAAAGGTCAACATAATCAAGAGCTTTTAATAATATTTTGAACCATTTTTTTTGAGTGGACTGACAACACAGGAAACACGTTGGATTATGTTTCAAAAACAAAAACTAGGTACACAAGTTTAATAAAAGGTGGGACTTGTATAATCCATGGAAGGATGCAATTATAAAGACCAAACAGTACATATATGTTTGATGAATTATCCCTTAGTACATGACAGAGAGAATAAAGCAATTTTGTAGCCACCAACAAGGTCTATGCATATTTCTGTCAGAATATTGAACAATTCTTATCAGAAATTTTGTAGTTCAAAATTGATTTCCTAGAACGTAGCCCACATGGACGAGCCAAATGTTTTCTGGAGAAAAGTTTAATGATCAGACAGAAAAGGGCTATAGATGTTTGGGTAGAATGGCAAGAAGTTTGCTTGGACAAAGAACACCGTACCAACTTTAAAGCACGGTGGTGGTAGCATCATGCTGTATGTCTATTTTTGCCAGTGGTTCTTGTGCGTTGCTAAAACAGGTAGAATAATGAAGATGGAGTACTATCTCAACCTCAAATTACTTGCTAAACAACATCTGGCCAATTACAGCATTTTACTCATTAAAACGACACAGTGCAAATAACTGATATCCATTTAACAATGATTCCCGATAGGCTTTCAAATATAAAATGTAGGGATGACTATCAAGAACCTACAAAATACTACAGTGTAATACTGCTAGCATCTGACTAACTGCTAGGTTATGCTAGATTTAACATGTAATTCACCAGACATTCACAGCTCAACAAAGGGCTGTAGATGACAGCTAGGCTTAATTCTTTTTGCCATCTAGTTGCTGTTTTAGAAATGGTCAGAGTTCAGTAGTGGTGTTAAATTCATGTGAATTATAAAAAAATCTCCTACATTTCAAACTTCATCCAATTCATAGTTTTAAAAACCTGTAAAGTTGCACCTTCTAATACCAGTGCAACCATGAAGACAAACCATTCTAATTTATAATTAATTTATATCATTTTGACATTCATGCCCATGATGAGAATATTTAATTTTTTGACCAGCACTGTCCCTAAAGCCTACAAAATACTGCCCTTTTGATTTCGATACACAAGTTTATGACCTAGCTTTTCAATTAGCAAGCTGGATAGGAAGAGCTTGAAGCTAAAATTGGCCCATAATAATGTTTATCATCTGTAAAGCACATGCTCTCCCAGCCCTCCGTGAAACATAGCTGTGCTCAAAAGTGAACTTTTTGTCTAATTTTATTGCTTTGATCATATTATTACCTTCTGCTTCACATTTTCTCCTCAAATCTCCAACTCTGATTCAATTCTGGTGGCCTGCAGAGGTTTTTGACAGCAGTCTGTTTCATTGTCTTTATTTAGTGGACAACCTTACAAATGGAGCTAAAGGCAAAAGAGAAGAATCATCAACTCTACAAACACTATACCAATGGTAACATATTGACATTTCAGATTCTTGGCAGCACCAGTTGTAAACAAATCCCTTACTCATATCATTTTCACTATAAAACAAAAATTTTTCTACTAAGGCATCATAGCCAAAATGCCAGATTCAACTTTGCAGCAGGAAATCCAGGATCTTCGGCACAGTGTTAATCGTCTGAGTTCAGAGCCACGGTTTGAACTCGCTGATGTCTTCTTCTTCTGTCGGAAAGCCTTGGAGAGCATTGTAGATGATGACGTGACCAAGTGCTTCTCAGCGCAGGAGCTGGAAAGCTGGAACTTGCTGACTAGGAGCAACCGCAACTTCCGCTACATAAGTCTAAAACTTTTAGCCCCGTGGATTCTGGGAGTTCTATTCCGTTACGGTGTACTACTGCCCTTCAGGTCAGAGCGGCACATAAGTAGGTTTCGAAGTAAACCCTTTATAGCTGCCTTAAATAACCATTTTGTTCTTGTTTTGAAGAGTAACTGTGGCAGTCACTGGCATTTCTCTGTTCATTGTCTCGAGCACAGTGGTGGGATTCATACCCTGCACAAGGTGAGTTTCCATCTGTTCTGCTTATGCCTCAAACCTGCATATAAGTTATGTTAACATTGGTTGATACGAAGCTACAAGACTGACCAGGTTAATCACGTGTCTCGTTCCAACTAACTGATCATTGTGGCATAATTTCTAGGTTAAGAACCTACCTTAGTGATAAGGTGCATCTGATGGGTTATCGCCTATGTGTTAGATCTCTGACTGGGATCATCACCTATCACAACAGGTATGGAATAATTAACATTCTGTTACAAGTTTACCTTACTAAAACATGCTGCCGAACACTATTGCTGTACAGATTTGACAATTATAATACTACATTTCAAGTAGGAAGAACATCTACACCATAAATAGGCCTGAACGTCAATTTATTCTGGACCTTTAAGTGAACCTTAAAGTGACTTTTCTTAAGTCACTTAAAGGTTTAAGGTTTTACATGTGGTCAGCTCCAGATTTGAGCAAAATCTATCTTTTGAAGTAGGAACTTCTTTCATGGTTGACACCCCTGTCGTACTGACTACACTGTGGATAGCGACACTTGAGTTCCATTAGGTTCCAGTTCATGAACATCCTTACCAAGTTTTTTAGACAGGTATGACAGTTTTAGACAAACTTGTCTATTCCAAAAGGAGCCAGGTCTATGCAAGAAAACAAACTAATTTAAATGAATTCCACCAACTTGGAATTTTGATGAAGTGTGGTAACCAAGGGACAACAGCATTAGTGTTTTGGAGAATACATCACAAAGCCCTGATCTTAATCCCACAGAAAATTAACTGGTAGAAAAGGGCATGTGGAAAGAAAACAGCCTACGGACTGATTCAGTCACATCTCTTCTGTCAAGAGGAATGGGACAACATTACAGCAAACTATTGTCAGAAACTTGTGGAAGATACCATGAATTCTGACTCTGAAGAACTTTGAAACTATTCTCTAAAAAGAACCCTCTCTCATCATTCTGGCACTTGTTAAAAGGAAATAGTTTTCTATTAATCCTAACTCACCTAAAACAGGAACATTTTAATCTCAGACACTGAAAAATATGGTTTTGCATCTTTACATTCGATGTAGTGTCTGGATTCTATACAGGGTGATAAACACAGTTTTGTTTGGATATCTCCATTTGAGATGGTAGGCTGAAATATAATAATGGATGGACTTCAAATAATGCTTGCTCTTGCATCATAGTCTCACTGTCAAATTATAGCTGAAACAAACGTCCAGATAACTTCTCTCTGTGTGTGTGTTATCCACAGAGAAAACAAACCAAAGAATGATGGCATCTGTGTGGCCAATCACACAACACCAATAGATGGGATCATTCTGGCCAATGATTGTTGCTACTCTTTGGTATGAAATCTTAAGTGTGTTTGCGTTTTTAGGGACTCTGTTTGCTTGAGATTTTTTTTTTTTTTTTTTTATAAGATGGCTATTCATAAAGGTCTAGGGATGAAGGGAATTCAGAGTGAAATCATCTCACAGGTTGGGCAGTTACATGGAGGCTTGCTGGGAATGATCCAGAGAGCCATGGTAAAGTCCTCTCCTCATATCTGGTTCGAGCGAGCTGAAGTCAAAGACAGACATCTAGTGGCCAAAAGGTAACATTGCAATGCCCATGTAATAAAGCGGATCTCGAGTTCGGCAAAAAACTAATTTGACACATTAAAAAAATTATATTTATTTATATTTTAGTCCCTAAGATCCTGATTTTATTTAATAAAAAAAATAGGGAACAAGTATTTCTAAAATTGTGATCGGTTGCTTTCACCAAAAAGGAAGGATTTTCAATGAAATGGCATGAAGTAATAGAAGCTAACCACTTTATTTCTCCCACAGACATGTAAATATATACAAATAATTTTTTTTTGCATAGTAAAAAATAAACAAATATGTTGTCCAAAGAAATAAGTCGACTTGATAATAAATAAAACAAAATTTTATAAAATATCCTTAATTCGGGTTTTGTTGTCTGCCATTTCAGGCTCAGGGATCATGTTGCAGATGAAAACAAACATCCCGTGCTCATCTTCCCTGAAGGTGTGTAGGAAATCTTGTTATAGAACTAGATACATTCAGATTTTTTTTTACATACATTTAAAGACAACAGTACGAACCATAGCAAGGATACCCTTATAATGGGAAACATCCAAACTTCAAAAAAGATATGTTCTTAATGCACAATAATGAAATGAGTATGTTTTTGTTCCTTCAAAACCAGTATTAACCAAACAAGTGATCTTTGTGGCTGTGTTCTGTGTCTGCATACATGTAGAAAGAGAGAGGAACATGGTTATTAATAATGTTTTCCCATAGCTGCTTGTCTTTGTGTGGTCTGCTTGGAGTAGCCCTCTTTTTCTGTGTTAGAACGCACTCATCTGCCACTTTATAACTTTAATCGTTTCATAGGCTTGTTAACAAAAAAATTGTATTTGCCAATTGTCAGTTGCATGGCAGCAACTCCAGATGTTGTGAAGAAACCTTGCTGAAGATTCACACAGGAAAGAAAGCGTTTAAAGGGATTTTGAAAAGACTATCTTGATATGTTTGGAGTTTCACTCAAAATCATTTATCAGATTTAAAGGTAATAGTACAAAAAGGAGGAAATGTCCAGTAAGTAAAAAAAGAAACAGTAACTCAACAAAAACATGTCAGAACCCTTAAAACAGATGAGCCACAGAAAAAAAAGATCGCACCAGATGACACATTGGTCAGCCAAGAACAGGAAACTGAGGCTACAGTTTAAGCAGACGCAATTGAACAATAACAGATTTTTTTTTTCTTAAGAAAAAATTTACCTGCTGCAGTGAATCTCTGTTTTAAGATAGAACATTTAGTTGGGTTAAGGTTAGGGATTAGATGTAACAGTCTGTGAGAAATAATCTTTTATGTATTTTGAGTCCATCAGTCCCAACTGAGCTCCATCTAAATCCCACAGCCTACCCGAGTAGTGTTGCTGACCATGTCTGTCCTTGTATGGCTACAATCTTTCTGATTGTAGAAGGAAGTCATGATGACATCTTCCAACAAGATAATGCCACATGTCACAAAGCTCAGCTCATCTCAAACTGATTTTTGAGCATTTACTCTGCTCCCACAGTCACCAGATCTCAATCCAGCACACCACTTTTAGGATGTGGTCCAACAGGACCTTGACATCAACGACATGCAGTCGACAAATCTGTAGCAGCGTCTTATCAAGTCACCATGGACCAAAATTTCTAAGCAACGGTTCTGACACCTTTATGAATCATTGCTGCTATGAAATGAGTTGGTTCTGAAGGCAAACGGAGGACTAACTTGGTACTATTAAGATTTAACCAATAAAGTTTTAAAATCCTCACATTATTTTATTTACAGGTACTTGTGTCAACAACACATCAGTGATGATGTTTAGAAAGGGGAGCTTTGAAATTGGCTGCACCATCTATCCTGCTGCCATTAAGGTAGATATGGCTGTTCATGTTCTCTGCTGCGCTCATGTTCATAGTTCAGCAAGTGAAAGCAGGTTTTATCTTTCAGTATGATCCTCGCTTTGGGGATGCTTTTTGGAACAGCAGTAAATTTGGTTTGGTGAGATACCTTCTGAGGATGATGAGCAGCTGGGCCATCGTCTGCAGCGTTTGGTACTTGCCACCAATGAACAGAAAGGTAAAACATTTATAATACTTCAAACTAAATTTTGATGACATAATGAATGTTTAAAATACAACACATGGGAAAAAGCAGTAAAATATGAAATATCTATTTGCTTTATTTTCCAGTACCTTAAACAGGCTTTAAAATAATTTGTCTTCTTTATGACATATTCTTTAACCTTTATTAAGAGTTTCAAGATTAAATTGCTCAGAAAACTGGGAATATGATCTAAAGTAAGTGTAAATCTAGCATATTTACAACACACATTTTCATTTTTTTTAAATAAAAATGTGTCTATAAGAAGCAATAATATTGCTCTTGTGAAAAATGTTTTTTAAATCTTATTTTCTTAAGAAATATGGGATGTGTCTCTTACATTAAGAAAGTAAAACATTTGATTGATGAATTTCCAAAAGCCTTTGAAAAAGACAAAAAAATATAATAATAAATATCATTTCAAACACATTAGTTATTAGATATACTAGTTCAACAGATCAGTGACAAGGTAACAAACATAAAACAGCAGCATAAAATGCCCTACTTGCACAGATCTAAATCTCAACATTTTACATCTCAGACATTTTAAATTACACAGTGAACAATCAGCCATAATGGGTTAAAATGTTGCAGTTTTGCTATGTGAGCTCTGTTGAAGAAAAAGACAGTAAGCATGAGGCATATTAGGAGCATGAGATATTATTTTTGGGTCAAATGGGGTGCAGCTGTTTGGCACGGACGTTCCCAGGAGTATTAGATTGAGACTTTTGTCCTGGCCCCACAACATGGAGGTGGGACTGTGATGATATGGGCCTGCCTCCATGAAAACATAACCATTAATATGAATCTAAACATAATTTAAAGTAATTAATGTTAGACTGAAAAAAATAAATGTGTCCCTTTTGTTGTATATTTCAGCCTTAAGAATAGAGGGTGTCTATTTTATTTACATTCTCTTTAAAAATTCATTTTTAGGAAGGAGAGGAATCAGTGCAGTTTGCCAATCGAGTGAAAGCTGCCATAGCTGCCCAGGGAGGGTTTGTGGACCTCATATGGTGAGTCACAGTTTTATTTAAACATCATTTTGTTTATTTATAATTTTCATTTCACATTTCTGGAGGAGTTTAAAAAACAAAGGGGGTGGTAATAATCCTGGGGAACGCATGCCCTAGTTCACAAATTACATTATTGGGGAATTTATCTTTGACATAATACTCTTGAGTATTAAATTTTGGAGCTAAGCAAGGGCTCAAACTCTAATTGCTCCCCACAGGGTCTATGGTAAACATTAATAATATAACACAGATTTTATGTCTGAAAGCACCTTTTTTTTCACATGCAATCACGCAGGGATGCCGGACTGAAACGAGCCAAAGTGAAAGACACTTTTAAAGAAGAACAGCAACAGCTTTACAGCAAAGTACTTCTGGGTGACCATGAGGACCAGAACCCTGGCAAATATGTCTAAGCTGGATGTCCTGCAAGGGACAAAGGTGACTGAGTTTAAGTAAAAAGACAAAATAGACCAGTATGTCTGTTATCATTACAGGCTCTTATGTTCTATTTAATAACACAACACATGGTGGCAAGATTCATTAATCAAAAATGAAGACTATATCTATTAAGTTTTAGGAAATAAAATTGGTTTAGTTAACATTGCCCAGGTCAGACCATTTGAAGAGCTGTACATTTTAAAGTTCAAACTGTTTTGTCCTCAAATCTCTCTGATGATTTACTATAGAACCATGTTCTGTGAATCTCATTTAAGAGACTGACCCACTAAAAAGACAACATTCCTAATTTATCAGAATCTTAGGTTTACAGAGGCCTCCACAGCAGGCATTACATAACAGAGACTACCGGTATATTATTGCCAGCATTTGTACGGCCGTTTACTAATTGACTCAAAGCTCTATGTTTGTCTGGAGCTTTAATCTTGGCTGCACTTTGCCTTTGGAAAGTAAGGTGAAACACATTGTTGATTTGATTTTTGTTTATTTATTATTTAACTGGAAATTACTGGTTTATCTAAACGGATCTTCACTGTATTGTTTCATAATTAGAATCATTTGGAATGTATGTACTTGACTTTGAACCTCTGTATTATTGGATTTTTTTTTTTTAAGTGCCTTGAGATGACGTGTTGTGATATGGCACCATATGAATAAAACCAAATTGAACTGAATGATCAATTTTCATTTAAAATGTTTTTTCTCTTTTTTGCCTCCCTCGAACAGTAGGAGTCACTATTTATACAAAAACAGACTATATCTGAATCCATTTTATAGGCGTATATGTAATCAGTTTGAGGGATCAGGGGGCTCAGTGAATGCGAAAGAAGAAGCAAAAAATCTGTTCTGGAAAGACCGTGGAAGTCCAAAATAAAAACCCTGATGATACAGAAATTATTCTGAACTCTATGTGAAACCCACTCCTCATTAGTCCTGTATTCACCTAGGGACAAAGGGTTATAATACACAGAATTCATGTAATACCTACATGTCAAGGTTTGACATGGTGCGCATTCATAGTTGGTATTTCCCATTCCTTGGTTTTATATATATATATATATATATATATATATATACATATATATATATATATATATATATATATATATATATATATATATATGCATTGTTTTGTTTTCACATTTTACATGGGTATGTTACATCAGACCAATTACAAAGAAAAATTTTTTAATGGGAGAACTTTGACTTTTTGAAGAGTTTGTTTAATACTTGCTTAAAGGTTCTTTTCAAAAGCTACTTTAAATCTGATAAATGAGCCTCATAAAAACACATGTTATAATGCACTGATTATGACTGTATATATTACTGACAGGTCTCAAATGGGGTGTATTCAGAATAAAACACATTGATTCACCCACCTGTCAGCTTGAAGTGGGCGTGGCTTCTCCAAACGGAGCTCCCCTCTGTTGATGTGACCACGCCCAATCAGCTGGTTCCTGAAGTCCCGCTAGGTTCTTCAACAAACTTTTCTGTCGTCCTCCCCAGTTTTGCGGTGAGCCACAAGGTGTGGTGGCTCGGCTGCGTTTTGTTTTAGTATTTCATTTTGTTAGGGAGCTTCTCCAGCAGCAGGTGTTGTCAGCATGTCCTTAGCGGATCAGCAGTGGTGTCCTACAAGCGTCCAGGTAACGGTGCTCCAAGCCAGAGGCCTCAGGATAAAGGGGAAAAGCGGCACCAATGACGCGTACGCGGTCATGCAAGTGGGCAAGGAGAAGTACCAGACGTCGGTGGTAGAGAAAAGCGTGGCTCCGGTATGGAAAGAGGAGTCCTCCTTTGACCTGCCGCCGGTGCTGCTTCAGGGAGGAGGTGGAGGAGGAGGTGGAGGAGGGAAGGAGCGCAGCACGCTGCACGTCCATGTCCTGCACAGGGCACTTGTTGGACCAGACAAGCTGCTGGGACAGGCTGTCATCAACCTCCTGCAGCTTAGTGAGGACAAAACCCGCAACAAGACAGAGTAAGTCCACTGAAGTATGAAAAAAAGATTCAAAAATAAAAGCAGTATTAAAATTAGATCTGCAGACACCAGATTAGTAAAACTACAACAGTAGCCTACAAAGCACTCCACACTAGTTTCAAGTTATGTTGGCTAATCGGGTATCACCACTGGCCATCAGATTATCCTGAATAAACGCCAAAGAGCAGATACAGTTTTACTGGGTTTGCTCTTCTTCCCAACAAGATATTGGCAGGTAAAACTAATCGCCTTTCAGTTGTGCCACAAAGAGAGAACCTCTGTTTTTTTGACTATGCTGCCAGTCATGCTGAACCTTTGTGGTCCCAGAGCTCAAAACTTCCGTAATCCCTTTTAAATTCTCAGTAATCTTTCACATAACCTATACAGCAGTATTTGTGAATGCAGTAGTTTATCAAAGGTTGTCCTGTGTGTGTGTGTGTGTGGCGTTTGCATCTGAAGAATCTGTGATCTTTCCACCTTTTGAGCAATTTGAGAGTGCAAACGCGGCCTTGCATCACTGCACAGACCCATTTAGGTGGGTTCGGCTTCTAATTGTGCCCTAGTCGCAAGGTTGCGGTTTAGAGGATTTGTTTCCTTGGTTGCAGCCTTGGAGGATGCCAAGCAGCATTACTTACTCAACCAAATGAATGCAGTTTGTTCAAAGATTAATTTTCATTGACTGAGCTTATTTTTTTCACTTCACAAAGAAAGAAAAACGATATAAACTCTAGATAAGAATATTCACATTTTATTTGGCCTCAAAGTATTTATATGCCTCAAAAGTTATATAATTAAGTGATTAAGAAAAATCTTTATGTGCACACATCGATTACATCCTTTTTTCCCCTCTCTAATGATTTTAATGATTAAGTGTCACATGCTTTGCCTGTAGTATAGAATCACTCCATTGTAATTCACCTGCTTTTTGGAAAGCCCCTTCATTATGGATTAACCCGACTGTAAAGTCTCCATGGCCTTCACTTTTTTACCAACATGGCTGCTTTGTGGCAAACCTCAGTTCAGTGAGCAGATTCCCTACTACGATCAAAGGTGTTTTTTGTATATATATATATATAGATAGATAGATAGATAGATAGATAGATAGATAGATAGATATATGGATATATAGATTCTTCCCATCACAATCTGCACAACTTCCCTTTTTACATTGGAGGTTTCTCTGCCTCCACAATGAGTTTATTCAGCCTTGCTATGGAATCATAGATAACCGTAATTAGGCTTGCGTTTAGGTAATGAAATGCTATCTAGAAATTCCCAGTTTAGTCAGAGTTTAACAAAGAAACTGTTACTTTCGGTAATTGACCCAACTCTAATCTATAAAACCAACCTGGTTTTAAATAACTAGGTTTTTCCTCCTAAAATAGATGGTGATCTTGCTAAACCTTGCTAGCTGCTTTAAAAGTTTAGTCTCCAATGCCATAGATTCATTGGCATGCTAAGATATGTCTTTTTTTCTCAATTTATAACTAGCCATATAAAGATCTGAGAAATTGTTTATGAAGAATGATTTGAATTACACAAGTAGGAGGATCTCTGCACATTTCTTTTGCTGTAAATCCTGATGCTGCTCCTCTGTGTTGATCTTTCTGTTAGCTTAGTGACTTTCCCTCCAGCTTTGGCCTCACATTCCTGACAGTTTTTATCAATGGGAAAACAAACATTGACGGCAACAGTGAAAGTCAAGTGAGGTCAGTTTTTCACAGCTAAACCGCAGAGATTCTGAACGTCTTGTTTCACCAAAATACATTTCATGAGCAATGTTTACTAATTCAGAATAAAGTTTGATGTTTTAAAGTTTGGTAAGGATCAGGGTCATGATGACTGGAGAAGGAATGTCAACATGTTGTATTTTGTCCCTTTTGTTCTTCCCTTTTTTAATATACGTTTTGATTCATACAAAAAGAGCAGCTGAAAATAATAAAATTGTCTCAGGCTGTTGTATGGCACGGCATTGTGATAAGGGCACTGAACATGAAGCAGGTGGAATCAGTCTGTCATCTTTTATAATCATTTTTTTCTGACATCTGTAATATGTCAGTTTTGTCTCCCTTGGTGAAAATGGCACATAATCAAACTTCAGCTTTTTCAGGTATAGGAACATTTCAGCTGCAATCTCAGCAAGGCTAATGAACTTCTACAAACCAAATCTGCTGTCAATGATCAAAGCACTGGCACCGTGAGCAGTAGGTAAATTAAAATGAGAAATTACAGTGCTTTTAATTTTCAACTTCATTGTTTATTTGAGCCAATATATTTTCCGTGTGGAAAGGCAATGCAAAAAACAACTTTAGTTAATTTTGATCCCAGTGAAACATGATACAAATTATGCAAACAGGCCCGAATATAAACGGGTGAAACCATACTATAAATAAAAAGACACAACCTCTTTCTTTTCTTCTCCCTGTTATAGATTAAATCAGAATAAAACAGTTTTTTAGGTCAATTGGGATTATCAAAATTATTTCCCTTTTTCTATATGTCGGAACGAGAATTTATTCATTTATCATTATTTTTATCAAATTAAGATTTTTACATACACCAAGATTACTAAGCCTTTAAGCAATGTGGGAAAATCCAGATGGCATGATGGCTTTTTGGAAGCTTCTGGTTAATTCACAACATATGAGTTAAATGAAGGCACACCTCATTGCTTACTTGTGTGATATGTTAAAGTCAAAAGCAATCGGGCAAAATATCAGAACGATAATAAAATAACTACTGTTTCCACAGTGAAACGAGTTCAGCAGCGACATGGGCTGAAAGCAACTCAAAGAGGAAATAGCCAATATTCCAAAAGCAACATAAATGACAGATTAGAGTTAGCAAATGTACTCAGGGACACAAGACTTTATTTTTGGAGATTAAGAAATTTAAGTGTTTGTTCATGATGAGCATCATTACATTTGGAGGAAAACTGGGGAAACTTGCAAGCCTGAAAACATTGTCCCAGACAGTAAAGTACACTGGTGTTAGCATGTAGTCGAGATTGGTGCACTTCACAAACTACATCACATCATGTGGAAAGAATATTGTGTGGAGCTATTGAAGCAACGTCAAGACATCAGCCAGGAAGTAAAGGCTTGGAAACAAATGGATCTTCCAAATAGATTGATTGTACAGCCAAATTAGTGGTTAAATGAGGGATGATCAAACAGTCCTGATCTGAGTCCCATAAATCATTTGTGGTCGGAGCTGGACAGAAATTTTTGAACAACAAACCTGACTCGGTTGCTAAAGATAAGTTTTTTTTGTTGTGTAATTGGAGAAAAGCTGAGCTGCTTGTTCACAAGGATGTCAGATGTTATTGGAGCAGTAAAGGTGAAGAAATCTGTCAAGCTTGATAGTGAGTCAAACCCTTAGCATGATGGTACCACCGCCGGTGGTACTGATGTAATGCAAAATCTTGGTTTAAAAAAAAAAAGGGATTGCCTTCAGATTTTCATCACAACTTAACAGATGACTAAAAACTGCACAGAACTAGGTGGTCCTGCAAGACGGTGACCCAGATGCACTTTACACCTGGTTTGGGAATGGATAACGCATGCTAACACTAAGCTTCTTGGATACCCTGAACATCAGCACTACTGAAACTGTATGAACTGTTTAAAAGCCAGGACCATGCCAGAAAAAAACTCCCAGTTTAAATGAGCTTGACTGTGGTCAAACTTCCAGCCAGAAATGGGCCAATATCTTGCTAATGACTCTCTAAAGCATATGGTTTATCTACAACCTGGATGTCTATCCAAATGTTACTGGGAGTGTATGTATATATGACCCTATTGCATAATTTAGACCTTGTGTGAATTAGAAAATCTGCAGTAAACTTGTTTTTTCAAAAATTATTGAAATTGTTGTAAAAGTCCACCCTTTAAACAATGTTTTTAAAAATGCATCATGAAAAGCTCTTCTGCCCTTCCTTTTTGACTTTTTTGATCCAGCAACATGACTCGGACAGTTTTGGTCCTTGGCACCATATTGTTACTTATTCAGCTGTTCTCCCACTCACAGCTGCGCTCCGAGATAAGAAAGGCTTGAGTCACCCGGGGCCATTGTGTTATCAGCGGCCCCAGGAAGGATGTGTCCAGAGAAAGTACGATGGATAACAGCAAAAAACGTTGAGTCGGCTGTTATCCTTCTCTTGTTCTGTATGTCCAGCAAGGTGGCATAATTTTTACCAGCTCAGAGGTTTAAGATCAGCTGAAGAACAAAGACTAGTTTTTTTCCCACCTCATGCAGGGTATTGTGGGCTCCACCCAAATGCTTTTGCAACTTCCCCTCTGATTCCACTGGAGGAACTTGCTTCTTCCCTTTTTTTGCTTATATGTGGAGTGTGTCTGGTTTTGTGACCCGTAATATAGATCAGATTGTGTTCTAACTATTACTGTGCAATCATTCTAAACAATGTTGTTTTTTAGCTCAGTGAAAGGCCCAAGGTCTAGGGCTAAATTTTAACATCCGTCTTTTTAAAAGTGTTGAAATAATCAAATTTAGGTTCCAAAGTAAATACAGACTTATTAAGAGTAACTATCCCATCCTTGGGGTCAGGGAACATCTTCAAGGAATATCTTGAAGTCATGTGTAATTTTTGAGTGGAGCATGATATGCATAGGTACCTTTCCCTTGTTTAGGAAAAAAATAGTTGTGCCAAAAATGTAAGTTCTCAATTCACAGATCTGTCCAGGTTTTGACCCTGAAAAAACGATTCTGGATTTAAGTGGCAATAATTGAAATGAGCTAGGCCAGGGAATGTAGGGTAGGGTTGGCTAAGCCTCAGACTGGATGCGTAGTTAATTATCAAAATCTGCATCTGATCCGGATGCCTTCTGGGCCATGAAGGAAACTGGTATTCGTTCTGGATCTCGAAATGCTTTTTGGATCCCCCAGAATGAGCTGGAGGGTCACGTGAGAGAGAGATGTCTGGCCTTTTCTGTTGGACCTATCAAGGCAACCTGATCTCTTTTAAGCAAAGAAACAGTTGATGGAGTACATGTTGAAATTTGTTCAGCTCTTGCCTAAATAGGTTTTTTTTAATCCACGTTTTTTTGCTATAATTTTGCAATGCATTAAACTTGCAACTGTGACGCAGATGTAAGCCAGAATATATGATAAAGTACTTCAAAACTGAGAAAAATTGGAGACTTATGTGGAAATACATGTTTACAGAGAGCAATGACTAACATAATTAACTAGGACGAAGTAAATGGAATTGTGTGGGGGGGGTTTCAATCCTGTACCAACTTTTAGTTGTAAGATTGATGTTAATTGCAATGACGAGTTGCATTTAGGCCCACAAGTTCTAAATTAATGTAGACGCACAACCTTTTTTGCCTAGAAAATGATGTGCTCAACTTTTTTACCCAGCTCTTTTCCCCTTTTAAAATACAGGTTTCAGGATGATTTAATGAGTCGGCTGTGCTGCATGCAGCACCTTTTCTTGTTTCTAAGGATGAGTCATACAGTTTCTGTTGAAACTTCTCCAAAAAAGATGAACTACGAATCTACATGTTCAGGCATATTCGATAAATTATACTATTTTCAAGAAGTTTTTATTTTATTTCAGTTACTCAACTTTTAAGTGAATCACATAGATTTACACAGAAACTGATGTTTTCAAGCTTTTATTTCTGTTAATTATGATTTTCTGCTTACGGTTAATAAAAATGTGACATTAAAGATTTGAGTATTGGATCAGACCAATGAAATACATCTTACTACTGAAATGTGGGCTAAATTTATAGTATGTTTAATACCTGCCTATAAGGTTATTTTCTAAAGTTCCTTTTTAATCAAATAAGCCTCATAGGAACATATTTTCAAATGTATTAAATGATTGTGTTCAGTTAATGAATCAAGGACTTAAAAAAAAGGCATAGCAAAGATTACAGATCTTTAGAGGAAATGTTTATGTACAAAGTCTGCTCATAGTTCAGTCCAAAAAGCACCTTGTTTGCTGACCTTGTGTGAAAAATTCACAAGGCCTTATTTAGACATTTGTTTGCAGAATCCTCGCATATAGCTGTATCTGGAGCTCAGAGATCACCAAGGTTGGGGATGTGCCACAGAACGTGTGCTGATTCTCTTCGATGGTCTTCTCCTGCAGTCTCTGTGTTGATTATTCAAAATTTTTCCTTGCTGTGCTGCTGCTTAGAGGAGCCCAGGGCTGCTTGATAATTCTACTCCTGGAGGCTGAGCTTATTAAACAGTACAACTTGCAAATTTTTTAAAATGTGGTGAGCGCTCAGATCTTAGGGTGCCTAGATTTTTGTTTTAAAAAAAAATCTTATTTAAAAAAAAAAAATCCTTTTTTCGCTTACTACTACACAAGAATCTATTGGATTTGTCTACATTTATATTTAAATCCTTTTAGCTCAGGATATTGTCTTGCTTATTCATTCTACACAGACTAAGACTGCCAGTGAAACTGTCCTAAAGATGCCAGTGAGGTTGGATAAAGCTAAGCCTTGTCTATGCGGGGAAATAAAAAAAGCTGAATATTTTACATGATAACTGCCATATCTATTTAGCAGTGCTAATCTGAAGGATGTTCTTTGGGTACATCAAGCAAAATCCACAGATTATTTATGTCAAGGCCTGACATTTGCAGCTTTCTATTGGAGAGCAGGAGGCTTGGGGGGGCTGTGACAGCAGTGACTGAACCATGGATCAAATTCCAGGAAAAGGCAGCTTCCCTCCCTCCTTGATTTTTGTTTGTGCCACACATCTGAAACATTCCTGAGGAGGAGGGTGAAACTCAGCAACATGACATGTACTGGACAATTGGAGGAGAGCAATCCACTGAAGTATTTTGATTGTTGCCTTCAGGAAGCTTGTAAATTCAGGGAGTAAATACCACATGTCGTATATAAACGCTAAATCAGAGAACATGCTCAGACAATCGTGTGCATAAACAAATAAAAGCCTGCAGCTACAACTCTGCATGTTTCTGCATACAACCTCAGTGCCCCTTCCTGATTTCCTCATTTCCTTTGGAATCCAGACTTCAGCCGAGGCCGTTTTCTCAGTGGTGAGCTGACCTCAGCTTTTTATCCGATAGGCATTTATTTTATGCTGACTTGACTCTTTGTAATTCTCTGCTTTCTGAAACAATTGTGATCTGAGAATCTTGGTGTTCTACAGCACAATTTTATAACCAGTTCAAAGCTGGACTTTCTATGTTGACACTTTTTTTTTTTTTTTTTTTTTTTTTTTTTTTTTTTTGATGGATTTTATGTTATGCTGTTTTACAGAAAATGCAATGTTTGCTTTTTTCTGTTTATACATACTATGCTGTTTAAAAGGTAAAGACGGGGTTAATTGGAGATTTGTTGCTTGTAACTTCTGTGCGAAAGAGAGGCTAATCTGCTTGGGTTAAAACAAGCCATTCGGAAGCATGATAATTATCTATGGGTTTAAATGTCTGCGATACAATCATTCCTTCATGATCCAAACAGGAAGGGATTTTGTGATACAAACTCTGAGCAAAATAAGATGCCATTTTTTCCCTTTTTTTTTATATAAAGAAAATTCAAGTTGTGCAAAGTTGAAGTAAAACAATTTTTTCAAAATATTAATTTTAGGTTTTCCAAATGTCTCCCCATTCATTAATTCTCCTCGGTATTATAATCAAAACCTAATAAAAAACACCCAAGCTGTCATTCGTAGACCACTTCAGAGGGCAGGTAGACGCCATCAGATGTAAGGTTTTATCTTCTCAGAGTAACATGGTTTAAGACAAATCTGAGCGTGTCTTTACCAGAGGAAACACTAGACAGTTTTGTCCTGGTAGAAGCTGGGACTCTTGATAAAGTTTTCTCCTCAGTGAGGCCCACCACATGTGTTTTGGACCCGATTCCTACTTCCTTTTTTAAGCCATTTTGTGGATCTTTTAGAGATGAGATTTTAACCATGATGAATTGCTCCCTTCGTCTTTCCTGCCGCCTTTAAAGGGGCGGTAGTGAGGCCCCTGCTGAAGAAGAGCAATTTAGATTTTAATGATTTTAACAATTTTAGACCGGTATCTAACTTTATTTTTTAAGGAAAATTTTAGAAAAAATTGTTTTAATTCAACTTAATGATTTTATTAATGAGCACAATGTCCTGGAGAAATTTCAGTCTGGTTTTAGGATAAACCACAGCACAGAGACGGCCCTTTTGAAGATTTTAAATGATTTTAGATTAAATTATGATGCACAGAGGGTGACAGTGTTGGTTCTACTGGATCTAAGCGCTGCCTTCGATACAGTAGACCACACTATTCTTTTAACCCGTTTAAAACAGATTGGTCTCTCTGGTGCTGTTCACAAATGGTTTACATCCTACCTCTCAGACAGGACTTTTATGGTAAATTTAGATACCTGCTCCTCTAGGGTCCATAGGATTGCATGTGGTGTGCCCCAGGGTTTGATTTTAGGCACAGTTCTTTTTAACCTGTATATGCTCCCTATTGGCAGCGTCATCAGAAGACATGGAGTCAACTTTCACAGTTATGCTGATGATACAGAGCTGTACATCTCCATGTCTCCCGATGACACACGGCCAATGGATGCACTTTTTAACTGCATTTTAGACATTAAATCCTGGATGGCAGAAAACTTTCTCCAGCTCAACCAGGACAAAACTGAAGTTTTATTCATCGGTCCTGAGGCTCAGAGTGAGAAACTTTTACCAAAACTACAATCACTGTCTTTTAATCCCTCTTTACAAATGAAGAACCCGGGCGTGATATTGGACTCTGAGCTGACTTTTATCCCTCACATAAAAAATATTACTAAAATAGGTTTTTATCAACTAAAGAACATTTCCAGAGTCCGCCCCATTCTCTCTCGGGCCAACACAGACACTGATGCATGCTTTTATCTCCAGTAGAATTGATTACTGTAATGCCCTGCTTTTTGGTCTTCCCAAAAAGAGAATATCAGGTTTACAACTACTACAAAATTCAGCAGCACGTGTCTTGACAAAGACCAGGAGGCGGGAGCACATTACACCGGTCTTAAAATCATTGCATTGGCTCCCCGTACATTTTGGAATCGATTTTAAGGTTCTTTTAATGGTTTTTAAGTGTCTTAATGGTCTTGGGCCTTATCTCTCTGAACTGCTTTTACCATATGAACCTTCGCGGTCTCTGCGCTCCTCTGGCAGCCGTCTCCTTGTCACCCCAAAAGTCAGGACACACACGCATGGCGAGGAGTCTTTCCAGTTTTATCACCTCTGTAACAGGCTGCCAGAGGACCTCAGGGCCATGGAGAACGTTCGTTTTTAAGAGCAAGCTCAAGACTCACCTTTTAAGCCTAGCTTTTAACTGATTATTATTATTTATTGCTGTTTACTTGCTCTGCATGTTTTATGATTATATTTTTATCAGTTTTACTATTTAATCTTAGCACATTAATTTACTGTTTACTTTAATTTATCTTAATCCCTGTTCCAGTGTTTCCTCTGTGGGAGCCCTCTGCCCCGGGAGCGGTGGTCGGCTGTGGCTGCCTGGGTGCTCTCCAGGTGGAGCTTGTGTGGAGGTGGGGGTCTCGACCTTGCCTCCACTGGGTGCCCTGTGTCAGCGCCTCGGCTGCTGCTGTTGGGGGGGCGAGATATTGATAGCTAGATGGAAAGAAATCGTACTCAGCAGGTTCTACAGAACCGCTAACGGACCGACACCAGCCTAAGATATCTGCAGCCACCAAATGTTCCGAGTTTTCCAACCGGATCGGGACTTTCTTCTTGTTTACAGTCGTATATGTATGTGTGTATATATATGCATGTATGTTCCTCCATTAGGATGGGTTCCTAATATTTTATCTCTTTTCCAGGTGGTTTAAGTTGCTGGATAAAACCGGTAAGCCGGACAAAGACCGTGGAGAGGTGCTTCTGGATATCCAATTCATGAGAAACAACATGACCGCCAGCATGTTCGACCTCTCAGCTGCAGGGAAATCCCGGTCCCGGCTAGGAAAGTTTAAGGATAAAGTCCGGGGAAAGAAAAAGGAGCTGGGCTCTTCATCAGGTGTGGTGCCTTCCCTTACTCAAGTTCTCACAGACAGCGAGGAAGAGGACGCAACTGGAGGTGGTGAGAGAGGAGTAGGCAAGTACGGAAAGGCTGAGCAACACAAAAGGATGTCTTTGTTTTCTTCTAAATCCAACCTGCAGAGGAATATGTCTCAGTCAATGTCCGTCCTGCCTGCGAAGAACTCCTTGTTTAGCGGCAGCCAATCATCTGGGCTGAACGTGGACTCCTCTGAGGGTCAGCAGCTTTTCTTTAATACCCCCATTAATGGTCTGTGTCATTGCACCCATGTTAATTTTCCTAATCTGCTTTCAGGGAAAAAGAAGTTCAAGTTCAAGATACATAAACACTCTAGTAGCTCAGACAGCAAAGATTCATCCTCAGGCCAACAAAAACAGGAGCAGAGCAATTTATGTATTAACGGCAGTCATGTTTACTGCGAGGAGCTGCCGCCTCGGACGTCTCGCACCGGATCCAGCTTTAGCCTGTCAAGTTCTGGACGTGGCTCCATGGAAGACGTCCCAGAAAACTCATTTCAATCTGTGGATTCACTTAAAGGAGTGAGAGAGTACTCACCCTGGATGGAGGAAGAGGAGGAGGAGAGAGATGAAAATATTGAGGTTTTAAGAAAAGAGGAAGAAAAGGACAAACTGAAAAAGGATATAAGGGAAGAAGAGGAGGCTATTGGGAAACAGCAAAAGGAGCTGGATAGATTAGCTGAAGAAAAGTTGAGACGAGAAGAGGTGGAAAAGGTCAGGAAACAGGAGGAAGAGTGGCAAAGATTGGCAGAAGAAAAAAGACTTGAGGAAGAAAGGAGATGCAGAGAGGAAAAGGAGAGGGCCCAGGAGAGGAGGCAGGAAGAACATGAATTAGCTGAAGAAAATAGGAAACTGAAGGAGGAAGAAGAAAGGAGGATGGAGGAAGAGAAAGTCAAAAGGGAACAAGAGAGAGCTGAAGAGCAGAGGAGGAAAAAGGAGCAAGAAGAAAAGAGGCAGAGGGAGGAAGGAGAGATGCTTAGGAAGGAAAAAATGAGAATGGAGGAAGAAGAAAAGGCTAGAAGAGAAAAGGAACATTCTAGGCTAATGGCAGAAAAGAGAAGAGAGGAAGAGAGAATCGAGGCTGAAGAGAAATTCAGAAAAGCAGAAGAGAAAAGGATTAAGAACGAAGAAGAGATTAAAAGAAAAGAACATGAGGAAAAGTTAGCAAATAAGAAAAAACTGGAGGAACAGGAAAGGAGAGAAGAGCAAGAAAAAATAAGGAAGGAAGAAGAGAGAAGAAAAGAGGGTGAAGAAAGTCTAAGACATGAAGAACTGGAGAGGTTGGCCAAGCAAAAACAGGTGGAGGAAGAAGAAAGGGAAGAGGAGGAAAGGATCCAGAAAGAGAAAATGAGAAGAGAGGAGGAAGGGTGGAAAAGAAGGCAGGAGGAACTGGAGAAGTTGGCTAAAGAAAAGCTGAGACAAGAGGAAGAGGAAAAAAGAAAGGCGGAAGAAGAGCGAGTTAAAAAGGAAGAGGAGGAAACAATCCAGAAAGAGAAAATGAGAAAAGAGGAGGAAGAAAGGAGGGAGGGAGAGGAGCGGAAAAGAAGGCAGGATGAACTGGAGAAGTTGGCTAAAGAAAAGCTGAGAAAAGAGGAAGAGGAAAAAAGGGCTGAAAAAGAGAGAGTTAAAAGGGAGGAGGAAGCGATCCAGAAAGAGAAAATGAGAAAAGAGGAGGAAGAGAGGAAGAAAAAGGAGGAGGAAGAGAGAAGGAAAAAGGAGGAAGAGGAGTGGAAAAGAAGGCAGGAGGAAATGGAGAAGTTGGCTAAAGAAAAGCTGAGACAAGAGGAAGAGGAGAAAAAGACAAAAGAACGATTCAAAAGGGAAGAGGAGGAAATGATCCAGAAAGAGAAAATGAGACAAGAGGAGGGGGAGGAGGAGAAAAAGATAGAAGAAATGAGGGAAGAAAAAACAGAGGAAGATGAGGCAATTAAGAAGGAAAAGCAAGAAAAAATGAGAGAGGAGGAAAAAAGAAAAAGAGCAGCAGAAGAGAGGGTAAAAGATGAGAAACGGGGAGAAGAGGAACTGGAGAAAAAGACGTTTGAAGTGGAGAGGATAAGGAGGGCGGAGAATGCCGAGAAGGAACGGAGGGAAGAGGAAGAAAGGAAGCAGGAGAATTTCACAAAAGAAAAGGAAAGCAAAATTAAGGAAGAACAAAAAAGTGTTGGAACAAAATTGAAACTGAGAGTTCCTGCAGAAATCACTTCCACAAATCCATTTGATGAAAATTTCACGACTCCTGAGGAAACTCCCAACTCTCCTAAAGCAAAAACTGATGATCAGAGGTTGGTGGATCAATATTTACCTGATATTTCACTGATAAATAGGGGCTAAACAGCAGAATTAGGTGAAATGACTAAAAATCTTTTCTCCCCTTAAATCTTTACAAATATTTTCTTTATCTCAGCCAGTGTTTCTCTTTTTATTTATTGTTCTAAGAATAATCAATTCTGCATAAAAAATGTGTGTGATTTACTTTGCAAAGGTTCAGCAGTTATGTTGCTTTCAATAATTAGTTTCTTTTTATTAATCCCCAAATGGAAAATACTGCAGGAAATGCTGTTGGGACACTCTGCAGAGTAGCAAAGGAAAAAGCAATGGTTATGATTTTATAATAGTTTGTGTTCTTGACCTGTTAAACATCTGTTAATGATGGTATCACCTGCAGCATCTTGAGATCGCTTGTATCCATTGGCCTGGATGTGGAGGGCATTCTTTATATGCTTCTCCACAATAGCATCCGTCTTCCCAACCACAGCACTGCTGAATTCAGGAATATGTTCCTGCCTCCACATCTCAGTGAAGCATTTCACCATGAACTTGTCAGTACATCTTGCTCATAAATTTTGATTGCAAGGATTTCACATTCCCACACAATATTTAAACTGCATCAGTCCACACTGAACCCTTTTCTGCTCCAGGTGTACACATGTGATATCTATTCTTCAATCTGTCAGGAACTCTTGAATCTCACCTCAGGTATTTCTATAAAATCTTAAGAGCAATCAACAAAAACCCAGGATGACTGGATTTATTGTAGCTTACAGTATGTGACAATGACTCGATTTAAAGTTTACGCAAGGAATTGAAATGCAGCTAAATGCATAGCTATGCTGTAATTCAGATAAGCTGTAATTAAGTCAAAATTAAACTCATTATATTCATCGTTCATCCATTTTCTATACCCATTTAATCTTTGCAGGGTCGTAAGGATGGTTTGAGGTAGCTGGTGGAAAAAACTACTTTGCATGCATGTGAACAACATGCAAACTCCACACAGTCTGCTTGGGATTCACACCCAGGGCCATCTTAAGCAACTGCCCCACATTGCAGCCCCCTAAATTTAATTCAGCTCAGTCAAATCACTGACATTGGTAACCTAGGCAGCTTTTTTTAGATTTCTGAGACACATTAATAGAGATACAAAATAATTAGCTTATTAAAAATGCCTGTTTTTAAAACCAGGGTTGTTGTACAGTCCTGCAATTTATGGAGTTTGATTTCACTTCTTTCCAGGTGTGGGAAAGTATTGAACACAAAATAAGGATTTCCAGACTTTAATAGTCTGCCATTGCCTAATTTGTCTGTTTCCTTCCCTCCTTGTGTCAGTCCTCTCTCCTGTCCTCCATCCTTCTAACCTTGCACCCAGATGTCCTTACTCATTTTCTTGCATCCTGCCTTACCTCCTTCATTGTGTCCTTTTGTTTCCTTCCTTTCAGCGGTTCTACTTTGATCTAAACTCAGTGTTTCTTTTTTTCCGCAGATTACTAAAGCCAGTCTGCTGTAGAAATGGCTTTACAGTTAATTTTCGTATTTAATATTTTTAATGTGAACACAAAGAACTGGGCTAGACTTTAAGGTGAAAATGTGTAGGAACCTGGGACAAGAAGAGGGGTCTTGCTTACTTGAATGGGTAAAGCAGACATTAGTAAGACATTTCAGGAATTTGCATCAGCTGATGTAAAGGAAAGAAATATTTTTCTTAAGGGACAGTAGAATGAAATAATTGGAAACTATGGAAAGTTAATTGGTAAAAAGTACTTTAAATGTATTTGAGTGAGTATTAATTATTTAAACGGGTACACTGGGGCTCCAGGGTTAAGATGTAGCAGAAGTTGATCTGCCTTTAGTCATCAGCAACAGAACAGTAAGAGGTAGTGAATGGGAATTTAAATTCTTACTAAATATTAGTGATTTAAATACACACAGTGTGATCTGTATGTTCCTCATGTTCTGTTTTTCACTCTGTTAGAATTCAGTAACCGGTCAGCTCAACACTTCTCTTCTAAATGCAACAGGCAGCTGATGCCAGCATGAAAATTGCATGACTTTGAGCTCATGTGTTAGTTTAAAGGAGTGTGCAGACTGAGCTGAAGGATGAATTTCATTTCACAGTCTTGCCTCATTGTATCGAGTATAACGTGAAGAAGTTTTTTACAGTGACCTTGCAAAACTATTCTTGAGTGCTTTTACACTTATGAGATAAACCAACAAAAAATGACGAGTGAAGTGGAAGTGAATTTAAAAATCAAGCCATCAAATGTTTGAAAAGTTTTGCTTTCCTTTGTATCAACCCCACTGTTTTGTTGAACCCCCTTTTACTGCAATTACAGCTCTAATCATTGCCGTGTCTCAACCAGCTTTGTAGGTTGACTGACAGAATATTTTGGAAAACATCTGAAGCTCAGTTAGGTTGGTCGGGGAGCATCTGTGAACACAAATTTTCAAATCTTTTCACATTCTAAATTGGATTTAGGTCTAGACTTTAACTGGTCCTTTCTAATAGATGAAAGTGCTTTGACCTAAACCATCCTATTGTAGCTCTGGGTGTATATACATAAATCTCCGACTTGGTTCCAAATGCTTTCTTGCTGCCAACAGGTTTTCTTCCAGGATTGTCCTGTATTTTACTTCAATCATGTTTTTTTAAAACTCTGACCATCTTCCCTGTTCCTGCTAAACAAAAGAATTCCCTTGGTATGATGCTGCCACCACCATGTTTCACTACAGGAAAGAATTGAAAGACTTTCATAGAAACCAGATCATTTTCCTTCCACTTCATCTTATTTACTACTTTGTGTTGGTCTATCACATAGTCTTAATAAAATACATTGGCGTGTGCAGTTGTATTGCAACAAAATGTTCAAGGGTTGGATGTGGTTTTGTGAGGCACTTTAGCACACTGAACTACAGTACCAACATCCATGTCAGCTTTTAGACCTTTGAATTCCACTCAAATACATTCTTGTTTGTATTCTTGCCTCAATAATTTCACTGAACTGTGGATTGTCTTTTTAATTGACCGCTGATTTCTTTTGCCTACACTTCATGTCTGTGCCATTTTCCAGATGTCAGTCAGCTGTGTCATCAGTGGAAAGCGGGGCCATTTCCACCACTGAAAAGGATCTGATTAACACTCCGCGGGAAAAAAGAGCAGCTCCTAAGCCTCCGGGAAGAAATCAGCCAGAGAGACTGAGACAGGAGGAGGAGGAGACGTCTATGCAGCATCTGTCGCAAATTAACAAGCAGAGCAAAGACAAAGATGTCAAAACTGTCAGCGTTGCTCCCCAACGCTCGGTGCTGATGATTTCTCCACTGAACAGGTCTTCCAAAGATTTTAAGAACACCCAGAGCATAACTGAAGATGATTCCACCAAAGACGAGACGACCAGAAACCATAAACGTCCAGCTCCATCCGTACCATGCACTGCTGAAGAAAAGCTTCACAGAGTGGTGAGGGAGATGAAAGAAAATGGAGCTTTTTATGGTTTAAACCCATTTGAAGATGATGATGATGAAAATGAGCTTAGAGTTCATGATGACATGAGTTCTAAAACTGAGCCGGTATGTTGGCCTCCTATCAAATCACAAACTGCTGACAAAGATGCTGTTAAAATCAAATCCTCAAAGGCTCGTGCCCCCCTACCTCCTGCTCCAAATGACACCCCATCGAGCTCCAAAATCAGTCAAAACCATGATGAACGGGATGTTTCAGATGACCATGGAGCAGATGCTCCAAACAAGGCATGCAACCCACAAAAAGAGGTCAAAAGTCATGTGCAGGTCCAAAAGACTCCAAACAAAGAGTCCAAGCAGATTGTAGCTGGTGTAAAGGTGGAGGGACCTCGTGCAAGTTCACGCAGGTAAGACACTTAAGTGCACAACCTTAAGAACATTGGTCTAATATATCCACGGTACCCAGCAAAAGTATTATTGTTCATACTTTGTCAAATAAGAACCACAAACTTGTATTGGGATTTTATATGATGGACAAACACCAAGAATTTTGTTGGAAATTAATAAAGAAATGGCATCATGAAGACCCAGGAACACAGCAGACCGGTCAGGGATAAAGTTGTTGAAATTTAAAGCAGGATTAGGTTATAAAACAAAATTCTTAGCTTTGAAAATCTTAGAGAACATTGATCAGCTACTTGAAAATGAAGAGAGTATGGCACACCTTTAAACCCACCAAGGCGGCTGCTCTTGAATAGCTTTTCTTTGAATCTGCAGGAGCTGCAGAGAATCTGTTAGAACTTAGTTCTGCTCTGCACAAATCTAGACTTGATGGAAGAGTGGTAAGACGAAAGTGTTTGCCACAAGTCATTAAGGGAATACAGTAACTATGCGGCAGAAGGTGCATAGTTACTTCAACTTTCGATCAACATGCAAAATGCTGTTGCAGAAGACTAACCCTGTAAATCACCCTGAAGAGAACATCAACATGATGCTGTAGGGATTTTTGTTTTAGCACTGGTAGGGAAGCAGGTCAAAGTTTATGTAAGATCGATGGTGCTAAAAATTGGAAATCATAGAAAAAAAACAGTTGGAGGCTACAAAAGACTTCAGACTGAGTTAGGACAACAAAAAATCAATTGATCGCATGAGAAATTTAAATTAACAAAATGTTTCCAGCCGCAATAATTTCCATTTGCATGCTTGATTGTTTTCCTCATGTTTCCCTCCTTTCTACCAAAGAGAGTGGAAGAAAAAAGGTTTATGGTCCATATATCTGCAGTAGCTAAGTAAAATGGGATGTCTTTTTTTTTATTTATTCAAACTGGGTGTTTATATTCTTAGTTTGCACTTCTTGTGTCAAACTCCTAAATGGTAGTTTTGCCTGTTTTTCTTTTCTGAATCAAGTGATATTTTTTTTAAAGGACAATTTTGTTTAGAGTTTATTCATTTTTATTTTGGTTATGTTAATTTACATTATTTGTTAAAAATGTCTTCAGTTCCAGTGGTAAATGTTCTTTAGAAATGAAAGTTAATTGATCATTCAGAGGGTGTACATGCATTATTATTATATTAGTTGAAAATGCTCTCAAAACGACTATTGCTTATCGCAGTAATTTTTGAGAAGTAATCTTCCAGCAAAATTTATTGTGACGGGCCTAGTTGGTGGTTCCCTTTCCAGCAGGGCTATGACCTGTTCATGTGTTTGAGTGGTACAGTCAATGTTCAGACCTTTTAGTCTCATTGAGAATTTGTTGAAAGCCTTAGGGGTTGTTATTTAGACTATACAATCTGATTGAGCTTCAACTTTGTTACAAAGAAATCCAAATAAATCCAATCTTTAAATCTGCAAAGCTATTAGAGAGACTGTGCTCACAATACTTGAATCTACATTTACTCCAGAAGGTGGTTCTACAAAGCATACTCAGCAGGGGTTGAATACAAAAGCATTCTACACTTATCAGATTTCTCTTTTGAAATACCTTTGAACAGCATGTATCATTTATTTTGCACTTCTCAGTTGTGCACTGCTGTTGGTCCTGTTGCATAAAAATATTGAAATATGTGATTATAATGGAACCAAATGTGGAAAAACTCAAAACGGTTTCAATAACTTGGTTTTATATCAAGTAGCTTCCCAATTATAATTTAAATTTCCATTTTTTAAAATCTTGCCATTACCTTAAGTTTCATTCTCAACCTTTTGTCATTGCAGACTTCAGCCTGTAAAACCCCTTAATCCTCTGGCGCAGCAGTCTGACTCAGATGCTAAAGTTGGAAATGATAACAAAGCCACAGGATTAGACCGTAATGGAATACAGCACAAAACAAATGTATGCTTTTTTTCAATTTACGCTAATGTTTAATGCCAATGTAGAGACTGAAGAGAGATTTCCTCTTGTTTTCATGATTAAAGATTATCATTGTCTTTTTGCTTCATGTCCTCCCACAGGTTGGCACAGGGAGATCAGGACCGTACTCCCAGCTGACTCGTGAGGAACTGATCGCTCTGTTGTTGAAACAGGAGACCCAGCTTTCCGAGAGAGATAAAAAGATATCAGAGCTGGAGCAGTACATCGACAACCTACTAGTGCGGGTCATTGAAGAGAATCCAAGTATCCTCATTTCCATGAGCTCTTTAAAGAAGGCTGCCTAAGTGGATTTACAGCTGACACTTTGAATCAGATCAGATTCCTGCAGTCTGACTCTATTCACTTCTACATGGAAAAACATGGCTTCGAAAGACATGCTGAGCTAATCACTGAATACTGGATCTTTTGATCAACAGTCTGTGGAAAAAAATGGACCTCAAGGTTGATCGACAAGAGAAATCAAAGTGCACAGATGAAATATTACTGTGACTGTTGCTGTTTCTGTTGGACCTTTTCATGTCTGTAAAAATCAAGTTACACATGACTAAAAGGGTGTCTATATTTATATATAATTTTTCATTTATTCATTGCTTTTATGTAGAGCATCAAGTTCAAACTTGTTATATTGCCTGAATGAATCAAGACTTTTTTTTTTTCATTTCCTGGTCAAAGAAAGCCTTACTCTGCAGGAATGACTTTCTTATTTTCCTTTTTTTTTTCATTGTTTGCATTTTTTTGCTTTTTCTTTTTTTTTCTTTTGCAAAATGAAGTGCACTTAATCTTTCACTTAGTGAAAGAGAATTAAAAACTGAAAAATTCACTGTCTGTGACTCAACGTAATGGCTGAGCTGTTTTTTTTTAATATTTGCAAAATAAAATAAAGGAATAATATTAACATGGTTTGTCTATTTTTAAATGCGAGGCTATATTTCTGAGAAGAATGAATATATATATATATAATTTTTTTGTAAGTTTGAAACGAGCGTCCGGATCAGAATGACTTTAATTGCCTAGCAAACTAGAAATGGTTCTTGGTCATTCAATTCTCTACGTATCTGTAAGTACTTAACAATACAGACCAACATGGCAGCAAGCGACGATTTAAAAAAACACCAGCAAAAACATGGTGCAATATAGCAAGTTAAAAGGCAGCAAAAAATCTGAGAGCTGTCATAGTTGTGCTGTAGAAATTTGGTTGGTACACATTCAGTTATGTGAAGGCTTTTACAGAGTTTAATTTTTTTTTTACAAGATAGTATGGATGTGATCATGGCAAGTAGTGTACAGAATAAACATGTAGCTGAACTTGGACAAAAAAAGTAATTTACATTACAGGCACATTGGTTATGATCTATTTAGTAAAATTTGTTACATTATCTCTCCCTGCATGCTGTTTGATTTCCCCCCCCCCCCCCATCTTTTTGTACAATTTGAATTTTATGCTCTGACACAAAACATTAGTTTGAGAACTTCTGAATGTAGGTTAATTACAAGTTTATAGTGTTCAAATAATACTTTGTTCAAGAAACAAAGGGTGCATATCTAAAGTAACAGTTTAATTTAAACATAGAAGCATCATCATCCAATGTTTAAATCTGCAAAAAAAATCCGAAGGAAATTTATAGTAAAATACATAAAAAGGAATATTTATAACAAGAAAAAAATATTACTGTATTTATTACAATTTTATAAAAATTAATTTCCTAATGTTGCGATAATGCAAATAATCACAATGAATTTTGAGTGCAACTCTATTTTTGGAAAGTTCTAAAACCCTGAGTGAATTCAGAATACTAACATCTCAGTCTTATATCTTTCACATTCTGCACCTGCAGTCTGTTTTGCTATTACGGCGTTTCTTGTCACCACTTTTTTTTTCTTCTCGCCACGGTTTTCCATTCTTTAAAAGGGTTGTGTAATGCATATGTTTAGTAGCACAAGTCGGATAATCATTGAACCCCAAAAGCGGAACCTTTGTTAGTCTATAGTTATATCTACACGGAGACATCTGAGCTGCCCACTTCCCTTCAACGTTTGTTTATCGCTCATCACTTAAGTGCTTCCTTTTCTTCGAACAGCGTCCATGCGGATAAACTCGTGGCTGTTTATGATTAAAAATGTCCGCGACTGGTTTGATTTGTCCGGGCTGCGGCTCCTCCAACGTTGTGGACGATGACCTGTACTCCCAAGTCCAGCTGGTGTGCGCGGACTGCGGCACGGTGGTGTCTGAAGGGACCCTGGCCGATGACCCGGTGGGGGGCACAGGTAGGACGAGGGCACCAACTCCTTCTTTCGTAGAAAGCACGGTCAGTTAACAACCCTAGTTTCATAGACTTTTACACTATTATTTAGCTCAGTAGGTAAATATATACCAACTATCTTCCGCTGCCTAAAGCTATTACGTGGATAGGTGCGCACTGACGCCAACAACAATACTGCAAAGTTATCAAAATCAATCGATAACTTTTTCTTACATACCTATGCGCAAATGCAAAAAAACAGACAGTACACAGTTTATATATACCTAATAAATAAATAAAATAAACATTACTGTGCATAATTCTGGTTTCAATCAACAATTAATTTAGTCTTCTACACATCCACAATATTGGATGAGAAGTGCCACCACATTTAAAAAACAAGTTTCTTTCCAATTATCCTGCCTAATTAATTGTTACATTTCCCAGCAATTCACCATTCTTTTCTCCATTTCCTCAAATTTACTTTTAATTGGTTTTTGTGTGACACTATTTCTTTTTGCTGTCATTCTAAACATTTTCTGCTGTTTCCTTCTGTGATGAAATCCATTTTGAGTTGCATTTATTTATAAAACGTGTGTACCAGATAAAACACTTGATTTGATTTGACTTGCCTGCTGCATCTGTTTGACTTGGATCCTTAATCTATGAGAAGTGAAAGAAGACATACTTTGAAGGTTTAAATGAAAATTCCCTCAATATATTGTTGGAGCACATGCCTTGCTTTTCTCAAAAATCTGGAGGTAGGAAATCAGGAGGGGGAATATTCTTGATGGATTCATGTCTTAGTTGATATATTCAGCTTTTATGCTGCAAAAATGTGAATCAGGTGAGGGAAGGTGAAATCGGTTCCATATGCATCATTCTGGAACGTAGTGAAACTTTGCTGCGTTAGAAGTTGATGGTGACTATTTAATGTTTGACTTTCATCCATCCATTGTCTATACCCTCTGGCGATCACCACACGTCATTGGGAGAGAGGCGAGGTACACCTTAGACAGGTTGCCAGTCCATAAAAGGGCAACACATAAGAGCAACTTAAGAGTAACCAATTAATCTAACAGTCATGTTTTTGGACTGTGGAAGAAAGCCACAGTACCCGGAAAGAACCCATGTGTGCATGGAGAGAACATGCAACTCTATGCAGAAAGACCCCAGGCTGGGATTCAAACCCAGGACCTTCTTACTGCAAGGTGACAGTGCTACCAACTCGTTCACTGTGCAGCCCTATTTATGTTTCAAAATTTTAAAATGTTGTTTTTAAACTTGAAGCATTACTTTTTTAATGAGGTAATGGGTAAAATTCTGACCAGTCATTCAGTTAAATGTAATGTTGATGATGTGTCTTTACCTCCACAGATGTCAGCTACAGCAGGACCACAGTGGTGACAAAAAAACCCTGCCTTAATCTGAAAAAAGGTGAGCTCTTCTCCCCCAAAGCAGATTGTGCTTGTTATATTTATATGGATTTTTTTGAAAGCCTTCAGCCACCGGCAGATTACTTATGATTTTCCCCAAAGGAGCCAGGCCTTCTTTTAATCTTTTAAAGTGGCCTGTGCAATACTTCTTCAGGCTTTCTGAAGGCCTTTTAAACCTTTTCTTGCCAAAAAGTTGAGAGACTGAAGAATGATTCACCTCTGATGTGTTGTGTCATGTCTTTGCAAGATATTTTTTCATCTTCTTTTCGATGTGGAGTTTTGTCTGGATAGTTTTTAGGGCTGCAGGTTGTTAGTCCTTCTTTTAATCAAGTTTTCTCTGTATAATTTTAAGTATGCCAGAAACCTTTGTGAACTAGACACTTTCTCTACTGAAAGTTGCTTTGGAAGCTACTTATTATTTCAGATGAAATATTTTTTTATGTCTGTGTTATCTGCAAAAAAAATAATTTAAAAAAATAGAACCTGTTTTTCTAACGGGGTTGTTTTTACCAAAGTGACAGAAGATACAAGTTGAAGTAGTTTTTCTTTGTTTTGTGTGAATTACACGTTACTGAATTCACAAGAACGAGAAACTTTTACATATCAAAGACTCTTTAAAACTAACTAATAATCACTGTAGAATAAATCAGTCCAGGCTTGACTTGTCTATATATTGCATTTTTTATGCTTGCCTAGTAGGGCTGCGCAATATCGGAAAAGCACTTTTTTTTTTGCGATAACCCAATTTTTACAGATTCTTTTCTTTCATCCCAATACCTCTTAACCACTCTAATGAGCATTAGTACCTCAATCACTGAAAATATACATAGAATGTGGTGACAAAGGACAGTAAATGTCAAACAGTCCAGTTGTATTATTTTCCTAAAATGTGGGTGAAAAGGGAAAGACATTTCAAGTTAAAAGCATGCAAATGAAACCACATAAAACAAACACGCAACAGCAACACAGTTTTACCCTGTGACACTTACGCCCATGGCTCAGGTGGTAGGAATTCGTCCCGTAATCGGTGCCGATTCGAAACTCCACCTGTCTTGGTCATTGTGTCCTTGGTTGGATAAATCTGCCTTGCCTGCTGGTGGTGGTCAGAGGGTCCTGTGTCCGGCAGCCTCTGTCAGCGGCTATAGTGTAGTAGCTTGTCACTATCAGCGTGTGAATGACTGAATGTAGTGTAAAGCGCTTTGTGGTACTTTGACTGAAAAAGCGCTATACAAATGCAGGCCATTTACCATTTAATCCACCAGGAGAAGTCATATGCAGCTGAGTAGCACTATGAGACAGACTTGTGCCACGTTACTTTCCTGCAACACTGCACTACTTCATCCCTTAAATTGTGCTTGTATTATACATAAATCTTCACTCGTTAGCAAAACAAAAAATTGGGAGGGCCAATGACGAAAAACATAGCCTGTTCAGCTCTTAAGATCCTTTTACAGAATAACAGAATCATATCTCATTTAAAAGAAAAATAAACATTGAATCTGTTGTTTTCGTACTACACTAAAATGTCCCCCTTTTGTTTTATTCACATCAAGGTCTGGAGCGCGTTAGAGAAATGTGTCGGATACTCCGGGTCAACAGTGACATCGAGTATCTGGCATTGACGCATTTCAAGCAGGCCTACAATCATGAAAGCTTCATCAACGTGACCCTCCAGAGGAAGGAGGTGCTTGCTGGTTGCTGTGTGTTTGTGAGCTGCAGACAGCGGGACTGGCCAATCACTTTAGGAACCATCTGCTGCCTGCTAAACGCTGACCAGACACTGGTGGGTGGCGTTTATCAGGAGATGATCAAGATCCTGAACATCCAGGCTCCTTTTATCAACGTCACTGATGTCATAGAAGCACATGTTCAAGAGTAAGTGGTGGGAAAGCTTCTTTTAGATTTGGTAATTTCAAATAGTTGTTCAGGATACAAAGCAAGATTTCCATGACTGAGCATGCACAAAACTTTTATGGGCGGATGTGGTGGTTCATCTTCTTTGTGGCAGCAAATTGGGGTCCTACAGTAAGTGGGTATGGGGGAGAATGGTTGCTTAGACCAAAAGGATCTCAGTAATCCTCTACACTGAACTGCCCACTATCTACTCACCAATTAATGACATAATGACACGCAATGCCAAGGTCCCTTGCACATAAAGCCTAGTTCATGCTTCTCCTTCTGGAGAAGTGCGGAGACACGCAGCACCATTACCTTTCGGCGCAAGGGCTGTCCATCACTCATGCGAGGACAGACTGAGTAGAGCCCAATTTATTAACAATCTGTTAAACGCAACGGAGAGCGCATGTCTGTGATTGGTCAGCTCAAGATCATTTCACCAAAGGGGTCTCTATAGTCAATGTAATTAGTAGTCAATGCAGTTTTCGGCACTATATGCTTTATATTGCAAGGCCAGTTTATCTAATATGGTCTTTTGGCGATTTTGAACACCAGGATTTGTAGAAAACAACAAAAGAGACCACTGTGTTTGTTAATGTGTTTTTAGAGTATTCTATGAGCTGCACTCCTAATAAAAAGCTTTCCAGCTCAATCAGGACCCACTCTCTGTCGGCCACTGCTCCTTGAGTGGATGTCCGCTTACAAGCTGAAGTAAATAAACTGTTGTTGACCAGAGACAATCACTGCAATGGTAAGCAGAGCCACTAGAAAAGGTCTGCACCCCATGCATTCTTGGCGGAGAATTGCTTTGCAACACTGACACAGCAATGGAGAAGTATAAAAGGAAAATGTCTCCGTCACTACATTTAGGTGCAAACTTGCTGATGGAGGAGCATAAACTAAGCTTTGGAATCACTGTCCAAGCTTTCAAATATAAAACCCCTCGATAATTCTTATTGAAAAGTTGGTGAAAAAAGCATTTGCAGAAGCTTACAGGGATATTATAAGACTTTCCAATAGTTGCAACGTGACTAATAAAAACGCCTTCAAACTTCATAGCCACAATGTGATTGTTTTTTTAATGATCAGTGAAAAACCAAGTTTTTAGATTTTGTGTACATGATTTCTGCTTGAGTTTGCCCCGGCAGTTCAAAAACATGCATGTTATGTTAATTTATCTTTCTAAATTGCTGTACCAATGAGTGTGTGCATGCTGGGTTGTTTGTCCTGTTTAGGCCCGTAATGGACTGGGATCCTGTCCATGCTGTTCCTCGTATCCCAACCCAAAAACTGCTGTAGATAGGAAATACCCAAAACATACCAATGAGGTTTTCCATCTTTTCAATGTGCATCTAAGTTCAAGGGGTCCTAGAGCTCATCGACACTGTAGGTTGGTCCCTATCCAATGTGAAGGGGGCATCACCTCTGCTACACACATTAAACTAACTCAAGTTGTTTAAAAAAAATCACACAGGCCTATTAATGCATTTTTTTAAACCGTTGCTTGAAATGGATTTTGGAAATGTTGAGCATTCATTCCTCTGAAGTTGAATATCTATGATCGCTTTTGCCTAAGTAGATGTTCAGATGTGTTTTGAACAGATTTTTCATTCCAATCTTATTAAAGTTATTTTAGGGTGATTATATCTTACAATATTTCAGAGCTCATAATAATACAAACCTGTCAGGCCTGTCAGATTACTCATGTATTTGCTTAAATTTAGCTCTCTTTTTTTCAGATACAAAATAACCAAACAACACGTTCCTGAAGAGTTGGCCGAGGACTACAGTGTGTTGACCAAACGGGCTGTGGAGCTGGTGGAGCTAGCAGGAGATTCCTGGATCGTGACTGGACGAAGGCCGGTACCGATCATGATGGCAGCAACGTATTTGGCTTGGCAGTCTTTGAACCCCAACCAACATCGCCTCAGGGTCTCCCTGGAAAAATTCTGTAAGCTAGCCAAGATACAAAAGCAAAAACCAGCTACAATGCGAGTAACAGAGCTGAAGGAAGTGCTGTGTAAGCTTGGAAGGGAACTTCCCTGGGTCAGAGAAACAGTGACTCAACACGATGTTGTTAAGCTGTTGGCAGATATATTGGAGCACAGGCACTCCCTGCTAACAAGGGCTCTGAGAACACATGAGATGACTATGCAAGCTGATTGCACTCAGGCCAGCGCTTTGAACTCTCCAACAGAGGAGGTGGCACAATCCCAACTCTCCGAGAGCAGGGATCAGGCTGCAGAAGATTCCTCTGTGGTCCAACACTGTCCAAATATCAGGAGAGAAAACCAAGATGGAAATAGAGATGACAGTCATCAGAGTGAAGATCTAGAACCAAACTGGGGTAAAAGGGTCCTGTTTGCTCCTCCGTGCGTGATTCATGCCAAGAGGAGGAGAATGGAGCAGCCCGTTCAGAACGTTACTGGAGATGAGGAAATCTCTGACAGCGAGATTGATTCATACATCCGCTCTCCACAAGAAGTTCGAGACTTTGCTCTGATGCAGAAGATGGAGTCTTTCTCTGGCAATGGAACTTCATAGCTTGTTTAATTAGGATCAAGTTTTTTATTTTCTATGATGGATGTTCAGGTAAATATTTAACAACTCTTTGTTGTTTTTGTATTTCAGGTTCAGCACAGCTTTCTACCTTTAGTTAACTGCAACCTTTTTCTTTTATTACTTTATTTGAATCTTGTGATGTTAATTGAAAAAAAATACTCTATGCCAAGTATTCTCAAAATAAAAATATATTCCTTTTTGTTTTTACATAGCTGCAGCAATAAAGCTATTTATTTGCACAAATTAAATATTGAAAATAACTTTTTTGCACATAAGCTTTAATTTATTTTTTTTTAATGTCTGGCGGACTTGGGATTTGTTTGAACAAGAGTTTTACATCATCAAATTTTTATTTCCGCCAATTATGGAACACAGGCAGAGAAAATCTCAACTACCAGCACTTAAAGGAATTTAATTCCTCATTTAAGAAAAGCTGATATAAGAGAATTCATTTGTTTTCGATCTCTAAAGAAAGCGTCTAAGAAAAACGAGTGAAAAAAAGTTCTGTATATATCAAACCATCTTTTTTGCCTCCTAAAGTATCCTAAATAAATTTTTAACCTAAATAACCTTTTCCTCTCAGGAATTAGTTGGAATAATGGATTTATAATGATTAATCCCATGTTACATCTGAACAGAGCATGTATGTACAGGGTTGATTAGGCTGGGAGTGTAGTTCATGTTGCAGCATAATGTATGTAGTATCACATTTAGCTGCAAATGCAGAAGAAATCTGATCAGATAACACAGTTGGAGTCTTTTACTATCTATTTTACTATACTAAGTCCACAAGTTCTTCATCAAACTCATCCTGGCCCCTGAAATATACAGCAGAATAAAATGTTGATTATTTAACCATTAATATAAATGTTTTAGTTGGACAAGGAAGATGTATGTATGTCTTAATACTGTGTTTAAATGAACAGAAATCTCAAAAATTACTGACAGAGTGCCGTTTCCTGCATCTAAAACTCATTTGTGTTGCTCCTGTGTGTCATTACCACCTGGTGAACCAAACCATTCAGCTGATTCAGTGTGGACTGAACCAGGGAAGTGTTCTGAATATCATCAGTTACATGATTTTTCTAAGGTTGAAGCTTCACAAAACTACCATGCCGGGTTAGAAGTAAGCCTCGGAGCCTTTTGCCCTTTTCCATTAGGGTTGGGTACGCCCCTATTTAGTGCATTTACACCATCTTCGTCTGGGTCAAGCTGACCCCTTTTTTAAGGCTAAATGTGGCTCAGTATAAAGCGGACGAAGATGACTCAAAACACCCACCTATGGACTGATTGGTCCGGTAAAGTGATGTCACTCTCACGTCTATGTAGTGGTAGCCACTGATTGGCTTGGTGTTGTGTGTGTGAAGTGACGTCTCAGAGAATGGCGACGCATGGCTTCCAGCGAGTTCAAGACATTGCTGGGGGAAACAATTTTTTTTTTACCGCAAATATTGGGCCGTGAAGGACCACAACGGGTGCAGTGGGGCAGACCGCAAGACCCCAAGACATTGAACACTTCTTTAGAAACTCCTCTTGCTCAAAGCCAAACTGAAGTAGGCTACATAAAATCACAGATGATATAGTTAATAATCAGCACCTGAAATCCTAACAACTTCATGCAATAATGAAATCCAAAGCTACATATAAGGAAACACTTGACCATATCACCTACAATGGGATATATCAAGGTGGAGATGGATGCTATGGGTTGGACTGGGAGCTCAAGAAAATTGAGAATTTTCTTTAAAACTTTCTTCGAATTCAGAAGTTTACATATATTTCCTAAGTATTGAGAGGAATTGCCTTTTTAACTGCATGGGTCAAACATTTTTGGTGTTTCTCTAGACAGAACTGGTGGAACTGAATCCCATTTAGGTGTCTGTTTAAGTTCTCTTATAACAAAAGGAAAACGTTTTCATTACACGTACAGAAATATATTGATCATAGAATTTAATGGAGATATTTATAAATAACTAGTCCCACCTTTTCTCATGAGTACAATGAGGTCGGGTTGGATTTCATCTTTCTCCATTTGTTGAATTTTGTTTTATGTGTAGATGAAAAAAGGTTGAAACATTTCAGTCTTAATTTATTTGAAAACTTAACACTGCTCTCAACCCCATCTTGAAACTTGGATAAAACGAGTTCCAACAACATGTAAATTCCATTTGGGGATAGTAAAGTATTTTCTGAATTGAACTGAATCTATTTTGTGAAGTGCACAAGTCCCTCCAGCAGCAAAACCCTGTTTTCCCTCCAAATTTAACAATGGCTATTATGATAAAGTACTTCAATTTCAGTTTCAACAGACCCGTGAGCATGTTTAATACAATTAAGATCTTATTCCCTTGAGGAATTAAAATAAGTGTGATTGAATGTGAGAAAGTGACATTAAAATGGTTAGTTGTCTTTTTATACTAGTTATATAAATATGTAGTTTCAACTCTGTGTTTTTTTTTGTCTTATAACCATAAAAACAGCTAAAGGAAGACAGACATCCTGCTTCTCCTTGGTGCAACAAAGCACCAAGTAGGCAGAATGCCCAACTGACTTCTGAAAGTTGATGATACAATCATAAAAGAACTGAAGTGCTAATAAATCTTTCACAATGGTGATGCTTAAAGAGATTAGATTTGAGCTCAGAGACACAGTAACAGCCTGGAAAAACATTATAGGTAGTTGTGTTTTTTTTGTCTCAGGAGACAGAGAGATGTTTATCAGGAGTAATCCTGCATAATGTATGGGCAACGGATTTGCAAAAACCCTCAACTAACTTTATCAAAGACAGACATATTTCCACACAATATCCAAGGAAAGTCCACCAAGGGTGTCATAAAACCACTTTGACATACCTCATACATGCAAATTACCATTATACCCATTTCAACTGTAGCTCCGGAAAGACAACACTGTCTCGGTCGCTTTGCTTAATTTATTAAATGCCTTGAAAACTACAGACATAAAGAGCAACAACTTTAGACACTTCATTCCATAAAAGTTAAACGTGCTTTAACAAAAAATTACATCGTGTCCGCCTGCCACTTCAGAGGTCCTAGACGAATAGGCTACTCTGATGGTCTTGTACATTCTAAATTAAAATATAAAATAATTAAAACACCATACATCAAAAATCTGCATATATATATATATAAACTACTTCTATGACACTTCAATCAATATTTCCTCTAAGAATAATTCCTAATTGTTCAAGAACAAGCACATTCATTTAAAAGTGTGACAGTAATTGGTAACACCAATGTATATCCATCCATCCATCCATTTTCTGTACCCATCCATCCCATGCAAGGTTGTGGGGGCTGGTGCCTGTCTCCAGCGGTCACGGGGCAAAAAGCAGGGTACACCCTGGACAGGTCGCCAGTCCATCGCAGAGCAATGTATATAATAATAAAAAAATTTAAGATGAGTTTTAGATCAAGCATGAGCAGTAAAGACAAGAAAGGATTATTAGCAACTGTGTCCTCCTCAGAATTTGTCGTTGAGAAACCCACATCTGGATACACATTGACATGACAACTGAAAAATGACATTATAATAATAATTTATGGCTAAATTCCATTTTCTTCCTCCTCACTAATAGATGTGTCTCATTATAACAGAGCTTAGAGGGACAGCAGATTGCAACGACACTTTTATTAATGTTTCTCATAACACCTGAGCTTAGTTTATTCTTGGAAGTCAAAATGATATAAGAAAAAGACTTAATAAAGTGTGATCTTTCACTACTTTTTTGTCTGGAATAGCCAGTATGTCTTTCCGGATAATTTTGTAATGAATTGTACTTTTCTAAGATTAAAGGCACTATCCTGCAGTGTTTTCATGTTTTTACACTATGTAATGTTTTATGTTGTTCTTACTGGAAGGGACACATGATTTGGTTTGTAATTTGACAAAAGAATACCTTTATGCAGGGAAATGAGATTTCTTTTTCCTGCAGGCTCTACTTCGTTTCATCAAACAGGATAGCAAATGGTTGTTATTTTTTCACTGAGAGTATTAGTGTTACTGCTCCAGGCTGAACCCCATCCATATGCAGGAACCCTGTTGGCAAGCTTCAGATAATGCTGACATGATTTACGGGATCAATAAATTATCACATTCCCTGTTCTGAACAAGTCTAATTGATATGCAAATACCTTTTAGCTTTCTGTGCATCTAATTAGTGAATTTAGCCATGCAGCTGCAAATTGACCAAGTTTAATCTAATTTCATTTCCACTTCCACCACAGTACACTCACAATGATCTGAAGCCAGGGTTTTTCAGATTTTTACTCAGACTTTTATTTTATATATTTATTCAGCATGCATAAACATTGGGAAACACTTTTTTGCATATAACAAAATTGATAACTACCAAATAAGAGACAAAATTACATTAACAGACAGTAAAATATTTGTATTGAACACATTCTTTTTTTCAGTAAGTATTTTTCAAATTAGTCTGACATAAAATTTACATCAGTTGAAGGTAACAACCCAAGTAATCCATACATGAAATACAAATTAGATAATAAATTATGTGTAATAAAGTTGAATATCACAGAATAAGACCTGTGAACCTTAACTGAAAACTATTTGGCTCGTGCTAGATTATAAAAGTTTGTGTCGATATTAACAGCTTGAGGATGTCTCTTGTATTGTGCAGGTGGGATTTTGATCCCTTCTTTCACAAGAACTGTCTTATTTATATTTCTCTAAAACTAATCAAAAGTTTCTTGACTGTATTGTTCAGCTTAACATCCATTCATAGTCCATTTCTAGTTACGGTAAATTAAGTACCATATGGTGATAAAAAGCCCTACGATGTTCCCACCTCCAAACCTCCCTGTTGGTATGGTATTTTGAGGGTGATGCGTACTGGCGTTTCACCTCCAAACATGGTTTGTTCACTGATACCTGAAGAGTTTAAACCAGAATGCATTGTCCCAGTATTTCATTGACTTGTTCAAATGTCTTGAAGGACTCTTAAAAATAGCTTCAATGTGTATTTTTTCAATAGTGGGGTCTGGCACAGCTAATTTGCATGGAGGTGTAGTGCCACACTTATTGATTCAATGGAGAAATGTTAACTATTTTCAGGTCTTTTGCGAGGTTCTTGGAAAGCTTGTCTAAATGTTTTGACTTCTCTGTAGAAATATTCCAAGGAGCACTCACCCATGCCTTGTTGATGGTAAAATTATGTTGTTTCTAAATTTGGAATATAGTGATGTGCCATTTTAAAGTTTAAAAACAAGTCTATATCCAATTCCATTAGTATATTATACAACAATAATGTTTCAAAGGTCTTGAGAAAGGTCTAACCCCTGCTTTCCACCGGACTGCATAACACAGCTGATAGCCACCAATATAGGTGGCTTGATTGTTTTGTAAATGCTGGCAGAGTCCAGCTACTTTCATGGCTTGCTATGCCTTTTTAAACCCACATTTCTTCCACCTTTTTACCTTTTTATTCCTTCTTTTATTCTAGTTTATTATATATAAGTTGTGGACAATTCTGGATCTGTTTGTATGTGTAGTTCTTGAGTTGTTTCCAACATTAGACGTGAATTTCTAGCAATTGCCCTATTAGATATTTATTTAATGAGAAAAACAATATGTTCAATTGTTATTTTCCTCCTTACATGTGCCCTGAAATGATAATCTCTGAGACAGATAAGTGCATACAGAAACATGTCAAGAACATGACATAATAGCTGTGAAGGAAACACATTAAGAAAAATGGACACTTAGGCCCATCTGGCAGCTAATCAGATAAATGTATATTATATGCCAGTCATACCAACTTCAAAAACCATAAACATACACAGCATATCGAGCATACATAGTACATCACAATCATATTGATTGCTAGATTTATGTACAGGCAATTTCCAACGATTGCTTTCAAAAATAGATGACTTCAATATTGGTGTATATTCGTCTGCTGCTGGCATACAGAAGATGAAAGCCTCAGAGTGCAGCTTTATAAAATTAACCTTACACTGCTTCAAGAAGGACATGATGATCCAATCTGACGCAAGAGCCTTGGTGGAAACAATCAAATAAAAATGGTCACATGTCGTGACTATTTCTAAACACGATTTGAACTGATAGTTTAATTTTACCTTTATTTCCTTTCTTCATACACTTTTTCCATCCACCTCAATCTTGTCCTGACAGGGATCCTCTCATTTAAAGGAGACATTTAGCACGTGTCATGTTTTCTAAATAGTTCCTGCAAACATTGAACTTTCTGCCTATATTTGCAATTTAAGATCTCAAAGGAAGCGTTATGAGCTTGACGGTTGATGCCTCACCATCTCAATCTCAACAAAATTAAAAATCAGAACCCATATAGTCATTAAAGTTGCTCCTTAAACTCTAATGTTGCAGGAAACTTCAAAGGTAAGATCTTGAATATTCTAAATAAATTGATTAAATTAGGATACAACCATAATCTACCTGAATTTGAAACACAATTTTGTTCAAAAAAGATTCATTTTAAGTTAACATCTTAAAGTGCAAGTTTCATAGTTGGTTGCCAGAAAACCTAAAAATCTGCAAGATAGTGACATAAATACATAAATAAATCACAGTCTTCTTTCCCACTGTTTTTGAGAGCAAAGTCATTTTTAAATGCTATTTTCTGAGACACTTGACAGCTTTATGGCAATCTACGTTGTACTAACGTATCAGATAAAACAGCAGTAAATCGCTTGATTTGGGTTTGTTAATAGGAGATGGAGGACAAAACATTCTTCACTATTACATCATTATCTTGTGAGGTTCTAATTAAAAGCAGGAAATTTCCTAAAATCTTCAGAACAGTTATACTGGTGCTTGACAATGTCTGAGTTGCACTTATACTTTATGTTGATGGATATGTTGGTCAAGTTCCCATCTGCGCAAAATACAAATAAGCAAATAGTCAGATTACAAAACCACACCAGCAGCACAGTGGCTGGTGGGGACTCCAATGCGATGGTTGCACTTCAGCATCTTCCTCAGCTCTGTGCGGAAGCGATCGTGAAGCCATGCATAGAGGAAGGAGTTGCAGCAGGAGGAGCTCATGGCGCAAAGATGACACAGCAGCTGGATGAGTAAGAAGTATTGCTTGTTTATCAGGTGGATATCGATATCTCTCAGCACGTTGAACACATGGATGGGAAGCCAGCAAACTGCAAAGGCAGACACCAGGAGAGCAACCAGGCGAAAGATCTTCCTCTTTCGGGCTTGGTGAACACCCATCTGATCTTGTGTCCTGTTTCCAGGGGCAACACACTTCTTCAGTTTGACGGTGATGCAGAGGTAGGAGAGAAAGACGGCTGAAAGAGGGAGGACGTATGTAATCAGCAAAGTGCTGTAGGCGTAGGCTCGTCTTTCTTTCTCTTGGCCCAACCAGAACTCCTCACAGATAGTGAAGCCTTCCTCTTTGAACTCAACGTGGTAGGTGTGAGTCACTGCTGGAGCCACCAGACCACAGGACAGCAGCCAAATCCCAATGAGGACATAGGCACAAGTGGTCACGGTGGTTCTCTTCTTCAGAGGGTGAACTGTGGCATAATATCTGCAATGAAGGAAGAGTTGTACTTTATAAACCTTAACTAAATTAATGGATGGTTAATCAGGACAGAATGGATGAATTAATACCACTGCGACATCCCTGCAAGCATCCAGGCAATCAGATGTTGGAGAAATGTTCAATGTCTTAATTAGCCCTGAAGCTGTTTCTGTGCATCTAATGTGGTATGACTTGCTTTTCAATTAGACAGACAGCTTTGTGCTGAGCAGACTCTGTGACCTGTAACATCTGCGTAAAAAGACAGGCAGAAAATGGATTTTCTAACTTTTATCACTGAATACATGTGTGTCAAAGGACAAAAACAAGTACTTAAAACTTTAAGTTTATCTTAAAGTGATCCCTTCTGAAAGGAAGGACACTGAAACTTGGTCCCCAGAAAGCCAAATGACAAAGAAATATTTGAAGCTTACACCTGCTTATCTGTTCAAATTGTTTGCATGTGTTCCCTTTAAGAATAATAACATTTTCAAGAATCTGAATAATCTAGCTATATAATTTGTGTCATATTAATACTCATGAGAAGCCCACTGATTGGGAATTTTCACTTATTGAGTCACTTATTGTAGGCCGGATCATTGATTAAAGAGAGCAGATTGTTAAATTTGTTTGTACGCACAAATCAATACCTCCCTTCATTTGCCTAATTTTCAAAGAATAAGACATGATTGCATTTGCTTGGTTTTGAATTGCTAGGTTACAATTGTAATGCACTTGTATTTAGAAGAGTGTACTTTCAGAACAATTTGTTTGTGCCAAAATTTAATCATGTGATTTAAAACTTGCTAAATTAATGAACCTTTTCATATTTTGCAAACATTATTGTGATACACCAACACAAAATATTGTATAATTGTGAAATGGAAAGAAAATTATAGATTTTGCAAATAAAAATCAGCAAAGTCTGGTGTGCATTAGGATTGAGCCTTGTTTACTCTGATTACTCCAGTCCAGTCCAACAATCTGACTTCACAAGTCACATAGTTAGAAGATATAGTCAAAATATATGTAATTTATTCTCTATATATAAACTTAGATGTTAAGTAAAGGCCTTTTTAGACTACATCAATGAACTAACAGCATCACAAAGAACAAGGAACACAGCTGACCGATCAGAGAAAAAATTGTTTAAGTTCTAAAACATATTCCAGAGCGCTGTTCAATACCTCATCTGAAAATTTAAATGAGAATGGTGTCTACCAAGTTAACAGACATGGCCATCCACCTAAACAACTTAAACAACGTTGGAGGGTCATAGCTCTGGTAGGAGATTCGGTTAACCAGACAACTGTAAGTTGTGTACTCCACAAATCTGAAAGCATGACAAGAAGAAGACTACTGTTGAAATTTGCCAAAATCCACAGATGTAACACAGAAAACCTTTCTGAAGAAGATACTCTGGTCAGAGGAGACTAGAATTAAACCTGTCGTTCTACAGGCTTAAGGCTGTGTGTGGTTAGGATTTAATACCCCATACCATCCTGAACTCAAGATCCTTATGATAAAACATAGCGGTGGTAGCGTCATGTTGTGGGGATCCTTGTTCCCTCCAGGAACAATAAAGATGGTCAGAGTTTATGAGAAGATGGATTGAGCTAAATGCGGAACAAAACTGACAGAAAACCTCTGCAAAAGACCTACCCTTACCCTTACCCTTACCTTGACTGCAAAAGACTTGAGAACTTCTAGTAGAACAACAACCCTAAACATTGTAGTGGGCAATATAAACAGTAAAAGGCAGAAATTATATACATTTAGCCAATAGTAGCCATTTTGACTAACCCAATTGCACTTGCTGAGGATGTCAAGTTAGCCTACTTTGTACCAGTTATGCAATGAGGATACATTCCAATGTTCAGTGTTCATTTTTACACTAGATCTTGTAAGTTTAACATTTGTTCTCTATTTAACGGAAAGGAAACCTGTTGAACTTGATGTGTTTTTAGTTCAAATAAGTGCATCTTCTTTTTTGTGCAATATTAAATTTATAAATACGTAATGATGAAAGCAGGAAGAATTTGTATTTCTCTTTTTACAATTTGCACTTCAGCAATTTCAAATTTTGGGGGTTTCATAACATTTAGCTTGTTTTTTTATTTTTATAAATATTTTTAATTGTTATTTAAGTTATGGGAATTTTTGAGTTGCATTGTTTGGAAAAACATACCTTATAAATTACTTGAAAGGTTTTGTATTTTTTAAAATACATTTTGCACAATAAATGTCCTTTAAATTGCATTCAATTTGTTTTTGAAGTCGATGGTCTGATACAATGCATCTGTTATGTGAAAATGTTCAAGAACAGTAATTCTGACATATATAAATAGAAGAAAATATTTTTTCTTTGAAAAATCGCACTAAATGTTCTTACCGCACATGGTTCAGATTATATGACAATATAGATTTAAGGCTATATCACCCAGCCCTACCTAAACTATAGCTAGAGCTACAATCAAATGGTTTACATCAAGCATATTCATGAGTAAGAATGGCCCAGGCAAAGTCCAGACCTAGGTGAAACAAATTGAGAAGTCTTTAAAGTGTATGTTCATAGAGACTCTCCATCCAATCTGATAGATGGAACATTTTCATAAACCATATACCCTTTTTCTTCAACTCAACAAGATTTCCCACCATCAGCTAAAGTTGCTCTTAAATCCAAAATTAAGTTTATCATTATCTCAGTCTCATTCTCAAATGTATAGCATAAAAGCATTTGTACCTCAGAAGAAAAAGAAGTGGAAAAAATGTCAACTTACAAATATTTGGGTATATATTTGGAACATCTTTTGAAAGAGCTTAAAGCTGTTCTTGGCTTCTTATCCCAACACAAATCCTGTCTAAACCCAAATGTGAGGAAAAACCTTGCTCAAACAACATTGCAAAATGTATTGAACTATGGAGACATTATCTACATTAATGAAGCTTCCTCCTCCATTGTGTGGACACAATATTTCACAGTGCTTTACAAATGCTGCCTTCAGGATCCACCACAGTGAACTTCATGCTTTGTACTCATGGCCTTCACTAAACAAAGATGGCAACAACACATGGCTTTTATTTATTTATAAGGCTGCGTTGGTTAAGCTACCCCTATATTAGGCTTTGTCTCATGTCTCTAGTCAGAAGTAAATACAATACACATTAATCACATCAGTCCATTTTCAGTGTTTTGTATGTTGTACATATGTTGTGGGCCTAATTAATTGAATATATTGAAGTTTGTGGTTGTAACATGAAAAGTTCATGTTTTAAGTGGAATGAATACTTTTGCAAGACATGTATATTTCTAAGTCTGGCCTCACCCAAAAAAACATCAAATCATAACAGTGCAAATTAATCAAAGTAATATGAGAAAAACTTGGAAAACTGTCGTGATTGCTTGCAGGTATGGTAGATCCACCCACCTGTCCACAGCAATAGCTGTGAGCGTGAAGACGGAAACGTACACTGTGACTGGTTGGATGAGAAAGACCAAGTAGCACATAGAGCGCCCAAAAACCCAACCGTGTGGATTGAAGGCGTAGGCGAGAGTGAAGGGGACACATGTCACACACATGAGCATGTCTGAGAAGGCCAGATTGCCAATGAAGAAGTTGGTGACGTTGTGCATCTTGCGGGTTCGGCAGATGACGTAGAGGAGCAGGTAGTTCCCAACGACGCCTACCACCACTACGAGTACGTAGCAAGGGATGATGAGAGGCTTGAACGTCTGTAGCAGGGCCACATCTGCAAACTGGGAGCTGCGGTTGGTTGAGTTGGTCTGAACTGCTACCTCATAAATGTGCCCCTCAGATTGCTCTGCAGCGAGGGGAGGCTGCATGCTTCCAGTTGGACTACTGTGGTTAGCCTCCATCGAAGCAGATTCATCCATACGTGAACTGCAACACAACCAAAGCAGGTTTGCAGCTGAACATCAACAACACCTCTGAAAGGTCAGACTATCAGTTACATGAAAAATGTAAGCAGCAAGTTCAGAGAAAAAAACTTCATGACATTTAACAAATGGAAGACTGCTAGGAGGAAAAGCATGCACATTCACTCAGAGAGAGGTAAAGAGCACAATATAATGAGCCAGATGGTTATAAAGGTATCTCATTATGAATGCACAAGGCAACGTCTTTCATCCACCAAAAAAATGTATTATAGAAGTCCTGTGTTACATGCAGAAGTCTGCAGAAAAAATTTCGTTTTTTAATCAGCTCACGTTGTTTGGCCTGTTTAGCATTTGCGGAAAATTAAGTTTGACTGAGATGCATCATTTTATTACTTTTCTTTCTTGTGATCTTATTCAAACATGACTTCCCCATGGCTGCTGCCTGTCATCCTGTCATCCTGTCAAGAATGAATTTAACTGTAAATTAAATTAAGACAAGCATATTAAAATATCTGAACAATTCATTTTAAAATACTCTTTCAAGCCTTAGGCAATATTATTTCTAAGCCTGACAGAAACAGTCAAATTCAATCATTTTCTGCTTCCCAGCTGTGAGGCAAATCTGGACACACACTGTGCCACCTGAAGTGTTTTTCTGAAAGTTAAAAAACTCCCCATTTGGCTTGAAGGTCCTCCGGGTAAATTTTAATAGAGACGTTTTCACCTTCTATCATTATATCATCTCATTCTTATTCTAATTAACCAGTTTTGAAGATCTACCACCACCATACTGCAGGAAGTAGGGGGTTGCAACCTCATCTTGTGGTGACTGACAGACAATGCTGCGCTTGAATGCATTCAAATAATTTCACCATTGGCTTTAACCTTTTGTAAAACATTTCACATAATGAAGGTCTTTGATGACCTTGACCTGAATGAAGCTCTCCCTGGTGGCATTTAACATTCAGTTCAGGAGTGAATGGCTGCTGAAAGAGATTTTTATTATAAACATTAACAACTTTTTGTAGATAGAATTGCAGCATTTCCCCTCAAGGGCAAGAGCTTCATACATCTGGCAAATTAAGGCTTAAAGTTAACTTTTAACAAAATGTTTCTTCTGACTGGAGGTAATATTAATAAGTGGCCCAGCCTGAGTCCCAATTGGAATCTGATAGAGAATCTGTGGAGTGCGCTAGAGATTAGGATTATGGCAAAGATGCCTTCCAACCTCAAAGCTGATTTGTTACCTTTTATACTTGTCTTCTCTGCTGTATGGCAACAAAAGACACCTATTTTCACAAGAGTGTGTTTTAAGGTGTTGCTTTGTTGCTGGTAATTAGGCCTAAGAATCAGTGTTTGACCTATGGAAAGAAAGTTAATTAAAACAAAACAAAAACCAAAGGATGACACAATTACAAGTGTGAAATGTTGTTTGAAATGAAAAAGGTGGTTGTGTTGTAGTACTGTCATTGTTCTTTTACATAAATTGACATTCAACGCACTAACCCCCCCCCCCCCAAAAAAAAATTTTAATAAAAATAAAAATAAAAATAAAAATAAAAATAAAAATAAAAATAAAAATAAAAATAAAAATAAAAATAAGAAATAAGAAATAAATAAATCCAAGGCAAAAAAAATGCAGTAGATACATTTTATTTGCAATTTCACTTTTACTTACAGGAGCCACCAGAATTATATCTCTAAATAAATCTTAAAACCACTTGAACAAATGCTGGCTGATGCAATTTTTTGGGCAAACTCTGAAGTTACTTTGTCAAAGTAAGTCATCTATAAATTCTGCCACTCTTGACCTCTAAATCCGAAGGGAACACTTCTGTTCTGAGGAATACATAATCTAAGGATTACAAGCAAATGTGCAGTTGTGCATTGTTGACAGAAACCTGCTTTTGTACCTGAGAACAGCATGTGGGAACTTTCAGAGTGCAGGAGTTACAAGCAAGCACCCTTGGGCAACCTCAGAGAGAGAGGACACTGCTCATTGAACTCAAAAGATCTGCGAAATCAGAGCTCAAGGGGGTTTAATGGTGGGGGATTTAGATAGTTCTTTGAGAATTTGAGAAACAGAAATCGATCTAGCTAAGAAAAAGAGGAGGGTTTTTTTTTTGTACAATATTAGGTGTAAATAGAACAGAATAAAAGAAAAAAGGCATTTTTTATTTGTATTCAGATTGGTGCAAAATGTCTTTTTATTTCTACTATTTAAAACTGTGAACATGTTGCAGTGACTGTTGCAGGGCCTAAGTACTTCTGACTCTTTTTTTCTTTGCCAGATTGCTCATCTGTGTACACACAACAGTTTTCCTTCATTTAACCATTGTCACCTGCAACCCTGGTAGTGAGCCTTTATGGTTCTGCTTTCCGATTACGTTTTTCCTCTCCGACAAACACTGTTAAGTAGTATCATTTGCACTGTGGTATAGACTGGAAAAATAATATTTGCAACAGTTAAAGCAAAGACTTCTTACTTCTCACAGCCAGTTATACTATAAATGTAAAGTATTGACCAGGGATTTCAATGAATGTTATCTGAGACTTTGTCTGAACCCCTTCTGATTGCTATGGAAAGTTTTAATTAGGTCTATGTTACTCTCAGAACTTTTTTATGCTCCACACTACCATGCGGTCAAAATCTGAATTTAAATTAAACATGTAAGTATATCTCATACTCAGATGTGTTATCTTTTTGAAAAAACAGCATCAAAAAACAAATTTATTTCTAATATGGCTATTACAATGCAATAGACAGACGGGTATCAATAACCGCTCAAGTATACAAAGAAATAACAAACAGATAAATTAAGTTATATAATTAAGTGGCATGCCACCAGCAATAATTATTGAACACCTTAAGAAAAGAAAGAGGCTGCAAAGTCATAGAAAACCAAGTAAACCAAATGCAATATCTCAATAAATTAATATTAGCTAGTTTAGTTCTAAGTATCACATGAAAATCCCCTTATGGTTTGCGAAACAAAGAGCTCACCTATTTGCAACCTTTCTGTGGCTTATAATTGGTTTCAGATATTATTAAATAGCTCAATGTTCCAGTAGGCCCTTGTGGTAACATAATCCACTAGATGGAATATTATGATCTCACCATAAATCACCCAGGACCAAGTGTTTCTTGGACAATTTGTAACCCAGGAGTCAAACCGAGAGAGCTCCAAGAGAGCTCCAGAAAGACCTGGAATTAACAAATACCTTTTTTTTTTTACATGAAAATAATAAGTTAAGCACTCAACCACAATCCACTTTATGAACACTCACTGCACAATACTCCACTGGTGAAGAAAAAGTATGTAAAAAATCGGAAAATATGCTGCCGACATGATATTAAAAGCAGGGAGGACCAGAAGACGAATAGCTTTTTAAATTTTATTTCCAAGCATAAATGCAAGCTGAATTAAGGTGTATTTTCCTGATATCTGTCCAATCCAAGTTGGCGACTAAGTTAAGGTTGATTTAAATTCAACAAATGAATTGATGTTTCTCTCCTGAATTGGAGTCAGACTCACATCCTAACTGCTGCGCACTACATCATCAGCTTTGTTCATTTATCTGTGCTCCAAAGGATGCTTCAGACCAGTGCTGCAGAATTCTGCCAGAGGGAATGCTATGTGTTGCAGTGTGACCTCCTCATGCTTTGTTTCCACACTCAACCTTTCTGCAGGATAACAATGGCAAAAGAATCAGTCCTTGTTTTCAAACCTTTTCTCTTATTTTCCCAGGACAACTATTGTTGTCTCAGTTTAGAGCCACAAATTTAAAATCAATATCATTTTGGAGATTTTTCAGCACTTAAGTATCTTCTCAGAATGTTTTCAACATATAGAAATTCAAAATTTTGATAACTCTTATGGGTATTTAATTGCTAAGCATATAACTGTAAATGCATGAAATGTCCAATATATCTTAATTATTAAGTGTTTTTGTAAACAGAACAGTGATTTAATAAAATTATTTTTTTGTCTTTGTTTTCTACTTTGATCTTTTTAAAGATATTTATTTTTGCCCTATTACTTGAAAAACACCAGAAGCTTGTTTATTGCGTTTATATCTACTGCACAGTTAGCGTGGTTCTCCTACATTACATAAACATAAAGCCTTTCTATTAAAGCTCACAAGAGAAGTGTTTACCTACAAGTGAAATTATTGACAAAAAGCAACTTCATAAAAATTAATCTCTACACAATAAGTCCCTCTTGTTACACACAACAAGCCAAAGCAAATTTAAATTCTGTTATGATTAAATCATAGAGCCCTACTTACCTGGTCTGATACTTCTCTGTCTGAAGGCAAGTGAGGAGTGTTACCAATGGACCTTGACAGTATGCTTTTCCTCAGTGAGGGAGCTGTAGCTGCTGCTGTTTTAAATGGAGAAAAAGAAGGTGGGAAGCATTCAGATTGCAGAGAGAGGAGATATATCTGAGATGTCTGTGTAAATGATGGGGAGCCAATAAGATGGCAGAGAAACTAACAAAGATTGTTGTCTGGGTTGGACTTGGTGATGACATTTGATTTGTTAGTCGTTGGGTCAAAGAGACAGTTAGGTGGAAGGCATAATTATTTATCTGCTCAATGGAATGTGTAGGGCTATTATGTTAAATTTTTGTTTGGTTTTGTTTGCTTACATGCAAATGTAAGAAAGCACATTTCACACAGCTCTGTGTCAATGAGTTGTTGGTGCTTCAGCTTTAATGTAAAAGTCACAACGTTGGTTGTTTCATCAATGGACTGTTTGGCTCTGGTGTAAAATCACATATTTAAAATTGACAGCTTGCAACAACTTAGAAATAAGCATAGAAACCCAAAAAAGTATTTAGTCAGCCACCAATTGTGCAAGTTCTCCCACTTTAGAAGAAATCGACTGTGGGATCAATTATTAGAAAATAAAAGGCATACAAAATGATCTGCGGCTGGACACAAGATCTCACCCCGTGGGGTCAAAATGATCACAAGAACGGTGAGCAAAAATCTCAGAACCACATGGGGGGGGGGCTAATGACCTGCAGAGAGCTGGGACCAAAGTAACAAAGGCTACCATCAGTAACACTCTACGCCGCCAGGGACTCAAATCCTGCAGTGCCAGCCGGGTCCCCCTGCTTAAGCCAGTACAGGTCCTTCTCAAAAAATTAGCATATTGTGATAAAGTTCATTCTTTTCCATAATGTAATGATAAAAATTAAACTTTAATATATTTTAGATTCCTTGCACACCAACTGAAATATTTCAGATCTTTTATTGTTTTAAAACTGATGATTTTGGCATACAGCTCATGAAAACCCAAAATTCCTATCTCAAAAAATTAGCATATCATGAAAAGGTTCTCTAAACGAGCTAATAACCTAATCATCTGAATCAACTAATTAACTCTAAACACCTGCAAAAGATTCCTGAGGCTTTTAAAAACTCCCAGCCTGGTTCATTACTCAAAACCGCAATCATGGGTTAAACTCCCGACCAGACTGCTGCCCAGAAGGCCATCATTGACACCCTCAAGCAAGAGGGTAAGACACAGAAAGAAATTTCTGAACGAATAGGCTGTTCCCAGAGTGCTGTATCAAGGCACCTCAGTGGGAAGTCTGTGGGAAGGAAAAAGTGTGGCAGAAAACGCTGCACAACGAGAAGAGGTGACCGGACCCTGAGGAAGATTGTGGAGAAGGACCGATTCCAGACCTTGGGGGACCTGCAGAAGCAGTGGACTGAGTCTGGAGTAGAAACATCCAGAGCCACCGTGCACAGGCTTGTGCAGGAAATGGGCTACAGGTGCCGCATTCCCCAGGTCAAGCCACTTTTGAACCAGAAACAGTGGCACAAGCGCCTGACCTGGGCTACAGAGAAGCAGCACTGGACTGTTGCTCCGTGGTCCAAAGTACTTGCATGTCATTCGGAAATCAAGGTGCCAGAGTCTGGAGGAAGACTGGGGAGAAGGAAATGCCAAAATGCCTGAAGTCCAGTGTCAAGTACCCACAGTCAGTGATGGTCTGGGGTGCCATGTCAGCTGCTGGTGTTGGTCCACTGTGTTTTATCAAGGGCAGGGTCAATGCAGCTAGCTATCAGGAGATTTTGGAGCACTTCATGCTTCCATCTGCTGAAAAGCTTTATGGAGATGAAGATTTCATTTTTCAGCACGACCTGGCACCTGCTCACAGTGCCAAAACCACTGGTAAATGGTTTACTGACCGTGGTATTACTGTGCTCAATTGGCCTGCCAACTCTCCTGACCTGAACCCCATAGAGAATCTGTGGGATATTGTGAAGAGGAAGTTGAGAGACGCAAGACCCAGCACTCTGGATGAGCTTAAGGCCACTATTGAAGCATCCTGGGCCTCCATAACACCTCAGCAGTGCCACTGGCAATGCCACGCCGCATTGATGCAGTCATTTCTGCAAAAGGATTCCCGACCAAGTATTGAGTGCATAACTGAACATAATTATTTGAAGGTTGACTTTTTTTGTATTAAAAACACTTTTCTTTTATTGGTCGGATGAAATATGCTAATTTGTTTAGATAGGAATTTTGGGTTTTCATGAGCTGTATGCCAAAATTATCAGTTTTAAAACAATAAAAGACCTGAAATATTTCAGTTGGTGTCCAATGAATCTAAAATATATGAAAGTTAAATTTTGATCATTACATTATGGAAAAGAATGAACTTTATCACAATATGCTAATTTTTGGAGAAGGACCTGTACATGTCCAGGCCCATCTGAAGTATGCTAGAGAGCATTTGGATGATCTAGAAGAGGATTGGGAGAACGTCATATGATCAGATGAAACCAAAATAGAACTTTTTAATAAAAACTGTACTTGTCGTGTTTTGAGGAGAAAATATGCCGAGTTGCATCTAAATAATTATTTTTGTTCGAGATGATGGCTCTGTGGATGTGCAGGCGCAGCTAAGAAGGATGAGTTGGACATTACATTATTTTTCTTTCTGAGTGTATCAGGACAGTTTCAGCAACGAGTAGCGTCACTGATCAAAGCAGCAGAAAAATGACAAGACAGTTGACATGGAAGAAGCAGGGCTTGTTATTGTGTTTTCTGTTTGTTGTTGTTATTAACTGGTTTGCGAGCAAATTTTATTTTTAAAAAGGCGGTTGTTTGGTGACATCTGCTCATTTCCCTTTGAATCAGTGCGACTTAACCAAAGCTCCCACTAAGCGACAATGATCTTTTATAAAAAGAAGATGGCTCACTCACATACACAGTATGATCGTGACAGTGAATCAACCGCGGCTACTTTTGTAGAACAAAAACAAACGTTCTGACCACCGATCTAGAACAGAGCGATTGTTTGGAAAAACTCCAGAACCTCAGCCAGTCCCTTTTTAAATTATATATAATATGAACATTTACACAGAAAGAGTGTCAAAAAGCGCCGTTTTGACCCGGAAATATTTAACACACTGCCAACGGGAGGTAAAAACATTAAGGGGTTAAATAAAAACTGCCCCCCGCCCCCAAAATAAGCTGCGCTCCCCCCCAGCTAAATTGCCCTGGTGCCGGGTCTGATTTTCATCATTAAAGACACTCTGTTCTACAGTAGGCTAGTATCTGCCCTTGGGTCCTTTACAAAACCGCATATGACAAACTGAAACTGTAAGAATTATAGAAATACCATAAGGGCAAAACAACCAGAAGCTGAAATCGTATGTGATGATCATATGTATAATTATTTTTTCTTACATGACATTGGCCATGTACAAATTTAGTTGCATTTAAGCTCAAGAATACACACAGTTTGAGAGATAGTCTAAATGCAAATTAGGTACACGCCCAACTTTCAAAACAGGCCACGCCCACTTATTGTAATAGGCCCACCACCTGTCAAGAAAGGCCCCACCCACTTGTTAAATTAGGCCCCGCCCTTCCAGTCCCGGTGGCACCACCCTTCCGGTTCCGGTTCAAGCTCTTCGGGTTCCGGGTACGGCCCCTTCCGGGTCATACAGTGCCCCCTAAAATCCAATGTCAGATACTGCACCCGGTTCTATATGTAGTGCCCCAGTGGTTCGAAATCAATATTACACCAAAATGTATAAATAGCTACCTCTAGTGGTCCAGAAATAGTATTACACCTTGACGTATAAATAGCTCCCTCTAATGGTTCAAAATTAATATTACACCCAATAGTATAAATGGCTCCCTTTAGTGGTCCAGAAATAGTATTACACCTTAACTACCTCACCTCCTGTCTTTCTCTTTAAAGTGCGTACATACGCCTTTTTTGAAAACACATCAATCACCGTTAGTAAATGGTTGAAGCCATCGTTATGTGTTACCAAGGCTTGCATGTCACATAAGTCGGCCTGGAATTGCTTCAAGGGTTTGGTTACAAAAACACGATTCCGAGGAAACTTTACTCGCACTGATTTATGCAAAGTAAATGTATCCTCGCCTCAAAGAAAGTCTTTTACTATTCGACACCAATCACCCACCCTTCTCTGTCCTGTCTGCCCCTTCTCAATCTGTCAATACCCCCATAGCTTCCCGGATGGGCAGGGTCATAGTATGCATTGCTCAACACCCTCTGTTCTGACATTTTTTGTCGAATGATAGTACAGGAGAACGTCTACTATAATTTAACCCATTTTTAACCTATCAATTAATCAGATAGATGAGTCAGATGATTGGATCTAAGTTTTTATTTATTTATTACAAGCTTAAAACCATAGTATCTCAGCAAAGGATTAAAAATAAAAACATGTCAGGATTAAACTTCACCGTTTATATCAGAGGTAATATAGCCAACATTAGTCCATATCAATCCTCAACGCCGTAGCATCGGGAGACAGTCATGAGTTCGTCCAGAATAGCTTGATCATCCCTATCACCATTGTTGTAACTATTAATAATAAATACTTGTTGTCTGGTTTTCTGAGCATCAATAACTATAATCAATAATTTAATATTAATATAATTATTGATGACGTCCGAGTTTAACCTGTTTATTAAAGATATAGGGGCACCAATCTCATAAATGAGATAATTTTAATTAAACCAGACTGTCAGTCTCTCTGAAAAGGCGTAGAGTTCATCCGCGGGGTTAAAACAAACTTCACAGCACACACTGAAATAGCACAGGAAACTTCTCGTTACTTAAGGGAATTCCATCCATCCATGCATCCATTTTCTTCCGCTTATCCGGGGTCGGGTCGCGGGGGCAGCAGCCTAAGCAAAGAGACCCAGACTTCCCTCTCCCCAGCCACTTGTTCCAGCTCCTCGGGAGGAACCCCAAGGCGCTCCCAGGCCAGCCGAGAAACATAGTCCCTCCAGCGTGTCCTGGGCCTTTATTTATTATTAATTATTAATTATTAATGAAATAGGTCAACCTTACAGATTACATTTCATTCATAATTTCCATCTACTCTAACGCATGCAAAAATATAGAACAAAGTTAATGTCGAGGGAAGGGGCGTGTGTCTGCGGCTGTGTGTGTGTGTGGGAGACAGCGAGCGAATGAGGGGGGTTCAGCTCACCCCCTCAATGCGATAAATACCTCAAGCCTTATCAATAGGCGCGATCGGTTCACAAAGGAAGACAAAGGAAGACCGCGTGGCGATTCAACAAAGGCTAGTTTCATTAGCAATGGTGGCTTGGACAAAGGAAACGGGGGCGACGGAGAAAGGAGATCTACTGAGTCCACGCGACCTGTCTAAACAGACATGCGCTGACCGCAGCGGACAATAAACAAACAAGGAAATGATACAATATAATATACTGCTTCTGATTGCAACCAAAGTCAAATAATAAAACACAAAAAGGATGCACATTCAGGGTTGGTGTACAACGACAGATGACCAAGAATAACAGTGGTTAACAAGTTGACAGACTTATTTTAACCAACAGAAAATGGATATTAACCGTCAAGACCTAATTCTCCTCTACCCAGACCGAGAAATATAAATCAGTTCAATCCTACTTGGTGGGGGCAGTTCTCCACAGTCCACGACGAAGAACGTAGAAAGTGTCCAGTTTAAAGGAGAGGTTTGCGCAAAACCGAGGTCAGAAAAAGCGGACGTCCAACTTTAGGCGCTGAGGGACTCAGGCCTGTTTTCAATAGAGCTCAGATGGCCAGCGGACTCCTTGGTTACCCGTACAAGAAAGTCTGTTTGCTCGGCCGATTCACTTCGAAGTTTAAAAGGGAAGTTCTTCCTGGTCCAGCAGGTTTGAACGGAAAAAAAGGAAAATGCTAGCAGTGGATAAAAGCGTCTCCTTATGGCACCGGGACTTAAAGACCAAGATTTCAATATTCGCGCTGCTTTTATCAACTCTGTGATGTCATCCCTGGCCACAGACCAATGAGAATGGGTTGAGGGCAGCGCAACGGATGCTGGGAGATGCAGTTCGTTCAGTGAAAGGATGCTGGGAGATGAAGTTCGTTCAGTGAAAGGATGCTGGGAGATCCAGTTCGTTGAGTAAAGGCCATAGCCTCAACACCATACACAGCATGAACTGCGCTGTAGACCCCCTGCATACTCCTCAGCTCATGTAGAACAGTTTCAGCGACTGTTTTCGCCTTCAGATCATCGGCATGTATGCTCCAATTTACCCACAGAATTTGAATAGCAGGAATCAGTCGTGGGGTATGAAGTTGTCGTATGACGGGTTGAAAGTGGAGTTGGTAACAATCATAACATCAGCTCTAGGCATTGATGCCGCAACTGACTGGGATGGTTAATTTGACATCTGTAGCAGCTAGCTTTCTGATAAGCCGCAAAGGTCATGTGAGACAGATGCAGAACAGCAGTCTTTACAGCCTTGATGAACCTGGATGACATCAAATCGTACACCTCATCCCAGCCGTCAACCTCAACCAGGGTATGGTGGCAAGTAGCACGATGAGAGTGATGAAATCGATGGGAGGTGATAGGGGTTAGTGTAGCCGAACCCCTCAGGCGATGACGGAGCGGTCAACGGCTAATACGGCTGGACAACCCCCCAGTATGACGGTAGAGTGGTCTGCCTGACGAATCCCCCCATATCCATCGTCTCGGAGCGAAGATTGCGTCTGGCTAGAAGTCCTCAATGTAATGCTGAGGACCAGGAGGTTTATATAGGAACCTAGCGTACGGGGTGGGGCCAGCAGACTTGTCGGGACATGTTCAGCAAGGGGAGTGTGATAAATACAGCGAATGCAAAGCAGAGCAGCGGCGTTTCAAACACCGATTGGTGGACTGTTTTTTATCAGGCTTTATCAGTAACTTTGGTAGTCTGAGGAGTTCTTATTTTCAGTTTAAAGCAACCAGGTTTAAAGTTATGTTTTTCGTCCTAATCTGTGTTTTAAAGACGGAGTAATGGAGCATTAAAAAAATTTATTAAAACGATGAGCATCTGATTCAACATAGCTGTGGGTGAGGGAAATCTCTTTTTAGTGCTTTTACAAGTTTAATTTATCATGGTTGAATTGGTTGAAACATATGTAACGGTCAGTAGTTGAGTTGTAAAACAATTTCAAGGGGGATGGTCATTTATTCCGCCTATTAAAAAATCTGGATTTTAATTTTAAAAAAGGTGGCATTTATAGAGTATTTTGTATCGCCCAACTGGCCGGAACGTTAGGGGACTACAACTGAATTGCCTACATTAGAATGAAACAAGATCGGGTGAAATGGAGGCTTTATATATCTGTGAAGCAAAGCCGATACCAGCACCTTGCAAAGAAACCTTAGGAAATAATTGCAGTGCAGAAGAAGTTTTTTCGTGCAAACTAGGCCTATACAAAACAAAGTATTGGATTAATTTAACATGAAAGACCAAATGAGTCATTTCTATTTTATTCATTACAGCCCTCACTTAATCCACATGCTCATAGCAGTTTCCAAACACTTTCGTAATCATGTTTTTTTTCTACAGTTCTTCTTGCTCTTTTTCGCATTCGTCCTGATTATGGCTAAATGTCGGCACTGTCAGATGAGCTCCGACAAGGTGATTATTTTTCCTAGGCCGATTATGGTTGGATGTGTAAAAAGAGTCGAAATCTAGTGCAGATTCAGCAAACCTCATTCGTGTCTTGACTGAATGACAAGTCATGGATTTTAGCAAGCTAATTAACAATAGAGATGTGGGGGCTCGCCCGTTCATCTTAGCTAGTTTGGAGGGTAGCATCCTGGGATCTGTGTGTACACATGTGGTGAGTCGCGTGGTCTTTAGATAACAAAAAGCAGGCTAGGTTAATTATTGAGATTAACAGCTCACCTGTAATTTTTTTATTTTTAATAAAATCCCGGACATTCCGCTGACCAGCCGCTCGTTTGGGCATGTTTGCACTTCTGTAATGCAGCTTTTGCTGCTCTCTAGGCCATAAGGTGAACCCCGAAAATGTCTTTAGAAATGAATCTCATTCCGACCTCTGGCATCTACAAACTGTTTACTTCATAAAATAAATACGTTCGCACTTAGTTCAAAAGTAAAAGTTTTCCTTCTGTAATAGCGCAGTTTTTTTATGATGGATGTTTTAATTCGGGACTAGTTTGTTTTCGGCGTAGTGAGAAAGGGTGATACGGCTGCTACGTACCCATTTTTGACCAATGGGGTGTCAGAGTTTAACCGACGTGATGACGTATGCAGATATGGAGACAGCTAAGGTCATGATGAAAACTTCTTTAAAACTTTTACAAAACCGAGTAAAAGCATGTAGGCCTATGTAAAATGTGTTACATACATCTAACTTCCATGAAACATAAACCAGACATGGATTTCATGTTAAATCCATCACTTGGTCTAAAACGGGTACGTAGCAGCCGTGTCACTCCTTTCTCACTACGGTGAAAACAAACCAGTCCCAAATTATAACGTCGCTCATAAAAAAACTGCGCTATTACAGAAGGAGAACTTTTACTTTTGAACTCATTGCGAAAGTATAGATTCTATGAAGTAAACAGTTTTTGTAGATGCCAGAGGTCGAAACGAGATTAAATGAAAACTGGGTTCACCTGGCCTACTCTCAGGCAAAAACAATGTTGCATCATTGCGTTTCGTGCCCCTGTCCCCCGGATTTTATTAGACTGTTTATTTTCGCTCAACATGCGGATACCTAACATTTTCTGATGATGAAATTATTTCATATAGGCTAAGTCTATTTATGATTTATATTTCCATTCAATATTTACTGTGAAATGGAAGGGATGGAGATGGAGGTTGCGACCTTTACTGGTGGGACGTTATGTCAGATTTCTTTCTAAGGGGAGCGGCGTCCCCCTCTGCTCCCCCTCAACTCGACTACTGGTAACGGTAGATCTAGAGTGTTGTAGCTAATGTTTAAACAGCTAAAAAAGCACATTTTAGCTGTTTAAAATAGCATGCTCGAGGAGCCATGTTGAGACAAAGCCCAGGTACAAACATGCCCAGACAAAACCTAGACTATTAAAGGGACTTGTTCGGACATGTTCTGATGACACGGAGGGGATAGATTCAACACATAGGGGGCGCCATTTTATACAATAGGCTGTAATGATAATTTGAACCACTAGAGGGAGTCATTTATACAATTGGGTGTAAGGTTAACTTTGAACCACTATTGGCACTATTCAAGTTTGTACCATTAAATAAAAAACAGCAGCGGGAGCCATTTATAAAATAAAGTGTCATACTATTTTTTGAACCCCTAGGAGAGCATTTTATACAATTGTGTGTAATACTATATATTGGACCACTAGAGGGAGCCATGTATACGTTAAGGTTGAATACTATTCAACTCAAATACTATTTATGGACCATTTGAGGGAGCTATTTTCTACATTTTGGTGTAGTATTAATTTTGAACCACTAGGGGGACTTGCTAAGCCGAGCCGAACCAGTTCTGGCCAACAGAGGCTAGTTAGCCCCACACCCCAAAGCTTCACTGCTAGCCCTGACCATATGCAGCGAGTGCTTACTGACCAGTTAACAGCTGGTTTCTCTGCTTTATTGCAGGTCTTTTCAGACAACGGAGCCAGCCTTCAATGGAGACCTAAGAATCGTTCAAGTAAGGTTGTGTCTAGACAGATACAAATTAGTTCATGATAAACTATTTTTTCTCTGTGGTGTGCAGGATTGAGATCCGGAAGCTGGTTGAGCTTAGTGTCTGGGTGCTGGCTGGGCCTTCGGCCGATCCATGGTCTGGTCTCCACTGAGGGGTGGGGAGCCCCGGGCCCCTGCATTGTAGCTGCTGGATGTTCTGCCGGGGCTCTCCTCTGCTCTTCTTTTGGGGGTGCGATCACCTCTTCATAGGGGCTGGGGCTCCAGTGCTCTGGGGGACTTTTGGATATCTATGGCTCAGATCTTCTTCGTGTCTGAGTTAATTCCTGGGAGGTGGATCGATGGCTCCTCACACCAGCTATTGAACACTCATGTGGAGAAACCTTATATGGAGAAGCAGCTTTCAGTTTCTATGCTCCACTTATCTGGAACGGACTTCCTGACGAGTGCAGACCTGCTGAAACTCTGAACTGGTTTAAATGGAGACTAAAAATTCATCTGTTTAGAATTGCCTTTTTAGTAAATGATTGTCATATGTATCAAATGTGTTCATGCTCTCCTGCTTTATTGATGTTTCTTTTGCTTTATTGTGTATCATGTGTTGTGTATTTTTATTGGGGATCTTGTGCTATGTGTGTTTCATGCTAATTTGCTACTTTTAATTTCCTATGTTATATTCTATGTTTTTTTTGTTTTTTTTAATCACCAAATCATGTAAAGCACCTTGAATTACCCTGTTGTTGAAATGCCCTGAGTGCTATACAAATAAAATTGCCTTGCCTTGCCTTGTATGCACCACCATGTTCAAACACAGACACACAGGTCTGGGTGAGTCCCATGTTTACAGATGCACTCTTGGGCTGAGGTTACCACAACCAGATCTTGTACTAATCAGGACCATGAGCTTTTCAGTGACGGTGTTGTTTTATTTGTATATCTATTTGTGGGTTGCGGTTGTGTAGTTCTCAGTTTGCATTGTTTCGTTTGTTTTATCACTGATTTTTTTCCCTTCTCCCTCCCGTCCTGCGGGTGTGGACGCAGACTGGGATGTTTTCTTATGATTTCTTTGTTCCCCTTTGTCTCTTGTATCTTCAACTCACACTCTCCCTCTTAACTTTTTTTTCTACCTCTCTTCATCTTCTTTCTTTCCCCCCCTTTATTTTCCGTCTGTGTCCATAATATCAGGAAAAAACTCCCACAGCAATTTCTAATAAAGATTTCTTACACATATATCAAGTGGAGTACTATAGCAAAAGAAATAGGATTAAAAAAACTAGGATAAACAATTTAAGGATTGTTTCAATTATCTGTTTCACTGTTATTTTGCTGCATTTGTAATATTTCATTCCTCAGTTGTTTGGGTATAAACAATGTTTTCACAGGTGCCTGACTGATTCATTTTAATTAAATTCAAATTCAAATTCAAAATTACTTTATTAATCCCAAAGGGAAATTAAATGTTGTTGTAACTCATTATGCAAGTTCCTTCAAAGATTTGTTGTAGATGCTGATGGCTGTGGGTAGGGATGATCTCTTGTAGTGCTCTGCAGATCTGAAGAAGCCTCTGACTGAAGACGCTCTGTAGTTGTATGACAGTCTGATGTAGAGGATGCTCTGGATCTATGGCGTCTTCTTTTCAACTCATCAGGGTTTTGTGGCTGTAGTTGAGGTATTATTTGAGCTTTTGTGATGTTAATCAGCTGCTGCCAGTTGTAAACCACCTTGTTGCCATGGTTATGCATCAAAACAAATGTCCAAAAATAAAAAGTATCAGCATAAATCCTTCCAGCTGCACAGCATTCAAAACCAGAGAGAATAGTTGTCCACAAAAACAATGTTTCTACCAGAAATGGAAGAATTAAAGTTTTAAAAAAGAAAAAAATATGAACCAAAGTAACAGAGCTACTCCAACATGCTGCCACCTTGAGCGGCGCAATTCCGGAATCATACAATCATACAACATGATTTACAATACGTTTTTCCTTTGTTCTTTGGTGCTAAGCTAAAACAGAGTGGCCCTTAGCTGCGCTCCATACATTAGCTCCACGTGCTTGTTCTTGTGGCTTGCTTTTTGAAGACAGCTAGCATTCATAAACAATAAGTATTGCTATCTGCGGTATTAAAAATACAGATCGCCTTTAAAATAGATAGTTGAAACACCAAAAACTAATCGTATAAGTCATTTTTGAAACCATAATTATTCATAGCCAAAACATACCTATTGTGTCAAAACAGGGTTCTTGGGATGCAACTCAACGTTCTCCCCCCTATAAACCTAGGGACGTGGTCTCATCTGACCACAAGACATTCTCCCAATCCTCCTCTGGATCATCCAGATGGTCCCTGAGAAACTTTAGATGGACCTGGATATGTGCTAGCTTAAGCAGGGGGACCTTTTGAGCACTGCAGGATTCTAATCCATGATGACGTAGTGTGTTCCTAATAGTAACCTTTGTTACTGTGATCCCAGCTCTCTTCAGGTCATTGACCAGTTCCCTCATTGTAGTTCTGGGCTGTTTCCTTACTGTTCTCAAGATCACTTGTGTACCCCATGAGGTGAGATATTGCATGGAGCCCCAGGTTGAGGAAGATTGATCAATTTTTTTAATAAGTGCTCCAACAGTTGATCTCTTCTTACCAAGCTGCTTGCCTATTATAGATTGGCTCATCCCAGTCTTGTACAGGTGTAAAATCTTGTTCCTAGTGTCCTTGGACAGCTTTCTGGTCTTTGCCATGGTGGAAGTTGGAGTCTGACTGTTTGAATGTGTGGATAGGTGTCATTTATACAGATAACAAGTTTAAACAAGTGCCATTAATACAGGTAAAAGAGTGGAGGATAGAAGAGCTTCTTAAAAAAGAAGTAACAGGTCTGTGAGGGCTAGAATTCTTCTTTGTTTGTATGTGCTAAATACTTATTTTCTGATCCATTATACAAATAAATTCTTTGAAAATCATATTGTATAATTTCCTGGATTTCTTTTTACATTCTGTCTGTCACAGTTGAAGTGTACCTATGATCAACATTACAGACCTCTCTCATATTTTTAAGAGGGACAACTTGCACCACGGGTGGCTGCCAAATACTTTTTTGCCCCACTGTAACTGGACTCACCTTTACACAAATAGGTCTGTAGGACCCAACTGCTGGAAAGGAGCCAAATTCTTTCCTAATCTGGAGTTGACCTAGAAGAGAGGTGTTTTTGTATGGGTGTGGAAATGACACAAGTCTCTCGCTAGTGGCATGGTGTTGAAGTTTTTCCCAGTGAGTCAGAGGGTTACCTCTGACACTTTATGTTTTGCAGCATTTTAGCTAATTCTGGCTGCTTGTAGTGCCTGGATGGTGTCTCTAAAAGGAAACCATCAGGGATTCTGTTGTGCTCTTGGATGACTTCAGTCTCAATGTAGACAATAGTGTAGTCACCTAGAGGGGTGTGGTTGGGAGAAACAGTTTCCTCAGTCAGGAGTATTGATTTATTGTTGGATTTCTTTGCTAGGCATCAGATGACCATAACAATCACAGTATTTGAGCAGAAAGTGGTCCAGAACTGTAATTGGTAGAAGGCCACCTAGGGCCAAAGTTTCAAGATCGATTTTGTTGTCATATCACCAGACATGTGGTTTTATGTCACAGACATTAGGCTGAGAAGAGGGGCAGAGTTTCTAACTGATACTGACCTGGTAGTATGTTGGGACCAGTCCTGGGAAACCGAAATGAGAGGTGAGAGCTAGTTACATGTGACAGTGGCTGCTGAGTTCTAAATTTTAGTCATTGTTTGGCTGTCTACCCACTACACTTGTGTCATCACTGACTAACAATTTTCTAGTCTTGGCCACAAAATAAGCATGATAAAGAGAATGTTGTCCACTTTCTGATTTAGACAATTACCATTTAAAACAAAAAATGTCACACATTTGTCAAAGGGTTTGGCAGATTAAAAAACAAATGGAAAGAATTGAAAGTGTGATAAACTACTCTAAACAACCAGAGTAGCTATTCAAACTTAGGTATCTCCATTTTAAAAATTAATAAATTAATGTGGAATTTTTTTTGTGGCATATGACTCATTGACTTGACATTGGGTTGCTCATAGCAGCTACGTTTTGCCCCTTATGCATTGTATTTACATATGATTAAGTTTGTTTACTATTTGCCAATCATAGTCATTATATTATCATTAAATACCCCCCCTCCCCTTTTTGAATGTTAAATATTCAGAAAGGGGGAGACCCATGTTCTGGAGCTTATCACTTGTATTAAACCACTCACAAAGAAAACAATTTAGAAAAATCTCAACTTGTTACATGTTCTGTGCTGAAATGGGACTGTTACCCTTATGAGACTAAAATAATAATGGTGATCTATTACAAAGTCGTCAAAATGCGAATGTGGACAAAAATTCTAAGAATTTCTAACCCCTATTTCTGCCTATTTAATTTTTCCTTCCAGCTTCTGATTAAGCCCTTCTACCTCTTTGGATGATCTGATTGTGGTCTCATATCTTGGCAAAGGTAATGTAACACTAATGAATGAGCCACTACATGAGTCGTTTTGAGCTCTTCACAGTTTTTTACACTGCTTTACAGTGTGAAGCTTTAAACCCTCAGGAATTTCTCATTCACATGGACTTGATAATCACAGTACTCCTCTCTCCTGACAATTACCTTCCCTTGATTTAGCAGGCCTGTATGTTCTCTCCTCACTGCATTAATAAATTCAATCTGCCAACAGGGATCTTTGTGAAGCTCAACCACTACATCACCCACTGATGCACACAGATATGCAGAATATGTATCAGTGGGCTTGTGGAGGAAGTATAGACTCAAGCATGTTAATGTACTGTGGATAAAACATAAAGTAGTGGCAAACCTTTATAATGGAATCTTTGGAGCCATATAATGAAAGACATGATTAGAACAAGCTCCTATCATGATAGATTAGCGTTTTCATTCTGGTTCTGCAATGCATCAGTGATAGTTAAGATAAAAATTGATCCAGAAAGCAAGGCTTTCATGTAAAACAAACCTGGACCACCAATCCTGTACACACGCCCAGTTAGGTTTTTCAGTGGTGGTGTTCAGAAATACAGATTACCTATTACAGGAAAGCCTATTTCAAATTTGCTAATATCATTAAGTCAAAAAGAGATGAGCGCTAACCTGTTTCAATTAAGAGGGTGAGCAGCAGCTGCATGCGGAGCGTTGGTGAATCCAGCAGGGCTGATTTCCACATAAACACATCTGCGAAATGTTCAGTGAGATATTCACATGGAATTTAGTCAAGACAATTTAAGAATGAAGAGAGACATTAGTAAAAAAAAACTACATTCTGAATATAAGTCACTTTTAAATACAGCATTATCTTTAAGCATTAAAAAATGATTAGAAAAATTTAATTAACAGCCCTGCGATGGACTGGCGACCTGTCCAGGGTGTACCCTGCCTCTCGCCCCTTGACCGCTGGAGATAGGCACAAGCCCCCCCGCAACCCTGCATTAGGATGGACGGGTTGGATGGATACTAAACAGCCATTAACATTGCTTCATTTTTTTCAGCTTTTCCATGAGACTGAAAACAACTACCATTAATCGTTTAAAATAGAAGTGGTCACTCATAACAAAAAAAAAAGGTAATGAATGCGATTGGGTTATTTTTCTGCAGAGCAAGAAAGCTAATACCTTTACAAAGAGGGATAATTTTTCTGCAGATTCATTTTGTTTCACACAGCTGTTTTGTTGTGGGCTTCAGACTGCAGATATTCAGTTAAAAAAATGAAATGATTTGAATGTCTCAACCTTACCATGAGATCATTCATACTTGTTTTTTTAAGATGAAAAAGTACAACTAAAAGTCCAACTTTTTCTTTTTTTATCAAGTTTGACTAATAACCAAGACAAAACAGAAAAAACAGTTTAGCTTCTGTGGTGCAGGGAAGTAACATGATGCTAGGTTTTCTTTTTCAAGTTTCATTCATTTGGATTCATTTATGTGATGGTTTTCAGTCTATTAAGTATATAACATGTTTTAGTAAGGTGTCCATGCAATTATTTTAATATGAGACCAATTAACTCTTCTTGATCATTGTTCGCAATCAGTATACATTCCTCATTCCTTTTGTCTGGTGAAAGGGCACTGCTTAGCTTTTGATAACTTCTTCTATCTGCTGTATTTCACATTCAGTTCTGGTTCCTACTATTGGATTATTGGTCTGTGCAGAAATATTTATTTTCTTTGAATAAAAGTCTGTGCCGTCTTGTATTCTCATGGCATTTTGCAGATGAAGCTCTGTCTATTTTACTTTGAAATGTTTAATCTACATGTAATTCTGACTTAACACGAATATTAAAGGGTTGATTTTCCATTAAAAATTTTTTTTTTGAAAACAGTATGTTCTTGTAGAGGGGAAGTGCATCTGTACTGTCCATTTTGTAGACTATATAAAGGATGTGTAAATGTACTATTTTGGACCCAAGAGTTCGGATCTCAGAGGAAATCTGGTCTAAAAACAGACAATTGTGATACTTGGGCGACAGAGCGTGGGGGCAGTGGGAATCGCAGCAGATAGTTTTTTATCCGGTGATTACACACATAAGAGGCTCAGCAAATATAATGAAAAATACACTGAGAAATCCAGCGAAACGGAGAACTCCCAAACTGCATGGGTTTATAGCTGAACGTAAAACTAGTTCTGGACCACAGGCAGAAAACATTTAAAAATAGAACAAAAAGCGGCAAAGTAAGCACGATTTCATCTCTGGTCAAGAAAGACGTTCATATTTGGAGATTTGAGTGTCTTTAAAACAACTTTTGTTGAGCAATTTTGGTTGAATGAAAATTATTTGGATTGTTGCTTTGAGGATTATATTTTTTTCTGAATTGAGGTCTTCTCTTAAGTGTGACAAGCTAGTATCTTACCTGTTGTAGATGATCTAATGACCTAGAGACATGTGTCATGCTAAATAAAACAATAAATAAAACATAAAAAAGTAAAATAAAACAACTATGAATGCTAGATTTGGTGCTTATTTGGTGCTAAACTACAATTTCAATGTGATCTCTGTCAAATCTACAATAAAATTATATTGTATAAATTGTATATATATTGCACCTTTTCCAATGGGTAATGGGCGAGCTGAGTGAGAGATGAACTGAACCTCAACTAAGAGTGTTCCCATAAATTAAAAGTTAGCATTAATTTTTCTTTTTTACTTTATGTCTCTTCTTTAAGGTTTGAGCATGCGTGTATAACATTTCACCTCTTTGTACAAGTGAAACATTTATTTCTCTCCCTTGGTTTGATTCCAACATGGTTTGTCACTGTGCAACCAATCAATCACCTTTTGGTGGGCCCAATATAAACAGCCAATGAATGTGAGTCCTGTCACCAAGCTGAGCTATCCACTGACAAGGTTCAAGCACTCTTCACAAATTTTTTTGTTTTGACTTTTGACATGCCCTTTTTTGTATTACTAATGTCCATATTTGACCTTTTGGCCTTTCAACACCGTTTTGCATGTTTGTGGCCTTTTAACCACTTTTAAATGGAGTAAATTGCCGATATTCCTCAGTTTGCTACAGTTATGCCGTGGAGGATTCTTCACAGTAATTGTTTTTGAGTGATTAAATAAGGTAGAACAGCACTGAAAGGTAGAGGTCAACTTTATTTATATAGCCCATTTACAACAGCAGTTACTGACCAAAGTGCCTTACACGGTGGGGAAGACAAATTAGAGTACAACAATAAATCAGAATGACAAAAATAAAATACAAAAACAAAATTAAACTTAGTAAAAAAGCTTAGTCTACTCTAAGTTAAAAGCCAGCTCATAGAAATGGATCGTTAGCAGGTGTTTAATATTACTCAGAGTCTGAGCAGCCTTAATAATTTGCTGGAAGACTATTCCACAGTCTGGAACCCATCACCCCGGGACTTCAGTTTAGTTCTAGGGATCACAAGAAGATTCTGAGTACTATATCTCATAGATCTAATAGGAGCATGAAGCATTGAAAGCTCAGACAAATAAGGTGGGGCTAAACCATTTAAAGACTTATTTTTATTCATTGTGACTTTATTCATCATTCTTTCCCTGTAAAACACTTGGAGCCAGTGCAGGGACTTCAACACTGGAGTAATGTTCCCTAAGTCCTTTATGCGTCCATTAACGACCTGCAGCATTTTGGACTAATTGTACCCGGTGAACAGATGAATGTTCCAAGTTACAATATAAAGAGTTGCAGTGATCCAGTCCACAGGAAATAAAGAGTTGGGTTATCATAACACTATCTTGATGTTAGTGTGTGCGCACATGATATATTTTTCATTTCCTTTATTCAGTGGTAGTGATAAGTCAAGTCCATGGAAATTTTACTCAAAGTATCTGAATTTTTGCAGTGCACCTGAATATAAGGCGCACCAGCTAAATTTAAGAAGAAAATTCCTTTTTTTACATACATAGGGCGCACCTGAATATAAGCTGTACGTTTTCATTTTATAACATGAGATATTTATACAGAAAGACGGTGCACGGAAGATTTATTTAATTACCTCTGCCATGAGGTAATGTTTTTGTGCCCGCCTGTCTGTCTGTTAGAAACATAACTTTAAAATATTTGGAGCGATTTCGATGACATTATTGAGTGGCCCTGCCGGAGGTCTGACTGCTTTCCTAGTTTTAATTTAAGATGTGCTTTTTTTTCAAACTGCCTGAAAATCAGCAGTACGGCCTCAACACAACACAACAGTAACATGTATGGTTAGAAAATAAAGCATACTTTAGCTTACGAGAATAGTCATTGGTTGCTATCTTCATCCTCCTCTTCCTCATTAAAGTCACTGAAGTTTTCTTCTTCAGGGATTTTATGTCCTCTGAAAGCTTTTGTCGTCTTTTTACACTGACTCAGTTTTTTCTGCTGCCTCCTCTAATGCCTCACCATCGATTCATTGATGTTAAGTTTACGTGCAGTAGCTATTTGCTTCTTTGACGGCCAGCTCGATTGCCTTATTTTTCCATGATGAGGATGTGTGCATGAAAAACTACCGGTAGTGTCTCTTTCGGCACATAAGCTTTCCACACATGTCTCTCTCACTTTTGTGCTTCCTGCTATAGTGCGCCCCAGAAGCCGTTGGTTGCATTGTTGTATAGGACGGGTCCAAAGCGTGTGAAAAAAGAAGTGGCTTATAGTCAGAAAATCACGGTATTGTGAATGGTATTTTGTTGCACCACTGGTGGGATGCTCTTGGTCGCAGTGTATTTTATTTACAGGCCGACTGTCTGTAAGATCCCTGAATTTAATATTGTAACACTAATTTACTTTCTTTCAACTGCTGGGCATCTTCAGTGGGTGTGTTGGTGGATCACCTTCGGTAAGAAGGCAAGCAGGCAGGCAATTTTATTTGTATAACACACTTTCAACAACAAGGTAATTCAAGCTGCTTTACATGATTAAGTAGTAAAATAAAAATAGCAGTAAAACAGACAAAGTATATAAAGTAAAAACAGCAATAAATCATGAAGCACACACAGATACATCAAAGCATTACAAAGCATATAATGTAAAAACAGCAGTAAAACAAGAAGAATACAATTAACATGATACATCAAAGCAGTGTCAAAGTAGGGATCATTCACTATGTAAGTGTTGGTGTGCTACATTTTAATTCTGTGAAGGTTGAGTTGTGCATTACTTTTTGTTGGCCTACCTCATGGTAACCCTCAGCTGCATCTCCAGTTTAAATAATAAAATATTTTAATACAGCTTTTAAAATAAATTGTAATAATACAATTCTGGACAGATGGAAACAGAACTCTTGTTTTATGAGAAGCGGTGGTGCTCAAAAGCCTAACCTCCCATTTTGCCGCCACAAATAGAAGAGTTAATTTATTTCATTTATACTGTATTTGATCTTGCCATTAAAATGCCATTAAAATGCAATGAAAAAGCCAAATGTGAGGAAGGCTGTCAAGAAATCATCAGGACCAACCAGGAGCAGCTGCTCCTGATGTGATCCTCACCAACCATTGGCTGGATCTCCTCATACATACACTCAAAAGCTCCACTCACTCACTTCTACAATGCTCAGTCATCAGCCTTGCTCTGAAGCTTAGCTCCCGATTCGCACTAGTGCATCACCCAGAACCGTTCCAGACTCCAGCTGCTTCCTACAGCTAGGAATTTGATCCAGGAAGCATGCTGGAGGATTTTGTTTTTGAACCTTACTTCACTCTTGTATTAGATGATTGCTATGCTCACAAACATTTTCTAAATTCAAATGCTTGTGTTATACAGTACAAAATACTATTAAATCATACCTTCAATTTAATTTAGTTCAAAAAATCATTATGAAAGAGGCTATATGCAACTTTTTCCCCAAATTAAATGAAACAATAGCCTTTTTATTTGACCATTTATGACTCAAACATCTCCTGATGAGCATACTGACACCTTGTCAGCTCACAGTGGGTGCACCTATAAGCCTGCATCCAATTTTTTCTATTTTCTGTCGGGTCGTATTTTTCCTCGCTGTCTGCGGATGTCAGTCGCAAGTTTAAATTTCAGAAAATTGCATAAAGCCCCTTTAACTGAAAAGGAAAATAAAATTTTGTAATACCTCAAACTGTCCAAGTTTCTTCAAAGAGTTGTTATAGATGTTGATGGCTTTGAGAAGGAAGGATCTCTTTTGGTCTTTATTACAGGAGACCTGAAGAAGAGTTTGACTAAAGACTCAGTTATTGTTTCAAGAGAAGGCTCGAGATTCTTAATGTTCTTTGTTTTAAAAAGCATTGTTCTGTGTACAACCATCTCCATAGGCTCCAGAACAGGGCATGCCTTCTTTATAAGCTACAACTTAAATTTAAGCTACTGGCTCTCATGCATCTATCCCCACAGAAGTAGAGTTTGCCCTGTCCCTTATTGTATACAACTTCGCTGTTGTATCTGCTGTCCTGTCTGTTGTCCAGGTGAACACCTAGAAATATGTACTCCTCCACCACCTCCATTTCTTCTGTTGATCGAAATTGTGCTTGAGATATTGCTGTTTCTCCTGAAATCAACAACCATCTCATTTAATTGTTCATATTCAAGATGACATGATAGTTCTCACACCATGTCACAAAGGAGTCCACCTGCTCTTGCTACTCAGTTCTTTGTCCATCTTTGATACACATGACGACTGCAGAGTTATATGAGTATTTCTGAAAAAGACAAACTCTTACTTGTACTAGAGATGTGAGTTTTACAGAGAGAAAAAAAATGGTCAGAGTACAGTACCCTGTGATACTCCTGTACTGGTGTCCTTCAGCCCTCAGTATAAATATCCACAAATTTCAATCTTCTTAATTGTCTAATATATATGTGATGGTGGTGTATAGATTATTAAATTGTACTTGTATGAAATGTAATAGCATTTTCAGACTGGACTTGTTTAATATCTAGTTGGGTTTTGTCTGAACATGTGATGATCCTTCGCACCTTAAGTTTAATTTTGTCTGACTCCTGTAGTGGTTTCTTGTGTATAGCTGGAGCTCCAAGGATTCCTGTCTATTGTGATCCATCGTTTTCCTCTGTATTGTCTTTGCAGTAGATTTGTGACATTCTCGCTGAATCTCTTAGATAACTAGACCTGATCCTTGTCCAATTTATTAATTTCCTTCCTCTCCATGTTTTCAGTCTTGGTCAGATTCTTCTGTTGCCATTCCTCCCCCAATTTGTGTCATCCTAAGTTTATTCATGTTTTTATCAATAAATATCCCCTTAGATATAATCATGCAATAATAATAAGATACTGACAACTCACTACGTATGCACAGAATTCTACATTGAATTTCAAATTATTCGTTTAAAATAGTGGAAAACTGGTGCAACTTGCTGGAAAAAACATCAAGCCCACCATGATCATTTCTCACTGCGATTATTTTTTTAAATATGAAATGAGATTTAAAAAACAACTCAGTAATATCTAAAATATTTTGCAAAGACAAATAAAGCAAGAGAGGGTTTATATTTTTAGTTAGGAAACAATTTGAATTGGGTAAACGGAAATGGTATGATTTCAGATCAGTGTGCATGTACGTCAACATATCGGTTTTCATGCTGCCAGCTGATATAGTATGGTGAATAGGTGTCACAACAACAATCAGACAATAGTGAATAATTCTTATTTATGCTCTGTCTGAATCTGTTTATTGTTATATTCCAGATTATTGTATTTACAGCTAGCGTTTGGGGCCCCACTTGAGACTCCCCATGTGACCTTTCCTTTCCCTGCTATGCTCCGTGTTAATAAATGTGTTATCAGTAATTCAGAGCCCACGTCATGAAGTCAGTCACTCAAGAACGAAATACAGATTAATCTCTTTTTTTTTTTCAAAAATGGAATACTTTTTTCCTCCTTCAGATTTTAAGAAGTTTCTACAGCTTTCAATTTGGACCATCTTCAGTTTGAATGAACAGTCAAATAGGAACTGAATATAGAATTCATTGCCATCCATCCTACGAGAGGAGAATAGCAACTAAAATGTGTTGATTTCTTTTCAATCAACATCAGTTGAAAAATGAGGGATAATAGAAAAATATTTTCATCCTACAAATGAAGAGCAGGATCTCATTTACATAGAAAGAGCCTTGATTTCAAAAAGAGACTGTTTCAATTAAATCTCCCAGATGAGTCTCTAATTATGACACATTGATAGTACCATCTGTCAACTCAGTTTCTTTGTAAGGACCAAGTTTCCACCTGCTGCCTGTTACTACATTATGCAAATGAAGCAACAAGTAGCAAACAGCCTTGCTTTGTTTTATGTCACAAAAATGTGCATTAATAGGAAAAACACTAAGAGCTAATTAGGAACTAGGTAAAAAGAAGGTTTAGAGTCCGTAAATTCGTTGCCTAACAGGATCCCTATGGGAAAAATACTACGATACGTATTTGTTTCAGTCAAATAAATACATTGACAAAACTAGATTTTTTTCTATATATCTTTGCTAGCATTAAACCCTTCTTCCTTTGGCAAGCTAGTGAGAAAGCTATGCGCATACTTTTCTCCCAACACATCTATTAACAACTTTTGCCCAAGAGCAACAGCAGATTGTACTAAATGTTGCCCCAAGATATTTAACAGGAGGCAGATTTTTTACTTTGTTAATGGTTTGGCTCCAACTTCTCTCCAACATCTTTTTCGCCTGAGGTGAAACAACCAGATGCTTTTAAATGTTCTGATATGCACACTGAAAAGTAAAGGTTATCACATCTTTACAGTTGCTGCTCCGGATTTGTGGAACAGCTTAGAGGTTTCCATGTGAAGTTTTTGCTCAGAGCTCTTTGAAGGGGTTTTTAAAAACTAACTTCTAATCTGTGTCTTCTAACTCTGGTCAATCTTGGTATCTTGATTGTCTATTCTATCAACTTTCTGAAGGAATCTTGGAAGTTACATTAAAATATGTTAATGTAGTAAAGTCTATTAGTCCCATAAAATATATTTTGTCGAGTCTTATTAGATAATTATGGAGGACTGCTCATGCCAAAATTAAAAACTCAATAAATACATTTGAAAATACAATTGGAAAAAAGCAAATAAATGTTTAAAAAAAAACATGTAAGTAAAATTGGAACTCAATGAATAAGTACTGTATATGAGGAAGAAATTAATTATGTATTTCCACATTTATTTATTTATTTCCAATTTTCTTCCTATTTTCACATTTATTTATTTAAAGGTTGGATATGGAACTTGAACACTATAGCGACATCTAGTGGGTCTAAATTGTAGCTACAACAATGGAAAAATAATTCCAGCTTTTGGGTTGCCTGGTTCGCTGGCGATACCCCCAGTTACCAGCCTGAACTGCATCCAGTGAGGAATGTATTTAAGAGCAGTTTAACTGACAGCTAAAGTTAGCAAGTGACTTAGCTTACCGATCCAGGAGGAAAGTCGCCGTTTCCGCGTGTGTTTGACGCCGTGGACATGTTTTATGTGGGTCCATCTAGTGTTGGCTTCCCCTAAAACTACTCTAGTTTCTGTTCTTCTCCAGTCACTCCTCTCCTGAGACGGACAACGATATCTCCTCTAGGGCTCTGAAGATGCTGCTTGACTTGCATACTCAGCCATTTTTTCCCAATACCAGCCAAGTTGTACGACCACATAGTTGGATCATAGAGACCGTATCTGGCACCCCGCGGCCACTACTGGCGGTAGGTGTAAACATTACGTCATTGTCGTGCCCGTTAAAATGTATATTTTATTATATATTAATACTATTTTATTATATTTAAATTAAAATGATTTCATTTTGCACCATTTGAAACACCCATGGAGGTATTATTATTATTATTTTTAAATAGCTTTTTATGAAAATGTTCCATATTCAACCTTTAATTCCATATTTATTCATCATTAATGCAGTTATTATTACTTCTCCAAACACTTTTTTCCCCTCAAGTGTATGGTAATGAGGTGCGCATTTCTACCACTGGCCTAAGCCATTATTGTTCAGCTAGGTGAATCAGTATCAAATAATTAGCTCCCAGATATTCAAAGCTTCTGGCTCTAGCCTGCATGGGCCTTCTCCTGGGAGTTAAGTACTGCCTGCCCAGTAGCTTGTGAGAAAATGGCTTCCCTGCAGGATTAGTCTAAGACTAAGTCAAATTCCCAACTTCATTCAGAATAGTTCAGTCAGTGATGAATGTATACTTTTTCAAGTAGATACTGTGACTGACAGGATGATAATGCTACACACACGGCGCTGGTAAAAAAAAAAATCTGCATCAAGGGTCTCCTTTATAAAGCTTGCTTACGCACAAAACATTGTCTGAAAACTACATAAGTCACTTTTTAAGTCACTTTTCCAAGTTTGAAATTTATAGAAAAAAAACATGGCAGAAAAATATGCCCAACTTTATGCACACTACGGACCTTGCTTATACACATTTTGAACACGGAGGACACTGGCAGCACAGCCGGTGAGATGGCAAAATTGTGAATCTAAGCCACATTTTCAGACTTGTAGAGCTTCGCACACACATGAACACACAAACAACAGTCAGGCCCCACCCCCATCTTTGAACTGAAAATAATAATAATGAGAATCTGAATGAAAATATGTTGCATTTAAGAATTATATTACAGTATGTTAATATGTATGTCTTCAGATTATACAGCAATTGCACTTATTGGTGCATTAATTGTTTGAACTACAAATATAAATACTGTAGTGACACTCCTGCATTATTTATTTATTTATTACTCTTGCTGTATTTAATAATTGCAGTGCAACTTTGTTTGTTTGAGGTGCTATATATTATGATCCCAGTAACTTTGTTTTCCAAGTCTTTTTTGGTTTTTCAATTTTGTGTTATTCTTCTATTTTAAGTCGTGTTTATGGTAATTTCCCAATCCTGATTAGTTCCCTGATCCCAGTGTTTTCCTATATTTTCATGCCAGGTTAATTAGTCATGACTTCTTCACAGCTGCAGAGCATCCAGGTCCCAGGATGGCATTGTAAATGAGAACTAATTCTCAGTTGTCTAATCTGGGTAAATAAAGCTAAGATCGAATGAGTCGACAGTTTCTCGCTCCAATAAACGTGGCTCTCAAGTTTAATCCTTGGGTCTTCATGTAGTATGTAGAGTGGTCCTCTGAAGTTGGCACTTTATGTTTCCTTTTTTTCTTTGTTTGCTACTGTATTTCCTTCTATCTTTAACCTTGCCTTTTCAAATGCATCTAATGATGCATATTAACGACTAAACTCCTTCTAATTCGCTATTTTCACATTTACATGCAACAGCGGGTCTCCTGTCTTTCTGATATGGTGTTTAGCTGTTGAATAGGCAGGGGAGATCAAATGAATCACTCATTTCAATCTATTTGTTGGCTGTCTTTCAAGTTGCAGTCTTTTTTTATAAAGTGTGCTTTGCCTTTTTTATTCTTTCATTCTGAAATCAAATATTTAAAGAGACATCTTCAAAGAATTGGTCTAATTGTGCACAGCATGGGCTCCACTGCATTCTAAATATTCTAATGATATTTGATTTTTTTTTAATGAATAAAAACACCTGAAACCTTTTAAAGGATTGATACTATTGTAAATGTTTGAATAGTTGTTTTTTTTTATCAGCCTTTTTAACCACTGAGGTAGCTCAGCTCTGCAGAGCTCTGTAACATCTGTCACCCTTTTTCTTACTCTGCAGTCACTGCTGTGATTGTTTTTGTACCCCAGCTGGCAGATATATGTGGAAAATGTCTAAAATCCCACCCACTGGCATATCAGCTGACAGAAAAACAATCAAACTTTCTCTAAAGTTGGTCAGGACTAAAACAATCAAAGAAAAAAAGTTTCAGTTGTACTCAGTGAAGCAAAACATATCCACTTAAATGTAATTTAGCTCAGCTAGAAGTTAAAGCAGACGGATGTTTGCTGTTGATCCAGCAGTGTGAACAGTGTGAAGAACAAGAACTTGTTTGTGTTTTCAGACTGTTCCACCTTATTTCTGTGTTTAGCACAAACTGAGAAATACAGGACAGCAAGTTTAAAGAGCCCAGAGATGTACCTGTTTACATCATAAAGGTGCAACTCCATAAATTAGAATATTTATACACACAGTAATGCATTTGAAGGGTTATGTTTTAGTTAATTTTAAAAGAAAAAAACATTAAGACTGCTGACATGATAGTTGTTAAGCAGACAGTGGAAATTTGAGTGGAAGAAAGAAATGTTAAAAAAATGGCAAAAGTTGTAGGGATCATCACAGCTTTGCACTGGAAAAAATGCTCCTCCAAAAATAAGATTTAACACAAGATAATTTTCCTTGAAATAAGTGAAAAAAATATGCCAATGGAACAAGTGAAAATTGTCTTGACAAGATTTCCTGAAATAAGACAGTATATTAAGCCTGGCAAAATCTTGAAATTAGCTGAAAAACTAATTTTAGCTATATTTTACTTGTATTGTGAAGCTTTGTGTCTCATAAAGAGGTTTGTGGTGCTCAAAAGTAGTATTTTTCCCCTCAAAAGTGGCATTTTCTTGTGAAAATCCACAAAGGGTGGACTGCATCTGGGGTCAGCAAGAGAGACAACATAGACATCTCAAAATCATGGACTACATTTGTCAGATTCCTTGGGCTAAGCCACTCTTTGACCAGAGACAGCATCTGAGCAGCTGTTGCTCGGTGCCTAAAATTCATTTTTCAAGATGTAAGTAAATGTTACCTTTCATTTTGAAATAAAGGTCCCAGAGTCTGGAGGAAGAGTGAAGAGAGAAATAATCTCCCTCTAATCTCCACTCTAGTACTATATGTGTTTCTATATACAGTGTATTTGTGCATTAGTGATTTTTTAAGCTGAATGATCATTGTATACATTGTCGGAATGATGCTGCCAACGCTACTTGTTCAGACACCATAATTTTCTGGAAAATAATATAAAGCATAATATGTCATCTTAAGGGTGACTTTGCAACAGGAAACCCAGTCTGTTCTTCTGTTGCCTGTGTAACAGTAACAAAAAAGTGTTTGGTTTGGCAAATTACAGTCTGTGATATCAGGAGTAGGCATCCTTGTTTGTGTTAATTAGACCTGCTCCTTGTGGACAGATTTGACCATTACTGAATAAACTGGTTGCAAATGAGTTTGTACGGTAAATAAGGACAATTAGAAGCTCATCAGAAGCAAGCACTGCAAACAGCACTTTAAATTTCTTACTTCTCCGGGGTCTGTAAAATCTACCTTACAGAACTTGTTTGCTTTATTTCAAGCCAAAGACCTTTGCAAACATCCGGATTTTCTTCAGTTACTTGTTGGAGCCCTACAGAACAGTCAAAGTATCTACTTCAAGGCTCATAAGTATTATTGTAATACCCCAGCAAGTTTCTGACTCAATTTTACAAAACTATCTCCCTAAAGACAATGCAACAATGTTCATGGGGTAATCATTTTTGGAAGAAAACTTACTCTTTAACAAAAAAATATATATATTAACTTTTTTTTTTACCTTTCTAGCAGTGTTATTAGCATTATGGCTATAAAATGCTTCTTAACTGAGGGAAACACAAGAAACTTTTGTATGTTTTCAATGGTATTTTTCATTATACATCTTACAATGAGCATCGGCTCTTTAGTGTTGGAAAGCCTCCTTTCCATGATTTTTTTTTCTTTTCAAAAAATGTTTTTTATCCCACAGTTTCCCCCCCCATTATTTATGACCCAGTGTTCCTACCTAAGTCCAGTCCTGGGCTTTGCTCTCCCTCTGATCTCCCTCTGCCAGCCCCGGGAGGATCCAGCACGGAAACTCAAGCCTCCTTCATGCTTGAGGAGTGAGCTGGCCCTTCTTTTCACCTGATGGAGCAAGGTTTTCCCGGCTGGATGTAGCACGTGGAAGGATCACGTTATTCCAGTCAGATTCTCCCCATCCCCTCAGGCGCCCCGGCCAGCCAGGAGGAGGCAGTGTACAGTACAGCCCCAGGACTGGGACGTTAGCTACTCAAGGGAACAAGAGGAGAACATGCAAACTCTACACAGAAAAGCCCTTTTGCCAACCCCACCCAGGGTGTGGGTGCCAATGATGCAGAGGAACAAACACACCCTCAGCACCCACAGCGTCCCCAGCGGTAATCAAACTCAGGACCTTCTAGCTGTGAGGTGAGCTGCGCTACCAGCTGTGCCACCGTGCTCCCGCCTCCTTTCCATGATTCTAATCTTTAGCTCCCTTCACAGATTCTCCATCTGACTCAAGTCAGGACTCTGGCTTGGTCACTCCAAAAATGTTTACATTATTTAGAAAGAAAAAAACATATGGGTCAGATTACGTGAATACATTAAATCTAAATCTGGCAGGGGTATGAATAATTCTGAGCCCTATTATATGTACACATTTTTAAAAACTGTTCTGCAACCATTTTTCTTTCCAGTTATAAATCAAAACATTTTAACAAATGTTTATTGCAGACTAAAATCGGCCTCTCGCCCAATGATTGCCGGAGATAGGCATCAGGCCCCCCACAAACCTGCATAGGAATTTACCAAGATTACCCTTTGAAAAAAAAAAAAAAAAATCTGATTTTTTTTTTTTTAAAGTTTCATTTCATGGTTATAGCTGCATAATGTTAAGTCTTGCCAGCCTCCATAATCACAGTTAGCCAAAAGTGATATCAATAAACAAAATCAAAGTTTTATTCCCACCTCAATAATACAAACCTACTTCCTTTTCAACAATAATGGAGAAATCTTGGAGTTCCTGAGCTAGTGTTTAATTTTCCATTTTTAAGCGGGAACAGGAAAGTGCAAACACAACCTGTGGTCTCTAGATATAATTTTAGATTTAATGGGCAATAAAAATACACACAACTCATATTATCACACATTCTTTACCCATATTACCTTGAAATGGTTTGTATGAAATTGTGTTTTTGCTTATACATCAGTTTACTTTTATTTTTCTCTTAAGACTCGATGCTCATTTTATGCAATTATGCCTTGATTGTTTTTTTATAACACCTTAAGTTCTGACAGGGCAAGAGGGTATCATTACTTTTCTTTAAAAAATTGTTTCATGGCCAATATTTTGAAATCAAGCTAACATGTATTTGTCTGCACCACTTACTCTGGTCATCAGTCCCTTGCTCCCTTCAGTTTGCTGCTGATTGCATTCTCAATAGATCATAAACAGAATCGTCCGGTTTATCTTAGTCAAGAATAGAAACATGGCTAACTGTGTCCTTAATATGCTCCACATATTATTCACAACAACATGGTGTCCTTGGTTCACCTGGAACAGGCTGTGCAAATATCTCTTTTTTTGTTTGCTATGAGCCCAGATTTCTTCCGTCTGAACTTTAATACATAGTGAATCCTTGAATTAAACAGCAGTGTCCTCTAGCTGTCTTTTTTGCTCTTCTTGCATCATTTCCATGCTCTTTCATCCATTGGATGGGCCTTCTCTTTTATCTTTTTTTGGGGGGGTTGTCTGATTATTAGAGTAAAGAGTGCATTCCCTGGCTGCCATCACATGTACACTCCCTGCAAGTAAAGAGGGGATATAAAAGTTTGTATTGTTGCACTGAGAAAAATGAAATAGGTTTCAGAGATGAAATGGCATTAAAAACGTGAACTGTTTTCTCTAGCTGTAGTAAATCACCAATTCGCCCCTTAAAATCCGGTCTTCTGTTTCTCTCTGCTTTAAGATTTCCTGGAGCCAACCAGCGCAAGCAAGTGGCAGTGTCTTTCTCCATTTTTTTCAAAAGTATCTAGGCAAGGCAAGGCAAGGCAATTTTATTTGTATAGCACACTTTCAACAGCAGGGTAATTCAAGGTGCTTTACATGATTTGGTGATTTAAAAAAAAACACATAAAAGAAACACACATTACACATGATACACAATAAAGCAAGAGAAAAATAAAAAAAGCAAGAGAGCATGAACAGATTTCATACATATGACATCAAGCATTTACTCAAAGGCAATTCTAAACAGATGGGTTTTTAGTCTCGATTTAAAGCAGTTCAGAGTTTCAGCAGCTCTACACTCGTCAGGAAGTCTGTTCCAGATAAGGGGAGCATAAAAAGTGAAAGCTGCTTCTCCATGTTTAGTTCTGAGTCTAGGGATGTTTAGTAGGCTAGAGTTGGAGTACCTGAGTGGTCTTGGTGGTTGGTACCATGACAACAGGTCTTCAACATATTTTGGTGCTAAGCCATGTAATGATTTATAAACTAGTAAAAGTATTTTAAAGTCTATTCTCTGAGCTACAGGGAGCCAGTGTAAGGACTTTAGAACTGGGGTGATGTGCTCTACTTTCCTGGTTCTAGTGAGGACGCGAGCAGCAGCGTTCTGGATCAGCTGCAGCTGTCTGATTGACTTTTTAGGCAGACCTGTGAAGATGCTGTTGCAGTAATCAATCCGACTAAAGATAAACGCATGGATGAGTTTTTCTAGGTCGTGTTGCAAAATCAGTCCTTTAATCCTAGAGATGTTCTTCAGGTGATAGAACGCTGACCTTGTTATTGCCTTTATGTGACACTGGAGGTTCAGGTCTGAGTCCATTACTACACCTAGGTTTCGAACCTGATCAGTAGTTTCTATCTGTATTAAATGAAGCTGTGTGCTGACTCTTGATCGTTCCTCCTTGGGTCCAAAAATAATCACTTCAGTTTTGTTTCTATTCAGCTGGAGAAAGTTATGGCACATCCATCCATTTATTTGGTCAATGCATTGATTTAGGGTTTGAATGGGTTCAGAGTCACCTGGTGACATTGTAATGTAGAGCTGAGTGTCATCTGCGTAGTTATGGTAGCTAATGTTATTGGTTGCTATAATCTTGCCTAGTGGGAGCATGTAGATATTAAATAAGAGGCGCCCCAGGATGGAGCCCTGGGGCACCCCACATGTGATTTCTGTTCGTTCTGATTAAAAGTTTCCTATTGAAACATAGAAGTCCCTGTTCTTTAGGTAAGACTCGAACCAGCCAAGTACTGTACCAGAGAGTCCGACCCAGCTCTCCAGTCGTTCCAATAAAATATCATGATCAACAGTGTCAAATGCTGCACTGAGGTCCAACAGAACCAGCACTGTGGTTCTTCCACAGTCTGTATTTATGCTGATGTCATTAAATACTTTGACGAGGACAGTCTCGGTGCTGTGGTGAGCGTGGAAACCAGACTGAAAAGCATCAAAACGGTTTGTCATTGTTATGAAGCCATTTAACTGCTGAAACACAGCTTTTTCAATAATCTTACTGATGAATGGAAGATTAGAGATTGGCCTGTAGTTCTGCATTAACGTGTTGTGCAGATTTTTCTTCTTTAGCAGTGGTTTAATAACTGCTGTTTTTAAAGCCTGAGGGAAGACACCTGATAGCAGTGATGAGTTCACTATTTGAACAAGATCAGAACCAATAACAGGAAGAACCTTCTTTAGAAAAGCTGTGGGTAGGATATCAAGACAGCAGGAGGAGGAGCTTAATTGGATAATGATTTTTTCAAGGCTGTTCTGGTTTAATTCGTGGAATTCAGACATTATCTCTACATTGTTGTTGATTGGGGATGGCACTGGTTGTAGGTTCGATATGAGGTACAGATTGACCATCTAATTGTTAGAATCTTTTCAGTGAAAAAGCTGGCAAATTCATTGCAGGCCCTGGTAGAATTTAGTTCAGGGGCTACTGTCACTAAAGGATTAGTTAGTCTTTCCACTGTTGCAAATAGAGTCCGTGCATTATTAATGTTACTGTTGATGATTTCAGAAAAGAACGATTCCCTAGCATCTTTTATAGTTAGCTGATATCTATTCAGTCTCTCTTTGTAGATCTCACAGTGAACCTGGAGTCGAGTTTTCCGCCATTTTCTCTCGGCTCGTCGACACTCTCTTTTTTCACTACGTACCAGTGGATTACTTGTCCACTGAGACTTTTTTCTACCTGAGACTACTTTCACTTTAGTTGGAGCAATGGAATCCATGATGTCTGAGATTTTCGCAAGGAAATTATCTACCAACTTATTTACTGAGTTTGAGTTGGGAGTTGAGGGGGATGTGGTGGAAGGATAAATACGTTTAAAGGTTTCTACTGAACTGTCCCCTAGAAAACACTTTTTTATAGTGGTCTTACTGTGGCTGGATAATTTAGCAGAGATGGTACTTTCAAAGAAAATACAGAAATGGTCAGATAATGCAATATTAATTACAGAGATGTCAGAAATATTTAAACCTTTGCTGGTAATTAAGTCCAGAGTGTGTCCTTTATTGTGTGTTGGTTGTTTGACATGCTGGATCAGTCCGAAGTTGTGGAGAGTATCATCTAATGTTTTTGCTTGTCTATCTTGGGGGTTGTCGGTATGGATGTTAAAGTCCCCCACGATGATTAGTTGGTCATAGTCGATACATATTACAGAAAGAAGGTCATTGAAATCATTAAAGAATTTAGAGTTAAGTTTTGGTGGTTTATATAAACTTAGAAATAACGCTTTGTTAGGCTCATTTATCTGGGTGGCTAGGTATTCAAAAGATTCAAACGCGCCCAGAGTTACCTTTTTAAAGTTCATTGAGTTGTGAAAGATGGTGGCTACACCTCCACCTCGTCTGTGTTTTCTGTTCTTGCTTAAGAAATTGTAATTTGGAGGACTAGATTCTATTAATGAAGTTGTTTCGTTATTTTCATCTAGCCAAATTTCTGATAAAAAAAGGGCGTGTAAATTATGCTCAGTGATGAAGTCATTGATAAGAAAAGACTTCCCGGATAGAGATCTAATGTTTAATAAAGCTAACTTAAGTATTGTGATGATGGGCAGCTGAACCTTCTGACAGGTTATCAATTTGAGATTTTGTTTAATATGAGAGCGTGTGGTTAACGGTTTATGTTTCCTGCTGCTGATAATCACTGATATAGCCTCAGGGGTGCCGGGTGAATTCTGGGAGACGGTAGGGGTGGATTTATTGCCTGGTTCCCTCAAATATCAAATATCTGTAATAATCAGTGGGGGGAAGCTCCCAGGCTTATTGACACTAGTCCCAGGCGTTTGGTGTAGTCTAAGTTTAGGTGTTAATTGTGTCCCAAATTTGATTTGCTCGTTCAGTCTGTCTGTAAAGTTTCTAAATGGAGACTCATTTGATGTGGCTGAGTCACAGGAAGATGAAGACTTGATCTCTGATGGTTGTTTATCTGTTCGGTCCTGTGGTGTCATCATGACTTGGTGTTTTTGTTCTCTGATATCCATGGGCGCCTCAAGGTCAGCTTTTGGGAGCAAGTGTTTTGCTTTCTGATTTTGATAAGAAAAAATGTTTGCTGCTAAGAGCCTTACTCCGGCCTTGTTCAAATAGCGCATCCCTTCTTTGAACAGATGATTAGCACTTCCAAATACTTTGAAATTATTAATAAATGTGAACGACTTCTCAGCTGATTGTTTCTTCAACCATTTATGGAGCATGCGGAGTCTGCTAAATCTTTCATCATTCCCTTCAGGGACTGGTCCGCTGATGAGGATGTTTATGTTAAGTCCATCAAGTCTCTGTAGGAGATCAGAAAAGTCTCTCTTCAGAATCTCTGATTGTCTCATCGCGATATCTGCTGATCCAGCGTGAATGACAAGCTTTTCCAAAGCAGGATGTTGGTCCAAGATTTTAGGGATTTTTTCTGATATTTCTCTCACTGTATTTTTGTAGTAGCTATAACAATCTTTACTGGGGGGGCTCTTACTTTGTTATGTGTCCGTTTGATGCGGCTGGGTTTCTCCTGGTGGCTTTGACTGGTCCCGGGGGCTGCGTCATCTTTCAGGGAACTCAAGGCTGCGAATCTGTTTTTCAGTGGGATTCCAGGTGGAGAAATATTTCTTGTTTTCGGCTGAAACCTCTTTTGTTTACTTTTAGCAGAAGCGGCAGTTCTGGGTTCAGAGGTTTCTCTGTGCCGGAGTTTCTTTTGTTTTTTCTTCCTCGGAGAACAGGCTGGGGTTGATGATTCCGTGCGTTTTAAAGCTGGCCAGTTTTCATTATAGTGCGGAGTTCTGCCGCTCAGACGCCTGTAGGGAGTCTCTGTGACACGGTTAGACCGATGTAACACCAGGCTGATAGGCTGTTCCCTGTTTATATTCAACGGTAAAGTTGTGTCGTTTCCATAATCAGCGTGAAGATCAAAATTAATTTCCAGACGACGTAGCTTCGTTTCAATGCCCTCAATTCTGTGGAGCAGTTTTTCAAAATCCTCAGCTGAGCAAAAAACCATGTTGATAAGTCCATAAAAAAGTAATCCAAGAAGAGATCTGGTCTAATACAGAAACTCCAGGGGCTGGGTAGATAAAGTAACTAAGAAAAAGTTAAGAAAAGAAAATAAGAAAAGAAAAGAAAAGCAAACAGAAAATAAAATAAAGTGAATGGATCTGGAGAGAGACAGAGAGCAGCTGCTCCTCCTTCAGCAGTCGCAGCACGTTTATCTAGACTCCTTTTTATTTTATTTTTCCTTAACATTTTTCTACGAACATCAATCTTTTTTATTGGGATTTTATGTGATAAACCATCCCAAAAGGTCAAATGGAAGGATAGAATGGCTTTAAATATTTCCTAACAAATAAGAATCTGAAATAGGTTGTGTGTATTAGCTCCCTTTTACTCTGTTAAACAAAAGCAGTTATTAGAAGTCACTTAATAAGTTAGTAGAGTCAACTTGTGTGACCATCATCACAAAGACAAACTCTGGTGAAAGTTTGAAGAAGGTTAATGTTTTAAAACATTATCCCTGCCGTCGAACATCTCAAAGAGCACTTTTCAGTTACTTATCTGAAATAGAGTATGGTACAACTGAAGATAGACCAACACAACGATGTCCAAGGAGAGCATTTATCAGAGAAGACATTTTGTCCATTGCAACACCAGGGGTGCAGCAGAGGCACACAACTAATGTGGGGGAATCTTGTGAAAGAAAAAAAAAAAAGTCATCCACTTGGCAAACCTGCCCTTTTATGTAAGGCCAGGTTTTGAACGCGGGAAAAGAGATCCAGTTCAAAGGTTGCTAAGCGAATATGCAGAAGAAGAAACTGCTTGAACTCTTAAATATAGTTTATCACAAATAAGGCAAACATTTAGCTATAATTGTTTGTAAGTGCACAATTTCAAAGAGTTTACGCTTTAAATCTGTTTAATTCCTCAAAACAATGGGATAAAAAAAATGATAGAGGGCTTGAGCAACTCTCACTGTTCCTGCTTATTATATATTGGTGATAGTGACACCTGTCACATTAAACAATGGAAGATGCCAGACTTTCTGATTTGTTGCTGACAGAATTGCATCACACAGATCTGACAGAGATGTCTATCCAATGTTAATTGGACAGGTATTTATGTTTGTTGAAGATTGGGTTATTAGAGTTTGTCTCTGAAAAGAAGAGCTGTCATACTGTAGGTTTTTCCCAGAAATCTTCTGACACTGTTATTTATTTATCTTTTGTTGGCTGTCTTTAGTTGTGATGGCATAAAATCTGCAATCAGTTTAAATGGAAATAAACACAAATTGGTTAAATGTATTGCCAAGAGGCAATATTATAACAAAGAGATAATCAACCCAACAATAATTTCCCTACTATTTGGGATACATTTATTTTAAAGAGAGATATTACCTGTGCTTTGCTGGCTGATGTGATGTAACTGGAAGTGGGCCCACAAAGCAAGTTATGTTCTAGACTTTATATAGCCTTGGATCAGCCCTGGGCTTCACTATTATACTAACGCTTGAACGAGTTATTTTCCCAAGATACAAAACCGGTAAATCTATTACAATAGCACATCTTTAGGGGTTGCATTTACAAATGCATGACAGTTTAGGAACTTTTGTTCGATTTGTGTTTGATGGATTACAAACATAATTTAGTACAAATTCAGTTGAATAATTTTGTTATTTATGGTGTTTAAACTTTTCTTAGTTCATATTTTGCATTCAGAATGATGTTTCCTTTGACAGCTTTTGATTCAAATGATACAAAAACAGGATTGTTTCTCCTTTTAAAAAGCTAGTGTTTGAAAATAGTTTTAGCACAGCACGATGAAGGTTCCTACAATAAATGGCAGATGCCTTGCACAGTAGCTGTTCACCACTGAGATCATCACGAAGCTTTTCTTTGAGTCTCATCAAATTGGAACCAACTAAATGAGATCTTCAGCAGATAGTCGCAGAGGGCGGCATCTCCCCAAGTGAAAGACATGAAACTCTTCAGAAGTCAAAAATCTGGAGACACAAATCTGATGAGGTTTTTTTTTTGAAAGAAATGTTAATAGTTCATGTTCTTCTGTGCAGTATGAAAATGGCGATGATGTGCTAAAATGTTAAGAGAACAGATTAATTGTTGAAAATCATAGCTGTAGTATTTACAAAAAGGTTCAGCACAAATGATACCATCAGATTCCCATTCACTGCAAAGCACCAAACATTCATAAGAGGTAGTTTAGTTCCCCCTAGTGGTCTTGTTAAGCGTAAACACTGCATTAAATGGAACTGTAACCTTTCTATCAGCTACACCTGTTTACCACATTGCCTTGATTAGAACACACTTTACTGTCCTCCAAACACAGCAACAACCTGTTAATGTAATTAAGTGCAATGAAACAGGGCTGACTCAACAAAGGAGGACCACTGTGACCAATTAAGCAAATGGGCTTTACTGACTGGAGAGAAGAAAAGGGAAAGCAACAAAGTTATTAGGCATTCAACTTGCATCTGTTGGAAAGGTTTATGAGGCATCTGTGTTTCTTTAATATTGTTAATTACCTCCCAACACATGATGAATTGCAAAGAGACAAAGGTGTAAAGGTTCACTGATCTTTGGTTTAATTGGTATCAGAAACAGTGAAACAAGGCACTGTGTTAATTAGCAAAATGAGAAAGGCAGAGAAGACAACATAAAAAACAAGATGTGGTCTGAAGAAACAGGGTTGAATGTCGCTCTGAAGTTGTTTCTATTCGCCTCCGCACAGCTCCAGCAGGATTTTACGGTAGTCGCCCGATGTGTCTCCCTAAACAGTGAGAGAAAGATCTGTGAGGATTTAAAAGTTACAGCAAGTTATCGAAGAAGAAAAATCAAATATATATATATATATATATATTTGATTTTTGATTTGATATATATTTTGATTTGATATATATATATATATATATATATATATATATATATATATACACACCTTTATACAGAGAAAAGCCCTGTGAAGGTAAAAATGACTTTGCTGATGTAGGAGAAAGTAATAAATCGTGGAAAGATTTAAAGGCTAGTATCCCATAAAGCTAGAATTGCAATTATCATTATTAGATCATGGTGGATGTATGACAAAACGTGAGCTGACAACAGCATGTCAACGCCCCTCACCTTGATGAAGGAGTGTAGAGTCTTTCCATACATCTTCAGGAACTGACTCTTAATGTCCAACATGTCGATTTCAGCCCTGGAGACCATTATTCTGATGAGGACGCTGTCTGTGGTGCCAAGCCCCTTGATGAGACAGAAACTGGATCTGAGTCGTGTTCATAACTCATTGATAGACTATATCAGTGAATGAGGATAGTTGTGTATGCAAACACAATTGCAAGCCAAATTTACATTACATAAAAGTGACATGAATCCTACTCATGCATCTTTGTGACTTTTGTTTTTATTTTTGTGAATCTATTTATTTTTAAGTGTGGCATGCATTTGTCCCTTGAGTGAAAAACTCAGTCAGATTGCATGGGGAGAAACTAGGCATTATGGCAATTTTCAAATATTGCTGCAGATTATTAATTGGATTTAGATATGGACTTTGACTTAGCAATTTTTAACAAGTGAATATGCTTTGATATAAACAATTCTATTGGAGCCCATGTTGGATGTTTAAAGATGTTTCGTAGACCTATCTTAGGTTTTTGCACACATTAACAGGTTTTCTTTAAGGACCTTCGTGCATTGAGCTCATTCAATCTTTGAATAAACTCTGAACCAGTTTCCCTGGCCCTGTTGAAGAAAACTATCCCCATAGCATAATGCTAGCTCCATCAATTTTTACCAAGGGGATGTTTTTTCACGGCTCTTAGCTCCTATACACAGACTCACCCACCTGTTCTCTTTGCAGCTCCTCCAGAGTTACCAGGGGTCTCTTGGCTGCTTATTGAATTAATGCTCTCCTTGCCCACCCTGCTCGGTGATATGTTCTAGTTTTTCTAATAATTTTATAACAGAACTACTTTAACATTCTCCACAATGTCATGTTTTATTATTAATGTTCTCTCATTAACCTCTGAGGACTTCAGAACAACGGCATTTATACTGACATTAAATCACACACACACATCGATTCTATTTAGCCATAATATCTGTTTTAAAGGCAATTGCTTATACTGGATTTTTTTTTAGGGAAATTATGGTTAAGGGAGGCTAAATACAAATGCACACCAAGCTTTTCAGATTTTTATTCCTAAAAATTTTAGAAAACCGTGTATCGATTCTTTTCCACTTTCCAATTATTGACAACTTTGTGTTGCTCTATAAAATCCAAGTACAATACACTATTTCTTGTGGCTACACCATGACAAAAATGTGAAAGCAATATGAAGACTTTTGCAAGGTACTGCATAATTACCTTCATTGACTTGTATAGCCGTTCAGCAAAGAATGCCGGCTTACTCTTAAGGCATTTCACTGCAATAAAAAAGAACAAGCCAGATTTAGTGTTTATCACACAAACATGTTAAATTAAAACTTCAAAACATCAAAGACAAATGGAACTATTTAACCTATTTCTGTGTAATACAAAGTAAGAAACATGTTGTGAATTCACTGTAGTTAGTTGGTTATTTTTCTTTTCAGAAAACCATTCCTGGCAGCCTGAATCTCACAGTAGTCAAGATTGGGAAGGGTTTGTTGCTCTAAGAAAGAGTGCAGAAGAAATAAAAATCATCTTAAAGTTGAAATATTCCATCACCGTAAATTGGAAAGAATCAGAACAATTCCCATTTTTGTGGTATGCAAGGTGAGCAACACACAAAGCAACAAGCATGGAGCAAAGCTAAAACTAAAACGATAACATTGTGCACAAATGATCTTCATTTCATGAGAATAAAAAACAGGATCTATACAGGAAATCATTGTGTGGGCTCAGACAAAACTTTTAAAACCATCTCATCACTGTTTCACCACATGCATTTTTAAGACTTTACCATGCAAACTGAAAAATAACAGATCCTAAAAATGATTACAATTTATTTAATCTTAAGATGGGGAAGTGAGGAAACTTGCTCTCAAGATATGATGAACAGAATGTTTTAATGTTTTATGTAAATCATGGAGGCAGCTTTCTTTACTTTTGGGAAGGAATGCTGAGCTCATTATCAGAATGTAGATCAAAAGCCAGCAAATGTATTGGAGTTCATTAGTGCATGAGTACCTTTCACATCTGTGAAGGCATCATTAAGGCTGAAGCATGTATGAATAGCTATTAGAGTAAAACCTGTCATCTCTACAGCAGTCACTTCAAAATTCATTTAGCACCGATTCATTTTATATACCTGCTTCAAATGTTCAAGACTGAAATAAACAACCAAACGAGATTAAGCTACTCTGGAAATGATAACTCACAGCAATACAAAACTTTTTTTGTTTTTTTTAAGAACTGTAAACTGGGAAATATATCCCACTTTAGCATTCAACATGTTACCTTAGTATTTCTTCCATTTTATCAAATAAATTTGTTTTTGAAAAGGAATGCAAGGATTCAGTTTTTTTAATTTTCAGAGAAAGCTAAGCCATAACGAATATAGTAATTTTCAATTAGAATATGCATTCTGATGAGACTTGTCATATTAAATGCACCTTTTGAAAATGACAGCCTTTATGCAGATATTAAATATTGTGTTTTTATTAGCTGTAAGCAGAAAATCATCCTCCATCCATCCATTGATTTTCTTCCACTTATCCGGGATTGGGTTGCAGGGGCAGCAGCTTAAGCAGCTTAAATACCTCAAAAAAGAAAACTCACGTTTTGCTTTGAGGAGATACTAAAGTGCCTCTCTTTGGGGCGTTCTCTGTTGTGACATCCCTATTGGCAAGAAATAACTACAAACTCCCAATAGTATGCACCAAGTTTACCTGAACACTGGCCCTGACAGGATTGCTGTATACACTAAGTGTTAGAAAATCATCATAATTAACAGAAATAAAGGCTTGAAAACATCTGTCTGTGAGTAACCATTCTACATTATGCGTTTCATTTATTTAAACAAAGTTAGACTGTAATAAAATAATCTAAAAGCCAATATATATATATATATATATATATATATATATATATATATATATATATATATATATATATATATATATATATATATATATATATATATATATATATATATATATATATATATATATACCAGTTTGATGAAACGTGTTAGTGAAGAAGCTGACCTATGGCAAGAAAGACGTCCTCCAAGGAGCCAGACATCTCCCTCTTGATGCTCTCCTCAATGTCTCTCCCAGAAATCTTCTGATACTCATCAAACACTGGAGCAGGAAACAATATGATGAGGATTTACAGAGTTGGAAGTTAATCATCATGAGCTGTTTTGACACTGATTTATGGATAAAGTGAAATTATTAGACTGAATGTTTGTTCATAAACATGCCACAAGGGGTCAGTGAAACCTTTACATAATATAACAGGACTTCTAATGCCAGTTTTTTTGTCATTAAAAAATAACTGCAGTTCCTATTTTGGCAGGAATACCTCTCAGCAGATGGTTTCTGTTCCTAACACACAGCACTGTGAGGAATTTCACCTCATCCGTGCCCCAACGAGCCTCTCCAGCCTCATAGATGTCCTACAAATCCAGAAGTAAAAAAAAAAAAAAAAAAAAAGAAGTTCTTATTTGATTTCTATAATATGTAGTATACTGAGAGGGTAATTTCATCTGAAGGTGGAAGTAATAACCTTTGCATCTTGAACAGCCTGAGCCTCGTCCACTTTATCGCCTTCCTCTCGCCCAGCCTGCCACCAACAAAAACAAAAACACACACAGCTAATTAATGTTTCTTTAATTCCTCTTGCTCCACAACTTTCATCTAAAACTCTTGCTATTTTGTTTGTACTGTGACTTTTTCTCCAACAAGCTTGGATGAAAAGAAAGATAATGTTCCCACATGAAAGACAGGATTTTATGAAGTGGATCAAGTGCTACCAGGTTCACTGTACGAGCAGTAAAACCTTCCTTGGACAGATGCTACTCAAAGTTTTTTTTTTCATAACCTTTAAATAAGAATAAACATAAAAAAATTGTTTTTATCCCTCAGTGTTGTTTACACAACCAAGTGTATTCCTAAATGAGTTGTTTCAAATTGACTTTTAGTTGCTGCTCTGTGTCTGAATTAAGCAGTGACTGAAGAGATTGTTAACAGCATCAATGTAACATATCTTTTATCTACTGGATGGAGTTTTTATACTACTTATAGCACCTCTGATAATTACTGTCACTTCTCAGATAAATAGTGCAAAAATCTTAGAAAAAGTAATTGCAGTAATATAATCTCACAGTGAAAACTTTAAAAAAAAATCCCACTTAATGTTAGTTTTTTTGGTTCTTTATACTGTGTGTTGTCCCCTTTAACATAAATGACAGCTTGAAGTCCTTTGTGGAAGTTGTGTGTGAGGCACTTTAATTTATCTGACTTTTCAATCAAATTTTATTTATAAAGCGCTTTTCACACAAACACTGCAACTCAAAATGCTTTACAGATTAAAATGACCCAACATAAACCACATCCCCCCCCCCCCACAGATTTAAAGCATGATCCCAATTATACCCCCCCCCCCCCCCCCCCCTCCAACACCCATGCACACGTACTCAGTAGCATCAATAAAAAAGAACTTTAATGCAGTTCATAACAGGATGTGCTAAAGCCAACCAAAAAGTGAACGGTTGTTAGATAATAGCTACTCGCATAGGGGTAGTAATTTCAACTGTTTAAACAACTGGAACTGTAAAAAAAAAACAGGCTGTATGAGGACCAAAGGTTATCTTTTGACCACACAATGAGAAAGACACTAAAGGAGTCCAAAGCTCACTATTTATTAACCACAGCAGATACTCTCCTCTCAGGGTCTCCAAGTCTCCATAACAAGCTTTTATTTTAAGGCTTTTTGACATATCTTTAGTGGGGTTGCCAGTAATGGTGAAGAGTGCTTTGTAACATCACAGATTAAAAGAATAATATTGGAGAAAACTGGGAGACTGATGTTTGCTTACCGTGAGCAAAGAGATCAAAACCCTTTTAAACATCCCGGAGGTGTCTCCAGAAACAGCATCCTCCAGGGTCTTCCCATATTCTATAGAGAAAAAAAGCAAATTATTAAAAAATAAACACATATCTATAGCTAAATTTTATTTTAAGACCGCATTCAAAATAAGTTATATTTAACATATACTGGTGAGACAGACAATGACTTGTGTCAATTTAAAAAACACCAAAAACAAAGGTGAAAGCAATAAACTCCCAGACAGAGAGCGACTCAGCATGAATTATTTACTGATTCCACTGCTTTCTGATAATGGGCCTTTAGTGGCCGCTGTGCAATATCGTATGTCATACATAGGCAACAGGAAACAATGGACACAGAGATATACAGTAACTTGATGTAAGAAAGTATGTTCATAGAAGTCACACAGTTACCTTTCTTATAGACCGCATTAACAGTATTAATTTCATCATTGCTTCTTGAAGCCAGAATATCTATAAGGCAGGCCTCCTCTGTTCCAGCCCCCTGTGAAACATTAAATCACAATAAAATTACCTAAAACAGTGGAAATTAGCTTTAAGTATAACTCTAAAGTTACTACCTTTTCCTGACTCAGCTTTATTAGATGTCTCCGTTTGAGCACAAAACATTTGCCTTGATGGATTTCACCATCCATTTTTCCCCCACAAACCAGAAAACAACCACGTGCTCAGACTCCTTACTGAATCAACAGTAGGTAAAGGGCTGATTTCCGTTTTTTTGTAGGTGTTTTTTTTTGGCATTTGGACGAACTAATATCAGTAAAAAACCTATACCATTAACAAAAATATAGACCGAATTATCCAACAAATACATGTGCTTAAAATCATAGTTTCCTGTATGTTTTCTTAAATTATTGTGTACAATATGGCTAGGAAAGCATGCATGATATCAACCAATAGATCCAACAATTTTACATTTATTTATTTGTGTTTTTTTACCATATTTTTAATCCAAGTGCTTATAACAGTGTTAAAAGATTCTTGGAACTGACAAAGTGTCTGAAAAGTGTGGATGCAACAAAGTATATGGCAGAATCATCAGCATAAAAATTAATTATGGCACTTAGTAGTATTGAAGCTTGTTGGTATATGAAATGATTGAGAGTGACCCCAGAACTGACCACTGGGGAATGCCTTTGGTTACGGGAAGCTAAAAGAGATTCCTTCAGCTCCTACAATCCCTACAACATGTTCTGACACACTGATGGTGATGCGTTTTCGCTTGAATAAAATATGATTTGTGTTGTCGAAAGACTTGCAGAGGTCGCTAGAAAGGTTACACAGCACTTGTCTAGAACCTTCTCAAAAGAAGAGAATAAGTAAGTGAGAGGTTCTGACCTTCATTGCATTTTTCAGCTCATAGGCATCATAGACGGGGGCCAACATCAGCAGGCCCAGAACAACACTCTTGAAGTTCCCACTCAGCTCTGAAGAAAGATCATCAGCCAGCTCCTGATGGGACGGACAAAGGCATTAATATTAAGGCATGTTCCAGTTCTCTCATAAATTCAGTATGAAGCTGTCTCCTAGAGACCAGATTTGTCGTTTTTTAGGATCACTGGGTTCCCCACTAGAGGGTGTGGTTTCTGAACACATTTTCTGAACAGTGTAGCTGTTCAACACAACTGACCACATGTGGGTGTAATGGGAGATGACTCATTCTTTCTGCTGGTCTCAGTCTTTACTTTTCCTGCAGTTCCCTCAATGAATTCTCAGAAACTTTATTTAATCTCTTACTCGACACTGTGTGGAGAGATAATTTGTATCTCACTATGTCAACCCCAAAACTTCCCTTTCAGTTAATATATTGATCATCAGTAATCATGAACCAAAGAAGCAGACAGTCGGCAGCATTTTTTGTTTGTTTTCAGTGTATGTTTATTACAGGAGGGAGCGTTCCTCTTTCCGGCCGACAAAAAGGGCTCCCTCTGTCTCAGACCTTGTTTATAGACGGTCATTTCCAAATTATTTCTGTTTTCTGGTCAATGGTTAACTTGGACTTTATCTATGCCTGTACTACACTTAAACAGAACACACAGGAACAATAGCGATAACACATCTACAGTGTTTGCTACAGGGTCCATTTAGGGTCCTGTTCATCATTTTAGGGTGGTCAAGCTGTCACTTCTCCATCTGCTTAAAATAATGTTTGTTCAAGATAATAGTTCTGCTTTCACTCAAACAAGATTGTGTTCGCTCTCACCTTCCCCACAGTTTGTTTGTAGGCCTCCTTGATGCGCTGCTTCTGGGCAATCGTACGGTGCGCCAGGATGTCGATGATAGCCGCCTCATTCGTCCCTGAAAGACACATCAGAGCACATTCGACCCTAAGAACAAGTATATGAACCCTTTCAGATTTATTCTATTTCTCACTATCTGAGATAACCTTAGTTTTCAGAATTCAGAATTTAACAAGGGGGCAATTATATTTTCACACAGGGGAAGTTGGTTTGGATAGCTGTTTATCCCTTAATAAATAAAACCATCAATTGATGAGCTAAAACATTTACGTGTTGTCAAAAACAAGAAAAAACTGAATAAATCTGTAAGGGGACAAATAAGGCATATTGTGGCCAAACTCAACTTTTAAAAAAAAAGTGTCTGAAAAAAGTTGATCTCTCCAACAGCCTTGTAGATAATCCTGAGACAGCTATTTGTTTGGATTGGCATAGAAATCCTCTGTTAGCAAAGGGCCACAAACTGAAATCAGGAGAATCTGATTAGCCTAGTAAACTCCTAACAGCATCGACATTCCTTTTTAGAAATTTGATATAGAGAAAGGTTTGTGAGGCTCTTTGTCATGCAGACCTTTGTGCCTCATTTCACTACCACTGCATTTCAAATTGAGATCAGTTTAATATTGCAATCTGCACCATCAGCAAAGTCAGCTTTTTTTTTTGTCTCCAAATCCAAAGCGTAGAATTAGGCATACTTACAGAATGAAGAAAAAATGTTGACACGCTAAAATCTACAGCTGTGATTACAAAACAAGTGCTTAGCAACACTAAAATGTAGCTTCAAACTTTCCTCTAGAGCTTGGGAGGAACAGGTTTTTCTTTTCCTTTCCATGAATTTTCTATGAAATAACTGAGAGATAACTTTAGGAAATGATGGCTCATGAACGAAAGTGCTGCTGCGAGCCACTCACCAGCTCCCTTCATGGCTTCTCTCAGCTTCTGGGCATCAGCTGCAGCATCGAAACCAGCTGCCTCGGTCACTGTTCCACGCTTTCCGATCTGCTCATAAATTACACATTTACAACCAGTTATCTATGAAAACAAATTCAAGTAAACAGAGAGCTTAAAGTTCATCTACATTATGAAATTCTAAAATAAATGATCTGTTTAGTTACTTAAAGTTATACAGCTGTATTAAAACTACCGACATTTTTGCTTTGTTAGTTTTTTTATTTTTGTTTGGTCTGACTGCGATTCTGACCGATCCTTATTTTTTTTAGGGACTATAAACACATAATAGAAAAAAAATGGTGGTGCGTAGTCTTTGTTGGAAGTGGAAGATTGTAATCTACCATAAAGCAAAGCGATTCCAAGACTATCACAATTTTTACATCAGAGCCTGTTGGCCTTACCTTGATGTTTTTTTTACATAACATAAAAAAAATACATGGTGTTGTGCGATGCAGTTATGGACCAAATATAAGTGGAGTACTTAATAAGATCCACTTAATGAATAGAAACAAAATGTATCGTCTATTTTGAGTTTGACCTGCTGATCCCCATTCATGTGGTTAAGTGAAATTAAAAGATACTGACTGGTCACTGCATCTCTAACTGGCAATATTTCTAGTTTAGAAGACAGTTAGTATCCAGTATAACATTTTCAACTGCACATGGGGACAATTTTAATTTCCAGTGCACCTCTAAATGAAATCTTTCGTCAGTAAATTGTGAGATTTAATTCCTGTTTGTTAAAGAGTTAGGATTTTTCATAAAGAAATTCTAAGATATAACTGTGCAGTTTGCTGGAGATATTTATTATTATGATAAAAAAAACACATCTAGATAGAACATTTTGATTACAGAGCATCTACGTAGTTACCCTTTCATTCATGAAATGAGGATTATGTTTAGAGAAGTCAAAGTGAGGCTTTGAAACTTAAGAATGTTGTAAAAACTCTTAAAAATGATGGCGGCAACATCGTGCGGAAGGACTATTTTGTTGGTAATGGTACAGTTGGTGGGTTAAAGACAAAGGACTATTTCTACATTTTTTTACTTTAAACAAAGTTGTGTTCCAAGAAAACAATAACCTCAAATGCACAGTTAAAGTTTTAAAGTTTTAAAATGAAGATATATGCAGTCTCTTTTGGTCTCATTAGGAGAATTTAAAAAAAAACAGAAATAGACTCTAAAGTTTAAGTTAACATCTTCGGCAACTTAAAGTTGTGTAACTTCTGCTGAATAATTAACATAATTCAAAGTATTTGCCACATTTTAGGCTGATCTCCGTTAACAAACACAGAGACATACACTATCTGCAAATATAATAGTATGTCACAACTAACTAGTCTACTGTTCAGAGCCGCATGTATATTACTCACCTTGAAAATACATGCAAATATTATTGATGGCTATTGCGCTTAGGTAAAACAGAAGAAACCCAAAGAACACACTTACCGCTGCCATTGTTGGATGAGAGTGTATCTGGTCTGGAGAGCTGGAGAGCTGAAATAAAACAAAACAAAACAAGTAAATAATACCAAGTAGTTCACCCCGCATAAAAGAAGTTATAACAAAGTAAGAAGAAACAATCCCCAGAGGTAATAAGATGGTGGCAGGTTTGAAGGCATCCCTTATTAACCTTTAATAAATATTTTATTCAGGTTATTATCTAAGCAAGGGTTTCCATCACACTCATTTGGTCACAGGCTCTCCTGTGTCCCATTTCAGTGCTGGTGTTGTAAGAGCTAATCCTATAAAGTGTTTGTTTGTTTGTTTGTTTGTTTGGACACACCTGTAATTACACCACTGACAAGAGATGTAATGGGAAATCATTCCCATCTGCTGGCAAATAGCCACTATTTCGAAATGTAATATGAAAACAACACTGCCGATTCTGGTGTGGTCTGGTCTGGTCTGGTGTGTGTAAACTGACAAAACTTTGATTCATCTGTGGTTTAGTACATTGAAGGCTTGTTATACAAACCACCTCGGACACATAAGGACACATGTGCTGAAATATGAAGACAGAGATATTTACTAATCAAGCAATGTGGTCTAACTTCACTGAGTGGTTTGTGGCGTCAATATTCTACTAAGCATACGATCACAAGACTTTTCTCATTCATCATGTGTCAACTGCAAACCGTGACAAGGTTTACTCTGCATCCGGAACACGTAATTATGTTTTAGAAAAGCAGCTTGAGACTGTATGAGATCGGGCTGTATATTCAAATTCATGCAAACGTGCAATATAGTTTAGAGGAAACACGAGTAAAGATTCTAAATTCAGTTTCTGTTTTCATCTATCGCATTAATGGCAAACGCTTCGGTTCTTGGAAAAACAATTAGAAACTGGATTATCAGCTTTTAAATGGAATAAATTTACAATGGAACTGAGCAATAGTGATATGCAGAATAATCTTAAAATGAAACTGAACAACACAGTTATGACTGCAGTCTAAATATATTCATAAAAGCTGCAAAAATGTAATGCATAATGTTTTAGAGAACTTATATACAGAGTAAACTTAAAGACGAAACGCTACCCGAAAGTACATGGGGAAGTAGACAACGGTTAACTTGGCAATGACGTCTGGGCACACCCTGCAGAGGAAAAAACAGCCGCCTGCATGAGCAGAACTCCAAAGTGAAACACGATAGAAGGAACTCTGAGCTTCGCCTCACCTGTGCTGACAAAAGTTCTTTCCTCCTGGGACCCGACAAGAAGGTAGAGAGACAACACCGACCGACACACTGTGGCTTTTAACTACTATTCTGCTCACGGCCCACCCACTTTAACAATATTTACGCGTGCACGTTACAGTCCGCGCGCACTCATCTAATTGTGTGTACTTGCTGTGACTCCAGGGGGCGCTGTTGCATCCCGAATATATCAGTCTCCATCGGTCGTTACAACACAAACTTGGGAGTATTTCGTTTAGATTTCATGCAGAGTAGGGTGTTAGGCCTATATTTACACGAGCAACTTTTTAAAAAGTACTTTTAGGAGTCATTTTATTGCTCTGTAGCTTTTGCCTTTGGAAAAACTAGTCCATGCATTCATCTTAAGTCGGTTTGATTATTGTAACAGCGTCTTTACAGGTCTACCTAAAAAATCAATTAGGAAACTGCAGCTCATCCAGAACTCTGCTGCTCGAATTCTCACTAAAACCAAAAAAGTGGACCACATCAGTCCAGCTCTGAGGTCTTTACACTGGCTGCCTGTCTGTCAGAGGATAGACTTCAAAGTTCTGCTGCTGGTCTATAAAGCTCAGAATGGTTTAGGACCAAAATATATCGGTGATCTCCTGACCCAGTATGAACCTACTCGACCCCTCAGGTCATCTGGATCCGCTCTTTTATCAGTTCCCAGAGTCAGAACCAGACATGGAGAAGCTGCGTTCAGCTTCTATGCTCCACATGTCTGGAACAAACTCCCAGAAAGCCTCAGATCAGCTGAAACACTCAGTTTATTTAAATCCAGGTTAAAGACCCACCTGTTCTCAGCTGCTTTTGATTAGATTCTTATTCTAAGTTTTAAATCTGCACGGCTTCTTTTAAGATTCTTTTAAGATTTTTTTTTTCATTTTAATTCATGGTTTTTATTCCTGTACTTTTGCTTTTTCTGCACCCTGCTGTAATGATTTTAATGTTTTATGTAAAGCACTTTGAATTGTCTTGTAACATGAATTGTGCTATACAAATAAACTTGCCTTACTTTAATAATATTCTTAAGAAGCAACCCTACTCTTACTTGAGTACAATTTCTGAATACTCTGTCTACCGTGAGTCATTTCCCTGAGTGAAGAACAGCCTTTTTAAACCAAAAATGCACCAGACTGAAACACACCTCCAGTTTATATTAAAGTGAGACTTCTTGTTTGCACATAAACTCATTTTTTATGTTATTTTCTATCAGCAGTGGCGGTCCTTCCTACAGGCGCTTGCCTAGGGCGTCATCTAGTGAGGGGCGCCAAATATGCAGAGAGAAAAAAAAATAAAAAAAATTTTTCAACAGTTTTTGCCATCCCTCCTTCTATAACAATACTTTGACATAAAAAAATTTAACTTTAGGAAAAATGCATGATAATTCTGATGTGATCTTTACCTGTCATAAGCCAGGGTCACGACATGCTTGCGCTGGGCGCACACACTGACGAGAGGTCTGTCGGTTGTCTGTGTGTCGACGGCTTGCTGAAAATGAAAAGGCAAATGCCATCTGATGTTGCACTACTGTTCAAGTTAAACATTTATTTTTTGTTTGGATTCTTTAGTGTGCACTTTTTGTTCTCAGATGTTCCACTAATGTTTAAGTTAAACTTTTTTTTGTATATTTATTATTGAACAGCTTTATTCTTTTGCACATGTTGTTATATTGTTATTGTTATACTATCATTATTTAAATAAATGTGCAATTCTTTGGACATGACTTCTTTTTTCGTGGGCAAAGGGCGCCATCAGTCAAGTTTGCCTAGGGAACCAAATGGTCAAGGACTATGAATAGGACCGCCACTGTCTATCAGTTTACTCTGCTGTGCCATTTGGAGGTGAAGTGACTATATAGTAAACAATAGATATTGTCACTGTAAGTACTTTAGATTGTTCTAATATATGTAGCTACATTGTGCAAGTACTGATTTAATCAGTTTTATGTTGAAAAAAATTGGCAAAGCGTTTCTTCTGCCTGAATTTGTTATTTTGTAATACTGTTATTTATTGGTATTATTTTTGTTATTTTAGTCGTTAAAATATTAGGGTTTGCACATAACTCTTTTCTTTTTCAATCCAATTAAATAACTTAATAACATTTAATCAGATGTTATGATCAACACACAAAATACAAAATACTTGTTTGCCGTAGTTTGAGTAATTTTTTAATTCAGCAGAAATATGTTAAATTAGTTGTGATCTTATTTGAGTTTTTAAAAATTACTTCTCTACCTACCTCTGATTTTACTACTCCTAGTAAATATCTGCATATAAGAGCTACCACCATCAAACCTAAAGGCTCAACAGATCAAATATGTGTGTGTTGGGGGGGTAATCTGAGAAGCTAAGAGCCTCTGACAAACAAAAAAGAAACAAGAGACTAAGAGACCACAAAACACTCACCCCACACCTTAAAGCTGTCAATCAGCTGTCGGAAGGTGGGATTTATGCCCAGTTTACTCACTCACCACATAAATGTAATAAGAACCAAGCCTACATTACACCAGAGAGAAATTGATACACTAATAAACCAAGAATGAGACTCAGTGATTCCCAAATGTAACCTAGCAGAGATTCATCCTAACCAACGTGAGACACAAAACAAGGACTACATGACTCTCCTAAACTAAGACAAGCAGCTAAGAGTTTCATAGATAAAAACATAACAGCTATTAACTATTTGAACAGAATAGAATAGTCTTTATTGTCATAGCCATCCAAGAAATTAATCAAGTAAAAGTAAAACAGTATTTGTAAAAAGGCTATTTGAGTAATGAGTAACTAATCAGAACATCTGATTTAATATTTAAAAATGGTGTCATTAGTCAGACAAAAACATGTTATGTGCAGATTCTGGTATTTTAAAGAATACATTTCAAAAAAAGTAACAAATAACATAATTTAAAAAATAACAAATTTGGGTAGAAGAAACGCCTCCCCAAACCACGTTTTTATAATATAAAACTAAAAACTTACAGTAGGTAATGTATAAATATGTTAGAACAGGGTATAGTATTTCCTGTGACAATATTGTGTTTATTGTGTCTTTTTGACATCCATCTGGAACAGCTAGTGCCATAGATAGAAAAAAGCATTAACACAAAGTTTGTGCACAAATAAGAAGCCTCACTTGAATGTAAAATGTATTTGTGTCTGTACTTAATGCATTCTTGTTAAACATGTTTGTTCTTCATTCAGTGGTTAATCACGGTGGGTAGACAATCTAGAAATTTTACTCAAGAGTAGCGATACTTCATCACAATATTACTCAAGTAAAATGAAAAAGTCCAGTGTAGTAGAATTACACCTAAAAGTACTGCCCCCCCCCCAAAAAAACTTACTCAAATAAATGTAAATAACTACTTCTTACCACCTCTCTCAAAGTAATAGTAAAATAAAGAAATGTTAAGAACACATGTATTCCGCTAATGAAAAATCTTTTATTTATCATAATTTCATCAGTAATGTGGGAATATGGAGCACGTATTTGTACTGTAGGTTAACACCTGGGGCGGCGTGTTGTTCCATAATCTCAACTGTGATTTTTCTCGACGTGACGTGACGCCGCAAGTGACCTCACGCGGCAGCACACAAGCAAGAAAAGGGCGACGGGCTTCTCTGGACTACAGTACCCACAAGTCACTGTGTGCGTCAACAGCAACAGCGAGGATGTTGCGATAAAGCTGGCAGCCAAAGATTGCTGTGGTTGCAGAGATTAGACGGTTGTGTCGAAACCTCAGTCGGTAATGTTTTAGCGGATGACAGACGCAGTGCTTTACACACTTGCAGCGGACGCTGACTCGTCTCCTATCAACTCGACGCTTAATGGGGGCTGCCCTGCGCTGAAGGCGTCTGCGAACGGAAACCCTATACTTTCATTTATATATATATATTTATATATATATAGTATATACACGAAATTAAATAGCCACACGTACAGTTAGCTATGAGCCATCATACGGTTGCTGCACTTTCCTGAAGGATGGAAACAGCTTTTTGGGTAGCGCCGTCGCAGTTACTCGGAGGATACATCGCGTTTGAAGACATTTTCTTCAGAGGATAACCTGGATAACCTTACACGAAATGTCATAGCGCCTTAGCAGCTAGCACTTAGCTAGCTCGGTAGCGGCTGGACGAGATGGAGATGGACCTATTTTACCTCAGCAGCCGCAGCCGACCGTGAACAGCTGGCTGGCTGCTAAAAGGAGCACTTTTCCCGGAGATGCTTTAACCTCCTGGGCGGCGTAATACAATTACATAACTGCTAGCCGCTCTATAGTTATCACAGACTGGCTTGTGTTGGCAAGCAAATGGGACATTTCCCTAAAAGAATCTCACACCATCACAAGTGAAGGAGGTATTGCTGGCATATTTCGAGACACCAGAATAGACTCTGTATAAGTTTACGTTTTAGGAGCTGGGGTTGTAATTTATCACCGCAAATAAGGCAGCGCATCTGAGAGCGAAGAGGACGAGAACCACGTCGTTCCTGCTGTCATTTCGACACCATGAGGAAGTTCTTTGATTCCCGTCGGGAGTTGGTGAGCTCCGGGCCTGGTTCTGGAGGAGGAGGAGGGGGCAGCAGCTCTGGCTCCAGTCACGCCGGGGGAAATTTCATTGGCAGAGCCTTCACTGTCGGACGGCACCAAGTCACTGTTGAGGAGATCATCGCTGAAGGTGAGAACGGGACTGCACAGAACAGAACATGTCATTTGGTTCACCCTTTCCCAAGTCTTAATTTGTTTGTTTGTTTGTTGTCAAGACAGGAGAATCAGAGGCGTTTGTTGTGAATTGCGCCCTGGGCAGCCCCCAGATCTGCAAAAGTAAAAACAGGTCATAATGTAGATTGTTAGAAAATATTACGAATAAAGTTAGTGATTTAAATAGAATGAACCAGTTGAGGTCTAAAATGTTTGAGGTATTGAATTATTTATGGTTAGATGCTGTTCAGACTCATCAAAACAATGCACAGAGAGCTTCAGACATTTTTAACTCTCCACTAAAGCAACTTCATGTTTGTCTTTATTAGTCTGATGGTTGCATCTGCCAGTGGGAAGGGGCTGTACACACAATCATTCAGGGGGAAACTGACAGAAAAAAAATAATATATATAATTGTTTTTTGTTTCCTGCCACCCATCATGCCCTGCCACCCTGAGCAGAAAGCCTTATCACCCATACCAAAAACAGTCTCTGATGGGGATGGTGTATTTGTCCCATTCCGAGCCAGTTACCTTAACACCAAAAAAGTAACTATGTCTCCCACACAGGCAGCACAAAGATTTAAATTTATTATAACCAAGTATAGAAAAACAAAGCTCTGCCCCGTTTCTCTTATCTGTACTCTTCTATTATGGTTCAAAGATGGATACTAGCAGGCGCCAGGCAGTTGCTCTATCCTCTCTAAATGAACGTTTACTGTAGATACTGTCATTTTCACACTAGCAAGCAGCGGTAAGCAAATTGCAACCTAGAGTCATGAGGTGAAAATGCTGATGCTGGACTATAGAAGCCTATCTGAAGCTAGAGGGGAAATCGCTGGACTTTTCTCCCCGCAAGAAGTTTTAATTGTTGAGTCTTTGTAAATGCAGGAAAGCAAGAAAAGGAACCAATCCACCCACAGGGAATCTATTGCATAGAGTGAAACATACCATGAATTTGCTGCTGTCCACATATCCACACTCCTCGGGTCACAGAGTTTAATGTAACTCAGTTATTTATTTATTTTCATTTTAAAACCTAAAAAGTATTTTTGAAATGTTATTTGATCTATGTTAGGATTATTTTTCATCATTTTTGTTGTATTGTCTTGGTCTTTTATTCTGTTTTTGTTTGGCCAAATTGTGAAGCCAACTTTTGTTTCTTTGAAATGTGCTTTAGCGATAAATTTGACAGTAACCTTATGTTGAACATCTGAATATTATAAGGTTTGTAGTTCTGTTTTTTCTATGAACCAAACATGTTTTCATTTTCTAGTGTGGTGTGTCTGGCCTCCGGCTAATCAAGCATTTAAAAACAAATTATCCAAGGTCTTTATGTCATGAGGCAGTTCATCTAATCCGAATGTATATGTTTACCATATTTGCTCCTGAATCTTTATTTATATCCTCATCCATCATCTGAGATCTTCCATGAAGATTTACAGTATCTGTCTGCGGTTGTCTGAAATTGATGAGTGTCGCAGCAGAATGAATATGTGGCCTGAGCCATACCAGATGGTTAGGCCTTACTGTAGGCCTCTACTTTAACCCTCCAGCAATGACATGACTAATAGATAACGCTATAAGGCAGCGCCATGTGGTCCTGATCCTCCGTTCTGATGTAAAGGACAGACACTGGCAGTTGTTTGATGTAATGAGGCAAGAAAAAGCTCATCTGCTAGAACAGAGATGCAGCCTAAAAGCTTTGATGTGCAGCGTCATTCTGGAGTTGAATACTTAGTAAATCTATTTCTGATTTGTACCTCTGTACTTAACTATCGTGATTTCATTCTGTTTGTCATCATATCTGGTTGGCAGTTTAGTTTGACGAATCTTCTTTTCGTACTTTTAGGCGGCTTTGCGATTGTGTTCCTGGTGAAAACAAACCAAGGGGTGCGTTGTGCCCTGAAGAGGATGTACGTCAACAATGAGCACGATCTGCAGGTGTGCAAACGGGAGATTCAGATTATGGTGAGTGGCTGAAGATAAATATTTTCATTGCTTGTTCTCATGCATTGTTTTTGTGGTTTTCGGGCTCTGGTTAAAACCCACACATGAGTGCAACAGCAAAAGCAAAAGCATTTAGAAAGAGAACCGCATGCGGAATGCCTTTCCTCGAGCAAGGCGCAGAGTTTAGTACTAACGCAAATAGTAGAAATGAGCTGGTGTTGGATTTTCACAGTATGATAACCTTGATTACGAGAAAAAAGCCCCACTGGTGTTGTGGTATGAACATAAATATTTAAACCTAATGTGTAAAAAAATATCCAATGTTTTTACTTCAGACTAAAAAGCAAATTTGGTAGCCTTTCTTTAAACAGCTGTCTGGAAGTGCACAATATTTGGTAGTAGAGAGGAAGCACGTTGTTGCTTTAAGCTCCATACAACCAGCAGAACCTTTAGTTACAGCACCACCATCGCTGGCACCTTTAAAAAGAGTAATTGTAGGAATTGTATTTTTTGGTCAAATATACAATTGGTAGCTATTTGCAATAAACAAGTTGAGCTAGAACAATTTATATTACTCCACACAACTAATGTTTCAAGTGCTTTCTTCAAATTAAACACTAAATGCTTCTTTTATGTAATACTGCAGTCTCAAAATTATTTAACTCCTTCATGTGAGGCATCTTTAACACTTAGTGGAGTCCCTTTAGGTGTTATGACCTTCTGCAAACGGGATTCGTAGCCAGAACATTTTACAGCGTTCCTCATTAACCTTATACCATTCCTCATGGGCAAAGTCCTTCAGTTCATTGATATTCTTGGGTTTGCATGCTGCATCTTCTTTGTTCAAATCCCATCGGAGATACTCAATAGAGTTTAAGTCAAGTAACTCTGATGGCCATTCTAGTATCTTCCACAAAGCCTTGGCGGACTTTAAAGTCATCATCAGCTTCCTGACGCACGGCATGACCTCATAAGAATGAGGTTTTCCCGATGCTTAATTGAATCCATGTTGCCTTTCACACGCTGCAGGTGTCCGATCCCAGAGGAAGCGAATCAACACCAGAGCATCACTAAGCCACTGCCGTGCTTCCCTCTTGGCGATGTGCTTTTTATTTCTGTGGGTTTTTTTTTTTAGCTTATGATCACTTCTCCAGACATTCTGCTGATCCAGGAAAAGTCAGAGTATTGATTCATCGCTTTACAGAATCCTAAAATCCCTTTGGGTTATTTACATAGTGGTGAACAAATTTTCCATTTTCCGTTCTTGGACTTTTGGGTAGTAAAAATGCCCTTCTTTGAGTTCGGGCATGCATCTCTTCAGTGTTTGGTATGTGTATGGCTGATAGCATCAGGCTTTTTCAGCAGGTTTTTCACCACCTGCCTCCTGATGAATCTGGTGGCAACCATTGACACCTTCCTCCTTTTTACTCCTTTATCTTTAAACTTGCAAACATTACTTCCATCTGTATATTTAGGTACATTCAGGGATTCTGTTATCTTTTGTATCATTTTCTTTGTTTGTGAAAGGTATCAGTCTCTTCTGTTGACTTCTTGGACAATTCTTTTGACCTAATCATATTTCTAATGAACCATTTCAACCAATAATCAAGGTTTTTGGAATGTTTTACCTCAGAGCACCTGAGAAAACCTATGTAAAGAACTTGGTTGCTTGCAGCAGATGTCAAGTGGAATAATTTTGAGACTGCAGTAAGTTTTGAGAGAAGTATTTTGTGATGAAGCTGGATAAAATGCTTGAAATATGAGTTCTGTTTAAGCACTTAATCTGTTCGTATGTAATTTGTTTATAGCACCTGAGCACTTATTTAGTCAATAAACCTTATTTAATCATATTGGTGTCCATCTAAACAACAAACATGTTCATTTTTGCCTTATTTAATAATCAGTTTTTATTCTTCCAGGTTTCTTGTTTTAAGGATTGTTTTTTTTTTTTTTTTTTTTTGAGAAACCATGGTTCTTAGGATGTTGTTATTTCTTTATGACGCTGATAACACTTTTCTGTATATGGTATATTTTCAGTTTTCTCCTGTGAAACAATATTTTCTAATTTCTGCACTATGGAATACTGCAGTGTAAATAGGCACAAATGCAATGAGTTCATGGCAAAAAAATGTGACTATGGTGATGTTGGAATGTCTGAAAGCCATCTTTGAGTTAAGAGTCTACACAAGACTTTGCCTTCTTTGTGCTAAGGAACACAGGAAGGAAGGAAGCAATGGATGTTGAGATTACAAACAAGCCAGATTCTATCATTCCACAATCTTTCAGTGGAATCATACATGTTGTTGGCCTGCATTTGCTTTCTTAACCTCCCAGTCTTTCTTACTTTTGCTTCTCCTCTCACACAATGACAGGGCTTCACCTCCAGCTGTAGTACTTTACTTTTTTTGTTACCTATTAGATTCTTAAATTGCGCTTCATATTTCAGCTCTCTTTGTTGGGAATGGCCACAACCTGCAACGCATAGAGTACTGCACATTAATTCAAATTAATGTGCAGCTCTTGCAGAAAGTAATTTAATATGTTTCTTTCTTGGCACATCATCAATAATCCTCTTACACGTGACAAAAGGAAGCAGCTTTTTCTAGCTCACTTTTTTAGTGTAATCTTTGTGCACTGTAGCGTATTAATGATTGGGCTTTTTTTTTGTGTTCTTGCAGAAAGACCTCGTTGGTCACAAGAATATTGTTGGCTATCTGGACTCCAGCATCACAGCTATGGGGTCTCGAGATGTATGGGAGGTTCTCATACTGATGGACTACTGCAAGGGTGAGGGTTGTACTTGAATACTTTGATCAATGAGAAACTGATTTAGGTGTTGTTAAACAAGTATAATGCCTTGCCAAAGATTTCATTAAACCTATTTACATTTAACCGTATTACAACCCAAAATGTAAGTGTTTTCTTAGAATTGTAATGTGCTTGACCAATACACAGTAGTGGATAGTTGTGAAGTGAATCAAAAAAGTTGCAAGGTTTTGAAAGTCTTAGAAAAAAAGTCAGAAAAGTGTGGTGTGCATTTTTATTCACCTCACCCTTAGTCATTATTTTGTAGAACTTCTTACTGTGATTTCTGCTCTAGGTCTTTAGGATGTCTCTACCAGCTTTATATATCTAGATTTAAAATGTTGCCAGTTCTTCTTTGCAAAATAGCCCAAGCGCAGTCAGATTGGATAGAAACCTTGTGAACATTAATGTTGAAGGTTCTTAATCGGATTTACGTCTTGGGTATGTATGAGTATACTTTGAATATGTTTATGAACTTGAATATGATTTTGATCTACACCATTCCATTGTAAGTCTGGCTGTATGTTTACTGATTGGAGGTCAACTTCCACCCCGGTCTGAAGTCTTGTGCCAGTCTCTTCTAGGTTTTCTTGCAGTCTTGCCCTGTGTCTAGCTTCATCCTTCTTCCAGTCAACTGTCATTAGTTGGAGCAACATGCAAAGTAGTGGTAAAGTGGGCTCCTCATTTAAGAAGACGATTAATCCTCGACACAGCCATCCAGCGTTCATCTCCTGACCTTGGGACCTTTCCTTCTTTGACTGCCGTTTCCTGTCTGATTACTGGTGCCACAAAATTTGACCAACGGTAGTTTCCCTTACCGTTCTAAAGCAAAGCAACCCCACACCCTGATGCTGCTACCTCCATGTGTTACTGTGGGTCTGGTGCATTTAGGGTTGATGAGTAGTGTTAGTTTTCTGCCCCTCATAGTGTTTTGCCTGTAGGTAGAAGTTTAGTTTTGGTTTCGACTGACCTGAGCTCCTTCTTCCATGTTTGCTGTACGCTCTAAGTGGCTTTTGACAAACTGGAAACCAGACTTCTGATGGCTTTCTTTCAACAATGGCTTCCTTTTTGCTACCCTTCCAAAGGTATAGCCAGGAGCGGATTTAGAAAAAACTAACATATTCCAAATCAGGCCTTCCAAACATGTGCAACCAATCAAATATCAACACCCATTTAATCACAGCTGGTGTTGTTACCATTTTGTTATGACACATTTTTTCTAAAAATTAAAGGGCTAATATCCCTGTTTACATCAGTCTTTCCATGTGTGTTTCCAAGGCCCAGTAACCGCTTGTCTTTCAGGGAAGTCCCAGGCAGGCTGCATGCAGGCTACTTTACGCAGCTGCTGCCTCTCTGTTGGACTCCGGTACTGCATGTTACTTCGAGAGGCTTCTTTGCCCCCCCCCTATTTTACACACAAGTAAAATTCAGTTTCGGGGCATGAGCTACGTTAGCCACCCTGAACTCCACCCCTGGGTATGGCCATGTCTTGGTTGGCTTGCAGTTGTAGCAAACTCTTTTCTATTTTCAAATGATGGATCGAACAGCGCTGTGTGAGATGTTCAAAGGTTTGATTGTTTCTTCATAACCCAACCCTGCTGTAAACTTCTCCACAACTTTCTCCCCGATTCGTCTGCTGTGTTCATTGGTCTTAATGATGCAGTTTGTTCTCTAATGTTCTTTAACAAACCCCTGAGGCCTTCACAGATCAGATTAAATTACACACAGATGAACTCAATTTACTAATTAGGGAATTTATGAAGGTAGTTGTTTGTACTGAATTTTATTTATGGGTCTCCAACTTAAGAGGGTTAAATCCAAATGCCTACCACACTAACAATTATGCAGTACTTTGTGTTGTTCTGTCACAGACAATTAGAATAAAATACATTTTGGTTTGAAGTTTGTAATTAATTAAATCATGCAAAAAAAAAAAAAAAACAAAAAACTTAAGTGGTAAGAACATTTTTACTAGGCACTATAAGTGTCAGTATGGGTGTTCTGTTGAATAGCAAAAACCAACCAATTGTGATAAAGAAGCTTAAACAAATGCTAGTATGAGAACTAAATATCTCTGTTTGCTTTGCTACATTATTAAATGTTTTACAGGAGGGCAGGTGGTTAACCTGATGAATCAGAGACTTCAGACTGGTTTCACAGAGTCCGAGGTGCTTCAGATCTTCTGTGACACCTGTGATGCTGTATCTCGCCTGCATCAGCGACAGGCACCCATCGTCCACAGAGACCTCAAGGTGACATCTTTAGCTTCTTCTGGTTTTTCTAACATGTCACCTTGTTTTTATTTTAGCCGTTTAATCATTCTTACACAAACTTGAGCCTCTGTCCGTTAAGCCCTGGAGGAAGCACTGCTTGCGAAGTGAAGTCTTAAATACAGTGAATCTCAGTTTTCTGAACTGTAATGTGTTAATGGCCTGTAATGTACCACTCTGGACTGCATATTGAAGGAGATGACATCCAGTGTAATTGTGTTAACCCAGCAGCGGCTCCTTCTGTGAATCACCCAGCTGAGACGTCCTTTGAAAAGCATTGATAAGTGTGTTGGTGTGAGAGGAAGCTTCATTTAATTATTCATTGGTCTAATACCAGAGGAGAATGTTACTTGTTGGCATGCTTGAAATAACTTCACCTGCTGCAAATAGAGCCGCCGTGTAGCTGCATTGATTTTAAGTCGTTGTCTCTCATTAGTTTTGATCAAAACGAAAACAAGACTTTCTTTGCTGTGCAGATCTTTACAAATTCACTTTAAAATAATGGTGGAAGGTTTGTTTTCACCTCTGGTCGAACCTTGCGTGCCATATTTTGAAGGTAACACTAGTGTACTGTGATTGATTTAAATCAATAACTCTATTGGAGTTTTTGAAGACAGTTTCTGTTTTTCACCAAAAACTTTAATTGGCATACTAAGTTTTTTATTTTACTTATTTATTTTTTTTAACTCCAATTTTTATATCGGAAAATTGACGGTTGTGTTTAAAATGAACCATTTGGAGTAATAAAAATTTAACATTTACAACAAATGGGATAGGCTACAGGACCGTCTCTATGTGTTACTCAGAGAGCTCCAAGTAGTTGGACATAATTATTTGTGGTCACATAATATATCTGAAAATAGAATTAACATTCGCTCCTTATCAGCTTTAGAAATTTTTTTTTTCTGTGTGTGCTAATTTTACTCTACATTGATCAAGCTGAATATCATTAGATTCCAGACTGCTCCTAGCATCTGTTTAACTTAATGTTAAATAGATGGACATCTTGCAAAAATTAAAGCTTTGTATCTGATCTAAAATTGGTGGTTAATTGCTGCTTTAAATCAGTACTTTGTTATGAAACATTTTACTGTCTACAATAACATCTGCTCTGAAGATCTCTGAGTAAGAAAAGAAAAAAAAAATATCCGTGTTTCTACAGGTGGAGAACATTCTCTTGCACGACAAAGGTCATTACGTGCTGTGTGACTTTGGCAGTGCCACAAACAAGTTCCAAAACCCACAGGCCGAAGGAGTAGCAACTGTGGAGGAAGAAATCAAAAAGTTAGTGCCTTTTTAACATCTCAAACTTTTTTTATGAGCACTTCTTGTAGATAAGGTTGACTTAACTTAATTAATGCTTTTTACAAAGCCTTTAAAAATTATACCCCTTAAATTTTCATAATTCTGGGATTTTATGTTTTTGATCAACAAAAAGTAGGGTGTCACTATGAAGCCAAGGGGAAGATGTTTCTGCAATATTTATTTGCAAAAAAAAAAGTGTGCATTTGTATTTAGTAGCTTGTGGCAAACTCTGAACATAACATGGCTTAAATAAAAAACTTTCTTAACTGTCACAACTAACTGTCGTCCTGCAGAGAGATTTGTCCACCTAAACTGTAGATTTCTGGATGATGGATTGAATAGTGTTCCCGGAGACGTTTAAAGCTTATGTTGTTTTCTTACTTGAATCTACTTTTTAGTTCTCTACTCCTTTATCTATGAGCTGTCTGCTGTGTTGCTTTATATGGTGTTCATGATGCTTTTTGCTCACTAATTTCTGAAGCCTCCACAGAGCAGCTGGAGTTATACTGAGAATAAATTAAACTGAGGTAGACACTATTTACTAATTTATTGACTTCTGAAGGCCCTGGATTCTATCTTTGGGTATTAGATCAAATAGTCCTGAATGCAAATGCACACTTTTTTAGATTTTCTTTTTTGTAATGATATAAAAATACAAATAAAAACGTCCATCCTTTCTCCTTCATGATGATGTGCTACTAAGTGTTGGTCTATCAAATAAATTTCAAATAAAAAACATTAAAGTTTGTGTAGACTCTACCTGTGGGATTTTACAACGTGGCTGTTTTTTAAAAGCTTCTTTGCAAATTTTTTCTATTGACGCACACATTAATTTGTATAATATATAGTAAAAGAACATGTTTTTACTGTTTGTAAAGTGCTTTATTTTGGCCCATAGTAAAATCTGTTACTTTTACTGATTTTACTGTTTTGTCTTAGGTACACCACTTTATCATATCGTGCTCCAGAAATGGTGAACCTCTACAACAATAAGATTATAACCACAAAGGCTGATATCTGGGTGAGTAGGATGAATATCCTTTGTGATAATAACCCCTTGATCCCCATGTGATTGTTAGGTTATGGTCCTTCATAAATGAACCAATGAAATCTACAAAGTTTTTAATGAGTAGCTCTACCTTCATTAATTAATTTAAAAATCTTTTCTCAGCTTTTGGTGTTGGACAAATGTTTCTTGTTTCTGGATTCATTCAGTTCCTCTCTTCTGTCACTGGGTGTGCATGTGGTTTTTTTTCTCCAGGCACTGGGCTGTTTGCTGTACAAGTTGTGCTTCTTCACTCTCCCCTTTGGTGAAAGCCAGGTGGCCATCTGTGATGGCAGTTTCACTATTCCAGATAATTCCCGTTACTCTTACGATCTGCACTGCCTCATTCGTTAGTACCTGTCAAATAATGTTCTTTTCTCTTTGCTTAGTCCAGATTTTTCTTTTGTTTCATATTTTTTTGGGGAGATTTTAATTCTATTCAACCTTATGTTTTTTTTAGGCTACATGCTGGAACCAGACCCTGAAAAAAGACCGGATATCTATCAGGTCTCCTACTTTGCTTTTAAACTAGCTCAGCGGACCTGCCCTGTTCAGAATGTGAAGGTCAGTCTCTCTCCACAACAGAGATATTTAATCAGTTATAGAAAGAAATGTCAGTCTTAAAGGAATAGTTCAGGATTTTAAAAATGAAGTTCTTTTAAAACGTTATTAGCAGTCAACATCTTACCTGCAGCAGATAGATTTCTTCGCATGTTAATTTAGTAAAAACCCAGATTAGTTGATCCTGGATCCTGAAACTAACCTGAAGCTGACTCTTACTCTCTTAAAACATCTCTGATCTCAAAATCATCTTAACCATTTATTCTCATAAATGGCTAAGATGATAAGATGCATTATGTGGTACATATAGAAGCAGAGAATTATTTATGCCATAACTGAAGCTTAGGGGGCAGTACACGATATTTCTGTGGGAAACAGGCACTGTGAATAGATCATGTAAATCTAAAGGTGACAGGACCTTTGTAGTAGTGACTCCCTCCCTCTGGAACTCCCTTCCTCTCAGCCTGAGAACTGTTGATTCAGAGATTTCCTTTAAAAAGCAGCTTAAAACCAAACTTATCTTTTTTTAAATAGCTTTTGCTTAGTTTTACACTTTCTGATTTTATATGTTCTGTGATTGTTGCCATGTGTTTATTGTAAAGCACTTGGTAATTATTTTGAGGAGGGTGCTATATAAATAAAGTTTTATTTACTTACTAAAACTATTCTGATCAAAGTAACTACCTGATTGACGAGTAAAGCTTTGTAGCAACCTAAAATATTGTAGCTGTTTAAGTGAACTCTACTTTGATGATTTTTACTGTGCTGGAATACAATTAAGCTAAATTAAACTATTCTGAGGTTTCTTAACCAATTAGTCTCATAATGTGTCAGAATCAACCACAAGGATACATTTTATTATTTCAAAACTTAGTTGAAGTTTAGACTCCCAACAAAGGCATACAAGTAAAACCAACAAAATACTTATTTTATTTAAACCAAATTCTACTCATTACAGATTTATTTAGAAACCGACAAGTATGAAAACTGAAACTGTAGTAACTCTACTCTACACACTAGTTAAAAGGGAAATCTATGGAATGAATACTGTCAAAACTAAGTAGAAATCTACAATTCATCAAGATTTTATTGTTCTCAGTAGCCTGAGGTGAAGAGTTTTATGGCCTGATTCTTATTTCTATTTTTTTAATTTAATCTGAAGTAAAGAGAAAAAAGGACATGGAACCTAGGTTTTAGAGCCAGCTTTGATCTGTCAGCTTTCAGCACCAGAACCGACAATAGAACTGAAAAGAGTGCCTCACAATATAAACAAAACCATCTTGCATCTCTGCTTTTGTGGTGCCCCCTCAGTTTAATCTTTCAGCTGAAGAAAAGTCTCAACAACAGTTTGGTTTGCCCGGAAAGTCACTCTGAGACTGGCAAGGTGTTGGTTCTGGTGCAAGCTTTGGATCTCTTACAGAACAGAGTTTGAAATTAAAAGTGCTTAAATATAGTAAATAATATCCAACATTTGGAGGAAAGCCAAAAGAAAATATTGCAGGAACCTTAAACAAAATAGCAAATGTAACTCAGCTTATGACATAAACTAACTACTGCAACTGTATCTGCAAATCGGTTGTCTCTTCAGACTGAGCAGCTCACCTGGAACTTGTCCATCCAGGGGAGGAGTTGTTATGAAGATCCAGTCAACAAATGAGGGCAGAGTTGGGGCAACATAAAATTTATGTTGTGTTAGAGGGCCAAAAAAGAAAATGGATTCAATTTGCTTTGAAACACCTTCTGTATTTTCAGGAAACTTCTTTTAGCTCAAAAAATGCTCAAATTGCCTAGGCATAAATCTTGGCTGAAGTTGTTTTCATTTAATCATTCGCATTTAAGAGTTTCACTCCCTCAGCAGTAATCGGTAGATATTCAAGGTTTAAATTAACTATGGATTATTTTAAAGCTTGTTTTGGCATCTGAAATGAGATCTTAAAAATCTGAACCTTCTACCAGAATCTCACTTCTAAAGTCCTAAAGTATCACTTTAAGAAGTTGCAAGAAACTTCACAGCCATAAAGTTTCTGCTTTATCTTGTACATTTTATTTAAAGTGTGGTGCAGATTTTCTTGTCAAGATTTCATTTTTTTTCTTCATAAATTAGAATTCTCCAATTCCTTCCACACTTCCTGAACCAATCAAAGCGAGTGAGGCTGCTGCAGCAAAGAAGAGCCAGACTAAACCCAGGCAAGCATGACCTCATTACTCTGTAATACCCTTAAAGCTGTAGCGACACCACATTTTGTGGAACTAATTACTTACAGTCAGTATGCCGATACTTATTAAATAATTATGGTGGCGGTGTTTGCCATGATTAACAATAAGGGAATTAAGCTTTCTTTTGTCGTCAGACTCACAGATCCAATCCCCACCACTGAAACCTCCATCACCCCTCGTCAGAGGCCCAAAGCCGTGCACACCCAGCCTGCTGCTGGGATCTTACCCATCCAACCTGCTGCCCTCACCCCTCGCAAGCGGGCTAATCTCTCTGGTGCTGCAGCTCAGTCTGTTGGTATGTATGCACTCTGTCATTACTCTGTCTGTCACCAGAAAAACAGAACTTTTTAATAAAAGTTCAGTGTTTCCCACAGATTTGGAAGCAATGTGTAAGGGTCGGCCGGGGGGGATTTTCTAATTCCTAAAGGTTAATAAAAAAAAAAAGTTAATAATAATTATTAACTTTTATTGTTAACTTATCTACTCATCTGGATTGAAGCAGCAACATTCAGTCTAAGAGTAAAGAAACAAAATAACGCTATTTATAATACGTTTATTTGATTCACGGCTGCTACATATAGTGTTTTGACCTCGACAACCCAACTAGGTTAGCCTATATTTTACCGCAAACTTGCGACTATAATTAACTTTCTAAAGAAGGCGCAATCGCTTGTTTGCTAAGGGTCAGGACGTACAGTAACATCAACACATTGAAACTATTGTATACAGAATATAAAATATTTTATAGCACTTTTTAATCTGTGATTGTGTGTTAAAAGTGTTCACGAGATACCAACCTTTCGCCACCCGCCTTCTCTGCACCAAATAGGCCATGCCTCCACAGGTGATCCAGACAGACGTGTTGTGCACGGAGGGGAGGTGCTGTGTGTGAGAGAGAACGAGAGAGACGCATGAGTGACAGAGAGATGAAGAGAGAGCAGGGAAAGGAAATGCAGCTGAACGAATACGCTGCGTGTTTTAAATAGCGTAAAAAAGAAAAACACTGTGACGGTCGGTGTTGAATTTTTATTTTTATTTTTTGGTCGGAGTTTAATCTGTGGCGCATCGCCACAGATTCGTCTATGTGTGGGAAACACTGAGAGTTACATAAGTAAATGAATCCTATAACATCTATTTGGAAATTTTGAGTACAGGAATTCGTAACAGGAACAGATGAAATACCCATAGTGATGGATCGGGAAATTAAAGTAATCTAACTAAAAGGCAACTCTTATTATAACAATTTCTCCGCCTCTTTTTTTAAATTCTGTATCACTGCTTCAGGTGACCTCAGGGTTGAGTTATGAGCTTTTAACATATTTTTTTTGCTACAGATATTTAAATATGATTTATATTACTATGAATGCAAATAAGGGTCATACAAAGCTGTGTATTTTACACATATAAGTGAAACTGATCTTGATGCTGTTGAGTGATGTGCAGTGTTCTCATCCTGCAGGAGTCAGCTTAGACCTCTCCCAGCCAGCTGCAGCTCTCCAGTCGCAGAAGGCACAGACGTCAGCTCAGCCATTTATTCAACCACAAAGCAACACAAATCAGGCTGTTGCTCCACAGAAGCAGGTACAGACACAGTCATGAAAGTGATTTACTTATTTTTCTTTTTGTTTCCTTTTTTTGTGAAAAACGTATGAAAAATACCTTTTAAAGCCTGGTTCTTCTTCAGTGGTACCGTATTTTGTTACATATATTTGTGCATCAAACTGTACAGCCAGCAGCAGCTGCTGGAGCTGAGACAGCAGCCTCTGCAGCATCAAAAGTGGCCAAAGCTGACGCTGCACCACAAGCACAGCCAACATCCCAGCAACAAGCCACACCTTCTCCTGCTGTGGGTAGCTCCGCTCCTCCGCAGGCAGCTCAGACTCCATCCAGCCCTGCCGCACCTCAGCGCCCATCGCGTCGCAAACAGCCAGGGCAGGCTCAGCAGCCAGAGGCTCAACCTTCTCCAAACAGACCAGCTCCGGGACAACCAGAAGCAGCTCCACAGGAGGAGACACCAGCTCAAACTCAGCCTGTTTCCTCTGAGAACAGCCAAAAATCAGCTCAGATTGTAAGAGACCAAACAACCTCGGAACTTAATTTCTTCTGTCCTTTTTCTAAAGCATTTAATGTTCATTCATATATATCTTAAAAGGAATTATGATTTTATACAATCAGGAAAATATGTTCTAAAACTTGATGTTATAGTTGTTTATATCTATTCATCTGTTGCGCAGACTCCGCCTGAGACTCCAAAGACATCTGAGGACCGAGGTCACCAGCGTGTGCCGAGTGATGCAGCGGCAAGCACTCCAGGCAGTGACTCCACACAGTTACTTCAAGGAGATAATGGAAGCATTACCCTCAGCCAGTAAGTACCATTTTAATGAAATAAAGGTTTTATGAATAATAAAGAGATAAAAACAAAATTGAAGGTAATTTTAAGGTCATACTGTGGCTGATTATTTGAAGGTATTCATTCTAAAGGTGATTCCAAAAGGGTCCAGACATGTTTTGGTAGTTGGATTTTCTCATCAGAAACTGGTAATGAAAACCAAAACAAAAGTTGTCAAATTTATATTTTAAAAATGAATTGCATTTAGCCATTAGCAATGTTATCTTGGTTTGATTATATTTTTACATTTAAATTAATATTATTTTAGGAACACCAGGGAAGAGAAATGAACTTCAGCTAGCAAAGTATATACAGTACTAAGGCGTGTTTCCATTGGAACTTCAGGATAATTTTACCAGAACTTCATGGTATGTGCGTCTCCACTTCACCAGCCAGACAGGGCCGTTTTCGAGTCCATTTCAGGAACCAACGAAATACCAGTCTGGGGGTATATACTCAGAAATGGCCCTGTAGAGTCGCTGGGCGGGAGCTATGGTTGTAACTCATAGGAAGATGAGCAGATGTTGCCAAACAATCGGCTTTGTAAAATAAGAGGAGTTGCTGGTCCTACGTAGCACCTGTGCGACAGCTTTGCAAGCTGCTTGTTTTTGGGGGTTTTTACTGTAAGGAAGATGCAATTGCGACAAATGAAATGATGGTATGTCTCAATGCTACATAGAGGCTGTAGTCTATTGTAATAACCAAGTGCTACTATTTCAATTTAATTAGCCTTATTTCCTGCAAAAATTCCCACAATCCCTCTGTTTGTTGTCAGTCCACTGTAAGACGGCATACACATGCTTAGAGAATCCGACGGAGTTCGGATGCAGGATTTTCAGTGGTGCATTCGTCTCAAAACAACAATGGGAGTGTGCTGGTACTAGGAGATGATCAGACGAGCCCGCTATATTTTGGACACAACGCTTCCATCAAGGAGTGTGAGATGTTTATGTGCACATGATTCAAAATGGAAAACCCCCAAAGAAGCTAGTTGAGCAGCAAGAGCTTGAACACAGCCATGCACTTGGTGAGTAACATTTATTATTATAGCAGCTGTTATACTTTATAGCCATCACTGCTCCCAAAATATTCAGTGTTTTCATGCTTGCTGTTCTTGCTGTCATTTAATTTCAAACAATATTTCTGCACTTACTCAATTAAATTCAAAAATGCTTTATTGATCCCAAAGGAAATTAAGTCTTGTCGTAGCTCATACTATTCAAATTTCTTCAAGGAGTTGTTATAAACACAGATTGCTTTGGACAGGAAGGATATCCTGTGGCAGTCTGTATTACAGTGAAACTGAAGAAGCCTCTGACTGAAGACACTGTTGTTGAATGATAGTCTCACAAAGAGGATGCTGAGGGTTGTTCATTATTACACGTCTCTGTTTGCACTGTTTTTTGTCACTTTTTGTAAACTCTTTTCCTGTTGTTTAATACACAAATAGACATGTACATTTTGTAACTATTTTTAAATTATCCTGCTCAGTTACACATTTCTCGAACCAGAGTATGCTATTTTTAATAACTTCACTGCATTTTAGTGTTGTAATTTTGCCCTTACTGTACACTGTTATTCCTAATTCTGTTTTTTATGTTTAATATTTTATCTTTTGTGTGAATCTGTCACTTTGCTGCTATTACGCTTAAATGTTCCCAGTGTGGGACAATTAAGGTACATTTTATTCTATGTATTGCATTATGACCTAAATTGCTCACATTTCTCAATGTATATGCACACACCTATGTATTAAATAAATCCACATTAATAAGTAAAGCTAATATGTTAGCATTTTCACTGAATAAACACGTCTGAAAATATTTCTTATTTTGTGTTCATTGTATGCATTTCTATCGTTTGTGTTCAAGTAATGAGATGCACTACAGTTGGTTTTTAGAGAGCGTAAAATACATTTTGTGTTGGTGCTTTTGTGTCTGTGCTACAGAACCAACAACATCTGTAGCACCAGTGCTATAAGCTGAAAAAGTTAAAGCACAGCCCTGATTGGTGCCTTTTGGTGCTGATCAGTGATGCTACTCACTGCCGAAAGAGTCGTGATAGGAGGACGTCTTAGCTAAGAGAAGCCGGCCAACAGATTACCCCGTCAGTTAAAGATCCTGTAAAATTACTCTGAAGTTCCGATAGTGGAAATGCGCCTCTATGTTTTGAAGTCACTGCCTTTGAATGGTCAAGTGTTTTGGATTGACGAACAATAAATAAAAACCAGGACAAAATGTTTTGCTTATTTTAATCAACACTCATCAAGATTTTAGATGTGTGTTAAGTTTTTTTTTAGTTTTTTTATTTCTATTGGTTTTATAGTGGAAAGAAATGCGGGGCAACACCAAGTATGGAAGAAAATGCACCTTCTACAGTTATAGTATACAAGTTTTCAGTCCCTCCTTGGGTGTGATTTTATGTTTTATTTTTTTAAACTTGAAAAGGTTTAAAAACAAAATTTAGATTTCTGAAACAAATAAAAGTTGCTTGTATTCAATGTAAAAAAAAAGTCAAATTTTATCAACAAGGAAATAGTTTATTGTGTGTTCATGTTTGGTTTCTGAAGAGAACATCCAATTATCAAACATTCACAAATCTAAAAGCTGTTCAAGCACAGGTTGTACTTTTGTGTCAAGTTTTTCATTTGAAATTTGATTGGATTTGCCTCTGTTAAAGGTTTTTTTTAATGCTGGATTAAAATTGTACCAGTTTATTTGAAATTATTGTTTTGTTTTAACATGATTACTCACAGAGTTTGTAAAAAGACATTGCATGTACAGCACCCTAGAGTTGGCGACTTGCACCATACTCCCACTTCAACCATTATAATAAAGACTTCAGACTTGACTTAGACTGGTTAGTAGTTGGTATGTGGGATGGACCCATAAAAACTTGCCAAACACTCTCCTCCATTGCCAAACAACATTTGGTGTAGGGAGTGGGATACATTGGGGCGGCATCTTCTTTACTTTGAAAGCAAGACTTGTCATCATTGGAGGCAATCTTAAAGCAAAGATACAGTTAAGGTCAGAGTCATTGATGAAATCACACATAACACTTAATATTTCCATGGAAATTACCATAGAAAAAAAACTGTTCATACTTTTATTGCTTCCAAAAGAACAAAGACAGAATCTCCACAAAGTTTGATCAGTATATTGATGGGTTGAATTGTAAGAAGTGAAATGGAAAATGACAATACCAAGAGTCAAAGAGGTTTTGGCAAGTCTACTGTTTAACCCTGAAATGGATTTAATTATTGTGACACCAGTTTAAGGAAATAGACTTCCCAACAGTATAAGATATATATAATAAATTCGTAATGTTTGTTCTCTATATTTACACAGTACGCTAAATGGAGAAAGAAATCTAGAAATCTGAATATGAGGCTGTTTTCTTATGGAATAACTTGAACCATAGATACACAGGCCTTTCTTAAATTATTATACAGGCTTAAAGCTTTAGGAATATGCAGGAACATATTTGCTTTTAACCTCTGCAATACCATGTTTGCATTTGTTTTTCAAAACAACCATTTTTTTCTTATAGATCACTTACATCTCAACCAAACACCCTTGACCCTGTTCAGCCGAGCCTTTCTGATGCAGCTCAGGACCAAAACAAAGCTGCACCCACTGTTCCTTCATCTGGTTCCACCAACACCCCCACACAGCCAGCGTGGAACCCATTTGACGACGACAACTTCTCCGACTTTGCTGCAGAGGAATTCAAAACTGATGACAAAAAGTCTTCAGGTATAATTTTTTTGTTTTTGCAAAGATTTTGAGATTTTCTTTAAATTAAATCCTGGACAAGATGTATTGTACTTCGGAGGGTGATATTATACATTAGTGCATGTGACATTAGAACTGAAAAACAACAATATTATGTTGTTAAATAAAGGTTAGAATCAGCTTATGATGTTTTTTTCCTTTAATTGATGTAAACAATTTTTTTTAAAAACAGAAATGCTGTCAGATACTGAGGCAACATCACCTGAAGAGCTGATTCCAGGTCTGCAGGCCTCATCTGTGGAAAACACTGCTCAAGAGACTGGTATGTACAAATTCAAGGTTAATCTACCTGCTTATAATTCTAGAGTTTGGCTACAAAATAGAGGTTTCAGGAAGAAAATAAGGTTGAACCTGCACATGTGACCCAAACAGAAATGTTTTTTCCTAAAAACAATTGATTGGATTTTCAAGCTTAGGATAGAATTAAAACTAGACTTATTTTTATTCATAAAGTTGGGTCCTTTACATCTCTTATAAGTTTACAAAACTTAAACTTCAATGTTAGCCTAGAAGTCTAGAAAAACTGTAGCACTAGCAAAAATGTTGCTCTGCAAGTTGGTCTCGCTACGCTCCATTATAGCCTCAGCAGGTCTGCCATTGGCTTGGCTAACTGTAGGCCGGGCCAATCACAGCACTCTGTAGAGAAACATTGGGTGGGCTTAGCATCATTAGGGCAGAGCTTTTTGTTTTACAATGATGGCAGAGCTACGACGGAGCAAAATAATAAAGATGGCGGCGGCTCAGGAACTGTCTGTCAGTACACCAGATATACTCATGTTTTTCTGACAAAAACGACAGAAGTCGTTGATGTTGGATGCCGTGACTCCCATGTTCTTCTTCTTCTTCAACAACAGTGTACAGTGGACTGCCCCGTTTACTGATTTCCGTCACTATGAATACGTCATGTTTTTCGTTGCTCTGTTTGGTCCTAGCGCTGTCCAACTGCGTGCAGAGACAGTTTGAAAGACAACTGTAGATTCTGCCCCTAGGTCTGAGCTCTCTCTGTCCTGTTTTTAAAAGCCAATGCCGCCATCAATACCGCATCAGTGAGCCTTTTGGTCAAGTGGTCAGCCTGTGGCGCCAATGTGGCGCAATCAGGTATTTTTCACAAAAGATTACGCAATAAAGGGAGGTGTGGGGGTTGGTGTTTCGATTGAAGCCCCTCTCCTCAAGTGTTTTTGTGAGCCGCTCCAAAAGGTGGCTGTTCTTCACTGTCCTTGTGAACTGTATGGTGATCTGCTCTTCAGCTCTGAAGGCCAGAAGCTCCAGGACCTCTGCCTCCAGCTTCCCATTTCAGCTGATGCAGTTTACAAATGCCAAATAAACTCCTCATGTTTACTTGCATTTTAAAGACTCTTGCCGGTCGAGGCTCAGCGCACATTCCACACATCATCCTGACATCATTCTCTGTTGTGGCAAGGTGTGATCTATATTCATATGTCCAGCGTTGTGGCAATATAGCAGTAATATTACTATCAAGCTTGCCGGCAATATTCGAATGCCGCAATATTCACACTTCGCCATGCCGCCACGGCGCATTCATAAGACACACCATGCCTGGAATATTACCCTGATATGCCGCCCCGGTGTGTCTTTCGAAACAGGTTCATGGGTTGTGGCCAGACTATATATTTAGGATGGCTAGCCAGGCTACATCAATGTTCCATATGAAGTGAAATGGGTTATTTGGCTGCATTTTTTATCAGTTTCATCTATTTGCAGAACACCTCATGCATTTCACTGTATGCTTGAGGAGTTAAATGTAACATCACACCAGTGTAGTCAACCAAATGTATTTAATCTGATATCTTGAAGAAAACAGTACATTTAGGTTTCCATTAAAATGAACTATGGCTAAATGTTTAATAAAGCTGATTCTGATTCAGATTCGGAGGTTTATTTACAGATTATAAAGGCCCCGCAGGGTCCCTGCTGTTAATTAAAAAGTCAAGTTTATTTGTATAACACATCAGCTGCAAGGCAGTTTCAAAGTGCTTTACATGATAAAAACCTAACACAATAAACAAACAAAAACCATTACATCGCAGTGGCAAAATAAAGAGAAGTAATGAAAAATTGCAAGTCAGTCTCAAACTAATGATTTTCTAGTTATCTTTAATCAAATAAAAAGCTAAGATGAACACAAAAACACATTAAAAGAGGTTAAGAAAAAACTGAAAAGAAAGGAAAATTCATTACCTGCCTTAATTTGGGTGACAGTCAGAGTTCTTTTGCTCTGAATATTCAGTTGCATATTATTCTGATTACATACCATATCTGAACATCTCTGTCTTTGTGTCCTAGCTGAAAGGCCATCTGCTATTCTGGAATCAGGAGCCTCTCTTTTGGTTGTCCCGGATCCTTTCCATACCCTTGAACTGTCAGATGCTCCAGGTGAATACCTATTTGTGCTGACAATGACTTGATTGATCGCATTTGATAACAATGAAGGTATTCCCAATCTGAATAAATATGAAACAAATTTTGTATTTGTTGAGTTTATTCCCTGTACCATTGTCAGTGGTTCCCAACCTGGGGTCCCTAGAGATTGCAGGGGATCCGCACAATTTTATCTCTGCTGAGCTTGTGAAGTTACCAAGAAATCCAAAAGACAAAAGGAAATTTTTTTTATATAGCCTACAATGTGAAACAAGAGGAATAAGAACAAAAATCTACCATTGCTGTTTCATTTTTGCTAACAAGTTTGTAATTAATCACTTTTATTGCGTGTATGTGAGTTGGGGTTGGGAGGGTATCGGTTTCTCTTGGGCACAGGCAAGGGGGTCCTCAAGGAAAAAAGGTTGGGAATAACTGGTCTAGATGATCCATCCATACATTAGAAATCTGCTCATTTGAGTCTCCTTCTGTTGGTTTGGAAATTCCATCTTTAGGACATTTGAGTACTTTTTCTGCTCGTTCTGAATGAATCTGACATTGAATCACAAAGAACACAACTTTTGTACAAAGGTTTCTCTTTCTTTTCTGGCCTTCAGAGAAGCTGATTGAAGGACTCAAATCTCCCGACACATCTTCCCTCATGCTCCCTGATCTGCTGTCATTGTCTGATCCTTTTGGAGGGTCTGTGGAGTCTGTAAAGGGTACAAGTCATTTTATCTGTTGAAGTTTGTTTCGGGTTTTTTTTTTACCCCAAAAAAAAAAGGCTGAATCAAAAAACTTGTAGGGTTATGGAGTACAGCCTAACTGCATGAAAAGCCTGGTTAACCTGCAGCTTGTTTCATCAGTTTAGCTATTCTTTCTGCACAAACAGAAACTGAATGTTATCAAGAGCAAACTTTCTTATCACTATGTAAAGTGAAAGTGAAAAGAAATCAATAGTTTTATATTAACAGTGGGTCAAATGACGTATGTGTGAAAGAACTGGCTTTAAATGAATCAACAGAAATCATAAACTGGCACTTTACTTTATCCAGGAATGTAATCCTTCTCCGTCCAGCTGTAATTACAGCTTTTGTCTCTCTGTTGCCCCATGTGGTCAAATAGTTCCACATTCCCAAGTTATTTGATTTAATAGAAAGTTTAGGTAAGGACAGAACGCATATTTTAAAAACTGGACTTTTAACAGCTTTCAGGAACAAAAACATTTTTTAAGAGTTTAAACCTATGAAGCTTATAGTACCAGGAATATGTTTTGTTCTATAGATCCCATTCTAATATCTAACATCCCTTCCTGGTGGTCTTTGGTTTGGTTTCTCCTCACCGCTTCCCAGACCCTCTCACTGCAGACGACTCTCTCCTCGGCTGCTCTCTCCTCGCCGGTCCACCCGCAGCACCGGGCAGCGCCACTTCCTCTGCCACCTCCGCTCTAGATGATTTCAGCCTGCTGTCTGGAGACTCGGTAGAGCCTAAAGGGGGTAAGATGCAGTGATCTTAGTTAAAAACTCCTACTTGTAAACATACTCTATGTGAGAATTATTTTAAGTTATCCAGTGAAGTACAAATATGATGTCAGGATTTTTTTACAGATTTTTTTCCCCTCAAAAGATAGAACCATTTTTTTTAAAGGATGGGTGAAATGTATCTCGTTAGTTAAACCGTGGCCAGTACTGACTTTTACTGTCAGCAGCTGGAAGCCTTAGCTCTTGTTTGGATTTTCTAAAGGGTAAACTATTAAGAAAGTAAGCAGGCATTTAATAATTTACAAGCTGTAGGTTTTTAGAAGTAGAAATGCATTAACATCAGAGGCTTAAGACACTGCTTGCTGATGTAGCTGTTCTAGCCAAGTATTTTGATTCCTAGGTGGGTTGAAGATCTTAGATTCATCAGGCTTCCACTTTGTTTGCTTTCCTAGTAAAAAAAATGTCTGTAAAAACATTTGAATAAATGTTATTTATATTGCAGTAACATAATCTCGCTCTGCAAAATGTAGCCAAATCCATTCTTTTTTTTAATTTATCCATTCTGTTAGAGAGAAAAAAAATCTAATTTTAAGAGTTTTTTCATTGTTTAGCAATCCCTTTAAAATAAGTGTTACTATTTCTAATGTGTGGTTTATTTAAATTGATCAGAGTCTCTAGAAATTTCTGATTAGTAATCAGTGACTTTCTTTGCATCTGGAGTAAAAATCAGATTCATCACAGAGGCCTATTGTAGCCAATGTTCACTAAGCTGAGTGAGGACCCATATCTGACCACGCCTACTGTTTTGGTAAAAACAAAATCTCCTAGAACACTGAGCTGCAGTAAATAGTGGGATGCTGGGATCACAAAACCTTAATAAGTAGGTTTTGCTCATCTACCCTGCAACTTTTAACTGGAACCATTTGCTTTGTTCAGATAAGCCTAAACCCCTTTAAGATCTTAGTTCCACAACAATAAACACATTACCACACACTCCCCATGAAGGATCACCTTGTCCTTTCACATCATACAAGTTGGTCTGCTGAAATTAGAGTGCCTTCAGAGCATGCAGATAAGGTTTTCCTTTTTCCTCTTACAGGAGGAAACATGACAACATTAATTTGACATCAGCAATCTTCAGACTTGATCAATTGTGTTTGGGGATTCATTTTATCCTCCATCATGACACGAATTGGCGTCTCAATTCATTACCTTCCTTTTAAACCTGAAGTAAGTCAGTTCACTTAGGAAGCCCTTCGTGAGATCATGAATCTGAGCGCAATATTGACACTTGCTTTCTTTAGAAATGTGTTGATCGAACTGCTATGATTCTACTCCTGGGATTATAGATCATATAGACAATTTCAGCAGACAGTAACAGTCTTGAACCATTGGTAAATTTCTTCTTGTTCTATTTTGTCCCCCATAAACAAAACCCTTCTATCTCAGGCTAACAACTATAATAAGCATCCTTCATTTTTAAAATCCAATTTATCATTGCGCCTCCCTAATAGTAAAACTTTCTTGATTCGCTGTTTCATAGTCAGGGTATTTTTCTTCTTATTAGATTAATTATTCTCCTTATAATGATATCTCAATCACTTAAATCACGTTTACAGTCTTTATAATAGCAGAGTGTTGCTGAGCTGTCAGGAGTCATCTGTAAAATTGTGCTGTCTTTCTCAAATTAAAAACTGCACAGCTGGGGTTTAGTTGTCAGTTCTTGGCTGGTGAGCAAAAGTATTTAAATGCTGTTGACTCTGCCAAGGCTGAATCACAGTCTGGCTGTGCAGCAGCTGACTCCAGTTGCAAATCACTGATTCCTTCTCATAATATGCCATCAGACAGGATTTTTACATCTACAGATCAGCGGATGCATTTTGTCTTACAAATGAATTTTGTTATTTTTATGTGGAGGAGACATCATTATGCTGCTGCAGTAATAAAAAATAATTACAGTGGTCCTTCATCTCTTATTGTTTTTCTTCAGACATTCCCTCGTTGATCTAAACTTTATTTTATCATCTGCAGACTCGTCTCTCCTGATCTCAGACTTCGAGGCTCAGCCGACCAGTGCGGAGGCTGCTACAGAGGATGACTTTGATCCTATTCCCGTCACGGGCCGAAAGAATTCCCAAGGTACGTCTTTAAAAAAAATTCTGCAAAGGCTTACGTGGATCAAGTCACGTTTTCTGCTGTTTGACATGAAACTTTAAAATCTAATATGTCAAATAAGAAATGTAGGGATGTGACTTTTGGAAAAACTGTAGCTGTAATTGGGTAAAAAATTTTCTTCTTCTTCTTCTCCCTCCTTCCTTTTTGACTGCTTTCCTCGCCTGTTGTGACTCCCACTCCTATGCTCCTCCCCCTACCTCTGTTTGCCTGGGCTCGTCTCGTTCCCCTCCCCTTGTCTCTTCGGCCAGTTTCAGGAGGCCACTCGCGCAGTAACAGTGGTGGCTCTGAATCCAGCCTGCCCAGCTTGGCCCGCTCCCTGATGCTGGTGGACCAGCTCATCGACTTGTAGATGGGCCCCCCCTTCCTCCTTCGTAGAAGCTGTAACTCTGGATCATAGTCCGGCATAGCATAACAACAATCAGCATTGTGATATAGATAGCTCCCTGCAACCTCCCTGACTCCCCACATCACTATAGAAAAATCCCTCATCTGTCAGCGCTTCTTCATTCCTGCTTTCTTCAGTGGCACTGTCTGCCATCTCTTCACCTTTCATCTCTCATCTTCACACTAACATTTCAGCTTTGTTCTAGTCAACATGCATTATGTATGATCTACTGAGAAGAAGCAGCCAATTCACTGTCCATTTTAAACACAAGTCATGATAGTTTTATAGTATATCAGGATAAAAGCTATCAGTTTATTTAAAGAATACTCCATCATGTCTAATAGCAAAGAAAAAGGATAATTGTCGTAGTGTAAAATAGGCATAGTTCTAAGTGGTTGTAGTTCTCGTGCACAAGTGAACTTGTCATGGTTTGCCTTCTTAGATTTTCCTCTCTGAGTTTATTTGCACAAGGGAAAAAAACATGGAACATTTCAATGATCGTTCATTCCGATGAAGTTTATTTGAATTAACAAAGCCAGACATCTTCGAAGTCATGTAGTCGGATTTGCACAGATACATAAATTAGACTTGTCAGAGTTGAGGGATGGAAGATCTGTACAACTTCAAATCTGCTGTAGTTAGCATGAAAAACATAAACTTGTGTCTAATCTGTAAGAAGAGTCATTACCCACAACGATAAAGTGCCATAGAGTAATCTGAGAAGCAATGAGAACAACAATGCAAAGGTAAAGCCCAGCATGCTCCATATTTATTGGCACCTTAGTAAAGATTTTGTTTTGAAAAGCTTACAAATAACTTCTTGGAGACGTGGAGGGTCAAAGAGGCCACTCTTAAGCTTTGGAGATTTTTTTTTACTTTCTTCCTTACTGTGTGAAGTGGCAAGGTAAGCTTGAGTACCTGCGTTGTTCGCCACAATTCCAGTTGTATTAAATTTCATTATTGCTCTGACTGTAGCTAGCATGGACTGATTACCGGTATCGAGGTATACCAAGGTTTTAAGAAGTTGAAACAGGACCAGTATGACAAAGAGTTTCTTGATAGTCTTTTTAATAAAAAAGGAAGATAATGTTTCTCAATCTTTTGGAGTTTATTTGGACAGCAAGCACCGGACTGCATGCTGTAGGATCAGACCGACACATGCTTAGACTGTAGATCTTTGTAGATCTGCTTGTGACTATTTCCTGATTTCAAAATTTGAAGGTCAACATACATTTTGGCTCACCATTGTGTCTCTTTCCACTTTATCATATTTACACACCCGGGTAAACGAAAACATATATTACTAATCTAAAGCTCCCAGGCACTCAGAGCAACTTAAAAAAAAGTGATATTACAAATATGCATCAATTCTTATCATACTTTGTGATAAAGAAATTATTTCTTATTATGTGATATTTTCCTCACTGAATAACTAAAATTTATGTTTGGACTTTTCTAAAAGAAAATTCCTGTGTTGGGTTTACGCTACGGCAATAAATTATGAATTTATTTTAAGACTTTAACATCTTTAAAAGGTATGCCAATATGTGTGCAGGGTGTTATACATCCAGCCATACAGTATGAATAAAATTTGCTCTAACCTATTTCCTTTTTTTTTTTATTAAGATTTTGAGTTGTTTTCCTGAAGGAAGGTTGTGTTGAAACTAAATCTGAAATCAGTCTGTTGATAGCAACGTGCCATATCTATAGAAATGCATGAAATCTTGACTATAATGTGATAAATGAACAAAAATAGGACCTAGCAGAGAAAAAGTAGCAAATATAAATATGTACAACACACTCAAAACCATTTCTTGGCACTGACAGAAATCTCATTAGACTGATATTTTTCACACACTCACTCTTTACTTTTAGCACCTTTAGTCCACATCGTGCAATGCCTCCTACATTCCTCACATTTGTTTACTCTTTGTTTATGTAAATAGATATCAGACTCTTATCCAGACCGTATATATGAAGTCATTGTCATGAAGCTTTACATGTGGAAGACATATTGCTATATGTGTGAATCTGATGTACATGTCATAATATATATATATATATATATATATATATATATATATATATATATATATATATATATATATATATATATATATATATATATATATATATATATATATATATATATATATATATATAAAAAATTACATTGTTTTCCTGTTAATACTTGTTAATATGAATAGAGTGTTAGAGAATGAATGTAAGAAATAAATATTAGTCTATATTAAAAATCTATATATGATTCTTAACATCATAATTGTTCGATAATGTTGAAGAATATCTGAAAATGTCATTCCTCTGTGCGGACATGTGATCTTTTTATTTTTCTTCCTTGCTATAAATACTCTGAAACTGTCAGTATGTTCAAATGTATAGATGATAACCCTGCTCTCTGTCCAGCCTGGAGGATTAGGCTTGAACCACATTTGTGAAAAGAAAAGTGAACCTGTGTGTGGTCTATTCTTATGGAAAGGTGGACGATTATATTTTTATTCAAAGCAGTCAGTGTAAAGAGGGGGGAGTTTAATCATGTGAATTTTTGGTTCCACTTCATTTGATTTTGTGCTTTTTTTTTGGCTCGTTTTTGTGATCACAGGATTCATATCAAAAAGCATGGCAGTGTTGTTGAATGTTACAATCCCATGCGTTGCTATACAGTGTTCTGATCAGTGTGCGTGGACTCTGAAGTGTTGGATGTTTTTACCAGTAGTCTTCTTGTGTTGTTGTTTGCTGCAGAAATGGCATCGATCAGTTTGTCCTTAAATCTCCTCTGAAAGCACATACCCCTTCTTTCCTCCTAAATTCTCTCAGGTAGTCGGAGTTGCATCTCATGCAACACGCTGACTTACTGCTCTCCTCTCCCTTCCTCTGGAAGTATGTGTTTATTTTTACAGTTTACAGAAGCGTCTTTTATTTAATGTTTTAGGGGTTCTGTGAAGTGTGGCGGTCTGAAGGTACAGCCAAGCCGCCGGAGCTGATGTTTGATTATCACACAGCATTATAAACATTATTGAAGGTCAGAACTGTATAGATGTTTCTGTAGGTTTAAAATAAAGGTTTCATGCTTCTAATACATGATTACAATGAAAATGACTATTTTCACTTGTTATTTTGTTTTGAAAAGGAAAAACAAAAATAAAAAGCACAAGTTTTATGTTTGGAGTTGCCGAGAAGGAGAAAGAGATTTGGAAATATATTTGTTTTATGTTCATAAAGTGCCCAAGTTTCACAGGTTAGTTGTCCATATTTCAACTACCAATGTGCAATATTATTTTAAATATAGCTAGCATTTAAGTGATGAGAGTAGAGATCGCAGAAACACAATTCATCTGTAAGTCCAGAATTGAAGATTTGTGCCAAAAGGAGAGCGTATGCAGTCACCTACTCAGATGTTATTAACATTTCCCCATATATTGCAGTAAGTTTGAGTAGAACATGCACACTGAACAACCACAGGAATCCATCTTGAAAGCCTCGTTGTAATATTTACTGAGTTGCTGCATGTGCGGTTTTAAGGCCTAATATACTCAAATGACCCCGTTTCTGATCCTTCCGTTGAACATCAGTCAATCCTATGCAAGTCCCCGAGCTTTTTACCTGTAAGCGTTAGTGTGCTGTTGTAATTACTAAAGCCAAGTGAGACAAGTACCTGGTGTGAAACAGAAGCCCCAGATTTGTGTTTTTTTTTTGTCGTTTCCCCCAAAATGAAAGCTGTCAGTTATGTGATACTATCAAGTGTTTTTGACATGCCTCTTTCTCATTATGGCCCAAACCTGCGTCAGAGCTGTGATACTGTGTGCTCCTATTTTTGTGAGATAATTTAAGAATTATAAAGGGATGGCTAATAAAGTACAAATGTGAATGTTGCCTTTTTTGACTATTGCTTCTTACATTTCTCCAACACAGTTTGTCCATATTCTCAGTGACAAACCCAGACCCACGGAGTGTTTCAGATTTCAGAGCTTGGCAAATTTATTCATACCCCTTGAACTTTTTCATATTTTGTGACTTTAAAACCACAAACCTCAATGTATTATTTGAATGGGATCGTATGTGATAGAGTAACATAAATGGGTGCCTACACGGTGTGGTTTATATTGACCGGAGTCCATAGATCGGCACGAGCAGGAAGATACAGAGGTGTACTCTTCAGATGAGATCACAGCTTTGTACACATGCACGAGATCAATTTACATCACTTTTTAGAGCTTTACTACAGATATATATGTTGGAGAAAAGGCGTACCTGCACAGATGTCTTACATACCTGTTTGTTTGCTTTGACCCTTTGCTTAAGATCAAAAGCAAACGGTTACATCTGAACATTACACATGGATTTTACCACATAATTTGAAATACCAAACCTGGTCTCGAAATGAAAAATCTAAAGTATTCCTACTACTGCCTACATTGCATTCTAACAGGTTTTCATACATATATGCAGACCATGTCGTTCTCCAAACAAACTTATGCCTAAATAAACATATTTATTGTTTTGTTTTTTGAATTTTTGTTATCTTAGGTACTTTGCAATGGTTTTTGGGATTCTATCATATCTTGAGTGATTACATGAGTGTTTTGTCCCGTGTCTCGATCGTTTTCTGCAAGTCTTTGCATCATGTTTCTGTCTTTGACTTAGTTTAATAAGGCGCTCAGTGTCTCGTCCACTTTGTTTTCAGGTGTGTGATGTTACACTCTTAGTCATTTCCTGGTGTTAATATGGTGGGGAGGTGCAGTTCACAGGTAGAATCTGACGTTGATTGCGTCTATTTATTTCCTCTCGCTTTCAACCACATACCATGTGGCTCACTAATCCTTGTCTCTGTCACTCCAAATGTGTCATGTCCACTTCATGTTTGGAGTTGTAACACTTGATTTGATATCAGTGGAGTTTGTGGTTTGCTGGTTTTGTCCAAGGTGAATTTCTGTGCTACTTGGTAAGCTGGACTTTACCATAAATTGTCAATTTAGCTGCTTGTTTGAACAATGAAGAGTTTTTTAGGGTTTTTGCACTTCTCCCAGCTCTCTCACTAAGGCCATTGAACTGCGGACACTCGGAATTGCTGGTTATTTATTTGAAGTCTCACGATTTGGCAAAATTGTAGAAATGCTGTCTTGTATATTGTGTCCCCTTGACCAAGTAAAGCCTCTGTGGTATACCATACATTGAGAAGTGTTGTATGTATTATGGCCAAAAAAATAGCTCTAATAGTATCAAGCTCCAATCAGCTTCTTTATCAGCTGCTTGCGCAGTGGTGCTGAGAGCTCACTCAGGTATGGAATGAATTTACCCAGTTAGAAAACATTAAAGAGCTGCTGTATCATCCAAAGGTGGCATTTCCTTGATTGCTGTGATTTTTGTTGGCTCTGCTTTCAGGCCTATGTTTATGAACAAATGTCCAACGTAGCTCACCTCCTCTAGTCTGACTTTACACTTCTCTGAGCTGAGTCTGAGCTTTTCTTGTATTGCTCTTCTGAGCACTTTTTTCAGGTTTGTCATGGTCCTCTAACCCTCTGCCACTAACAAGGATGTCATCCACAATTATGGTGCATGGATATCCTGAAAAGATTTGTTCCTTGGCTCTCTGGAAGACCTCAGATGCAGTACAGATACCAAAGAACCTTCTGAGACACTCAAATCTACCAAAATAAGTTGTGAGCACTGTGTGGACAGAAGAGGTAGGATCTAATTTTATTTGGATCAAGAAAAGAGAAGACTGACTCCTGACGTGTGCTGGAACCGTCTGCTTTAGTGCTTTGTTTAACATTTGCAGATCTATACAGATTCTGATGTCATATGTTTTTTTGTGTGTGGCCATGATGTTGGAAACCCATTCTGTGGGTCCATCAACTGGTTCAGCTGCTTGCTTGTACCTGTTCTATTTTTTCTGCGTTGCCACTGGAATGAAACCTGGGTCATTTACATTTTTATTGAATGTGACACATAAATCACCTATTTAATCTCTGAACAGCTCTAAACATTTCAGTCTTTGATCTGGAACAGTGTCAACATGGTGCACTTCTTTGCTGAAGGTTGCCAGGTTCATATTTAGGCTCTCCTCCGGTCCTAAATTGGACTGCACATTTTCATTCATGACTTGAAAGCTCAGTCTGTTCTCCCAAGCTGCATTGCAGCGTCACAGCTCGGTCTGGTTTGATGAGAGCTCCTCCAGGAGCAACAGGTCTAACGTGCTTCTGTGGCCCCATCCGTCGTTCAGTTTTCCTTATGATTCTGTGCGTATTCAGAGACATAACATTACATTTGTTCCTTTCCTGTCTTTACTGAGTGTTTCACTTTACCTTTGGCTCTTCTATAGGGTTTTCAATGTAGATAATCCACACTGATGGGTGTCACATTTAGGTGCAGGGAGGGTTTTGCTGTGTTGTTCTCTGAGCTTACTGATCTGACATATGTGCAGACCTTTGGCTTGTGTTAGCTCAGTCTCTTTAAGCAAGTCATTCCATAAACCAATCTATCTCTGATTAGTTCATCTTGTAATGCTCCAAAGTTGCATGTTTTAGCTATTTTCATAGGTTTTGAATGTTTTCCCTGGTGTTTGGTACATTGTATTAGAATTATGCTACTTTATTATGTAACTCTTTGGGTTGTATATCTCTTTACATTTCCTTCTCAGGCAAGCAGGATCCTCCCTGGATCCGGCTGGTGTGGTAATGGCACCCTCTGCTGACACGGCTGTAGTGTAGCTCCTGCCAGATTGAGCAGCAGATTTGTCTTTGTGTGCAGCTGCAGTGAATTAAATATAATAACGTTCAAACCTCAGCCAGTTTTCTGTCAGTTTTCCATAAAAATTAAAGGATCAGGTTGTTGAAACTTGTCCGCCATATTGTGTGGGTATGCCTCTGTAGTTTTACTGTAACTGCTGGGTCAGATGATCTGCTGGGAGGTGCAGTCGTACAATGAGCCATCCTGATTCAGACACCTTGTGGTTTTCATTGACGGGAGTCCATAGATGAATTTAGCATTGTGTTTAATGACACGAGCAGGAACATACATACAGAGCTGTTTAAATGATCACAGTGTTGTACACATGCACCAGATCACGTTGTGTGAGTTCTTCTCTCTGTTCTACAGGGTTACATGTTGGAGAAAAACTATAAAAGCACAGTTGTCTAAATAGTTTCAAGATGAACTCTTTGTGCTGCAGTTAAAGCTGCATTTTCCAGTCAATGCAAATTAGCTCCAGATCAATCAGATTGTATGGAGAACATCTTTGAAATGCTATTTTTAATATTGCTACAGATTCTCAATTGGATCTTAGTCTGGACTTGGACTGGGCCATTCTAACACTTGAATATGCTTTGATCTCAACCATTTCATTGCAGGCCTAGTTCTGTGTTTTGGATCGTTGTCCTCCTGGAAGGTGAAGTACAGCTCCAGCCTTCAAAACTTTAGAACCCTCAAAGGTTTTATCCACCATTTAACTATATCTACCTTCATTCATCAACTGTGACCAGCTTTACTGCTTCTGCTGGACAAAAGCATCCACACAGCATGGTGCTCCCATCACTGTGTTTCGCTGCGTTTGGGTTGTGAGTCGTTAGTTTTTCTCCATGCATTGGGTTTCACATGTTGGCCAGTAGGGATGTAAGAAAATATCGATATGCCAATATATCGCAATGTTTTATGTCATGATATTATATCCATTTTCAAAAGCAATATTTTTTATTTTTTGAATGGAGTCATTAATGTTCACAGTGATGTTTGAAGTAAAAGTATGACTGGTAGTTGGTGGCTGTTTTCACCTTCTTCGTTCCAGTGGCTCAACTAGATCTAGTAATGAAACAGGTTGGCGTGTTTAGAATGCTGTGAAAGTTTTTCTACAGTTAGATTCGTTTTAAAATCCCAATATATAGTCTGTCATAGTGTCATATGTCTCAATATATCGCAGTATATTGTATCGTCAACCCTGTATTGTGATACATATAATCACCAGATTTATGCCAATACACATCCCCAATGGCCAGAAATTTAGATTTAAGATCTCATCTGACCAGAACACCTTCTTCCACTGGATTGTATTTTTATCTTGAGTGAAAAGAAGACATGCCACACTTTATAGATTTGTTTGTAAACCTTTTGAAAAACCACAAATCCTTTTACTTCCAGTTCAGAAAAATATCTGCTGTTTTGTATTGATCAAATATGATAAAATATATCAAAATTTGTGCTTGTATCTTAACAAAACGAAATTGTTAAAGGGGTATAAATTCTTTCACAATGCACTATACTGTAAGTGATCTTCAAGTGTTTAGAGTTGTTCTATCTCAGGTTACTTTTGGGAAATGGGAATGTTGTGTACTAAGCTTTACTCTTCTTTTTAATCTACTTTGTGTTTGGCGCTAAAAAAAACAAACAAAACATACAGCTGCTTCTCATGTGAAGAAAATATCTACATTAGGTAGTTTTGATGAAAAAATATCCAAAAGTTGGGTTTAAGTTTCTGAAACTCTTATTTTGAGACGGCTCAAATTTTGTAGAATATAGATAAAAGCAAAATGCAAGGATATGAATATATATTTCAATGAATTGTAACCAGAAAGGGTATAAAGATCCAAATTATGTTTAGAAACAGAAGAATTGATGGAAATATGAAAAGAAATGACTCCATATATAGTTGAAGGAAGCCAGATTTAGAAGTTACATTGGTACAATGCAAAAAATAACAGTGGCTTTAAGTGCTTATGTGCCTACTGTGTAGGTTTAAAAAGATTAATACCAATGGTACTGAACAGTTCTTGCAGTTAAAACTATAAAGTGAAAGGCAAAACATTTACATTTTAAACTGAGAAGATTCAGAAATACAAGGAGTATATTGGGGAAAATGCCCAATTTTTTTATTTTATAGGTTCAAGCCTCTTTGATGGAGAAATGCTTTGATCTTTAGGCGTCTTTATGCAGCACGGTTTTTAGGTAAAAGAACCTGTGCTAAACTGGCCTATTTTTAGAGCAAAAATGTCTGCTGTAGCATTAAGACACAATTAAAAGTAGATCCTGATCTGGTATTTAGCCTAATTTATTTAATGAAAGGGGAAATGCAAGATGTTTTAAAACTATCCATCCGTCCATGTGTCTATTGGTTTTACCCTTTTCTGAGGGGTTGCGGTGGTGGGGGCAGGTGCCTTTCCTCTGCAGCCATTGGGTGAGGAGCGCCGTACACCCTAGACAGGTCGCCGGCCCATTTACAGGGAGTTTTCAAACTTTTTAAACCAATGTGCTGATGTTCTATTTTCCTTTATATTGCTGCAGAAACTTGTCTTTGTATAATTTTATTTTCAAAATTTGCAAATATCCATATAAATTTGTTTTCTTTGAATTTTTTTTTTTTTTACGTTGGACAAAGATGAAATGTTATATGGGGACAGTTTAAATACGTAACATTAACAATCTGCTCTGATTGTCGTGTAAATCTCCACAGGTAAGACCCTGAACATGCTCTGTTTGTATCACAGTTACGTTGTTGTGTAAAGCGGCTCAGACCTAAGTTCAGCATTATTAAGGTAATTCATCAAATACTTTATTGCTAAGGCTTTTTCAAATCCATGACAAAATATGCCTGATGAGTCGAATCCCTCAGTTTTAAAAAATTAAATTTGCTCCTTTTGTGACTTTCTATAGATATATTCCTTTTGTTTCTAGTTTAGGGTTTTGGATCCTTGATCTTTTGTAAATGTAATTTTAATATAATTTGAGCAACACTTTTGGAGTTTTGTTTTGTTTGATTTACTGTACAGTGAATCCCACCTTTCTTTTTTCTCTTGCATTCACAGACCTGCAGAGGGAGCTCATCAGCAACAAACTTCCCACTGCTCAGACTGGAGCTCCTGGGCAGATCCATCAGAGCACCGCTGCATGTGTCCCTTACACGCACATGTTGCTGTCAGATGAATGTGGCGCTCAGCCCCGCCCTGCATACACTCCCTGCTCCAACCGTCATTTCATACCTGTTAACCAAGAATCTCAGAGCCCCCTTCCAAACAGCGCGATCATCTCTGATGTCTTCCAGCTGGCCCCGTTCAAAACGCAAAGAGAAGAGGGCAGGACAACATTCAGAGTCTCCGCCTTTTCTGCATCCCATAATTCTGCTGAGGCATCAGATGTTTTCCTGCAGGCACCGTTTGGGAAGTGGCAGGAAACCAACAAAGCTGCTCCCACTAACACACAAATATTAAGGCCTGGGACTCAGCAAGTCAAAAACAACCAGAAATGTCACCCTGGCGCCCTTTTGCACACAGAGGCCCCTCTGCTCCAGCAGCCCGTGGCGGTGCACAGGGTCGTCTCCAGGATTGGTCAGCAGGCTGCCGTGGGCTCAGTGGCAGTGGGGCCACTGCATTCCTGGACCATAGTGGGAAAAGCTGTGGACGACCCATTCTCCGCCGCACCTTTTCAGCCCAGATGCTCCCAAGGGAAACCGTAGTTCTATTGTTGTCTTTAGAAAATGCCAATTCAAAAGACAAAGCCAAAATATAGTTCAGCTGCAGTATTACTAAAATCCTACATGTAATTTTAACATTTGTTAAGGCTCTACATCCTTATGCAATCTGCTTTCAGTCACCATATCAGATCAAAACAACTTTAACTTCGATTAACTCCAGTGGATTATGCATGTGTTCAACACTCAAAAGTAATTGATGATGCACAGTTCCACTGTAAAGTTTGCATACACCCATAATTAATAACAGTTTGGTGCACAAGCAGGAATTTTGAGTTTTCTCTAATCCACACATGGTCAAAATTATACTTAAAGGCTCAAATATATACATATTTACCAATTTCAGCCATTATTATTACTGTATATTTGACCAATTTTCTTACACATACATTGTTCATCTTCACCTAAGATCAACAGGGTTTCTGAAACTTGGGTTTTAGTTGGATGTCTTAACAGGACAGTGATCCAACACCCTCCCAGGATTGGCTTCAACCTCAAACTTAATCCTCTCTTTTTAAAAGCATAACAGGAACTAAGACAGAATTATTCCAGAGTTACACTACCGTTCAAAAGTTTGGGGTCACCCAAACAATTTTGTGTTTTCCATGAAAAGTCACACTTATTCACCACCATACGTTGTGAAATGAATAGAAAGAGTCAAGACATTGACAAGGTTAGAAATAATGATTTGTATTTGAAATAAGATTTTTTTTACATCAAACTTTGCTTTCGTCAAAGAATCCTCCATTTGCAGCAATTACAGCATTGCAGACCTTTGGCATTCTAGCTGTTAATTTGTTGAGGTAATCTGGAGAAATTGCACCCCACGCTTGTAGAAGCAGCTCCCACAATTTGGATTGGTTGGATGGGCACTTCTTGCGTACCATACGGTCAAGCTGCTCCCACAACAGCTCAATGGGGTTCAAATCTGGTGACTGCGCTGGCCACTCCATTACCGATAGAATACCAGCTGCCTGCTTCTTCTCTAAATAGTTCTTGCACAATTTGGAGGTGTGTTTTGGGTCATTGTCCTGTTGTAGGATGAAATTGGCTCCAATCAAGCGCTGTCCACTGGGTATGGCATGGCGTTGCAAAATGGAGTGATAGCCTTCCTTATTCAGAATCCCTTTTACCCTGTACAAATCTCCCACCTTACCAGCACCAAAGCAACCCCAGACCATCACATTACCTCCACCATGCTTAACAGATGGCGTCAGGCATTCTTCCAGCATCTTTTCAGTTGTTCTGCGTCTCACAAAAGTTCTTCATTGTGATCCAAAAACCTCAAACTTGGATTCATCCGTCCACAACACTTTTTTCCAGTCTTCCTCTGTCCAATGTCTGTGTTCTTTTGCCCATCTTAATCTTTTTCTTTTATTGGCCAGTCTCAGATATGGCTTTTTCTTTGCCACTCTGCCCTGAAGCCCAGAATCCCGCAGCCGCCTCTTCACTGTAGATGTTGACACTGGTGTTTTGCGGGTACTATTTAATGAAGATGCCAGTTGGGGACCTGTGAGGCGTCTGTTTCTCAAACTAGAGACTCTAATGTACTTATCTTCTTGCTCAGTTGTGCAACGCCGCCTCCCACTTCTTTTTCTACTCTGGTTAGAGCCTGTTTGTGCTGTCCTCTGAAGGGAGTAGTACACACAGTTGTAGGAAATCTTCAATTTCTTAGCAATTTCTCGCATGGAATAGCCTTCATTTCTAAGAACAAGAATAGACTGTCGAGTTTCAGATGAAAGTTCTCTTTTTCTGGCCATTTTGAGCGTTTAATTGACCCCACAAATGTGATGCTCCAGAAACTCAATCAGCTCAAAGGAAGGTCAGTTTTGTAGCTTCTGTACCGAGCTAAACTGTTTTCAGATGTGTGAACATGATTGCACAAGGGTTTTCTAATCATCAATTAGCCTTCTGAGCCAATGAGCAAACACATTGTACCATTAGAACACTGGAGTGATAGTTGCTGGAAATGGGCCTCTATACACCTATGTAGATATTGCACCAAAAACCAGACATTTGCAGCTAGAATAGTCATTTACCACATTAGCAATGTATAGAGTGTATTTCTTTAAAGTTAAGACTAGTTTAAAGTTATCTTCATTGAAAAGTACAGTGCTTTTTCTTCAAAAATAAGGACATTTCAATGTGACCCCAAACTTTTGAACGGTAGTGTATGTTGAAGTCCACAAAAATGTAATTTCCCTGCAATATGCCACTATCATTTATCCAAATAATAGTGGGTCAAATCAATATCTGAGCCAGTATCTGTAATTTTGAGCCTGTGTGGATCAGAGAAAACCCAATAAAATTTAAGCTTGCCCGGCCAAGACTTATTTTTGTTAATCAGTGTTGTTGTATTTTGTATTGAGTCCAAACCTAAAAAAGAAGGCATAACTTAATCATAAGACGCAAGATTAGATGACCTCCATGATCATGGGGAGTATGTTGATTGATAAATAGAAAGATTGCGTGTCTGTTTCGTTTTTTGTTTTTTTTAAAGATGTGTTCACTTTTTTTAGCCAATGACGAAAAGTTTTTAATGCATTGTGTCAGAAACCATCAGTAGCTTGGGAGTCCTATTACATATTTTCTATTGTTTACATATAACCTACAGATTGTGCCTTGATTATCAGCGTTATGAGATTTTACCATCAACATTCAGTGTCAGAGCCATGAGAGTTACTGTGTTACATCAAGCCAAAGACATGTTTCTGTCATGTTTAGTATTAAAGGACCCAGATTCAGCAAGTAAATAAGAATGATTTAATTACAAAAACAAGGAACACGAACTTACAGAACTCAGGAAACCAAAAAATGCAGCAACAGGGAAGATTGACAACAGACCAGCGAGTAGTGACTGACAGACTGCTTAAATATACCGAGGAGGTGTGAGAGGTGACGGGGAGAAGACCAGGGGCTAATTAGTGGTTGCAGGTGAGAGGGAAAGCACAGGTGGAATCAATCAGTAGAACTGGGTCAGGAGCAGTGTGGCAGGGAGACAACAGGAAAGGAATAGACATGAGAAGAAACAGAATACAATACTAAACTAGAAAATAACTAAAGATAATATGTCTAGGAAACAAATCTAAGAGGAACTTAAGGAAACAGAAGGAAATAAAAACTGGAGGAAGAAATAAATTAGGAAACTAAAGAGAAATAAACTAAGGAAACACAAATGAGAAGGTGGACACAAACAAAAAGGTGAAAACATCGAAGAGCAAGAAGAGAATAAATATGAAAACAAGGAAGTGCCATAAAATAAATAATACCAAGGAATAAATTAAAACGATAATTAAACCAAATAAGGAAAACTAACTTCAAGCACAAAAATCTAAGAACTATGACAGTTTCTGTTTCTGAAAGCACTTTGAAAATCCATATTTTCCTAAAATCCCAGCAGCTCACCAGAGAGCTGGATGTAGTCTGTGTGTACTGTAACTTTTAATTATCTCAAGCCCAGTTTACGTGCTTCACTGATAAACTGCCTTAAAACACAGTTTAGTGTAGGCTATTTAACTCCTCTCTGAAAAATATGTTTCATAAAAACTTAGTTTGTCAGCGTCATCATTGAGCAGATTATGTTTGTTTTTGTTCGTCTAATTTTGGCACAATGGAGTCTTTGTTTTAGCTCAGGCTTAACATACCTGGATCTATACACTGTATTACCTGCTCAGTTAATACTGGATATAAAGAGACATTACAAATGAAAATAAAATGTTTTATCATCTTAATATAATCCTAGATGTTCCATGCTCTGGATTTATTGTTCTTCAGAAACTTTCATTCTATGTGTTTTTATGTTTCTGAGTTATGTATGAGTGAAACGATTAAAAGTGGATTGGCGCTATATAAATAAACTGAATTAAAAATTAATTATTATATAAACACTATCATGAACCTATGAATGTACGCTAGGTTAATGGGTTCCACAATCCTAACTTGTTCTAATTCATCTTTGGCTGTTTTTGTTCGTTTCTTTCTCATTTGGTGAACCAGGTATCCATGGAATCTGCTTTTTCAGATTTAACTCCAGTGTAGGATTAAAGCACCAGTGACATAAAAACACTCAACAGTATTATAGTACTCATATTTTTTTTTCTAATTAAAGTTACTTTTAAGTATATGCCTTGTTAGTATGTTACACTTTCCATCTGGAAGTGATGCTATTAATAAACCGTTGTGGCCAAATCTTGTGACGAGATGTAAAAAAAAAAAAAAAAATTTAAATCTTGTTTTTTTATTATTGTACTGGAAAATAAGGTTTCAAAAACATTTATTTGCAATTAAAACTAATTAATGTGAAGTGAGTCTGTATTACATTGTTTATCTTTCATCTGTGTAACTTATGCTATATGCTCTGACATGCTGATATAAACATTTAAACCAAACTCTGATTCTTGGCTTACTAGTTTTTGGATGGTTTTTAATAAACTATTTAGTTTTTAAACTATCCACAGGTTCTCTGTAAATTTGCCTGGATTTTAAGGCGAGGGCATTTCAAGACCACTCTTAACTTATTGCAGTAATTTTGGTTTTAGTTGTCAGTAATAGACCTCCTCAGATAAGATGCAACCACATACATGGACAATATTTGCCTGATATTTTCTGACACTATTATGTTTTCTTTGATAAATCATACAAAAAGCCTCATGGTGGTTCAAAGTTTGTCTTTTGTTTCTCCAGACTAATTATGTGGCCCAAACAGTTTGGTGAAGGATTCGTCAGGGGAAATACGTTTGCACCCTGTTTCTCCTATCAGACCTTGTACTCTGTAGGATTTATGTTTTTAGGACACATGCTGTATCTTTGCTTCTCGTAATATTGTCAACACTGTGCATATAAACTCAGCAAAAAAAGAAACATCCTCTGACTTTCAACAGTTTTTACTTTCAGTAAACTTAATATGTGTAAATATTTGTATGAACACTAAAAGAGTCAACACCATAAGACATAAACTAAAGATGTTTCACAGACATGTGACTAACAGAAATAGAATAATGTGTCCTTGTCCTTGAAAGTACCAGTCAGTATCTGGTGTGGCCACCAGCTGCTTGAAGTACTGCAGTGCATCTCCTCCTCATGGAGTGGACCAGATCTGTCAGTTCTTGCTGTGAGATGTTACCCCACTCTTCCACCAAGGCACTTGCAAGTTCCTGGAGATTTCTGGGGGGAATGGCCCTAGCCCTCACCCTGCGATCCAACAGATCCCAGACGTGCTCAATGGGATTGAGAGCCAGGCTCTTCTCTGGCCATGGCAGAACACTGACATTGCTGTCATGCAGAAACTCACGCACAGAACGAGCAGTATGTGCAGACATGGTAATTTATTTCCCTAGCCACATCAGCAGTCCTCATGCCTCCCTGCAGCATGCCTAATGCACGTTCACGCAGATGAGCAGGGACCCTGGGCATCTTTCTTTGAGTGTTTTTCACAGTCGGTAGACAAGTATCTTTAGTGTCCTTCGTTTTTTGAACTGTGACCTTAAATGCCTACTTTCTGTAAGCTGTTATGGTCTTAACGACCATTCCACAGGTGCATGTTAATTAATTGATTATGGTTAATTAAACATGAATGGAAATCATTGTTTAAACCCTTTACAATGAAGATCTGTAAAGTTATTTGGATTTTACAACATTATTGTTGAAATACACAGTCCTGAAAAAGGGACGTTTCTTTTTTTGCTGAGTTTAGATTACTCCTATCTGCTACAACCTGTGTCCTGCAAGCTCTGCTTTGGTGGCAGCACATTACTGTCCTACACAGGAGTATTTGCTAGAAATCTTGAATCTTTCTTTAAGGCAACTGAACCTTTTGCCTTAAATTCCAAAATGACCTTCCTATCTCGGCTTTTAGCTGCAACACAGTTTCAGTTTTTGATGTTGTGATGATGGCTGCACATTTTTCTGCAGAGGTAACCGCTGCCAGAACAATAAGGAAAGGATTTCATGAACCACCCCCCCCCCCCTTTATAAAGCAATCAGTCTTCTAATTATTAGATTAAATTTTTTTAGATTTTTGTCATTAATTAAATTTCCTATGATGTTAATCCCATTGAAATAGATTAAAATGCATCTGTCTGCCCTGTGCAGTGATCTTAAAGCTGTACTGAAGCTGCGAAATTTGAAGAACAAATATATGTGTCACAATCAAAACGTCTGGCTCTCACAAAGAACATTTTCCAGTTTACATACATTTTATTGTCTGTAACTGACTGCAAAATAGGTTTGTGGCTCCACCTGTCTTGTTTTTATAAAATCTAGTTCTGGAAGGCAGAATTTTGACAAAAAGTATTTTCATTCTTTTTACCAGTTTTTTATCGTCTTGTTTTGATTATTTAAAGAATAAAATCTCTTGAGGTAAAATGGAAACAAACTACTGATCCAAACTTCCTGTACCCTCAATCATAAGTAAATTTATTCTAGTTTAAGTCCCCCATTATAGCAGCATAAAACATGCGAGGCACTGATGATGTCCACAAGTAACCTTACTGCATAGTAACAATGAGTCACTTGTTTTCTCAGTAGTCAGCAAAGCATTCAGCGAGATCCATCTTCTGGAGCCGAGTATGTGGAAAGTGTAGAAAGTGGGCCAGATAAAGACTGGATTTCACCAAAGCTGAATACATCTGTTTAAACTTAGGTAGGTAATTTAGTTTTATTCACATAAATTCAACTTCTATCTTTTGCCTATAAACTGTTGCTCATCAACCCCCAGAACTATGGAGCCGATTATCTGTAAACTTACTTTTTTCTACAGTTTGTGCAGCCAAGATAGACGGTGCTGCTGGCCAAGCTGGGAAGTCGAGGCCACTGCAAAATATTTTTCAGCACTCTCCAAGGAGACACATTCATGGATTGTTTTTTTTTTTTGCTCTAATATTATATAATACACTAAGGTGAAACTATCATTACATTATTTTTTAAGTGAGGTCACAAAGGAGCTAATCTGGCAGCAAGATACTGAGTTTATGGAGGCAGAAAAGAATGCAAACACAGCTGGTAGTATTTGACCCTGTCATCTTGAAGAAGGAGTTGAATTAAATCGTATTCTGTGTTGATGATCTTATTTGCTGATCTGTTGACGCCTCTGGAAGAATTTTATTTTGACTGTCTGCCTCCATTTCTGGAAGCTTTCTTCACTGTCGTGAGCTCATCACTGCCTGCAGAACCGTTGATCTGGGTGTCTTTGAAGGTATTTCTAAATATGAAAAACATATTAGAAGTACACATGGAAATAGGATTTATTTTTGGAAATCTGACTGGAATAAGAGTCGGCTGACTGTCTGCTTTGTGGCTTGTTACATAATGCTAAAACTCCAGTAAAACTTTTTTTATGTTTTTTTGTCTCCCTCAGAGGAAAAAAAAGAAAAAAAATCGTTTAGATGTTAAACAAGATCAAGGAATAATGGAAAACACATTTTATGTGAGCAAATATTTAACAAAGAAAATGTTTCAAAGCCCAGATTTTCCACCTTTAGAGCATCTGCTGGAGTCTACAAATATGAAGATCTTTTCCCCCAAATAAATCAGTCATAGCTTCATCAGCTGAAGTTTAAATGTAAAATGAAATCATTTAGATGAATATTTTTATTATTAATATTATTATCATTATAAAGGAAAGTAATGCATTAGATTTTTTTCCCATTTGTGGCTATATGATAGCTGGGGTGTCTCGCTGAGCAGTCATATGTCAGCAGAGTGAACAGGAGGGGGCTCAACACGCAGCCCTGTGGTGAGCCTGTCCTGAGGGTGATGGAGGAGGAAATGGTGTTGTGGATCTTAACAGTCTGAGGTCTATTGGTCAGGAAGTCCAGGACCCAGTTTGCCAGCGTGGGACTCAGTCCGAGGGAGGAGAGCTTCTGCACCAGCGTCTGTGGGATGATGGTGTTGAAGGCTGAGGAGAAATCCAGAAAGAGCAGACGGACATAGGAGTTTCTGTTCTCCAGATGGGTCAGGGCTATGTGGACCACCGATGAACTGGCGTCGTCAGTGCACCGATTTTTCCTGTAGGCATACTGGTGGGGGTCCACAGTGATATCGATGGCGTCTTTGATGTGGGTCATGACCAACCTCTCGAAGCACTTCATGACTACCGGGGTTAAAGCTATGGGCCGATAGTCATAGGAAGAAAAACAGTAGATAGATAGATAGATAGATAGATAGATAGATAGATAGATAGATAGATAGATAGATAGATAGATAGATAGATAGATAGATAGAAAGAAAAAAAAACCATGCCATTCCAGCAAGGCACAAGTGTGTTTATGTCATAACTTAAAAAATGGCAACAATAAAACAGTTGCTAATGTAAAACTTCCCAATAATAAACACTTCAAAACAGCTGGATGGATGGATGGATGGATGGAGAACTGCAACAAAGAGTGACATCATGGGGACACCAAGCCTCCATAAGAACAGCTTTAGTAATGTGTTTTGTTAAACACTGCAAATAAAGTTAATTTATTTTACGGCATATTGCATATCTTTACAGGGGTTGCAAATTAATGGGCAGGACATTATGTCCCATAATACTCAAGAAGTTTAGAGAACTTGTGCTCAAAATAAAGATAAACTAAAATTCCTCTATACTGGTTCTGATTTATCCAGGTGAATGTCTCAGCCCTGACACCAGCAGGCTGGCATCTTCAGCTGCAATCTTCATCCTTGATGGATTCAGCTTGTTGCAGCCACTGCATTGCACTAACATGAGGTGATGAACAATCTATTGTAAGTCAGGGCGAGTCCGGTGTCATGCTCTCCTCACTAAAGCCACAACTTGGCCTCCAGGCTGTACGGAAATGCCTGATGGGACATGCTTTTATCCTAATGTCTTCTGAAGAGGATGAAACATATCTAATTTTACTTTCTGATAAGTCAATTTACGTACTTACCTAGCACCTCCTTTTCAAATGAAAAGCTGTAAAAATCGTTTATTTTAAGACTTACTTTAAAATACACAATCACATAAAAATACCTGGGCCCCTGACAGTCAGTTTTTCATGCTCTACCACCATTGCCAATAGCACTTATTGACCATAAAGTCAGCCACATGCAACTGAGGATTAACATGATCACATCCAATAAGTCAAAGTTTGGGACATTTTCCTCACACATACTAAAATGTAATCTAAAATAGCAACATTTTAGACAGTAAAAAAATAAAAGGAACAAAAAATCAATTGAGTCAAGCAAACAAAAAAAAGTACTCTTTATTTATATTGCACAATGAATAAATCAAAGGTTTCAGATCTGATTAACTCTCCTGAGAAGACATGTGACTTTCCAGAACTCAGAAAATGTACCTTTGGGTTTAACATCCTTTAAAGTTGGGTTATCACCCAAAGATTTTCAAAAACAGACTAAAGTTAAGTGTATTTAATAGTTTCTTTTTCTCTCTCTCTGTGTAGTAGCTCTTCTCAGACCTGTATAACATTGATGGATTTGTGTACTTGCAGGTCTGTATGTAAAATCAGAAGCTGTAGCAAGTGAGTGAAACGATTAGCTCAATTTTGCATGAAGACTTAAACTTGAATGAAACACCAGGTTTAGCAATGCACAAATTCAAAAGTATCTGTTAGTAAGATCTAAGAAAGCAAGCAGATAAAGAAAATGGATTTCTCTTCATTTACCAAAAGCAACCTCTCTGTTAAAAACATTACTTGGTCCAACATTTTTAAGCAATTGGAAGGAATGACTCAGAGTTAAGAAACAAGGAAACAACACAGTTCATGCTAAGGTGACAACAAATAGTGCTAGTGGTGTCAGTAGGCAGAGCATTAGGGTGACTGTTGGTTAACATAACGTTTCCCAGGTTAGAACATGTGTAAACAGTAGATTTTACTTTTACGTGCTCTCTGTTGGATCAAAATATCTTCTGATGTCCTCAGATCCCTTTAATAAGTTGACTGAATAACCAGCCTATCCACATGTTTATCCTAGGTATGACTCTTACCCACAGCTAAGGATTCTGGTCTCATCTGGAGCAGAAATTACAATATCTACCTGAACTCTGCCAAAATGTTAGTTAGCTTGTTTTTTTTATTTACCATGAGCAGTGACTTTGCGGCAGGCTGAGCTCGCTATATGCTGCTTTTAAATACTTGGGTAGCATGCCAGTTTGTTAGGTCTCCAGGCCACTGCTCCCAGAGAACATATCTACTGGACACCTCACAATATAAGTATTCATCTTGTAAACTAGAGACTTTGCCGTCTCTGCTTGTTGTTTTCAGAGGGAACTTTGTTATGCATTATAGTCCAAGTTCCTCTTCTGCAACTTTTGGCTGCATTCTTTGGCTTTCAGACTTTAAGAAGTTGGAAATGTTTTCTCTGGTTTAACACATTGTTTATTTTTCATCATGTAAAACTCTGAGGAACAGTGAATGACCGTCTATTTCATCTAGCACTTTTTTAACGCAAAACACAAACTTAGTAAAATCTAAAAAACTTGTATTATTTACACTGATATTCGTTGCGTAGCCTTGAGAAGAAATATTGTTTTTCATGTCATGTATGCAATTTTTTTTTACCAAAGTCAATGCAGTTCTTATTTTGTGTGGACATAATTTCAGATACAGTGAAAAAGTCTTGCAGGTAAAATTTTGGGACCTGAGATTTTTGGATTCTCAGTTGATCTCATGATTGGGCCGGGGAGGCGGCCGTGAGGGTGGAGGTGCTCTGCAAGGAGGCAACCCCTGAGGTGGAGGTGGCAGGGAGCCTGTTGGAGATGGAGGTTCTGAGATTTGTTTGCTGTTGGTTGGGGGCAGGTCTCTGTTCGGAGGAGGCGTGTAAGAAGAGGAGTTGCTGGAGGACGGGGGTGGAGTCGACGGCAGAGGTGGCAGGGTGGAAGTTGGCGAGGGGGGTAGCTGGAGGTCATCGCTGCCATTGGATGAATGCTGTTGGTACCTATGTGGTAATGTGTACACAGGGGAGGGGTGGTTGTAGATGGGATAGCGGGGAGGAGGGTAGGACGGGCTCCGGCTGAAGTTGATGCACCGACCCTGTGATAAAGGCGCAGAAAGTAAAGTGGAAATGTGTCACTGCACAACTAATGATGAAAAAACAACTGGCTTTATGAGGGCAAGAAACTGGGCACAAATTCCTCAATTTCCTGCAGCAAGGCAACTGGCAGATTTGCAAGTGGAAAGAGTATTTTTTTCTTCTCAGTAAGTGACATAAAAGACAAATCAGTCATGCAGACTCTGTGAACTTTAGAAGCCAGACTGCATGGAGTCCTAATGACCTCTGCAGGCATGTTCTTCTAGACAATAATGCAGTTTTTAACCTACTTTGTCATCTCCCAATGACACTTGAGAGTTTCCATTAGGTTTATTTAAATATTTATAACTCAAAAAATTAAATGCCATGAAGTCACCCAGGTTTCACTGGAAGCTTGTTTTTTTTTTTGTTCTTTTGCTACAGAACAAATTTAATTTCATATCTTCTCTTGCCACACTATAGACAATAATGTCACCTTGTCTCCAGGATAAGGTCGCATCACAGAAACTCTGTCATAGCCTCTTCTCAGCAACACATACAGAGCGTCCAGTTTTCCCTGAAAAAAGATGACGTATAAATTGTAAATGGACTGAACATGTATAGCACTTTTCTAGTCATATTCAAAGTTATACAAATTATCTTGTCTTAATCTCTTACATCTGTAAATTCTGCCTCCTGAAAACCTTTTTCAGGTGAATATATAGTCTCTTAAATGTCTCTTAAACTCCAAGAGCAAAACCATGTTGTATTGACATGTAACTTGCGGTCTGTTGCAAAAACACAATTTGTTCACAATTATTTAGTTGAGGTTATCAAAACGCAAACAAAAGACGTCTTTGGTTACAAGCAATCAGAAGAAGCAATTGGAACGAGCAGATGATTAAAAATGCAACAATCTGCATGGATCACTTCACATCAGGTAAGCCTTGGCTAACAAACAAGCTAACATAGCTAACCAACACTGCAGCTGCAAGATATCTGCAAATAACAATGGGAAACAGGGAGCAATGTAAACGTTTGGTGTCACACTTTTTGTGCACGCATCGCAGTGTTGATAAACAATAATCCCCTTTTGTTCAGAAAAATTCTATTCAAAAATACTTCATTGATCCCAGAGAGAAATTAAGTGTTGTTATAGCTCATACTATTAAATTGTTCAAGGAGTTGTTACAGTATATATCCTGATGGCTGTGGGAGAGAAGGATCTCCACTGATGGAGACACTGCAGCATGCTTTTACCACCAGTAGAATTGATTACTGTAATGCCCTGCTTTCTGGTATTCCCAAAAAGAGTATCTCAGGTTTACAACTTCTACAAAATTCAGCAGCATGTGTTCTGACGAAGACCAGGAGGCAGGGAGCACATTACACCGGTCTTAAATTCTTTCTGTTGGCTACTCATATGTTTTAGGATCAATTTTAAGGCTCTTTAATGGTTTTTAAGTGTCTTAATTGTCTTGGGCCTTCTTATCTTTCAGAACTACTTTTACCATATGAACCTTTACCGTCTCTGCGCTCGTCTGGCAGCCGTCTCCTTGTCATTCATAATGTCAGGACACACACTCATGGCGAATCGTCTTTCCATTATTAAGGCCCTCACCTCTGGAACAGGCTGCCGGAGGAACTCAGGGCCACAGAGAACATTCATGTTTTTAAGAGCAGGCTCGGGATTCACCTTTTTAGCCTAGCTTTTAACTGACTATTATTTATTATAGCCTGTTCAATTGCTCTGCATGTTTTACTTGATTAAACTTTCTCAGTGTTTTACTACTTAGTCTTATCATAGTTATCCACTGTTTATTTTTATATTTTAACCTGTTATTTTAATCTTCCTTCCAGTGTTTCCTCTATGGGAGCCCTCTGCCACAGGGGCAGGGGTCGGCTGTGGCTGGCTGGGTGATCTCCAGGTAGCGCTTGGGTGGAGGTTTCGGCCTCGCCTCCTCTGGGTTCCCTGTGTCAGTGCCTTGGCTGCTGCAGTGCAGATGGCTCTTTAGATGGCGTTTCCTAACCTGGCTCATCTGCACTAAGTCCAAATTTCTTTTTATTGCTACTCTTAAGTGTGTGCGTGCACGGAAGTTGGGCTGGGGGGAGGGGGGTATAATTGTGATCATGCTTTTAAATCTGTGGAGGAATGTGATTTTTGTGGGGCCATTGTAATCTGTAAAGCACTTTGAGCTGCAATATTTGTATGAAAAGTGCTTTAGAAATAAAGTTTGATTGATTGATTGATTGATTGATTGATTGATTGATTGATTGATTGATTGATTGATCTCCTGTAGCAGTCTGTGTTGCAGCGAAACTGAAAAAGCCTCTGACTGAATACACTCTGTGTCATAGTTCTTAGGTGTTTTTGTTTTTTTATTTAGTTTTATTATCATGTTAGGTTATTCCTTGTTATTATTAGTTATTTCTGGCACATCCTTGTTTCCGTATTTCTTCTTGTTCTTAGATGTTTTTCACCCTTTTGGTTCTGTGTCCACCTTCTTATTTGTGTTTCCTTAGTTTGTCTCCTTATTTATTTCTTCCTTCTGTTCTCCAGTGTTTCTCTTTAGATTCCCCTCATAGCCATATCTTTAGAAAGTGTCTAGTCTCTTAGGAGTTTTCTGTTTCCCTTGCCTTTCCTGTTGTCTCCCTGCCACTCTGCTCCTCACCCAGTTCAACTAATTGTCCTCACCTGCATCCACCTTCACTAATTAGTTCTTGGTCTGCTCTGCCACTTCCTCATTTCACTCCTCAGTACATATTCTGCTCTCATCCTGTCACTATCCGCTGGTTTGTCGTTATTTCTTCCCTTCCCGGTCGCTCATCTAGCTTCCCTCGCTGATCTTCCTAGTCTGTTTCACATCTCCTAGTCTCCTGGTTCCCGTAAGTGTTTTGTTTCCATGTTTAATTAAATCATCTTTTCATTTAATTCTCTGCATTTGGGTCCTCTTTGAAAACCAAAAACATGACACTCTGTTGTTGTAGGACAGTCCCATGAAGAGCATCAATAGGTGAAAAGGGGCACGTGTAAATGTAATAGTAGAATTCAAAACAAAAGTTCAATGCATCTCTAGTGTATTTCCTTTAAAAAAAAAAGAGCAATCGCTTCTGGTTTTGTCCTTTTATTTACACTTTTAGTCATATTTAGTAATGTTACCTAATCATGAATAATTGTGATAAATTCACAGCTACCCTGTGGTTATGTAGATTAAAATGTTTAAGGATTTGACAGCCCTACTAAAAAGTAAGCTTCTTATGTGTGTTCATATTTTATGTTTGTTTATTTTGATTTGTTTATTAGGTTTTATAATCCTTTAGTTTTTTTCACTTATGATTTGATCCTAATGGTTATAGTGTTCATTTTTTTTAAAGTTTTTATTTTCATAATTGCATGAAATATAAAGAATTTTGATTGTATAACTTGTTTTTGGTTTACATTGGGTTTAGCATATCATATTGTGTTTTTGAACTTTGATGGTTTTGCAATGCTTTTCTGTCTTTCTGCTTCTCCATTACCAATATGATTGTATATCCTCTTGCTTCATATCTGCATGTCTAACATTTATTTACCTAATTGAGGATTTTCTTGTGATTGTTTGTTAGTTGCATACTTGTACCTTTTTGTAAAGCAATTTGTGCTGCATTTAACTATATAAATGAGCTCTTCAATGGAAATCTGAGTGATGGTCTCAAAAAATGCATTTAATCTTATAAAAAAATAAATCATCCATTATAATTTACATCCTCTTGCCACTGATTTTTGTTGTTTATGATCCTTGTGTTAATATTCAAATATATGCAGGTGTCATCAATTTTTACACACAAATTATGAAAAATTGTGACTGGGTTTAAAAATATGACAAATAAAACATGTAAAAATTGAGTGAAAAACTGTGAGCCAGACTTTTTTATTTTTACTGGAAATTATATTGCATTCTAGTTTTTAAGAGGGGTAAGGATATTGATATTTTGAGGGAACTTCCATATTTTGGTGTTATTCTGGACTCATGCTTTTACTTCAAGGCTGGACTACTATAATTCTTCACTATCAGGTAGTCCATAAAATGCAATTAGAAGCCATCAGTTGATCCAAAATGCGGCAGCAAGAGTTCTGATTAATATTAAAAAGAGAGATCACATTTCCCCTCTTTTAGCTTCCCTTCATTGGCTCCCTGTTAAATCCAGAATACAATTTAAGATCCTCCTTCTTCCATATAAAGCCCTTGATAATCAAGCTCCATCATACATCAGAGATCCGATTGTTCCTAACAGCACCCGATTCAAATGTTATCAACCTTTTAAATGGCCGTTATTAGCGATCATCACTCCCATACAATAGCTTCAGAATGTGCCTCCTCTACCTCCTAGCAGGCTAGAAGGTACGCATCTACCATTCTTATCGCTGATAACATGCATTTGAATTTTTTCAGCATCGCCAACATCTAAAACCGGAAGCTTCCTTTTTGTTAACTTCATTTAAAACCTGTTTACAATTTAGGTAACGATGGATATTTACAACGTTATCCCACCCCCAACCGTCATCCTAAAAACTCAGGACAAGTTCCTAAACCTAAAGTCACAAGATAACAACCTACCGAGGAGTTAGAGGAGGAACATTCTAAAGCTTATTGTATGGAAGTGATGAGCGCTAATAACGGCCATTTAATGGGATAACATTCGAAACAGGTGCTAACAGAGCACTTTGTTCTCAGACTGCAGGTTTACTGGTGGTTCCTAGGATTTCTAAAAGTAAAATGGGAGGCAGATCATTTAGTTATCAGGCTCCCCTCCTGTGGAACCAGCTCCCAGTTTTAGTCCGTGAGGCAGACACTCTGTTTACTTTAAAGACCAAGCTTAAAACTTTCCTTTTTGATAAAGCTTATAGTTAGAGTGGCTTAGATCATCCTGAGCTAGCTCTGTAGTTATGCTGCTATAGGCTTAGACTGTTGGAGGACAGACTTACCACTTTTGTTAACTCTGCCACTTTTCTCTACTTTTCTCTTCTACTACTCTGGTTGTATTTTCATGTTATTTTGACTGTTAACTTTGTTTTTTTCTCTCCATAGAAGATATACCTGGTCTGGTATCCTGCTTAGCTGTAATGCCCTGTTGGACGGGGGGCATCGTCTGGGATGATGCTCCCAGTAACTGTTCATCCCCCGAGTCCTGTTATCAACTTTGTACTTTCTTTAATTTAGAAAGTACCCCAGACGGTCGTGGCCGCTCGTACTGAGCCAGGTTCTGCTGGAGTTTTCTACCGGTTAAAGGGGAGTTTTTCCTCTCCACTGTAGCTACATGCTTGCTCAGTATGAGGGATTGCTGTGGTTGGAGTCTGCATGAACAGGGCACAACCTCGAGTCAATGACTCGATGCAATGTGATGGATTCCTTCAATAGAAAACTTTTAAACTGACTGGAGTGTTTGTACGATTGTATTGAAATTATTTTTCTTGTTAAGTTCCTTAAGATGACATCTGTTGTGAATTGGCGCTATATAAATGAACTGAATTGAATGTTATCCTTCTTGATAAAAAGTTTCCAAAACTGTTAACGTTTTGCTAACATTTCAAAAATTAAATCTGCCATATTTACAGGGTCTAGCTATGTTCTTTAATTTACATTGTCACTCTTGAAGTAAATAAATGGTTGGAGACAATAAGTAGTCAGAAGGAAAAAAATGCAACCAAAGTTCAAAGAAAATCACTGAATGACCCCCAAAAAGCCAGAATAAAAAAAGAAAATCTAAACTGCCTCAAAGGTTTACAAGTATTCCGACCTATTTGGAAAAAATATATATAAAGAATTTAGTTGAGATTTCAACATTTTTCCTGTAGCATATTTATACCTAATCATGATAACAACCAGAAATTATTTGAGTGGACAATAAATCATTTGAAAGACAAACGTCTTCAAAGTTATCAAGACGAAAGAAATAAAGTCCAGTTGGTTGGCTCAGCTTGATTTTGTCCAGATGCATGGATGGCTTTGTGCAATAAACAGAGACAGATAAGCAAAGAATGCAATTAGTTAAAAAATAAAACCCACTGCAGATTCCTCTCTGAGGTTGGCTCAGTTCATGTCTGGTTCTTATTACGGCTATCTTTCCAGCTGACTAATATTTGTGGAAGCAGTATTTTATTACCCAGTTCCTGTAACACATCAAAAACACTAAAACCAAAATATTTTCTCACCACTGGTGTCTTAGGAAACGTTTTGTGGACAAAAACAATACCCCTTTCTGATTACAGAAGATGCTCTGCTGAAAAACTCAAGATATAAGCACATTTACCCAAACAAAGGTTTGTATTTAAAACAAATATATATGGTAGTGAAATAAGAGGGAACAAGAAAAAAAGACTTCAGTTGAATAGATTATGTGGGAAAAGGTGAATGAGTACCTTAATGGGAGAGTACCACTTCTGGGTGGGGATGGTTTTGTGTGTGTGGTAGTAAAGCCGTGGTGGAAGGGGATCATACTCCTGAGCGGGCATCACAACTCGAGCATTTTTGGCTTTTTCCAGTTTGGCTCCTTCTTCAGTTGAGCCTTTATCTCCCCAATGAACCTGAACAGAAGAACAAGTAATAAAGAACAGACTTGTCCTGTAATCATGCTGAGTTCATGTAAAGTACAAATAATAAAAAACTGCAGACATTAGTTTGCAATCCATAAAATGCAACATCTAGGTGAATATACAGCAATCATCAAAACTATTGGTAAGCTTGACAAAGATGGTCAAGAGGGAAAGGGAGCTCCCAAAACCTACGAAAGAGACAAAGTCCCGCACCATCAGAGAACCTCCACCGTGCTCAACAGGGCATCCTTCATTTAACACCAACCCCAACTGGAACTGTTTGTTTCCAAATATTGTCATGCCTCATCTGACCAAAACACATGGTTCCACTTAAAGTCTTGTAACTGTTAGCTAACTCCACATGTTCATGAAGGTAGGACAGAAGAGGCAAATTTACTGCAAAGTCTTCATCCTAAAAAAACTGTTCGCATTAATAGCTGTAATGGAGATTTTACGACCCCAATATCCATCAATCAATCAGACAAACAAAAACCTTCATTTATGGAGCACTTTTCATACAGCTAATACAAAGTACTTTATAAAGAATGAAAACACAAGGACAGGCATAAACCACTAGATACACACACATCATAAATGATCAAACTGAGTAAAGAGACAGACAAAAAGGATTATTATAGTACTGATGAGACGAAGAAAAAAAAGAGAGAATCAATCAATTATAGGGGACAAGGATCATAGATTGGTGAAGAAATGTTGGGGATAAATATTTATAGAAAGAAATATATAAATCAAATTTATAAAGATGCCAAAAAGATTAATAAAGATGTTCCCTTTTTGTAACAGTTCAGTAACTGAGCTTTGGAGATTATTTTACCTCCCTGTTTGTCCTCATTGCGTGATGGCAAGATAAAAATGGATCATCGTCAAGCCCACAAATGTAAAACTTCCTAGTAACTTGGATTTGTTTTACATGATTTGCAGTGGATGCCAATAATTGTGGCACCAGTAATTTTGTTAAGAACATTTTTTTAATAAGGGATATTTTTTTTCTACCACATAAATATGCTCAAATGAATGGTTGGATTTTTCTGAAGTGTTGGGGTAATCAGCTCATGCATGCAACTGCTGTTCTGTATCGTATTGCATTGTTACATAGAAACCATTCTAGGTCTCACAATGTTTTAATTAAACCTAGTCTGCTGAAATCCACAAGCAAAAGAAAAGAGGGCAGCTATTTTCTGTGAATTTCTGTGCAACTGTTTCAAATTTGTGATTTTTCTTTGACACTAACTTTACTTTAGAGCTGATGTTAAAGAGAAGTGACTAATATAAATAAGTTACCCTGCCAGATATCCTGAATGTCTCGCTACAAGTTTTTTTGAGTGTGTTTGCCTTTACCTTGATTCAAAGAAGACGACTAAAAAAAGGCTAAGATGTCAGGAGTGAGCCAGAATTTAAAGAGCTAAACCGGCACTGTCAACACAGCCTTGGAAGTTCATTAGTCAAATTCACTCCCTTTCGGCTACCACACAAAAGCCACAAATGCCTTGACTTGGCAGAAATAGCACATAAATGAAGCTGTGCATACTTTCCATTCAGTGTTTGGAGTTGTTTCACTCTTTAGACTGTGCTGCCAGTCTGCTGAGCTTTGCTTACTGAATGAAGAAAATTTTTTTCTTTGACATCGTCCCAACAGAGGCAAACATAATCCTGTTTCTGCATGATTTATCAGACACAAACAAGGAAACCAGAGTTTCTTTAGTCATTCTTCTTTCTGTTGCTTTTTCTCAAAGATTAAGAATAGACATTTCTTTTTTATGTCTAACTCCTTTGTAACAACAACAGATAAATCAGTGTCTTGGACCAGTAAAATCTTCTCAGCTCCTTCATTCAAGCAAGCATTTCAGTTGGGTTTGTTGTCCAGATGGCCTCAGTTTAACTCTCTCTGGCTCTCTGAGCTGGTCACAACAACAAAGTGACTTGGTTTCATGCAGAGTGGACTTGTGTGCTCAACTGTATTAAGGCTGCAGTTCCTGCTCCGCTTTGTTGTTCTTCTGTTTGATCTCATTCCCACCTTTCATCATTTGCTTGCTGCATGGTGAGGAGTGCCATAAAGCTTGCTAGCTTGTTTCATCCATGAACCTAAAGCCAGTTTTGATTTAACTTTGGTATTTTAAGCATTACAAACTACTGTTTGTTAAGCACCACAACAAGGTGTTTGAAAGTTTTACTCTGTATCTTTTTGGATTGTTTTCACTTTTGTCCTCTTTTTATCACTTTTTGATAAATTCTGCATCATGAAGAATGTAGCTGTCTGTCTCTCTTTGTTAGATCTGTATCTGGTGTCTCTCTTAGCTGAATTACATGTGCTGGTAAATAATAAACAGATTGGCAGACAACTAACTTTCAAATCAGAAATAGGTAACAGGAAATGTGTTAGTAGAATAAACAGCCCCCCCTTTAATAGAATGTTTTACCATGTACCAAAGGTTGGACTTTTAAAGGAGCCTTTAGTTTAAAAGCTTGGGCTTTCTCAAAACAGCAAGAATAGAATTTAATAGATTTGCTTTACTGGACAAAATTGAGTGCACAAACAAAGAATTTGACTTCAGTTTTCAAGCACTCACAGTGTACAGACTTAAGTATCAATATATAAACATTAGGGGAAATAAAATAAGCATAAAGTAACAATATGTACATGTAAATGCAGCTATTTTTCACAAAGCAAGTAAAAAGAAGGTTTGATGTGAAAGTGCAAAAATTGGTATTTTGTTTTATGGTAGAACTACTCTGCCTGTAAGGTGTTCATTGCATTCATCAAAGAGAAGGCCTGGAGAAGGAAACTGTTTTGCTGGTTTTTGTAAACAGCCCTCTGCAGTAAAAGTCTCAACAGTTTGTGCCCAGGATGTGTATAGAATCTGCAGAAATGTTTTGGACTTGTAGTCCCTCCAGGACTTCACAGGGAAGGTTAATCCTGAAAATTCTCTCTGCAGACCTAATTGTTTGTTACAGTATTACTCTGTCCTGTTTGTGGATGAACCAAACCACACATTGATGGATGAACACAGGATTAACTGAAAAACTGCTGGGGAGAAGATGACCAGCAATTCCTGGCCAGTGACCAACAAGCTATAGTTTTCCCAAATTTACAGGTTAACTCCCCTTTTATGTGCAAAATTCCGGCAAGATTCCAGTGTTGTTATTTCTCTACATCCCCCAGGATGTATCTTGGCTTAATCTAGAGAAATTAAAATTGAATTCTCCTGATTGCCAGCAACATGCACTCATTTGCAGGCAAGGTGTGGACATCTAGACCTCTAAAGCTTTGGTGCTGGAAAAGAAGATTGGTCTGACAGCATCTGACGATTTAGCAGACCACCTCGATGGTGACATTTTTTTAAAATCTGACTTTCTTTGTGTCCAATTCAGTCCCGGACAGATTCAAAGTCAGAAACTACCAACAACATATAAAAAAACAGACCCACGAATCTTTCACTTCAAACACAGCTGGTGTGCTGGGATTTCCCCATGTGACTGATACTGCAGCTGTCACAAAGTAGACGCCTTCCCTCTGCTTCTTCTGCTGGGAAGACTGATCTGTCCAAGAGTTCTGGAAACTCTTCCTTGAAATTGCTTGATATTGTAAATCAACATCACACCATAGGCACTTTCGCTAAACTCCTGACAGAGCAATAGACTTTACCTATTCCTCTTGGTTTTAAAACCATTTTGCAAAACTTTAAACCCGGAGTACTGCAGAATTTGTTTTACTGTCTTTATTTCTTTCATGTTTGCTTTTGTGTTACTTTTATTAAATAAGTCATTAGAAAAAGACCTGATGGTAAATAATAAATAAATTGGAATAAATATATTCCATGATAATGTGTAATTAATATAATTAAATAAAATGTATTTTAATTTTGAAAAACATCCAGAATCTAACATTATGATATATGATTATGAGACTGATTATTTACATACATTAATACAGTTTAATGTAGTACATCAGCCGCCACACATTGTACTCTGTGAATGTTCCTTTTTCACCTAAGCCAGGTTGGATTGGTTATCTTCCCTTACAAAATAAAATAATTTACTCTTGTTCACTTGGTCTGATAATAACATTTGATTGTTCATCTCAAACATGAAAATGTGATTTAAAAGATTTAAAATAGAACAAATCTGTAATTGACAAATATTTTTTAACAGTTGATTCTTGTTTTTATCAATGTGTTAGCAATGTTATAAGGCAGGAAATAAACCTATCCTCCACAGACTTATAGGTTTTCTTTACCCACGCTCCAACATTGTACAGACTTTTACAAGCACTTTGCTGGGTGGGTCAAGTGTCGTCCTGCAGACAGACTGCCTCCTTGGTTGATGAATAAAAGGAAGAAAAAAAAAGAGCTCACTGGTTCTTTATGTTGGGAGTTTTTGGTCTCATATTGTTTAAAATGGACTCAATTGAGCTTTTTTTTCTTTTCTTTTTTACAATATGTACAATTGTAACCAGTTTTAAAAACTACAACGCCACATAATGGCCTTCTTTTTCTGAAATCAAATTTAAACAGTAATGCCTTTACCATACAACCACATCATTTGCTGGTGTTGGGCAATTACACTGTGGAGTAGAAGCATTTCTCATATTTCACTCCAGTAAATGGTTAATGTCTGTAGTTAGTTTATTTTTTATTTTTCCACAACATTTTTGCTCTTTGAGTTACCTCCATTCTCTTGATTCCCCCGACTCCACGGCCACCGTAGTATGATGCATCCACAGTGGGCCATCTCTTCTTTAGAAAATCATCTTCATCATCCTAAACATTGTTTTAGACAAACACTGTGCTTAAAATAAACTAAATTGCCACTTAAATGTGTAAATGAAATTAACAAGTAAAACCTACAGAGAGGTCGTCTATTACTGGAGGAGGTGGCTCATGAATAACCTGCAAAGCATTAAAAAAGTTTTTGGTGTCACTTAGTTTTAGCACATAACAAATATGAAGCAGTTGCCTAAGTGCAAAAACAATAACAGGTGTAACTTCTTTCAAATCCCTTCATTCCTAGCTATTTTCATACCACAGTGCAGCAGAGAGGCCAGAACCACCACAGCAGAGCAACGGTGAACAAGAGCAGCAGGATGAGCAACGCAATCCCCACTAAGGTCCCATCGGACTACAAAAAAGATCAGAATTTTTACTATGCACCGTTTTTAGTTATTAACAATCCTATCAAATTTTATATGGCCTTACATCATGGATACAGGTTATGGTACAAAATCAATGACCAAACAAGAGTAAAAGAGCCATCAATAAAAGATGGGGACAAATTCACATTTTAACAGATGTTTATTGTTAATTTCTAGCCATAAGATAATGAACATGATCAGATTTGTTCTTTTTATACTTACACAAGTGATGGCAGTAATTGTGACAGAGCTGGATATGAAGCTGAGGCCGTTATTCATACTGACATGGAGAGTGGCTGATCTGAAAAAGGGTAAGAGCGTAAGTTAAAGTACCTCCAGTCATAGATGGAATATAAGGCAACTGATTACAAGAAATCCACATAAGACTGAATGAACGTATTTGTGTGCTGTGTCTGTTATTGCATCTAATTATTTTGCTTTTGTGTCTACAGGAGGGTTAAATGTTGGAATGTCCAGATCCAATCCCAGGTATCATCTTTGTCTTTGTCCTGATCATCGGCAGGTATTGTGAATCTCTAAACCCAACTCCCAAACCATGTTGTTCATCTACTGTCTGTGAGTATGTCAACTGCACCCAAGTTAGCCTTTTCAAAGCTTTATCAAAATCCTGATCTGTTTTGTGTTCACAATTTGATAAACGGATTATTTTAGTGATTTAGCTAATGTGTATTTTTCATCCTTTATAATAACATTCATAGTGAAAGAGACTGTATTGCCTGCTGCAGCTCTCTGTCTGTCTGTGTCATGTGACCAGAGGTGTCAAAAGTATTCACATTCAAAACTCAAGTAGAAGTATAGATACTAGGGTTTAAAAAGACTTCTGTAGAAGTTGAAGTATCAAGTCAAGTTTTTTACTAAAGTAAAATTACTTGATTCAAAACTACTTAAAGTATAAAAGTAATGTATTTTAAAAAATTACATTAAAGAATAAAAGCTTAAGCCCCCCCCCCCCCCCCCAAAAAAAAAGAGAGGCCATAATTATTATAATTTTGTATAAAAATGTTAATTTTGAAACATTTGGGACACACTAGGCTACCTGTTTCAGCTGCATATATGCCCATTAAAATGTATTAATTTTAGTGCAAAGCAATTACATGACAGAACCATATCTGGACTACTGAGCATTAATAAGTATATATATATATATATATATATATATATATATATATATATATATATATATATATATATATATATATATATATATATATATATATATATATATATATATATATATATATATATAAATTAAGAATAGTATCACCAAAAGTCTTACAACCTCAGCACAGACAAGATTATACAGACCCCGGCAATCTCTAATGACCCCCTTGGGTCACGAACCTCATGTTGAGAACCACTGTTCTAGAGGCTCAATCTGCGCTGACGCACTGGAGACTGGAACTAAAAGCTCCACTTCAGCCAAAGTTTTGAAATCAGGGAACCGTTCTCTGATTCAAGTGATCAGAGGTTGGAAAGACTCTCTGAACCCAGCTTCATATCGCTTCAGCAGCAGAAAATGTCGGAGCATGCGCTCTTTCGCACGGGTGTTTGGCACGACACTGAGCTCTTTGAAGCGCATCTTTAATCAGCCGCACCGGTATCAGTCACGTTCCAAAACCTCCCGGTCTGACATGATGCTCAGATGGCTTCATGGAAATCTTATTATAAATTTATTGATTCAGTTACTTGTACTCCGCGCTTCAACTCAAACCTAAAAATGTCCGCGCGTCTGCACCAAATGGTCATGGGTGTGAATTATAATCTGTCAAAATGACAAGTGGCTTTCAGATTTTCCGTCACCATTGTAAAAAATAAAAAAACGGACTAATATGTGAAAATATTCGGTTAACGGGACCCCTGTGTGCACAATATGCAATGGATCGCATACAAGCAGGGTGTTCGAATGGTAAATGTTTAAAATTATGATCAAACCACTGTCAAATTCTATCCAGTTGGCGCATTTTTAGATCGTTTTTTTGTGTGTCTTCTTAATAAAAGACTTAATGAAGCAGGAGTAACGAGGCTATTTTTAAAATGTAAGGAGTAGAAAGTACAGATAATTGCGTGAAAATGTAAGAAGTAGAAGTAAAAAGTAGGCCCACAGATAATTACTTCAGTAAAATATAAATACCCAAAATTCCTACTTAAGTAAGGTAACGAAGTATTTGTACTTCGTTACTTGACACCTTTGCATGTGACCTACTCTGCCCTGTGCTCAGATATCCCCAGACACCCTCAGGGGATAGCTGTGCAGAAAGCTGCTGAAGCAGTTTTCATTAAACTTGTTGATGTTCGTGCAAAGCACCAATTTTATGAACTTAGTTTTGGGGGAATTTTTAACAACTGAAGCCGCACTAAATTGTTACAAGCAAAATATCTTATCAAAACAGAGAGAAAACATGTTAGCGTTAGCCGACCACTTCGACAACTGGTTCCAGATGAAAACACTGTCAACAGGCCATACTGTAAAAACAAATGATGTCAAGCATACATTGTTGGAACAATATGGTTTCTTTGTTGACATAGTCAACCCATATTGAAGCAGAAAGTTACATGCAGTGGGGCAAAAAAGTATTTAGTCAGCCACCAATTGTCCAAGTTCTCCCAGTTAAAAAGATGAGAGAGGGGTGTAATTTTCCATCTACCTCAACTATGAGAGACAAAATGAGAAAAAAATATCCAGAAGTTCACATGGTCTGATTTTTAAAGAATTTATTTGCAAATTATGGTGGAAAATAAGTATTTGGTCAATAACAAAAGTTCATCTCAATACTTTGTTATATACCCTTTGTTGGCAATGACAGAGGTCAAACTATTTCTGCATGTCTTGACAAGGTTTTCACACTGTTGCTGGTATTTTGGCCCATTCCTCCATGCAGATCTCCTCTAGAGCAGTGATGTTTTGGGGCTGTCGCTGGGCAACAAAGACTTTCAACTCCCTCCAAAGATTTTCTATGGGGTTGAGATCTGGAGACTGGCTAGGCCACTCCAGGACCTTGAATTGCTTCTTACGAAGCCACTCCTTCATTACCCGGGTGGTGTGTTTGGGATCATTGTCATGCTGAAAGACCCAGCTACGTTTCATCTTCAATGCCCTTGCTGATGGAAGGAGGTTTTCACTCAAAATCTCTTGATACATGGCCCCATTCATTCTTTCCTTTACACAGATCAGTCGCCCTGGTCCCTTTGCAGAAAAACACCCCCAAGGCATCATGTTTCCACCCCCATGCTTCACAGTAGGTATGGTGTTCTTTGGATGCAACTCAGCATTCTGTCTCCTCCAACAAATAGAGTTTTTATGGGAATATTATGGGAATACTCTTTTACCAAAACGTTTATAGTTGAGTAATACCTATGATGAAAATTACAGGCCTCTATCATCTTTGTAAGTGGGAGAACTAAAACAATTGGTGGCTGACTAAATACTTTTTTGCCCCACTGTATGTCCTGCAGAAGCGAATATAAACTATCTCACTGTAAAGAAAAATGGACCGGAGAGCTGACAGTGTCCAGAACATCATTGGTGAGCGAGTTAAATGGGACGCAATCACAATACTAATGTACAAACACTGGTAAAATGTAATGTGTTTCTAAAGCTACTAGGTTTTCAAGCATTTACATGGCTTTTCTTTCATAAACTGTCAGACTGGGACTTCATCTAACACATGGGTAAAAGGGAAAAAGGTCATAATCAGGACATCTGAGTTATTTTGCAAATTAAAGGATGATAAAGCCAGATGCCCTATACAGTAAACTTGTTCTTTTTCAGACATTAAGGGTTCTGCAAATACCCAAGCAAGAAATGTATTTCAAAAATATTTACTTTTATAAACAGGAATTAATGTTATCAGCCTCAATTTTGCCATTAATTCTTTCATTCTAAAAAACAACAACTAGATTTTGACTGAATTCATTTTATGTATACATCACCAATTCCCAAGAATGTCCTCCCAAGGCACTTTATAGAAAAGAAAACCTAAATCCAATTTCTATTCATAAATATATAGTCCATTCAATCCAATCATACAGACAGATTCAAAGTTAATTACGTAAATACAGGTTTTATCCTAGTTATACAATTATCCAGTCTAAGTCAGTTTATTATTCCTGTTGGTAAAATATTTTCTATCTAATGAAACCCAGCCAAGTCATGTGACTTTGTAGCAATCCCTCCTTCTGAATGAGCATGAAAAAAGGGAGAAGTTAGTCCATTGCATGGTGTTGTTAACTTTGCTGAGCAAGCATGAACAAAAATATGAACATATTTGTCTTGCTTTTTAAACATAAAAACAGTGATGTTTCAAATGGTTATTTTATTCTGTATTGGACAGATAAGCTTCTTGTATACATTATAACCACTTACGTTCCAAATTTTTCCAGAACTGGAGCTGGACACAAAAGATAAGTATCTCTCACCACCAAAGGCCTTTCCACTGTAGAAACAGAAAAGAAAAATGCTTTCAGGCACATATAAACTCAGCAAAAAAAGAAACATCCCTTTTTAAGGACTGTGTATTTCAACAATAATGTTGTAAAAATCCAAATAACTTTACAGATCTTCATTGTAAAGGGTTTAAACAATGTTTTCCATGCATGTTCAATTAAACATAATCAATTAATTAACATGCACCTGTGGAATGGTCGTTCAGACTTTAACAGCTTACAGAAAGTAGGCATTTAAGGTCACAATTCTAAAAACGTAGGACACTAAAGAGACTTGTCTACCGACTGTAAAAAAAACAACACCCAAACAAAGATGCCCAGGGTCCCTGCTCATCTGCGTGAACGTGCATTAGGCATGCTGCAGGGAGGCATGAGGACTGCTGATGTGGCTAAGGCAATAAATTGCCATGTCCGCACTGTGAGACGCCTAAGACAGCGCTACAGGAAAACAGGAAGGACAGCTGATCATCCTCGCAGTGGAAGACCACGTATAACAACACCTGCACAGGATCGCTACATCCGAATATCACACCTGCGTGACAGGTACAGAATGGCCACAACAACTGCCCGAGTCACACCAGGAACACACAATCCCTCCATCAGTGCCCAAACTGTCCGCAACAGGCTGAGAAAGCCTGGACTGAGGGCTTGTGGGCCTGTTGTAAGGCAGGTCCTTACCAGACATCACCAGCAACAACGCCGCCTATGGGCACAAACCCACCTTCGCTGGACCAGACAGGAGTGGCAAAAAGTGCTCTTCACTGATGAGTCACGGTTTTGTCTCACCAGGGGTGATGGACGGATTCGTGCTTATCGTCGAAGGAAGGTTACACCGAGGCCTGTACCCTGGAGCGGGATCGATTTGGAGGTGGCGGGTCCGTCATGGTCTGGGGCGGTATATCACATCACCATCGGACTGAGCTTGTTGTCATTGCAGGCAATCTCAATGCCTTGCAGTACAGGGAAGACATCCTCCTCCCTCATGTGGTACCCTTTATGCATGCTCATCCGGACACGATCCTCCAGCAGGACAATGCCACCAGCCATACTGCTCGTTCTGTGCGTGAGTTTCTGCATGACAGCAATGTCAGTGTTCTGCCATGGCCAGCGAAGAGCCCGGATCTCAATCCCATTGAGCACGTCTGGGACCTGTTGGATCGCAGGGTGAGGGCTAGGGCCATTCCCCCCAGAAATGTCCAGGAACTTGCAAGTGCCTTGGTGGAAGAGTGGGGTAACATCTCACAGCAAGAACTGACAAATCTGGTCCAGTCCATGAGGAGGAGATGCACTGCAGTACTTCAAGCAGCTGGTGGCCACACCAGATACTGACTGGTACTTTTGATTTTGAGCCTCCCTTCATTCAAGGACACATTATTCTATTTATGTTAGTCACATGTCTGTGAAACATTTTTAGTTTATGTCTTATGGTGTTGATTCTCTTAGTGTTCATAAAAATATTTACACACATTAAGTTTACTGAAAGTAAAAACAGTTAAAAGTCAGAGGACGTTTCTTTTTTTGCTGAGTTTATATTGAGAGCTTAAATCACAGGATGAGTCTGTGATAAAGAGGAAAAGTTCACTTCATATTTTTCTTCTTGTCTTGAAACATCAGAAGCTTCAAGCCTTGAAAAAAAGCTTTTTTTTTTGTTATTAAATTCCTGGACTTCCTGTTCTGATGGAAACTGAAGCAAACGGCAGAGGGTCTGTGGCTTATTTACCCTGGCTGAGTGAGTGTCTAGCGTGTGCGAAGAGCCCTGGTTGCTGATGAGCTCCACATTCCCCTGCAGACATCTGAGAAGTCCTGAGTGTTTTACCAGCCGATTCCAAGCAAAGAAAATGCTGCTGATGGTGACTAAAGAGGTAGGCGGCTGACGTTATAGCAGCCCACCAAGAATTTCTGGCTCCTACCCATCCATATGGTAGGATTCAAAATGTATTCAACACAGTGCGTCAAAGGCAGCAAAGTGCTTATTATGTAATGAGGATTAAGGCTTAGTATTGCCATTAAATGTAGCCAAATATTAGGGAGTTCACTGTTTAGTTTTAATGCTTCATCCTTAGTCTTTCCACATGTAGCTTGCTATTTATAGTGACAGTTGTCTTTTTTTCTAAAAATTAAATAAACATCTGGATGAAATTTCCAGATGTCTAGTTTGAATTCAAAACTTTTAAAAGGAAAGTAAATATAGTTTAAAAATTAGGTTCCTTGAGCCACATTTACAATCACTTAGATAAGGTGTCTTACTATAAAATCCTTCCTTAAGTTTTACAAGGCTTGGATTTTAGATGTTTGGACAGGTCAGAAGATATATTTTTTATTTTCATTACAAGGATGATGATTATTCCTTGGAGTGTTAGTAAAGCTTTGTTTTATTTGTGAATAACTAATTGCAAAGAGCAATTCTTGAAAAGAGTTTTCCAAAAACATATTTGCATATAGTTGTGATGATGTTAGGTGTTTATGTTTGAGTCTTAGTTAGTGCTTTTCCTTATTTCATCATTTTTAGTTCTGTTTAACTTCACTTTTATTAGGATGGTTTTCTTATCCACCTCTTTCAGTATTTATTCCCTTCTGTCCAGTTCTATTCCTTGTTCACCAGTCTTCTTATTTAGGATTTCTTCTCTCTTGTCTTTCCTTGTTTCTCTCTGTTTCCTCCTTGCCATTGCTCCTCTCTGTCCCAGCTGCTGATTGATTCCACCTGTGCTTTCCCTCTCACCTGCAACCACTAATTAGTCCCTGGTCTTCTCAATGTCACTTTCCACTTCTCCTCAGTATATTTAAGCTCTCTCTTCACTGCAATACTTTGCTGATCCGTCTGTCTTTCTCTGCCTTCCTTCATTGCTGTTTAACTTCACTCGCCATTCCTGCTCCCCAGCATTTGTCCTTTGTACTAAGTTCATCCATGTAAGTTCCATTTTTATCTGCATTAAAATCTACTCTTCATACAAAGTTCACTGCTTTTGGGTCCTCCTTGGATGAATTGTGCTCTGGTCAGATAAGACCAACATTTTAGGCCTACATGCAAAGTCCTAGGTTATTCAGAAAATGAACACACTTTATCCTGTGCACATCATCCACATGTTGAAATATGGCAGTGGTAGCTTCATGCTGTGGGGATGCTTTTCTTCTGCCGACACGGGTAAGCTGTTCAGAGAAGATGGAAAGGTAGATGGAGCTAAATACAGGGCAAAGCTGGAAGAAACCTATTTAGAGGCCACAAAAGACTTGAGACTGAGGTGGAGGTTCAACTTCCAAGAGGACAGCGACCCTAAAGATCTAACCAGGACTATGATGGGATATAATGGGATTTTTTCTTTTAAAATGTTTTGTTTGGTCCATCACATAAAATCTCAGGAGGATACAGTGAAGTTTGTTTCTGTATCTTTATTCCCTTAAATGTTAAGGGACTATGGCATCTTTTGCGAGACACTGTAGCAACAACTGTGCTGGGATAAAACCAACCCCATTACAAATTAGTATAAAGTACAAATAAATGTTAAACAGTTATTTAAAACAAAATGAGAAGAAAGGAGTGATAATTCAAGATTTTCATGTTTAGGATCTGCTGTGATTGATGTTGCTTGTACAAGGACTGTTAGTAGTGAAAAAATGGCTTGCAAATTATGTAATGTGGCTATCCCAGAGAGAGCTAATAAAAATTAAAGATGAAAAGAGTGCAAGACCTTTCAGGTTTGGGGATGGAAAGATTGAGCAATCTACAAGAAAATGTTCATAGTTTCATAGAGTTCCGTAGTTACTGCAGGAAGATTATTGCTGTTTTCTACCATTTTGTTTATTAGCTTATCAAGTACTTATTTTTAATGTTTTTTTACAATAAAATTATTTATAGTGATACTGAAATAAGTGTGTCTAAATCCTAAAGAAATGCAGGACTTACTGAGAGTAACTGTATCATTGATGCGGAAGCTGCAGAGGACTTTCTGCACATCTCTGGCGTGATGGAAACCATTTCCCCTGACAGACACCTGAAAGTTTTCTGAAGGGACATTGCATATTAGAAATATTTTTCTAATAGAAAAACTAGCCACTGTGAAAAGATTTGAGTAATACATCTATGTTTTAAGGTAATACAGCAGGCTTGAGCTGATGGATCAAGTGCATTTTTTACCTCCTTCACAGATACTGGAGGGCTCTACGGCCAGGATCTCAATGCAGGATCTCTTCAAGATCTAAAAGAGAAGTTAATCACATCACAAAGACTGAACTATGCTTTTATATGGTTTAATCAGGATATGCAAATATCTGTGTGTGGCATACTGAGTCAATGACTCCTTGCAGAGCTTGAAATCCATCATTCACAGGGAAGACATGGTCCTTACTGTCAGCTATGGTGGAAAGCTGTCAGTTAAAGAAGCAGATAGTTTAAGTCCATGTTTATTTGAACAATTAATTGATCCATAGATTAGCTGACAGACAGAAGTCACCTGTGTTTCATTGAAGTCTTTCACCCCCACACAGTATACAGTGGCACCGAGTTGCCGTGCTCTGCCAGCCTAATGGATAAAGGAGACAAAGTCTAATTTGGCAAAATGATAAGTTTAGAGAAAAAGAAGAAACACCCTTCTTCTCAACTTGGAGTCATTTAACTTACCTCTCTTTGTGCCAGGTCAAACTGATTCTCTCTCAGCTCTCCATCTGTCAGGGCAATGATAACACTAGCTGTCCGGTAGCCTGAAGTAGTAGAAATCAAGACTTTATTCTACCCCAATATGAAATGTAACTAAAGTGTAGTTTTCAGTATAAAGAATCACATTCTTTATATCATGGGGAAAAATATCCATTCTAAAGGTGTGCTCACCATACCCAGTGCCATAGTATATTTGCTCACTTGCCTGAAAGGAAATGATGTGAAGTTAGAACTTTGTGTCTGAGTTGATTTTTCCATTGATTTAACAGATTTATCAAGTGATTTACCCTTTGAAAGCCTTTGTCCATGAAGGTGTCTCCGCCTGGGTGCACCATACGCAGCTCCTCCAGTCCCGCTCGGATTTGCTCTCTGATCAGGAAACAAGAAAACACACAAAAAAATGCTGAAAATAAAAACCAAAACCAGAAACATAAAGCAGAGGTTTGTTCTGTGGCCCACCTGTCCTCTGTAAGTGGCATGAGGATCCGCCCCTCAGTGGAAAACACAATGAAAGACATCCGGAGTTGAGGACTATATATATAGAATAAAGAAAATAAATGGTATAAGGCAATTGTCCTATTTAACTTGCAACCTGCTGTAATGTTTTCTTTTTGATGGAATTTCTGCACAAACCTGATGAACTTGTGGGCGAGATGATCCACAAAATAATAGATCTCGTTCCAGTAATGCTGCACACTGCCAGACCTGAGTCACACAGATAGTTCAAAGCAATTAAAAATCTAGTAAAATGCTGGAGGATTTTGTATACAAAACATTTTAAGAGTTGCATATGATATTTTTTAAAGATGGCAAGTTGATTGAGGCACAAAAAGGTTAAATATTCCAATTAGGTTGATTGTTGAGGCTGTTCTATCGAGAGTTGATAATTTATACATTATCATGCCACTGCACTAGAATTTGTGCTTTTGCAGCATTGATCATTTCATAAAGGTGCTAAAAAAGCCATCTACCACAGGATGATATTTGAAGTTGAATTTGGAGGAAAGATAGAGCTAGGTGTCATGTGCATAGCACTTGAAATTAACTCAGGATTTATGGAAAATCTGAACAAGAGGGAAAATGATAAATTGTAGAGGCCCCAGGGTAGGAAATTGGGAAACACTGCAAGCAGTTCAGAATCAGCTGCAAACTGAGTGTTGATTTTATTAATTTTTTTACAAGCCTTGTCTCTGGGGAATGGAGGAGGCATAAACCAGATTTGACCAGGTTTTCCAAATAGATCATTGTTTAAAAGATGAGCATGGACCTGGGATGCAACTATTTTTACAAGAAGTTTGAACTTCAGCATTTTACATAGATTTGATTGAAAGAAATGGGAGCAAATATCTTAATGATGGACTGCTCGTACCTGAAGTCCCTTTGCTGTGGGAGTCTTTATAAGTCTGAATGGGTCTTAGTTCATGGTTAAAGAAAATCCAAACCACATTTCTCTTAAAATGTACTAAAAAGTATTGGGATGAAAATAAGCTAAAATAAAAGTCAAAATTCTTTAAGAAGGCCTGGAGAGCTAGTGATTAAGATTGAAAAATACAAGAAATTCTTGGTTCTTGGATGCAAAATGTAGATAAATTATAAAATTACGTCACTCATTTGCACAGCTTTATTTGGAAACCTCTGTGCGAGCTACAAAGAGCAAAATTCATAACAAAACCAACACAAACAAAACTAGTAATTGAAACCAGAACGGCAAGGTGATCCAAGTTATTACTTTTTTACTCTTCATAAAGAACAGCAAGAACATTTGGCACACTGTCTAACAAGCTGAACAACTATGTTTCTATTTCTGTATGTATATAATAAAAAAAAACCCGACATAATTTGTTAGACTTTCCTTGCTACTTTCACAAAAACATAGCAAACTAAAAACAGTGTCTTAAGATTTTAGCTGGTGTTCTCTTCTGGTCCTGACTTTTATGGCAGGTGCATCTAAAAAAACAAATTAACAAAAAAATGCAGGCTTTTAGCTTGACGTCAATAATTAAGTGGAAATATGGAGCTCAAACGGGCTCCTGCGCCTACACTGAGCAGATTCTTGTCCTTATGTTTTCATTTATCCAGAGATGTGAGTCTAAGCGTAGGGACACCGCCATAAACCAGGGATCTTTGGAACATCTGGCTCTAATGGTGCAAGGGTTCTGCTACCCAAAGCACAGAGAGGAACTGTTGCTGCTCCTGTCAGCAAAATATGACTGCAGTTTGACAACGCAAATCCCTGAAGTGCATTTTATTGTCTAAGATAAAAAAATGCTTTCTATGGTAAATCCAGAGATTTGTGAACCAGAACATGTGACACATGATCTGTTCTGAAGATTCATGCTATCCGCATGACAGTTTAATTGCCCGTGTTATTTAACCCTCATGCATCATGTTTTTAAAGAAAGTAGAAATATGGTGCTGCTTTTCATTAGTAATTTGGCAGAGCACGGGTTTCGTTACTAAAATATTAGTCGATTAAGGGGCTGTATTCAGCATGGTGAAAAATATATTTTTCAAGGCATTCAGATATATTTTCAGTTTTGTTGGGCTATATACTGTGGAAATAAAAGCTTTCAAGGCAAACCATAAACTTGTAAAATTGTACTTTTGCATTGCATTCTGATATTTCAGACATTATTTCACAGTTTAGCTGAAACTACCCTTTTTAACTGACAATACAGAAAAACAACTGGAAACAGCAGGCTAGTAAGTTGGTAAGATTGGTTACTGTATTACTGCGTTGCTGTAATCTAAGGCTTTTCCAAGTATTGTTGCTAATGATAGAAATTATAGCATAGTGTATGCTGGAAACAATAAATACTTTATAAATTGCAAGAGTATCCAGTATGTACTGTTAAAGTATCAAGAAAGTTCCAACCTCTAAGTTATAGATAAAAACCTAGTACATTGTGCAAACAATACCAGCAAGTTTCACAAACGTAGCTTAAAAAAATGGTCCACACAAGTAGAAGCAGTATAAGGACATGCTACCAAATTGTTCACATATGTCCACACTGTTCACTTATTGCAGTCACAAATTCTGTTCATTTATGTCTTTCTGAACTCTATCTGAACTATCCACAGTTCCTATATAGACGTGACCAAAAATAATTGGAAGCTGTAGCTCATTATAGCACCTGGGGAACAACTTTTGGACCTGTGACATCAAAGTGAACTGTTATGATTCATGCGCAGTACCTCTCTTGAGATTATGCAAAAGTAGAAGCACTCACTTGTCTAGAACAAAGTAGAGATCAAATCCTCCATAGCAGGACGACCCTTCTTCATAAATCTGAGCCATGCCGCTGACCACCAGGACTGCAACCAGTATTCCCAGTTCCACACGCAGCATGGCTTGCCCATACCAGGACTGGGACATCATTCCAAATTTAAGACAGGCTTCAGCCTGGATAAGAGTAAAAACAAATATTCTTCAGCCTAAAATATTCCTTGTTTAAAGTGCTTCAATGTGGACAGGCATCCTGGGAAGACTGATCTCCAAAGCATAAAGTTCTCCTCTGATTTAGACTCCCATCTCTGCAACAGCAGATGCATGCTGGCAGAGGAGGATGGAAACTGCTGGGACTGGGTCTCTGGCTCCCTCTTTCTTCCATTTTGCACCATAGGTTTGTACAAAAACAGAAAACACACATTAAATGAGAGATTATTTACTACTACTATAATCTGATAATTGTGAATTGACCTATAGCTTTTCACTCCCTTTCCTTTTTGTGCATTTCTTTGTTTTTTCAGTTCTTTAGAATGTGATTTTGTGCCTTATCCATTAGCACATCTGAAAACAGCCACCAGGAGAACTGCTGAACAATAACAGTGAAGTGCTAAACAATGCACAAATCAGCATTAAATGGTTTATTAGAAAACAGGAGTTAAAACTCATTCCTCAAGAGAACCTGATGTAATTGTATGTTTGTTGTGAAAGTCATAATCAGTATGCAGTTAACAACCTTTAAATATCCAGTACTGGTGCAGCTTGACCCTTTGCATAAATGGCTATCACCAAATACTCTAGCTTCCTTCCACAGTCTAAAATCCTGAACTTTTACTGGTAATCTTTGGCTGACTTAAGGAGTGTGCACCCTCTATTCATTTAGTGATTCTTCAAAAAAGGAAAGGCAATAAAGCACATTGCCTAAGAAAGGCAGATTTGTGTTCAATTTCAATTCAGTTTATTTATATAGCGCCAATTCACAACAGATGTCATCTCAAGGCACTTAACAAGAAGTCATTTCAATACATTTATACAAACATTCCAATCAGTTAAAAAGTTTCTTATTTAAGGAATCCCAGCAGATTACGTCAGTCATTGGCATGAGGTTGGGCCCCGTTGATGCAGACTTTCCAACCACAGCAATCCTTCAGCAATCCCTCATACTGAGCAAGCATGTAGCAACAGTGGAGAGGAAAAACTCCCCCTTAACAGGAAGAAACCTCCAACAGAACCAGGCTCAGTAGGAGCGGCCATCTGCCACGACCGTCTGGGGGTTTGAGAAGACAGAGCAGAAACACAGAAGGAACAGAAGATCTGATATAAAAAGAACTTTCTATGTTACAGAAAGTAAAAAGTTGATAACAGGACACAGTGGATGTTCAGTTACTGGGAGGATCATCCCAGTTGATGCCCCCCGTCCAACAGGGCATTGCAGCCAAGCAGGATACCAGACCAGGTGTAGCTTCTATGGAGAGAAAAACACTGAGAGAAAACAAAGTTAACAGTCGAAATAACAGAATGTACTGTAATACAACTGGAGAGTCATAGGAGAAAAGGAAGTAGCAGAGTGAAGAAAATTGGTAAGTCTGTCCTCCAGCAGTCTAAGCCTATAGCAGCATAACTACAGAGATAGCTCAGGATGACCTTAGCCACTCTTACTATAAGCTTTATCAAAAAGGAAGGTTTTAAGTCTGGCCTTAAAAGTAAACAGAGTGTCTGCCTCACGGACTAAAACTGGGAGCTGGTTCCACAGGAGATGTGCCTGATAGCTAAAAGATCTGGCTCCCATTCTACTTTTAGAAATCCTAGAAACTACAAGTAAACCTGCAGTCTGAGAGTGAAGTGCTCTGTTAGGAACATAAGGAACAATTAGATCTCTGATGTATGATGGAGCTTGATTATTAAGGGCTTTGTATGTAAGAAGGATCTTAAATTATATTCTGGATTTAACAGGGAGGCACTGAAGGAAAGCTAAAACAGGAGAAATGTGATCTCTCTTTTTAATATTCATCAGAACTCTTGCTGCCGCATTTTGGATCAACTGAAGGCTTTTAATGGCATTTTGTGGACTACCTGATAGTAAAGAATTACAGTAGTCCAGCCTTGAGGTAACAAATGCATGGACTAGTTTCTCAGCATCACTCCTGGACAAGATGTTTCTAATTTTAGCAATATTCCGGAGGTGAAAGAAAGAAATCCTAGAAACCTGTTTAATATGGGATTTAAATGTCAAGTCTCGGTGAAAAATAACGCCGAGGTTCTTTACGTTATTACTGGGGGCCAATGTAATGCCATCCAGATGAAGTGATTGACTAATCAGTTTCTGTTTAAGAACTTCTGGTCCAAAGACAGCAACTTCTGTTTTGTCAGAATTTAAAAGCAAAAAGTTTAGGGTCATCCATGTTTTTATGTCTTCCAGACATGCCTGTAATCTACCTAACTGACTGGGTTCATCAGGATTTATGGATAAATATAGTTGTGTTGATTTTCATATGTCAGGAAATGGCTTCAAGAAAATAGCTACTCACATAAAATTATCCATATGTACACCCAGTAATTGTTAAGTTGCATCTATCTTGTTGCAGAAGTCTCGGTTGTGATGGAATTGGGCGGCGGGAACAGAACAACTGTGGGGAGGTGACATTGCTGGTGAGCAGGTTGTTGATCTTGTTACTGGCGACCATTAAAGTGTGGATTCTAACATCAGAAGTGATTATTGAGTTAACATTGGTAGCAGAGGGAGGCTGCTGCTGGGAATTACAAAGTTCCTCCACCATTTGATTAGAAGACATTTCACAAAAGTTAGAAAAATGAGACTAAAATCTGGAGACTCGTTACAGACTTGGATAAAAAGAAGCCGGCTCTGGTGGTTACCCTGTCGCTATCAGGAAGAGCGAGGGAAAGCAAGCTGGAAATCGCTGCAGGAGATCTTAACTCTGATACGGGAATGACTGTCTTTCTGACCAAGGAGTCAGAAGTCAGTGTTTTTGAAAGAAGAAAAAGGTTGACAGTACGAAGCTTACACTGAGTTTGACTGAATCAACAGACAGAGCAGCATGTCCATGATGGATTACATTATTGAATTTGAACGGCAATCCAACAATTTATCTAAGTCTAAAATGAAACTGCCAGATGCTGTGTTATCATTTCAGCTATTTGACACAACAGGGCAAAACGTTAAAGACAAGCAGCTAGCTCCTACCGCCTGTTCCACAGTCTCTTTTGATAGCATGAAATAGTCCTTGAAAAGAATTTTTGGCGATAACGTCTATCCACCACAACAGGGCGACTCTGCCTTCCAAATCCACAGGCAAGCATGAACTGAGTTCAAACTCAGAGCATGGCCCAAGAACGGCTGCAGGGAGTAATTGTACTTGACAAATACAGCAGAAGAACTAAATGTGGAATATGTCAAAGCACTTATCACTGGGCAAAAGACTGTCCTAACAAAAGAGAACACGTGAAGCTTACAAATGTTGAGGGGTCAAAAAATGATGTTGAACAATGTAATATCACTCTGTTTTCCAACGAATCTCCCTCTGATGGACAGGTCTTCATGGTGGAAGCTTTAGGATCTGCTGTGATTGATATTGCTTGTACAAGGACTGTTAGTAGTGAAAAAATGGCTTGCAAATTATGTAAGTGGGCTATCCCAGAGAGAGCTAATAAAAATTAAAGATGAAAAGAGTGCACAACCTTTTAGGTTTGGGGATGGAAAGATTGTGCAATCTACAAGAGAAATGAAACCAGATGCAAAATAGAGACAGAAGTGTTTCCAGCTGATATACCAATGCTTTTAAGCAAAACTTAATTGAAGAGAGCAAGTCCTGTTTTTGATATTGCTCAAGACAAGGCAACAATGTTTGACCAACCTGTAAAACTCGAACTGACATAATCTGGTCATTATTGTGTAAACTTGAGAAATTAATGAAACTTAAGTGAAAGCCAGTTGGAAAAAAATGCGACAACAAATGATGAGGATGAAATTCTCATTGTGACAAAAATCATGACAACAAAGGAGATAAAAGCCATACTGCTGAACCTACATAAACAATTTGGACATGCATCAGTTGACAGACTGCAAAAACTCCTGCTATGCTCTGGCAACAGTAATGATGAAAGCATTACAATCCTGAAGGATATTGTAAAAACTCTGAAATATGCATCCGATACAGTAAACCCAAACCTGCAGTGGGTTTACCCATGGCTTCAACATATAATGAAACTGTAACTATGGACCTGCATGAGCTTGAGCCAGGACTCTGGTATCTACAGTACATGTTATCGACCATTTCACAAGGTTCAGAGGCGGGAGTATTATCACAACAAGACCCAAAGAGATAGTAAAGCACTTTATTCACTGCTGGATAAGCATTCATGGACCACCACACAGATTTTTCAGTGACAATGGAGGTGAATTTGGTGAATTTAATGATGAAGGAATCAGAGATTTGGCTGAACATTTGAACATTGAGGTTAAAACCACTGCAGGATATAGTCCATGGAGCAATTGCCTCCTGGAAAGATACAATCAAATCCTTTCTGAACCGTTACTTAAAGTAAAGAGAGACAACAAATGTTACTGGAAAATGGCTCTGGATTGGGCTTTGATGGCTAAGAACTGCATGCACAAATGTCTCAGCTACAGCCCCTATCAACTTGTCATTGGACAAAAACCAAACCGCCCTTCAGTCCTCATTGATAGACCCTAGCATTAGAAACTGATGTCAGTACATAGATGGCTCAGCACACTGCAACACTGCATACCATGAGACAAAGTCTATTACAAAATAATTGACTGCCATTAATGGAAAGGTCCAGGTGTGAGTTTTGGCCAAGATGGTGTAGTAATATTTTTCAGGCATGGTGGAACATATGTCAGAGTACACAAGTCTAAGCTAAGAAAAGTGAAGGAAGCACAGGAGAAACTGGAAGAAACTGAAAGAGAAAAAACAGATAATACATATGAAAATCTTTTCAAGACACCAGCAGCGGTACGTGATGAGGAACAAAACCACTTTGAAAGTCAACATGAGGAGATGGTATCAACAAGAGATTAACCACATGGTGCTGCAGAAAACGGTGACTCCTATGATTCAGTACAACCTGGAGAGGATTATCTCCCACTGACACACTCAATAACACTCAGTGAAGGACTGAAATCGAAAGCTGGACAAGTAGTTAAATACACAGACAAGGAAACAGGTAAAAATATACTAGAAAAATTACTAGCCGAGCAGGAAAGGCCAGTGGGAAACACAGAAACTGGTACAATCAGTGGCGGCTGGCCAATAGAGGGCCCAAGGGCGCCGCCCCACCACTCACCACTTGCTATATTACCTTGAATAAAACGTTTTAAAAAATGTATAATAATATACAAATATTTCAAAATATATGTGCGTTTCTTTCAGATGTGCAAGATAAATATTTTATAGTTCATGGTGAGTTGAGTTGTGCTCATAGACTGTAACGGTTGTGCTCATCGGCGTTGTCTGACTGAGGACGTATTTCCGCCTTGGGGCGCAAAAATCTTTGCCCATAGACTCTCGTTAAAAGTTGTACATGCGCAGTGGCTCCTCTTCTCTCTTGGAGATAGAGATAGGACGATTTGGGGCGCAGCGTACCTGCGGCCCGAGGGGGCGTGTTTTACAAATCGCCACCCTCCCGCCGTGGGGCTGACGTCTGTCATACAGTGCAGCTGATTGACAGGTTGCAAGCGACTTTGTCGCTATTTCTAACGACTTTTCAGACCCCCTTAACGACTTTTTTTTTCTATAAAGCGCTTAGCGACAAATCTAGCGACATTTCTGACCACGCTTAGCTACTTTGTGTGAAGCTTTGTCACCGATATTTCCTGCAGTTTAGAGACCCAGCTTGCGCCTTGCCGACAGGAAATGATCTGCCCATGTGTATGCTGCATGACAGTATGTCCACTGACCAATCATAAACCTTTTTTCGGTTCATCTCATCCACTCACAAACGAAGTTGTTTTGTACTTAATGTTATTTCAAAAGTAAAAAATAAATCTGCATGTATATAAGACCGATCTTTCAACAGGAATTAAGGCAGAAGCTTGTCTGTACTACGCTGAATCGCACACCTTTGGTGCATTCAAGGAACGTTCCAAATGTATGGTGAGTTCAAAAACGTAAGACATTTAAGACTTATGACAAAAACCCCCCACTGAAAATAATACCATAAGCAATAAACATTTGATGCATGCTAAATATGCCCTACTTATTTTTACAAAATACTAAAAAACAGCTATATTCTCTATTAATTTCGTCTTCTTCAGATATCTCAGCAAATGTATTTTTTTTTTCAGAACTTTACATTTTGTTTAAAGGGTGTTGGATGTCCAGTTGCAATTTGATATCTTGTAAATTTTGTACCAGTTTTCTCAACAGTTTACTTCAGGCAAAATAATATAACATGTTCCACAGTCTTCTTGAAGACAAAATATAACATTGGAAATTAAAAGTAAAAGTAGCAAATTAGCATGAAACACACATTATACATGATGCACAATAAAGCAAGAGAAAGATCAATAGAGCAAGAAAGCATGAACACATTTCATACATATGACATCAATCATTTACTTGAAGGCAATTCTAAACAGATGGGTTTTTAGTCACAATTTAAAGCAGTTCAGTGTTTCAGCAGCTCTGCACTCGTCAGGAAGTCTGTTCCAGATAAGGGGAGCATAGAAACTGAAAGCTGCTTCTCCATGTTTGGTTCTGAGTCTAGGGATGTTTAGTAGGCTAGAGTTGGAGGACCTGAGTGGTCTTGGTGGTTGGTACTGTGACAACAGGTCTTCAACATATTTTGGTGCTAAGCCATGTAATGAAGCACTTTTTAGAAAAGGCAAAGAAGCATGAGCAACACTACATTACATTGTAATGTTGCTTTTGTTATTTTCTTTAATGTAAATAAATACATTGTTGTGATTCCTCAGTACATTTTCACTTACTGCTGGTATATATCTAGCCATCATAGTCATAGACCCCCTGGAGAAAATTCCACCAGCCGCCACTGGGTACAACCTTGAACAGTGAGCCAGAGGAAAATACAGGATCCACAAGGTCAGCTGATATTGGACAAGTGAACAACCTTGAAGTGGTTGAAAATGTAAAGTCATACACTGACAGAGATAAAATACTGGTGGTGAATGAGGATATTTTCTTACATGCCAAACAAACTTAACTTGACAACTGGAAAAGAACAATGTATTTGAAGAGGTGAAAGATGAAGGTCAGAAATGCATTTCAACGAGGTGGGTGTGCACACTCAAGAAGACACAGATGGGCATTGAACCCAGAGCTAGACTGGTTGCCAGAGGCTTTGAATAAATAAACACTGAAGAACTTCCTAAAGACTCACCCACTTGTTCTTATGAATCTCGGAATATGGTCATAGCCATCAAATGTCAAAATAAATGGAAAATGAGCTCTATGGATATCAAAGCAGCCTTTTTACAATGCAAAGATTTAAGCAGAGGTGTATATATCTGTCCACCTCAAGAGGCAAAGAGAAAAGAAATCATATGGAAGTTAAATAAATGTGTCTATGGTTTGGCAGGTGCTTCCTTGTTCTGGTACAACAAGGTAATGGAAAACATGATGAAGCAGGGGGGCACTGTGTCAAAAGTTGATCCAGCTGTGTTCTACCAGCTAGATGATTCCTGTAAGGTGACAGGAGTCCTTGCATGTCATGTCGATGACTTTGCATGGGGTGATTCGGACAAGTTCTCTTCAGCTGTTCTCCCCAAACTTAAAGCTGCTGTTTCAAGTCGGACGAGAAGAACATCACACATGATGTCAGTTCTGCTCTGTGTATTGTGTTAATGTTTTTAAGTGTATGTATGATCTTCGATTGGTTGCACTTGAAACTGAATTTCCCCACAAAGATATAAATTATATCTATTAAAGTACATCTTATCTTATCTCTCAGATGGAGGTAAACAATATGAACATTTTATGATGCTGATGGGAGAAGATGGCAAATTTTTACACATTTGTTGGCAGTCTAAACAGATCAGGAGAGTGGTACGGAGCACATTAGCCGGAGAAACTTTAACACTTGCAGATGGGATTGATGGTGCCGTCTTTTTAGCTACACTTTATTCAGAGCTTATCGCTGGTGAAGGCACGCACAACATCCTGTCCATTATCTGTAACGGACAGCCATTCCCTCTTCGATGCTGTCAAATCTACAAAATCTGTAACTGAAAAGAGGCTTCGGCTTGATATGAGCAGCATCAAAAAACTTATGAACCCAGGGACAGTTCAGGAAATCATATAGACATCTACTAAAAAGCAGCTTGCCAACTGCTTAACAAAAGTGGGAGCATCTTCACTTGGACTGCTGAAAGCCCTTGGTAAAGAGGACTGGGAATTTAAAGACTACACAAAAAAACAAAAATCACTCTACATGAAAGAGGGGACATTGTTAAAGGCAGGGTATACGATTGTGGGAGCGCTCCTTGAGAGGGAGTTATTGAAAAATAAGTCCCACCCCTTGCTTCATGCTCTCCCACTAAGCCTGTTTACAGGCTAGAACAAGCGTTGTGTGCACACGAAGGAGACGCGCAGAGGGGGAGGTGCTGGAGCACGGAAGCTTTGCTTACAAGCTTATTATCTTAGACGGACCGTGGAAGTTGATTGATGAGGTTTTTCCAGGGTTTCTCACCTTGGAAAGAATGAAAATTACTGTCAAGTTTAAGAACTCCTAACTTATAGGTTGCCACTGGTATATGAAGAGCATTTTTGCAGTTTTAAAAAGTGTTTTAAAATGAAATCGTGTACCCTGCCTTTAAATTGCATCTTTCTTATTGCACAAGCATAAGTTGTGAGGGAATTGGGAGACAGGAATAGAACAACTGTAGGGCGGTGAGGTTGCTGGTGAGTGTACAAAATCCCCTGCTATTTGTAAGAAGTGGACACATCCTACCAACAATCTGTCTGTAGGGCAGGTTGTCCTCGTAGTGGATCCCCAACTACCTAGAGCCATGTGGCCCATCGGATAGGTGAGCAAAGTGCATCCCAGCAAGGACGGATGCATACGGGCCGCAGAAGTGGACATCAAGGGGAAGACCTACCTGCGCCCGGTTCCCAAACTCATCGCCCTTCCTGAGGTCCCAAAGGACTAAGGTGTAACCAGGGTGCGTGCACCCTGGGTTTACCCAATAGCAGGGCCTTTATGTTTTTTTGTTCAAATTTAGTAGTAAATTTGGGGGCGGCTGTACAAAATTCCGTGCTATTTGTAATAAGACGCTATAGCTTTAAGAACTGATCACGTGCTCAATGCATGCAATACAGCCTGTTTACTGTCAACGGCCTGTGTACTCTATAATTATTTTTGTTAAGGCCAATCTGAGTGTTACAGTACCATGCTAATTCTGTTACTTGAATATTAGCAGGTGATTTTTGATATTACTATAGCAGCATTAGCAGTTGCAAGATAGCAAGTTATGCTATTATTGGCAATGTTTCATAGTCGGACTCAGAGCCATTGACTATGTAGCTACTGCCACCTTGCGGTAAAATATAGTATAGGTTGCTGTTAATTGCAGTTGAGTTAATCTGATGCACCTTGCTGATTATATTTACGTTTTATCCTTTATTTCTGTATCTTAAGAAACCACACTCACAATCACTTAAACAAACATGTGCACAAGACTGTACATGCATTCAACATTTAATCCATAAAATACCACTGTTATGTATTATACAACTCCATGTACAAATTTCAATAAAACTCAAATGGAACATTCTGGTAGTACTCTCCATTCTTTCTGACCGAAGAATTAGTCCAGTTTATGTAGGATCAGCAACAACAATATATAATTCCCTACAAAATTGGTCCTTCGAGCTGGAGACTACTTCTACTGCGACATGGCTGCTTCACAGGATTTCCAGGACGATGCACATCTGCCTGTCCCTTGCTCCACTCGCGTGCGCCACCCGCCAGCCTACCTAGAGGACTATGTGCTTAATCCCCCACTGCCGCCAATTCACTCCACCATCGCGGTATAATGTCTTCATACCCAGCAGAGGCATACGCAGGCCATACATCCACTCAGCAGCAGAGGCTGTCAATGCCTTATGGAGCCACTTACCCCACTTACCAAGATCTGGCCTTACTGGACCATCTTGAGGAGCGATGGAGGGATTTGATCAGAGAGATGAAAGAGCTCCAGTTGGTTATGGAGGATGCTAGACAGCTGTCTCACCTATCAGCCCCTCTCCATTCATCAACTCCACATACACCCTCTGCATCTCACTACCGACAACAGAGTGGAAGCCTTCCTCCACGCCCTTATATCTATTCAGCAGCCACGGACGCACAACCAAGGGCACATGTATATAATACAGGGTCACCTTTTCAGCCGTCATGGCCTGAACCTCCACAGCATACCTATGCGCAGCATCCACCACCTACTCAACCAACAACACTACTAGTCCCACAAGCCACATTAACTCCCAGGCCTGCGTCGCCCTTAGCTTCAGTGCAGCCACTGCTCACTCTTTCTGAACCAACAACTAACCCTCCTGCTGAGCCTGAACCGGCAGAGCCCCTACCATCAGGACTGCCAGCCAGCATCCAGTCATCACCAAGCCAACAGTCAACACCCGGGCAGCAACCAGCATTAGAGCAGATCACCTCAGTACTGGCAGCGCCCCCCTCACAGTCTTAGCCACTTCAGGAGGCCCATTCGACTCCAGCATGGCCAGCATCAGGGCCAAAACAGCCAGTGCCAGTTCCAGGAATGCCCATGCCCTCACTGCCTGTTTGTCCTCCATTACCAGGAGGGCCACCACCAGCACATCAGGGGCCACCTGCTCAGCTGACACCGCCACAGTATCCACAGCAGCATGTACAGCTACCTCAAGCAGTACCACGAGGACCTGTGGCTTACCCATCGCGTCCAACACTACCTGCTCAGAACTTTCGGACCACGCAGCCAGGGGTCGCATACATTCCATGTTGACAGAGTAACCATCACACTTATCAGAATTATGCCCCCACTGCCAACGAGCATCAACCTGGGAGGCCCCCAGCTAATCAACCTAATCAGTACACTCATCAGGGTCACATGGTCGCAGCTCCAAGCCTAATGGAGATGGCCATAGCCTCATCATACGGGATTCCCAAACCCAAGCTGGCAGCTTTCTCATCTGGAAAGGAAAGTGATTTGTTCGTGCTGAAGAAAGGCTTGGAAACGGTCTTTGGCCCCCACCAGCATTTAACAGAGGACCATAAGTTTCAAGTCCTTTTGGACCTGCTGAAGCTGCCTACTGCTTACCAGCTGACGAAGCAATACATAAATAGCACACAGCCATACGCAGAAGCCATGAGAGCTCTCGATCAGAAGTATGGGCAACGCCGGTCTCTCATTCAGAGTGAACTGAAATCCCTGCTGCAAACACCTGCCGTCCGAATAGGTGACGCTCAAGTATTTGAAGATTTCAGCACGGCTGTTGGGTCACTGGTGGGTATGCTGAACTCAACTGATGGGCCATCCAGATGGGAGCTCTATTGTGGTTCACACGTAGACACGCTACTCACCAAACTCCCACCAAGCTACAGAGACTCCTTTGTAGAACATTGCTTGAAACGGCAAATCATCTCACTGGGCTCAGCCAAATCCTACACCATCGATGACCTTGCATCATGGCTGGAGGTCAAGTCACAGGCTCTCCAGATATCACGTAGAGCATCTGGAGGACTATAACCAGAAACCACTCGCAGAGAGCCAAAACCACTCAAGTTAACAAGGGTAAAAATCACTTCCCTCTTGCTGAACACTGAGCAAGATTCAAGCATGCACCAGCCTGCTCCAAACACAGCAGTCAGTGTGGCAACACACCCCGTCAAGAAGCGTGAACGTTTCAAACCGTTCTGTCCCTACTGTAAGAGCCAGGAGCATTACCTCAGCAGCTGCCCAGACTTCACTGAGATGACTACAACTCAGAAAGCTGACTGGATCAAGCAAAACAATAGGTGTTGGAGGTGCGGTCAGGGTCACAAGCCTGAATTTTGCACCCTTTAGAAGCCATGCTCAACCTGTGGCGAGCAGAATTCACTCATTTTGCATGAGGCGGCACCACAGCCCAACCTAATGTGCTGACCGTCAACACCGCATCCACCATCATCTACATGGATCAAGTTAGTCATTCACTGTGGGTGATGCTGAAGGTCGTGCTTGTACGCCTGCGGATTGGAAAGAAGACGTTGGCCACTCATGCCTTGCTTGACGATGGTTCCGAAAGGACTATCATCCTGCCAGCAGCCGCAAAGTGCCTTGGTCTGATAGGAGAGAAGGAGTCCCTGGCTCTACGTACAATTAGGCAAGATATCGTCCATGTAGAAGGGGCTTCTGTCTCTCTGGAAATACACGCCTTGTCAAACCCAAAGGTCAAGCACAAGCTCAGGAGCGTCTTCACTGCTGCACAGTTGAACTTGGCAGAGCAGTCATGCCCAGCTGACTCTCTTAAGAAAAGATATGACTACCTGAAGGACATCCCTGTTAAATCATACAACAGGGTAAAGCCTATGATCCTCATAGGCTCCAACAACCCGCACTTGATTACAGCTTTTGCTCCAGTCCGAATTGGTCCGTCAGGCAGTCCCATTGCAGTGCGTACACAGCTTGGTTGAGCAATCCAAGGGCCAACCACCTTTCTTCATCAACCGATTAAACAGTCTCTGCCTGCACACCTCCTTCTTGTCCCCTGCTCAGGAGCTTCAACACCATGTGAAGAAGCTGTGGCAGCTTGACGCACTCCCTCATCGTAATCAGAAGGAGATAATCCGCTCTGAGCAGCACAAAGTGGCACTAGAGCAGTTGGAGAGAGACACTGTGCGTGTAAAGGTGGACAGCGTGGAGCGATACGCCACCCTGCTGCTGTGGAAAGGAGACCCGAGCCGTTTTCATGCACCTTCCTCTTCTGTCATTGCCTTACTGCGCGCAACGGAACGTCGACTGGCCAGCAATCCAGACCAGGCCTGTATCTACAACAGGGAGATCCACAAGCTGGTCCACGCTGGATATGCGGAGAAGCTATCCACTGAGGCAACCAACAAGTCTGCTCATGGTATATTCCCCACCATCTAGTGCAACAAAACGGGAAGTCAAGAGTGGTGTTCAACTGTTCCTACACATACCAGGAGCTCAACCTGAAAGCCAACTTACTGCCTGGCCCAACATTAGGTGCACCGCTCTTGGGAGTCCTGCTGAGATTCCGTGAGCACTCTGTGGGCATTAGCGGGGACATCAGCGCAATGTTTCACCAAGTGAGGCTACTGAGAAAGGATCAGCCTGTCTGGCACTTCCTATGGCGTGACATGGAGCTCGACCGCCCACCTGACACATACGAGTGGCATGTATTGCCATTCGGGACCACATGCAGCCCTTGCTGTGCCACCTACGCCATGCAGCGACACGTGAAGGAACATGCAGAAGGGAACGAAGAGGTGATGGAATCCGTGCTATCTGCATTTTATGTGGACAACTGCCTCCAATCCCTGCTATGCCCTGCACAAGCGAAGGACTTTATTGACAAAATGAGGGCTCTCCTCGCAACAGGTGGTTTTGACATCCGTCAGTGGATCAGCAATGTGCCTGACGTAGTCACACACCTCCCACCAGCAGCCAAATCAGATGCCTGTGAACTGTGGCTGTCGGCCGACAAATCGCAACCGCGGGAGTCCACACTTGGCCTGAAATGGCTCTGTCTCTCTGACGAGCTACGTTACAAGTACCGGAACCTCCCTGATTCTGCGCCGACGATGAGAAGCGTGTACCGCACCCTTGCCAGCCAATACGACCCGTTGGGATTCATCATTCCCTACACAACCTGAGCCAAGGTCCTTATACAAGCCCTGAGGCAGTCCAAGCAACAATGGGACGAGCCCATCCAAGGGGATCTGTTATCCATCTGGCAGAACTGGGAGTCTGAACTGTCGGAGCTACAGAATGTAACTCTTCCCCGAAGATACACTCCTAGCTACAACTTAACCACTGAGGAAGTAGAACTCCACATTTTCAGTGACGCATCAGAGAAAGCATACGGCTCTGTTGCATACTTGCGAATGATCAGCCCTGACAGCCAGGTCCACAGCTCCTTCATTATGGCCCGATCCCGAGTTGCACCTAAGTGGCAATTATCCATCCCACGCCTTGAATTGAGTGCAGCTCGAAACGGAGCTCAGCTGGTCAGAGTCCTCCTCTCCGAACTCTCCCTGAACATCGTGCGCTCTACCTTGTGGTCAGATTCGACCACAGTGCTGAAGTGTATCCAGTTTGAGTCACAACAGTACAAGGTATTCGTGGGGACTCGCATTGCGGAAATCCAAGAGCTGGTTGGAGCCAAGAACTGGAGGTATGTTGACTCCAAGAATAATCCAGTTGATGTGATAACACAAGGCCTGACTCTAACCCAGCTTTCGGGATCAGACCTGTGGAGACAGGGTCCTCCCTTCCTACAGCTCCCTCTGGATCAGTGGCCGGTCTGTCCTTCAAGTGACCTAGAGGATGCAACAGAGCTCCGACACAGTGCTTTCTGCGGTGCAACATCTGCCATCCCAGAAGCCCTTCCTGATCTCAGCGCATGTAGCTCATGGGAAGATTTGCTGCACGTCACCCATGCAGCGCTGGATGGAACTGCCACGATGACCATGACCGCTGCAGCGAGGATTGAAAATGAAGTGGCCTTGCTAAAGAGGTCACAGCGCAAAAGCTTTCCTGAAGAGATGAAGTCCCTCCAAGCGGGCAAGGAGGTACCATCAAATAGGGCGGCTGTAGCTCAGTGGTAGAGTTGTCAGCCTGCAACCCAGAAATTGTGGGTTTGATTCCAGCTTCCACCTGCTACATGTTGTTGCGTCCTTGGGCAAGACACTTCACCTACCTTGCCTACTGGTGTTGGCCAGAAGGGCCGATGGCGCGATATGGCAGCCTCACTTCTGTCAGTCTGCCCTAGGGCAGCTGTGGCTATAATCATAGCTTGCTTCCACCAGTGTGTGAATGTGAGAGTGAATGAATAATGGAGTTGTAAAGCGCTTTGAGAGTCTTGAAAAGCGCTATATAAATGCAAGCCATTATTATTATTATTATTAAATAGTAGGCTGAATTCCCTCTCTCCCACTCTGGATAAGATCCTCGGACTCATTAGAGTCGGCGGTCGGCTCCGCCACGCCGACACTTTAGAAGAGGATGCTATACATCCAATCATGCTTTCCCATAATCATATCGTGACCCGCCTGTTGATCAAGGATTATGATGAGCGCCTTCTTCACCCAGCCCAGAGAGAGTATTCGCTGAAATCAGGAGGTCATATTGGATATTAAGGGGACACCAGGCTGTCCGCAAACATCAAAGGCAGTGTGCAGAATGCTGCAAGGGGCGAAAGAAGCCAGCAGTTCCCCAGATGGCTGCACTGCCAGCTGCCCGGCTCCGCCTTCATCAGCCTCCATTCTGGTCCACAGGAGTGGACTGCTTTGGGCCGTACACGGTGAAAGTTGGTAGGCGGCATGAGAAAAGATGGGGGATCATATTCAAGTGCCTGACCACCAGGTGTGTCCATCTTGATATTCTCCCTCACATGGATGCCGACTCATTCCTCCTGGCCTTACAAAGGTTTGTTGCAAGGCGAGGGAAGCCATTCGAGATCCTTTGTGATCAAGGGACTAACTTTTGTGGAGGAGACCGTGAACTCCAGGAGGCCTTATCTGGACTCGAACCGTCCCTCAAGGAGCAACTGGCAAGACAGAGTATCTCCTTCAAATATAATCCACCGCTGGCGCCACACTTCGGCGGAACCTGGGAACGGGAGATCAAATCCGTGAAAGGAGCTCTACAGGTAGTGCTACGAGACCAACCTGTTCCAGAACAGGTTCTCATGACAGTGTTAGTGGAGGTCGAAGGCATCCTAAATTCCAAGCCGTTAGGATACGTCTCTGCAGACATTGCTGACCCTGATCCAGTCATGCCTAACATGTTGCTCATGGGGCGGCGGGACGCATCTCTTCCACAAGCCCTGTATGGCGCTAAAGCCCTGCATTTGAGACGCCACTACAGACACAGCCAAGTCATCGCAGACCATTTCTGGGCATAGTTCATCAAGAAGTACCTGCCAGATATGCAGCCACACCAGAAGTGGACACATCCTACCAACAATCTGTCTGTGGGGCAGGCTGTCCTCGTAGTGGATCCCCAACTACCTAGAGCCATGTGCCCCATCGGATAGGTGAGCAAAGTGCTCCCCAGCAAGGACGGATGCATACTGGCCGCAGAAGTGGACATCAAGGGGAAGACCTACCTGCGCCCGGTTGCCAAACTCATCGCCCTTCCTGAGGTCCCAAAGGACTAAGGTGTAACCAGGGTGCGTGCACCCTGGGCTTACCCAATAGCGGGGAATTTGTGTTTTTCATTCAAATTTAGTAGTAAATTTGGGGGCGGCTGTACAAAATTCCCTGCTATTTGTAATAAGACGCTATAGCTTTAAGAACTGATCACGTGCTCAATGCATGCTCTGATGGTTAGGAGCTTCTGCCAAAGTGAGGAGGAGACGATGCTGCTCAGTCACCTGCACCTTGTACAGCCTGTTTACTGTCATAATTCCTCCGTGTGTGTTAGTGAAACTGTAAGTATTACATAATATTACTCCCCTTTAAATATTTATGTCAAACATTGTTCCAGTTGTTAGTTTTGACAAACGGCCTGTGTACTCTATAATTATTTTTGTTAAGGCCAATCTGAATGTTACAGTACCATGCTAATTCTGTTACTTGAATATTAGCAGGTGATATTTGATATAACTATAGCAGCATTAGCAGTTGCAAGATAGCAAGTCATGCTAATGCCCATAAGTTATTGGTTATTGTTTCATAGTTGGACTCAGAGCCATTGACTATGTAGCTACTGACACCTTGTGGTAAAATACAGTATAGATTGCTGTTAATTGCAGTTGAGTTAATCTGATGCACCTTGCTGATTATATTTTCGTTTTTTCCTTTATTTCTGTATCTTAGGAAACCACACTCACACTCACTTAAACAAACATATGCACAAGACTGTACAGGCATTCAACATTTAATCCAGATATTACAACTGTTGGCGGAAAATTTCAATAAAACTCAAACGGAACATTCTGGGAGTACGCTGCATTCTTTCTGACCGAAGAATTAGTCCAGTTTATGTAGGATCAGCAACAACAATATATAATTCCCTACAGTGAGCATGTTGTTTGTTTCATTAATGGCAACCATTAAAGTGTGGATTCTAACATCAGCGGTGTGATTACTGAGTTAACAGAAATAATAAAGACATTAAAAACTTGATAAAGATTCTAAACAAGCGTATCTGCCTATCACATACAGTAAGAAGGATGGTAAAGGAGTTAATAAATAATAACTCCAAAGCACAGTGATAACAAGCTGCAGCAAAGAATGGCATATTAGGGTCACACCTTCAGTCTCCAACCATTTCAACATCTCTCCCTGTCACGAGGGTGTGTGGAGAATGGACCCAAACGCACTCGCTGAAGGAAGGTGCAGGATGTTTATTATTGTGAAGTCCTGGTGATGATGGTAGGAACTGAGACACTGGACATCGGGCAGGGAAGGAAAACAGCAGGAAGATGACACACCATGGGGATTGACAATTGCTACTGAAGGAGGACTACTAGGAGGAAGGAGGAAGGATGATCCGGCCGGGAGTGAAAGGAAGTGAGGGGTCTTAAAGGCAGGAGGTGAGTAGGATCAGGTGTGGATGATGAGACAGACAGGTGAAGACAATCAGGCAGGAATAGGGCAGCGTGACAGGACCCCCCTCTTTAAAGGTGGATTCCAGACACCGTGGAAAGAGTGAAAAAGAAAGGGAAGAGAAAAAAACCAAGCACCCTTGCCAGGGTGGGTGGAGGGGGCCCACGGAAGGAGGGCCCCGAGTCTCTTTGGGTACGCCCCTGGAAGTCTGGCGGACGGCCCCGGTGGCGGCCCCTGAGGACCTGGAGGTCGGGCGGACGGCCTCGGCGGCGTCCTCTGGCTGGACGGAGGTCGGGCGGACGGCCTTGGCGGCGGCCCCTGAGGACCTGGAGGTCGGGCGGACGGCCCCGGCGGCGTCCTCTGGCTGGACGGAGGTCGGGCGGACGGCCCCGGCGGTGTCCTCTGGCTGGACGGAGGTCGGGCGGACGGCCCCGGCGGCGTCCTCTGGCTGGACGGAGGTCGGGCGGACGGCCTCGGCGGCGTCCTCTGGCTGGACGGAGGTCGGGCGGACGGCCCTTAGGTCCTCTTCTGAGGGTCAGGTAGTGCCAAAGATGCCTGGCCGGTAAAGGTCGGCCGAAACAAAGAGTCTGGAGGCTCGGACGCCTCCTGAGACGGAGAGTCTGGAGGCTCGGACGCCTCCTGAGACGGAGAGTCTGGAGGCTCGGACGCCTCCTGAGACGGAGAGTCTGGAGGCTCGGACGCCTCCTCAGACGAAGGTTCTGGGGGCTCGGACGCCTCCTCAGACGAAGGTTCTGGAGGCTCGGACGCCTCCTCAGACGGAGAGTCTGGAGGCTCGGACGCCTCCTGAGACGACGGTTCTGGAGGCTCCAGTGACGGGGACGGGTCCTCCCTGAGCCTCCCTGGGAGCTTCAGCGACGGGGACGGGTCCTCCCTGACCCTCCCCGGGAGCTCCAGCGACGCATCGGGAAATGTCCATCGCTGGAGAGCCGCCGCTGTGACCGCCAGAAACACGGCAGCCACAACAACGGCGGGCTCTGGAGCTGGAACGGGCTCTGGAGCTGGAACGGGCTCATGGACTGGAACGGGCTCATGGACTGGAACGGGCTCATGGACTGGAACGGGCTCATGGACTGGAGCTGGAACGGGCTCATGGACTGGAACGGGCTCATGGACTGGAGCTGGAACGGGATCTGGAGCTGGAACGGGCTCATGGACTGGAACGGGCTCATGGACTGGAACGGGAACGGGCTCACGGACCGGAGCCGGAACGGGCTCACGGACCGGAGCCGGAACTTCCCCGGGAGCGGCCCCACCTCGGCGGCGTCGCTGTCTGCGGCGAGGCGCTCCCCTGGAGCAGAGGTAGGCCGTCTTGTCCCCATAGAAAAACTCGAAGAGGTCCTCCTCCCTGATGTGAGGAGCCCCCGAAGAGCCAGCTGGAGGAGGGACAAAGACGGCGGGGGAGAGAACCGGCGGTGGGTGCCACGCGGAGATGGAGCCGACGTTGGTGGTCCGTGTGGCCGCGCCGCCCTGCTCCTCGCTCGCTGAAACGCCGGTTCGGCGGGTCCGTCGCCTACGGCCAGATGGTGGAGGCGGAGAGGGCGGACCGATCGTCTGGTCCAACGCCTCCTGGCGAATCCTCTCCGCCTCGCGCCGCAGATCGGCGAGCTCCCGGGCCGAGAAGACACTCTGGAAGTGAGGGAGCACTCCGAGGATCTCCCCGGCTCCGGAGACCCGCACAGGGAGGTGAGGAGAGGCAGCGAGTCTGGCCAGGTTAGCCCAGACGTCCTGGCGCAGGGCGGCGATCTCCTGGGCGAGTGCTGGGTCCATGTTTAAGGCCGGATCATTCTGTCACGAGGGTGTGTGGAGAATGGACCCAAACGCACTCGCTGAAGGAAGGTGCAGGATGTTTATTATTGTGAAGTCCTGGTGATGATGGTAGGAACTGAGACACTGGACATCGGGCAGGGAAGGAAGACAGCAGGAAGACGACACACCATGGGGATTGACAATTGCTACTCAAGGAGGACAACTAGGAGGAAGGAGGAAGGATGATCCGGCCGGGAGTGAAAGGAAGTGAGGGGTCTTAAAGGCAGGAGGTGAGTAGGATCAGGTATGGATGATGAGACAGACAGGTGAAGACAATCAGGCAGGAATAGGGCAGCGTGACACTCCCCTACCATTACAATATATATATATATATATATATATATATATATATATATATATATATATATATATATATATATATATATATACAAATGCATGTTTTCTACAAATAAGTTGCATGATAACCTTAAACAGTCAACCTTAGTAATTCCCATAGATATAGAAATATGAAATATAAAAGATCCACACTCACCAGGTACCTTTTCTAAATCAGACATTATAAACAGGAATCTTCAAAGAACTCCCTTACTGTGTTTTCCTATTGGTGAAAAGAGGAGGTTTAAAGCGTTGACACAGATTTTGCTGAAAACCCCTCTTTCTTTGTGGAGAATCTTTCCCTCCACAACCTAAATGTAGGCCTAGTCTACTGAAATCTTTTGGTGGTGTTTTTTCAGTGGGACAATACCCTACTGCTAAAAAACATATTTATTTATTTATCCATCATCTATACATGCTTCTCCTTGCAGGGGGCTGGTGCCAATCTCCAGTGGTCCTTGGGCGAGAGGTGGGGTACACTCAGGACAGGTCACTAGTACATTGCAGGGCAACATGGAGATGCAGAGGACAAACAACCATCCACACACTCACACCTAAGGACAATTTAGACAGACCAATTAACCTAACAGATTCAAACCCAAGACCTTCTTGCTGCAAGGCACCAGTGCTACCCCTTCTGCCACTCTGCAGCACATACACACGTGCTCAAATTTGTTGGTACCCCTCCACAAAAAATGAAGAATGCACAATTTTCTCTGAAATAATTTGAAACTGACGAAAGTAATTGGCATCCACCATTGTTTATTGCATATTTAATAGAAATCAGACTTTGCTTTTGATGTTTCATTCAACATAATATTGTAAATAAGAAAACAAATGAAAATGGCATGGACAAAAATGATGGGACCCCTAACCTAATATTTTGTTGCACAACCTTTAGAGGCAATCACTGCAATCAAACGTTTTCTGTAGCTCTCAATGAGACTTCTGCACTTGTTAACAGGTAGTTTGGCCCACTCTTCCTGACCAAACTACTCCATCTGTCTCAGGTTTGATGGGTGCCTTCTCCAGACTGCAAGTTTCAGCTCTTTCCATAGATGTTCGATAGGATTCAGATCAGGACTCATAGAAGGCCACCGAATAGTCCAATGTTTTGTTCGTATCCAGTCTTGGGTGCTTTTAGCTGTGTGTTTTGGGTCCTTATCCTGTTGGAGGACCCATGAGCTGCGACTGAGACCGAGCTTTCTGACACTGGGCAGTACGTTTCGCTCCAGAATGCCTTGATAGTCTTGAGATTTCATTGTGCCCTGCACAGATTCAAGGCACCCTGTGCCAGGCGCAGCAAAGCAGCTCCAAATCATAACCGAGCCTCCTCCATGTTTCACTGTCAGTATGGTGTTCTTTTCTTTGAAAGCTTCATTTTTTCGTCTGTGAACATAGAGCTGATATGACTTGCCAAAAAGCTCCAGTTTTGACTCATCTGTCCAAAGGACATTCTCCCAGAAGGATTGTGGCTTGTCAATATGCATTTTAGCAAATTCCAGTCTGGCTTTTTAATGTTTTTCTTTCAAAAGTGGAGTCCTCCTGGGTCTTCTTCCATGGAACCCACTTTCGCTTAAACAGCGACGGATTGTGCGATCAGAAACAGACGTACCTTCACCTTGGAGTTCAGCTTGCATCTCTTTGGCAGTTATCCTTGGTTCTTTTTCTACCATTCGCATTATCCTTCTGTTCATTTTGGGGTCGATTTCGCTCTTGCGGCCGCGCCCAGGGAGGTTGGCTACAGTTCCATGGACCTTAAACTTCTCAATAATATTTGCAACTGTTGTCACAGGAACATCAAGCTGCTTGGAGATGGTCTTGTAGCCTTTACCTTTACCATGCTTGTCAATTACTTTCTTTCTGATCTCCTCAGACAACTCTCTCCTTTGCTTTCTCTGGTCCATGTTCAGTGTGGTGCACACAATGATACCAAACAGCACAGTGACTACTTTTCTCCATTTAAATAGGCTGAATGACTGATTACAAGATTGGAAACATGTGTGATACTAATTAAAGTAACTATTTAGTTTGAAATATCACTATGATCCAGTTATTTATTATCTTTTCTAAGGGGTACCAACAAATGTGTCCAGGCCATTTTAGAATATCTTTGTAGAATAAGCAATAATTCAACTCTTTTCACAGCTTCTTTGCTTTATTCTATGACATACCAAAGGCGTGCAAGTATACATGATAAAATAGCTTTCAATTTCATCACTTTTCAGGAGTAATGCAGCATTATTTCAATGAGCTGTAAGGGTACCAACAAATTTGAGCACGTGTGTAATTATTTAAACACGATTACATATCTATATACAGAGTGTTGGCATAAATGAGGAGTGCTGTTAAAACACCACCAACAGATTAACTCTAGCATCAAACGTTTGATGCTGGTTTAAAACTTCTCCAGTAGCTTGTTTGCAACAGAGGGACCCTACATCCTCCAGCTGACTAAAGAGCAGTGGTAAGCTTTTCATTATCGAAAATCCCTCCCACTGCCTTCATTGTATGAACCAGCATTGATGCTGTTCATTGTGGAGGGTTTTAAATCATGATAAGCAGAAATGATGATTTGTGCTTTAAATAAACTACAACTAGTCCTCAGTGGTTTGTTACAGAACATTAGTAAGCAAACTGCACCATAAAGAACAATGAGCAATAAACAGATCTTACAACGTTGTTGAGAAGGTTTAAGATAGAGTTGGGTTATAATTATCCCAAGCATATCCCAAGATATGTCCGTCCCTCTAAACAGACAGGTCGGACAAAGAGAGCATTACTCAAAGAAGAAGCGTAAGGTCCTATAGCAGCTCTGGAGGAGCTGCAGAGATCTAAAGCTCAGGTGGGAAAATCTGTTGAGAGGATAACTATTAGCCTCACACTCCAAAAATCTAGATTTTGTTGGAGAGGGACAAGAAGGAAGGCATTTGTTAAAAGAAAGCAAACAGAAGTCTTGCTTGCAGTTTGCCATACAGTGAGGCCTGTAAGGGACATGTGGAAGAAGGTGCTCGAGTCAAATGTGACCAACATTGAACTTTTTGGCCTACATGCAAAACGCTATATAACGTGGAAAAACTAACAGCAAATCACCCTGAAACTACCATCCCCATTGTGAAACATGGTTATGACAGAAGGGATTCTGCAGGCAGGGGGGCATTCATGCAGGAATTGCCACCTGCCAGAGCTACAGTTGAATAGTTTTGAACAGATCAAAGCATATTCATGGCTCAGTTACACTTCACACCTAAATCCTATTCAGAATATGCAGCTTGACCGACGATTTTTGTTCACATCGTCCAGTCCGACTGAGTTTGTGCTATTTTGCAAAAAAAAAATGAGAAAGCCTTTTAGTCCTATATGTGTAAAGCTTGAAGAGACATAGCCTACCCAAAATTATCCATGTACTTGTCCATCACATACTATTCCAAAAAAGTTCAATTCAATTCGCGGCTACAATGTGAAAAATGGTCAAGAGGCATGAATCCTTTTACAAGGCTCTGTGTATGCCTGCCCTAATAATGGGTGCGTCAGTATTTCCAGATGTTGTAATAATGGAGCCTGCTGGCAGCCTGCAGGTGGTGTAAGTAATAAAGGCTAAAAGCTCTCGGCTTGCAATGACTTTCGAGAGGATCATACTTGTAAATGTTACATTTGAATTTGATTGCAGTGTATTTCAGATGATTCATTGCTTTGGGATTTAATTGCATTGTGTTTTTTTTTCTGCACACTCAGTCCTGGACTGTGACAACAATAAGTGACGTTTAACATTTACCTAGACGCGATATAGCCTAGATTCACTCCTGGAGCGGCATGTCAGCGGATCACCGCGGCAGCAGGGGAAAATCCCACCGCCGCTACTAAAGAACTCCAGGTTTTTCTCCCCTGCCTTTTTTTTATTACTATGATAATTGTTTTGTTTTTGACTCTTCCAACTATAACCATCTCTCAGTAGCGTCGTTCTCCTGTTAATCAGACGTAGTGATGGACTCGGCACCAGCCATACTGCTCCTGCTGTGCGGTCTGAGCGTCTATCTGGCGGCTAATGGAGAAGCTGCGGACGCGACTTTCTCTCACCCAGAGGATGCAGTGGATTACAAGGACCCATGCAAAGCTGGTAATGTGAGATTTACTCAGAAAATATTTCCAGTTAGTGTACGAATCGTGCGCTTGGACAGTTTGGAGGTCGAGGCTGTTGTTGAAACTGAAAACAGCTAATAAAGATTTGCTGAGGTAAATGCATGTTAATGTGATGGTAGCAAATTTAGACCAAACTTAGGTTTAAATGGATACACTTTGGACTTTGCAAAGGATGTAAGCAATCTCAAAACATATAAATATATTACAAAAAGGCTAATTTCAAATTAAAACTTGTGTTTATTATTCAAATTCTAAAAGATCAAACTTTCTCTGTATAACTTAGCTCTAAAAAAGTAAGCACATGGAGTAATCTAAAGTTTAATATACAATGGATTGACCCTTGCAGACTCTGCAATGTGGAAATCATAAGAAAATGTAAATTATTTTTCTAAAATCCGAGGAAGCTCTCAAATTCATCATTTTCTCTTTGTAATATGGATTACTCAGTGTTTCCCTGCGCAGGCTTGTCTGTTTTAATATGAAATCAAATGTATATCTTATTTTTTATATAAACAAATTAACAGCACATGATATACATGTCATTGATACACCAAAAGGATGTGCAACTACTGAGGTTGAAAACAGAAAAGACCTAATAAATTAAACCAATGGGATTTTATTTAAGCAGTATTATAATCATGCCTTTAGTTTTATTTCTTGCCAGTCTTAGGTTTTCTTTCTTGATGTGCAGAGAACTTAATTTACAGTTAAAGTTAAGCCCACACTTATTTATCTTTCTTTTGAAAGATTTAGATTCACAGCTTTTTTTAATATAGGCAAATATTTGTTTTTACTTGTAAATCAGATGGGCGTCTCTTAAAAGATTATAAAAGTTGTAAAAAGACTATCAATGTTTAGAAACAATGTATCTGTACTCATTTGCATTCAATAAAAATTGCCATATTAAAAAACATTTATAGCCTTCTCAGTAACAATAGTGACATCTTTATTTGCGTAACAGCAATAAAAACTATACTATGACCAACTTTTAGCATGTTTCGAGTAGTTTATATTTGGTGTATGGAACTAAGTCTTTGAGGGTGGAAGGGCACTTGCCATCACCCTAATCTGGCTTTGGCGAAGCCACTCCAAAACAATAAGATTGCATCCATTTAAAAGAAACATGTTATTGAAATTAAATCTGCCAGGGGTATGAATAATTCTGGGATCAACTGTAGATGTAATCACATATAGAAGATGAAAAAATAAATATAGAATAAATATGTTTTAACTTAATTTTTAACATATATCACAGATAAAATTATACATTGAAAACTACACCTAGTTTCATTTTCTGATCGCGTATTATTGTTTAAAAATAATAAGTAAGAAACTCTGCCAAAAAGTTATTTGATAACTTAAATAAAATATATTAAAAAAAACAACTTGTTTCCATCATCTAACATGGCCAACAATTCTCTAGTAATTGAGTGCCAATTACTGTCTCCAGCAGGTTTGGTTTCCTTTTTTCTTCCTTTCTTTTTTTATTGTGACTTTGGGAACCTTGAAAACACACGGCTCCTCTGCTTTGAGGCAGTTGCCTGGAGACCGCAGGTCACAGAGGCCATGCCAGCACTGTTCTGCAGCTGGACGCCGGCGAAATCCCTCATTGCTGCGGGGCACGGACTACTTGCTCTGCAGGAGTGGTGTGGCAGTCATTTACAGTCACCCTCTGCATGACTGAGTCTGCTTCAAAGGCAGACATAAGACGGGCCACATCCTCTCATTGGTACTTTCAAAGGCTGTTAAACCTTATGGCATAAGGAATAACTCAAGTGAACCAGGGGGCAAAATGTTTCCTTAAACTCAAACTGACACCCATTAGAAACAAATGGCTGTTCATATTAATAACCTCAAGAACAAATATAACCTTTAAGGGTTTTTGTCATAGCTTTGAAAGTTGCTTGCAGCACTGGTTTTTTACAGACTGTGCATTTATATTGGCTGTTAGTAGACATGGACATCGATACTATTGTTTTTTTGCAAAGAAAAGAAAGAAAAAGGGAACGTAAGGGGAAAGATTATAAAAATACTATTTGGTTGTGCTTTTGCTAACAAACTCACACAAAGTCCATATTTCTTTATCAGTTTTAACCATTAGTGTTGGCCATTTTCGAAAAAGTTTTGTGTGAAAACTGGTGACAAGACACAAAAAAAGGCTTCGTTTTACTGCATAGTCTCTAAATTTTTTGTACACATTGAGTACAAAGACATATCAGACAAACTCTTTCCTATTTCAGGTCTGTAGAGACTGCCCAAATTATTTCTGTTTGGTCAATGTCAGATTAGATGCAGGAACAAACTACACAAACTACAGTTTGTGATTTATAAACGACCTAAATGGATTATCTTTGGACCAGGACAATTTCCTGTTTATGACTCAAATGAACATGTCATATTTCGGTTTAAAGACGACCTAAAATGCAACGGAACTCGAAGTAAGATTATTTTAAGAAAACATCTAGGAGAGGGAAGGCAGCAAACAATTAGGAAATGAGAAGCAGTTTGGAGGAGAGTTAACTGGCAGACTGAGAAAGAGAGAAGAAACTAAGTGGAGACACAGGGAATAAAAGGCAGAAAAGGAACAACACAACTAACCTAAAAAAAATGTAAGCACGACAAAAAGGAATAATCACAATAAAGTAAATCAGTATGACAAAACAACCATCAAAATACTTAATTAATAAGGTATAAACCAAAACCAAACCAAAACAACCCTGTACTGTGAGAGAACAGGTGTTAAGACCCTGGTTATTTTGTGTTCTTGGCATTACTTTTTCTTTTTACGAGGTTGAATGTTGCTGGACAGATTTTGAGAATGTTTAATTGGTTCCAGCTTGTAATCATGTTAACTTTGTTAATATACAGCTGACTTTTTATAGTTTTAATATTTTATCTTTTTTAGAATGTTAATTTGGTTGTGGCTTGCAAAGGTACGAAAATTACTCAAATCTGATACTAATAATGATTCTGAAAAAATGATACTGACCCATTTGCCTAAGTTTTTGGTTGCATTGGTTTTTCTTTTGGTATATTTCTGAGCAGAAAATATACCAAATTTGCAGGTCATTTTTGACCTGCAATGCATGCCATATTTCTCAGATATCTATTACATTTTTTAAACCTTGTATAATATGTACCTTCTTTCCATCACTTAAAATTTCAATTAAATATACCAATGTTTGTGGTTGTGAAATGCCAAGCTGGGGCCTAACTGTTGTATGTTTTTTTTTATTATCTGCACAGCTGCTTTTTTGGGAGACATTGCTCTGGACAAAGAAGATCTCCACATGTTTAAAGATCTCCAGAGCGCTGATAAAGGACAACATGTGAACTACACAAACTCAGGTACCTCTTAGCAGGAACAAAACACATATCTCTGTGAAGAAGGTAATTCTGATCCAACTATATTCAGTGCACATAAAAGATATTATATGAAATTCTCCTATTCACTCTCTTTCCAGCCAGTAATTTCTCTTCTACTGAGCGAGCTGCAGACAGCCTGAGTCCACAGCGGCAGAAGAGAGCAGCCACCTCCAGGCCTGAGCGAGTGTGGCCGGATGGCATCATCCCGTATGTGATCAGTGGGAATTTCAGTGGTGAGTTCTGAGGAAAGCCGTGCCTCATTCTCCTCCAAACGTTCACCTTGGACAACCTAAATCTGTCAAAACCTAATTACAGATTTTCTTCCTAGGCGGCCAGCGCGCCATATTTCGTCAAGCAATGCGCCACTGGGAGAAACATACTTGTGTGATATTCACAGAGAGGACAACTGAAGAGAACTACATTATTTTTACCTACAGGCCTTGTGGGTGAGTTTAAAGCACTTGTAAAGAAGAAAATAAGTACTTTTACAAAACAGTACTATAACTGTGATATTAATTTATAAAATAAATGCTTTTGAGTGGTTTTTAATAATTTTAAGCATTTTTTTTTACATTTGAAATATAATATCTATAAATGTGTACATGCCATTCAATTTTGATTTGAGAATAGAGGTACTTTAAATACTTCATCTTCATCCTTGAAGGCTTTGGGAACCACTGGCCTTACAAACCCAAACTTGCACACATGATTTATCACTGTGTTTCTGTACCAAGAAACACAGTGATAAAAAGATTGTAAAATAAAGCTCCATAAGGACCAGTTTACTGTTGAAGATGCTAATGTGTCAGTTTACATTTGCAAAAATGAAATATAAGATTAGTGTTAACCGTGTGTATTTCGAACTGCAGGAACCTAAGCTATACAAAGAAAGCAAACTATCAATAATAAAGAAAACCAGTAAACCAATAGAGATTGAAGCAAAAGATCAAAAACCCCTAACATTTAAACCAGTATCCAAATTCAACATGTAACGTGTGAATTCAAGATTCACTTGCCTAATCTTTTCATTCATCTACTGGGAAAAAGATTAAAGGTAACTACTAAAAATGTACTTTGTTTTACGTACTAAATTTAATATTTCAACAAAGGTGTGCTTTTGTATCTTAAAACGTTAAGACTATCCCTGAATGGCTAGTTTTAAACAATTTGCCTGAAATAACTTGTAGTCATTTACTGGTCCCAGAAATTGGTCTGAGGAACCTTTGGCCTACTCCTCACTTTCAGCTGGTGTGTTTGGGTCGTTGTCATGTTTCAGGCTCTAGTTCTGTTGCCATTTTAATCTCCTTTTTACAAATGGTTTGACATTTTCCTCAACGAACTTCTGATACACAGTAGAATTTATAATGGATTCAATAGCAGGCCAGGTCCTGCTGCATCTAATCATTCCCAAACCAAGACACCTCCAGCTCTATGCTAAGCAGTTGGTGAGCGGATGTTTTCTTGGAATGCTGTATGTGGTTAAGGCCAAACAAGTCCTCTGATACTGTGTCCAAATTATTTATTCTAGACTTATCTGCCCAGAGAACCTTATTCTAAATGGTCTGGGGTCTCATTTATAAACATTGCGTACGCACAAAATGGGGTCTGAAACTGGCGTGCGCCACTTTCAAAGCAAAAGTTGTAATTTATAAAAAAAACAGACTTGACGGGAAAATGTGCGCACCTATACGCCAACTCTGACCCGTGCGTACGGACATTTTGGAGACGGGGGGAATCGACGACGCAGTTGGTGAGGTGGTGAACTGCAGCCAGACTGCATGTTACTCCTCTCAAACATATCATTTCACCTCACACCAAACATTAATTATGGATTCATGTTATTATAAACATCCAAACCAGCAATGATATCTATATTATAGCTTTGCAGTGAGCTATAGCTATTCTAAAGACATTTTTTCAATATTAAAACAAATACATAAAATTTATCTCAAAACCTTAAACTCAGATAAAAGGGCCGGGACTGTATGCCAATTAATAAATTGAATCATCTGTACCATATATCATTGATTGGCACGTTAATTGTGCCAAGGAAGGAAGCAATTAGTCTTATTGCTTCCAATAGAAATACCCCAACTACTTTCAAGCGTAATATTTGAGATGGATGCACTGGCGTTGCTAGAAGATTTTGCAAATGGAAGGATTAGGAGAGAACGCGTGTTCAGGGATCATCCGGACCTCCTTGCCCATGATGATGACTGGCTAATAAGCAGATTCAGATTCCCTCGAGTTGTGCTCTTGGATCTCTGTGCTGAATTGGGCCCGGTTTTGGAGAGACCGTCCAGGCAGAACCGTGCCATTCCGGTCCAGCTGCAGGTGCTCACCACTCTGGGGTTTCTTGCAACTGGTTGTTACCAGCGGGAATTAGCCGACAGGTATGTGTCTGAGTGACATGATTCTTACTATTCTGCCCAAAGTCCCTTTTTGGAAATAATGCCTTCAAATATGTTATATTTATTTACTAGGTCTGGGATATCACAGCCGTCCCTGAGCGCAATAATGCCTGCAGTCTTGGATGAGATCATTAAAATGAGCAGGCGATACATCACGTTTCCATATACTGTGGGGGAGCAGGCCGAAATTAAGATGCAATTTGCAGCAATGTCCGGTTTCCCAAACATAATCGGCGCAATTAACTGCACCCATATTGCTATAAGGGCCCCGTCCGAGGATGAATTTGTTTTCGTCAATCGGAAACATGTACACAGTATTAATGTGCAAATCATATGTGATTCACACATGATGATCACTAATATGGTGGCACGATGGCCTGGGTCAACAAACGACTCCTTTATCTTGACACACAGCAGTGTAAGGAACAGACTGCAGGCAGGCGCTGTGCGTGATGGCTGGCTGCTCGGTAAGTCCTCACAGTCATTAGAAATGCTGGTTGTTGACGCCTGAATTAAACGTGTTATCACTTGCAGGTGATAGTGGCTACCCTCTTAGAAGCTGGCTTCTGACCCCGTTCCCAGACCCACAGACAGCAGAGGAAATGCGCTAAAACTCCTGTCACACGCGTGCGCGCTCAGTCGTGGAGCGTGCCATAGGCCTGTTAAAGTGTAGGTGGCGGTCATTGGATGCCTCGGGTGGCAGACTATTATACCACCCTACAAAGGTCGGCAAGATCGTGAGGGCATGTGGAATTCTTCATAACACGGCACTGAGAATTGGAATTCCCCTCCCTCCTGGCCTACCCCCTCCCCAGCATGAGAACTCCGACCCACAGCCGCCTCCTCCTCGACAGGAAGCCTTCACCCAGGGAGCAAGGATCCGCCAGGAAGTAATGCAGCATTTGAGATAACAACGACATGGTTCATTTATAAAAAAAATTTATTATATCATTTAAGGTACCAATGGCTGTCACTATGTCGCACAGCACACTCTTTATTTCCTTTAACTCATTTGTCACAGAATTGATGGCCCTGATGGTGTCTCTCTGTGTCTGCATCACAGCTTCAGTCGGAACCCGACCACTGCTGGATGCACCACGGGCACCGGCAGCACTGGTGCTGGGGGCAGCCAGACGCTGGGCAACCTCATCTTCCTCAGCCTCCTCATCCTCGCCACCTACCGACTGTGGAAGAGCTGAAAAGACACAGCATATTAGTCTGTCTCCTTCAAATATGCTCAAATTTGTTAACGTAGCCACGTAATAAAATGTATACAAAAGGTGCTTTACCGGGTTCATCTGTCGTTTCTGCCAGGTCGGTGTCGCCCTCCTTCTCTGACACAATACCGTACACGCTTGATGTTCCCATGATACTTGCCATCTTCCTGTCCAGTGGTGTCAGCTGGGGTGTACACGTACCCCCTCCAGTAGCAGACCCACTCTGGCGGTGGGAGGCAAGTTTTTATTTTGCCCCGAGTTTGAGGGCCGACCAATTTTTTTAAATTTCGGGTACCGTCCTGTCAGTTGCACTGACAGTCTGCACTGCAGACGCCACATGCTGCCACTCGCAGTTCTTCCTTTTATTTGTGACACCACTGCTGTGTCCACAAAATAAAATGTCTTTTCTAGCCTCAACTTCACCCACTAGGACTTCAATCTCCATCTCCGTAAAGTTTCTCTTCTTGGTTTTTTTTTTGTTGTTGCCATATTTCCTCTCTTCTTCATATGCATTAATATTCATGTCCTGCTTTGCATTGACCTTTTATAGCCGGATTTGGGCGTGTTCAGGGCGGGATATGAGCCAAATTCACGTGTGCAAACTTCCAAGAAGACTGTGATTTATAAAGGGGAAATTGCTTACACCTGTGCGTAGGCATGGTTTTATAAATCAGAAATCTTTTTGGCGTACGCAAACTTTTTGTTTTGGTCGTACGTACACTTTTAGTATGGATTCTACGCAATGTTTTATAAATGAGACCCCTGGTCTTTGTCTACTTTCTTTCTGCTAAACTTGATCCTGGTCTTTGTGTTTTTCTTACCCCTCCTTTCCACCGGACGCATAAGCGGCACATTACAGCAGCAGCACGTTTCACTTGCGTATTCTGCTGCTTGGCCCTTTCCACCGGGTGCATATGAGGCGCATAGCAGCAGGGAAGCAGCTGTCACCGAGAGAGCACGAAATCACGCGAGATTAGCAAAATCACACGTGGTTTCGTCAGTAAACACAACAACCATAGACATATATAAACGTCTATGACAATAATAACCAGGAAAAGACAACAACATGGCTCCAAAAGGTTGGTGTTTTATGTTATGTCCGTTTTATATTCGCCAATAAGTTTATGTTATGTCAGGAAATATCCAAAATCGCTCATTTGTGTGATGACACACAAATGAGACCCTCCCGCGAGGTACTGACTTCTCACCGGGCCGCACAGGTAGTAAAGCAACCGCAAAACAGCACGTTTCTTTTATTTTTAAAATTTCCGGTGCCGAGCCGTATATTTCCTGTCTCCCCTATCCAAAATGTAGAAATTTACGTGTTTCAGAGGCGTGCTGCTTAGAAAATAGGACATGTCGCTCCTCAGACGCGGCAGACTCGTGCTGCTTTCGCCTCTGGTGGAAAGGGTTCTATTGACTACAGTGGTGGCTATCAGCTGCGAATGACGTGCTGCTCCTGTAACGTGCTGCTTACGCGTCCGGTGGAAAGGAGGGGTTAGAGAACAAAGGTTTCCACCTTCTGCATCTCCCATGGAGGTTAAACTTGTCCCGCCTCTTTATGAAGGCAGAGGGAGGTACTTTCATATAAACAGTATCAAGAATCTGCTTTAGGTTCCTTAATGATATCTTAGGAGTTTTAAAGACTTCTCTCTACATCTTGCATCTTACTTTTAGTGTGAACTTGCTTGGACAGTAAGCCCTGAGCAAGCTGGCAATTGGTTTAAATGTCTTCCACTTGTCTGTACATTGGAATGGGTGATTTCATATGGCTTTGAGACGTCTTTATATCTCTTACCAGACTCATAAACTACTACAGTCTTCATTGTGAATGCCTCAGAGAGTTTCTTTGATCTCACCATAGTGTTCCTTCAAACTGCAGAGAAACAACGTTCTAAGCTTTTGCACCTAGAAATGTTGGGTTGTTCTAATTTATTCCAGCCAAAGCTGACATGTTTTATTATATTTCACAGATGATTTTAAATGTTTTTGTTGTTTATATTACTTCAATTTTTCAATTTTGTTAAAATTTAAATTAAATATCAAAATATATTATAAACAATGCTGTGTTTTAGGATGTCCTTTTCACCCCCGGCCCTGTATGTCAAAAATGTTACTTCGCTAACTTCCTGCAGCTGCTTGCTGTGCTGCAATGCTAAGAACACCTTACATGTATAAGAAAGCAATATTTAGTGTTAAATGTGTTCCATCCATCCATTATCTATACCGTCTATCCTATGCAGGGTTGCAGGGTGTGCTGCAGTAATAGATACAGTTACTTTATATATTCTTTATCTCCAAAGCTCATTGGGCGAGAGGCGGGGTACACCCTGGACAGGTTGCCAGTCCATCGCAGGGCAATACAGAGACACACAGGACAAACAACCATGCACACACTCATACCTAAGGGCAATTTAGAGATACTAATTAACCTAACAGTCATATTTTTGGACTGTGGGAGGAAGCAGGAGTACCCAGAAGGAACCATGTTAAATGTGTTATTTTTTTCAAATTGATGTCTCTTTTATTATAGAGCTACAGCTTTCAACAACTGTATTAAAAGCTTCTTTTATGAAAGGAATAAATGTTCCTTGTGCTTCTGGTTTTTATTATCAAGTTGCTTATCCTTCACCACAAGAACGTGCAACTCTTCCTATCATAAATATAGATTTTGTAAGTCCCTTTGATGCACTTCAAATTACAGTAATATGTTTTCCTCTTCTTTTCTGGGGTTGTTGACAATGCCGTGTTTATGATGTGGTCAACTGTCGATGTTAAATGTTCTGTAGCGTGTCTGGGCTCAGAGGCTTGACAGATTCTGCACAATAAATGTCGCTAAGGTTCAAAAAAGCAACTGTCTGGAAATACATCACATATTTACAATCAGAAACAATTAAGGATGCTTGTAAACAGATTGCTGGCTTACAGATGCTGCTCCTATGTGGGGAGGAGAGGTGGTGGACCTCAGGCTATCTCCATCGGGAAGAACTGTGATAAGTTTGGCATCGTGGTACATGAACTGGGCCACGTAATCGGCTTCTGGCACGAACACACTCGTCCTGACCGTGACGAGCACGTAAGCATCGTCAGAGACAACATCCAGCCAGGTACTAAGGTAGTAGCTGTGTTACTACACATTCGTTTCTGTTATTGTGCATATAGCCTACTGATGCTTTATTACCTCTACAAAAAGGACAGGACTATAACTTTCTGAAGATGGAACCTGGAGAGGTGGACTCCCTGGGAGAGATGTACGACTTTGGCAGCATCATGCATTATGCAAGGAACACTTTCTCCAGGTGGGTTGCACAGCTCTCCCCTGTCATCTTTTTCTGCATCACCTAAAGTTAACAGCTTGTGTTTGGGTTTGCTGAGCATACACCAATTCCTTTTTATTTCTACATGTTTCACAATAACAGGTAATAAAACCAATTCTCAAGGGAAGTTAGTGGTTTAATTGTGACTGACTCTTTTCTGTATACCATGCCTCTCACTCACTGTCAATCCTCAATGAACTCCTTCACCTGTCTGATATTTAAAAATGAAAGTATTTTTTTTCAATGATGATACTGTTTAATGAATACTTGTTGCAGTGCTGTCCAAAAGTGGTTTATTTGAGCACAAAGCTGCTTCTTCAGTAATGTCCTCTATTAAACCTCTGAGGCCTTGAAAGAACAGCTGGATTTATACTTAGAAAATATTGTTGACAGGTGAACTTTATTCATTAATTTGGAGATTTTTGAAAGCAGTTTGTTGTTCTAGATTTTACCTAGTGGTATCAGAGTGGAGAAGGCTATTTACAAATCCACACCAGATTTGTTTTGCTCCATCACTCTGTTGTGAAATTTGTCCTTGTTTGCCTCCATTTTTAAAAGTCTGGCTGCTACAACATATTATCGGAAAGGAGGACAGTCGTCCTGTATCGGGACTGTCTCAGCTGTATATTTTCAGTCTTTTTAATGTGTGGAAGAAGAGCACATGTTGTTCCTTGTGGCTATTGGACTGAGTACTATGGGGTCAGATCAGTCTCATTAAGAATAAACTCATGCAGGGTTTTTCACAAATTCACATGCGCATTCACAAATGCACACGCTCTGGTTCACAAATATAATTTCGAAGAAACACTTGTAATATAACTTCACAAATGCACACAATTTGTTTCACAAATGCACACAATCCGTTTCACAAATGCACCCGATCCGTTTCACAAATGCACACAATCTGTTTCACAAATGCACACAATCCGTTTCACAAATGCACACAATCTGTTTCACAAATATAATTTTGAGGGAAGCTTCAAATATAAACTCACAGATCATACGAATCGCTAAATGTTCATTTACGAACCACTTCTCATTTGCGAATCTCTCTGTATTTTTGAGAGAATTTTGTGTGGTGAATTTTGAGACTGTTGTAACGTTGCATGTCAACAAACGTCACCATTGGCTAATGAATCTGTCAATCAAATTTACGATTCTGATTGACAGATTCGTCAGTTAACCAATTTCTTCGTTTTCAGCCAATCGTATGGCTGCTTACAAGAGAGTTCTGACACTCCCATTGACTTCTATGGAAAGAATGGAATGCGGAAGTCACGTGTGTCTGCAGCTGCAGATACTTCCAAACAGCGCAGCGTCATTGACCGCAGTTCATCCTCGGCGTTTTGGAACTATTGTTCCGGTAAGTTAATGGAATTACAAAAATTTTTAGCATTGAAAATCGTTAGCTAACTGCTCTGTACCAAAAATAAGTCAAGGGTGATATTTAATGTAGCCAGTTTTGGTTAATTAACTGTATTGATGAGCTAGTTGTAGTTTAAATGCAGCTAGCTAATTGTGAGTAGCAGAGGTCTGGAAAAGCTTGACGACCTATTGACGGGTTTATTTCAGTATGTCAAATTCAGCTTTTTAAAAATATTCATCACAGTTTGAAATAGGATATACACTTTTATATCTCCTTAATTTTAATGGTGATTTTTTTTGTCTAAAATATATCTAATGAGTTGCTGGTCGCTGTATCAACAGTCTTTAAATGACTTTGATGCATCAGAGATGGAAGCATAAATGGAGATCAGTAAAGAAAAATGTGATTGTGAAGATGAGAAATTATTTCTTTATTTTTCAGTTAAACCACATAAGAACTGACTGCAATAAACTGCTGAAGCATATGGCACACAGGATTACCAAACTAACAAGATATGTTGTTTTCTTGTTTTGTGTCCTCCAAAATAATAAGAGCTGAATCCAGACATTTAAAGAAAAGTACTTGAACACCATAACCTTTATAAAGTTGATATTTAGTGCAGAACTGTTCATTTGCACTTTTTTTATGAAATTATCATTTGTAATCATTTGATTAAGTAGAGATTACAATCTTTTTTTTAACACACAAGAATTGAAGAATTATTTAGAATGTCAGCCTAAATAAACAACTGTTGAAGAGTAACTAAAAAAGTCTTATTAAACTATTACAGGTAACACTGCATTGCATTCATGTCTTCCTGTTTTCAGATGAGTTGCTGAACGGTGATCAGGTTTGGTGGAACTTCCCAGTTCTGTCAGTGATGGAGTGATACATAAGTTGGTAAGTGGAGTGCTGGAGGTGGCTGGGTGGTGATGGGGAGGCTGTCAAAATAAAATCAAAATGATCAGAAATGACTTCATTTCATACCAAAGCTAATGCAAGCATTGCAATCTTTTTTTTAATTATTCCCTGAACGTGCCAAGACTATGTATGATTAAAATAACATATGTAGAATCGTTTAAATTAAAGTACAAGGGACAAAAAAAATCCCACCAAAACATACGTGGGGGGTTGTTTGCAAAAAAGAGACCAAGTTCCTCAATGGCAACGATCAAGGTGTTTGGTGGGGGCTTGCTTGTTGTGCTATCAGATGCTGTTTTGCATTGCTGTTTTTTGTTTGTCTTGTACTTCCAAGATACCCAGTATTGGACAGCACTTTTTCTTTTTTCTTATGGAAGATCTGTTTTGCTGCCATTTGTAGTCTCAGCCGGATGAATCTGCTGTTTTTTGGGGTTTTGTTGCACATCATGACATACAGGGAGCACGCTTTCTAACAGACTTGCTTTTCTCTCTAAAGTGGCCATGGTATTTGGGAGCTCCATGAGAGATGCACCAGACCTTGTTAGGAAAAGCTCCTCCACTTTTTGGACCAGACCGAAGGTGTCATGTGATTGTCGACACAGCACTCCTGGTTTGAATTCCTTCAGTGTCAATAGGGTACGGTGCTCTCCTTCCAGACTGTCATCATTTTTGCTTTATTGAACTAGAGCATCCATCACAGATGTTGGAATATTTGATGATTTTATTTGTTTCCTGTAAGATGGTACAGAATATGTCCATGGTCAGGCATGTCTTTTGGATTGATAAAATTGTAGATGTTGCCATCACAATTCCTTTTTGCACTGGTTTCCAGTTACCTGTTTGACCATTCTTGAGTCCACAGAAGAGTGTTATCATGTTATGGAGGAATGTGATGGCTTTGTTGTACTCTTCCATCTTATGCCTAAGTGCCATCACAGGGTGGCGTGTAAAGCCCTGATTGAAAATATTTGACAATGCAGATTAAACTTATTGTACACAGCTTTTTGTTATTATGACCTCTGGCGATGGTGAGGTTTTTCCTGCTGACTTGAGACAACCATTTTCTTCTTCTTTCTGTGTCTTTGGGGAAGCCGTACGTTCTGATCCCTTTCTTGGACCGATTGCTGCATCCAAATGCAGCACAGCCAGTCATGGTAAAGCAATAAACATATAAAGGTATTATTTAAATATACATTTTATACATATGAAATGTTGTACAAAACCAAATATAATTATATGTATAATTACACTTTAAACTTTTCTCTTGTTCCACCCTAAACATCTTGATTTGTAATTTGAATTTTTCATCCACTAAGTCCTTCAAAGCAAAACATTTTACTAATGAACTGTTTTTTGTTTTTTTTTAAACCAAGTGCCCCACACCCCTACTAGGTGATGGAGCCGATCAAAGGAGCCCAGAGAGATTGTTCAGATATGGAGCCAGAGGCCGTCTCAAGACCAATATGGTCCAACAAGAGATTTCTATAGTGATTAATATTAAGAGCCTTTTTATTTTTCCAGTTCAGGAGGATAGTTTTCTTAGCGATGCATAAGGCAATGTGAACCATTAGAACTTACTTTGTGTCCATGGTGACATCATTTAAATTTCCTAGCAAGCAAACTGAGGGAGATGGTGGAATGTTACATTTCAGACACTTTGGTAAGTCTTCACATATCTGGCACCAAAATTTCTTAACAGGTGGACAGAACCAAAGTGCATGAATATAAGTATCTGGTATATTGCTTGTGCATTGTAAGCAGGTATTAGACGATGTAAAACCCATCCTAAACATTCGTTGACCTGTATAGTGTACTCTATGAAGGATTTTGTATTGTATTAATTGCAAATTAGGATTTTTTGTTATTTTAAAGGTTCTTAAACATATGAGACCAGACATTTTTGTCAAAGTTAGCTGATAAATCCACCTCCCATTTTGAAATAGGGATGGCTATTGATTCATCTAATGTAGATAAAGTTTTGTATATTTTAGACAGCAATTTGGGGGGGTTGAGATTAAGAAAATCTAAAACTCTTGCTGGAATTTGTATTTCAACTGTATTGAGCCTAAATTTACCTTTAATAATAGATTTAATTTGTTTTTATCAATTCCATATTGTGTAATTAATGTATTAAATGGGATAAAGTCTGTTCCTTCAAATATATGTTTCAGGTATTCAATTCCATTGCACCTCCAGTCTGGAAAACTTATTATAAATTTTTTTTGCAAGATGTCGGGGTTATTCTACGTCTATCCAGGACTCGTCTAGGTAGCTATGTTTTAACCATCTTGAGATGTATTGGAGCCTGTTGGCTAAGAAATAATGATGGAAGTTTGGTAGATCTAGACCTCCTTTTTCTTTGGTCTTCTGCAGTGTTTTTAAGCTGATACGTGGGGGTTTATCTTTCCAAAGAAATTTAGAGACAGAGGAGTCCAGAGATCTAAACCAGTCTAGTGATGGTTTACTTGGGATCATTGAGAATAAGTAGTTGATTCTGGGAAAAACCATCATTTTTATTGAAGCAACCCTTCCCATAAGTGATATGGGTAGGGATTTCCATCTAGCAAGATCATCTTCCACTTTTTTTAAAAGTGGGATGTAGTTAAGCTTCATTAAATCTGCCAGTCTTGGTGAGACATTGATACCTAAATAAGTAATATTCCCTAAATGCAGTTGTGTATTAGTTGGATTCTGGACAGAACAATTGATTGGAAGAACTGTAGATTTTAACCAATTTATTGAATAATCTGAAACGTTTGAGTAAGAGTTTATCAACCCGATTACCTGAGAGAAAGAGGTTTGTGAATGCTGGAGAAAAAGTAATACATCTGCATAAAGACTGATTTTATATTCTATGTTATTGCATTTTATGCCTTTAATATTGTGAGTTTGCCTGATTGCTGCAGCTAGTGGTTCAATAAAAATAGCAAACAGGGAGGCAGAGAGAGGACATCCCTGCCTGGTACCTCTCTGAAGATAAAACCTAGATGATGTTTGGTTATTAGTCCTGATACATGCTGTTGGTGAACTGTATAATATTGTCAACCAGTTTATAAAAGAATTTCCAAAGCCAAATTTATGTAAGGTTGCAAATAAGAATTTCCAGTTAACTCTATCAAATGCTTTTTCTGCATCTAGAGATAATATATTAGTTTTAATGTTTTTCCAGTAAGAAAAATCTATTAAATCTATTAGTCTACGTGAATTTGCTGATGAATGTCTCCCTTTAATAAAACCAGTTTGATCAGGATGTATTATAAGAGGGGTTACTTTCTCTATCCTTTTTGCGAGGGCTTTGCAGATTATTTAAAGATCAACATTAATGAGGGATATGGGACGATAGCTGGTAGGAAACAAAGGGTCTTTACCTGATTTTAGTAGAAGACTAATGTAGGCAGAATTCATATTTAGTTGAAGTCGGCCATTTTCCTTGGTTTCCTGCAGCATTCTGTGGAATGTTGGTGCCAGAATATTCCAGAATTCTTTATAGAACTCTGCTGGAAATCCATCTGGGCCTGGAGCCTTGTTATTGGGCATGCCTTGGAGGGCCTCCTGGAGTTCACCCACTGTTAGTGGTGAATCCAGGGCTGTCGCTTGACTTTCAGATAATTTAGGTAGTGTTATGTTATCAAAAAATTGTTCAATTTCATGATCTGATGGGTTTATCTCTGGTGAGTATAAAGCCTTGTAAAATTCTTTAAAGGTGTTGTTTATTCTTCCAGGATCATAGACTGTATTCCCGGTCTGATCTTTAATAGCAGATATAGTTGTTTTTTCTTTATTCATTTTAAGCTGGTTAGCCAAAAATCTACCTGATTTTTTACCTTGTTCAAAGTTTTCTATCCTAAGTCTTTGAATTAATAACTGGGCCTGTTTATTAATAATTTCATTTAATTCTAGCTTTGCTTTACGGATTTTGCCTAGTCTCTCTTCATCTAGAGAAGCTTCTAATGAATTAATAGTTTCTTCTAATTCCTGAATACGTTTTTTTTTTCCATTTTCTTTTTATTTGATGAGAATGAGATTATTTTACCTCTAATCACAGCTTTCCCTGCCTCCCAAAGAATGGATGGTGACGTACCATGTAGGTCATTATATTCCAAATAAGAAGCCCACTCTTTTTCAAAATATTTAATAAATTCTTTATCCTTAAGTAATGATATATTAAATCTCCAATTTTTGCTTTGAGGCTTTTCTGTTTTATTTACTAAAGTTAGAGAAACAGGAGCATGATCGCTGACAGCTATAGGGTGTATCTCAGTGTCTGAAATGTCAGTCAACAGTGAGCTGCTGACTAACAAATAATCCAGTCGAGAATACGAATGGTGGACATTTGAGAAGAAAGTATATTTTTTGTCATTGGGGTGAAGAGATCGCCATGCATCACAAAGTCCATGTCCATAATCGCTCATGTACTGTTTGACTATATCTATAGATTTCCAGCTGCGCTGAGTCCCTGCTGTGCTGAGCCTTTCTATTTCTTCATTTAAACCAAAGTTGAGATCGCCCCCAAGAAGAAGTGAGCAATCCATGTGTTCAAGGAGCACAGAGAAGAAGGAATGAAAGAATGAGGGGTCATCAACATTTGGACCATATATACTGACAATACATAACTTTTGGTTATGTATAGATAGTTTTACTATAATAAATCTACCCTCTGGATCTGTAACTATTACTGTAAAATTAACATTTTTATTTATTAATATTGCTACTCCCCTTTGTCTAGAGTTATAGCATGCAGAAAACACATTAGGAAACTCAGGGGATGTAAGATCAACGGCAGCTGAGGTAGATTTATGGGTTTCTTGTAATAAGACGACATCTGCCTTGATTCTTTTAAGCTGGTTAAAAATCTTAACTCTTTTCTCTCTGGTGCCAGCTCCATGAATATTCCACGTTACAAACCTTAGAGTAGCCATACTTTTGAGACAAAAGTTGTAAAGTCCATATCACCATAGAAACAGATAAACACAGGTGTATTATTAGTTTGTGCCTGGGGTTGCCTGATTGAAAATCCAAAAGCCGAGATATGAGAAAGAAAAATAGAAGAAAGTTGTGTAGGTGTTAAGGGTGAGGGTGAGAGAGAAAGAAATAGTTATATTATGAAAAAAATTATTTTTGTGTGTGTGAGTGATAAAAGAAAAAAGGGGTGACAAAGACATTTGGTGATAGACGTGAAAATGAGAAAAGAAAAAGAGCCAGTATCCCAGTGCTTAGCCCTGGCCCCCCCCACATTGAGTGATGTAAACAACTTTACAGAGCTGTGCTAACATTAGATTATAGTTGACTGATAAAACAACTCTTATCTGACCAGTGTTACATGACTAATAAAGCCAAGGAGTAGGCTGGGGGTCCCTGAACAGCTGCCCATTAACATACAGTTTATCTACCGCTACTGTAGCTCTGGTGCCTTCACTGATATATTTCTTTCTGATTGGGAACAAAACGCGCCTTCTATCCAGGATCTCCTTCGGATATTGATCATTAACGCTGTAATTCGTTCCCCGCAGCTCTCTGCCCTGGCCTCTGACCTGCTCTTTTTGCTTGTAATGCTAGAATTTAGCAACAATTGGTCGCGGCCGGCTGTTGTTGGGCTTCTCACTTCCGAGCCGGTGGACGCGGTGAAAAGTGATGTTTTTTACCGTGTCGCTTGGGAGCTTTAACTGATGTTGGAGAAAATCTCGGACGGTGGATTCAGCGTCGTCATCAGCCTGTTCAGGGAAAAACAAGATTGTCCCGCATTCCCCTGAACTGTATATCCAAGATAGTTTCTTTCATCCTCTTACTTTCAGCTGCGTCATCCCCTCGGTGAGTTTCTTTACACCGTCTCTCAGCGTTTGGCTTTCTGCAGCAAGTGATGCTACCTGTTGTTGGCTGAACTCCAGGGATACCAGTTTACCGCCATATTACTTACGCACAGCTCTCGCGAGATCTCAGCAGCAGCTCATCTCCTAATGAACTGTTTCTCTATTGTTTTCAGGAAGGTCACCAGTGGTTGTTACCAAAGGGAGCTGCTGTTAATGTTACCAAGGATTAACCTTCAATAGGACTTCAGCACATTTCCACATTGCCCAAATTTGATCCATGCAGTGAATTTGTACAGATGTAATGACTGTGAGAATGATAGTAAAAATACTTCATTAATGCTTGTTTTACATTTTTTGTAATATTTAATAAAAAGTTTGCGTATAGTTTTTTCCTCAATTAACACACTTATTTTTTTACATATACTGGTTTTAACATTATCAATGAATTACTATTTTACTGTAGTCAGGCTAGAACCACAATCAACTGGGTTATAGATGCATGAGTTCATAAGAAAATAAATATAAAATGATGTCTTCTACCAAAAAAATTCATAACTTTGATCAGCCTTGCATTCAGCTAATTTTCAATCCAACAGCAGGCAAAGAGAACACAGACTGAATGTCATCTGCTAGACATATAGGGTGTTTTAGGAGTAAATCCTGGGAACAGTAATATCACATGCTTTGTTGAGAGATGGAGATCTAAAGGTAAGCTGGAGCAGAGGTCTCAATCACTGGCATGTTTTAAGTGTATAGGAGGACAAGGTATGGCAGTACCATGCTAGCATTCAGAAAACAGGCTATAAATTGGGTATTATTACTCCAATTTAGGGTTTCTTGTGGCACAAAGTTATTAAACATGCTTATATTGAGCAGTGTAGTGCATTAATTTATCAATAAATATGATCGGTGATCTACATGTATTCAACAATGTGTAAGCACTCTCGTCTCCCTTTAAAATGTAGAACAGTGACGAATGTCTGTTCTTCTAGAAATGCTTTGAGAATGGGGAAATATTCGATTTTGCATTCTGTCCCGCCAGAAGCCGCTCAGACTGACTGACAGCGCTGGGATGTTTGGAACTATTGAAGACTCCATGAACCACGTGACCGCGTGTCGGCTAGTTCAAAGTCTGTCGTAACTCTATCTCTGACGCTGCACTGGCAGAGCTGTTATGTGCGCATGCACAATGAAGGTTAACCGCGACACATGGCGATAAGTAGCGACCGTTATATACAGTCTATGTTAGCGACATGTATCAGTCTCAAACGGTAAGTACCACATCTTGCCATGTGTCGCGGTTGAACTTCACGGCTCATGCGCACATAACAGCTCTGCTAGTGAGGCGAAAATGTAAGCAGCCATACGATTGGCTGAAAACGAAGACATTCATTAGCCAATTGTGACGTTTGTTGACCTGCAACTTTACAACAGTCTCAAAATTCACCACACAAAATTCTCTCACAAATACAGAGAGATCCGCAAATGAGAAGTGGTTCGTAAATGCACATTTAGCGATTCGTATGATCTGTGAGTTTATATTTGAAGCTTCCCTCAAAGTTATATTTGTGAAACAGATTGTGTGCATTTGTGAAACGGATCGTGTGCATTTGTGAAACGGATCTTGTGCATTTGTGAAACGGATCGTGTGCATTTGTGAAACGGATCGTGTGCATTTGTGAAACGGATTGTGTGCATCTGTGAAACGGATCGTGTGCATTTGTGAAGTTATATTACAAGTGTTTCTTCGAAATTATATTTGTGAACCAGAGCGTGTGCATTTGTGAATGAGTATGTGAATTTGTGAAAAACCCTGCATGAGGTTATTCTTAATGAGACTGAAATGACCCCATAGAGTACTGCCCTCTATCAGTGAGGCACTGTACTTTCTGACTCATGAAAGAGACGCAGAATTTGGGCATGTGCGGACTGCCTTCATCTTCAGTGTGTGTGACACAGCACCAGGGCCACCTTAACCAGCTGATAGGCTCCTATATGTGTGTATAGATACATACACTATCTATCTATCTATCTATCTATCTATCTATCTATCTATCTATCTATCTATCTATCTATCTATCTATCTATCTATCTATCTATCTATCTATCTATCTATCTATCTATCTATCTATCTATCTATCTATCTATCTATCTATCTATCTATCTATCTATCTATCTATCTATCATAGATAAATAGATATGTTGAAAATTGAAAATATATTATCAAAGCCAACATATCTATTTTATTTTTGTATTGAACACCATAAAGCATATAACAAAGTAGTGAATACCACCATCACCTCTGCATAAACATCAAATAGTGATGACAGCAGAAACAAAGAACAGCAGCTAACAAGTCAGTGCAACGACCTTCTCTTTAAAGAAGGCAAAGCAAGTTTATTTGTATAGCACAATTCATGTTACAGGACAATTCAAAGTGCTTTACATAAAACATCAATAGCATTACAGCAGGGTGCAGAAAAAGCAAAAGTACAGGAATAAAAAGCATGATTTAAAATGAAAAATAAAATCTATGTTTAAAAGAAGCCGTGCAGATTTATAACTTAGAATCAAAACCTAACCAAAAGCAGCTGATAACAGGTTGTTGTGCATCACGAACACACGCACACACACACACAACACACACACACACACACACACACACATACACAAACACACACACCTTTCAGCACCATGGGCAGCAATATGGCGAATGTGTCACCAAGTGCTTATTGATTTACATTTAACCTGTTCCACCCCACAGCCCCGCCGCCGGGTCACTGTGGGGGAAGGGCGGAGAGAATGTCCGAATTTAGTTGACCTGTGGTCACTGATTGCTAAGCATGTCCTATCTTTATAAACCTCAGAATCTCAGCTAAAGACTCATAAATAGTTTTTGTGACCTCCAAACCCAGAAAAAATAACAAGCAATTAAAAGAGCAGTTGTGCTATTTTGCATGATTTTTACATGAACACATTCAACCGAACCTGTCGGTCACCCTGCCGAACAGAACCGAGCAAACTTTGCCTTCCATGAAAGCCAGCATGTCACAGATTCTAAAGCTGCAAGTTTCATCATGCTATGTGCAAATTTCAGCAAATGAGCAGCAAAATAAGCCCAAAATTACGTACAGCATTTGAAAAACAAGAGCATAAATTTTTCCTTACCTTTGTTTTTCCGTGCTTAAAAGAATAATCCACCGTGATATGACTGTATTTCCAGAATAACTAAAATACCCAGTGTGTATTTAGAAACGAAAAAGGGGAAAAAACGAAAACCTCCAGTAGAAATCTCACATGTCTCGCTCCTATCGGGTGCGCCTCCTCACCTGCGGTTCCCTGCTGCGCGGGCTGCTCCATGCCTACAGGTGCTGCTGCTGCATCCTCCTCTCTGCCCGGTGTGTCAGAGAGCTAGCTATGTCCAACTTCTTTAGCTGACTTAAAGAATTCTGTCAGCTTAGGCATTTTCTTTCTTATTTCTTTGTCTCGAAGCTCCTTCTCACGAATCGCTGTTCTTTTCTGAGCACTGCTCTCAAATTTCTTCCCCGACATTTTTCCACGTTTCTTTACATCCAGATGACCACTCCCTGAAATTGTCTAAATTGTTTGATTGGTGAGCTCATGGTGCAATGGGAACTTTAGAGGCCACGTGGGTGAAGTAGGTCACTTTAGAGGCCACGTGGGTGAAGTAGGTCACTTGTAAGTAATAAAACGTTTCTTTTGGGGTTTTTTTTACCTGAAATGATAGGCGCCCTGAGCATCATAGGCCCCTGGCCACCGCCCCGGTTGGCCCGTGCATTAAGGCGGCCTTGCACAGCACCACTGGAAGAGTGATAGTCACCTAGCCCTCCTCCCATGTATTTGAATGGGCAATGAGTAAATTCAGTGGTCATAAAAATGTTTTTAAATTATACAGAAACAAGTTATAGAACAGTCAAGTGGCAAATAGATTTTCTCTGATCATTGGTAGTATTTTACTTGTCATGATGACAGGTCAGGTACTGCCTCCCGTGACTGTAAGTCACTGATCCATTCCTTCACCGTCACAAGTGATTTGTTGTCTATCACTTAAAATCCCATTGAAATAGGTATTAGTTTGAAGGTATGACATGAGAAAATGTGAAAAATTTCAAGGTGCATGAATTGTTTTCCAAAGCTCTCTGTTAATGAGGCATTCCATTTAATCACATTCATTTGCGACCTGATGTTTATCTACTTTTTTCAACATTATTTCATGAGAAACCTGGGTTGTTACAGAAATGCTTTCTATCTTAAGCATATTGTTGCCTTCCTCTGTCTCTGCTTTGGTGTTTTACCCCACTAACAGCGTCAGGGGTCTGGGTCGTGGCGGCATGCCAATCTAAATAAAGGCCCGGCCAGTTCAGGCTTTGTTGAACAATTTGGGCTAGAGTGGCTTTTTTTCTCTGGCATTCAGGAGCAGGCTCCGCTGAGCCGGCTGGCACCGGCCAACTGCCCAATTCAGAGCGCTCTGTTTGCACATGCCTGTCATTCAATATTTCATCACCATGGGAACCGAGCGAGAGCGGGTGCTGTAAACCCAGCAAGGGATTATCACGATCAATAAAACTACCAAGGTGTTAAAAAGGAGGAGGAGTTGAAATTATTTCACTTTTCGAAACAGAACATCTTCTCATTCCCAGCTAATCTGTATGTGTGTTGTCAGGTTTATAGTTATTGTGCTTTATGTTCTATAATTAGCTTCTAAATTGTTCTATGAGGTATTTTAATACTTTAAGTCTGAACAGATTTGTACTTTGTGTGAAACAGAAGCATCTTCTTGGACACAATCTTGCCTCGTTATGATGTCAATGGTATTCAACCCTCCATTGGACAAAGGACAAGGCTTAGCAAAGGGGACATTGCTCAAGCCCGTAAACTCTACAAATGTGCAAGTAGGATATAAATAGATAAGATATAACATTCTATAAGTATTTTTTTTGTTTATGACTGTCATCATTGTGCATTTGGGTGTGAACCCCCCCCCCCCCCTTTTTTTCTGGCAGGATGTGGGGAAAGCCTGCAGGAAAGTACTGGAAACCTTTCCTCTCCTGGTTTTCCAAATGGATACTCAGCATACACTCACTGTGTTTGGAGGATTTCTGTCACACCAGGAGAAAAGGTGATCCTGCATGTAACCCTGAAAAATAGTTTTTTTTAAATATATATATTTCATGTTGGTGAAAAAAAAGTCTTATACTTGGCATAATTGTTGATGGTGGAAACTCAAATTTTTCCCAATTCATTTGAACTCTTTTGAATCTTAGAAATGATGTGTACATTTTAATCTGATATACCTTCTTGCCGTTATGCTCAGCCTCTCTCCTCTGTGTCCCAGATTGTCCTTAATTTCACTTCCATGGATCTCTTCAGGAGTCATCTCTGCTGGTACGACCACGTTGAAGTTCGAGACGGGTTCTGGAGAAAAGCTCCCCTAATAGGTCTGCTGCTTTATACCTGTTTTAGAAACTCAGTACTCAGAACCTGTACTTGTTATTTCTTGTCATTTTTAGGCTTTTTTGTGAAGCATTGAGTGATTTTCATCTGTGAAAGGTGTTGTATGTATAAAATGTGTTTAGCTACTTATTTAGGTATTCCTTTCAGACTGGAAATGTTCACAGCCATCATTATCCACAACAACTCCTTAAAGAATTATATGAGCTATACCAACACTTAATTTCCCTCTGGGATCAATAAAGTATTTTTGAATTTTAATTTGAATTGAATTGAATTCATATTCTCTTTGACAGGTCGTTTTTGTGGTGACAGAATTCCAGATCCAATCATCTCCAACGGCAGTCGTCTTTGGATCGAATTTAGAAGCAGCAGCAACTGGGTGGGCAAAGGCTTTTCAGTTTCTTATGAAGGTAAAACATCAAAAGCATGATGATTTAAATGCATTTAAAAATAGTTTATAAACATATTTAAGAAAATTTACTGTACTGCTTCTCCTTGGACTTTTTCATATTTTACAACCAAAACCATGATCTTAAATTGTTTTATTTAGTGGTGTAAAGGGGGACTTAAAGGGGTTGAATACAAATGTTTGCCCCATTTTTTCATATTTTAATTTGTTAAAATGTCTTTAAAGTATGGATTAAGAAACCCAACAATCAATGTGAAATAAGAATTTCAGTGAAAATAGCTCTCTGATCAGGAAATGAAGCTCAATTTTAATGAAAGATATGGATAAAATATATCTTGTATAATACTGTGACATCATTGCTAAAATACTTCAGCTACAAGAGCATCCGGGTGAGTTAAATTTAAGAATCTTTGCAGAGGTGTCCATTCAAACTATACCTGACATTAAGGCTGAGATTGTTGTCTTTAAATATTTTTTATGATCTGTTGAGTGCCACGTGGTGGGGCAGATATTAGCACTGTTGCTTTGAATCAAGAAAGTCTTGGGTTTGAATCCCAGCCTGGGGTCTTTCTGTATAGAGTCTGTTTTGCATCCACAAGTTAACTCCAGCTTGCCCCAGACCAGAAATATTAATATTAGGTTAATAGATCTCCATAAATTGACTTTAGGAGTGTATGTCCAAGGTTTGTCCTTCGTATCTCTGTGTTGCCTTGTGATAGACAGGGGACGTGCCCAGGGAGTCTCTTGCCCAATGACTGCTGGAGATTAACTCCGACCAAAGGGATAAATGGGTGTAAACAATGATTGAATGGTCAATGTTTTGGGTCCAACAAACTAAACCTGTCAGGCATTATAATGCCATCTGCTGGAAGATCAGTGTCCAACTACTCAAACCATTTTCTTTCTTCTTTTTTGTTTGCTTTTATTTACAGTGTTATTAAACCTTTAAATAAAATAATTTTTTATATTTACATTTCTTTAAGTGTCTTGAAATAAGGTCCATCAGCAACTGGATAAGAGGTCTTTGAACCGATTCTGTCCCTAATTTCACCTCTCTGCAGCCATCTGTGGTGGGGAGTTGATGCGAGATAGTGGACAGATCCAGTCCCCCAATTATCCCGATGACTACCAGTCCAACAAAATGTGCGTGTGGAAGATCACAGTGGCAGAAGGTTTTCAAGTAGGCCTCACCTTTCAGTCATTTGAGGTAAATGATCATATAACAATACTGGAAAGGTAAAATATCTCAGTGAACAACACTTAGATAACCGACTCCAGCGTTTTGCTGATGTGGTATAACTTTAACTAGAAAAGCAAATCTCGTTTCTGAATTTTTTATTTATTTTTTTTTTTTACAAGACCTGCCATTACCAGAATGTACTCTTGCATTATCTGTACCTGTATAAAAAGGCAGCAGCATTCATTTATTATCCTGTGACTGCAGATTGAGAAACATGACACCTGCAGCTACGACTACGTGGAAGTTAGGGATGGCAATTCTGACAGCAGCCCACTACTCGGCCGGTTCTGTGGCTACGACAAACCGCAGAACCTTCAAAGTAGCTCCAACCACCTCTGGCTGAAATTTGTGTCTGACGGCTCAGTCAACAAGGCAGGGTTTGCCGCCAGCTTTTTAAAAGGTCAGAAAGTCCTACCAGCAGCAATGTGTCTACACAGTGTTAATGGGGAATAACAGATGGACGCTGATTCCAGTTTTTCTTTTGATTAGAGATGGATGAGTGCTCCAGACCTGACAACGGGCACTGCGAGCAGCGCTGTATGAACACGCTGGGCAGCTACAGATGTGCCTGCGACCCTGGATATGAGCTGGCAGCAGACAGACGCAACTGTGAGGGTGAGTGCAGAGGACAGTTTACATCATTGTGAACAAAACAGGAGATAAAGCCTCACATCCAGGCACTCATTTGGATGAGTTTTCTTTCCACAGGACAAACATGGCCCTGCAAAAGTATTCACAACCTTGAAATGTATTCACATTTCATCACACTGCAACCAAAACCCTCAATATATTTTTGTCGCCTTTGTTGTTATGGACTAACACATAGTAATGCATAATGGCACTGGCATAGCATCGTACAGTTACAATAATCTAAAGTTGGTCCAAGAGAATTATGAAACTCTCCTCTTTTAACACAAGGGGGCAATATAGTCATGTTGTAGCATCTCTAGAATCAAACAAAATTTTTGCTCATCAAATTTTTTTTTTAACTTCTGCAAACTAAACATGGGCATTGATTTCTTTTTTTTAAAGTTAACATGAGTTACTTTTTGATTTCCTCACATCCAGTAAAGTTGATAATTTCATCAAAGGTAAGACTGATGACGTGGTAGATGCCCATAAAGCTTTAAAAACCAAGTCAAGGCAAAATACAGTTTCTCATTTCCTGTCCTGAGTGCTTTTGAGATATTAACTTCATTTTCTGACGACGCTTTGATTTTTTAAAAACCAATGTCAAAAACCCTGGATGCAACTTTGGAGACTAGCTAACTTTGTTTCATCACTTAGAAAAAGATCTAAAGTTGAACTCCTGTTACTTATTTTACTATTACAAAATGGATTGAGTTAAAATGTTATTATAATTTTATTATCATTATTTTTAACTGAGATCTACTAAACCAATATCATGTTTCAGCAGACTAAAACACATTAATAGTCCAATGATTAGGATCAAAGTGTTTTTTAGTCTTACTTAGTTTATTTACATTTTAAAACTTTGGATGCGGTTTAAAGTATTTTATGCACTATAAAAATGAATTTTAAAGTGTATTAATGGTATGTAAGCCATTAATAGTTTTTTATGTGTTGATTAAGCATATTAGTTGGAACACGTAATATTCAATAAAAGTTCAGTTGAGACTACATAATTTTTTTATTTATGTAACTAATTCAGTCTAAACATCCTGATCAGAATTTATCAGAAGACATTAATTCAGTCTACCATTGTTCTCATTTTCCATGTCCAACAGGGAGCATCAGGGCTGATATATTTAGTTTGAATTATAAATAAACATATCAACTCAGTAAAAGTGAGAAACTGTCATATTTCTTGTAGCTGAGATAGCATCTGTGTGGGAGCTAGAAATTCAGTTTGTATCAAGGTTCAATTAGCTTTGCTAAAGTCAAAGCTGCTAGCAAGCATTGCTTAAGTCATCTCCAAAGAACAAAACAGTTTTGCTGGGAAAGTGTTTTCATGTTACAAAATAAATTCAAGAAGTTTTACTAAATGTACTATTTCATGCTTTAATCACAAACCAGCTCTTATTTTTTATGTAACATGAGTGGATAAACCAGATGATTTATTATTTTAAAAAAGCAGTGATGGTCCTTGTAGTCATCTTTCTGCTGCCAAAGATGACCAAGCAGAAGTGTCTGTTGTGATTGAGATGGTTCTCTGCATCCATAAAACCTATTTATGGACACACAGTACCTGTAGCTGTGCAACAATTAGTAGTTCTGAACTTGTATCATTAGAATGCATATTAAGGAAGAATATTCTGTATTGGGACATTTTAAATAAATTGTATTATTCTGTTTGTTTTGTAATTCAATTTAATTAATTCAATATAACTTAACAGTTTCCCTAGTTGTGCCAAATGTTTAAGTCAGTATAAAAGAGGATATTTAAAAAAACACATTTGAGTGAATAAATGTACTTAAAAATTTGTTAGAATACCACCTAATTTGCAAAGTAAATTTTAGAGATTGGCTGTCACTAATTTATCAAAGTGTCTTTTAGGTTTGTAACATTGTTCATTTTCAGAGATATTAGTTAAAATCTACTTCAATAAAATGCATTCAAAGTGTTTTATCAGTTTTACGGCTTAAAGTCCGACAGTTTGTCTTATAAGTTTATGTTTACTGAGTCATACAATGAGTTTTAAGCTTGCCATAAAATGTGCTTTTGTTATGAAATTGCTTTGCCACACACTGGAGGCTAAATGGCTATTTTTACATTGTAATGTAAAATGTTCTTCCTCTGAAATCCCTTTTTCTTATTCCATTTCTTCCAGCAGCTGCCTGCGGCGGCTTTGTCACCAGCCTGAATGGCTCCATCACCACCCCAGGCTGGCCCAAAGAGTACCCCCACAACAAGAACTGTGTGTGGCAGCTGGTGGCCCCCATTCAGTACCAGATCACTTTGGTCTTTGATGGCTTTGAGACAGAAGGCAACGATGTGAGTTCTGCTCAGATTTGTATGTAAATGGGTTGTTAGTCTTAGTCTTATAAGACCGAGTGTTTCTGTTTGTTTTACAACAGGTGTGTAAGTATGACTATGTTGAAGTGCGCAGTGGGCTGAGCTCCGACTCCAAGATCCACGGGAAGTTCTGTGGCACGGAGAAACCCGATGCTATCACCTCCCTCCAGAACAACATGAGGATTGAGTTCAAGTCGGACAACACCGTCTCCAAGAGGGGCTTCAAGGCCCACTTCTTCTCTGGTGAGCATCCAATAAATTTAAGAAAGCACTAATGCAATCTGGTAAATCCTGCAGAGCAGGACAGCACCACAGAAGAGTCAATCAGGAAGTCTGTAAATGCAGAGCTGTAATTGTGGATGGTGTTGTATATATTTCTAGCCCACCTATTCAATACCATTAATCTTTGATTCAAAATAGCTATTTCTTACTCTGTAAGACAGCACCAATAATATGCAGGACATTTCACGTCTGGATTAGTAATTTTGGTTTATTAGGCACTGCAAATTTACAGCAGCCTGTTTGTATATATTTTCTGTACTCAAGAGAAGCGGAAGTCCAGCCAAACTCTTTGAACATCTTCACAGATATAGATGAGTGCTCTAAAAGTAACGGAGGATGCCAGCATGAATGTGTGAACACCTTTGGGAGCTACAGATGTCAGTGTCGCAGTGGGTTTATGCTGCATGATAATAAGCATGACTGCAAGGAAGGTAGGCTATGGCTACTTTTGGTCTGCTTTTATGTGTGATTTATAAGTTCAGATCAATTTTATATTTAAAGATTATTATTTATATTATTTTTGTTAAACGAAAATGAAACAATTCTTATGGCTGCCTATAAATCAGGAAAACAAGGATGTGATATAGTCATGGGGAAAACCCAGTGCATTCTACTACTTCCATGGGAATTAAGAATGAAAGTAGCAGGATGGCTAACGTCAGCAATCACCGCAGAGCGAATTTATTCAAATTCAAGTGCAGTATAGAGTTTTAACCTGAAGAGGGATCCACACTGACGGTTTTAGGCAGAAAATGAATATTTTTACTAAGATGCACTAGAATACCAAAAATATTAACCGGAAATGTAGACAGCACTATTAGACACTTAATTATACAGTTTATCAGCAAAAAAGTTGAATTGGGAGTGAGTTGCTCTTTAAAGAAGCAACTGTTTCCATCAACAATCTGGGATCAGTTCCAAACAATTTGAAGTCCATCATTTGACAGTATGAAAGATTATTCACAAGTAGAAAATATGTGTAGTTCTGAATTGTCCTTGGATTGGACCTGCCTGGCAACTTGACTTAGGTTTTCAATTTGCATTTGAATGAACCACAAGATGGAAAGAACATTGTTCTTTGGACAGATCAAACCAAAGTGGATGTGTTTGGCCATGAAAAACACCTCAAACCAACTATCAAGCAAAGTGATTGGGGTCATGACTTGGGCTTACTCTGCAACCACATGACATTGGCAATTGTGTTAACAATAAATTTCAATAGACACCAAAGTATACTAGATTTAAACATCACCCATCTAGACTATTGTCGAGAAATTTGTTCAAATTGCTTTTGGTGTTAATGCTGCAGAGATGCCGGGTCACACATATTCTACATATGCCAAAGATTGTATTGGAAGAAGTTTTTTTGCCATCTACTGGTCAGAGAGGGAATACAATCTTTTGTGATTTTACAGCATTCAACTATCATTGAAATACTGTAATAATTAAGGACCAGAATGTTAGAATAGAATTTCAAAACCCTGTTTATTGATAGCACTAAAGTAATATCAATACTAGAGACTGGAAAATTTGTTTAATTACTGCCTTGCCCAATTATGGGTATTGCTGCTAATTTAAAGCAAACAAGAAGGTATATATTTTGTATGTGCTACATTCAAAAGAACAATCTGCTCTCAATTTAGAATTTGCTTAACAGCAAAAATACAATAAATGTATTTTTGATATCATCATAAATACATTTAGGCAGTAAGGGGTTAAGTGAGTTGTACAGAAAGAAACCAGTAAACCTCAGTCCAAAATTATTTCCCAACAATATGAGAATCAGTCATTTAGAAAACAACTACTTCAGGTTATTACTGCTAAAGAAAATGTTATGAGGTGTAATAGTCCTTCCTGTTACTGTATGTGAGAGTGAGCACTTCTAGGAAAAGGTATTTCTGTAATCGGAAATAATGTAAATGCAGTCTGTTTTCCCATATTGTGCCATTTTATTTTTGTTTAGCTGGGTGTGATCACTTTGTAAACACTGTATCCGGCACAATCAGCAGTCCTAACTGGCCCGGCAAGTATCCCAGCAAGAAGGCCTGCACCTGGTCTCTGTCCACGACACCGGGCCATCGGATCAAACTCGTAGGTCATGATTCAGACAGAATGATTCTGTTTGAGCAGAATGAAAACCCCCGTTTTACAATGTTTTAAAATCTCCTTCTCAGATTTTTAATGAGGTTGACATGGAGATTCATCTAGAGTGTGCTTACGACCATCTGGAGATCTTTGATGGCAGAGATGTTCGTGCCCCCACGTTGGGACGCTTTTGTGGCACCAAAACTCCCGCTCCAGTTATATCCAGCAGCAACAAGATGTTCCTGCATTTTTTCTCTGACAACTCGGTGCAAAAGAGAGGCTTTGAGGCTTCATATGGAGCAGGTGGGCAAAGAAATATTAAATGTATTCAAGTCAGTTTATTGTCAACAAGACGATATTTCTTCCGAACCTTCAACAGATTACTTTGAAATTAAGTTATTTAGATTAAAACAGAAATAGATGAAAACTGCATTCAGCTGCACCTAATTAGTGAAGAAAGTCAATCAAATATGAGCATAAAACAACTGTAGTGGAAAGGCTTCAGAGGTTTGTTGGGGAACATTAGTGAACAGACAGCGTCATGAAAAGAAACACACCAGACAAGTCACGGAGGAAGTTGCAGTGAAGCTTAAAGCAGGGTTGACTTATTAGGTAACATCCCAAGTTTTGAACATCTTCTGGAGCACTGTTCATTTCATCCTTTGAAAATGGAAAGAGGATGGCACGACGGCCAATCTGCCAAGACATGGCAGTCTACCTAAACAGGAGAGCATTGATCAGAGAAACAGTCAAGGAGGCCTAATGTAACAATGGAGGAGCTACAGAGATTTACAAATTTTGACTTTTTAGAGAAGTGGCAATATTGTTGACTTGCTGAAAGAAAGCTACAAGACTTCACATTTGTGTTTTACCACAAGCCATGTAGGAGACACTGCAAACTTGTGAAAGAAGGTGCGCCACGCACCGCCTCCATCATTGCAATATTTACCAATATTATTGCTATCACAAGATTTTCTAATATTATGCAGACCTGATATAAAGTGAACGTTCTTGACAGCAGCTCTGCATTTTACCAGCTTGAGGCAGAAAGCAGGGAAGTAGTCTGGTGATTTTGCTTCTGATGTTGGAAAAACTGTCTGATGGCTGTAAAAGAAATCTTCATGGACAGGGTGTGAGGTTTTTTTGACCATTTCCAGAGAGACCTTTTCTTGGAATGACTCGGACACAGATGTTGGACATAGAGCCGGAACACTCCAATGACCTTTTCAGCTTGCCTATCTGTCTGTTATTGTCCATATTGGAGTTTCAGTGCCACACAACACACTCTCTAAGTCACTGCTCTGGAGAATGTTGAAAAGATGCATGTTGGGAGTGATGATGTTTCTGTAGTACTCTTTCAAGGGTCTCTTAAAAAAGTTACTGAAAGAACTTAAATAGTAAATAGTATCTTGGTAAAAGAGTCGCCAAAAATGTGACATTTCAAGTGTTTTCTGCATTCTTTCCACACTTTTACGAGCCACTCGTCTTAACCCTCTAATTTTGTGGTTGTGGATTCCCAGAATGTGGAGGAAGCCTTAAAGCCGAGGTCAAGACAAAAGACCTATACTCTCATGCACAGTTTGGGGATAACAACTACCCCGGAGGCTCCGACTGTCTGTGGGTGCTCACGGCTGAGAAGGGTTACGGAGTGGAGATCATCTTCCAAGTGTTTGAGATTGAGGAGGAGACGGACTGCGGCTACGATTATTTAGAGTTGTACGACGGTGCTGACATCAAGTCTCCCAGACTGGGGCGATACTGTGGATCAGGGGTAGGAGCTCTAATAATGTTTTTGATGCTGTACAGTAGCCGAAGCACGTTTAAATGACACTTCTATGTTTCTTTGTTCCCTCAGACTCCAGAGGACGTCTACTCAGCCGGAGACGCCATCATTTTGAAGTTCCACTCAGATGACAGTATCAGTAAAAAGGGCTTCCATGCACGCTACACCAGCACAAAGTTCCAGGACACGTTACACACAAGCAGCTAGGCCTAATCGCAGATTCCCATTTCCAGCATTTGGACCGTCACACCCATTTCCAGGCAACGAGTAAATGCTTGGCTTGATACCACAAACACCACCCCGCAAACTTTTCATCTGTACGTCCAATTGAAACCAAACAGAAAAATCTGTCTCCACATTCAGAGCTGTGTAGGTTCATAAGAAATGAGGGAATCTGTCAAATAGATCCAGTTACCTGCACCTTTTACGAGCTTATTACAGAAACACACTGGATTAAAATGTATATATTGAAATATCGTTTGCTGTGATAGACTTATGAAACCACCTCAAAGACATCTACTTTAAAGAATGTCATGTCATTTTAGGGATTTGCTAGCCGTGAAGAAAGAATTACGTTTTTTTGTTGTTGTTGTGTTAACGTGGTGAACAGATGCAGCGCCTGGGGGGGCAGGGGGGGGTTAGGGGTTAGAATAAATAAAATGTTTTTCTGACTCTGCATTTGTACAACTGTTGGCAAGTATTTTTTTTCCCTGTCGCTAATTCCTCATGAAAATCAAGATGCATATCCCATATCAGCATGCTTTCTTGTCTTTCTCATTTTGAAGAGTGGCTGAGAGAAACTGGTCTCAATGGTGCATCATGTCATCACCAAATGGAAACAGGAAATCCTAGATCACTTATTAAATGCTCATAGACACTATTGTCAATTGTTTGAGTTACGTTTTTAGGATTTGTTGGGGTTCCAAATGTGACATCTAAAATGTTAAAACATTTTTTTCCAATGTAGGATTTGTCCTCCTATTGACTACATATACTCAGATTAAACAGTGGAGTTATCATTTTCACTGTGAGATTATTCTATTAACGTAAAAAATTTATTTATTTAAAGGCTACTTGGACATTTTTGCCAATGGAGGGGAGAAGTGTAGAGAGCATTGCAAATAGACTGGATAAGACTTTGCATGAATCTGTTTTTGAATCAAATTAAAATTTTATTGTTTTAAATATAGCTATGAGAGGATGTGCAAAAAGGAGAAATGTAAAACATCTTTATGACCATTAAAATGAAAACTAAACCCGTGTTGTTTTTACAGGCAAAGAGGAAAAAAAGGAAAACCAAACTACCTGTGTTACAGCACCTGCAGTAGCTATACTGTTTGAGATTTACTCTTTCTTCATGCACATTGCCCTACCAAGTTATACTTACTGCACCAAATAAATGTAAAACTGATTCATAAAGTCAAACCATGAAGTCGGCCATGTGAGTAAAAGTATATGTTTTTAGTGACAAAAATTTTAAACTTTAATTTATATTTCTTAAGAGTTAGAATACAAATGTACAAATGAGCAGGAAAGAGATTATATCATCTCAGTCAAGTGATTATACACAGTATGGCATTCTTCATTGAAGCACAGCTTTTCAGTAATAAACATGTAGAAGAAAACATACTCTAGAAACTCAACTGTTTTAAAATAGGCTACTCATGATACAGGATAGTGCTAAATACAATTTGTTTGGGATGCATAAGGGAAATTATTAATGTACATTTTTTTACAAATGCTTTTGCATATATAATATTGCGCAAAAGTTTTAATCCACACACATTTTTATCCCAAGAGCCAGACCTTCTTGTTATCTTTTAAACTGCCATTGATCACTAATTCCCTAGGTTTTCTGAATAGCTTTTTCTTTACACAGGCTGCTTTTTTCTCATTTTCTGTCCAGCTGATGTACTTGATGATGAAAGCAAATCGTTGAATATTTGCTCAAAAATAAGGGAAGTGGAGAACAAAACACTCATCAGTCGCTGATTTACAGAATCTAAAGTTTTTGAATCAGCAAAAAAACACAGACTCTGAAAGACATACATCATCCTTTAGTTGAACCTCCACTCCAAGCCAGGGCCTATCTTTTATGGAATCACTTTGTTAATGCTGAAATGCTATTTAATGTGTTAGACTTTATTTCTTATACACATAATTAAAGGAACTGTAACAATGCTTTAAGAAATGTCGACCACTTTACATGTTAACAACAAAGTCTGGCTTCCTGCAACCAAGATATAAATCAATGAGGTTTGACTCATGACTTTTGCACATTGTTGTAAGTCCATAGTAACAATGATTTTCCTCATGTTTAACTTCAGGCATGTTTACTTGCTCCTTCTTATTTATGTTTAGATTTTTGGTAAGAAAACCTTGAGAGGCTCATTTTCATGCACTTTATCCAGGAAGCCTAGGTTAAAGTAAGGGTACAGGGTCTCAGTGAAGGTCTCCCTGAAGGTGTAGAGGTGGGTCATGCTCTCTGCATTGTAAAAGGACACCAGGCCCCGCTTGTAGTCCAGATACACGCCAATTCGGGCCAGCGGCTCTTCCAGGGACAGGACAGTCGGAGGGGATGTGCCGGCCATGTACCTAACACCATACGAGAGGGTGAGAGTCCAGAAGCCGTTGGCTGGGAGGGCCTTGATGACTCCTTTTCTGGGAACGGACTCCTTGGCAACCCCCACTGTCCACACTGTGCTGCTGTAGACCTCGATCTCCCAGTAGTGTCGCCCATGAGTGAAGCCCTGACTTGCGAGCAGCGACAGGGCAGCATTGAACCTGTTGGGGTTGTCCTTCACAGTGTGGTTGAAGGTCTGGTAGCGGACGCAGGTGAGGGAAGAGCTCAGGCTGAGCCACGGGTTGGCGGTACTGGAGTTAAACGTGATGGCTGCTGGAACTAAACAGGAGGAAATTATTTGATATGATACAGCGACCTTGAAAAAGGAATTTGTATCCTTCAACGTTTAGCACATTTTGTCATGTTACAACCCCAAACTTAATAATATAATGGGATTTTATAACACTTATTAGTGCATTATTTCAAAGTAAAAGAAAAATAATCAGAAAAGTGTGGCATGCATTTGTATTTAGGTTGCACAATATTAGGGAAATTTGACATTGTGGTATAGAAGAATATTGTTTTGACTGATATTAACCTAGATTTGTTTTAATATTTTCTTTCTTTTCCATTATCTCAACTTCCCCACCACTCGACATCTAATTTTGATCTCTAAGATCCAGTGGTCATTAATATCATTGCAGTAATAAGGCATGGTACCTGAAATATGATAGCCTGCCAAATATCCACACAGTCTTTTTAAAATTGTGATTTCGCAATCATAAACAGTTCATGTTTATATTCAATCAATTTGTTTGTACTACAACATTTTGATGCAGTTAAAGATGAAAGTCTGTTGGAGGTATGTCTCTACCACATTTACACATCTCGAGACTGATATATTTGCCCATTTTACTGAGTAAAATACCTCCAACTCAGTCAGATTGGTTGGGGACCATCTATGAATTTTTCAAGTCTTGTCAAAGTTTTCATTTGGATATGCGTCTGAACTTGGACTGGACCATTTTTAAGCATGAATACACTGTGATTGAATTTAATAATTTCATTGTTGATCTGGCTTCCTGTGTTTAGAGCTGTTGTCCTGCAAGAAGTAGAAGTTTTTTTTACTCCAACCTCTTGTATTTTGCAGCATCCTCTAACAGGTTTTCTTCCATAATTGCTCTATTTTAGCTCCACCCACCTTTCTATCTACTTTAATCCTGCGTTCAATTTGTCACACAAGTCAGTACTCACAGCGAGGAAGTTAAATGAGCCAAAAACTGTGGGAAATGCAAATTGCTTATTCTGAATAGAATATCACACCACCATTTCAAGACTTTTATTTGGAAATAAATAGGATGCTGTTAATTATTTTGCTTCCACTTCATCATGTGTTTCTTTGAATTGAACATAATCTTTCACATAAAATCCCAATAAACACATTTAGGTTTGCTGTTGTAACATAAAAAATGCAGAGAAAGTTCAAATGTGTATGCATTTTTTGCATACACTGTAAGTTCAGCTTCTCAAGATTATTGGCTGTGCGATTCAGTGATTTAGGAGCCAGTGTTACATACAGTACCTGGATAAAGGCTGCCCTTCATAGATTTCCATACTCTGTATTGCAGAGGCCCTGCAAAACGGCCCTCACACAGACTCGGTGGTGTAAAAGTTGGTTTCTCAAACTTGAGAGAAGGCCTGCCAACAACATCAAGCAATTAAAAGAGGGAATAAAACTCATATTTTTAAGGAAATCATACCCTAAAGTTTCTCACACTCACCTCTGGGACAGGGCTTTGATGCTCTAACACGAGAAACAAGAATAAACACAGGAAAAGACACACACACAGAGACCGGTAATTAGTTTTGTTGGATTTGAAAGAGGAGAAATCTTTTTTCCACATTACATCAACGTCTGAGCTCATGCAGTCCCACCCTGCGGGATTTCTCTGTGGCCCAGGGAAAGTCCCGCAGCTGAAGCCAGAGATAGTGTGGCAAAGTGCCTGAGCTAAAGTCCTTATTCTCCAGATGAGGGAGTGAGATTACTGGCCTCCATCCTGTCTGAGCTCTTGAGAGGTAGAGTCTCTTGGTTTGAAATTGTTGCTGACATTTACAGTATGTTTCTGTTCTGATATAGTCAAACATGTATAAGGCCTCTAAGAACCTTTAAACACAGACTCTGCTCAGTCAAATCTGCAACTCTTGAGCATGTTTAATATACTTAGTTTTATGCTGTATTGGTCCCAAAAACGTGTGTGTGTGTGTATATATATATATATATATATATATATATATATATATATATATATATATATATTGATATATATGGTTTTGACAAAATAATATTTCATCTTCGGGCACCTCCTCTATAAAGACAGATTTTTAAAAAAACTTTGAAACCAAGAGCTCAGCATTTTTCCACACTAATCAGACCCATAGCTGACTCATCATGCTGGTAATAACTTCCAGATGAGTTGTTCTCCACTGTGCATGAATTTCATACGGCTGAACTCACTCGTAGTAGAATGAAAGGGTCCTGCTCTTTGAGTTTGTCCTCTATCTCATGGACGGCCCTCTGCAGACGGGAGATTTCCACGCACAGCAGGGCCTTGTGCTCATCCAGGCGGATCAGCTCCCTGCGCTCCTCAGTCTTCAGCTTCACCTGTAGGAGCTTCTCCTCCTGGTACAGAAACTGATGCAGGTCACTGAACTGGGCCTCGATGCGCTGCTTCAGATCAGCTGTGTGCTCCTGGGGTTAGAGACAATGGGAATGGGCAGGGCCAGACTTTAACAAGGACTCACCTGAGATTGAAGACATTCTACAAATGATGGCATGTTTATGAGAGATGTGAAAAAACTAAGCAAAAAAAAAAACACATTTTACTTTACTTTTCATGTAGACAAGTTCTAATATACTTGAGATTTACAGAATGTGTATCTAATAGGGGCACATAAGAGCTCTTTCAAACTACTATCAAGTTGCTGTTTGCATATTGTAGATAATTAGAAGCTAATATTATAAGCCCTGATTTATAGCTGTTTGTTTTAGGCTTGACACCCTGTTGTATCTATGTTTGAGACACTTATTTCGAGTAAGAAAGAATGTTGCTCGGTTGTGATGACATAATCTGCTAATAAAGACTTCTCGAAATGTTGACTGAAAACAAGTATCAAAGAAGCCTCTAACGCATGTAAATTGTTTTTTCTGGCAGCAACAAATATTTTTAATCACTTAAACAAACCAACTGGGTAACTGTTAGCTGCTAATGATGCTAACGTTAGCATCTGCTTTGGAGGCGTTTTAACAGGTTTCTAATAACGCTGGACTACATGCGATCATCTCTTGTTCAAAATTTGCTTAAACGCTTAGACTCATCAAATGTGAACTGGCTGATTATATGGTGAACAGAGATCCTTTAAAATACAGTTTGAGATTTATAAAACGTTTACTTTATTTGTGAAAACACAAAAAACATGCATTTTTAGGGATGATTTAGACAAACTTTGACTGGAGGGATTTACATGAATATTGTTTTAAAAATAGTGTGAGATAATTTGTGAAATTTTTATTGAAGAGACTTGTTTATATTCTGTTTCATTTAAATGCATAAAAGAAACTTGTTGGGCCGGGCACAAGGCCCCACATCCGCCTAACTACGGCCCTGAGCAGGGGTTCCTGGAGGATATAAAGACTAAGAACCTGAAGATTTTATGATCCTCTAGGTATTTAAAAATTGTAGACATGAAGGTACATAGGTGACTGATGTGTGTGTTGAAAATAAGAACCATGATATAGTTTTCAATTGTGTTTGATCCCACCTTGAGCTTTTTAACTTCATCTTCAGCCTCCCTGTCACACTGCAATGCCGTGTTGAGCTCAGCTTTTAAGGAATCCATTGAGCTGTTCAGAAATCCCTATCAGAGGAGAAACACAACATAACTGAACTGTGACTCACTGCAAACACAATAGCACGACTTTCACTGGCTGAGAAATCCATAAACTGCATACCTGAGGGAAGATTACCCCTTTTATTTTATCTACTGCACTGCAACCCAAAAAGTATTTACCACCAGATTATTTACTTGCTAAACTGATAGACATGATCAGAGCTAAACTCACCCTGTATTTCTGCTCAGCCTCCTGGACACATATCATGGTGTGATTTCTGTGTTCTTGGGACACACCACACACCAAACACACCAGCTCCTGATCCTCTTCGCAGTACAGCTTCAGCTCCTCCCTGTGTCTGCTGCAGCGTGGGACGGAAGCAGGAGCCCTCTCTGCACACCCTGCATCTACCAGGCATCCTCCGCTCCCGCTCTCCTCCAGACCATGACAGTAACTCTCCACAATGTTGGCCACAATGCGGTTGGGTCGGTAGCTCTTCCCGGGGTACACCTTCCTGCACTGAGGGCAGGACCCTGTGCCCCCCTGCCCGGGACCTCGTGGTCCTGACCAGTAACCCTCAATGCAGCCCTTACAGAAAGTGTGGTCGCAAGGCAGGGAAACAGGCTGCTTGAAAAGATCCAAGCATATGGAGCAGGTCAGATCTCTACTGATTCTGTGAGCTGAGCTTTTGGCAACTTGTCCAGCTATGGGAGAAGGTCGCAGCTTTTCCATTGCTGCTTGCACAGCAAAATCTCCGTCTTTGGGGTTCCAACTATTTTTGTCAGACTTTATCCCTTTGTTAAGTCTCTCGAGGTTTTGTAGATAAACTGTCTGGACTTTCTTCACTTCTTTCTGGTTGTTGCTCATTCCTTTGCCTTTGCTGTTTTCCTTTGTTCTGACCGTGCAGCTGGACCCTGGATGTCCTTCCTTTCCTGCAGATAGCAACTACTCTCTCTGGCCTCCAGTCTTCCTGTTGACTACAGGGGAAATTATGTGGGAGGCGCAGAGGTAGGCTCAGACTCAACAACAGATAGCGAGGGGATCTCAGAGGCCCCCCTTCCTCCCCTTCAGACGTCACATAGTCAGGAAACTGAGGCGGGCCATGGGTATTCTTTTCTTGGCTGGTTTGATCCCTGAACTCTGTGCAGAAATTCCTGCTTTACTAAACTCTAACCCACAAAAAGAATTAAACCATCCACTCTGTGAAGTGTGTGTCTGTGTGCATTTGTATGGGACTGACAGTAAAAGAGCAGAAACAAATATGTGCGTTGACTTGAATGTCAGGTTTTTTGTATCTTTCTATGACTATCAGCCTTCTCCACCCTCAGCCAAGAATAAACAAAATCATTAAAACAGTTAAACATTAACGGGAGAAAACTGCAGGGAAAAAAGCTCCACAGGGGAAAAGACCAGACATCCTGCATGAAGTCATATTTTCCTGTGTGGATGCAAATAACAAAATATGATTATACGAGTTGAATTTGCAGAATATGATGAACATAGGCAAAGTATTCATACCCCTGGAAATCTGTAACATTTGATCATGTTCTTACTAAAGACATCAGTGTTTTATTTGGATTTTTAACAAAAGGTAACACACAGTTGTGAGATGAAAAGAAAATGATGCATGGTTTGAAGATGTTTCACAAATATAAATCTAAGACAAGCTGGCATCTCAGTATTAATTCCCAGTATTAATTCAAATCTTTTGTTTGGGTCGCAGAGGTTTGTGAACAAACATCTTGAAGACAGCAGCAGCCAGGAGGTTCGTGGTAACTTATAGGAGCTGCAGAGATGCACAACTTGGGTAGTAGAAACTGTCAACAGCTATTATTTGTGTACTCCGCAAACCTGGCCTTCATGGAAGAGTGGCAAAAACCCACACTTGTTGGACAGAGGCCATATGAGATCATGTTTGCAGTTTGACAAAAGTCATATAGGAACCCATTAAACATGAAAGATGATGTGATATTTTGATATTAAACCGAAACCAAAGTTGGTGGCCTATATGCAAAGCTGCACGTGTCGCAGAAATGTACCGTTGCACCATCCCCACACTGATACTTGGCGGTGGCAGCATCATGATGGAGGGGCTTTTTCACAGAGGGAATAGAGAAGCCAGTCAGGCAATGGAGAGACGGATGGAGCTGAACACAGGGCAGTCCTGAAAAAACTTTAAAGTGGGGAGGAAACAACTATACAAATTTAGAGGTGCAGTCCAACGTTTTAGGTCTGTCCATTTGTATATGTTAAAATTAATTAAAACTCCAAATCCAATTCAAAATCGGTGGCAAGACTTGAAACGGATGTTCACGTACAGTCTCTATCTAATGCGATAGACATTAAGTCATTTTATAAAGAAGAATGGGTACAATTTTCAGTCTCTAGAGTTGCAAAGCTGTAACTGCTTGAAAAGACATTTCTGTAAATTATTGACTTAGGGGGGTTGAATTCAAATGCACACCACACTTTTCAGATTTTTATCTGTAAAAAGTATGTCTATTAAACAGCTATTGACCACTCAGGTCCTCCAACTCTAGCCTACTAAACATCCCTAGACTCAGAACCAAACATGGAGAAGCAGCTTTCAGTTTCTATGCTCCCCTTATCTGGAACAGACTTCCTGACGAGTGTAGAGCTGCTGAAACTCTGAACTGCTTTAAATAGAGACTAAAAACCATCTGTTTAGAATTGCCTTCGAGTAAATGCTTGATGTCATATGTATCAAATGTGTTCATGCTCTTTTGCATTATTGATCTTTCTCTTGCTTTATTGTGTATCATGTGTTGTGTATGTTTATTGTGGATCATGTGTAATGTGTGTTTCATGCTCATTTGCTACTTTTACTGTAAAACTTTCAATGTTATATTCTATTTTTGTTTGTTTTGGGGGGGTTTTAATCACCAAATCATGTATAAAGCACATTGAATTACCCTGTTGTTGAAAGTGTGCTATACAAATAAAATTGCCTTGCTGTGCCTATTCCTTATATTGTGCTAACATGCCGCTTGTTGGTCTGAGACATAAAATCTCAAGTGGTTTACACAAATTGAGGCTGTGATAACATCGATTCAGTAAATAAAGAATGTCTTTAAGCAAGTCTCAAGAAACTCTTTCAGCTTGAGATAATTACAAGATGTTACACCAGGCTGTGCAAACTACACTCAGATGGTCAATGTTTGTTTATTATAATCATACCTCTGGGATGTGGGAGTTTTCTGAAGGCTTCGTTTTGCTGAAAACAGCTGATTTGAACCAGATTATCTTGCAAAACATTATGTCTGTTTTCTCGTGTGCTGTTTGTGATGATAGCAGATGTTAATTTGTAAGCTTAAAAATTTATATATTTTGATTAATCAAATTGCTCCCAGAAGCAGAGTCGGGCCAAAGGCACAAGCAACTACACTTAGCTCCCACTCAAACCATCAGGGGCCTCCCATAAATGCTTGAATTTGATCACAGATAATATATCCACCATTTTCATATTTGTTTATTAAGGAAAAAAATACTGTTAAATATTATTTGAAGGTTTCAGCATAGCGAAATGTAAGTATTTTAAATTGCACAAAATGTAAGGTTTGAAGGAACTGGCCATTTTACTTTATAAAAAGGAAGTTTGTGGTTGGTTTGTTCATAAATACATCCCCCAAAATGATAACCAGTTAAAAGTGTTTGCTTTTAACATGAGCTGATTAAACTCTCTCCCAGATTTTGCAAAATCTATATTGAAACACTGTTGGTGTTTTAATTAGGCTTAAGACCCCAAACAACCTTAGGCAAGCCCTGCCCGGAAGGTGTCTATTTTTGTTTAGGTTTTACATTGTTTCAGATCCTAGAAAGAGCTTCAGGAGGTGCTCTTTGTTAATTCATTTACCTCTCACATCTATCCAAAAGTGGGTGCGTTTTAGACAACCCCTGTGCTGGTACACCACAGCTCCTTTAAAAGGATGTTATGAACAGTAGGGACCTCTGCTGTTCCAACTGAGAACTAAAAACAGGGTTTGTATATTTTGAATTTTAATAAAGAATGTGAATGAAGATTATAAATAGTTTCACATAAAAAACAGAATTAACAAAACAACATATTTTCCATGGAACTGAAAATGTATTGTGATAAAAAAAGGATGCATTGACCATTACCACCTCCAATCTGCCCTTGCCTAATAAAAATTGTAGGGTGCCTTTCTAAAACCAAAGGTCACCTTACAGAGAGGGTGTATGGAAAGTTCAGTTTCCTTAAACAGACGTTCCAATTGCCATCCTTTGGCTTTGAGAAGACGCAGATTGAGAGTAAACCATGCAACTGTGCGAGAAGATGAGACAGATCAGTGTTTGAGTGGATATGTATTTTAGAGGTATTCCTGGATTCTCTAGATCTAAACGATGTGGTAAAAAAAAGAGTGGTTATTACTGGGAACCTGCCAAAGTCCTCTTTTGATCAATTGACTCATTTATGAAGCTTCCAATTCTTCTTCTCCAATTTTCCAACTGTAAAGGCTGAAACTTGGAAAGCAGGAAAATCAAATTCATAACAAACCTGACCCACTTGCAAGAGTTTGGAATTGGGTTAAATGTTTTTGTGCATCCCATGTTTGTTGTTTGGTGTAATTTTTGTGTAGATAAGGAACTGAAGGAGATTTGATGAAAAATTAAGTCATTTTACTTTTTTTAACTATGTGTGGCTCACTTTTCATTTTCTGAAAGTAGTGTTTATACTGAGCTCAATGGTGTAGAATTCACAGTGTTCTGCTCTTTCATGAAACAGTGTGTTACTTTTCTGTGACATCACCATTTCCTTTCTCTTTTTAAGCTAGTTGTAAAAAAAACAACCTCAAGGCTCCCCGGGTGCCTCCAAGTGGTCAGATAGTTATTAGCACAATCAGTAAGAGAATACCATAAGAGATACCATAAGTTTCACTTTCCAGCACTGCACATCGAAAGGTGAGTAAAGCATCTGCATATCTTTGCGTGAGATTAAGTGAATACACTATTGGGTCTTATCTGCAACATTTGATTCACAGTTACATTGATTCTGATAGCTGTGTTGCCCATGTGGCAGAATTTTCTCAGTTTTCAGTCCAGTTGATAAAATTGTTTAAGCTACAGTATTATATGCATAGGGAGGTGATAAATATTTTTTATTGATATTGATCCTCTTTGCTTCTTTAAATATAATAGAAATAATTCTGTATTACAGGTAAATTATTCATTCTTCAGAACTAATTTTTGACAGATCATGAGACCGATTGTTTATATAAATTAATGTAATTTAAAGTATCAATCAACTCTGCTTCAAGGAAAGCAGAGAAAGTTACCTCTGTGTGGGTCTAGATGTTCCAGTTGTAATAGTGCACACACAGGTAGAGTATATAGCAATCATTTATACCCCAAATTTGTTGCAAATCTTGAGACTAATAGACTAGACAAATCAGAGGAAGACCTTTTTTCTAAACATCAGTTCTCTGTCTTGTATCTCTGTGTTGCAATGTGAAGATTGGGTGTTATTCTTTGTGTTCTTTTTCTTGTTACTTTGTGTTGCCTTTTAAAAGGGATGTTCAGATAAGGGGTCACCGATTTTAGGATGGCCAGCTTGATCTCTTCTCTCTCAAATTCATATGTATGAAGAATTTCATCCTTATAACACTTTCTTTCCAGTGAGAATGGGGCAGCAAAATTATAGGTGTTGTCATTTTTAACCACCTGCTCTTAGTAGCACCACTGCCCCCAGGGACACTGCAACATTCATTACCCTGAATATCTAGATAAAAATGAAATCCAGTATAATTCGTCCTGAAGCTTCTTTATGTTTTGTACAAAGAATCAAACACATGCATTCTGTTTGTTTATTCTAACATGAACAACCTGATACATAGATTGCAGAAGCCCTGCAGAAAATCAGGTCGCACATGCAGTGTGTGTTGCATTAGTTATGATGTGCAGTGACTGGAAAGAAGAGACTGGCAGTAAGATATAAAAGTTTTATCTGCTCTTCTGCACGTGCACTGTGGATTTGCAGGAAAAAGAGGGAAATAATGGCACGCAGTGTGATTAACCTGTGTCCTTCAGCCCGACCAAACATTAATGACCTGCACATCATTTTTAAACGTTATGAAAACAGGGATGGGATTAGAGCTGTAAAGTTAATTAAAGCATTAAAAGTGCTACTGCATTATAGTTGCTATCATCCTCAAGAGTGAAAAATCTTAGACAGGGGGGTAACAAGGGCAAATGCTAAGGACTTGCTTTTGTTTTAAAACAAAGTGCAGTTAAGAAAAAGCTAAAAATGTTTTATTAACCATACATTGTATAAAAATAGAGTGCTATTTTGGGTTTTCACTAAATTAGTGTCACAATGCTGCATTTATTTATGACAGCGGTGAATGGAAAAAGACAGTAATTATTGTTCATAAACTACTTCCTAGAGAATAAATAACAACATAGGACTAAGTTCTTTGGCCTAAAAAACATCAACCTTTCTAACTTCAAGATTTCATTTTGTGAAATGACTAAACAGAGACAAGATCTGCAGTTTATCTCCAGTTTAATTTAATTACATTTTTACTGTACCTTCTAAACAGCATTAAATAGCAAAATTCCAACACATACAGTTAAATCTGTGAGTATTTTAGTTCCTTATTGAAGGACTTTCAGAGAGAAAACAATGAGCAAAATACGAATATGTGCATCTGCAGCCATGCATGTCAGTTCAGAGTAAAATCCAACATTTATGAGAAAAGAGGAAATAAAGTATCCTCTTTGGACACACAAACACACACTCACAGAGCACATCTGTTCTGAACAACACAGACCCGGAATTAAACCCAGAGCTGGTGTGGATGGCACCTGGGAAACTGGGGGCTAAAAATAACCTTGGTGTCTGCAGGAAAGAGAGGAAACTGTAGGAGGCACAAGGACGCACAGAGTGACTACATTGAGTTTAAACACGTCTCTGGCTGTGGAGAATGGTTTTAATGATGTTGTTACAGCATGAAATTATTTTCTTGCCAATGAATAGAAAAGAAGCTAAATGCAACCAAACATCAAATGTACATTTATAGAGCAATACATTTTAGAACTGCTCAACACTCTAATAACACAATGTCTCAATAATGATGACCAAAGTTGTTTTATTGGCTGTGGTAAATGCATACTTTGCATAAAAATATTTACAGGTTAGGTTGACAACAGTGGCACCAAAACAAGACAACACTCATATTATTGTTGTGTTTTCCTCTTTTGCATTTCCCACTAATTTTCAATAACAGACACTTCTTTGAAACACGGAAACAAAGACAGAAATGCTGAATGTTGAAACCAGGCTACTGACAAGATCTGCAATTTTTTTTTCACATCACTCCTCTCTTGGCACCCTGCCACTCTAGTCAGTTTCAGAACGAGGATAAAGTTCTTTTTATTAAATGTAGAGCCCTGCGTGCAAAGGGACCTTCATATCTGCCTGACTCGCTTTAATTGCACAGTCCCAGTAGCTACCAGGGGTCAGCTGATAATGGTCTACTGATCGTCCCTCATACTAAACTAAGTAATGGTGTGAAAACATGGATTTGTCTATCTTCTATCATGTAAACTTCCAACTAAGAGCTACAGACAGTGTATGGCACATATAATTTTTTAATCTGTGCATTTTCAGTTGTCTTTAGCTCAAAATAGTCAATACCCTTTTCTCAACTGAAATCAAGAAAAGTGGGGGTTTTTAAGCGTGAATGTGGGAAAATTCAGCACAAAGCAGCTAAGAACACAACTGAAAGTTGCTGGAGTGATGATGTTAATAATTCAAAATCCAGCATCAATGTATACCACTATGTCCACTCAAGACAGAAGAAGTAATAGCAAAGTCTCCAGCTTGACTTTGAGTTAATGTAGTGAAGATCTACCTGGTGATTTATTTCTAGTGTGACTGAGTGCAGTAGCTTGGTAACCTAACAAACCAGCACCCTATGGAGGGATGTATTGGTTGTATTGGTAACTCATGGTTGTCTTTCTTGCTTTTTGTTTTTTTCTTTACACAAATATGACCGCTGTGTTTAATAAAAGGCTCCGTGTGGAACAGAGGACCGGTGTGTTGTGAGGGTGCAGTGTTTATGAGTTCACCCAATCAATGGACTGTGTTATGAGGACCTGAGGGCTGCAGAGAACGTTCATGTTTTTAAGAGCAGGCTCAAGACTCACCTTTTTAGCCTAGCTTTTAACTGACTATTATTTATTACTGTTTGTTTAATTGCTCTGCATGTTTTAAATGATTATATTTTTATCAGTTTTACTATTTAATCTTAGCACATTAATTTACTGTTTATTTTTATACTTTAATTTCTCTTAATCCCCTTTCCAGTGTTTCCTCTGTGGGAGCCCTCTGCCCCGGGAGCGGTGGTCGGCTGTGGCTGCCTGGATGCTCTCCAGGTGGAGCTTGGGTGGAGGTGGGGGTCTTGGCCTTGCCTCCACTGGGTGCCTTGTGTCTGTGCCTCGGCTGCTGCTGTTAATCTACTGCTGCCGGGGCAGATGGCTCCTCTGACGGCGTTTCCTTGCATGGTTCATCTACACTCGGCCCAATGTCCTTTTTTACTTTTTCTTTTAACTGTGTGTGTGCATGGGAGATGGGTTGGGGGGAGGGGGGTATAACTGTGACCATGCTTTTAAATCTGTGGGGGAGGGAAGGGAAGGTGGTTTTATGTGGGGTCATTTTAATCTGTAAAGCACTTTGTGATGCAACTTCTTGTATGAAAAGCGCTTTTATAAATAAAGTTTGATTTGATTTGATTTGATGTGCCGCTAGAAGCTCTGCCCTAACCATATCGGACCATTGTCCTGTGGACCTACACCTGAAGGGGGACCATTAATGGACCGGTACGGGCCTGCTGTATAGGCCGTTTTACAATGGAAACTGACGAAAAGGCGGACCGGCCTGAGTCGGACCAGACCGCTCAGTGGAAACAAGGCATTAGAGATACCTTGTAAAAATGTATTTGGTCTGGACTAGTGTTGTTACTCTAAACTGTAAAGACACATGCAACCTTACGGTGGCTAAACATGCAGGAATGTCATTTAGAGTTCAGATTTCGATTTGATTCAGTCTTTGGACATCAGCAGACATTTTGTACTGATGATACATAAAAAGTGAAAACTGCAGTGAAAAAACCTCTTACCTGAGAATCTTTATGCTCAAAAACGACACCTGCGGTCGGCTCGGTTGTCTTGTAGTTTAATTACTGCTTGAGTCAAAGGTCTTAGCTGTGGCATGAACTTTGTTTTGTCCTCATTGCTCTGGTGCAGGTTGTTGGTTACCTAATATTTTCTATGACAATTGTTTTCATAATCCTGAGTAAAAAGTGTCTACCACAGAGCTCACCCTTGTGTCAAGAATAAATTAATTTAGTAGCTTCTATGTGAAGCAGACATCCAGTCATTCAAAATATAATTTCTTAAAAGGACATCTTTATCAAGATTACAGTCCCCTGTACAACAGTCTATCAAACACTGATCATCCAGATGACATTTAATCAGGAACGGTTACAAAACCTAATTTTCTTGCCAGTTCTTATGAAGTTACTTATCAGTATTAGAAAACAATGGAAAACCTGATTATTTAATTCATTTATAATTCATTTTTAATGAATTAAATCTTTACAGATGTTACTAAGATTTGTCCTAAACATTTCGTCTGTTTCTTGCCTCATAATATTTATCTTTTCTAAGACTTCCATGGACAAAGATTCTCCCAGTGTTTGACTTTTAAGGATTATGTGATTGCAAATAAGTAAATACAGTTTTTAAAAAGCCAGTTTAGTTATTTTTGAGGTTTTAATATCGAACACGAACATTTTGTGGGGTTTGTACGTCTAGACAGCAATAGTTGCCTAACGTTAAAAGAGCATCTTGAAAAAGCCACGATCCCTTTTCGAACAGGTTTTACCAATGCTAACAGAGTCAAATATGTCCTGAATTACAGCTCTTCCTACAGCTTCTTATCAAAGCATATACTTCACATCTTGTTTTAGAACTGACAGACTGTAAAAAAAAAAAAAATCCTCCTTTCACAGTTAAATATAATATTTCAGTGTGTATTTTTGGAAGCTTCCATTACTCAGATTCATTTACTTTTCCAGAAAACATAAAATCTTGGCTGGATGGACAGAATTTTCCCCCGGCTTCAGATGTAATTTCTCTTTTCAAAATCAAAATGAAAGAAACTGATCTTGGTGAGTTTTTTTTTTCTCAGACATTACATGCAGGTTCTGTTTTAATGGTTTGTTTTCTGGGTTATAGGAGGATGCCTAAAGGAGTAATAAAACAATAGAAAACACAGACCAATGCTTACCAACATAATAATAATAAATACTAATAATAAAACAGTAACAGAAATTATGAAATGATCACAGAAAACAACATTGTAGAAGGTGACACTAAAGTTAAAATAAAGGGAAGAGGGAAAATACTGGAAATCCACAAAATAGAAACCTTTGAAAAAACACTCAAGTGTTTACCTTAATTACCCTCTTGAGAAAACGGCTTTCTTAATTTATTAACCCAAATCTTGAGTTTATGCTCTTGGAACACCATAAATTGACCACTGGAAAAATAACCTATAAAAATAAAGCAGGGAAAAAATGGGTGGATTAAAAAGAATCTAATTAATTTTAACCCAATTACTTCCTGTTTAGTCATCCAGGTTATAGCTCACTGGTTGCAGTGTTAGACATTTGTCAACTTAACCTATTTTCAGAACTGAATGCCTAATCCAAAAGTTTTAAACCAATGACCCTAACCCTGATTTGGATCAATCTATTTGACGCATGACTTAATTAACTAAATGACCTGTTTTAACACCAGCCTTTACCATCATACCCATCCATCCATCCATCCATTTTCTATACCCGTCCATCCTAATGCAGGGTTGCGGGGAGGGGCTGGTGCCTATCTCCAGCAGTCAACGGGCGAGAGGCGGGGTTACCATCATACTTTAAAGCCAAAAATATAAAAGTCTTACAATTCTGAAACATAAATAATCACAGTTGACCTTTCTATTATTTTTCTAATTGGATGCATGTTTTTAAAATACTTTTTCTTACTGAAACAAAAATAGCCTTTACAGTAATGCCCACTTTGATGGCAAGCCACACATGGTAAGTTCCACTCCTCACTGCTAGTTTCATTATAATTTGCTTTGTTGTCACTAGATCTCATACATTTTACCCACCATCCTATATATTGTTTCTTAATTAAATTAGTTTGTTTTTCCAACAGATCTTACAATGTTTGTATGGAGTGGACACATAACACTGCAAGATCAACATTCTGTTTTATGTTAATTGAATCACCTTGTTGTTGAAAGTGTGCTATTCAAATAAAATTGCCTAAATTGCCTTGCCTAATGCCTCTTTCTTTGTTTGAGTTACTTGGGGTTTGGCTTCTACTTCCTGGTTGGTAAAATGAGCATCGGAGGTTCTGAACCACGTGCTTCATTACCTGAGGGGTGTTTAGAGTTTGTTTTATTGTTTTGTGTTAGTTTGTTATGTGGCAGACATTTCGTCTTTCCCTTGTTTGTCATTTGGTTTGGATAAATCATTATTTATATTCCCTTATGCTTCATCTCAGACGGTCAGTCTGTCTAATGTTTGTTGGAGGTATGTTAGGTAGGATTTTTGAGTCAAGTTTTTTATTTGCCCTCTTCTATTGGCCTGCCTGCTTAAATGTTGTATTTGTTTAACTTTTTCATATTTTGGGATAAATTCAAAAACTAAATTTTTTTATTGAACACCTGTGCCCTTCATGTCCTACTGGTTAGTCCCTGACATCCATTTAAACAGGAAAGCACTACCATATATGGATGATGACATGGTATCTGGAAGAGCACCTACTCAAAATATTTCATGTTAATCAAAGAATGGATTATTATAAATTTTTCTTAATAGATAAAGACTGTTTAAAGGGATGTATGTGTTAAGTGGTGTGCAGCTGCCTATTGGTGACATCGAGTTCAATTCAATTCAGTTTATTGATATAGCGCCGATTCACAACAGATGTCATCTCAAGGCACAGAAACAGGATGCAGATGCTGTTTGAGTATTTTGATGTCTTTTGCATTCACCAAATGTGTAGAAATAGCTCAATGTTCTTTTATAGGGCCAAACATGTTACTGTGAAAAAACTACTGTATCTGTTAATGTACTGATGGTTTGAGTGACATGACAGTCAGGGGTTTCCCTGGGATATTATTTTGACAGAGATGTAGCGTAGTGAAATGCTCATGAGTAAAACATGAACTGATCATGAAGAGAAAAGCAAGACTTACACAACCAATGCATGACTTTCTCATTTGAGGTATTCCTTTGTGCCAAAGCAACAATGCTGGTCAGAACAGAGCAGTATTGAAACATCTGTCTTAATGTGGACAGTGTAATGGTGTTAAAGTCATTCAATAGCGGTTCTTAACATGGGCGACCTTGGCGGTTGGGTAAAAGAATAATAATGAAAAAAATATATATATATAAATATATATATATATATATATATATATATATAAATAAATATATATATATATATAAATATATATATATATATATATATATATATATAAATAAATATATATATATATATTTATTTTCGGCCTGGGAGTGCAACATCCCAACGTAATCTCAGTGCATGCCTCTTTCAGAAAACATAGGCACTAATCAGGTTTCTATCCTCCACTTGCACGTCGGGGAGCAACAAGGTGCATTTGCTTAACATGAGCTGATGCTTCCATTTCAGTGGACAGGGCAAAGAGAGTGAGGAGGAGCGGTCAGTTGCAGACAGTGTTGCCAATTTATCGACTTTGTCACTACATTTAGTGAGTCTTTAGACCCCTCTAGCGATTCTTCTTCAAAAAAGCGACTAGCGACAAATCTAGCAACTCTTTCTGGGGTTATTGGAGAGTTTTGGGTTAAGCAGGGGTCCTTGTCCTTGGGGGCGACTGTGGCTCAGGAATTAGTAGTTCGTCTTGTAACCGGAGGTTTCCTGATTCGAGCCCCAGCTCTGTCTCAGTCATTGCGTCCCTGGGCAAGACACTTCACCCATCTGCCTACTGGTGGTGGTCAGAGGTGGCGCGTGTTTGTAGTGAGAAGTGCTTTGGGGTCCTTAAGGGCTAAATACTAAATAAAGCTCTATACAAGTACATGCCATTTAAAATAGGTTAATTTGTTTAAAATCACGCACGTCCCATTTGGTGCCACGTCTCAGAGCGCACACAGCATGCAGCAAATTCATGCGTAGCAGCTCCGCCGTAGCAGCTCCGCCTGTCCAGGTCCAGTTGTACTCACTCAGAGCAGAAATTTACCCCGCTGAGTCCAGAATGGTAACTGAATAAATGTAGGATTCTGACAACAGTGTATACAGTAACGTGTTAAAGACAAACAAGTCAGGATTTTTATGTAAATGAGTCATCTACTTAAGCTGGTATATGGTAAAATGGTTTATGACAGGGTGAATAAAGTTGCTCCTAGCACCCTCTGCCGTCTGTAACGAGAATAGCACACTTGCAAAGTGAAGTTTCCAAGCTGACCCTTCAGTCATTTGTGGAGTTACGGGGAGGGGGGCATCAGAGAGGGTGTTCGCCCAGGGCACCACACACGTTAGGACCGCCCATGCAGTCATTCATTACTGTGGTGAATTGTCAGTAGACTGGGCTCACTACAGAGAACCTTTCATTTTCTGCACTGGGTGCCAGTTTGTTATGTCTCCAAGCTACTGCACTCAGACAACATTTCTCGTGACTTCCGCCTCATCATTGGAAAGAAGTCATGATATAAATCACCACTTTGTGGACTCAAAATCAAGCTAGAGACGTTGCCATCTGTGCTTCTGTCTCAGGTGTGTTATGCACTGGTGCTCAAGTTCTAGGCATAAAATCATCAAGCTTCAGCAACTCTCAGCTGCATCCTTGTTTCCTTTCAGCTCACTGTATTTACTTAATGCTTGTTTCGTATTTTGGGATTTCAAAATAAATATAACTATTCTAAAGTAAAAGGCCAAGCATTGTTGAACAGAAATAAAAAAATAAATTATGCTGTATGTGTTTTTTATGGGGAATTCAAATAAAAAACATTCAAGTAAATGTACTAAAGCAGATTATTGTAAAAGAAGACGAAATTTGATTGGCTGTTTTATTTATTTATTTTTTGTTGTTGTATCTCACATCACAAGTCGTAATGCAATTTTAAAAAGTTGGGCAAGAACCACCAATAACCATCAATAACTAACTCTCGTATTAGAGATTTTACACCACAATGATCAACAAGACATAAAACAACAAGGAAAAAGTGTTGCTTTTCCAGTCTAAAACAACATTAAGTATTCCAACATTCTTATATCATGGTTTCTGTATTATTTTTTACTTTAATATGAAAATGTGTTGTTTGTTCAATACAGGCATATATGTTTTTTTCATTCTGCTTTTGCAAAACATAAGTAAACAATTAAAAGTTGTCAGTCTTAGCAAACTCTTGGAGCAAAGAGAAATATTTTTAATGTAGACAGGATTACACTGACAACAGTAATTCTTTCTTTAATTTCCTCAGAGAGGCATACTGTCTGAGTGTACTCCCACATCTCCTACACAGGTTATAGTCGGACACTTTTAATAACATCTGTCATGATGTAAACACTTGAGCCACACTTCTCTTCCTCCGCTGCCTTGTTCTGGCGCCTCACCATATGACTGTCACAGCTTTACCGTGCTGATCCTCAACTCGATGTGTGAGCAGCGCTGCTCCTGCTTTAAATATCTGCTGTCTGTCTGAGGAAAGCTGCTGCTCCAGTTCAGTGAGGGTCGTCAGGAGCAGGAGGACTGCTGTAAGCGACTTTTCTTCAAAGAGGCATCTAAAATCCAGACGCAATGCAGGTACAGAGAACATTTATCACTTTTTTACGTGTTACTGATTGAGATCCAACCAGAATGTGAATGGATGTTTTAGTTATTTATGAGAGATCTGTGTCAATCTGTGATTTATCACTTGAAGATAAAGTACCTTGAATCAATTTTAGGGAAAAACATACTAGTACACAATTTACAGTGGTCAGTTCTTTATGAAAAAAGTTAGAAAACATTACAAGTGTAAATGTCACTGAAATTCAAAATGCAAGAACATTTGAATTTTCATCCAGGGGCAGATGACTGATGAAAAAATATCTGAAAACAAGGCTAAAATATTTTTGAAGAATGCCAGCTTGTGACTAGGTAAATTAATGATGAATAAAAAACATATTGCCAGGATGCAGAAGTAAATGTGTTAATGAGAAGGCTGCAAATGGGGACAGAGATCGTGACAGAAGCTCCATGAGGGCAAAAGCATACTGTACCATATGTGAATGTCAGCAGTGGTCGGTTTCCCACTGAGTTCATAACCCTTCAGATGATCTGGAGGATCTCACTGTGAAACACACGTCTTCACGTCTGTTGATGATAAACCTTTTTCTATTTTAAACCAAAGCTTCCAGGTAAGTGGCTGCAGAAAATGTTGTTTTTTTTTCTAAAGGACATAGAATGTAACTTTTTGATATTTTTTTACAACACCAACATTATAATGGCGTCAAAACATATTTCTGAAATGAAAATTATTTTTGGTTGCGAAAATAAAAACATTCAGATGCTCTCCACACCGTTCACATGGATCTGTGCTGCATACATATATGAGACTTCATTTTGCCTGCACTTCATGCATTTTTAAGAGTAATTGTGTGGCTGGCATGAATGCATGTTTAAGCAGGTGCATGCTGGTTACCTTTCATGTGGATTAGGAGGGTTCATCAAGTATCGCTTTAAGTCATCGTTCACAAAGTCGTAGTCATCATACACCTCAGCATGGCAGCTGTAACTTTGATCTTTTATTAATGCAGTTTAAAGGTGTGTAAATTATTGAGCGACACTCTGGATGCTTCACTGTCTCTGTATTCAAATTGGGTAAAAAGGGGGAACAAGATGCTCTCCAAACAGCAATCTTGTCTTTGCTAAAAACTGTTTTATCATAACATCTAGCTATTATCTTTACTATTTTAAGGCAAGGCAAGTTTATTTGTAAAGCACAATTCTGCAACAAGACAATTCAAAGTTCTTTACATTAAGAAAACATAAAACAACAAACCTTACATTGCAGTGAAATAATAAAGAAAAACAAGGAAAAATGGGAATACAGACTTCAGTTTATGATCCATAACAGAGGAGCATAGAATGCTGCATCTCTGTGTTTGGTTTTGATTCTGAGGATGCAGAGTAGACTCAAACCAGAAGACCTAGGTGGTCTGGAAGGGTGATTCAATGACAACAGACCCTTAATGTATTTTGGTGCTAAGCCATTCGGCAATATATAAATAAACAAAAGTAATTTTTAAGGACTTTTTTTAAGATACAGGGAGCCAGTGTACAAACTTTAGAACTGGTTTTCCTAGTTGTAATGAGGAGCATACTGGATCAGCTGTCTGATGATGATGTCTGACCTGTGAAGACACTGCTGCAGTAATTAACTCCACTAAACATAAATGCAGAAGAATACAATAGATAAGAAATTCAAAACAAAGAAATCCATTAATATGGGTCCCAAGTTAAAATACTAACGAACTGAATTCAGCAATACCTTACAAATAATAATAATAATATACAGCTCAGAAATAATCTGAAATCCTACACAAAAGAAAGCCAAAATAATGAAAACCTAAGGATCTTGACATCCACCTCTTGGACAAATTTTCGAATACTTTTAGCATACACTGCTTTCTTATAACTCTGACAGAGGTTTTGTTTTAAGACCATCTGATTAAAACAACAAAAAGTAAGGTGCCTAAATGAGAAACATTGAGAATGAAAGGAAAACAAACTAGTCAAAAACTAAAAGTACCATCATTATAAGAAAGTACAATCATGGTTTTAAACAATAGTTTTAAACAAGAGATTTCCAAATGAACCCAAAACCCTCAATACCTTGTTTCATGACTTTTAAAATTTGATTGCTGCTCAAAACTTAAAGTTAGACGTTTGTAATAATCTCTGCTCAAAAGGTTTTATTGCAAAGGAAGAAAATGTGTGTGTGAAAGTTCTGACATTTACGGCGTTCTCCAATCAATTCAGTTTGCCAGGTATCTGGATGGTATTATTGTGTTTCTCAAAATAAACTATTGATCAAACTCCAATGCAACACTAAAAGTTTGAGTTGCATAAATGTCTTCATCAACACTGGCTTTATCCAGCAGGTGACTACAAACCAGAGATATTTTCCTTTTTTAGCATTATAAGTACGTTTGTCTTTTTTATCACCTCAGTAATATCTTCTGAGGGTTTCAGCCTTGAGTGTCTCTGAAACCTCAAAACAAAGCAAACTTTACCTCTTATCAAAAAGGATATGTTAATTTTACAGAATTATGATTCTGGCGTTAATGGCTACCTTAGCAAGCCCCACCCTTAGCCATCCCCCAATCAGTTAAAATGCAAGAAATTATCATATATTTCAAAGAGGAATACCATACATCGCAGTATCATGAAATGCACATTACCAATCTCTCTGTTCTCAGCAGCAAGCAGGTGACACATACTGCACTGCAAATGCTAGCAAAACTATTAATATGTTATATTTTACTGTCTGATGTTTGTAAAATCCTCTTTGCAAATACTGCCCTGGGGAGTTGCCCATTTCAAAGATGAGCATGGATTTTACCAAGTAGGGGACAACTTTGGCATGATTACCTGATAGTACAATTAGGATTAAATTGGACTCTATGCAGTTGGATCTGAATTTAACTATTTGATTTGAGTGTAGTGTAGTGTGGTGTAGTAGAGTGTGGTGTGTAGTGGTGTGCTGTAGTGTAGTGAATTAAGTTGGATTCTATTAATTCAATATGATTTGGACCTGTTAATCTCCCAAAGTGCTTTGAGCTTACTTGTATTTTGAAGTTGTACCATGTCAAGAAATTTAGTTTAGTTCTGTTGTGCACACAATACCTTACCTTGTTAAAATTATTATATTGCAAATTATTTTTCTATGAATTTTAGGCCATTCATTTTTTAAGATTTGCTGCTTAGCAACCCCCTTTCACTGTTCGCTGATTTCTTTTAAACTTTTGTGTGCTAAAGAGCTGTTTTTAACATGTGTTAGTTTAGTTTCTATAAAAGTGTAATTAAACGTTTCACCATAAACGACACATCGCCAAGATTTCTTAGTGCTTAGAAGCTTACGCAACCGTGATAGCCTCGCTAGGTATAACGGTAGCCATATTAGTGAGCCTTAATCTTAGATTTATAAATCTGATGCTCCCATTCCAGTTTTCAGAACTGAAGAAGCCTATTGGATGAGAGACGAAACGTATTCAAGACAACAAGAAAAAGTCCAGTTGCCTTCATTTAAACTCTCAAGAAACTTAGAAACAGAACTGAGAGATCCTGTGCAGAACAGAGGTTGTTGGGGCCAAAGATGGGTGTAAGTACCAGCATTTCAGAGCCAGGACCCTGATATCAGAATAATTGTTTGCTACTAATTGTAAGAAAGATTTCAGTATCACTTTTAGGGGAGGAGCTGTTGATGTTGGAAATTAAATAACAATCGTGTTAAGCAGCGGTTCTTTATCACAAGGTCTCCTCTCCTTCTTTCTTGTGGTTCTGTGAGGTGTGGCTAAAGATTTAAAGTCACTCTGAGGTCTAGCCAGTGTCTCCTGAGGTGCGTCTCTTTCTGATTAAAGATCACATCTTTTTCTCTTCTTCAGGCAGAGAAGAAGGCCGTGGACGGCGATTTGCTTCCTGATGCCAACGGCAAAGATCCCAACCCTGGGGGAACAACGGAGGGCTCAAAGTGGCAGAGACCCCGGCTTTCACGTAAATCGCTGATGAAGTGCTGCCTCGTCAAGTGGATAATCGCCAGCACCACACAACAAGGGCCAGGTAGAGACACAGGAGAGGACATTAGAGCAGACTGATGCCCTGAATGATAAAACATCATGGGCCAGAGTACAGAACAAGAATATTACAGTAGGAATGTAGACCTTCTCACGAGCTACAGAATACATACATTTTACAGCATCTGCTTCATCTTTGCATATTTAAAATTCTACATTGGATTCTACATCTTCCATTACTTTCAATCTTGAGACCATTAAAATCCATTTGCTGGTAACATAGGCTACTAATTCTAAGTTATTTTTTCAGGAGATGGGTCACAGAGTCCTGAATTTAAAGCACATAGCTTTTCTTTACATCTCACTGCTTTTTGTCACTTAATATTCCTTCCTGACACACAAAAAAGAAAATTATGCTCTTACTCATTTTGATTTAAACATACACCAATAACAAACAGCATACCAAATGTGTCTTTTTCTAGCTGCTCCTATTTGCCCTGCTTCTCTGGAGACTTACAGACACAGACCTATTTCACCTTGTCTCACCAGTATTACATTTGCCTTGATTTGCTATTTACGTGTAATTTTCACTTAAAGCCGTCTTCAATAATTACAGCTCTTGGGAAAAGGTTTCCTACCTCCTGAACCTACCTTCTTTTAAGATTTAAGTAAGAACAACACAAAATTGCTGAAGTGAAGTGGAGTGGAAGAAATACTATTTTGTCAAAAATATTTACGAAATAAATTTGAACATGGTATGCAAATCTATTCAGCCCAGTAGTTTTCATAGCCCTGTCCAGTATTTTATACCCTTTAATTCAGTTTAGTGCAACCCCTTACCTTCAGATCAGGTAATATAGTCCAAACATGTGTAATTTAATCTCAATATAAATCCAGCTTTCCTGTGAAGGGCTCAGATATTTCTTGAGAAGAATATTGACTCAACAGCGTTATGAAGATATTGCTGAAAGAAAGCTTAAAGAAATTCAGTTTGCAACTTGTCGAAAGGGAACATAGCAAAGATGTAGAAGAAGGACCTCTGATCAGATGGGACCAAAAAGTAACATTTTGGCTTAAATGCAAAATGCTATGTGTAGCAGCAAACTAACACTAAATGCAACTCCACACTTCTGCAACTACAAACGTCTAAATTTATAGTAAAAATGTTAAAAATCACATATAATTTTTTTTCTTCTCATAATTATATACTAGTGGTGCAAAACTGGTAGAGACCTACCCAAAAAAGACGGGTTGTAATTGCAACTTAAGGTGATTCTATAAAGTATTCACTCATTGCCATCTTCTTGAAATTTGTATTTGTGAAAAAAATAGAAAGCCATGTAACATTTTCCTTCCACTTCACAATTATGCACTACTGAACAGTGGTCTCTCACTACAATTCCACTAAAATGCATGAACGTTTTTGGTTGTAATAGGGCAAAATGTAATCAAGTTACAGTATGATAAAGACTTTTACAAAGCACTGTATATAAAAAAAGATTTTGTGTTCTTCCTACTTTCTGGCAGAGAGAAATTATACATTCCTGATGAGTTTATTCTGCCAGGAAAACACCATAGGACAGTTCATCTGCTAACCTTTTACCCACTGCATAAAACTGTCTTCAGAAACTAAAAGCTATGCAAACCCAACATTTTGATATTTTATTTACAAATTAATCTGCAGCAGATTTACAAATCTGGGCCCTAAAGTGCTAAAGCACCAGAATTATCCTTCCAGAACATTGATGTAAAGTTTTATTATTTCTTGACCACATTTTCTGCACTTTATAATTACTTCATCGCCATCTAGTGGTTTGTATCTATTTCTTGATTTTTCATCTGCAGACCAAATGAAAAGATAGGGCAAGAAAGAAAATAGTCAGATCCTATCTTTTACACATTTGGGCTAAAACAAAGTAAAGAACCCAACCATTTTGTGAAAGAGAGAAAAGCGTGCTGACAAAAACAAAAAGCTCATGCTAAATTATTGTTGAGTATCTAAATTACTCATAAAGAGTTGCAAATCTGTTTATTCTAAGTGCGAGTAACAAGTCTTGAAGTGCAATTGGAGAAACCTTCTTTACTGTGTTTTAGAAGTAATTATGGCCCAAAAAACCTTGAAAATAAAGGAAGCTCATCATTATTTTTGCTTTCTGTCTTTTATAGTTTAAAGTTTAATTAAACTTGTTAAAATAAAACTGAAATACTGTGTCCTTGAACACTTCAAGGAGTGAGCACAAGGCTTCAAATGGAAGGTAATGCTGTGAAAATAAAATAAAAACCAGACACCCAAAGATAACCAACAGGAACGTTTATGATTAGATGAGAAGTGACTGCTCGTGATAGAAAACATTGGTTAGCCTTTAAGCTTTAATGCTGCTTTCTCTGCAGTCATTAAATCCTGATGATGGGGCTGCAGACTGCTCTGCCTGTATCTTGGCATACTTAATTCACTACTCCCCATCTGTATTTAATAGAAGAGAAGGTATGGATCAGCACTTAAGGTGCATTAAACAACATATTGTTGTATTGTTTATAGCTTGGAAATTATATATAAGTTCAGATCCTTAATATTTAACAGTTAATGTATCTCTGTCTTGCAAAGTGACATGAAGAAAGAAATGCATGTAACCTCTAGATTTTGAAGATTCACTGGCTCCATAACCAAATGTGACAGACTTAACAGATTAGTCACACACATTGGACTTTTTTAGTATAATGTGCAGAGGACTTGAGCACGCTGCAGTTTCCCTTGTGGTGGCTGAAGGACAGATAGCTAAGCTCAACAGTATTGTAGTCAAAAAGCTGTGAAGATTTAGTTTGACGTTGTTTCTTTTAATTGTTTTTAATTGTGTTTTTTGTTGTGTAGATTTTACGTCATTTTATATATTTTTTCTTTTATATGCAGCACTTTGTTACCTCCACCAAGGAGGTAATGTTTTTTTCAGGGTTTGTTTGTCTGTTTGTCTGGCTGTTAGCAACATAACCCAAAAATGTTATGGATGGAATTTGATGAAATGTTCAGGAAATGTCCACAGTAAGACCGGGAACAAGTGATTACATTTTGGGGGTGATCCAGATTACCATCTGTGGGGGGGCAGGGAGTGTTGCAAATAATAAAAGACAAAGATAGATTTAGGTGAACAAACAACATTTGACAAACAATAGCTGTGGAATGACAGGGTTTTATACTTTGGTGTGAGATTTATCAGAAGCGACTATTCTTAAAATTTATTTTAAATGTAACTGTTCCAAAACAGCATTGCCTATGAGATGTTTTGCATCTATGCTATTAGAATTATATCTAAAATGTCATGTATTCATATTTCTTTGGGTCTTTGGCTGGGGATTATATCAGTTTATCATACTTTTTAATGGCTGTAACACAAGTTTGCTGAAAAACATTCCTGAAATTTCTAACTTGCATAAACCTTGCATCAAAATGCATACGTGGCACACTGTCTCTGCCTGTTCCCTGACCAATAATTTATCTCCCAATGATTGAATAGCACTCCCCGATACTTCTACTCCGTCCATTAAGTTTTGCAGACTCATCAGCTGCCATCTACGTATGCCCACATTCTTCTTCATTTTCACTGTTGCAAGTCTACTTAATCAAAACATGTATGCACTTGTGCAAAGTACTTTTCACACTGCCGTTCAATATTTGGTTATAAATGCAACATTATATTTACCTTTGTGAAGAAGACCTTTACAACATGAACACTGCATAATCCACATTACATTAAAAAATACCAAGTCACAGACATCTAATACTGTAGGTGCTTGCATATGATTAAAACCACTTTACTTACTGACTCTATCACTGACCAAGTCTGGAGATACAGGCAGCATAACACAGGCCTTGGTAGGCTCATTTGCACTAAGTGCTACTCACATCCCAGCCATCAGCAAATGTGGATCAATGCTTGGTTTTACAGTTTTGCATCACCGAAATGACGGGGCTCATAAAGAGAGACCTAACTGTCAATCACAGACCATTAGTAAAGAAATTCCTTCACCAACAACTTCTTATCCTCACTGGCACCACCCTTAAACACACATGTAAGCACACACCTGCTTCACAGCAGACAACTGGAGCTTTGACTTAATCTGAAATGATCCTGGAAATGGTGTTGGGATGGATGTTTTTGCAAATTAGGAGAACTTTGGATTTTCCTGGAGGAGTTTCAAGTCTCTGACATTTATTTTCACTGAAGTGGACGTGTCAAACTTGGACAGTAGAATGTTTTGCATTAAAGCATTATCTTTTTTCTCGGCTGGTCAGTGGTTTAAATCAGCTCATAACTGCTGATGCTGGTATAGTACCTCTGATGAACTGAAGGAGGTTGATGGATGAAGGGCAGTAGGTTTTTTTTTTTTTTTGCAAAAGCTTGTCTGTCAGATTTGTCAGTTTAGAAAAAAAAAGCCATTTAAATTTTTATTCTTACATTTTTTATTCAGGCAGCATTTTCAGAGTTGACATCTAATATGAGTGAATAATGGAGGGAATGGAAATAATTGCCATTGCTGTTGTTGTTGGACTTTTTATTGTTGTTCTCAAACAGTTTGGAATTTGGGAGCCTTTGTCACTGGAAGGTAAGAGTAGGGTAAATTTTGAGTGTTTCTTAATGGTTTAGCAATGCAATAATATCTTATCATTAAATACATTGAGACATTTTCTGATTCAAAACAAATCTTCTGTTAAGGAAATATTTCCACTTGAGTCTCTTGCAGGATATAAAACCACAAATTATTTGTGGTTTAATTAAGCTATATTAATTAAAAATATCTTCAAAATTATGCAAATGTTTTTTTATATTTTAATGTGCTCACTGGATAAACACTGACATTTTTAACTCACATTTCTTTTCTTTCTCTCTCATTCCTTCATCATCCTTCTAACCTCTCTGTTGTCTTATTCAAATCTATTCATGTGTGAAATCTTTGTAAAGATGGTGAGTAGCTCCATCATCATTAGCTTAATTTCCTCCCAGTGATCCCTGGAATGTATTCTTCTTAAACCTCTATTCAGTTTAGTTCATAGATTGGTGCTTTAAGAGTAGCAATCTGAACCTTTTTTACATTGTGGACATCTACTTGTCATGCAGGTGTAGCTGATGACAAAAATTTTTTAATACATAACCTGAAAAATCTCCTAAAAGTCATAGAAGTCGAGAGATATAAAAGAAATAAATCATGAAGCATTTCTACTTTATAATTAAAACAGGACATAAATTATTTCATAATTCATCCATCTATTAACTTTAGTATTTATTTTATTATTTCTGATTTTGTGTAACTGTTGATCATCAAATAGACTGTAGCATTGGAGTGGTAACCTTGCAGAGCTGCTTAACTGTAGAGAAGACCAATGACTTTGACTGGTAACTGTGTTAGTCACACCCACTGACATTGACTGGTGAGGCTGACAGACAAATTAAAGCATGGCTTAGGACTCAAAATTAAATAAATACTGAAATATTTAGGTTAGCTTTAAACATAAGAGATTCAACTTTTAAGAAAGAAATTCTCATTTATTAAGCTAGGTAAATTATAAATTACTGAAATGTGTTATAGACCGTTACATTTTTTTATTTTTTTTATTTTTTTTTCAGTTTCTTATAAAATATCTGATGTCTAAATATGTTTAGAACTTATTTACGTATATTTTTGTGATGCATTTGGCACCAAATATTGGCTGTGCTGCAATGTGAAATTAATTGCAGAATGTAACCATGAAATACATAAATAACGTGAAGTATAAAAATACATATGCTTTTAGTAAATAATAGCAACAATTTATTGCTTTATACAATTGTGACACTTTTTGACCTCTGTAGCCACAGACTAGCACACCTGTAATTTGTAATGCATAGAGTTCTTTTACTTATTGTTTTAACATATTGTTTCAATATTTATTAGGAAATTGTGTCTTTGTAATGTAAAATAGTTATGTAAAAATGTAAAAAGGGAAGAAACATGGCAGTGTTCATTTCTAGTAAATTATACTTAAACATGACCCTTCTAAGCTTTAAGTTGATAGGCTTCACAAGGTTAGTTCACTAAATCTGAGTTAATTGGTGGTACATCTGTGGACAAAGTTTGAGGCAATACCTCAAACATGCTCCTCTGTATGATTTCCATATACCTTAAGGTGACATATAGATCTATTCAAACAATTATATTCAAGTATAAACAGTGTGGAAATGTTCAACCATCAAACTGTTCAGGAAGGACACAGGTTCTGTGTCCCAGAGATTAACATGTTTTGGTGTGAAATGTGCAAGTCAACCCTAGAACAAAAACAAAAGACCTTGTGAAGTTAATCACTGGAATTGGTAGGAGGTGTCATTACCCACAGAGAAACAAGTCTTATCCTGAGGATTCGGACCACTCAGCAAAAAAGAAGCCATTACTCCAAAAGCAACATAAAAAACAAGATTATAGTTTCCAAACACAATGTTTTGGGCCATAATTACCATTGTTAGATTTGAAGGAATAAAGTAAAAATAGAGATTATGTGTATTTTTACAAAGTATTTAAAAATAGTTTGTGTCAACTGTAGTTATAGTTTCCTACATACAAATTGGCTATGTGACTGATGAATATTAACTTTTGGCAGGAGGTCACTCATAGTTGTTTTGGATCATAATCACTTATTTCCTGTAAGAGTCAAATGACCAAAGTCAAGATCAATGGAAAGAGAAGATAATATAAAGTGTTGAAAAATACAGCAAAATTAAATTAAATTCTACATAAGACTTTGACATGCTCATGATTATCATGACACCACAGTTAACTAATACAAAGTATAAACTAATACACAATGGTTAAGTACAAGGATAAATAGTTTGTTTATGGGTACTAAACAGAAATAGGTTGGGACCAAATGGTCAAACTGATCTGGAACCTTAGGAAAAATCTATGAGATGAGCAAACATACAGTAATGCTGATTTGGAATGGAAATCAATTACATAAAATCTACATGCAAAACAAAGACCATGACAAGAGTAGAAGATAAGTAATAAGTACTACTAACTGTGCGACTTCCAGGTGTCCACAATGAGAAGGTAAACTGTGTTTATACACTAATAATTTATTTTCATTCATATCAGCATTGTTTCTTTTCAATATACTTACATATTCCCCTAATTATGCCCCTCTTTCAAGCCCAAGAAATCTTTCCATCACATTTTATCAATGTCATGTTCTCATCTCAAACTGTTCATTATCTTGCACCAATCCACCTCTCACCCATGTCCTCATCCTTCCCTTTTTATCTCTCCACCATTATTCCTAATTTTCTGTTATGCTTTCAGATGGTGGGTGCTTTTTCTCCTTTTGGTTTTCAGTGTTTTACCCTCCTCCCGAGTCTTTCCTGTTTCTTTTTATTCTTTCTTTCTGGTCTTACCGCTGTTTCCTCCCTCTTTTCTTTCTCCGGTCTTCCTTCTGTTTTGTCTGTTTCTGTTCGGCAGACACCAATGACAGTGACCTCGAGCTCTCCATGGTGCGGCACCAGCCTGAAGGCCTAGACCAGCTCCAAGCCCAGACCCAGTTCACTAGGAAGGAGCTGCAGTCGCTCTACAGAGGCTTCAAAAATGTAGGGCAAGAGTCAGGGGTATAGCTTTCTCGCACAAATTTCTAAAGCGTTTTTTAATTTTTTATCTTTTTATTTATTTATTTGTGTATAATTACAATGCAGAGTGTTTTTGAGGGGGTGCATAGCTATTTTTTAAAATGTCATCCCACACAATTTAAAAAAAAGTTTTGAATCTTGACCCAAATATAATATTTCTAACAGCAAGCTTTGACATTAGGGTGTTTGGTGTTTGTTTTAGCTCTCTTATCATTTACTTCTCCACCTGTCAACAGGAATGTCCCAGTGGATTAGTAGATGAAGAAACATTCAAAACTATCTACTCACAATTCTTCCCTCAAGGAGGTAACCATATGTAATCTGAATTTTATAATGCCAATTGATAACACAAATATAACAATTTCTACTGAATTTGTTAGATGATTTTTTGTAGTTAACCCACTAGAGTAGTGTAATAGTTATTTTTTCCATACCTAACTATTCCAGTAAAAATAACTTTTTGCCCAACCAGGGCATGGATCTTTAGAGTTTTATCCCATGTTTTCTTTCAGATGCAACCACATATGCTCATTTTTTGTTTAACGCGTTTGACATGGACAGAAATGGTTCCATCCGATTTGAGGTGAGTACATCAGTGCCCCAGGTTTAATTAGATCTAACAACTATAGCAGCAGCGATTCAAGGTCTTGCAAAGGTATTCATAGTGCTTGAAATCTTTTGGTTTATTTGTTTTACTTGAATGTGTTTTCTAGAGATTTTGTGTGCTTGGCCACCACTAACCAGTGAATAATTGTGAACTGTGACTGCCTCCCAAGTCAATTCTTTGTAGAACCACCTTTTACTCCATAGTCTTATGATCTATATCTCAACAAGTTTTGCACATCTGGAGCCTTGGGACATCAAGCATTTTTTTCCCGCGGTCTCTTTTAAAATAGCTCAACCGATTCTCTTCCAGGATTTACCTGCATTCAGCTCAATGCATCTACCCATCTTTCCCCCATTGATAATATGTATCCCCACATGTCAAAAAATCTTTTCACCTGAGCTGCAGACAGCAGGTCCTTAACAATGGACCTCTTGGCAGCTCCTTTGTTTAATGCCCTTTAAAGCCATCTTTTAGCCATGCTCTGCGAGTTGTTCCATGCTTCTTCTTCACATCTTTATCCCAGACCTTTCTGCTGTGTTCCTTGATTACATTACAGACAAATTAACTAATTTTACTAATTTGTTGACTTCTGAAGTCCTTTGGTTGCTCCCAATTTTATTTAGGGGTATAAAAGTGAAGGGGTCTGAACACTCAGTACGCACTCCCCACTTTTCAGATTTTATTTCATAAAACACTTAAAGCACAATTTAGAATTGTCCTCACAGTTATGAACTATTTTGTGTTGGTTTGTTATATTAAATCCCACTAAAATAAATCAAATTATGTGGTTGTAATTTAATAAAAGGTAGAAAGGTCCAAGGGATATGAAAACTTTTGCAAGGTCCTGCTGCTTTTGCTTACAGAAAACCAAGAAACAACATTTAAATCTCATTCACAGGACTTTGTGTTAGGACTATCTGTTTTGCTTCGAGGCTCCGTTACAGAGAAGCTTCGCTGGGCTTTTAATCTTTATGATATCAACAGGGACGGCTACATTACAAAGGAGGTAACAGTTCTTTTGGACCAAAAGCTCTCTAACTAGATACAGTATAGTTCATTGTTCATCTGTCTTGTCATTTTTGTTCTGCAGGAAATGTTAGCAATAATGACCTCCATATACGACATGATGGGCAGGTATACCTTACCCAGCGTACGAGATGATTCTCCCTTTGAGCATGTGGAGAAGTTCTTTCAGGTGTACTAAAACAACTGGGGTTTTTTATCATTACATCATAATACGTCTGTTATCGTATAGCTGGTTGAAGTATTTTTTATTTATTTTCCTCAAAATTAACTGAACCTCAAAACTCAAATTGTTGGCAAGAAGAAAACTGTTTTTATTAATAACATTAAAATCTAGAGTGCATCACTTAAAATTTATTTTAAACCTTCAAAATAAAATCTCAACATTCTACGCCATTTACTGGCTATTCCTAATATTTTTTTCTAATAATCTATAAAACGTTGATTTCACATTAGCTTTTCTAATACACCGTTTTACTTCATTTCTTGTGTGAACAAATCTCTTTTTTACATGTTAGAAAATGGATCGAAACAGGGACGGAGTTGTGACAATAGATGAATTCATTGAAACCTGCCAAAAGGTAAGATTATCATCAAACTAATATCATTATCTAGATAATAATCACCTCAATTCATGCTGGGGTTTTTTCCTCTCTCAACAGGATGAAAGTATAATGGCTTCCATGCAGCTCTTTGAGAACGTCATTTAGTTTCTGTAAAGAAAACTGGACCTTATAATGCTTCCACTTTAAAGCTCCTAAGCCTGATTAATGTCTATTAGCTCCCAAAGAAGACAATGATTTTGGACAATAAAACATTTATGACAAAAATTCAAAAATGCTAGGTAACAATTATATTTCTTGTAGGATAAGAATGTGCAGTATCCACAATATCACATTAAAACTTCAATTTTATTTTGCATGAAACGTTTTTTTTTTATCTTTTACGTGAAAATCATCCCCATTTCAAGATGTGCATGACTGTTTTCCTGGAATCAAAAAGCATGTGATAGAAACCGCCATAGATGCAAACAAAGGGTTTCTTGTTTTTTCTCATGTCTTTGAAATGTAAGTGCTTGGGAATACTTTATTACCAAATAAAACTGTGGTGATTAAACTTTGCTGTGGTGTCCTGGAATTTTTTTTAAAACTGGGTACCAGATCCCTGTCTGTCTAGTTCATGTATGAGTTTTGGGGGGGGGGGTTATCTGCCATATCCAATGGGCCCTTTGTGTCACAGATGGATGAATGAGGGATGCAGTACATTTTTCCATTACACAATATTTCATACACTGTTTTATTTTCCCACACTTCAATAAAATTCAAGACTCTTCCAGACTGCAAAACTCATGTGGACCCTCTTGATCTGAAAGACTTTCCGACTTAAATAGAAACATTTCAGATCAGGTCTTTGAAATGATTGTCTAGCGTTTGACACTGATTCACTTTTTCCTAAACTTGGCTCTAAAATCCAGTTTCCTGTCTGATTTACTGGTTTTCAGGGACAATGAATTGAGAGGATGGAAGTTCTTTTCAAACACTTTTCTTGAGCTGTCATGTACATCTGGGTTTAAAGAAATTACCTTATTTCGAATGACAGTTTTTTTATTTTACAAAATGGTTTGATATATTTTAAACCCACATCATAGAGCAGGCTTTCATTTAGACAATGGGGGGGGGTTAACACCAGCATCAGCAGAAACATTGAGGCTGTCCTGTAGACCTATTATTGAACATAGGACTAGAACATGGTTTGTTTGGGGGGAGGAGCTAAATGGATGCTGGGTGATGGTATGGAAGTGATAATGAAAGCCAACATGCTGCTGTGCTGCACTGTAAGTGTTGTTTGATGAGAGACCACAGCTTCAACATCAGAACCAATCTGTAGGACTGGTCAGAAAGGTAAGGTATCTTTATTTTTCCATTACCTGAAGCATTATTTGATATATGTCCCATGATCATCTTCAAGCCATACTAGGGCCAAATCCAATCCAGTCGAATTTGCAAATAGGGAAAATAAAAACAATTAAAATGTTTCTAATCGATTTCATTTGAGGCTTAATTTTTAAATCAAGCACTGAAGATAGCAACAAATATTTTTGTAAAGCTTTCAATTATAAAAAACGTACTACGTATGGGGTCTGAATGTTTTGTGCTTTAAACATATTCAGTCTTTTTGAAATTATTTGGACTTAATTTATTGCACCTTTACCCTCTTTTTCATGCATTTGATCTTAAGTTTTTCTATTCACAACACTTGAAGTAATTGATAAAAGATTACATGCACCATATATGTGATATAATAATTCAATGTTGACCGGAGAAAGGAAAGAAAACAGCCTAACATTAAAAGGAGAAATCTGCATCACAGAACCCTAATCCCAGTGTTGACAGAGCATGTGGTGGATGGTTCTGGATTTCTGTTGTGTTAGCAGAGGGGAGAGTAGGACTTTGTTTGTGCTGTAACAATAAACCAAAAGCCAGTTTGAACACCTGCCAACAGACTTATTTCCCTGTCATCCACAATAACACAAAGTATTCAATATAATTCTAAATAAACTAGTTTTGAATTTTAGGACTACATCCTTCCTCTTTGTTCAAGGTGAGACCTTTTTTTTAATTTGCAGCTTTCCATTGATGTCTGTTCAGCAGAGGCTTCTTTCATTTTGGGTTTTGATGCTGCTCGCTGCGGCTTTGTGCCCAGGTTCGCACAGCAAGCGAGGAGGCAGCTCCCGAAGTCATGGTAAAGGTGATGGCGACAAAGCGTCCCCCTCTCAGGGTCGAGGCCTCTCCAAGAAGGGCCTGAAGTGGGCAGGAGCAGCAGCAGCTGGCATTCTAGGAGGAACGGGGACAGGGTACGGGCTGGGGTTCCTTGGCAGACCAAAGCACGGGACTGGGAAACATCACAACCACAAGACAGAACAACATCAACAGCCTTATTACCAGGAAACCCAAAAACACAACAACCAGTCTCTCTGGAGAGTGATTGTTAGTGGATCTGCTCCTGATGCAGGGAGAAATGTATTTCTCACACTAGGGCATGTGGTGCCTTTTCTTACAGCCACCTGGATCAGAGACCTTTAATCTAAGCACTGCCTATTGTGAGCTCTGACCTGAAGTGAAAAAAGCAACTAAAGCTCCAAATAAAAAGCAAAATCCTTCCTCCTGTTTCTTGCTTTCTATGTTTTCAAGCTCCATAAGAAGATGGTTGTATAAATGTAATATTTCAGGACTGCTATTGCAGTCAGGTTTCTGTAATCAATGTATAATATTTGTGTACGTACTGCAAGTACTGGTATCCTATAAATTTTCCATTTCAAAAGTCCCTAATTTTCAGACATAACCGAAAACTTTTGAAAGTTTTTCCTGCTGTTTTACATCATTCTAAACTTTTGCCTTTTGTATTTAAATTCATTTGGTTTTTATCTATGTTCTTCAAATCAGCAATAAAAAACAACACAACACAATGCTCAAGGTAGCTTCTGATTCAACATAATGGTAAAGGGCTATTTCACATATTTTTAGGGAACCAGGAAAGTAGAGCACATCACCCTAGTTCTAAAGTTCAGAGAATAGACTTTAAGATATTTTTACTAGTTTATAAATCATTGAATGGCTTAGCACCAAAGTATATTGAAGAGCTAGTGTTACTATACCAACCAACCAGACCACTCAGGTCCTCTGATTCCAGTCTACTCAACATCCCTAGAATCAGAACCAAACATGGAGAAGCAGCTTTTATTTTCTATGCTCCTCTAATCTGGAACAAACTTCCAGAAAACTGCAAAGAGTTCTTTTAAATCACAGCTAAAAACCCATTTGTTTAGGGCTGCCTTTGAGTAATGTTTTCATGTATCATATGTTTTGTGTGTGTTTCATGCAGTTTTTACCTTATCTTAAAATCATGTCTGCTTTTGAGTAACATTTTACGCATCATATGCTCTGTGTATGTTATTGCTGTTTTTACTTTATCCTCTAATCATGTAAAGCACCTTGAATTACCTTGTTGTTGAAAGTATGCCATACAAATAAGATTGCCTTGCCTTTAGGTATCTGAACAAACATATCTAACAAACATAGAACTGCTCTGGTTTAGGAATATTACTTTGATGTGCCAAATCTGGCCTAAATTATGAATTACTCGACAGAAAATAAAGATTCTTGATGCATAATAAAAAAAATACAAAAAAAATAAAAATGTCAGTCAGTGCTCTCAATCAAATACTGAAATAAGTCACATTTCAGTTAATGTAACTGTGTTCTCTATCAATAGCGGTGATCAATTAGCTGAAGTAATGATAATATAAAAGACACAGTCAAATCGGACTGTAGTACTAAAACAGAGAAATTATTTTTGAATTTAATTTATTTAACATATAAACATTCATAACAAACTATAATAGTAATTCGATCTAAAGAATAGGATAAAGTGTCAAAAATGATAATTGCCAAACATTTACATTTAATAACCTGAATAAAGAATATCCAGTTTTGAAGAGAAATAAGTGCACTTTACTGATATTCTAGAGAAGAACTCAACATGCTCTGAAAACAAAGTTTATTTCATATAAACTTTACTCTCCAAAATCAGTTATAATCTAACAGAACATGAGCAGGAACAATCATTGCAGTAAAACTAACAACTCATGCTTCGCATATCGTACAACTTTCTCAGCATCGTTGCCTCTACTTCCTCTCCGAAGATACACAATATCAACACAGGGCAACTACTATAAAGTTAGAAATGTTCTCAATGCTAAGATTAAAAGCATCCAACATTATTAACAATTAGTGCACAAAGCATTGACAAAAGCTGCAGGAAGCGTAGCAACATCACTTATCAAAAACTTAAAAAGATGAACAGGTATTTACAGGAAACCAAAAATAATGTCTGAGACAGATAAATCTCATACAGAGAAAGTCAGAATTGTTTGTATTTTTGTCATTTCCTCCAGTATCTAATAGTAGTGAAGTTTGAAGCAGTACATGAAGTTTAACCGAATATAGTGATCAACTACCACTTGTAACGAGAGTTGAATATTTTTTTTTCATACTACTCACACATTGCATTCATCTGTAAAAAAAAAAAAAAATTACTTTTTGCTTTTCCATATGATCTGATTTTGCAGCCAATTACTAATTTGAAACTTGTGTCCGATTTCCAACTTTTGTACAACATTGACCGACAGACAGCAATTTAGCTGATTCAGATTTAATTAAAAGCATTCAAATCATTTTTTAACCTTCCTGCTATGAGGAGCCATTAATATGCATATTAATAGTAGCAGAAGCAACTTCATCCTGTAAAACTGGAATTTTACTATTTTACAACAAAGAGAAAATGATTATGGAGTAGACATGTTAAACTGTTTAGCATTTAATATTAGCGATTAGCCCAGTCAGCATTCTTAAATGTAGACACCCGTTTCTGCATTTGCTCCCTTAGGAATGTAGACCCATATCTTATTTTGGAGACTGCCAAAAGCGTCCAAACATTTCCACTTCCAGCATCTTTCAGGACAGACCGAATTTTAAAAAAAACTTTTAAAGCATAAAATGAAGACACTTTGCCGTAATACCTTCCAGCCTTCCAACTCAGGTACTTGTAGAGGTCGGTTCCAAGTCAATTCATCCATTCAGTTCGACAAAATGTCCAATTCCTGTTTTTTTAGATGGCTGCTTTTCCAAGAAGAAAAACAATGGTGAAGGACCAGCACAACCAAAGTCGAGTTTTATTTTGTAGCTGTTTGAATGAACACCTGACAGGCCTCCGTAGAATATGCTGTTTAATTTTTAAAAATAGTTTCTTACTGTGCGTTCTCTGATTTCATTCTACATTGGTTATACTCAAAATGGCTAACTTCCTCCCACAATAACAACTTCCACACAGAGTGCTTGACCAGGTACTTAGTTATGGTGCATTCACTGATCAGAAATAGATCCGATTTTTTTTCTTTCGAATTGTCTGTTCACCAAAAACTGACTTTTTCCAGCCAACAGCTGGGTGATATTGCATCTTTACTAATTGTACAGCTACATTGTCATCGTCAATGCATGAAAAGGAGCTCTTTCTTTAGGACACTCCTTTCAGCAAAAATTCCAATTTATTATTCGCTTGCTGATGCGGTTTTAGAAATGAAAAATTAGGTTCAAGAGGGCTGACAAGTGCTTCCGATCCAAAGATCTGTGTTATTTGGACCTTTTTTCCCATACATGGGCTTAAATAAGACCCAAGTCTTGCAAGGGAAGTGTCAACAGATGAAATGTGAATATATTGTGTCTAAGAGGACGATTCCGCTTTAAGATATAAATAATAACAAACTAATTAGACAATTTAGACATCATTCCACATTATTAGAAATCCATTTGCTTCAACATATCTTGACAAACCGTGCAGAACTTTTAATTTCATTGTTAATCTTTTATACCATCAATTCCATCATTAGCTTTGCTCTTTACTAACCATCAAGGGTTAAAAAATGTGCAGATGAAAAGTGCATTAAATTAAATGATATACTCTAAAAATCAGTGCATTTTGTGCAACACAAACTTAATCCATATTACATCCTTTTGCTTAAACATTGATTGATTATAACATGTAAAAATGTATACAGTGTAGGTATGGCTCCGACTGTAAGGAATAGATACACAGGCTGTTACTGTTACAGCTATAATGGAAGCCGGGGAAATCTATTGGGGATGTGGCTAAAAGGAATCATTCTTTTCTTCCTCACTGCAGCAGCAGCATGCTGGACAGAAGCACAAGACCGGAGGTGAAAAGCTGCATCACCCCATAGCTCGTAGGGCTGCTAGAATTTGGCTGATACTGTGCCTCAGACTTCCGTTCCACCATGAACTTTGCAGAGTACTCCATGTACTTCTCCACGCAGCGTCGGGACTTGACTTGGTTGATCAGGGCTGGGTACCCTATTTCCTCAATGCTGACGGTGTCGTTCTCCTCGTCATTTGCTTCAGTTTTGGAGGAGTCTTGGCCTTTGAGGAGGTTGGTGTCGTTCATGCAGCGATTCATGAAGTTCTCGTAGGTCTCAGCCCGTGGAGGAGGCTTGTAGACATAGTCCCGCCCATAGTCTTTTTCATCTGTTGACTTGGTTCCATATTGACGGTACATGTAGTTGTTGTAATAGTGTTCTTCTTCTGGGTTACGGAAGCTAAAATGTGGTCGAGGGAAGCGTCCTAGCCCATAGCCAACAGCCATTCCAGCTATGGCACCAACACCTGCCGCTACCATGGCTTTTTTGGCAAAATTTGTTGACTTGGGCTGAATTCCCATGCCCTGCACAGAACGAGAGAAAGGAGATCCTCCCGTGCCATAGCCACCATATCCATAACCTCCTCCACCAAACCTTGGGCTTAGGATTTTATTATTTGGGTTCCAGTTAGGGTAACCACCAACGGCTCCACCACCATAACCTCCTGGATAACCACCTGGATAACCACCTGGATTTGCACCTGGCCCTCCAGGACCCCAACCTGGTCCAGCATTTGTTCTGACGGGGTATCCACCTGCTCCAGGGTACTGATTGGGGTAACCACCTCCTCTTGCTGGGTATTGGTTAGGGTAGCCACCTGCAGCTGGATATCCTCCAGCCCCTGGGTATTGATTAGGATAATTCCCTCCAGCAGGGTACTGGTTAGGATACCCTCCTCTTCCTGGTTGATTGGGATATCCACCTGCTGCTGGGTAGCCTCCGGCAGGTGGGTTTTGATTTGGATAATTCCCTCTTCCTGGTTGATTGGGATATCCACCTGCTGCTGGGTAGCCTCCGGCAGGTGGGTTTTGATTTGGATAATTTCCTCTTCCTGGTTGATTGGGATATCCACCTGCTGCTGGGTAGCCTCCGGCAGGTGGGTTTTGATTTGGATAATTTCCTCTTCCTGGTTGATTAGGATATCCTCCTGCAGGGTAGCCTCCTGCAGGATTACCTCCAGGATTTGGGTTGCTCCCTGCTCCTGGATAACTTGCTGGATTTTGTCTTGGATTTCCACCCGGATTGGTATTCTTATTTCCAGGGTATGGGTAACTCCCTCCAGAAGGATATGGATTAGGGTTGCGACTGGAAGTCTTTGATTGAGTTCCCTTCCCTTTGCCCCCACTGCTGCCACTGCCTTTTTTAGCCCAAGTTGATTCAGGAATCAGGAGCGATATAATAATTAGAGACAAAAGTCCAATTTCTGATAACCGTCCCATCATAGCCTTAAGGAGGAAGATATAACAAAACCATTAGAAATTGCAAAACAAACATTGTTTGCTCTATTTTTTGTAATGTATACAATATAAAGGGCTAAAGAAGCTGATCTTATTTTCATATGTAAGCCACGATAATTGGACTCCATTATAAATACAGGCCTAGTGGGGAAAGTCCTTAATGTGGACTGTAGACCATCTCGAAGCAGATCAGCCTCGTTGCTCTCTTAGGCTTAAGTTGATTAAAACAAAATTGAATGATGCGTGTTACGTAAATATACCATCCACAATCTTCATCCCTGAGTTACCATAACCGCATCATTTAGCTATTATCCGACCCTTAACATAAATAAACAGACGAGAGTTGGGCTTTATTTTCCCAACAGGACAAATCGTGAAAACAAACGTAACACAATTAGAGTAAAACATATTGGATTTTACGGCTGTTACTTACAGTAAATTGATGGCTATGCGCTTCGTCCTTATTCAGTAACACTGGGTTTGTTGTCCTCCGCCTGTCGCTGCTGCGTCTCTGATCTCAGGGTGGGTTTATGTGCTCGGGGTGCGCTTGTTTTCCGTAACAGGGAGCACCATTTGGGACATTAGGGAGGAGGCGGGAACGCATTGCTGTAACTTCTTAAATTTAAAGCCATCAAAAAGCCACACATGCGAAGTTTTAAAAAGAATTTTTGAACCCATGTTTATACGTTTGAAATCTGATACCAGCAGGCATCAGAGATAGGCTATATATGTATTCTCAGCGGCATCTCCGGCCGACCCCTTTCAAAAGCCCAACTTTCAATGATAATTAATATATAACATCAATTGATATTTTTCTAAATGGCTCTTTTCTACATAACTAAATCACAAAAAAGATTAAATATGACAGGCTTATTAGAATACAGCCTGGGGGCGCTCCCATTGAGAAACTTGTGTTGGAACTTGGTCGTCTTGACAACTGTTATGTTCCGTTACTCAAAACAAGTGCACATGCGGAAGCACTTCCGGTTACTGCCCTATTCACTCACAATTTACCATATTGCAAGCATGAAAGAACACCAGGGTCTTCGTTAATGTTGTGATATATTCATTTGGACCAAAACACCTCCTGAAAACTTCTCGCCACCCTGAGATATAGGTTCATTTCATATTTGACGATAATTCACAAACGACACAAATAACCAATGTAGGCCCTTTTCCAGTCCAGAACGCAATCTGACAGAAAATATGAAGGAGGCTTTGGATAAGAGATGTTCTCACAATCTGAGGGACCATGACCACAGCTGAATTTTTACAAGGTAGAGTGGAAAAATGTTACTAAGTCAGGATGATGCTAATACTATCAAAGAAGACTCAGTGTTGAAATTAAATCTAACGGGCTTCCTCAAAGTATTATTTTACGATTGTGCACACTTATGCAAGTGGGGTAGTACAGATTTTTTTATTTAACATTTTCTTTCAAATTGATTCGTCTGTTTTTCCTTTGGAATTTTTACAGGATGCCTGTCACATCATCTGTGCAAAAGGTTTTTAAAATGTTTACCGTGGACTCATTTTTTTACATAACAAAAATCTGAAATGTTGTCAATAGTGTGTACTCTTATGAGATCCACTGAATCATCTTGTCTTTGTGGTCGTGCATTGGTTTCTATGGAACACCAAACTACTCAAAATTAAATAAATAAATAAAAACATTGTGAAATAGCTATCTACATAAACATTAATAGCAATATATAACGTGACAATTAAATTGTGGAAAACACTGAATATATATAAAGTTCTAAGCTCAATAGTATGAAATATTTTTCATTTTCCTTTAAAAATCTCTTTATTAATATAATACATTATTTTAATGTAAAATATTTGCTAATAATAGGAATTATCTTTCAGCCATTTTTATTTAATTTCATCAGTTCTTATTCCAAAACGTCATTTTCCCAAAGTCAGCTTTTATTTCATATTGGTGTTTTTTTGCAGTGGCTTATTTATTTCAGAATGTCACTTTTCAGCAGAATAACTTCATCTGCCAATCAGAATCAGTGGGTGGGAACGAAGTTCATGCAACTCAGACTCTTGACTTAGCATGTTGTTGCTAGCTGTACAGCAGGCTGCTCAGTCATAGAAGTGAGTGAGAATGGGTATCCAGGAAGATCAATGTTTAAGAACCAGCTAATGAGCATGCAGGTCCCACCCACTGATTCTGATTGGCAGATGAAGTTATTCTGCTGAAAAGTGACATTCTGAAATAAATAAGCAACTGGGAAAAACACCAAAATAAAAGCTGACTTTGGAAAAATTAGTAAAAAACCACAGCAATTTCTAATAAAGACTTCTTACACATATATATATCAAGTGGAGTATTATAGCAAAAGCCGTAATGCTCCACTTGTGAAAGTAAATCTGTTGGGCTTCTACTTGGTACTCAGACACCAATTCTGAGCGCCACACTGCCAGACAGGATACGTTAAAAAACATGTTATTTAAGGGGTTATTTCAAATAAATTATGAGCATAGGATGAAAATATAAGCTATTCTGCAGCTATAACTATATGCACTACAAAGCTAATTCTCGTACAAATAAAACTATAAAGTCAGTTAAAAAGAAGCATGTACATCCTTTATGTTGAAGTGCATATATTTCCATAAAGATCTAGCATGCCTAAGCTATTTCTTCTAACTGGAAGTTATATTAACATTTAGTGGTCTAGCCAGAGTCCTGAATTAAATCTGTAAAATAAAATAAAAATCTGTGGAGGAAGGTTTTGAGTGGTGTAAAGCCAACAAAGAATTGTATCATGTACACAAAAACAAATAAATAACTTTCCTTCCAACACTGAAATTCATACATTGTTTTAATATTGTAATACCTGTCTCACTTCCCATCAGAAATAAACCTCTTGGTTGAATTAAAATAATTTTGAATAAAATCTGGAGGGTTTATGTATAATTTAGGAGCTAATAAAGTAAATATTGTATCTATTGTAATCCACTAAATTCCTTGTAAATCTTGAAAGAAAAATAAAGAGGCGGAAAGGTAGCATAATAATGAAAGTCTCTTCTGTCCTTGATCTGTGGTCATTCCGCCCCTCTCGTGCGCATGCGTATTGGGAGGAGCCAACCTTACGCACACAGCTGTGACGCCAGGGTTGTAAACGGTCAGAAACCAGAAACCCCTATGTTCTCGTAGCTTTGTGTCCGGTAGCAACATGTCGGTGAGGAGAGAGCCCAGTGGAGGAACTGTAGAGAGTGAGAACTGCACGCCGGGGACATAAACAGCACGCTAAGCAGCCAAGACAAGGGGTGAACGCTGAGAATCAGCCCGGGGCTTCTTTATTCTCAAAGCGGCGGGGCCTTGGTTGGAGGCTAATGGACGGATAAGAACGTACAGCCGGTGATCCGAAGACTTGCAGGCAGGTGGTCGGAGAGAGAAAGAAGAAGGGAGCAGCGTATTCGGGGTCTAATCAGGACTGAGATTCTCCTTGCTGGGGGATGTTATCTGTATTGTCTTATGGCAGACTGGTAGCCAGGGCTGTCCTGGGCGGACTCTCTCAGACAGACGGTCGGGACTACAGCCTGATCACCGCCAGTTATGGCTTTGGGAAAGACTTTCGTAAAGGGATCCTGAAGAAAGGGATGTGCTACGGTGATGATGCCTGCTTCATAGCGCGGCACAGGGCCGCCGATGTTTTAGGTAAGGTCACCGACATGGAAAGCTCGGTTACATTTGTATTATTCCACGTCTGAGCTCGGGTGACCTTCAGTGGTACAGCCCGCACGTGTGCAGACCACTCGGATGAAAACAAAACAGCCCCCACTATATCTGCTCCCCTGCAGCTTTTATAGGAGCTTCACACAATAATCGTGTGTCTGGCTAGCAGCATGTATCATATTTGCATGCAATAAGCACCTGATGTCATATATAAAGAAACAGAATCCAGTAATGTTCCATTTGTGTGTATTTTTTTTCTTCAAAACACCAAATGACCTTTCACCTTGATTAGCTCCAATAGCGGGGAAGCCGAAAATTGAACACATAACATCAGGGGATTTAAATAAACTGCGTTACGCTTAAATATGACTGCAAAGCGCTCCATTAAAAGGTATCGGACTGAACACTACAATGTCTTGCAGAGGTCAGAATGGTTGAGCGTGGAGGCAGCCATATTGCTAGCTGCAGCTTGCTACCTCAGCTCGATGCTTTTTGTCCTCGCCGGCACGAGGGTCAACACGAGCCGAATACTGCACACACCACGTGGGTTGATTGGACACTTTAAAGCAATGCGCAGTCAGTAACATTTTTGGTTACTCTACCCACCCCTGTGTCCAGTCATGCAATTGTGAACTTCTGTGGTGATACAAAAGAGCTAGTTAAATTATGCTGAAAACTAGAAATGGAGACTAATAATGTCTTAGAAGTAATCTGTTGGTTTTTTTGTTTGTTTTTTTGCTTTGTTTTTTGCCTTAGCCAACAACAGGCGAATTTCAGGGGAATCCCAAATAGCAATTTAGTTTTGCTTTCATGATTGAAGCAAGCACAGTGGTGGCCATTCAGCTGTTGTATTTTATTCAACTGAAAGCTTTTTTAATTTGTTTTTCTTCATTAATCCTTGCAGAGAGAAAGTGTTCCATAATTAAATTTAGGGATATCTTACCTGTTACTGTTTTAGATATTATAGGTTAAACTGGTTTGTTTCAGTTTATTTCTAGTCATTCAATAGAAAATCTTTTCTATTGAATGACTTTTCTACTTTTCCAACATGTTACAAGAAGTAGGGCATAATTGTAAGGATTAAGGAAAATAATTAATGGTTTTCAAAATGGGTTCCCAAATAAGAATCTGACACGTGTGCTGTGCATTACTATTTGGCTCCTATTACTGTGACATCCCTAAATCCAATACACGGGGCAGTAATCATGAGGGTTAGGGACCACAACCGCCCGCAAATACTTGAAACCCCCTCTAAAAACACCTTTAACTGTCTATATTAATAGTTCATGCACCAAATATACCAGATTAGGCATAAATACTCACAGTGGAAACTGTCTTGCCACTACTGCAGAAGCCAACATCTGCAGTCTTCCTTATCTTGGCTCTTTGGGGTATAGCCAATCAACACCAAGGAGAATGAATGGTGTTCCTGGGTGGGCTGCTTTGCAAACGCCAGGCATTGTTCTTAGGTACTTTAGCTTCCCAAGCTGCATTTTCAATACAGCTGTTCTGTGAGGGCCTCAAGATGTTTTTTAGAGTACATTGGTGGTTGCTGCATCATGCTGTGGGAATCGCTTTGTTCACCAAGGACAGGGAATCTGGTTAGAGTTGATTTCTAGATGGATGGAGCTAAATATAGGACAACACTATATATTTTAGAGACTGAAAAGACTGTACCGAGGTTCACCTTTTAGCAAGAAAAGAGCTACTTACTACCAGAGCTACAATGGAATGATTTTGATAAAATATTATTAATGTGTTCGATCGGTCCAGTCACAGTCTTGATCGTAATTCAACAAAGAATCTGTGGCAGGTCTTACAAGTTGATGTTCAGTGACTCAGTATCTAATCTTTTGTTTAAGAAATGTTCAAAAGAGGAATAGAAGAAAGATTCTACCTCTCAGGCACGCGCTTTAGATGTAGAATCTTTCTACTATTGGAACTTCTGTGTAATCTGACCTTCCCGATATGCGCATGTCTTCATTTCATCGGGCCGGGTCGACAGGTATTTTTTCGGGGCCATTTCACGAACCAACATGGTACCTAGGCGCGTTTCCACTGTCAGAACTCAGGGTAATTTAACCAGATCTTGCAAACCCTTTAGAGACCAACTCTAAACAACTTGCAGCAAAAATAAACAATTCTTGAATTGAGGAGGCAGATGCTTAATTGTTAGAAGTTTTTGAAAACTATGTATCATTTTTTTAACCTTACCATTATGCACAACTTTGTCTTGGTCTATCACAGAAAATCATTCAAGTTTGTGTTTGTAAAATGACAAAATGTGAAACAATTTAAAGGCTGTAAATACAAAGAACTGTAAATGACAGTGGTTTTTAAAACTTTTTGTCTCGAGCAGCCATCCTCTGACTTAATTTCCAGAGTAAATTATTAAAGAATTTCTTAGCTCTGCTTACTTATTTTTATTTTAGCTTCTAAAACAAAATAAACATTTCTGTGTCCTTCAATCTGTAGTTTTGCTCAATTTGTTTAGGTAATCACACTAGGGGTTAAAAAAGAGATAGACGAAGATTTTCAGTAATTAACATTTTTTTCTGTCTTTTAGGTGTTGCAGATGGTGTAGGCGGTTGGCGCGATTACGGTGTTGACCCGTCTCAATTCTCTGCCACTTTGATGAGAACCTGTGAGCGACTGGTGAAGGAGGGACGCTTCACTCCCACTAATCCAGTGGGGATTCTCACTTCTGGCTATTATGAGCTATTACAAAACAAAGTTCCACTTCTAGGTGAGCACACAAAGACAGAAACCTCTGAACAGTCTGTACACCAGGGATGGTTGTGCAGTAATCTGTGGCGTGAGATGTGCTGAAGCTATACTTAAATAGCTGCAGTATGAGTCAGACAGTAGCAGTGCTGTAAAGAGGGATGCATCACATGTAACATTAAAAACAGCTGAAATGATCTGCATTTCTGTTTTTATCCAAACTGCATGGAAAGTTGGAGGAATATATTAAGACTAACAATAATTAGCTTATTATACATACTTTATAAGTACTTTAGTGTTTTTATCGCAGAAATCATCTTTAGCACATGTATTTATGTGTTTCTAGTCCTTTTGTTGGTTGTTGTTTTTTGCCTAAATTAAAGTAATTTTTTGTTATGTTGACCATTAGTGGGCCTTGTAGAGCATGAAAGTTTTCACGTGACAAAGTTTGATATCTTGCCACTAGCCAGGTCCTAAATAGGTCACATATCCGCCTGTAACTGATAGGACTGAGTGGATGTACAGATTTTAAATGTGGGGTCAAGTCAAACATGTGACCAAGGTCACATTTCTTTTGAGGCTCAGTATTTCTGGCCAAGAGCCGGTGTGGGCATCCAATGGCTGCTGTGACATTTTTCAAAGGCTCTAATTATATTTTAGGAACCTGTGACAAGGTTAGTTCTTGACCCTCTGTGCTCAGGGTTAGTGGAATCTGGGAGAGGAACGAACAGCCTGTGACCTTGTTTTTCTTTCCGTTCTACCCAATAATAATGACAAAAATAATATTCAGGACAACTCCAGTAACTAATATAAGAATCCCAATCTTCGATAATTTTATTTCTAACGTCCTTTTTAACAGCTTGCTCTGTTTACATACTTTTACCCTTATGGTTCTCTCATTCCTGTGTTTATAGGAAGCAGTACAGCCTGCATTGTTGTTCTGGATCGAAGGAGTCACCAGCTACACACGTGTAACCTTGGAGACTCTGGCTTCCTTGTGGTGCGAGGAGGAGAGGTGGTCCATCGTTCCGATGAGCAGCAGCACTATTTTAACACGCCTTTCCAGCTGTCCATTGCTCCTCCGGGAGCTGAGGGAGTTGTGCTTAGTGACAGGTTAGTAGATCTGCGTTTAATGCTCATGGTTACATTAAAAGTGTCATACAAAGCCTATCTCCAGCTGTCACAGGGCGAGAGGCGGGGTACACCCTAGACAGGTCGCCAGTCCATCGCAGGGGTTGTAAAGCAATACGCCAAATTTAGAAAATTTAAAAGATCACTGTTCAAGCCATCATCCAAAAAATGGAAGGACTGTGGTACAACAGGAAAGCTGCCAAGATACGGCTGTCCACCAAAGCCGACAGGTCAGACTAGCATGATACAGAGGAGCAGACAAGGCTCACCTTCCAGCTTGAAGCCAAAGCTACAGTAGAACGGCTTGCACTAGTCAAAGTCCACACAGAAGAATCGGGCACGACAAGATTTCTTTAGAATCTGATTGAGCTATTTTGCAAAGAAGAATGGACAGAAAGTTTAGCCTTTAGATGGGCAAAGCTTTTAGAGACATACCCAAAGGGTGTTTTACAAAGTATGGACTCGGGGCTGGGTTAAATGCACTCCTCGTCTTTTAGAATTTTATTGTGGGTAGGTTTGAAGAATACTTTTGCAAAGGACTATATTTCTTGGTTTTAAACTTCTTTCAAGGTAAATTTGTTGCTGCAGTGTGTCATCATATAACACTCTAAATAACTTCCAGGGACAGTGTAGCTAGGAAATAAAACTTGAGTCATGCTTATGGTGTCAGTAAGCAAGAGCTTCTCTACATCTTGGATAGACACTCAGGGCAGGATACGTACTGTTCACCAGTCGGATTAAACGCCAGACCCTTTTAAGACTTGCCAAAGGGACTTTTTTTACCGACTTGATTTCATGGTGGAAAGTATTAGGAGTAACTCGAAGTACTCTATTATCAGGTTTCCTTTTCACGCTTGACTTGTTTTTCATTTTTCTTGTTTTGTTCCAGTCCAGAAGCAGCTGACAGCTCGTCCTTTGACGTACAGCTCGGTGACATCATCTTAACGGCAACAGACGGTCTCTTTGACAACATGCCAGACTACATGATACTTCAGGAGCTAAAAAAACTCAAGGTATCACTCCTGCAAAGCATGTTATTTTTTTTTTACACGCAATAAATCCCATGCACATCTTAATGATTGTATTTTTCTTGTTTTCAGACTTCAAGCTACGACAGTGTGCTGCAGACTGCACAAAATATTGCAAAGCAGGCTCACGACCTTGCCTACGATCCAAATTACATGTCTCCTTTTGCACAGTTTGCCTGTGACAATGGTCTGAATGTAAGAGGTGAGGATACAAAATGCACCACATACAACTCTCAAGTTAATAAAGTTTGGGGAAAAAAACTCAGATTGTTTTAATGGACTCTCTAAACAGAAAAGTTTGTCTTTTCTTTGCAGGAGGAAAACCAGATGATATAACGGTGCTGTTGTCTATAGTGGCTGAGTATACAGACTGAAAGCGTGCGTGCTGCTCTGGGACTGATCCTTCTTTGCTGCCTGCCTGAGTCTTCCACCTGCAGCCCTCCCATCATGCCCTGCAGGCTGCCAGGGGGAGGCCCACCTACACGACTCACACTCCTTACAGTGTGGCTAAATTCCACGTTTGCTTCTTTTTGTTCTTCTTCGGCTGTTTTACTTTGGTGCTTGAGCGGCGTGTGGGCGGCAGGCAGCTAGGATGTATTCATGTTGATCATGATGCAGCAGGAGCTGAGATCACTCCCCGTGTCTCACACAGTGTCATCAGACAAACTGTGGGGGGTGGAAGCGAACAGACAGAGAGGCTTTCTTCTTGAGAGTAGCCCTCATGTTATAAAAAATGTGACATTATCAAGGAGTAAGCCATGCATTTGGATATGTTTTGAGAGCAGCAATAGAGCAGGTCGTTGAACCTCCTTATCCGTCTTTTATTACATTATTTGCTCCCATGTTGTTCAAAGTCAGCTCATATATTAGCTTGAGGATGCTTATGTGGGAAATCATAGGTGTTGTTGAGTAAGATGCGGGAGTTGGGATTAGTTGCCTCGGGGTTGGGAATGTCAAAGAAACCTGTAAAGCGAAAGTGTAACGCTTGTTAAAATGTTGTAGCAAGATTATTCGGGTGTTGTCACTTAGCTGAGGGAGCTGCTGATGCGCACATCCTGATGGGTTATAAATATTCAGTTTTTTAGACCTATATTTTTGTCGTCACTTGACCGATGCTGCAAAGCGCTTTGTGGTTACTCATGTGGGAGATAAACTCATTCATGAACACATTTCTTTACCCATATGATAATCTGCAGTTTAATTTAATCACTTTCACACTTGCTGAAATGAACAAGATATCTGCAGGGATTATCAGTACGGCAAGTAGTTTGTGTATTTTATTTAATATACTGGAGATCAGTCGTAATTTTCTAGTTGGAACAGAAATTCTTAAAACCTGCCAAAGTGCTGTAAGAAAAGTCCCAAACAGTAGGCCTTTTTCTGCACTAGTAGATGACTAAATCAAACTTGTTTCTGTCATACTATTTAACTAGTCATCAAAAAACCCTAACATATCAATTAGTTGACATGAATTGTAATAATCAGCCACAGTTCTGTAGTAGTAGCACAGAAGTCCCATCTAGTTTGCTTTTTGTGGCACTTGTCAACGACTAGACCAAACTATTGGATGACTGCCATTGTAGTTGATTAAGAAAAATGCCGAACATGCTAACTAGTTGACAGGAACTGTACCTCTAGTCAGACACAAAGTCCAAGAAGTCCTGACTAAAAGGTTTGTTTTGCTACACTAATGGATAACTAGACCAAACTAGTCATGATAGTTTACTAATTGGCATAAAAAAATCCTAAAATCTTAACTTGTCAATACAAATTATGTCCTCTCTAATGTACAACAAAACCATGATGTGTGCACACTACTAAATTAGTATGACCTACAATTTTACCTAGTCATCTTTTAGATCCTAACATTTGCACTAGTTAAAGCCTGTTTGACCGTACTTATTTACCAGTGCAACTAGAAATGGCAAAGGTTCTCCTAATATAGGCCACTAGGTGACTAGTTAATTTATTCATGACCTTTATTTATACAAGTGAATCCTATCGTGACATGCTGTCTAATTTTCAAGAAAGATCTGTTTAGACTAACTAGTAAGCACATAGTAGGGTCACCTTTGAACTAGTTGGCTCCATTTTTGTAATGTTGCTTACATGTTTGAGTTTTTAACATTAACAAGTATGACAACTCGGTTGGTCTAGTCCTGAACAAAAGTCTACTATTCGGGACTTTTGCTCTACTTTAGCTGACTTCATTGTAGTCGCAAACTAACAGGTGAAAATTATGGCTGACATCAAGGATATTTTGATACATACAGAAACAGCTTGCCATGTATTTTCATCTACTGTTTGATTGGAGTTATGCTAAAATATGAGTGTGGTATGTGTGAGAAGTCTTGAATGTTAATATTTATCTCATAATGCTACAGCCAGCAGCTGGGAATGCTTGTATGCGAATGATGCGTCAGGAGTAATTTAAAAGGAAAAATATTTTTTTAACATTATTTTGTCGGAAAAATATACAAAAAAATACATATGCAGGTTTTAAAAATGTTATGTTTTTGATCTTTCTTTACATAGTTGTACTTTTTTTATATAATTTGTCTTAAAAAATACCCTTTTCCCTCATTAAATTCATAGCACCATTGACTTTATCATTCAGTCAAATCACTGCTGAGGGTCAGATGAGAAGCCGCACCACGACCCAATACTAAAAAAAACCCTTCAATGTTTTTTTTTTTTATAACAACACAAAGTCATTTAAAGATGACAAACTGACATTGCATCAAACTCATCCATGGCTTCTTTGGTGGTATTTTTGGTAAAATTAGTAAACGCATACACTGGACTTATCAAAAAAACATAGATCGCACTCTCCATTATATATTCTCCTTTGTCTGAAGCCTCATTCAAATGCTTTGGACAAAATCTTTAGTGGTCAGTTTTAAAGCATGTGCACCAAAGACCCACTCTCCTTGTGTATACATGTATCATCACTACTTTGTTCATACAGCAATACTGTAAGTTACTTGTGTGCAGCAAGCAGCAGCGTTGGTAGGGAGATTTAGTGTGCTTGAAGGAGTGTGAGCGAGTAAAAGTTGTCTGCAGGCTTAGGTTTGTGTGTTTAATGTGACTGGATAGCTGTAAGCACGACACAAGCAACCAAAAAAGAAAAGCCATATTGCCCAATGAGACTCACTGTACGAACTGGGGATAATAATATCCATGCTCTGATGGTCCTGTTACTGCTGATTGTTTGTGTGCTATGCATTAGATTAATCAGTTCACATGTTATTTTTTATTTAAGGGAGCAGTAGAACAATTGAAATGTTTATGCATGATCAAATCTCATTGTCTGGATCCAACCAGTCTTCTCATGACAAAACCGAGTTTATTTGAATATTACTTTCCTGCTGCCTGCCCGGTTCTTTTTGTATTTCCAGCACCATTTTACTCTTCACACAATAAAGGGTGAGCCCAGTTTCAGCCTTAAAAGCTAGACCGGTAAATTAAGAGGCCTTTCCTGTCATTGCAAGCTTGTCTTGTGTGTGCTGGTGTCTTTTTCCCAGTCTTTGATGTAAATGAAGTGTCCCCGTCCTTCCCTTCTGCCTCTTGTCTTTATCTGATGTTAAGCTGTTCTCAAAGGTGCTTCTGCAGTCTGATGGTATGATTGTCTTCTTTCTAGCCAGAGTGTGAACGATACGCCTAGAGGTCTACAGTGTAATAATGCAGGTCTAATTCATGTAAATACTGGTACATTTTAAAATATGTACAATATTTAAATAAAGAATCTAGTATTTATACTAAAATTGTGGTGTTTTTTTCTGTAACTGTATTTAGCCACTTCATGAACATATTAAGGACCTCTGAGGGAAAACAACTATTAGCTAAATGTTGAATCTTTTGAATGTTTTTGCTTTTTTTTTTTTTTACCAGGACAAACTACAGTGTATTTTGTATATTGACATTTTTTTTCCCTATTCTGTCAGGATTACCAAGATTATCTCTGTTTGCTACTCAGTACTAATCAAAATATAATTTAGGCTCATTCAATACAATTTTTAAAATGGCAGTTCAGGAAATACTTTTCCAAACAAAACCAAGTTGTCAGATGATGTTTTACCCCATACTGCCCAAACATGAAACAGAATTACTAAAAGCCTACTAAAGCCAATCCTAGCTGTAAACTTTAACACAAAGGTTTTGACCTCTTAGCCTTCACTCCTCTATCTGAAACTGGGAGCTGGTCCTACAAGAGAGGTGTGATGAATTATGTTTTTGATTGACATTCTTCTTTTAGGAACTTTAAACCACCAAACCTGCAAACTGGGAGTTTAATGCAAATAATTTTGGGACCACCTCATTGTTTATTAATAATTTCAGTATGAGGGTTTTGACATCTATGTAAGGCTTAAAATGAGAAACGGATGATAAAAAAAAGTGGACAAATAAATGTTTTAATACCATACTGGGGGAAAACATTTTTTTTCTTCAAGAAGGAGCAGTCCATCCATAATAAGTTATATATAAAGCTGAATAATGTAAGATCACCAAAAACATATTGAGAAATAAAAAAATATTTTTAATGTGATAGTACTATAAATGTTCCCATTTTCCATTAACTTGAAAATTTATTGGAAATGTTTAAAACTCTTAACATGTACGTTATCCAGAACTAGCAGGTTACTTTCCAGAACTAACAGGGTTTTTTCCCAAACCAGGTCTTACAGTTTACTTTAGTGGGATGTATTCGTTACAGTCCAGTAAGTATCCAAACCATAGGGGGAAATTGTGGCTTGCGGGTTACTTTCCTGTAACTTTCAGAAGTTTACAGGGCACTTCCCAGGACTTGCAAGTTACTGACCTGAAACCTACAGGGTCTTTTTTCTTCCTGTAACTTTTTGGAACTTTGAGGTAACCTTCCAGAGAGTCACATGTTACTTACTTTTAACTCAAAGTTTAGTTTCCTATAACTTTGTGGAACTCATGATGTACTTTCCAATGACTTACAGAGTACTTTCTGGAACTTATAGGTACCTCGACAGAATTTGCTTGTAATCTTTATAGAAGTGTACAGGTTACGTTCTGGAAGGTGCTAAAAGAAGCCAGTAGAAGAAAAGTAATTTGAATGTTCTGCCAAAGGGTTACTGTCTTAGTTTGTAATTCTGCCAAAGGTTCTTATTTATAAAAAGTGCAAACATGTCCAACACAAGGAATGCTAAGAGTTTGAGAACTAATTGCCAGCTTGCATAGTTGCTAGATTTAGTTTATTGTAAAAAAAATTATCAATTAAAAGCTTGATCTTACCATCATAATTATATCCTTAATAATATAAGGATATTAGCAATTAACAATGACACTAGGTTAACTACCGTGTAGTCAGGGGTGGACTGGGACAAAAATTCAGACCTGGCATTTTCTGTCCAGACCAGCCCACTACATTATCAGTCGACACCACATAAAAGTCCACAAATCTCGCAGCATCTCCTCTTATGCATACTACAGCACAAATGAGAGTCATATTCCTTGATAGCAGTTAACAAATAAAGCACATGTGGCTTGACACATTAGTTCATGTGAAGGAAAGACACTACAGGCAAAAAACATGGATTTTTCGTGACCTGGTCAATTTTGAAATTTGTGGATATTTAACATCCTTAACATGTTGGCTTTCAGAATAAAACAAACTACAACTCTGAAACACCTCTAAAATCGACTATTTTTATCATTTTAGTGCGGGTGCGACAGCAGATTTGGCTTTCTATTTTCTGTCTCACTGTTTCCGGTTGCCTGTTAACGCAAAGCAGTTTAAACAAAAAGCCCCAAAAACAGAAAAAGTAAAGAGAAAAATGTCCAAAAATGGTTTGCCTGTTTAAATTAATGACCAATCACAAACATTTGGTCATTTGTACTTCAAATTGCATTGAATTATCTAATGCAAATCTTTAATTGCGTTTTTCTCAAAATTAGTTTTTTCCAACATTCAAAACTAATAATCTTGAAATCAGTTATATAATCAGTTATATACACCAAACTTTCCACCATTGTTCTATATTATGAGCTGAAAAAAAATTACAAAGCGATTTGTCAATGCATCGTTCTAAAAAATATATATGTGCTATTTTGTGTAAAGAAACAGGGCAAAAATTATTTTTTTGGAGCTACTGACACTGTTTTTTGATATATGAAGTAATGAAATGAAAAAAACTTATTTCCCTCTGTAAAAAGTTTTTGATAACATATATTATTAGAAAATTAAAGAAAAATTCAATCTGTCTCTCACCAATTTTGAGATGATACGTTTACAAATCTATGCAAATTAGCACATTTTTAACCAGATTACACCTCATTTGCATATCTAAACAAAAGTTATATCAAAACTTCTAATACAAAGATGTTTGTTTTAATACCAGGATTAAGTTTGTAAAGTTTCATGAAGGCATCTTGAAGCTAACTTTTTTCCCTATTCACCTGCAATGCCTGTCCTTAATGTTTACTGTTGCTATGGCAACTAAAGACCGCTGCCGTTAATAGCTGTTAGCTAGTTTAGCTAAATCATCTGAACAATAATAACCGAAAGTATCACAATTTGGCATATTTAACAAAATCAACCGCAACTACCAACAGTCAGCCCTTCAACTCTGGGCTAATATGTTGTCACAAGTATTCAGTTATTCAGGTCACCGCAGTTAATGTAAAACCGTTTTATACTTTATTTTGGGCATGTCTCAAAATGTAGCCGAGCCATCTCATGCTAACGTTACTTACCATGGATGTCTCCGCTTGCGCGTCTCCTCGCGCAGCAGCACCTGCTGCTGGGGTGGTGACCCCGGCACCAAATAGGTCTGTCAACCTTAAACATTTAGCAGCTTCCACTTCCAGAGATTTCAGCTTTTTGAGCCGTACTTTTTCAGCACCACCGGGGCGTTTTTTACTCTTCTCCATTTTCAGCTCAGCAGAATCCCCTCCATTAACTGTATATATATCACGTCCCATCGGATCCCGTCCCACCACTCCGGCCCATGTCATGAGGTCCTGCCCACCCTGGTTTGTGTTGTGATTGACAGCACTGTCATGGCCCTCATGGCTGTCAGCCCATGATGCCAAACATAGACCAATAATATGTGTGGATGCTGGCAAAACACTGACAGCCCTCTGTAGCCAATTGGCCGACCCAATTGGAGGGAACTTAGAGAGAGGGGGTGGGGGAGGGGAACAAAAACAGCGGACCGGCCCACATTGGGTCAACGGCCCACCGGGATGATGCCCGGGATGCCAGAGGGCCAGTCCACCCCTGCGTGTAGTTATATGCTTCACCAGTAGGTGGCAGGCGGGGACAATGAGATGCCGTGCATGTTTTGTTTACCAACTTGCTCCAGGCAGCCAGTTTCTCTTCCTTGTAGCCTTGGGCTAACCTACATTCTTGCTGACAGCAGTGAGACTCAATAGAAAGTGTCAGCTGACAACACTATGGTCATAGCATGTTAACTTCGGAGTTAGCATTACAAATAACCGAGCTAATTTAATCTTTTTGCCACCGGTCGTTGGATTCGAGTCTTTACGGGATTTAACCACATGGTGGAAATCGGGTTGTTTACCTCTAACGTTCATTTTGGGCTCAAAAAGCGGAGATTGAACAATAAAAAAAAAAAAACCTCTCAGGAGTGTATTTAGGTGTTGACCTGCTAGTCTTCGAGCTAGCTGTGTCCTGTAGCAGCTAGCTAAACCAGCGGCCGTCTGCATGAAGAGTTTTAAACGTACACACTTAAGTTATAAGATCACTCTCTAGACCGGCTGCTTTACGGAGGTAAATGCCGTCTAAATGGCAAAAACGGAGCAGGGAAATGGACTGGAACTTCATGACCACCCAGAGAAGCTGACGGACAGTAATGGGAAGGGCAACTCGAATGGACTGGACCCGGAGGTAAACGGCTCCATCCCCGAAGAGAGGCAGGTGGACAAGTACGGTTTCACTGGAGGAGCTCAGCAGTTCACCGGGGAACTGTAAGTAATGTTTCACTGCGACTGACTAACTTTCAGTTCTTCAGTGAGGAGGTAGACTGATGTCAACGAAAAGACTGAGTTCCCTTCTGGGAATATTTTCCTCAAAGAGCATGGTGGTGACATTAGGGTACATGTTTTTAAAGATAGTTCCCTTTGGCTGCTAAAACGTTATTGCCAAAAGTGTTCAGTGCTCTGCCATCACATACAGATAAACTTTTGTGATAATCTATTCTTAATCCATAGGGTTTAATACGAGGTATGTGCCCACTTTGCTTCCATAATGGCTTTCCACGTAGCTTAGGAGCATGTTGATTGGAAATGTTGACCACTCTTGGAGAAGTGCATCTATTAGGTCAGACACTGATGCTGGACGAGAAGACCAGGCTGCACTCTTAATTTATCTCTAATGTATTTTCTCCACTCTACTTATTTACTAGTTTTTTTTACTAGTACTGGCTACATGGTACCAGCCTCTCTGCCTGCAGCCTTTCCTGGCTCTCTCATTTTTTGGAGCCAGAGAATCGAAAGCCAGACTGAGCAGACAGTTTACCGTAGCTTATACGATGCCGTTGCGTACAGATGACGTTGCGGTACTTTTCAAACTCTACGGCTGCCCACTATATGATGACCACATCTGGTAGAGCTGTGACTCCATTGTAATGGAAAAACACCCAAACTGTTTTGAGTTGAGCTGCTTTCGGAAAAGGGACATAAGGTGTTGTTTTTAGGTTGAGGTCAGGATTCCGCGTAGGCCAGTTCAGGTTCTTCCCCTCTAAACACTCCCATCTATATCTTTATGGACCATCTTTGTGCGCTGGTGCACAGTGTCATTGGACCACCAAACTCTGTCCTCACAAAGTAGGGAGCATTAAATTGTCCAAAATGTCTTGGTATGCTGAAGCGTTAGGATTCCATTTAACTGGATCTCAGGGATCGAGCCAAATTCCTAAAAGACAGCCCCACCTCATTTCACCGTTTGCACCAAACATTCAAGTTGACAAAGTGCAATCGGACATGTGCCGTTTTCCTGGCAACCGCCACACTTGTCCACTAGATTGCCAAGCAGAGGATCATAATTTGTCCCTCTAGAGGACACACCTCCACCGTCCCAGACTCCAGTGGCGGTGTGTTCTATATCCATCTGAAACTTTGCAATGCTTCATGTACGACAGTGTTTTTTAACCCTGCTCCTCAAGGCACACTGCCCTGCATGTTTGAGATGTTTCCCTGCTTTAACACACCTGCAGTTGCGCAAAAGCCTGTTAGTCAGTCATCAATTGAAATGCGGTGTGCTGACGCAGTGAAACGTCTAAAACATGCAGGGCAGTGGGCCTTGAGGACCACGGTTAAAAGAAAAACAATCACACATAGTTCTTGAGCTCATCCAGAGGCCACATGAAGTTTGGAGCTCCGTGGCTGTTCTCCACAATCGACACACACTCTACCACCTAATGGCTGATTTGCAGTGGATCGCAATCACTTCCACTTTGGTATAATATCACTAACAGTGGACTGTGGCACACTTAATATCAAGAAAATTTCCTAAAAGGACTTACTGCACAGGTTACACCCTGTCACGGTACAAGAGGAACAGGGTTTTTTTTGGGTTTTTTTATTGTAAAAATAAATAAATAAGAGCAGGAGAAAAATCAAAAACATTATGTTTAAACCATTTTTCTACTACTCCCTTTCTAGTGGTTTTATTATAGGCCTATTATTCCTGTGTTGGTAGATAGCAAATGGATGAAGCACAAATCTGGATCTTATTGTCTTAAGGAAGCACAGGAAATCAGATTATATCTGTAGGCTGAACAGTGTTGAAGATCCTCCCTCTGCATGTTCGTGCAAACAGTGGAGGATAATTGTCTTGTTGCTCAGGGCGGCGTATTTCCCTTTTATGTGGTTATTGTTCATCTTTGCATCATTCAAGCTGTGTCCCTCAGTGTTCAAGTAAAGTTATGTGAGCGTTGCGAAGCTTTCAGATATGGGTTTTCTACATTAATTACTTTGTCCTGCAACCAGCCTCCTGGAAGAACCTTTTTTCTTCCGGAATTGCGCCGCTCAAGGTGGCAGCATGTTGGAGTAGCTCTGTTACTTTGGTTCATATTTTTTTCTTTTTTAAAACTTTAATTCTTCCATTTCTGGTAGAAACATTGTTTTTATGGACAACTGTTCTCTCTGGTTTTGAATGCTGTGCAGCTGGAAGGATTTTTGCTGATACTTTATATTTTTGGACATTTGTTATGATGCATAACCATGGCAACAAGGTGGTTTACAACTGGCAGCAGCTGATTAACATCACAAAAGCTCAAATAATACCTCAACTACAGCCACAAAACCCTGATGAGTTGAAAAGAAGACGCCATAGATCCAGAGCATCCTCTACATCAGACTGTCATACAACTACAGAGCGTCTTCAGTCAGAGGCTTCTTCAGATCTGCAGAGCGCTACAAGAGATCATCCCTACCCACAGCCATCAGCATCTACAACAAATCTTTGAAGGAACTTGCATAATGAATTACAACAACATTTAATTTCCCTTTGGGATTAATAAAGTAATTTTGAATTTGAATTTGAATTTTGCCCATCTTCATCCTGGAGATCCGTCTCTCCGGAGTCACAAGCATTTCAGTTTCAGATAAAATGGAGTCCTCTCTTTAAAGTTGACATTTAGAGCAGCACAACGTCTCAGTGTCTGTAAAATATCCGCCTTTCTTTCTCTCAAGTTTGGTTTCAGGTATCATTGAAAATAAAAAAATATAGCTTGGAAATGTGCTTTTAAATTGAATGTTGACCTAAATGTCATAAATGATCAAGGATAAATTAGTCTTAGCATTCTGGTCTGTCATGGGAACACGGTATTCAGCACTTTTTAACTGTTTTTAACACACAATGTCAAAAAGGTCTTGTTTTACCAAGGATATTAAAAACGTAGGTTGTAATACCTTGAAGTCCTAATTCGAACTTTAAAGACACTCATTATGGGCATGAATTTCATCTTTACTGTATCCAAACTGGGTCAAAAGGATGCATTAAATGACGCTTGCTCTTAATCAGCTTTGACCAAGCTTGGCACATTTTAGAATATTTAACAGTTTTATTCGTCGTTATTAAGTCGGTGATTGTGTTGAAATGTGTGGATTATACCCTGACTGCTGCTGTGCACCAAATAACTTAATCTGATAAATAAAGCCTGTGAAATATAAATACAGTACATGTCTAATGATGTTTGCTTAAATGTTTTTTAAAGAATTATCCCCTGATCTTTTGCTTTTTTTAGCCAGCAAGCTTCTGTTTAACTTCTGACTGAATATTTGACAATTTCTATTCCCAGAATAGTTCGAGTTTATTTAAATTAGTTGGTTTCCATCCAAGGATCTGGCTTTTTCTGCTTAGGGTTGAGGTCAGAGCCATTCCAGAAGCTTTGGAGGTGGTCCTCATTCTGTCACTAAACAGTCCCTACAGCATGATGTTGCCACCACCATACTTGATAGTAGTTCAGTCTTCTTTTTTGAACACCCCACCATCGTTTCTCCAAACGTATGTGTTGTCACTGAGGCCAAATAAATAGCAACACATCGGAATAGCTTGTACTTGCATAGAGAGAGATTTGATTCGATGATGTTAGTATTTTGCTGTTGTTCAGGATTCGCCCAAAAGTGCTCTAAGTTGAAATATTTCTGTAGGAAAATCTTTCTACCCTGGCAAAAGAATGACTGAAGTAATCATTAAAAACCTAAAGGAAAAGTGGCATCCGTGTTCATCATGAGTTTAGGTCAAACGTCTGATTAGAACTGTGTATCAGAATGAAGGCGCTGATTTTAATTTGCGCTGCTGCAGACGGATTTATCTTTGTGTATGAGGCTGCAATGAGCTTAATTGGGGGAAAGGTTTCCCTCAGCTTCCTGTTTTCCCTCCACTTCGATGCCTTTGCTTGAGGCGAGTTTCCTGCGCGTACTAGGAAGAACAGGAATCTCCTGTAATAGCAACAGGAGAGGACAGTGAAGCTATTGCTAGTTTGTCTGAACACTGCATGGATTTTGTCTTCTCAGTGCAGAAGAAATCCCCATTGTGGTGTTGAGACAACGAGAAGCTAAGTGGCTGGAGATGCTGAACAGCTGGGACAAATGGATGTCCAAAAAACACAACAAGGTCAGCTCCATAAACCTGACGTCAGTAAGAGATTACAAAAAAAGTCCAGCTCAATTTATTTTGGAAAAGGTTGCTTCAAGTTGTTGTTTTTCTCTAATTTCATGCATGATTTGATTCTATGAAAACCTGTTTTTGTTGAATAAAAGGTGAAAGAGCGCTGTCAGAAGGGGATCCCTCCATCATTACGGGGCCGAGCCTGGCTCTACCTTACTGGGGCCAAAGTGAAAAGAGAGCAAAACAAAGGCAGGTTTGAGGTCAGTGCAAGATTTATGGTCCCCTTTTACAACATTTATTAATCAACTGGGCTGTAAACACATCATTTTATACCATGCAATGTCAGATTTTACTATTCTGAACTGGAAAAGTCAACATTATGATGGGAAACTGTGATAGTTAACTCGTGTATAAGCTTAATGTGTGTATCTGACTAGATTTACTGAAGTTATCATGAGTTTATGATCTTCCCTCATTTCCCTTTTTTGTTTCAAACTACAAGAGCTTTAAAAATGGATGAACGTAGTAACGTATTAAATGTTGCAACAGCTGAACAAACTCATGTGTTTTAGGAACTCGACAAACAGCCAGGAGATCCCAAATGGGTCGATGTCATCGAGAGGGACCTTCATCGACAGTTTCCTTTCCACGAAATGTTTGCAGCCAGAGGAGGTCATGGGTAAGCAGTCTGTTCTAGTGTAGGATCCACCTAATTTTTGTTAGTCTTATCCTTTGTAGAAGTATTCACAGCCCTTGAGCTTTTTCACATCATGTCACATTTTTTGAGGTTTTACATGATTGACCAACATGACGTTGGTCATAGCTGTGGAAGGGAGGATTTTTACAAATATGAATCTGAAAAGTTTGTCATGCATTTGTGTTCAGCTTCCCTCTGTCAGTATTTTGTAGAAGATTGACTCTCTATTGGATTTGGATCTGACCCCATGCCATTGTTGCCATTGTTGGCGTTTGTTTAGGGTTGTCATACATACTATTTGACTCTCACCAGCTTCCCTGCCCGTGCCTATTAGAAAAAACCTTCCCATAGCATGATGCTGCCACCACCAGGTTTGACTGTGCAGGTGGTGTGTTTTAGGGGGAAGTGCAGTGTTAGTTTTCCACCCCACATGTAGGCTAAGAAGCTCACTTATGGTCTCGTCTGACACGAGCACCTTCTGCCACATGTTTCCTGTGTCTCCTAAATGTCTCCTAGATCAAAACATTTAAATAAAAAACACAGAAGCTTGATAACTATGAAGAAATTTGAAAAAATGGGAAGGATTAGCTTGCAAAGCTAACATCCCTTGTTTTTCATGTAGGCAGCAGGATCTGTTTCGCGTGCTGAAAGCCTACACTCTTCACCGACCTGAAGAAGGTTACTGTCAGGCTCAGGCTCCTGTTGCTGCCATCCTCTTGATGCACATGCCAGCTGAGGTCAACATCCTTTTTTTTCTCTTAAGCATATTTTTCTTCTTTAAAAATATCTGTATATTAGCTACAATTGCAATCTCTGTAACGAGTTTTTTTATATATATTTGGTTTCCACGATTAAAACATCTCTCAATTCTGTTTGTTTTAGGATGCCTTCTGGGTTCTTGTTCAGATCTGTGAAAAATACCTTCCTGGATACTACAGCACAGGGCTGGTATGTCATAAAACCACTTGAGGAACGGCAGGGTGTGATGTAAATATACCATGTCCATTATTATGTACCTGAAATCAATGAATTAGCAAAAATGTGGCAAATAAGAAGAAATACATAGATATTATTCAGGAATCAATATGTATTCCACAAAACTGTAAAGTCTGTATTTAAATGTGTTGAAGGTGGGCTCAGAGTTTGTCAGGCCAAACAAAAAGTTTAGATCCAGATCGACTGTGTTGTGTTGCTGGTTGGTATGTGTTGCAAGAGATGGTGTCAGACTTGTCAGGCGAGTATGTCTCTCACTGGACACTGATAAGCTAACGACCTCATAACGCAAGGTGGTGACTGGGCCAAGGACGCAATAAGCAGACTATCAGATTAGGTAAAGACAGAGGAATCTGTTGTCTTCACCAACTCACTGCTGTTCCCTGTCCTGACCACAGGAGGCGATCCAGCTCGATGGGGAAATCCTGTACGCTCTGCTGCGGCGGGTGTCTCCTGTGGCTCACCGCCACTTAAAGAAGCACAAACTGGAGCCGATCCTGTATATGACCGAGTGGTTCATGTGTGCCTTTTCCCGGACCCTGCCCTGGTCCTCTGTGCTGCGGGTCTGGGACATGTTCCTCTGTGAGGGTGAGGCGCTGCAGGAAATGATCCCTTCTAGGGAAAAAAATGAAAGAAATTTAAAGCATTGTTTTTCTTGGAGTAGTAGTAATGATATCAAGCGTATAGAGAAAAGGTTTTGGCTGTTGGTGTGAAAACTGTCACAGCTGAGTTTACTACCACTCCCTCTGAGCATTTTTAGTGTCTTAGTAATAAATATCAAGTGAGCAAACAACCTGACTGAAGCAATGTTTAACAGGGATTTTCATTGTTTGGTAAATATAAGCATATTTTGTTTTGACTTTAATCACATTTTTTAGGTTATCTGTTTACTCTTGATGGCAATATTTTTGTTTTGTGTTTCAAACTTTTAGAAATACAGAAATATTCAGAATAATTGTCTAATTGTCACTGCACCTAATGTCAATCATCCTTTTATTGTTACACCGAAAGAGAACATTCTTTTTTACATTCCTGAATAGATGCAGGAAAAACAACATTTTCTGCTGCAGTTGAAGGGTTTACATTAATGAAGTTTGATTTTGTACTTAGGGAATGGGATACTTTAGGAGATGGATAATTCAGGATTCAATCTTGAAAGATTGATTCAGTTGCGTTTAGAAGGTTTCTGTTCATTCACATCTGCTAAATTAGATATTTCACTAGGCTGAGTGAAATCCAACAAAGCTTTTGCACTTAGATTTTTAGGTACAAGCCAATAAGTCCAGTTCTGTGATTAGACTGGAGATTTTTTTGTGTGTGGGTAATGTGGCACATCACCCATTTTCTCATGGGTGGATCACAAAGACAAAATAATAGGGAGCTTTCTCAGTTGGGCCACAAATAGATTTTTCTAATGCTATTTTGCAGTTCCAGCCTATAGAAAGAGCCCCCCCTTGTGTTGTGCCCATTTTAAGATGGACTGGAATATTCTACAATAAACAAAGATTCCTCGTTCTTTGTTCAGTTTACATTTGACGAGAAACCTAGGAAAAATATTTTTCTTGTTCCTCAGTTTTACAATCATTTTGAAATAAAATCATTTTTTGAACCACAAATGTATAGTGTAGCCTGGACTCTGATTCTGAACAGATTACAGATCCATGATAACATCTTTCGTGGCATATTTTGTTAAAGACACTGCCACCATTTCAGCATATGCTTTGTCTTTTTTATTAGATGTTTTTCGAAGAGATTATTAATCCCATTTTAATGATCACATTTTTAGTACTATTGTACATACAAAGGAGGAATTGCTGCAAAATCAGCCAGTCGATACAATAGTCAGATAATCTTAGGACAACCGTTTACCAATTGGCACTAAATTTGACTGTATTAGATAAGATTATTAAATAATATTTAGTGAGATTGATTCAGATCAAACAGCATGAAATCCAATTCAAAGAGGACAGTTGTAAATTGGCTTTTTATAAACAAACTGAACTGAAACAAAACTATGGAAAAAAGAAATAAACCGTTTCCTTCTCAGAGCAGTTCTTATCAGGTCTTTTTGCTGATTTTTGTCCTGTTTTTTATACTAACCTTTGACCTACTGATAGCAATTTTTGTTTTGTCCTGTTTCTCTTTGAGAGCTATAATATATGAAGGAATAAGAACAGAATAAAAACTATTGTATCTATCTTTCTGGCTTAATGGGTCAACAATTACTTATATTTGAAGCAAAGGCAACAGCACACAGTTTGTGTGAGGAAACAGTGTCACTGTAAAACAAGGTTTTAGAAATATTTTAAAAGCTAGCTTCACTAAAACACATTCTACATGTGCATAATCTAAAGAAAGTAGATCCATAAGTTCAAAACACTACCACTATGTTCCATGTGAAAGGTTGAAAACTCAAAAACGCTAAAACAGATCACCTTTGTGCTGCACTATGTTCACCCTGCCTGTTATCTACTGAAAGTTTTGTTCTCTCTCGGAGCTTGAATGAACCTCAGACATGTCTCAACATGTCCTAAAAGTAAAATTTCCTTTAAAATCTGTTTTTCATCTGACTTTATTTTAAAAACAAATCACTGAAACTGAAAATGGCTAGCGTTGCATCTTCTTCCTGCAGTAACTGCTTCCTCACTGAAGAGTGTTGTTGTCAGCACGATTTCATAGAAGATTTAGTGTGTTGCGTTTACTGACCAGAAAAAGATTGGATGTTTGTGGTTCGAACCAAACAAGCTATAAATCCTCCAACTTCAGTTACCACCTGATTTCTCTGTACTTTTCTCTGCATTTATTATAGATAATATTAGGGGCCTGTTACTGAGACAACACCACAAGCAGGAAATGTTGTGTAAATTGAGTTGTTCGTGTCTAAATGTTCCTTTCTGTTTTAATACAAAACCAGTCCACAATGTCTCTTCCTTGCTTTAGTTTGAAGTAAAAATATTATAGTTGACATGTGTGCTAATGATAACATGCTAGCTGATGTTAGCATTTTAGCTCATTTTTGAATTTCACTAACTTTTCTCCCTTTTTTTAGGCTAATGATAGCATGCTAGTTAGTATTAGCATGCTAGTTAGCATTACTTATAACCTAAAAAAGACAATTGCTATAAGATAAGTAGCTATTTAAGCTTTGAAGCTCAATACATATATCATGCTGAACCTAAGTCGGCAACAGAACGTCTGATTGGGGAGCCGACTGATAACGCACAACGTGGCAGGCCCCTTTTAAATTTCCTGAAATTTTCTAGTTTATATCTGGAATTACAGCGGTAATGGAGTGTCAGTGGCATGTTCTGATTCGTGTCTCTGCTTTAGGAGTGAAGATCCTCTTCAGAGTGGGCCTGGTTCTTCTGAAATACACGTTGGGAACACAAGAAAAAGTCAAATCCTGCCAAGGTTTATATGAGACGATGGAGTTATTGAAAAAGATTAACCCACAATACACACGTGAAAGCTTCCTGGTGCAGGAGGTAGGGTTATTTTGCTATCTTTACTCGCTTGATTGCCATCTCTCTGAATCGGGATCCTTATCTCCATCTGTGTGTTTCAGATCATAGAGCTACCTGTGTCTGAGAAGAATATTGAGAAGGAGCACCAAGCTCAGCTGCGACATTGGAAGGAGAGTCACGGAGATCTAAACTGCAAGTCCCCTCCGAGGATGCACGGCGCCAAGGCCATAATGGCTGCTGAGCCACCGAGCCGACAGGAGCTGAGACAGAGACCTACCATCATTGTTGAGTCTCCTTTGGCATCAAAAACCGATGTGGTGCCAGAAGATGAAGCGAAGGGAAGCAAAAAGACTGCAAAGGAAAACGGGCATACAACCGTCCTCCCGACAGAGAGAATCGCTAATCCCAGTGATCTATCCCCAGCCCTTACACACACGACCATCCAGGGGTCCAAAGAGAGTCTGAGTAGTGTCGAGCAGGACACGTACCTTTAACAAGACCAGGTTTTTCACCACTTTAACACATGAATCATTCCACACCACTTGGTTTTAGCATGAACACTCGTCTGATTTCTGCCACAGTTTTTAGTGACATGATCAACATTAAAATATCCGCTGCAACAGTGGAAAAACCTTTTCTACTTTTTGTAGCTACCAAATAGAATTCTTAGGTGTTTCAGCTGTTTCACGTGACTAAGCAGATGCATCCATGAAACCTCTTGAATGACTTAAAATTTAGACGGGTAGTTTCCTTGGAATTTGCAGGGATTTAAATGCGCCAGTATTCTATTCTTTATCAAAAATAAAGCCGTCTATATAAGCATAGGAACCAAGGTTTTAACCTGTAGGAGCAATAATTTAGAAATACACATCAGTAATGGGCAATTCATAGTAAGATGTATTCATTTATTCATTCTATATCAGGGGTGTCCAAAGTCAACCTTTAAGGACCAGTATCCTGCATGTTTTATTTCATTCCCGGGTTCAGCACTCTTAAAACAAATGGTGGTTTATTAATAGGCCTCTGCAGAACTCTAACATGCTGAGGATGTAGTCAGACCATTTGAATCACCTGTTTTGGAACGAAGACCCATCTAAAACTGGCAGGAACCCTGGCCCTTGAGGACTAGCGCTGGACATCTGTCCTAATTGTTGGGAGGATCTTTTCTAGAACATCTTGCTTTTTTTTTTGTCTGCTGTTTTGCCCAGATTTGTCACTACGTTGCCATTGTCTCAGCAATTCACACTAACTGCGAAACAGTTAAAAGGTTGTCTGCTTGGCCCTTTTTCCTGTATTCTGCTTCTGTAAATCTGTCATCACTTTCCCCGTCCACACGGGGGCATCCTGACGCTGTTTTTGGGCCTTAGCAGTGAGCCGCTGTAAGAATAAAAAATGTTCAGACTCAAATGGAGAAACAAGGTGCAGCAATGGGCGTTTTGTGTCAATATGCCAAAGATTTTTTTGGTCATATGTTTTTATATATGTGCAGGTAATGTATGATATTTGAGAAGAGGGTTTTGGTATATACAAAGAGTTAATATTGATTTGTTAAAAGGACATACATGTTTGAAACTGTTGCACTTCTGGTTTGCGGTTCCTTCATTTTGAAATATATCTTTTTGAAATAGTATTTAAAAACAAGAACTGATAAAAAGCAGTTTTAAAGGCTGTTGAATGTTATCTGCAGCAGTAAAATTTTTATAATTCTAGGAAGCCATAAACCTTTGATAATCAGCTAAATGTAAGCGTTGTCTCATCAATATTATTATTATTATTGAAGGAAATTGTTTCAAATGAAGTTTTATGCAATCAACATTTGTCAGTCCAACAAGCTGTTTTAATGGCTGTAACTTGATGTAACCACATATCCATTTTGTTATGTTGAAATCTTATGATACAAGGGGCTAAGGGTATGCGTTGATTAAAAAACATTATTGTTTATGTGTATTTTGTTTTTAGTGAGAAGTGAATCTTTTTGTTTAACTTTAAAACATTTGGTGTTCTCATTCCTGTCCAGAACAGAGATTTCATTTTGCCAAATTTTTATCTGCTGGATTTCAGCATAAAGCTTTCAGCCCCTTTCTAACATTTATATATTTCCGAATGTTATCTATTAAGTATTTATAGACAATATTTCAAATCTTTATATTATGGTTTACTATCAAGGTTTTTTTTTAAAGATCTATCAATTCACATAATGCATAATTTCAGTAAAATTAGCAAGCCTAGAGAGGTAAGGGATTTTATTGTACCATTTTGCCAGGTCTTGATAAGTAAGGGGTATGAAAAATCGTTTATTTCCAGACTTTATTCTCTTTTAATTAAAATCTGAATTTCCAAAAACGAGTTGGTCCAAACTGATCTTTACACCACTTTCCCTTAATAGTATGGTTTCACTAGAGCCATGCCTGTTTCTGTATGTACAAAATGTGTTGAATATGTTAGGCATAGCAGTGTTTGTGTTGCTGCTTGTGTTTTTCCTTCTCTTCCTCATTCTCCATCCTCAATAAGTACTGTGCCTGAGCAGCTTTTTGACAGCATCACAAATACATGAAACTCACTTGAATATCTTCCACTGGCCTCCAAACATGTAGCCTATATTCTACAGGTCCTTCTAAAAAAATTAGCATATTGTGATAAAGTTCATTCTTTTCTATAATGTAATGATAAAAATTAAACTTTCATATATCTTAGATTCATTGCACACCAACTGAAATATTTCAGGTCTTTTATTGTTTAATGAAAACCCAAAATTCCTATCTCAAAAAATTAGCATATCATGAAAAGGTTCTCTAAACGAGCTATTAACCTAATCATCTGAATCAACTAATAAACTCTAAACACCTGCAAAAGATTCCTGAGGCTTTTAAAAACTCCCAGCCTGGTTCATTACTTAAAACCGCAATCATGGGTAAGACTGCCGACCTGACTGCTGCCCGGAAGGCCATCATTGACACCCTCAAGCAAGAGGGTAAGACACAGAAAGACATTTCTTAATGAATAGGCTGTTCCCAGAGTGCTGTATCAAGGCACCTCAGTGGGAAGGAAAAAGTGTGGCAGAAAACGCTGCACAACGAGAAGAGGTGACCGGACCCTGAGGAAGATTGTGGAGAAGGACCGATTCCAGACCTTGGGGGACCTGCGGAAGCAGTGGACTGAGTCTGGAGTAGAAACATCCAGAGCCACCGTGCACAGGCGTGTGCAGGAAATGTGCTACAGGTGCCGCATTCCCCAGGTCAAGCCACTTTTGAACCAGAAACAGTGGCAGAAGCGCCTGACCTGGGCTACAGAGAAGCAGCACTGGACTGTTGCTCAGTGGTCCAAAGTACTTTTTTCGGATGAAAGCAAATTTTGCATGTCATCCGGAAATCAAGGTGCCAGAGTCTGGAGGAAGACTGGGGAGAAGGAAATGCCAAAATGCCTGAAGTCCAGTGTCAAGTACCCACAGTCAGTGATGGTCTGGGGTGCCATGTCAGCTGCTGGTGTTGGTCCACTGTGTTTTATCAAGGGCAGGGTCAATGCAGCTAGCTATCAGGAGATTTTGGAGCACTTCATGCTTCCATCTGCTGAAAAGCTTTATGGAGATGAAGATTTCATTTTTCAGCATAACCTGGCACCTGCTCACAGTGCCAAAACCACTGGTAAATGGTTTACTGACCATGGTATTACTGTGCTCAATTGGCCTGCCAACTCTCCTGACCTGAACCCCATAGGGAATCTGTGGGATATTGTGAAGAGGAAGTTGGGAGACGCAAGACCCAACACTCTGGATGAGCTTAAGGCCGCTATCGAAGCATCCTGGGCCTCCATAACACCTCAGCAGTGCCACAGGCTGATTGCCTCCATGCCACGCCGCATTGAAGCAGTCATTTCTGCAAAAGGATTCCCGACCAAGTATTGAGTGCATAACTGAACATAATTATTTGAAGGTTGACTTTTTTTATATTAAAAACACTTTTCTTTTATTGGTCGGATGAAATATGCTAATTTTTTGAGATAGGAATTTTGGGTTTTCATGAGCTGTATGCCAAAATCATCAGTTTTAAAACAATTAAAGACCTGAAATATTTCAGTTGGTGTGCAATGAATCTAAAATATATGAAAGTTTAATTTTTATCATTACATTATGGAAAAGAATGAACTTCATCACAATATGCTAATTTTTTTAGAAGGACCTGTATATGGGCAACTTGGAAGTGTGTGCGCTTCCCTCTAATCCACGGGAAGCCTGGTGCATATCAAACTCAGGAATGCTGCCGGCAGGTTCTTCCAAAAAAAAAAAATCAATTACTAATTTAAATAATGTTTCTTTTCGAGAAGTTTGCAGCTTATAAATTTAAAGCCTGGCGACTATAGGAATATGTGCTTTCTTACTCCATTTTTAAACTTTGGCCTCTAGGGGACAGATAAAATACGGATTGTATCTTTTAGTTAGTTCCACAGGCCTGGAAAAAGTCATATTGTAAGTCTGCAACTTTACGCATAGACGACCCTTAATCTCATATATTGTCTCGTTAAAGAAATGTTTATTGTCCAGGGTTGCAACATAGACTCAGTCATGTTTTTTGTAATGATTTACAATGCTACTTGTCTCCACATACTCTGGGACTCAATTTGTATGACAGCACACCCCACATCTATCTTTTTCTATGTACTGCTAACTTAAAAAAGAATTTCAGACAGAGAGAAAAAAGTCAAGTAAAGACAGGAGTTAACAGGCAGCAGTTGAATGGCCTCTGTGTTGTCATTCAGTGCCTCACTAGCACCCACCCTCCCTCACCCATGCTGCAGCGCACTTCCTTGGACACCTGTTCCTCCCTCTCTTTCAGCTCTTTGAGGAATTTGCATCTCAAATAGGCTAAATTCCCACAGCACCGTCTGAAGCTCCTCACCCAGCCTTCGGCCCTTGGACTCTGAATGGAGTCCTCTGCGTACATACAGGCCTTCTTATTCTGCCTCGTCCACCAACAAACCTCAGCTGCGGTCCAACAACATTACAGCCAACATTTTAAGTTCCCCAATCAGCGACATTCCAGCGCTGCTGAGTTTATCTGGATTTACTGGATTACTCCTGTCATTTAAATGCTTAAAGGTTTCTCTGAGTTTTATTCCAGTTTCTCTCGAGACATTTGTTGTCATCTTAATTAAAAGCAAGATTTTATTTTTAAAGCACCCAGCAATCAGACGTGATTATAAATGTATTTCATGCTTCCTTCTGTGACATTCCTCATCCATAACTTCATTGTTGCCTTTTTTATTCCTGTAAACAATTTCAAGCACATATTGTCAGAGGATGCTTGTCATTGTGGCATCCTTGTGTGTCTCCTCTCATCTTCATCATCTCTTATTTGCATTTTGCTCATGTGTAGACAATACAAACTGTTCTAAACTCCCTTGTCATAGTCTCACCCTAATCATAACCAATTCTTGCCCCCCCACCACGGGGCGGTGTGTTACATGGGAGACTGCCTTTGTGGTTAATCTGCAGAAATGGGGGTGGAGACATGACCCAGACATATCCTCAAAACCACATTTCGCAGCAGGTTGAGCAGGGTGGTGTAGAGAACCATCCTGGAGTTCCTTTTCTTGTAGGCAATATAGTAGCTTCTGCCTTTTGCAATATTAGTTTCGAAAGTTCACATTTACTTATGGTGACGATATTTCTTTGATTTACACAGCAAAAGTTAATTTCCCCTAATAAAGGGAAATTATACAGGTTTTGGAGCAACAGTTGCAACAATATAATCTTTTTCAGACAATAATTTGCTTATTTCTGCAAAACAATGCCAGATCTAAATCTACTAATTCGATGTTAAATCTCAGACGGCATCCCAAAGGAATGCTTATACAGGTTTCAGACTCACATTTGATGCAGTTCAGTCTTTCTAGGAAAATGGATTGCATATTTAAGCAAGACAAAGCTAACCAAAATCTTCATTGTATTAAGAAAAATTTACATTTAATGGAGAAACACATGCGATATATAATATGTGTTATATTAATAACACAAAAACACTAGGGAGCCATGTTGGAGGCAATATGTTGCTGCAAGAATTGAAGTAAAATAGGATTCCACAACATAGAGATACAGTTCTGGAATAAACATTTGAAGTCAGCAAACAGAAATATTGTTCATCACTGGGGTTTGAAGTTTACTTTAATGAAGTTCAAAACCACCTTGAAAATATTCAGCATTGGACATATATGAGACAGAATGGCTAAAATAAGGTGTGTAATACAACTGACAAAAAGCCAAGAAAACTGTATGTTAAATTTGAATATTATCAAACCATATTAATAAAAAAAATATCTTGCCAAGGAGAGACATTGGCACCCAAAAGGATATAAACCCCTTTAAAAATACCAGGTTTTTGTGTTTAGTTCTCTTTCCCCTGTTGTGTGTAAAAGGTCTGGTCCAATCACTATTATTATTTATCCTTCTGTGTCTTTTTGTTCTGTTGGTTTTGTGAGTTATGTTGTGTATATTTAGTAAGTTGGGTGAAGTCTCTTTTTTGAGTAGAGTTACAATTAATTATATTTAAAATTTGGACATTTTTGAACTTCTCTGGGGTTAAATAAAAACCCACTTAAAAGACATTTTTACTGTGTCTTCCATGCCTTCAATATTTGGTCCCTCTCAAACCAGTGGTGCCAAGGGTGGTGGGCACCCAACATAAAGGAATAACTTATCTTTGCCATCTTTGCACCATATCTGTATACCAGAAGCATGATAATCTAATTCCAACATGCATTTCTCTTTATAATGTCAGTATTGGGGTCACTATAAATAAAACTGCCTTGTTTGGTGATTCTCTTCTTTCCAGGAACAGAATTACATTGATAACTCTATTTTAGGGAAAAATCTCCTCCCCTTCAATTACATAATGTTAATGCTGGTGCCATCAGACTTAAAAAGTAGTCATCTATTAGTGTAGGTCCATATTTATCACAGCATACACAAATAAACTGTAAGTAAGAGTATATCTTGCATGTAAGCTCTGTTTATTCTCTTTAGCTGTTTTGGGGTGTGTGGCGAGTACATCAAGGTGGATGATCTCACAATGCCATGTGTGAAGCATCTGGGAGATTATAGTCTGGCATCACGAGAGGTAAAGCTCCTCTAAAGCTTTTTGATAACAAGGACTGTTGCTTTATCCCCACCTGCCACCCCCAATCATGCCCCCAGCCCGATTAGAGGGGCTAAAGGTCAGGGGTTTGAAACTAAAAACCCACGGTAAGTAAACTTTATGGGATTTTCTTTTGAACAATTAAGGTTATATGGTTACAAAGAGAAATGAAAGCTGTTGAAATTTTAAGGAAAATAATAGTAGAGCATGAAAGTGGGATCACTAAAAACTCAGCGCCATCTGTATATCCTCCCTTTAGAGGGAAGAGTTTTCACTTACAATTTAGAAAAGAAATCCCTTGCACATTATGCACAAAGGTGTAAACATGCATTATAACTTACAGGACATTATTTAAACACAATGATCTTGAATAGAGCAGGAAATGTCATGTACTCAAATCAGTAATCCTTATCAGTTGAAACATTTTCCCTTTTTCAGACAGGAACAACACTTTTTTTAAGTCCTGACAGACGTTGTGGGCATTCCTGTTTGTGACCTTCCACGTGTTTGGGAGCAGAAACTGCTGTGAAAAGTTTGAAGTAACATCAGCTGCACGTGTGGGACAGGAAGCGGAGTGGAAGGTGTCAGAGGTCAAACAGATGCTTTCTTTGTGGACAGCGGACAGGAAGTTTGTGCGTCCTTTCATGGCTCTTCTCGGGTTTACGGTAGCTGCAGTCCTAATGATCTCAAATCCATGAGATTTTTCTACACAAGTTATAAATTGTAACAGGAAATGATAGCAAACCGCTGGTTGGGTTCCAGCTGGGGATCCCCCCTGATCTTTATTTTAGATCTACTCCCACCCAACTGGACATCTTGTGCCAAGTGTGATTTATTTTAGTTATGATCCAAACTGCTGGCAAATGTACATGAAAACTGAGGTCACTGAAACATAATTGAGGAAGTAATGTGATAAACTTTTTTTTAAATTCCCATCTTAACTTTCCAACCCTGACTACTGCTGCTTTTGTGTAGAGAGCTCATATCTTATCAGCAGTAGATGACTCTTCCTGAGTCTTCATTTAGTAGAAATCCTGACTAGTTGAACATGAAGGCTGAAACTGATGACTAGTCCCAGACTGGGCTCGACCAAAGCGTACTGCTGTCGTCTTAAATCAACTCCGTCTCAAAAACATCAGAGCTGTTTATGCAAACACTATTTTATTAACCTTTATACTGTCCGCAAGTTTGCACTTCAAGGTTATACAGTACTGTGCAAAAGGTGTGAAAAAATACAAAGAGTGCTTTTAGAAATATAAATAATGATTGTTTATTTTGAGCAATTTTCAAAATCTAAATCAAATCAATATTTGGTGTTACTATCTTTTACCTTCAAATCAGCATCAATTCTTATAGGTACATTTGTACAGTCAGTCAGGGATTTTGTAGGATTATAGTCAAGTGTATGATCAACCAATTATACCAAACAGGTGCTAATGATCATCCATGTCACAAGTAGGTTGAAACACAGTCATTAACAGAAACAGCTGTGTAGGAGGTTTAAAACTGGGTGAGGAACATCCAAACTCTGCTACCAAGGTGAGGTTGTGGAAGAATTTTTCATGTCATGGCAAGATTGAGCAGAATAACAAGACACAAGGTAGTTATACTGCATCAGCAAGGTGTCTCCCAGACAGTGATTTCAAAACAGAGTAGGGTTTCAACATTTGTTGTTCTAACACTTTTGAAGAAGCACAAAGAAACGGGCAACGCTGAGGATCGTAGTCGCAGTGCTCGGCCAAGGAAACTTAGTGCAGCAGATGAAACATGACACATTAAGCTTATTACCCTTCGAAATCAGAAGATGTCCAGCAGTGCCATCAGCTCAAAACTAGCAGAAACCAGTGGGACCCAGGTACATCAATCTACTGTCTGGAGAAGTCTGGCCACAAAGGGTCCTTATGGAAGAGTTGGCGAGAAGTCCTGGAAGTGATGGTATGGCCCCCAAAGAGCCCTGATCTCAACATCATCGTTTTGGGATTACAAGAAGAGACAGAAAGATGTAAGGAAGCCTAAATCCACAGAAGATTCAAAGTGTTTACAGGAAAAAACATCAAACACATTAAAACATGAGCAATGCATCACATAAAACATAAAGAAAAATAACATTAAACCAACGTTTATGTAAAAAAAAGTAAAAATTATGGAAATCATAAAGCGAGATGTTGGGGCTGTTAAATCCTGTGAAGAAAAAATAAGCTGTTCCGACTCTTGCAGTTATATGACTCAGAAAGCGACTTGGGTTTCTTGAAAGAGTAAAACTTGTTTCTTTTCTCATGAATCATAAGTCTGGCGGTAGTTCCTCTAATACACGCTTGCTCAGAGGTATAAAACTGTGAGAAAATCTAAAAGTAAAACCAGAGCAAAAATAATAGCAGATCACACAATGATTTTTTTCTGTTCTAACTGTGAGAAAAACACAGTGAACATGAGATGCAAAGCTTAGTTGTTGCTGCTATATAGTATAATAAAGACATAAAGCTCACCCAAGTGAAAGGGCTTGGCTTTGCAGAGAATGAGCTCTGCCTGTTATTGTAAGCAACTGACCATATTATCAAGAGGAAACCTACAAAGATAGAGCTTTTTGTTTACATTTCACTTCTTCCTCTCTTTGCTTTAACATCCCTTTGAGAGCCTGTGTTTTGTCCTTACTGGGACATTTAATGTGACGCCTGTACCAAAGAACAAAATCCAGCCCAATCCCCTGTTATGTGATCATTTATGCAATTATTGTCTCAATAATTAATGAATCTTTGCCATTTGATAATTTTATTCTAACCACATTTATCCTAATCCTGCAAAAAATTTGTAATCTGTGTCCTGCCTTATCAAGCTTTCCTTGAATTTTAGATGCTGAAAAATATCCAATCTTAGGCTCCCCAAAAAGTACCAGGGTTGTGGATTTGTGAGCTTGTAATAACATTCAAAACCTTGATCATAGAAAAAGTTAGTATTTTCTGCACATTTCTTGCACAAGACACTTTGGACTATGGATGTTTTTTTATGATTAGGAGTGCGTAGAGGTGCCAACCAAGAAAGAATCCAAGAAGGTCCAAAATCGGCACCTTTACAGTCAAATAAAAATTTTGCCCACATAGAAAAACCAAGAGCCCCTGGAGAAAGGTGTTATGATAAGATGAAACAAAGACTGAGCTATTTGGCAACAATGACAAAACGTGTTTGGAGGAGTCAGGGTGAAGCACTCAGGACCATAGGAACACTGTACTAACTATCAAGCATGGGGTTGGCAGATTCGTGTTGAGGGCCTGTTTAGCTGCCAAGGGTAGAGGTGCATTGTGGTACACGAATGCAAGAAAAATGAAGCGGGAACAATTATTAAAACCGGGTGTTTCAACAGGACAGTGATCCTATGAGCACATCAAAACTGATGATGGACAACTCTGAATGGACACCAATGGCTAACATTGAGCTTCAGGAATGAAGCCAACCTCAACTTTGTTGATTAAGTCTGTAGCATATCCTTAAAATTAAGGTCCATCTAAGGATACCAGGACGCCCTGGTTGTCTTTCCATTGCCAACTCAGGAATGTCAAAGTGGCCGAGGACATGGCACGAAAAGTCTGTGATGTTATTCATAGGCGCCACAAGTCTAGTAAACAGTTTCCTCTGGATTCTGTCCTCGGCAAGCAAGGACAGAAAGGTCTTCACCAATGGCTCGTAATAACGTGCCATCGTTGCCGGCTGTTATCTGGGATCAGTATTCTGTGACATCACTTCACACAAACACTGCCAGGCCAGTCAGTGGCTACCACTACGTACGTAGGTAGGCATGAGAGTGATATGACTTTACCGGACCAATCAGTCCATAGGTGGGTGTGTTGGGTCACCTCAGCCCACATCGAACTGAGCCAGAGGTAGTCTGAAAAAAGGGGTCGGCTCGGCCAAGACAAAGGCAGTGGAAATGCGCTAAATAGGGGCGGACCCGGCCCGGGTCGAGCCGACGCTAGTGGAAAAGGGACATAAGCTTCAGAAATGGCCTCCCAAAATCCCCAACCTCAACCTTGTCATGAATTTGTGGAGGATCCTTAAAATCAAGGTTTATACAAAGAAACAAGCTAATTTTAATAGAGCCATGCACATGACACCTTTACACTTCAGGTGTTTTAAGGTTAAGTAGAATCTGACAAATCTGGAATCATTTATTTGGACAGGAAATCCTAACATTTTTAAGAAGAATCAATAGTAAAGTCACAGCCCTGAGATGTAAGGGTAAAGCACAATCCTAAAACCTAACCTTTAAAGGTTAGGTTTGTATTAACTGGGACCAAAAATCTGCACACTTTTCTAACCATGGCACATTGCTTGCACGGGCTAGGTTAAGGTTCGGCAACATAAACTGGTGAAACTCTGACCTCTGAAACGGGAGTCTCCATGTTTGGTGGGTTAAGTTGCCAAATGTTTTTTTGTTCTAGTCAACAATGAGTCATGTGTCTTGTAAAAGTCCCTTGGCACTGTTTGTGTTACATGTTTTCCTCTTCAGTTGGGATGTTTGTCAAGTCGTTTCTGCTGTGTTGATGGTGTTTTTCATTCAGCTGCATCAATCTGAAGTTACGTCCTGCCATTGTTGTGTCACACCCCCACTGTCTCCTCTCTTCCTGTCAATCTAGTCCTCTTTTTCCTCAGCAAGGAAACTGGGAGCTTGAAGAGGATACACACTGGGAGAGGAGGAGAAGGGGGGATGGGGGTACTGCTGTAGTTGTGCTGGTTTCTGTCCAAGCATGGTTGATTGTGAGAGAGAAGGAGAGCTGCTGGGGCCCTGATAAGAGTTTGATGGTGTGCAGAAGAAGAATCAGCGGGTTATGATAACACCAAAGTAAATATCAACCCAATCTTGGCAAACTCAAATTAGGTCACTTACTTAAGGGTTTCCAGTTTTAAGTGTTTTTTTACAGTTTTATTTTCCTCACTAATACAAATAATAAACTCAAAAACATGATGTATGTAGAATAAGGATACAGTAAACCTGCTAAAGCTAACCAGTTCCAGTCAGAAGTTTATATAAACTGAACATGAGCATGAATGTCACGGTAACTTTGAGCTTTTATTGATTTATCTGAGAGTTGATTTATCATTATGACTTCAGAGAGAACAAGAATTAGATTGAATTTTATTGCCACAGGTTCAAACTTATTCATGCAGATTTGAATAAATACACACATTTCCCCTTTAAAAACTGATTTATCATGTTGCACTCTTACCTCACCTCCTTTTGTAGCCAGCATGTCAGTTCCGTTTATCTGCTCCAAATCCACTTTCTGTTATGGGGTTTGGTATCATTATCCTGTTTGAACACCTAGATTTGATCACCTGAACCAAACTGTCACCCTCAGACAAAACAAAACCTGTTAGGAATGTTTATGGTCAGATGAGAAAGACTGAGCTGTTTTGCAACATTAACAGGTAGTATGATTGTGAGTCAAAGTGAGGCTTTCAAACCCAAAACCACAGCACCAACTGACAAGCATGGAGGTAGCAGCATTATGCTGAAGGTCTGTTTTGCTGCCAGATATTTGTGGACTGTACAAACTGAGTGTTATAAAGAAGAATGAGTTATAGTTGAAATGTATACACAATTAAATGAACAAACAGGACAATGATGCTGATATAGACATCATCACCAGTTTTGGAATAGATAAAAAAAAAAAAGCTAACATCAAGCTTCAGTAATTGCCTCCTTAGAAACCTTGACTTCAGCCTTATTGAACACTTGCTTTGTAACCTTAAAATTGAAATGCATTAAAAGAAACAATCACATTTAAATTACCTCTGTCAATTCTGCAAGAAAGGTAGTGAAACATCCAGCCAGAAATATCCCGGAAGATTGTTGTGTTTAAAAGGTGAGAGGTCAAGGTATAACTCTAAGTTACTTTTAGCCAAATATTTGTATATATCTGAACCTGCCTGGATTCAATAAAATCCTTAGTAAATTCAAACTTATTCAGCCAGTTTTTGAAATCGTTTACAGTTGTATGTTGCATAATCACTGAACCCAGGACAAACAACACAATTATCCTTTGAAGCTGATTGATATAATATAAAATGAATCATGCTGATCATTACACTTGAGAAACACACATTACCAACTTCAGCTGTTATCATTTTACTCAGGTCATGCAGACAACATGCCTTTAAATATGAAGAATGTTGGTATAATTTGTTGGTGCACATGTTTTCTTTCTGTAGCTCATTGTTTTGTTCAGTGCGGCCTCTGTTTTTGGTTGCTTTTTTTGCAGCATTGTTATAATCTGTGGTTTTGCTTTTTTTATTTCTTTGGTGTGGCTGTTTCTCATCAGGTTTCTTTTAATTTGAGTTTTACCACATACCATTTGTCCACGTACTATATCTCACTGATACTAGAACATACATTTTAAGTCTTTCCCAGTATGTTTTGTTTCAAAGCTGCCAGTATTTCTATCTTTGTTATCTCATGCCTTTTCACTCACCAAAATATTTTACAACCCATCAGGAACAAACGTCTGATAATACATATATTTTTTGAGGTTATGAGGCAACGTTATGAGGTTTTTTATGCTAAAAGAAAATGCATTGGGTTGGAATCATCATGCTTAACTCTGTTTAGTATGTGTGTGCAGGAGACAGTAAGAGTTGTTTTTACTCACATTAGCAGCTGACCTCATAGCTTCTTATAAAGGAGCGTAATGACAAAAGCACATGTGCAGCAAGACATTTGGTTTGAAATTACAATATCTTATTGTGTTGCATGCACTTCAGTCACGGCCCTGTCGTTGTGCATGAACATGAAGGATTCCTGGGCGTGCTCTTTATGCATGTGTCTCTCAACCTTTAAACTATACTGACGTCTTATGTTTCAAAAACTTTGTGAAGTTCAGAGAAATGTCACAATCTATACAAAACAGATCATGTTACATGTGTGGGATTAACTTCACCAGGGTTTTGTGGAAAGCATCAGTGTTGCATTCAGGGCACAGAAAGAGAGAATTTAATTAATTCTTAAATTCCTATTAGAACTTTTTTTCTCTCCATGTTTTTATTTTTAAAGCTCTCATTCACTGAGAAACCGTTGCAATACTTGTTCTTGGTGAAATATTATAGGTCTCTCTGAGCTGCATATGCATGCCGCACGTGAAACCTTTCTCCAACACCCAATGCCTGCATTAGCTGCAGAAAGAAAACAGAGGGCAAAACGAGCGAGTCAGAAAAAGCCATTCCCTTTTACACCACAGAAGCTAACTGTTAGCAACTCCACAGCATGGCAGAACAGGGTCGGGCTTGGTTTAGTTGTGGATATAGACATCAGTGTTGCATTTTTTACCCAAGAAAGAGGAGCTGAGGAAGAAACTGTTGGAATTTGTCTTAGAACACATAAGATAGCAGCATAAGAGTCGCATCTTTAACTAATTTCTGGATGTTATAATATGTTGGTAAAAATCTGGATTCTGACAAACAAACACAGGAGGACAGAATGGACAAGAACATAATAGGAACATGCAATGGAAAAGAAGAGCAGATAAGTGCTGCTCATTGTTGTGAGCTCTGTATTAAGGGTGGAAACAACTCTTTCCAGCTATAAGGTGACCGTATATTTGGTGGAAACACTGGAATAATGCATTCATCAAATGTATAGAGGTAAATAAGGAATATCTAGCAGAATGCAAAAAAAATGTCATGTATGTACACACCTAAGGACATTTTATTGCGTGGGCAGCACAGCTGTGATGTTATAGACCCAATGTAATACCCTTCCTTACAGCTCACTTAAAGGAATATACATTCAGACAGGTCCAGATTGGTTTGGATAGCCGATCTCCTATGTTTAAATAATTAGAAAAACGTTTTTTTGCATTTACCCATGTTATTTCTGTCATATACAAAAGCGTGACAAAATAGCAAAAAAAGAAGAAATCCATAAGGGAGCAAAGACTTTTTCACAGCACTCTACTTCTTTATCAGGAACAGTTTTCAACCTGCACGCCTTTTAAATATCATCTTATTTAAATAAGCTTACCCAGCCTGGGGATAATACAATAATAGTAAAAAAATGGTAGCGTAAAAAAACATGACTGTTAGGTGAATTGGTCTTTCTAAATTACTCTTAGGTATGAGTGTGTGTGCATGGTTGTTTGTCCTATATGTCTCTGTGTTGCCCTGCGATGGACTGGCGACCTGTCCAGGGTGTACCCGGCGTCTCTCCCTGTAACTGCTGGAGATAGGCACCAGCCCCCCCACAACCCTGCATAGGATGGACGGGTGCAGGTAATGGATGGATGGATGGTAACGTAACATGTCGAATCATTTCACTGAGTTAAAAGCTAAATGATGACACAAACCTTTGTTGCCAAGAATGGCTGTCTGGTGAGAGCGAATTGTCATAAAGTAAATCATAAACCAAAACATGAAAAGAAAATGTAAACAAAAAGTTGCTGCTAGCTGGGTTTTTTTCCTCTCTAAACTTTTGTCAGTTGCATTTATTCTCTAATCTCACAAAGCGTCTCTCATCATCAAACAAACAAGCCTCCTAACGCATCAATTATCTCGTGTCAGACAGTGAGCTAACACAAACACTGATGGCAACCACTCTGGGTGTAAACAAAGTGTATCTGACATGGTTTGTGTTCCCGCTCTGCTTCTTCATCTGATAAATGAGCCTCTCCAGTTGAAACTTGTCACGGCGTGCGCCTCTTAGGACACAAAGAGGCGCCCGCCATGATGTAAAAGTTTGATATTTACTGGCAACCCTGGTGGAAATCCACAGCTATTTTTACTTTTTTGCGAAAACTCCTTTCCCTCCTTCTTTCCTCGCTTTCATTCACCATAAATATTTCTCACTTGGCTCAGATGACAACAACATTTTGAAAGCAGGAAGGTTCCTATCAACAGACTCTCCCGGTCAACTGAGCCGCAAAAAGTCAGCAGGGCAGGAGGTAAGCAGGTTGTTAAGGGAAGCTGCTGTTGTGGTGTGGAGGAGTCAGAGGAGTGAGTGGACCACAACAGAATCCGGTGACCTTGTGCTGAACGCACCCATGATGAAACAGAGGTGAGGTCAATCTGTTCTCATAGTAATGATCAACAACAGAAATAAAACTAAATATGGATTGTTCTCCTTTCCAGAACTACTTCTTCCTGTTGATTTGTTTTGGATTCAGCTGCCAGTTTTATGAGCTATTTTCCACAAAGATGTGTGACTCCTCTGAAATATAACCAGACTGACTGGAACTCATCTGTTGGTGTTCAAAACCTGAACAGCCAACAGGCTTTAATACAGAAACTATTTTCTCTCACTCTCTGTGGGGCATGAAGCCACAAACAAAAAGCTCATTCTTACGACTGAATGTTTACAGCAAAACACAAATTCACCCTCCCCGACTGAGCCGTAAAGTTCAATTTATGGTTTCCGCTTCCGCTTGTGCACAAGGATCATGTGGCATAAATCTTGTGTTCTGCAGCAGTCTGCTGGTCCCCCAGAGTGCAGTCCAAATATATTCACCAGTGTGGACCCTGCCCTTCGGATCAGTTCTGGCTTTAGGGCTGCCTCAGTCAATGTCAGATTTTGAGGATATCATGAAAATAAGTTTATTTAGAGGATAATCTACTAGAGGTTTGCTTTTAGGATGCAATTCTTTACATAAGTATTCCTTAAAGAAAATTTTATTTCGTCACGTTATAACCAAATCTTCAGTGTATCTTATTGGAATCTTACATAATAAAGCAACACTTAACTTTACATAGTTCTGAAGTGGCAGCAAAATGATGCATGGTTTTCAAAATTTATTTTACAAATATTAATCTGAAAAGAATTTCATGTATTTTTATGCAGCTTTCCCGGGACAATATTGTAGAACCACCTTCTTTGCTTCTGTTACAACAGCAATTCTTTTAGAGGATGTCTCTACTAGCTTTGTACGTCTAAAGACCGACATTTGTACATGCTCTAGCCCAAGTTCACTCAGATTGGACGGAGAGCCACTGCGAAGAGGTGCAGTTTTAAAAGATTTTCAGTTGAATTCAGATCTGGGCTTTGACTGGGCCATTCTAACATGAGTATACGTATCTCTTAGCCATTCCTTTGTAGCTGTCTTAAGTTTTTTTGTAGCCTCTAACAAGTTTTCTTTCAGGATTGACCTGTTCTTCCTCCATCTATCTTTCCTGTTCCAGGAACCTTGTCAGTTGAACTTTGTACTGACATCTTCTCTTAAGGAAGAGTCTCTTTTAACATGTGGGTAAAACAGCACGAACCTCTCTGAGCCTAAGGGGCTTTATTTCTAACAACTTGGTGTCATTCACCTTATCCATTGAAGGAAAAGTAGTGAATTGGCTAATGAAGCCCAAATGGTGGAGTATTTATAGCCTGCAGGAGGTGTTAACTTCAACAGGAGTTGATAATTAAAAGTGAATATCAGTATGATATATTTTGTATTGTAATTGGTTCTGATTGCTGATTGTTTGCTCAGGGGGGCGACAAACATGATAGCGGTCAGTGTTGGCTCAGGTGTTTACATAAAGCGTGTCACATCATGAATTTTAAAATAAATTCAAGTCAGAGTTCTGCAGATCACAAGTAAAGCACTTAGAGCAGTGGTTCTCAATTATTTTCTGTCAGGCCCGCCCAGGGAACTTAAATGTCTTCACCTCCCCCCGAATTGAAATAGTATTCATAACATGATCATATTTAATTATTTATCTGTAAACCTCTGGCACCAGGATTCTGCATACAATTTCCTGCTTATCAAAGCAGATTAATAAAATGAGCTGCAAAACTTCAATTTTAAGTTTTTGCAGCTCATTTTATTTTTTTTTAAATCTTAACACTATTTCCAAGTTCAATTTATTAACTCTGTAAATAACCCCCAAGTATTTTAGGCTTTTTTTTTATTTTGGCAATTGGTTAACTTCCTCTTTAGTATTTTATTTTGAAAAAGGTATTTCCTGTTAAGTGTTGGCGCAAGACAGTTTAACAGAAAAAACAATGTAAGATGAAAAAGAAAAGTTATGATTGGAGCGCAATAAAAATGCTTTTACTATTTAGCCACCCCTTTGTAGAGGAACAAGGTATGTGTATGGTGAAATATAAGCACATCTTTGTTACTAATTTGTATATTTGACCATTTTAGCTACGGTTAATTTAAGTCAAAGATTGTAAGCGTATGGAATTTAACTAACACGCTGTTTTTATTGTATGTCCCCAGCTCTTACGGAGTTTACTCCTATTAAACCTAAAAAATCATTAGTCAAGTGTCTTCTATCCATCGTGCCCGGGGGGTGGGGAGGTATGCTACAAACTCAAATGTTAATATTTATCATTATCTGAAGAGAAAATGCACAAATGATTCACTGGGAGTTGCTTTTTTAGACGAAATATTAACATTGGAAAAAAAATTTACTAAACATTTGCTACATGTCACCTTCATGAGCTTATTCCTTTTCAAAAAATAATATTTTATTTATCATTCTTATTAAATCCCTTTAATTATTTTTTCCCAATTCTGTTTGATTTTTTCCAATATTCCACTTTTGCCATTCTGACCATATTTATTAACCAAAAAGTGTATAATTATGTAGTGAATGAAAACAATTTAAGAAATCAATAGCCAAACACCCACATTTACTGTTATTCACAAATAACTGCTGGGGTCCAAGCATTTCCTTGTTATTTAAAAAAAAAACTAAAACATTATGTGCAAAACAAAAAATCTCTTTCACATTTTATCACAGAAAATCCCCCTTTAAAATGCTTTAGTTGAACTCAGCATTAAGACATGTCTCATAAAGAAACCTGGAAACAGTAAATTCTCACACTCACTTTCATAATGGACCTTTGTTCATTTTTATTTCCTAACTGTCTCAGACTCCACTGAAATACATGACATGTAAGGGTTTTTGTGTTTAGCTAATGCTGCTGCAGACCTTGCAGCCTGTGAGCTGACAACTCATAGAAGGGTTGTTCTCCGGATTCACAAACATCATTAGCCCTGACCCTTGCACTAAGCTGCGATTTTTTGTGTTGTTGATTTTTTTTGGAGGGTGTTGGAGTTTCAGTGGGTTTTTCGCAATCGCTGGCCCGTTTATTCTGTCTGTGGAGTGGAGGGCCGCCCAAACCAGGTAGCCCCCCCCCAAGGAACCAGCTGTCTCTAAACAGGACATGTGGTCTGACAGCTTAATACACACATCAAACAACTGTCGGACCCCCACAAACACCTAAACAACAACACCTCACACTCCCCAAGTGTGACGGGCATCACTAAAAAAAGCCTCATTAACAAGCGAGCACTCAGTCACGACTAAAGATCAAAGCCCTGCTGCTCATACTCTTTCCTTCACTCCGCCGGAAACGCAGTTAATGAGTCACTACTGATGGATGGCCATCAAACTAAAAGAGGGAAATACAAAAATAAAAGAAGCATAAACGTGTTATCTTTGTGTGCATGGTGTGTGGCTTACAACATGAGGCCACACATAAGAGGAAAACAATAACAGCAATTAATATGACACAGGTGGGTAATTAGGAGAGAAAACAAGAGCTGAATGTTGTGGGAGCAGAGTTTGTGGTATGCTGGGTGACATGATGGGCTCTCTGTAAAATGACTCCAGCTTTGTCCAACTGGAACTTGTCACTCTTACAGACCAAATATGCTCCTCTTCTTGCACCCATTCAGCAACTCTAAAACCTTAATGCCATGATGGACAGGAGCTCTAATGAGCAGATTATGGAAAAAAAGTTTTAAATGGATTTATCATCAAGGCTCTTGTGTTTTATTTACTCATCCATTCTTATACCCATTCAGGGAACAGAGCTAAAAACAGACCTCTGTCCCACCAGAGAACAGATAGAAAGCCTGCTGTGATTCACTTTGCTTTTGTCCGGTTTTGGCAAAGCATTCTGCAACACCTTCTGTCGCAGGACGGACCATTTATAAGCGATCAACAGAGGACAATGTCTGGGTGGGGCCCGCTCAAAAATAATTAGGTCCGTTTGATTTCAGATAGCCCAAATTGCAGCAAATGGCAACAACAACAGCTGTCTCAGAGTAAGTGACGTTGGTGAAAGCAGAGGCGACTGGAATAAATCCTCAGATTCATAATCAGAGGAAAAAGGAGGATGACTAAGAAGGGTCAGGAGGAGGGAGGTGGAGGGAAGGGGGATCATCTGGAGGAAGATTGTTGAGTGATACAGTAGTTGTGTCTAAAGGTCGAGGCCCTGGCGCCACAGCTACCGCTCCGCTGTGGCATGCTAAAGACTGAGACGTCCCATCTGGACCAGAAAACACAGCTGAAAAAATGCTTTTAACTGAGAGAAAAGTGTAAAATACCAACTAAAAATGCCAGATTCCATTTTAAAATATCTTGAAACATGCTTGTTATTGAGAAAAAGGAATATGAGCATGGATGAAGAAATATCAATTTTTATATCAATGGAAAAATTTGCTGACTAATTTTTTACTTATTTTCTTTAACATTTTGAGAGCTTATCTTTGATGGGCTCCAAATCTTTGAGGTTGGAAGATCTCCTTCCACTGTTTCCCTTTCAGATTCCCCACCATACTGTGTAAAATATTATTAGCTATTATTAGCTAACTAAAATGACAATATTATTTCATTAAGATGCAATTGTTTTTTTTACCTGTATTTGCGCTGCAAGATTCCATTTTATCACATTCAAAAACACTGTATTGGAATTGGCTTCAAATTCACACAATGTATTGCTTAATCAAGGAATAAAGGCCTATCTGTACTTACTTTTTTAAATTAGAGAACCTGCAGAAAAATATTATCTAAAATAAATTAAAATTGAAAGTACATACACATTAATGACATTATAGTTAAAATGAGTATTCAGTATTTTCATTATGAGGTAATAACAGGGAAACATGAAATCCATTAAAGTCACATCTTTTTTCCATTTTTGTGCTTAGGCATGTTTAGACATGTACAGGGGAAACAGGGCAGGCAAAGACATGTCAATAGTTTTCCTTTTCTTCTGGTAAAGGTGCTCCAGTAAAAAACACCCCTCTATTGATATTATAATGTCTTTATCATGAAACCTGCCAAGGCTTTACTGATGTCGGTCTGCTGTCCAAACATGTCCGATCAGCTCTCATTCTTGCAAATAAATGACAGAAATATGTCCCAGGGTGTAACCAAAGACTTGTGATTTTTAAATTTTAAAATTCCTATTGAAGCACTGAGGTGGAGAGATTTCTTTTAAAAAATATAGCCTAAACAAAAAACGAAATGCTTTTAAAGTTTTAAAATTACTTATAGGTTTTCTTGCTGAGTTACCAATGAAATGAATGGAGAGATGGTGCATGGGGGTATGCAGTACTGAGAGGAGAAGATCAGTGTAAGGGGTGGAGTTGTTGTTATGGGAGGGTGCAAGCCGGATGAGGGTGTGTATATAAGGGCGTGCAGATTTCACACACAGCAGCAGTCTTTACAGTGTCTCAGCTTCAGTGGATCTTTCTGCCTTATATAAATATTTTTGTTTTTCTTCATATTAAGTCAAAGAAAAGAAGATGGAATTGACTACAGCTCCTTATGAATACTACGACTATGAAGAAACCGAGAACTCCACTATGTGTGACTATTCAGAGTGGGGGCCATCATACTTTGTCATCCCGGTGCTCTATATGCTCATCTTCATCCTTGGCCTCTCAGGAAACGGAATCGTCATCTTCACCATGTGGCGGGCTCAAGGCAAGCGTCGAGCAGCTGACGTCTACATCGGCAACCTGGCCTTGGCTGACCTCACCTTCGTAGTTACTCTGCCCCTCTGGGCCGTTTATACCGCCAAGGGCTACCACTGGCCCTTTGGAGTGGCCCTGTGCAAGATCAGCAGCTATGTGGTGCTTCTCAACATGTACGCTAGCGTCTTTTGCCTCACCTGCATGAGCTTCGATCGGTACCTGGCCATCGTCCACTCCCTGTCCAGCTCCCAGTTGCGCACCCGTGGACACATTCGAGCGTCGCTTGCAGCCATCTGGGTGCTGTCTGGTCTGCTGGCTGGCCCGACTCTTCTCTTTCGCACAACCAAGTATGATCAGCAAAGCGATCGCACATCTTGCGCCATGGACTTCAGCCTGGTTGTGACCAGTAAGGAGGAGGAGAACCTATGGATTGCCGGTCTCAGCATCTCCTCTTCGGCTCTTGGCTTTCTCCTTCCGTTCCTGGCAATGATGGTGTGCTACTGCTTCATCGGCTGCACTGTCACCCGCCACTTCAACACCCTACGCAAGGAGGATCAGCGTAAAAAGAGGTTGCTGAAGATTATCACCACCCTGGTGGTGGTGTTTGCTGTCTGCTGGTTGCCCTTCCACCTTGTGAAGACTGCTGATGCACTGTCATATGTCGATTTGGTCCCAGCCACCTGCGACTTCCTGCGCTTTCTGCTGCTGGCTCACCCATACGCTACCTGCCTGGCCTACGTCAACAGCTGCCTCAACCCCTTCCTTTACGCCTTCTTTGACCTGCATTTCAGATCTCAGTGCCTGTGCCTCCTTAACCTGAAGAAATTCTTGCATGCCAGTCCAAACAGCTCTCTGTCCTCACAAAAGACAGAGGCCCCGTCTCTGGCCACAAAGGTTGTGACCACAGCGGGGGAAGAGGTGAACAATGCAGAAAAGGGCAGGTTGAAAGAGCATCTGCAATTGGTTTCAGGGTGTCACCTTTGCCCGGTAGCGCACCCCACCCCCCCTCCCCACACCCCTGGCCTCTGACTGTGTGGACTGAAGAGGAATGAATGTTGTTGATTTGGGGGGGAGTTTATTCACACCGAAACTGCAGACACAATTTAAGTGGCTGGGCTGAACAACAAGGAAAAATGCATGAATTGCTGTTGTTTTAGGAAAAAACCTGGAAAGTCCATGAAGTTCTCATGGCTCTTGTGTGGACTTTTTGAACTGGACAAGCTGTGCATTCACCGTTGCTGTTTTGATTGTCATTAGTGAGCACTTGAGGAATGATCTCCATTGGATCAGCTGGTGGTATCTTCCACATGGCTGGCAGCGTTACGTCTCCGAGTGTGCATGTGAGACGGGTGTGCCAGTCTCCGAGGAAGGTGTCGGGGTCAGATAAGATGTTGTAAATTGTACATTTGTGTGTGGGGGTGGGGTTAGTTACGGGGTTTAGGGGGGCTGGCTGCCTGCAGACAGACCAGACAGACAAACAGATGGCAGCTGACAAATCGTTTCAGGTTGGTGAAAGGTCCAATTAAAAGGTGACTGCTTTGACAGTCATGTGAGTATGAAGCTATGAGATATGTGCTTGTATGTGAACAGTGAATGTCACTAAATTTCCTTCTGACAGCAACATGAAAGAATTTGTAAATACATTATTTTTGATTTATATTAAAAAAAGGTGCTCCCAAGAAACAAGCCCTCTCTCGTGTCACTCTGTTCCCTCCAATGGCTTGTTAAGTCTTACTGGAATGTATTTTCTCCTGTGCGGTAAAAATGCTTCTTCCTGTTGGGGCATTGCTGAAAGAACGCCGTCTACCCTCCCATTCTGTTTGAAAGGCCTGGAATCAAAGCACATGTCTGCAGGAAATGCACACTCAACTTCTGTTTCCCTCTGCTCTCACAACTCACTTGCACAAACAATCAAGCGCGGACAAATGTTTCTAAACTGGAACAACCACAGGGGTATAAGGCAGTCTCCCAAACAATGTAAAGATCTTAAGGGTTAATTACCAAAATGCATACCTCAAATAACATTTAAAATAGTCTTTAGCTTTAAGTCTAAATCCAGTTTAGTTTGTTCTGGAGTCGGAAGCTAATGGCTAGTAGGAGAGAGTCTAAAGCCTTTTATCAGCCTAAAACAAGTACAGTCATAGCAGTTTACATTAGCATTTTAGGAACCTTTAAACCATTGCCACATTTACATTAAATGGGTATTAACACAGAAAATGCAGAATATTTATATGGGAAATGGGGCTGGGAGGCAGTGAGCCACCAATTATAATCCTAAGTAATACTTTTGAATGAATGAAATTTGTACTTTTTACACTGCCTTAGGTAGGTTCTCAGATTAGAAATGCTTTACATGATCAGTTTTTAGCATGTGTTTCACACAGGAATATCATTGGTGACGCACAGCCTCCAACCACCATTTCCAATGTAGATAATTTACTTTTTCTGTTTAAATAACCATCCAACACAGTGTGACACCAGTTTAAAGCCATTTAAAACCGGATTTGTGTAACCTTTTACCAGAATCTCACATTAAAATATTTTAACTCATCAATAGCATTTCACTCAGGCAAATTGTTTCATCATGCACCAAAGCACATTTCAAGACAAAACAAATTTGACACTAATAAGCTTTTTACAGGATATAATCAGCAACAGCAGGGAGACAGAGGGATTGGACTAATCCTTAATTAGTCATTTGAAGGGGGTGTTCAAGTTCTTTTTTGGCCTCCTGGTAATACCTGCTATAGCTTGGCTTCATGTGAGTCATGAAAATGGATGCTCTTGCTTCATTTGAGTAAATATGGCATAAGGAAACTGTGGCTTTCATTTCCAACAAGCAAAAAAACATCTTTCTTGCCTGGGATGAAAGAAATTCAACAGTTCCACCCTTTCATTCTGCCCTCTTCATTTCTGTCTCAGTTGCAATAATCAAATATGAACAAGTAACCAGCAAACAGCTTTTGGTAGGCTCTAAACTTATTTTAAATTGAAATATACACCGGATGCTACTTGGTTGTATTTGCTAGAAATAAATTCTTAAAATCTGGTATTACAGGACTTTTTTCAGATTGTGTCACAAACACCAACTTCAGTGTTTTGTGTTAGTAATGTATGTAATAGATCAACACAAAGTAGTTCATCTGTGAAGTGGAAATTAAAAATGTGTTTTTCTTAATAAAATAAACATCTGGGAAGTGTGGTGTGTATATTTACCTTTTTTTATCAGTAAATTCCATGTGCCTTTAGAAGTCCCCTTTTAAGCAAATTGAGTGTCCTTGTGTCTAACTGAATCGCTGTTCTCTCAAGAACAGACATTTGTCAGACAACATTTGCTGGGAAAAAATCACTGGACTCGGATAGAGGTTGAACTTCCAGCATAGGAACAACACTAAACATATAGACAGCGCTACAATGGATTGGATTAGACTGAATATGCATAACTTAGAAGGGCTTAGCCAAAGCCCTGATATAAATCCAATTGAGGATCTGTAGCAATAATTGAATACTGCTGTTCACAGAATCTCTTCCAGCCTCACTGAAATTGAATTATTTTGCAAAGAGAAATGGGAACATTTACATTTCCTAGATGTGAAAAACTGATACACATGCCTTGAAAAACTTGCAGCTGTAATTTTTAAAAGATGGTTCCACAAAGTATTGACATGTTTTAGATTTTGATTTGTAAAAAATTTTGAAAACCATAAATCAATTTTCCTTGCACCTCCCAGTTTTCTTCCACGTCTCAGTATTGCACTAATTTTTGTACACAAAATCCCCCAAAAAAAAAAACACGGAACACGCAACACACATTGAAGTTCATGGTTGCAATGTGACAATCTAAATAAAACAAAATTCTTTTGCAGGGCACTGTGTAGAGACATGCACAGGATAATTTGCAGTCTTCGAAGAAGTAGCTTACAATGTGTTTCACAATTCCATGCTGAAGACATTTTTTTACAGGATGACTTGTTACATTATCCTCCACCTGTTAGCATAAAAAACAAAGTCCTGCAGTGAAAGATAATCTGACCAGACTATTTTCATGGCTTTTCGAGTTTTATGAGGCCCAAGTGATCATTTTACGCCAATTTCACGGCTTGAAGTGGGCAAACCGCAACTCAACAGAAGTGATTCATGCCCTTTGATCAAACATGAGTATTTCTCCGAGCTGAGACATTAGAAATGATCATACAATGTTTTTCTGCTTCTTCTGTCAGTACTGCATGGAGAATTAGGATGGGGCATACAGGTTCCATATGATAAACATACGGAACAGTAATTGAAAGTAGTTTTGGCCATATGTGCTATCAGAGCAATGATTAAAAAGTTTAAAACCAGTGGGATATGGACAAAAAAGGTTGGACGAGGTTTTTGTTTTAGTGACAGCACAAAATGGGAGGTCAACATAATCTTAATAGCTCGTTTTTAGAGAACTGCCTCTGAAACAAACATCTTAGAGTCAACAAGTCTCTATACCAAATGCTGGATGCTATCTACATGTTTGGGTATAATGCCAGGAAAAAGCCTTTTTTCTTTAAACACGACAAGCTTTAATGTATGCAGTTTGCTCAAATTTACAGGGAGATCTGGTCATTTCAAACTAAGATTGAACATTTTGAAAACAAACTCTCCAGTTCTGTCTGTCTTGAAACAAAGGATGAATATGTGGAAAAGCTCTTCATGCTGTTAAGTATGGTGAAGGATCTGTGATACAGTGGGCCTGGTTCTGTTGCAAAGGCTATAGAAACCTTTTTAGAATGCATGTCAGCATGAACTCCTTGATAAACAAGAAAATAAAAAAAAATCTCTGCCCCCACTGCATGTAACTGAAAATGGGTAAAATCTGGGTCTTTCAGGTAGAAAATGATGTTATAAATATGGACATAGAAATGGTTGAACAGACACTAAATCAACCTTGGTTTATGGCCATCTCAGTCCTCTAATCTACATCCAAAAGCTGTGAAGTAAATTGACCACATGAGTTGGTTGGGGAGTCCCCAGGACTCTAGATGATATAGCAGGGGTCAGCAACCTCTACAATCTAGAGCTCTTTTTTCCTTCGCTTCTACTAAATAAATGTTCTGTAGAGTGGTAGAACTTATTTGATCCTTCAAAATAAAAGACAGATTGTTAGTTTCTATATATACATACTATACAAAATTGTCTTTACAGCTAATGATTATTTTATTTAAATTTCCAGTTTTAGTAAATGAAACATTATTTTTTTTTCTTCACAGAAATGAGTTTGATACATTTTCTTCATTGCAGAGTGTCATATTCGTTGAAAAAAGGGAGAAAGTGTATGATTTAAACAGCTACCAAAATGTACCATTAGTCATTCTGTTGTGGAAAGTTTGTATGAAAACATAAAAAATTATTTAAAAAATAGCCTTTTTAATTTGATTTATATTTCAAAGTGCTGTTAAGGTGTGTATTGTTTAGGTTATTAATAGGTAATGCAGAGGAGCAATATGCCACATGTGGTTTTAGAGCTGCTAGTAGTAGAGCTATGATTTAGAGAAGCTATGCAAAGATGAATGGTAAAAGATCACAGTGTCCGTATGCTCCTACTTAGACAAATGTTGTAAAAGAATAAGCCTTGTCTTGTTATTGGTTTTCAATAATTATGCAGCTAAGGAATTTGTCTAAAGCAATTGTTCATAATGGCACATACCTTTCCCTGCTGAAATATTTAGTTAAAAGTAGAATTTTTCTCAGTTTTTAACAATAAAAAGGCTTTTTACGAATATTTACCTGAGCTACCAATAAATATGAAAGCATCTGTATGGGCCTGAATAGAAAACGGCATTTATCTGCAATAGTGACCCAATAATGTTGGCCGCTCTTTGCTAGAATAGATCCTTTCTGGGCAATGTATATTAGCAGAGACGGAAGGAGTTTCTATCAGCCCACCTTAAGTCATTCATTATCATATCAATGGGGGACAAAAAGGAGCAGGTTTTAGAGCAGGCTTGCAGCCAGGCTCACTTTATGTCAGAAACACATGTCCCTGCTGTAATAAATCAGGATCTAATAAACCAGGTCAAGCAGAAAATAGACAAAGGAAGCGTGAGCATATTTTTTCCCCTATCCTAACAATAGAGGCAGAGCAACTCGGCCTGCAGACCGGACCTGAAGTCCGGTCCGGCCCTGGTGGGGAAGGATGAGATGCTGACCCCTGAAGAGTCTTGGAGGACCCTCAGCTTCCTGACACAAGGCTCTTCCAGAACAACCTCCCCAGAGGACTGGTGGCCTGATGGCCTGGAAAGGATCCAGCAGATCAAGCAGGAAGGGTAGAAAGAGGGTGGTCAGGGTAGTTGTTCCTGATCTGGGTATCCTGTCTTTCAGAGAGATCTATATGCTTTTACAGCCTACAAGATGCTCCCCTCACAAACCTGTCAGATATGAATACCAGAGGATAAATTATTTATATTAGACATGATATTCTCTATAAGGGTAAATATTCAGGTAATAGCACGGTCAGTGACAAACTTCTGACTCAAGTCTCCTGAAATGACAAATTAGATGCATGTCTCGCTTCTTCTCCATCTCCCTGTCTGCCTCTATATATTGGAGACCTTTTCAAAGACAGCAATTGTTAGTGAAGACACGTAGTTTCCGATGGAGCGGAAGCATCCAATTTTTAAGAGTCTCCGGATCTTAGGTTAGAGACGATCAACCTCTTCAATGGGTACAGAGACTCCCTTCATTCTCTCCTCTATCCTCTTCTTTGTGCCTCCTACACTCCCTCAGGTCTAAATAGAGGCCCTGTCATGTCCAACAGGCCTGAACCGGTTTAGGGGCTCAGCTGCAACGATGTCTGTCTTACAGGTAATAAGCTACAAAACAAGCCTCTATCAGGGCATCATCCAGAAAGACGGTGTGCTCAGCTGATTATCAGTTAAGGCTTAGACCATACACGTGTGCAGCTTTACTCCTGCAGTATAACAATAAATATAATTTGACAGCTTTACTCTGATCTCACATCCGCATTAATGATGACTTGATGAGAAGATTCTGCTGCCTGGCACTCTGTTTGTGCGCCATTGCATGACAATTTACTTGTTTAAATCATGTCACAGAGGCATAAATCTTTGTGCACAAACATTCTGGTGTTTACTCAGTCACACTGTGGAGACTCCATCTTCCTGTTAGTCACATAAAGCATGTCTTTATAATGTCTATCATTAGGTATACAGGTATGGGGTATTGTTGTGAGGTTAAGAGTTCAGTTCAGATGTATTTTTAGAGCTCTATGGCACTGCAACAAATTTTTTTTCCATCTTATGCTGTTTAATCCACACACAAAAAAAAACCCAGCTTTGGGTTTTGCCCCCTTGAAACAATGCTTTACTTCTCCTGAAATGCAATTTAGTAAAAGTAGCTGTCTAATACATACACCTGCATGTATTTATGTGAGAAGATGCTAAAATAATTTGGACAAATTTATTTGTTGCTTAATAGAGTATTATTTATTTCTTTATAGTTGTGTTTTAAACTGTTTAACTTTATTTAGTATCCCAGGTGCTTTTTTTTCACTTAGCCATTGAGATTATTTAAAGCTGTTAACATTGGAGTATGTAAATGCAGTTCCATGTGTTAATCAGTTTGTGTCCCACAAATCTCTATGCTCGGTCCCAATATTTTTAGCTTGTATATTATAGAATATAGTAAAGTGGGTCACATTTAAAAACTGTGAATCCCTAAAAAAACCTTTTTTCAATAGACTGTATGCTGTATATTAATAATTACAACAAATTGTATTAATTGTAAATTGTAAATCTAGTTTTGTATGTTTATCGATTGGTGCTCCACAGAGGTCTATACTGCTTCCAGATATATTCCATGACTTACCTTCCAAGTGTGGGTAGCGTGATACAACTTTAAAATTGTTATAATCATTCTATAAATTAACACGCAATATTTAATAGAAGAAATAATTTATTTTCCACCATTTTTGTCATTTAAAGAAAAATATTCTACTCCAATGGGTGCATTTCAAAGGCATAGGAATGTTTGCCTAATCTATAGGATCCTACATTGCTTTGCTCCTCCTCAGAATTCGGACTTTGTTCATTTCAAATCAGCTGTGAACGGAACAAAAAGAGGAGCAGACAGTATAATCCCACTGAGAAAGAAAACATAGGTCAAACCGGTTTTTCTTTTCATCACATCACATCAGTGGGATTTTACACCACAAATTGTTAGTCTTTCTCATTGTACCTTTACACACAAAGTATAGAAATGGCTTTTGGCGAATAAGAACAGTCCGCATTAGATAATTTTTCATGTAAAATATATAGTCTTTATAACAAGATTAGCCTTTTATCTAGTGCAAATGAGGACCACAGCTTTTTGGCAAGCCACATCAGCTCTAATTAAAAAAAGAAAACATGAAACTTTCAATAAAAGAACAGCAGACCTACTATAAAACATGGAGGTAACTTGGTTTTGTTTTCTGTGCAGGGAACAATAAAGTCTTACAAAGGCATCCTGGAGAGACACATATTAAACAGGTCATGGATCCTCCAACGGGATAATCACCCAACTCAAACAGCTAAAAGCATTTAAGAATGACAGAGGAAACAAAACATGGATCTGAAACTTGCATTGTGTAGATTCTACCCTTCAAACCGGAGACATCTTGAGGCGATGCTCAGGTAGAGTGTGTTAAACGACATGTTGGGTAATCACTGCTGCTTTAAATCAAATTAGAATGAAGGTACCATCTTCTTTGGACATGCCATTTTAACCTTTTATTTATTTAAAACATTCAACTACTGGAATGATAAAATTATTAAATAAAATTTATAAAAACACTAAAGTTAACCCGTTAGCATTCAGGGCTCACCTGGAGGGCCGATCCCACTTCTGGGTTTAAGTCCACCAATCTTCTGACTTCTGACTTCTATGAACTTTTAGATCATTTATATCATTGAAAAGCTAAGAGTCTTGTGATTCCAATTATATATGCCAAGCAAGGAAACAATTATAAGTTCCTTTTCCAGTGTATTAAAATTCATATTACTTGGTAACAATAGCACTTGACATATTATCACTGTTCTGGGAGAAATTTCTGAGTGATTTTTTCCCCAAAAGGACCCCACCCATGTCTCTACTCAAAAAGGTTCAAAAACAGCTTTAATTTTAATTTGGGTATGCGTTTTTAAAAAATTTTGGTCGGAAATTGCAGGAATGTTAAAGGATTAAGACCCTACATTGTAAACATAATAATGATAAAATCTAGAATAGTAAAATATAAAACTATTCACTATGATTATGAACAACTTAAATAATCAAAAATATTCAAGTATAAATGGATAAAACAGGCTCAAAACTTGATCCTTTGCTCAGACTTCTGCACAGTGCTCATTTCCAATGTTTTACATTAGAATCATGTAAAACAAAAACCAAACACTATTTTTAATCTTCAATCTAACAGTTGTTGGAGATAAATTTACCTTTGGGCCTTTTCAAAGTAACACATTTTTTCAGCTAAGGTGACTGTACATGTGCATTCAGTATAGCATTTAAAGACAAAACATGAAACAAATTATGTGTTTCAGTGATACTGACTAAAAGACGTCCTGGACATTTTTAGTAAACATGTTAAAGATGCTTATTTTTGTAAACATTTGCAGGAATTTAAATGGTTGTTGGGTTACATGAAATCCACATGTTGAAATGTAGACCCTAATTCTTTTAGATAGAGGCTCTTTGTTCAGTCTTCAAAGATAATAGTAAGAAGTCAGTCAGCTAGTGGGCAGCTGTTACAGCTGTTTCTCTGAACCCGATTCAGTCATCAGTATGAAGTCCAAGGTCATTAAATTAAACTTAAACATAGTATGGGATCATGTAACTTGAATGTATAAAGTGCCTTGGTGGTCAATTAAACTTTTTTGAGTTTATAACTTAGCTCAACTGTGTTCTCTTATAGAACATTTTAGCTGCTTTTTAACTGCATCAAACTTATAATTGCCTAAGATATATTAAAAAAAAACTTTAATAAAATTAAAGACAAACCCTGATATGCTGTAGCAGGTCACTTTCATCTTCTCCTGTACTTAGAAAAGTCGGGTAAGGCACTATTGCTCTTTTTGCAATGAAAAAGAATGGCATTATCATTTCCTTACTTAGGAAAACAGTAAGAAAATACCAAAATACTGTTGTTTTCTATATATACAAAGTACAGCATTTAACTTTGTATTTTACATCTCATGGGCAGGTGGTTTGTTGAAAGTTGAGGCACAAATTCCCACATAGAGCAGGGATCACATAAAGGTACATTTCTGATAGTGGTCTGGTTCCCTGATGTACAATAAGTTACTGGTGGTAATTTGAGAAAGCCAATGCATCCTGAAAGTGTGAGCCTCATCCCATGGGAGTTATCACATCCAAGGTAGATGATTGTATTAAATGAGCCTAGTCCTTTAAAGCAAGAATACAAATTTCAGTTGGATCACAAAACACCAGATTTTTTACCCTAAAGTAGAAAGTCATCAGATGATCTCCATAAATGAAATGAAATTTCAGAATTAATGCTTATAGTAGGCTTCATTTTAACCTACTAAAGACAACTGTTGTCATAAATTATTCAAATTAGAGTAACTTTTGTATAAATTTAGTTTGTCCTGTTATTATTTGTGAATAATTCAGAACACAGTTCAACAAGCGACAGCTGGGGTCACAAGTCTCTGCCGCAGTAATTATGTGGGATAGAAGCAGAAAATTTGGGAACCACAATGGCGTTGTAACATATAATCAAACTCCTGTTTATCGTACTTTTTTAGATATCAGCTTTAGCAGTAAAACAATTTGCTTACCAGTCGAAATAATGAAAAAATGAATGTACGTAAACATTCTTGACCTTGTGATAGCCTGGTGATCTGGTTGTACTGCTTGCCTGCTGAGAGAAGTGAAGCAGCTCTCGTTTGAGCCTAATTAGGTGGCAATAGTCCTATGGGCAAACATTATATTTAAAGATCCTTGCTACTGACAGAGTATGAGGAAAAACGTAATTTGAGATACAAAATATTGATAAAAAAATTTAAAACACAACTTCTGACATTCAATGGGTATACCAAATATTTATTGTATATACAGTGCAGCAAAAGGGATTTTGCTTTCTTACAGATCTCTTTTGTTTTGCTATTTTGTCATGCTTAACTAACTAGATAACCAAGGTAAACATAAAATACCATTTTTAAAGATCTTTTCATTTTGTCAAAGGTACACCACTTTTTCCCCTCTAAACCTTAAAAACTGTTTGTGCCACAACTGAGAGCGACAACTGCCATCATGCGCATGTGACAATTTTCCGTCTTCAACATCTCAGTGGAAGAAATTTGGCTCATTTGCAGAACTGTTTTAGGTTAGTCAGAATGGAGGTTAAAGGTATTTCCACAGCATATCATTTATATTTAAGTCCACCATTTTAGTAGGTGATCTCAGAACCTTTTTCATGAGCAGTTCAGAGGTGGCTTTATGTGCTTCAGATATTTGTCCCACTGCCTAACCCAAGCATGTTGTAGATTAAGTCTCCAGCTTATGACGTTGTATATTTTCAGGGTTCTTTTGTGAACTCCTCGATGCATTATCTATGAAATCCTATGAATTTTGGTAGACCAGCTAGTCCGCGGAAAGCTCAGAACTGTTCCAGACTTTCTTCATTTGTTAAAAAATTTTTCCAGGTTCTCTAGAATCCCAAACCCTTACAAAAGTCTTTTGTACACTCTTCAGACTGATATTATGAATTACTTTGTTTTTCATTTATTTAGATCGAGGCATGATGTGTTGCTTTTTTAGATCTTTTAGCCCATTTCATCTTTACAGGTTACGTTTAGGAGATTTCTAGAATCTCCAGGACAGAGAGCTGGATCGGGCTTGGCTGTAGCTTTTAAATTTTACTCAGTTTTACTGAAGATTTGATTAATCACAGTTAACTCATGGTTTAACAATGGGGCAATTACTTGTTTATAAAGGGCCAAGTTGGCTTGGATATGTTTTTCAGTTAGTAATTGAAATCCTCATTTGAAAAAAAAACATTTTGTATTTAGTCACGTTATCATTCTTGATTTAAAACACATGACTACAAATCCAAACCAAAAAATCTTTAAGGGGGCAAATAAATATTCATAGTGTTGTGTCTTTGATTTAATTCTTTTGAGTAAAAATATAATTTCTTACATCTAAAAAAATCATTCAAACATTAAAATCCAGAAATCTTAAACATCACTTACTTAAAGGAACTGTGTTATTCATTTTTGTTTATAATGGACATTCAGATCCCGATTCTAAATGGCAATTCTGTTCTTTTTTACTGAAATATGTTGGATAAGGGACATGACTTTTTAGTAAAAAAACAAAACAACAACAAATTGTATTTTGATGTCTGCAATGTAGTTGTCAAAATATCTGAAATCAAACTGTGGCTTGTCATTGTCAGAGTTACAAACACACAAATTATTTGAGCAATTTAAATAGTTACAATAATTTCTTTTATGTTCAAAAATAGCCCATGGGGAGAAAATCAGCCCTTTTTGACTATTTTAAATCTCAAATAAGCCTATCTGTAGTATCAACAGGAGTGCAGGAACCTTAGATGTAAGTTTCTGGCAAGAATTCAGTTTCAGATATCCATATTGTTCTTTGCAGAGAATAACGTTATCTAAACATGGACCAATATGTGAATAGGGAAATCATCATCAGGAAAAATAGAGTTTTAGATCACTGAAACGTTCGTTTTGATCATAAAAAAGCGAAATAGCTGCTTTCAACATCCTATTTTATTGTAAAACAAATTGACATGTAACGCAGGGGTTAAGCTCAGAAAATGAGGTCAACTGTGACATCTAGTGGCGTCCTGGGAAAAAGAACTATTATCGTTTACCCGGAACTTTGAAGTGGAAGCTGCTACAAAACCCGGAGTTATTTAACGGGCGGAACAGCAAACAGAGGCCTAGCGTATGTTTTTAAACACATTCTCTCTAAATGTGGAAATGTCCATTTAGATGTAGGTAATTCCAGGTATTCGTTGGCAGCATGGTGTCCCACAGACAGTCCCGGGTGTGGAGGTATGTGGAGGAGGGCAGTCTGCTGAAGCTGAAGTCGTATCTCCGAAAGCACCGGGACCTGGATGTGAACTTCTCCCAGGGAAAGAGGCAGAGGAGCCCGCTGCAGCTAGCCTGCTCGTTGGAAGACGACGCTGTGCTGCGGCTGCTGCTCAAACACGGAGCCGATGTTCTCCACAGGGACCGGCGGGGAAACACGGCGCTGCACATCGCCGCCAACAGGGCGCTGAAACACGGGAAAACAGGTGAGGAACAGAAGGCTTGCACTGGATTAAGACTTAATACTCACAGCTGGCTTTCATTTGGTTTTTAAGCTTGAATTTATATATTTCCCCCCGTAGTTTATGATGACTTTGTCGTGCCTATCAAGAAAAAATGTCCAGAAGCTTTGAATGCCCCAAACAAAGCTGGAGTGACACCACAAGACCTGCTGAAGTGGATGAAGGATTCACAGGTAAACGGCTTAATAAAACCCAGTGTAGTATAACTGTTTTAAAACGCACAAACAAGGATAAAAATACTCTACAGCTACATATTTTACCTGGTTTGCTCATTCAGATTGCATGAATTATGGTTTGTTGCAACATGCATGAGCAAATTTCAGGTTGTTGAATTCAGTCTTTTAATTCAAGACCAGATCATTTTAAGCACTTTACACAGTCTTGAAGTATAAATCTTCATGAAAGTGAAGACATGCTAACAGCTCGGTATCCAGGGACAAAGACGATATTCCACACTAACATGCCCTGGATGACACCATCAGTTCTTGACAAGCACTGCTAATCCACATCATTTGCTTTTGCCGTTCCTCTTTGGATCTTTCTGGTCATATTGTTAGAAAGCTGGACAGAGAGACGATGCAGTTGGGGATGTGATCCTTTGCCTATTATGATTACTGAAAGAGATCGTTTGAACTTCCTCCTCCTTTTGCTGGTCTTTGGTCTCGCTCTGAAACCATGAAGTCTTCTCATCTCCTATGGGATTTGGGGTTGTGGTTTAGGTATTTTTAAACTTTGGGGATCCTAATCAGCAGCTCCCAGTTGTCAAACAAAAAGCAGAGGGAATAAACACCCAAAGAAATGTATTCTTCAACAAAACAAAATGACCAAAAGTATTCAAAAAGAACGAATCAGAACAGAGCTACTCCCAACATTCTGCCACCATGAGCAGCGCAATTCTAGATCTCTGCTTCTGGAACCATTAATTTTTTTTGTCTGGTCAGAAAGTTGGGTACAAAACAAACAACAAAAACTCCAAATAGCAAATGAGAAAACAGAACAGCACCCGGTTTTCTCAGCAGTGAGTATAAAAACATTTCCTGGACCAAAGTGGGGGGCAACCAGAGGCAGTAACAAAAGAAAGATACTTTTCCTTAAGCAATAATGACTTGGTAAAGTTCAAGATAATAACTCTCAAGGAATTTCTTTGGAGGAAAAACTGAGAAATAAAATCCTCTCTCTACTGATCACTTTAATTAAGCATGAAATAACTGAATGTCAAACTAGCCTGCTTTGAGCTCTAATAGTGATTTATTTTCCTTGTTTAAACTATTTGTAAATAGGCATGGGCCGGTTACCGGTTTCAAGGTATACCGCGGTATGAAAAAGTCAAGGTTTCAAAACCACTAAAATTTTCCGTCATACCGTCCCTGTGGTATAAGCGTGTTTTTTTTTTTTTTATGTGACGTCTCGTCAGGGAGAAAGTAAAGATCCCTCATGAAGCTGCAGCGTAAAGCGCCACTCTAAATTCAAGGTAATGTTAATGCTGTCTTGATATGAACCAGCGTATTAGCGTCTGACATTCGTGAAATGAGCTTGTTACCTTGGCAGATATGGTAACTACCTTATCTCTTCTTATCTTCATCTATATCCTTAGTAACTTTTTTTTTTAACTGAGGCAGATATGGTAACTGGCATGCTAATGATGATTTATCTTAGCATGCTAGTTAGTTACCATACCTGCCTCACTAAAAAGTGTTTTTTTTTTCCTTTTAAAAAAAATACAGACATTCAAAATAGAAATTTTAGAGCTGTAATCATAAAACCGTGAAACCGTGATAGTTTTGCCTACGGTTATCATACTGTCAGAATCTCATACCGGCCCATGCCTAGTTGTAAACAACACCAAAGACATGAACTCTGTCACTACTGGCTGTTTTAAGGGAGCAGGTAACTTCCAATTACTATACAAAAACAAGATTTAAGGAAGAGGGCTGAAATAAAGCTAGATCCTTCTGGGGCAGATAGGAAAGAAGATAGTAACTGGACTTTTGGAAGTTTTTTGAATTGGGAAAGTCAAATAGGCAAACATCCTGTTATAACAAACTGAACAGAACATGACTTTTCATGAATTTTCACAATCATGTTCCAGCTCGCTGAGATGGGTTTTCATGGCAGCTCTGTGATATTTACATGCATTTTCCTTATTTACATGTATTTTCCTTTTGTTTCTTAAGGCTGCAGAAAGCATGAGCCATTCACCTGAGGCAGACCCTGAGAAAGAGTGGCTGGGGAAGCTGTTCGGTGAATGCGAGGATGAATTTTTTGAAGCCTTTGGAGCATGTGATGGTAAATGTTAATTATTAAATTAAAGTCGGGATCTTTTCTTGCTTTTAACTATGCTGCTTCCCTTTGGCAGGTGATGATTATCTACCTGTCGATGAAGAAGAGGAAGAATTTGGGGACTGGGCTGATCGTATCCGTAGAGAGTATTTTAGTAAGAAACACGCCGAAGCTCAAAGACTGGCGAGGTCGTCTTCTAAGTGGAAGAAAGAAAGCAGCAGTCAAAAAGGGGAAAGTAATAAGGAGCTGCGCGAAAGGTTGCAGAGAGAACACGAGGAGTATCTGGCTCGAGCAGCACGCAAAGAGGAAGAGACTCGACGTGGAAAGAAACAGCAGTACGATGAGAGGTGCGCCGCCACGTTCAGCACTGCTGCCTCAACATTAGATAGCACGAAGCTGAGCTACAGCGACATCCCCTGGCCGGCTCCGAGGGGCACCGTCCGGCAGATGCTGGACGTGATGCTGGACGGCGTGGACCGAAAGGATGAGGCGGCGTTTCGTAAGGCGCTCCGGAAGCAGCAGGCGCTGTGGCATCCTGATAAGTTTGCTCAGCGGTGTGAAGCTCGTTTGGTGGAGAAGGACAGGCAGCGGATTCTGGACACGGTGACGGCTCTGTCACAGGAACTCAACAGCCTGGCTCAGAGTCTGAAGGCTTAGAAATGAACACAAGGACTGAACACATGTCTTAGAGGACTTAGAAAACTAGGCAAATGCACAGTATTTATTGGCAACATATGCTCTTACAGTGTCTTCAGTTCAAATTTGTAGAGAATTTCAGTGGTGCAATATGGAAGTTCTTGAATAAAAAAAACCCCACTCATACAGAGGTTACAAGTAGGTTAAAAAGATGGAGATATAAAGGCTTTAGACACTGCGTTTGAACAGTTGTTTTGTTTTTTCGATTCAATGATGATGCAGCATAACACTTATATGAATTTTCAAAACAAGATTTAGGTATGATTTCTTTAATCAACACATGTTCAGAATTATACATGCAGGCTCAGATATTTACATCGGCTCCATCGGCTGTCTTTCCTTCAACAAGCTGCAGATAAGCGAGACACTTTTAGTTGACATGAATAAGATCCTGGCATAATTCTGGCAGGATATTTGATTGTTCTTAATAGAAGTTGTTGAGGTAATTTTAATACCGGTAGATTGGCGTCTTGGTAAACAAGGGTGACAACAAGTACAGTGTTTGAAGGAGTCCAGTTGTGGCTTTTGCGACTAAAATCCCTGTACCAACTGTCAAGCAAGGTGGCAGTAGCATCGTGCTGTGGGTCTGTTTTGCGGTCAGTGCTACCGGTGCATTGCGCAAAGTGGATGGAATATTTTAGACTAAGGACAACCTACAAATTAATTTACTTCCCCTCACATCAACAGCTAGATGGTTTAAACCTGGACGCAGCCCTGACCGTTTTGTTTTTTTAGTCTATGTTCCAAAAGAATATTGATTCCAAACATGCCTCAAAACTGTTTTTTTAATAGATAAAATGTGTTAACGTTAAACTTCATGAATGGCCTGGTTTGTTGTATAATCATCCCACCTTGAGAAAAGAATGGTTCAGATGCATCATTAACAGCCAAGAACAAATTACTTTAATGAGTGTAGGTAAGCTTGAGATTGTCTCTGTATGTGTGATTTTAATAATGTAGTTGTGATATAGTTAGAAATGTATTTTCTGCATATCCTCTTGTTTTCTGTTGAGACACTTTTCCATCCAGATTAATGGCTGTGATTTATCCTGCTGTTGCATTTATACCGTTTTCTGAGAGTGGATAGTTCATTTGCTTCATAAGTGCTGCTCTTAAACGTTTAGGTTTGTCAAGCCAGATGCTTAAAGAAAACTTGAATATGCTGAAAATCTTTTGTAGTACAGAGCTGTTTCTCTAAATAAAAATAGTGTGGGGTTTTTGATTTAACAATGTTCATTAACATGTCATTACTTGACTGCATGTTTTTTTTTTTAATTAAAAACCATCAGTATTTGTTTTAAGTCAGGCCTGGGGGGGCACAGCTTAATGTCATGTTTACTTACCATTTACTAAGAGTAAGTAACATAGTTTAGGTTTTTTTTCTAAAATAAAAAAACCCCAAAATATCTTAAATAGGAGAATTTACACGCACAAACTGAGCGTATAGTCGGCCAGTTTACAATGATGGAACGGAGTAAGAAAATACGATAGTTGCCAAGTTTGTAAGTGAAATCCCCCTTTAAAGATCATCTCCGGTCCCGCATAATTTAAACAGACAAAGGAAGGAACTGCATTGATTTCACTATCACATCGCAACTTCTACTATTAATTCTGATTAACTCGAATGTTAAACAATAGAAAGCTAAACAGAAACAACAAAACCAGTGTTTAGTTTTAACGTTTTAATCGTCAAGAAGCATTAGTTTGGCTTACCAACCGGACTTGTATGTTTCTTATATTTGAGACAATGCCTTTTGTTTGAGTTACGGTCGTGCTTATGCAAGATTAATTTGCGATCGTAGTCGCTAAATTATCATTTGAAGCGTGTATTAGGTTTAAAAACACTGTGGTGGGCGAGCTTATTTATGTACAGACATAATTTGCAGAAAATTAAAATATCGCTAGCACAGCGGCGCTCTAAATCACAGCAAAACTCGCCTACTTTCGGAGGCAAGGACAGTATCTGGCAACCCGGAGACGCAATCTGTGTCAATTGCCGTGGAGCGCATAAAGGCCGTAGCCTATTTCTGACTGGGGCTTATATGTGTTTAACATGCAGGGTTGACTTTTGCTCGTCGACAAAGCGGGTTGATGGTTTATTTTTTTCACTAATCTTGTTGCTCGTTTTTGTTCTTTCCGGTCAGCGTTGCCTGGTTACCGTTTTTCCCCGGTCCGCGCGGTAGCGGCAGGTGTATAAGGTGAAGAGGCTTCAGGATGACGCCTTTCTCTTTCATCGCTCGACGCGAAAATAAGACTCTTTAGACGGGGTTCTGTCTTTGTTGGCACGTCGTTTTCCTATTCGATTTTAATTTTAGAGATGGAAAAAGAAACCAGAGCCGAAATTAAGATAATACCGTTTTTAAACCAGTCGCCATTAATAGAGAGTAATTAATCAGTGTATGTTAATTGTCTGAAGGGGATTAATTTGGTTGAATTCTGTAATGTGCTGCGCTAGTTTGTAGCAAACAACTCGGCGTTCAGGATCAGTCGGCCACAGGAAGATTATCAGCGCTGTGGACCTGTCTGTCTGTGGCAGATAAAATAAAAATGGTGTTTCGGAGTGAGGAAATGTGCTTGGCGCAATTGTTTCTGCAGTCCGGCTCTGAATATGACTGCATCAGTGAGCTGGGAGAACTGGGGCTGGTCGAGTTCAGAGATGTAAGTACATACAAAGCCACATGATCTATCTATCTATCTATCTATCTATCTATCTATCTATCTATCTATCTATCTATCTATCTATCTATCTATCTATCTATCTATCTATCTATCTATCTATCTATCTATCTATCTATCTATCTATCTATCTATCTATCTATCTATCTATCTATCTATCTATCTATCTATCTATCTATCTATCTATCTATCTATCTATCTATCTATCTATCTATCGTACCCACACAGTCTGCATTTTATAAGGGAAAATGTGTTTTCACACTTTCTACCCTATCCAACGGTCTGAAATTTTTGTTCATGCTCTTATTTATCAAACAATCAATTAATCTATGCATCTATCAATCCATATGTTTTGCCTATCCATCCGTCCATCAATCCATCTCGTTTCATCCATCCATCCCTCCACCCATTCATTTGTTTACAGTCCATCCACTCATCAATTCATCCATCCATTCATCAATTTGTCTATCATCCATCCATCCATCCATACATCCACTCCTCGTTTTTCTGGGTTCCATAATTAAACTCTGTGTTCGCTGTAGAAACAACTGATATGAATTTGAGTAGTGTATTTATGTTTTAAAAATAGATAAAAAGTAGTAGGAATCCTTACACTTTGGCTCTTGAGAGTAGTTTTCATACCCTAATCCTTATGTTTCCTTTTTAAACACTAATCTTTAAACGATTGTGGCGCCGATAATTATATTGCCACACACATGCTGTACTGCCACCTCGTCTGACTAATGATGCTCCTCTGATTTCAGCTCAACCCCAGCGTCAGCTCATTCCAGCGGCGCTTTGTCAGCGAAATCAAGAGATGTGAGGAGATGGAGAGAATCCTGGGTAAGTCTCTGTGTACCACCTGGCAGGTGGAAGCAGCCATAGCCTACTTTCTTAAAAAATAATCATCTGTTTCGTAAGCAGTGAATTGCCGGCTGATTTTATTCAGTATAATAGTCTGTGTGAGTGGTTGTGATGTGTTGTGTCTTATTCCTTTCTAAAAAAAAACAATGGTCACGAAACACACAGGCTTCCTTTTGAGGGAGATCCAGAAGGCTAAAATTGCTGTGCCACAAGAAGACGAGAGCCCGCTTGCTCCTCCACCCAGACAGGTCCTGGAGATCATGGCAAGTCTACAGAAGTGCCTGTTTGTGTCTCCTTGTTTAAACCTTGAACTTTAATTAGATTTAGGATCTGTCATGATGTGTTGCTTGGTTAGACTCGGATGCAGGAAAGTTAAAGATGACATATTGTTTAATGAAACTCTTGATCAGGTTTACAAGTCGAGGTTCTCATGAACGACAGGGAGCTGACATGACTGAAACATACGACGACGCAACAAAGACCACAGAGGGGTATAAATATTTAGGGAAACAATCAGGGAAACTCAGAGCAGCTGGGGAAAATCAAGGACGCAGGGACTGAGAGAGACGGGGAAAGACCCCACACTGAGACAGTTTCCTGCTGTGATGGAAAATAGTTTAAATAATCATAATAAAGTTTTATTGTTTCAGCCTAAGGTTTAGTCATGTCTAACCCTCATTTTGAAATTCACGTAAACATAAAAACATACTTGTTACTGTAAGTAACTGAGGAATCTCCACTAATTAGGTTTGTTACCAATCATCCCCTTTTTTTTCTAAACTGTGCACTGTTTCAATGCCAGCAGCAGAAAATTCCCTCAGTCTCAGTTTTCTGCCTAGTGAAAATTATTAATTGTGTGTAAGGCAGCTGCTTTGAAAGCCAGGGATTGTTGTTTTTTTAAGGTGTGAGAAGCCTAAAAATAAACTAATACTGCAGCATAATGTCACTCTTAAATTTTTTGTAAAAATCTATCTTTCATTTGAGTAAAGAAAAAATGGTTTTAACAAAAACACTACAGTAATTAGCACCTTTACAGTTGATCTTCTGCATAGCCTCCATTTGTTAAGAGGACAGCAGAAAGTTGCTATTACAGAATTAGTAGCAATGAAACAAGCATCATGTGGTCTTGCTCAATAATGACCTAACTCACACAGTGATATGTTATTTTAAACTTGCCTTAGATGTGAATCTCCGTCGCTTTTAGAGATATAGAGGTCGCCTACACGCCTCTTTATAGTCACAGAGTTTTAGGGGTGAATTCTGTACAAAATTACCTAAATCTGCCCATGTCCCATTTGCTATGTTAAGCTGCCGTTCTCTCTCTGACGTCCAGGAGCAGCTTCAGAGGCTGGAGATGGAGCTCAGCGAGGTTGCAAAGAACAAAGAGAAGCTTCAGCGGAACCTCCTGGAGCTCACAGAATACACACACATGCTGAAGATCACACGAACCTTCATACACAGCCGCTCCAGAGTGAGTCATTCTAGTGCAACTGCTTGTTTCTCCTTTTCTGACTACTAAAATGTCTATGGCATTTTCTGATTAATTTAAGTTGTGGTCATTGGGTAAGGCACAGGGTTTTTAGGAATAGGAGAACAATGCAATAGCCTCCTGATGTCAACATGTTCCTTTCTAAAACTAGCATGAGGCTCTTGGCCCCCAGTATGAAGAGTTCCCCACTATGGAGACAGACTCGGTCACAGGAAGCACTGGCATGCAGAGACTTGGAGCTAAGCTGGGGTGAGCTGCTGCGTCAATTGTTTACTTCACAGCTATGAATGGGACGGCATGAGATTCTAACTGTAAGATAAAATTGAGTAAAATACCAGTTTCACATTTTTTTTTAGTATATGATTTCAAACCATATACAAAATGTATGAGACTAACTGATTTTTCTGAGTATTTTGCTTCTGCAAAAATAGCACAACACATTAATTATTATCGTTCTAATAAGTAATTTAGTTTTAAACATTTATTTGTTGTTTCTTTGGATGCGTCGACTCAAGCAAAGATCTAGAATAAAAACAGGATAAAGTTAGTATTACTTTTTGGGGACTTATTGTGCACAATAGTATTCCTATTTGCCATTCGGTTTTTTAGAGTAGCACAAGTACAACAGTCTGATACTAGCTGGTAAATTAGTCAAGCTGTCTGCGCAGGTAGCTAGTCTGAGTTCAGCTGCCTAACAGTCAATTCCACAGCTTGCCAACTGAAGTTTAATATATGTTCTAGAAATATTTTCAGACAAATTCTGCAGTAGCCTTTCTTCAGCAAGCTGACTGCCAGTCTAAAGCAACAGGTGGGGGAAGGGCTACACTGTGCTACTAATTGCTCAATAGAGTAGGAGAAAACTCTGGTTTCCCCAACGCTTTCTCTGGCATCTCATTAAACCTTGACAACGGTAACTGACCCATGCCTAGCCACCACCCTAGATACAATCATTTGGTTGTGAAACGCCTAATCTTATCTTTCCTGGGCGCAGTTTTATTTCAGGACTCATCCATCGGGTGAAGGTGGAGGCCTTTGAGCGCATGCTGTGGAGAGTGTGTAAAGGCTACACAATCCTGAGCTACGCAGAAGTGGACGAGAGCCTCACCGATCTCGACACCGTGAGCCAAATTTTGGAAGTCTTTTTTTTTCACTCTGTCTGCTTTCCTCGCTGTTATTTCAAGGCTCCTGAATTGTGTGATTTCAGGGGGAAATAAGCAAAAGTGTTGTGTTTCTCATCTCATTTTGGGGAGATCAGATCGGACACAAAGTTCAAAAAATCTGTGACTGGTATGTAAACCGTTGATGTATGGTTTTTACTCTTTCATCCCCCATGTATTCCTCTTTTGTCATCACTATCTGTCCTTGTCGCTCTTAGTTACCACTGCCACTTATATCCGCATCCTGAGAATGACGAGGAGCGTGCAGACGTGTTGGACAGCTTAAGAACACGGATCCAGGATCTCAACAACGTAGGATTCAATGTCTCTGGGGAGGCCAGTAAGCATGTCGAATATCATAGGGGAGGATTCCTAATAACTGTTGTCTCATGCAGGTGCTTCATCGTACCGATGACTACTTGAGGCAAGTTCTGCAGAAGGCTGCTGAGTCAGCCTACCCCTGGGTTGTGCAGGTGAAAAAGATGAAGGCTATCTATCACATACTTAACCTGTGCAGCTTTGATGTGACCAACAAGTGTCTGATTGCTGAGGTCTGGTGTCCTGTCAGTGACTTGGCAAACCTAAGAGGGGCGCTAGAAAAGGGTTCGGTGAGTATGATCTAGAGCTGATTTATTTATGAAACGTAATAATCTGGTCATACAAATTGTTTTGTTTTAAAACATTCCTTCTTCAGGGAAACAAATTACATAAAAACTTTTAAATAGGCTTGACCTGTCTCTTACAGGAATATTTATTGGGTTTTTGAAGAGATTTTGGAATTTGAATTCAATTCAGTTTATTTATATAGCGCTATTTCACAACGAGTCATCTCAAGACACTTTACAAGAAATGTCATTTCAGTTCAATCGTGCATACATTCCAATTGATCCTTCATTATCCAATCAGTTTAAAAGTGTGCTATATTAGGAAACCCAGCGGATTGCATCGAGTCATTGACTTGCAGCATTCACTCTTCCTAGAAGAACATGTAGCAACAGTAGACAGTCTCCTGCGTTGTGTCGTTAACTTCACAGCAATCCCTCTTAGTGAGCAAGCATGTAGCGACAGTGGAGAGGAAAAACCCTTTAACAGGAAGAAACCTCCAGCAGAACCTGGCTCAGTACGAGAGGCCATCTGCCACGACCGTCTGAGGGTTCAAGAAGACAGAAACCCAGAAAGAAAAAAAAAAGAACTGATGTAAGAGTAGTTTCTATATTAAAGAAAGTAAAAGGTTAATAACAGGACACAGAGAATGTCCAGTTACTGGGAGCATCATCCCAGCTGATGCCCCCCTTCAACAAGTTATCACAGCTAAGCAGGATACCAGACCAGGTGTAGCTTCTATGGAGAGAAAAACACAGAGAGAAAACAAAGTTAACAGTCGAAATAACAGCAAAAAAATACAACTGGAGAGTAGTAGAAGAAAAAAGTAAAGTGAAGAAAAGTGGTCTGTCTGTCCTCCAGCAGTCTAAGCCTATAACAGCATAATTACAGAGATAGCTCAGGATAACCTAAGCCACTCTAACTATTCGTTTTGTCAAAAAGGATTGTTTTAAGACTGGCCTTAAAAGTAGGCAGTCTGCCTAAAAGTCTGAATCTGGGAGCTGGTTCCACAGGAGAGGAGCCTGATAACTAACTAGTTTCTCAGCATCACTCCTGAACATGATAATTTAATTTTAGCAATATTCCAGAGGTGAAAGAAGGAAATCCTAGAAACCTGTTTAATAAGGGATTTGAATGTCATGTCTTGGTCAAAAATAACACCAAGGTTCTTTATGTTATTACTGGAGGCCAATTTAATACCATCCAGATGAAGTGATTGACAAAGCAGTTTCTTTTTTAGAGCTTCTGGTCCAAAGACGCAACTTCTGTCTTGTCAGAATTTAAGAAAAAAAGGTTTAGAGTCATCCATGTTTTTATCTCTTCCAGACATGCTTGTAATCTACCTAACTGATTGGATTCATCAGGATTAATGGATAAATATAGTTCTGAATCAGCAGCATAACTGTGGAAATACCAATTGGAAGCATATATATATATATATATATATATATATATATATATATATATATATATATATATATATATATATATATATATATATATATATATATATATATATATATATATAGTAAAAAGAGTTGGTCCAAGCACATAACAGAACTTATGTAACAGCAGAGAAGTAATTCCTATGTATGGTCCCACTGCAGTTCAGCGAGAGCAGCATGCCATGATTTGTTCCCTCAGAACTGCAAGTTTATTAATTGACTGTCTCCAGTCTCCATTTAGCTTTTGCAATTATTGAGACATAGAAAATGCAATAAAATTGGTGCATAGTTTGTGCAATGTGTTGTTTGAATTTACTACCGGTACTTTATTTAACTTGGCTGTACATCCAAGATCTGCTTAGTCACTGAAGATATAACTGAAAGTAAAAAAAGTATGTTGGTGTCTTCAGTAGTTAATCTACAATGTACGTCTGAGGACAGTGTACTGAGTGAGTTCAGTTGTTGTTTAAGCTACAGAGCGCTGTTAATGAGTGCCACAGCTCTTGGGTAAAGGTTATTGTAAGACTCTTGAAGGAACTTGCATCTGGTGCCAGATGGAAGAACTGGAAGAAGAGGTGTACCAATAAGACTTTATTCCAGTACCTAGTAGTTTTATATTTAACAAAGATTTGAGTATTTCCAAGACTAGCTTCATTTATTCATCATATGTCCTAGACCATTATCAGATTTGTGTTAAACATAAAAAGTGCATTAAAATACTCAAAATTTTGATGTATTTAAAGACCAAAAATTGTGGAAGTTTTTAGTTTTGAGGAATTTCATGAATTTTTTCAATATTTAAGGAACAGATCACTAAGCAATGGAAGAATTGTCCGATTCTGATCTTTGGCCAATTGATTGTTGTATCTAACTAGAGACACATCAACCTATAATTGATTATCTACTCTATTCCAAGTTTTCAGCTTATAACTCTTTAGGAATGACTTTCTGCTAAAATGCTGCTTTTATGTGTTAAGCTATGATATCGTTGAGTTCATTTCATTTACCATTACCATTCGTTTCTTTTTTATCCAAAGAGATGTGAACAAATTGTCTTTATGACAGGCTGTTGCTAGAAACCAAGGGCCTAAAAATCCTTGCAAAAATAGGTACCTTGCTAAATTTAGATTTTTTTTTATTAATATCAGAATTATTTATAAATTTGAGATAAGAGCTAAACAGACAAAATAACTATTTAATATTTAATAAGGTACTGAACAGGAAATGAGAGGAAAAGCAGCCAAAGTCTAAGACATATAGATAGCCCCGAGAACTGCTGATAAAGATCCCTTTAAAAGATTACAGGAATATCTGGCTGCTTGAAAGTATCATATGAAGAAATGAGAACTGACTCGGGACTATTGCAAAAATACTAAATTGGGTATTTGTAGCATTTCTGTTTATTCAGACCAGCTAAACCCATGCATCTTTTCCTCTTATAGGCATGTGTTCGCAGTTATACAAGATTTTTTCAAATAAGATGTGCCATCAAAAACTCTGCAAGAACAGTTTGGGGCCCTCTTACAGTTTCCCAGACTTGTTTTCATTATTTTTTAATGTTACTTTGTGATGACCAAATCCATCATTTTCTTCCATTAATGTATTTTTAATTAGAGAAAAGGTGACGCCACTGTACCCTCCTTTGTAAACCGCATCCCAAGCAGCGATACGCCACCGACCCTTTTAAGATCCAACAAGTTCACCACAGGCTTTCAGAGCATTGTGGAGGCTTATGGGGTGGGGGACTATCGCGAGGTAAGCCCAGGTAAGTCCTTGTTTTCATGAGGGACAGTGAAGTTTACCACAGTCTCCCCCAAAAGTACTGATCAAGTTTCTGTTTTTTGGCAGCTCCTTACACCATCATCACATTCCCCTTCCTGTTTGCCGTGATGTTCGGGGACCTCGGCCACGGGGTGATAATGAGTGTCTTCGCCCTGTGGATGGTGCTGACGGAGAAAAATCAAAAGATGAAGCGTTCTAATAACGAGGTGGGAATAAATTCTCACTTCCATCCAGGAAGCAGAGTTGAAATAGTGCAAATTTTTTAAATCGAGTTCAAATTTTTCTGTTGAACCCAGATATGGATTACATTTTTCCATGGGCGTTACATTATCCTGATGATGGGGCTTTTCTCCATATACACCGGGCTCATTTATAATGACTGTTTCTCCAAGTCTCTAAACATATTTGGCTCCGGATGGAGTGTGAAGGCTATGTTCACCAATCAACAGTGGACGTAAGCAGGACATCAAACCTTTTCACTAAAATCAGAGAACAGTGGATTTTGTGTTTTAACAGATCCCTCATAATGTGCTAACTTTTTTTACATTGTAGAAACAAAACAGTCCAAACAAATGCTTTGCTCACATTAGACCCTAATGTCAGCGGTGTATTCAGTGGACCATACCCATTCGGCATCGATCCTGTGAGTATATACACTCAAAAGCTACAGTCAGCTCAGAAAGCTGCATGTCACGAGTGCTGAGGTGCTTTTTATTGTTCAATCAGATATGGAACCTCGCTGTGAATCGCCTGTCCTTCCTCAACTCATACAAGATGAAGATGTCAGTCGTCATCGGCGTCATTCACATGAGCTTCGGCGTGGTGCTGAGTGTCTTCAACCACTTGTAAGAGGCCTTGAACATCACTTTTACACATGCAATTATCTAAAACCAACCTAATATTTGTTCAGCACCTGATATGCTCACAATGCTGCTGAAGCAGAGCTGAAAGTTTTAAAAGCTAAGAGAGTCTAGAAAGCTGTGCAAAAAGAGATTTGAAAGATGGTTTGAGTCTCAAGAGAAACCGTTTAAAACTCATAAAGCAGCAGCGGATCATCTTAGGTCAAAAATATTAAGCAGTCCTTTCTCAAAGAGAAACAGGCATTTATAGTGTGATACAGAAGAAGAAAACTGTAATGGCGATTAGACGTTGTGATGTTCTGTACATGAATATGCCTGCTTAAACAAAAAGGGGAGCTGTAGCCCTTAAGGGGGGTACATTTAGTATTGGAGATGCTTTGCAGCAACACGGACCGCACTTCTTACTTTTTGTTTTTGTGCTTGAGTGTAGCGAGGGATCATACCCTTATAAGTGCTGGATTATGTTTTTAACTGCCTTAGATAAAGTGATACGAACTGGATTGGGTCCTTGGACCAATGGTTCGGAACATCCCGTTCCTCAGCTCAGTGAACAGGGGCGTGTTGTGACACATAGGTAGGTTTTGGCTATGAATAATTGCTTAGGGCAATTATTAATAAGATTTAATAATTTTTTTGTCAAAATTACCAAGTTTGGGGCACCATCCTGGAATCCAGGAAATGAACAATAATAGCCAAATAGTTCAGTCTCAGTTAATGTTTATGATTACCTCCCTGATAAAAGATAGATGAAGGAAAAGGTTTTTGCCATTTTTTTGAACAGCAAGTTACTACACATGTATGTGGAATAATAACAAACAACTTCCAAAATACAAGAGTTTATTACAAAAATAATTAAACTTTCAGTTAAAATGCTTTAATTGGCAAACTCACCAAGCTAGTAACACACAATTAAACTACTAAGTAAAAGAAGAATGAATAATAAAACTAAAAGTAAAATTGTAAAATGGACAAATATACAAAGAAGTAGAAACAATAACCAATAAATTGATCATGATGTCACAGTCCATTATGAATATGTATGCCAAGGATTGTATTGAAGAGTTTTGGGGGTGAAGCGAAGTTAGTTAGTAAGACTAATTGGAATTAGTTTAAGACTAATTAGCACCTTTGTGTTGTGTTTAGACAACCAATTTACAATGCAAAGTAGAAGTGAAGACAAAAAAAAACATTATTTGGAGGAAGTGATGTTTCATTAAATCCTTGGCTGAATTAGAAATCAATAACCTTTGGAGAATTGATTCTATTTTATGGATCGGTCACCGCAGTAATGGATCGAATGTAGTATTTTAACATAATAAAATGGCGGTTTCAAAACGACTCATACGATTAGTTTTCGGTGTTCAAACTATCTATTTTAAAGCCAATCTGTGTTTTAAATACCGTTGGTAGCATTATGTATTGTTTATGCAAAAGCAGGCTACACTAATCAGATCAAGTGTGTGGAGCTAATTTATGTAGCGCAGGGTAGAGCCACTCTGTTTTAGTTAAGCACCAAAGAACAAAGGAAAAACTTCGGTCGGATGGAGTAACTCATGTTGCACGATTTACAACTTCTCTATCTCTATCCTTTGAAAACACTGTTCATACCCAAACAACTGAATAAATTAATTCTTACAAATGCAACAAAAACACAGTAAAATAGACAATCAAAACAGACCTTTATTTGTGTATCTTAAGCTAGTTTATCTCTGCCCAGACACAACTTTACTTGAATGTTTCTTAGATCTCCATTGAAGGGTGGCTCAGTTGTCTGAAAAGAACGTCAATAAAGTAGAGAAACCAGCTATTAGCTGGTCAGTTAGCAGTAGCTACATGGGGCGATAACAGTGAGGCTTTGGGCTGCTAGCCACCTTAGCCAGAACTCGGGCCCTCGTGGGATGCCGAGCCACCGTTAGTACGGAACGTCGTTCTCCCACAGACCACTCCCTTTTCGCGGACGGCAAACAGCTCAGCAGCTCTCAGAATCTTTTGAAATACAGATTCCTCAGAGTTTTGAACAAGTCATTAAGGACTTATTTCCTCAGCCGAATACATTTCACCTGATCAATTCACAGACTGTAATAGCCTTTCGGATCAAATGAGTTTCTGCCAGAAACTTGATTCCTCCCTTGCCAGCGAAGGACAGAGTTTGCACTCTGTTCTCTCCAGATGTGAGTCCAGCTGGGTTCACTGGCAAAAGAAACCAAGGTTCAGAGCGGGAGCTGCCAGCTGGTTTGTTTTGAGTTTGGCCTTGTGATCAGCACTCCTACCAATGGGGAGGACTTGACTTGACTGGCGAGTTCCTCTCTTTGGCCTTTAGAACCGAATCCTTAACCGTGTAAAGAAGTAATCCTGACGGATAAGCTGGGTTCTTGTCTCTATGGGGGTGCACAAAGGCAAAACAAACAGGGCTAACTGGAGCTTAAGGATTTGACAGTAGACATAAAAGGTAAAAAAAAAAGAAACAATCATGCAACTAAATTTTAACCAAGTTGATCCAGGCTTGATTAAATCGATTCAGTTGTCGTTTGGCGTTGATTCATGTCCCTGTTAGTCTATCATTACCCCAGACTGACTTCTTCCTTCTGACTCAGCATTAACCTGCATGCAGATTCCCCCCTATCATGTTGTCATCAGCTCCTGATCATGGCGGAGTTTAGAAAACCAATTACCAATTACTAATGATTGTTACGCTGAAATTTAGTTCACATTTTGTTGTAAATTCTCTTCAGAGGTTACTGATCTACAAGAACTTTGAGGAAACCTGAACTATCAGCTTTCTTCTTTTTTTTCCCAGCTGGGAAGAGATTATTCCAATTCCCTATTTATCACTGGATGAACCAATATAAGCAGCCCAGCTGGCTGTTGCATTACTCAGCACTTAAATCTGGTGTGCAGAATTTTAATAACCATTGTTAGGTCCACACATTACTCAGAAGCTGTGAGCATATTGCAAAGGTATTCATACCCCTTCAACATTTTCACATTTTTCATGTTAAACCACAAATATCTGAATATTTTTTAGGAATGTTATGGGATAGACCAACAACATGTCACATACATGTGAAGGTTAGGGGAAACTATTCATGGTTTTCTGCAAATACAAATGTGTAAATACAGCTTGCATTTTGTGTTCAGCCTCCTTTACTCCGATGCCCCTAAATAAAATACAGTACAGACCAACTATTTTCAGAAGTCACTTAATTTGTTAATGGAAAGCATCGATGTGTAATTTAATCAGTATAAATGCCGATGTTCTGTGAAAGCTTCAGTGGTTTGTTAGAGAAAACTGGTAAGCAAACACAATTGTGAAGAACAGGGAACATGGAGACAAATAATAATACATTGTTGTATAGTAGGATAAACCCCTGAGAGATTTATTAAACAGGGGAATATTGGCATCTCTCCAATACTGTACACATCTACACATGCCTATGGCCCTCTGCCAGAGCTAAATGATTTGCATCACCCTCCACTCCTTATTTATTCCTCAGAACAAATGTTTCTATATTGATTTTGTAACCCTTTGGCAATCCAGTCAATACTCCTATGAGTTAACACGTTTTTCATTTTCATGCCTTCTTCTTTCTTTTTAGGCATTTCCGACAAAATTTCAGTGTTTATCTGCTGTTTCTTCCCGAACTGCTCTTCCTGATATGTCTCTTTGGTTACCTGGTCTTCATGATTCTCTACAAGTGGTTGGCCTTCAGTGCGCGCAACTCCAGCCAAGCTCCCAGCATCCTCATCCACTTCATCAACATGTTTGTCATGCAGGGGAAGGATGTAACGCCTTTGTACCCAGGACAGGTATCCGCTGGCACCAGCTGCTCATCGAGTGTATTTATAATCTTTCATTGAAGCTAGAGTTTGATCTTGTTGGTCTTATTTCACAGACTGGCCTGCAGATCTTCCTTCTTCTGAGTGCTATGATGTGTGTTCCCGTATTGCTGCTAGGAAAACCTCTTTACTTGTACTGGCAGCACCGGGGAGGCAAAGGCCTGCGCAGACGCAGAGTAAGTCTAGTCAAACACTCTGGATTCTCTTAATTCAGCTCCCACGGCTTCATTGTGGGGTTTTTTTTTTGGCTCACCTCAGGGTTATGAGAGGGTGAGGCGTGTCAGTGAGGATGACGGTTCCATAACATCCATCCATGAGGAGGATGAAGAGGAGGGATTTGATGAACTGACCAGCAGAGAAGCTCCTCCTAAGCAGGTCAGAAGACAGTGACTCTTTTATGTATATGTGTTTTCCATCCGCCTCAACAAGTTAATTTTGTTTGCACATCAAAGGAGAAAGTAGTACAATAGAACAAGAATCAGTTGTGGAGGAAATTCAATATCATCTGAATATGTTAAATAGATATAAAACACTAAGAACAACAGAAGACTTAGATTATCTTAACTTTTTAATAAAGGAATGAAGTTAATATCTTGTGTACCATTTTGTAGTTTGACTTTGCAGACGTGCTCCTCCATCAGGCCATCCACACCATAGAGTACTGCCTGGGCTGCATTTCCAACACTGCGTCTTACCTGCGCCTCTGGGCGCTCAGCTTGGCTCACGCCCGTAAGTGCATCCAGAAAATAATGTGCCCCCTTTGCCTTTTTTCTTTTGGTGACTCTTTATTTTCCTCCATTTTTAATCCCTTAATTTCCACAGAGCTGTCAGAGGTGCTGTGGACCATGGTGATGCGCCTAGGTTTCAAGATCACCACAAAAGTCGGGGTGGTGTTTCTGGTCCCTGTGTTCGGCCTTTTCGCCATGCTCACTGTGTCGATCCTGCTGGTAATGGAAGGCTTATCAGCGTTCCTCCATGCTCTACGACTTCACTGGTGAGCCTCAGCGCTGGATTATTTGAATAAAATAGTAGGGTTTGACATTTAGAAAACAGATGCTTTATGACACTTTTCTAAAACTGGAACTATTTAACCACCAAGAGCATTGATAAATTGCTTCTGTATATCATTTGAGAAATTAAGTCAGACTCACTAAATGAAATGACCAAGATGCACCAAGACATTGGTAGGGCACCAGAATCGGCTAATTTTCATCTTGCTCGGCCAGGTGATTGAAAAGTCAAAAATCCAATCTCTTTCTTTCAGTCAATGCATCATATTCAGGTGCTACAAGGTTAACAGCAAAATAAAAAAACTCTTATTGGAGATGCTGGCATTGACAAGACTCACCGTTAGCTGTCTTCAGGATAGGTTAGGTGTTTATGAATGCAGTCTGGCTGAATGGAGTACAGTAAAGTTCTGGTTGGCTTTTTGGGGCTTTCACAAAGATAAGATAAAAAAACAAGTTAAAAGGTTTATTATGTAAACATTTTGTGTAAGTATTAGTGAAGATTTGTTTTAAAATTAATTCTTTCTCACACATAGTCATGTTGCCTCTGCTCCTAACATAGATAATGAGGTGTGTTCATAGCAGGAAGACCAGAAATGTTGAATTCTCTTCTAATATCTTATACTTCTTTAAGCAAAATTTTGATCACCTAAACTGTGTCTCAGTAGCTGAAATATTTAAAAACAGGGAGAATGGAAATCGTCCTCAACATTCTGATCTATGTACTTTTACTAAATAATGCCTGAAATGTGCCACAAAACAAAAAGGAAGGATATAAGGATAATAAGGATGGTAAAAGTGATATACAACAAAACTTATATTTAGATGCAGAATAAACAAGACAAGACTCTAAATCGCAAAACAATTGGATACAGAAGTATGGTGAGAGCATAGATGATCCAATATAGATGCATAATGGCTTCAAATTAATGTAAAACGGACACACACAAAAATATCAAAATCTGGGCCTTAGAGGAAAACCAATATTACAAGACAAAGATTGTTTCTTTATTTGTCCATGTCATGCAGCTGTATAAAAAGCTAATTTTCCTATCCTTCAAAATGATGAGTTAATTGACACTGATTATTATGACTAGAGGTGTTTTTAATTATTATTTCAAATAATAAACTTAAATATCATTGCATTTACAAGATTTTATCTGATTACAAATTCTGGTTTCCAGGTAGTCCTTGAAAGTCAGGAATGGATGTGTGTTCTTGCTATGGTTAAGCATGAAAAAAGGAGTGAATATTTATATTTCCAGATTTCATTCACGATCATGTTCTCTATTCCAACCATCCAGCCATCTCATTGCCTGTCCATCCATTTATCTCTCCATTCCTTAAATCTAAGAAAACTTTGTCATAACAAATATGTAGGAACCATGAAAAAAAAGAATGTTAAAGTTGTCTTTTTCTGTTTTCATTTACTGTCCTTTGAATGTTTATTCTGCCCTCATTAAAGTGTTTTTGGTTGCTTTTCTGTTTGATCCCAGGGTGGAGTTTCAGAACAAATTCTACCACGGCACCGGCGTCAAATTCCTGCCCTTTGACTTTTCCCAGCTGCCCTCGGTTTTTGAGCAAGATGGTTTGCTTTAACCCCCCTGGGGCGGTGGATACGTGCTTAAGCAGACTCTACAACTGTGAAGGTTTTGTGAGCATTGGAACGATTCATTTTGCGACAACAACAAACCCTCAAGACTCTGAACTAAAACTCATTTCTGTAGCAACGTTTTCACCTTGATGGGTTTTTTAAAGCTATCGGCCCTTGCTGACTGCCTTACTACTGTACCCAGCATACCTCTGAAGAGATGAAGGTTCAAAACAATGTTTCTTTTGTTGATCTTGTCACTTTCTGGATGAGTTACTGCTCAGCACACTCTGTCACCAGCTGAGGGATTTTTAAATGCTTTACTTGCATTGTGCTGTGTAAAATGGCTTTGTATGCTTGGCATTTAAAGAACTCAAGTCAAGACCACAAGTAGTGCCATAGAGATTGAGTAAAGGGGTGCCATTTTATCTTCTTCATGTAATAAAGGTAAAGCTGCAGGCATCCATATTCAAAGACACAATAAAAATTTCAACCCTTTACGGAAATTTCTTTTACCATAAAGCACTTTGCAGAAATGATTGTACGATGTAAATTTCTCACTACTGACTGTGATAATGCCAATTGAAAATAGTCACTCGTTGCTATTTGCATATTTACTTATTATTGCATTTATTTACACTTATGAACTCTTGTTATTAAAAAAAGCAAACATTAATTACAAAAAACATAGGAAAAAATAGTTAGGTCTTTCTTTGATTTTACAGCTTATTGCATTTGTTAATGATAATAATTGATGATATTTATCTATCTTACTGTCTGTACAAGAGTAATATTTTACCAGTCTGATGTGTCAAATAAAGGTTTTGACAAAGGCAAGCGGAAAAACATTTATTTTGATTATGTTGTTTCAGATATCTTGGCTTTTTTATAGAAGGGAGAGGTTGGTGTCTATCTTCAATGAACAGTCTTTGGAAGCAATGTAGGCCCATAGCATCACAGATCCTCCACCGTACCTAACAGTGGGCTTGTCCATATATTAAGACCAACCTTTATTGTTTGTAAATATGTTACTGCTGAACAGATTTTCAGTCATATTCAACACAGATATTACAGATTCAATATGTGCAATATCTCAATTGCAAAGGATGCTATATTTGGTGGAATAAATTTCAGCTTTCCATTGCCATATTTGCCTTGTTCTATTGATTTTATTTTTAAATTTGCCTTATAAGTCCATACCCGACAATAGATCTCAACCAGCAAGATTCGATATTTTAGGCTTCTGACCTTTACATTTCATTTGGGTTTTTATCCATTGTTTTGAATGAAATTTTCAGTTTCTCTAATTCTTGTTCTTATTTTTGTAGTTCTTATCTTGTGTATTTAAGAAAAAAAAAGTTTATAATAAAATAGATTGCAACGTTCAAATCCATAAATTTATGGTACTGTTCTTTTTGCTGAAAAGTCCCTAAATTTACAGTGTCCTAGTGGGTCTCATCAGAGTACAATTCAGTGTCAGATATTCAGCATTTGCTCAAAGTAAGGTATAAACTAAAAAAAACAAAGTTATCCCACATTTAGTACTTAATCGATGTAAATTCTGGCTGTGTTTAGCTTTAAATAGGTCAGAATCTTTATGAGATCTGATTGTAAACAGGAAAAAAATTTTTTTTCTATTTATACACCATTAAATGTCATCTAAAGCTTATAATTGGCAACAACTTTACTTTTTAGTTTCACAGTTATAAAAATACAGGTAAAAAAATTATGGAAGATGGAAAATGATGCACATGATGAAAGAAAGTCAATCAGACAGCTGCAGCTGAAAACACAGCTGCTTGCATCCTCACTAACACTAGGCAAATAGAACACATCACCCCAGTTCTAAAGTCCTTAAACTCGCTTGCTTTAACTCAGAGAATACGCTTTAAAGTACTTTTGTTAGTTTGTTAACATCTGAGTGGATTAGCATCAAAATATATTAAATCTGCTTTGTCACTATAGCCTATACCAACCTTCCATACCACACAGGTCTTCTGGTTCAGCTCTACCCTGCATCCCAGAACTGAACATGGAGAAGCCGCATTCAGTTTTTAACATCCTCTAATTTGGAATAAACTCCCAGAGAACAGCAAAAATGCTGAAATACGGTGTTCCTTTAAATCAAGGCCAAAAACCCATTTGTTTAGAGCTGCCTTTGATTAATAACTGGAACATCATCAATTTTAGTCTGTATTCCAGTCTATAATTACTTCCTTTATTACGCCACTGCAATGTAATGTTTTGTTTTGTTTGTTCAAGTAAAGCAATTTGAATTGTCTTGTTGCTGAAATGTGCAGCACAAATAAAACTTGCGCTACCATGTACATCTATTTTGTAAACCGCAGCAGAAATCGCAGGAAATGCCATATGTCACACGCGCGCGCGCAAATACACACGCGCACACACACACAGAGGGAGGGGAAGGGGAGGAAGGGGGAAATGTGCATCCATAAGCTACAACCCTTGATAAGGACGTCATCGTGTTCTCCTCTCCCCCACGTCCACGGGCTTCGTCAGCACTGCATTACAGTGCAGTATTTGTGGTTTAGTATTTTGTTCATATCTAAAAAAATATATATCCGGGTGATAATTTTTAAAGTGGGTCCGCCTCACTTCACATGGACAGAAACAACTGCAGGCTAACAGAGTACAGTCCTGCGTGCTGCTAGCTAAACGGTACAGCTGTTCACAACTCCACACCGTCTCTCCGTCCATCCCCGCTGGAGGGACGCGGACAGCCGAGAGGGGACAGATGAACGAGCTGGTGAAGAGCTTGCCCTCCCCGACTCTCCCCGGGCTCCACCTGCCGTGTCTGGACACCCACAAGGGCTGGCTCTTCAAATGGACCAACTACCTGAAGGGCTACCAGCGGCGCTGGTTCGTCCTCAGCAACGGCCTGCTGTCCTACTACAGGTAACAACATGGTGGTGTTTATTCAGTTAGTTTAAAGGCTAGCAGAAGATGACATGTTTAGCATCATGTTTGTAAAGATGACGTGACACAATTTTCCTAGTTATTTTTGGAATGTGGAATCAAACTTTGTTTTTTTTTCTGGTGGAATTACGAGTCCCAGATTGGTCCCAAACAGGATCACCCACCATAAAAAAAGCCCAATGCTTATATTTTATTTTATTGTATATGACAGCATAAACACACAGTTATAAGCAATGAATTAGAATATTATTAAAAAGTTGATTTATTTCAGTAACTCAATTCACAAAGTGAAACATTACATAGATTACTTACACACAAAATTATGTTTTCAAGCCATCTGTGTTAATTATGAGGATCTTTCACTTACAGACATTAAAAACACAACATTTAGGATTAAAAGTGTGTAAGTACACTTTTTACTAAATAGCATCTTTCACAGGTCCAAAACCACAAAAGTCTTCTCAATAAAAACAGAATATAAAAACATAAAGGAAAATATCAAAATATATGAATACATATAGCTATGACATCATATTAAACTAGTTAAATATGGAAGAAATATTCTCTTATTGGAATAAGACTATTTTTAGATATTAAATTTATGCAATATATATTTTTTTTTACTAGCAGTAATGTACATGATTTTTTCAACTTAAGTTTGCCTTCAGAAAATCAACTGCAGAAATGTACCTGCAAAAATGTTTCTACAAATGTGGGGACCTGAAAAAAATTATCACCACGCCTCCATATTTATATATTATATATATATATATATATATATATATATATATATATATATATATATATATATATATATATATATATATATATATATATATATATATATATATATAAGGGATGGGCGTTCGATTAAACTGTCTTCATCGTTGGAGAATTAACGATTGATTTTCGATTAATCATTGATATTTTTATACTGAAATTCAGTTTTCATAGGCTATATTAAAATGCAGTGAGAATAGTAACATAGCGTGTTTCCTCATTGTGATCTTCATTACAAGTGGGACACCTCTTGTGGAAGTTGAACGGAATTAATTCACGGTAGTTGCACAAAGAAAATATGCGCTATAAGCAGCGGAGCCGACAGCTAAAAGACGGTACTCATTAACACAACTGACGCTCATATTTTTTTTCTTCTCCAAAAAAGTAAAAAAAAAAAACTCATGTTAAACAATAACTTAATAAAAAAAAATATATATAATACTTATAGGTCTGATAGTTTTGTGTTACATTTGGCAAAAAGAGTCGAGAAAGAGGATGAGAGAGATCAGAGTACCTAACAATAAATTAGGCTCATTAAAAGAGTAAAAAAGACAACAAAAAGAAACCGTAACTTATATAAGACTTTAGCAGCAGTCTACTGATTTTTGTTGAGAAAGATGAGCACGTTAACATGCGCTGGGGTCAGAAGTGAATGCAGCCTCTGGTCACCAGACTGACGGTCATCAGGCTGCTGTCGCGTCTGACCTGCAGCGCCGAGGTCACCTGCTGTGAGGGACAGACGTCGCTGTGATACACATACCTCCGTGCTAACTTGGCAAGCCTCTGGAATCGTGTTTAATTCATTTTCCACCAGTCTGTAGGGGTGCAATCCAGGAGTGGTGGAGCCTCCCTCAGAAAGTAATCGTGAGCATGGGCGGATCTACTGGGGTAGCATAGGGTGGCAGTTGCCACCCTAAAAGAAAGCCTTGCCACCCCTGCTGCCACCCTAGCAGCTATGAATTCAAACCCGTTAACGTTCCGTGGGCCCGCAGGCGGGCCCAGCCCATTTTGTAGTTTAAATCCATCGATTTTCTGACTTCTAACTTCTATGAACCTATACATATTTTATATCATTGGAAAGCTAATAGTCTTGGGATTCCAATTATGGATGGCGATCAAGGATACAATCATAACTGAAGACACAGTGAGCGTTTTTGCCAACACAAACGTTCTCCTGACGGAGGTATAAAAATATGGAACTCACCACTTTGTAGTCCAATAAACGTGACAAAACCGATCCATTTAGAACAAAAATTGTCTTTTTACATCAATAAGGGTCAGAGTAAAGTCCACCAATAAAGTGATTATACCAGGACAACAGCAAAACCGATAAAAATGTAAAATAAACAGTAAAAAAGGGCTTCCGAAATGTCTATGGCCATTTTTGTAGTCTTTAAGGCTTTGTTTCCGATTCCTTCGCTTCCACTTCCGCCTACAAAGGTCACTGAGCATGCCCAGAAGAAAAAAAAAATGTCATCCGGTTTATTTCATCCATCCGCCAATCAATGGCGGATGAATGAAAAGTCACGTTATGGTAAGTAACTCGAACCAATCGCGGTCCAGAACTCTGATGATTGACGCATCGAATAGCCAAAGTAATGCTGTAAACGCAGATATATAACTTGACCGGGCAGACTTATTCGCTGCCATAGTATATGACGTGCATAAAATGTCTTTTTTCATGAAGAGATTACGCACAGTGCGTACCAGTAACATACTGTTTCAGCACCGTGTCCAAACACCCTTTATAAATCAAAATACAACATTGAAGGAAGCCTTGGAGCTTTATATGAGAAGATGAAGTTATGATTCTGACGATATTTTTTATTCAGTGAGGACTACGGCATTTACCCAGGAGATGGCGCATATGACACACTTTTGACCACCTTTGACCTGTAGTTATAAATGTGTGCAAAATACTCATTTTTTGGTTTATTGCTGTCAAATTTGGTGTGGATGAAGGTAATACTTTAGGCTTTAGACCCACAGTGTGTTTTAGGTCCCAACCTATTTTTAAAGCCATTTTTACACATTGTATTTATATAAAATAAATAATCGGACATTAAAAAAAAAATTTTTTCAGTGTATTAAAATTCATATTGCTTGGTAACAATAGCACTTGGAGATATTAACAAAGTTCTGCAATACATTTTAGAGTGTTTGCTTTCCAAAGAGACCCAACCATGTCTGTTATTAAAAATGGTTCAAGAACAGCTTTAAGTTTATTTTGGGTATGCGTTTTAAGAAAATGTAGGGCGGAAATTGCAGGAATGTTAAGAGGGTAAAATTGGACATTAGGAGCTTGAAGTTCATGAAAATCGTTGCATTATATTCTCTTTGGTGAACCTTTAAAGCTGCTAGTTTGCTGAAAGTGCCGCAGAGAGCGCACCATGTGGCCGTTAGACAAACTGCAATCAGCAAATTGCGCACTCCCATGACTTTCAGGCGTGTGCTCATTATTCCGAGGTCTGCGACGGTCAGAGGCCATTTTTGCTCTTTTTGTAATGCTGGATAAAATTCTTTTCTTCTTTGACTTACTAGCTACACTTATCTAAGCTAGCTTAGACCGCGTACATGGGTACGTACGTGCATCATTGCGTCACGCTACGTGCTCTCTCAAGCCCACACGCGCACCTTGAACTACCTCAAAATAAATGGAATTGCTGCATCTACATGCAACCGCGGTAGAATCAAACTACAGCACTTGATTCAATTGTATCGTCAGGAGATGAAAAAACTGACTATAGATTAAAAAATGTTTTTTTATTTTAACAAAAATATTGCGCAATGCAGCTTTAATGTGCTTAAATAACCTGAAGCAAAACAAATACATGTATGTATCTATCATATATATAAATACTGGGGGAGTGAAGAGGTGAAGCATGTGTTTGACTGATCAATAAAACCAATATATATATAAAATTCTGGCATATGGTGCCACCCCTGAAAAATTCTTGCCCCTTTCTTGCCACCCCATAAATATTTTTTCTAGATCCGCCCCTGTCGGTGAGTAAGTTTCTCTGCTCGTTGTGCATCTCGGCTCCTCCGTGCTAACACCGACTTGATGCTAGGTTGAGACCAAGAGCAGGATGCTCCGCTTCTAACCAGGGTTGGAAGTGCGTTCAAGTACACAGCTTTGCAGTGTTGGCAGTGAACAGATACTTTTTTTTGTTTGTTTGTTTTTTTAGTCAAAGTGGTCCCACACCACACTTTGCTGCGACCTCTTCATGACAATGCTACTTTTGAAATACACATAAACTGGCAAGAAACTGAGTCGCCCTGTGGGTTTTATTTTGAGTCATCGCCCTCGTGTGGTAAAGTGTTTAATTACGGCCATATAGCAAAATTAATTGCATTCCTTCAAAACTCAAACTATGCAACAGAACGTGCATTAATTGATCGGTAAAAAAAATGTCATCGATGAAATTCTTAATGATCAATTAATCGATCGTCGATTAATTATGCCCATCCCTAATATATATATATATATATATATATATATATATATATATCTACATCTATATATATATATATATATATATATATATATATATCTATATCTATATATCTATATCTATATATCTATATCTATATATATCTATATATATATATATATATATATATCTATATATATATATATATATATATATATATATATATATATATATATATATATATATATATATATATGGTACATATTTTTCACACAAGTTCTATTAACATCTTGGTTTGGGTTTTTTTCCCTTCAGGACTCAGGCAGAGATGGCTCACACTTGCCGGGGCACTATTCCCCTGGCGAAAGCTCACATCGAGGTGGGTGACACCTGTCACTTCGTGCTAACCAGCGGAGGCCGAAGCTACCACCTGAAGGCCACATCTGAGGGGGAGTGTCAGAGATGGGTGTCGGCCCTGCAACAAGCGAAGGCCAATGCCACGCTCCTGGTGCATCACTCAGGCAGGATTAACATTTCTTGTCTATAAACTTTCACCCTTACATTGTGATGAAAGTAGTGTATATGGCTTTTAATAATTTTAAAAATATCAGTTTATTTAGTTTGTTTTTGATTATGTGTTAAATCAGTCGGCCTGACCTTGAAGAAGCAGTAAAGTTCTTCTGACAACTACCTGAGACCCACTTTCCCAAAAGCTTATATTTCATCATTTGAAGTCATTTAAACAACAGGACACCAGGGGGCAGTGTTATATTTGTGACAAGGCTAATTAAAGACAAAAAGGATATTCCCTACAAAATTTAATTTTCTGCGTTTCTTTTGCAATGAACATGATTTAAATGTGACTTAAATAAGCAAACCTTTAATCCATGAACACTTCTTTCTTGATTTGAAATACAAATGAATAATAAAAGCACACAGACCTGTGCATCCACTGCCTCCCTCCCACTTTGCACCCTATCTCCCGCCGTCTCCTTCAGCATGGCAGTGAGTGCTGAATGAAATGACCTTCCTCTCCTGACTCCTCCTCCTCCTCCTCCAGTTCTGGTAGCAGGAGGGGTAAAGAAAAAAGGAAAAAGAGCGAGGGAGAGGGATAGCAGGCGTGTGTGAGAGGCTTTCATTGAAAATATTTTCCACTCATGGACAATAGGCAGATACGAGTGCATCTGTTTCAATGAGTGTCGCCTTGTAAGTAAGCTGCTTTTTTAAATATGTACAGCAGGATAGGATTTCAGGTCAATCTTTTGTGCTTTTCATGTTTTTTTTCTGGATCAATGTGTGATTCTACTACTGTCCCAAGAGCATCTTGTTGTGGAGTTTATTTAGTTTTACCATTATATGTTCAACTGATAGGCAGAGCCAGCTTTAAAGGTGTCAAAATGACAGTCGGTTTAAAAAGTAAGCTGTTAAATGCAGCAGTTATACAAATCAATGCTTGAAGAGGTGCTTGTAAGCGTTCTTCAGTGCTGAAGCAATGGCTTGTACCTGCAAGATGAAAATCTGTTTTACATGCATGTTTTGTTTTTGTGTAAGTGATTGGATTCTTAAGGAGAATTTAAAGGATCAAACCTAGTTTTGCATCTTATCTGAGGTCATACGCAGTTCAGAAATCACCATATGCTTTGTTTTCTGTTTTCCTTTGTGAAAGGCTTAGTGGATGCTCCTTTTATTTGACTGTACAGCAAGCAGGGATGCAAATCCTGGTGCGTTTTGGTGAGATGATTACAGATTACCCTTCCATAAGCGGCCAGCGGGCTCTGTCCCAGAGTAGATAAATTGGCTAAGCGGATCAGAACGGCAGTAATTAAGTGGAGTTTGCAGAAGCCACAAGGCACTTATTGTGTTATATCTGTCACATGATATGCACATATGAGCGTTGCATTCGGGAATCGGTAAAAATAGGTGTGTTGTAGCTGTTATGTGTTCTGTAAATGCACAGACTGATTCTCCTCCCACTTCATGTCCGTTATGACGCTCCCTTTATCACCTGTGGGTGTCTTCTTGTGATTTAACTATGAGTCACCGTTTGCTCTCAGACTCTCCTGTGACTCCAGTGTGGAAAAAACAACCCATAATGCACTCACCAGCCCTGTGTGTCATTCCCCTACACACCCATCACTCTTCCAGGATGAGCTTAATGGCTTTGCATCTCCATATGAACATGTTGGATGGCAGATGGCCTTGGACAACTCGATTTCTTACCATCTTGAACAGCAGAAATCTGTTATATGTGGGTCATAGAACCATTACAGCTTGAAGTATTTTTTCATCCTTTCATCTTTAATCATTTTTCTCCAGAGACTTCCTCCATACAGTTTGCCCTGATTGTTTTTTTTTTCTTCCCCCTCTAATAGAGTTCGGTAGTTTGTCTCCATGCTTTTGAACTCATAGACCATACTATACTGGCCTAGATTCAAACTATGCTCTTATGAGTTCTGGGATTTATCATGCAGTTTTTCATTTAGCAGAGAAAGTTTTGACCTAGAAACATTTCATTATGTTTCAAAGAGGCAGAGGCAAATGTTATCGAGCTGGATTATTTCAAAAGCAGGACTTCTCATGCTTTTGCTGTTTTTACTATTGTTTTTTACTTAATTTGTTAATTTTTCAAGGCAAAAAATTTATATTTTTAAAGAAAAGTAATTAGCAGTAATTTCACATTTCTGTATTTTATGTTACAGGAGCAGCACTAGGTTGGATTATAGGTCTTTAAGGTGTTATAAAGAAATTAAATGCATTTATATTCATTCCAAAATAGCTCAAGGTCAGTCAGACTGTATAAAGATTCTCATTTCGATTCTGATCTGTAGGAACCTTCATCCCAGTCTTAAGTCTTTTGCAGCCTCTAACTGGTTTTCTTCCCAGATTACCCTGCATTTAGCCCCACCCATCTTCCCTTCCCTGTCCCTGCCGTAGAAACCATTCCCTCAGCATGATGGCGCCACCAACATTTACCGTGGTACTTCAATATGTTACTCGCTTGTACACATTCAAGAAAAATACTGGTAACCTTATCTGTAACTGTTCCATCAATGATGTTTCCATCAGCAATTTGTTGTGATAAATTAGGGCCAATATTTACAAAATCTTATTGTAAATGTCAACATAATTCTTTGTAAAATAAGTTGGAAAAGTTGTTTTTACCTTGCGTTTTTGCATGACCGTCCATGTGTGTTTTGTACAATTTTTATTTTTGTCCAACATTTTGGTCTAGTAATCCCTTTTTTGCTTTTTTATGATTCCAACTAATTAGTTTTTATATGTATTGTACCTTACTTCAGCATTTTTAGTTCTTGATCTTAGAAACAATCTCTTTGTAGTTTTTTTTTTTCTTGCAGGCATTTTTCAGTCCATTTGTCATCCATGGATTGTTAACAGTATTTTTCTTGGTATGAGCCTTTGTTTTGGTTATCTTACAATTTTATCTAATTAATTTTATCTTACAATCATATAGATTACTTAGTGTCGTCATGAATGCCTGGTACTTACTTTTTACTTACTCTGTTGACATAAAGCATGTTGTATCCTTCAAGCTGGACGTCATTGATTGATTCTAGTTAAGGGTATCCGAGTAAAGGGCTGAATATAAGTTTTAGAAAATAATAATGAAAACCATCATTTTATTTCCACTTCAAAATGATGTTCTACTTTGTGTAGATCTCAGCAAAAAAATCCAGATAAAACATGTTGAAGTTTATGGTTGTAACGTGACAAAATGTTCAAAAGATCTAGGAGAGTGAAGACTCGTGCAAAGCAGTCTATATTATATATGCTTTGTAATGCTTAGTAATCAATTCAGTCTCCTTGAAATGCTCTGAAAGAACTAAAGACTTGCAGCTCGGCTCATGCCAGCTAGAGGAAGAGAGAGACAGAAAGAGAGGAGGAAAGGGGGTAATGCGTCATCCTTTTTTTTCTCCCTCTTCATCTAAAAATAGCCTTGCCTCCTGATTGCATATGCCCACGTTTCCAAGGCAACAGTGTTCATTCACAGCTTTCCGATTTTGTGGAAGATGGGTTGTTTAGAAATCAGGGTGTGAAGTGTTATTATCCTTTCCCATCCGTTTCCCATTAACTCGTCTCATTCTAAATTTAGAGCATTTAAAACATCATTCTTGGTCCGTCTGATGACAGACAGACATTGCTGTCTATTCCAGTGGGGAATCCCATCATCATTGCCACACATGTTGTTCAGACATATTTTGAATGTGATCAGTTTTTAAACCGGTGCACTGGTGTCTATGTGTGAAGATGACTCGGGAGATGAAACCCCTGCGCCTCAGGAGGACCGCGCCCTCACCCAAGGAGCACTGAAGTCTCTGGCCACAAAGTTGGAGGATCTGAGCACCTGCAATGAGCTGATCGGAAAGCACGGCGCCGCCCTCCAGCGCTCCCTCAGTGAACTCGAAGACCTGCGGGGGTCCACCGAAGGCACGGACAAAGTGAAAGCCGTTAATGAGCGAGCCACCCTCTTCCGCATCACCTCTAATGCTATGATCAATGTGAGTTCACACAGCTCATACCTCTGCTAGCACATGGCTAGTGTAAAGGCTCAACCGATTAGCCGCAGATTTCTCTTAATGAGGGAATGAAACGTTGCCTCGGAGCCCGCTGTGTGCTTTGATGTCTGTTGTGTTCACACCTCAGGCTTGTCGTGACTTTTTGGATGTGGCAGAATCTCACAGCCGGCGGTGGCAGAAGGCTCTGCACTATGAGAGAGAACAGCGCCACCATCTGGAGGAGACCATCGAACAGTTAGCCAAACAGCACAACAGCCTGGAGAGAGCCTGGAGGGAGAATCCCACCTCATATACAGGTGAGACATCACTGCCATTGCCAGACAGAGGAACATCTACTATCTAAGATGCATTAAGCAAAGTGTAGTTAAAGTGGGCCCTCTTGTGGCTGCTAGTTTTGATGCATTTCTATGACAAAATAATTGAATTAATGAACTTTCTTGATTGTTGAAGAAGAGTTAAACTACATTCAAGTGCTCTAATTTTAATAAATCTTTAAAAGTCGACCTAAAAAATGAATAATGTCTATTCCATACTTAAAGAACAATGGAGGACATTTCTGTATATTTCTCAGGAATAAAAATGTGTTAACAATCTTTGCAAAGAATAATTAACACTTTAGTTAAAATGGAAAAAGTAATGAAATCTAATTATTAGAAAATTGTTCTTTTGTAAAGACTTTTTAATCCAACAAAAGATTAGTAAAAGAATACAAATCAAGAAAGTTGCAGCAACAGCATTGATGAAAAACATGGTCTGACAGGTGTGAGGAGGTGCTGCAACCAGACCATAATAATTTTAATCTGGATTGTCCACTGTGTAGAGAATTCAATCTCCCTTATTCAATTATCTCCAGTGAATTATGGGGATTCATTTTGACAAATTGTTTTAAAAAACCATTTAGATAATTAGTTCCAACTAATTTGCAGCAATAAACACAAAACTGAATTATGTTCTCATTTAAATCGTCCTTCTCTTGCACTGGCCACCCTTTTAGCTTTATTTGATGGTTGAGCAATTCATTTGTTAAGAATTTGATTTTGACACACTTTATGTTGAAGCTTATGAAATACTATGTGGATGTAAAAAACTATCTTGTATAAATTGGGAGCATTATTTTAATACTTGGTTTTATTTTACTGAATGAGACACATTTGATAAAGCCTTGACTTCTATTTGATGTTAAAATCTAAAAATTGCAACTAATTCATCATAACCTTTGTTCAGTTTCCAATCAGAACAAAGTCAATGCTGTGAGGTGTTCTCTCTATGACACAAAACTTTTTACAGTTTCCAGATTCACTGATTAAATAATGAACATGATATTGACCATAAATATAAGTTTCTGCTGAACATGCTGAGTCCTACTACTGTTCATTACATTGTGTATACTGTTACCTCCTTAACCCAGCTAAGAGCTCTGTGTAGTAAAAGAAATACAGTGCAGCAATATAAATTCATTAGCTCATCTCTTAGCTATACTTATATAATAGAAAAAGTCTATCCTGTCTGAAGCCAACATACTTTAGTGTGCATCCAGTGCTGGTTTCTTTCTTGATGATCTTCAGAACTTTTCGGAACACATTCTGTGGACTTATAAGACAAGAAGCAGCAGCACAGCGTTTAAAAAAAAACTACAACAGTCATACATGGTTGTGGTAGTGTGATGATCTGGGGTCGCTTTGCTGCTTCACGGCCTGGAAAACTTGTCCTAAAAGGTTGAACCAGCAATTCTGCTATTTACCACAAAATTCAAAAGGATAATGCCATCAGTTTGTGACCCGAAGCCATGAGTGTCCAGCCTGTGTCCTGCCATTTTTAGATGTGTCTCTGCTCCAGCACAGCTGATTGAAATGGTTCATAATTTGATTTAGGTGGGTTGAACCAAGGATATAACTAAGACAGGCAAGATACAGGCCCTTGAGGACTGACTTTGGACACCACTGCCTTAAACTCAATCACACTTAGGTTAAACAACAGGGCAATGGTCCGAAGCACACCAGCAAGGCACCCCCCTGAAAGGCCAAAAAAGCCAAATGAAGGTTTTGACTTAGTCAAGTCAAAGTTTGGATTTAAATCTGATTTAGATGCTGTGCCATGACCTTAATCGGACCATTCAGACTTGAAAACCCTCCAATGCGACTGAATTAAGCCAATTCTCGATCGGATAGATCAAGACAATTGTAGTCTAAATAAAGTCTGGAAATATGGATATTTTCAGACTCTGTTTTGTTCCTGACTTTACCAGACTACATTAGTACCCTGACCCTTTAAAAAAATAACTCAGAGTTTTGTTGTTTGACAGAAGTTGCTTTAGTTTAAGAATATAGGAATATTAATTACAGTAAAAAAGACCCTTCTTAATGGATGTTAGTGATTTCTTAACGGCCTCTTTAATATTGTCCAGGTTGGTCATTGTTGGGGATTTTACCATCCACATTGATGGTACCTCTGACATTTCTGCTAAGAATTTTCTTAGTCTTATGGACTCTTAACTTTATTCAGCGCGTGTCTGGACCCCCTTACACTAAAGGACCCACTCTGGACCTTGTTTTTACTTTAGGTCTGACCATTGATTATATATGCTCTGAGGACATTTTCATCTCTGATAATCTGTGTATTGTTTTTAATTTATTTGAAACCGTGCTACAGTCCGCTGCTTGCCGTGAGGTTAGCTCTCATTTTTAAACTCTTCAACACCAGACCGGTTTTCTGCTGATTTTAATCTCTTTTTTTACCTCCTCTTAGCAATATACAGTCGTGGCCAAAAGTTTTGAGAATTACATAAATATTGGAAATTGGAAAGTTGCTGCTTAAGTTTTTATAATAGCAATTTGCATATACTCCAGAATGTTAAGAACAGTGATCAGATGAATTGCATAGTCCTTCTTTGCAATGAAAATTCCACTGCATTTCATTGCTGTCATTAAAGGACAGAGGTTCAATTCTTGTTAAGAAGGCTTCAGGGCGTCCAAGAAAGTCCAGCAAGTGCCAGGATCGTCTCCTAAAGAGGATTCAGCTGCGGGATCGGAGTGCCACAAATGCAGAGCTTGCTCAGGAATGGCAGCAGGCAGGTGTGAGCGCATCTGCACGCACAGTGAGGCGAAGACTTTTGGAAAATGGCCTGGTGTAAAGAAGGGCAGCAAATAAGCCGCTTCTCTCCAAAAAAACCATCAGGGACAGATTGATCTTCTGCAGAAAGTATGGGGAATGGACTGCTGAGGACTGGGGCAAAGTCATATTCTCCGATGAAGCCTCTTTCCGATTGTTTGGGGCATCTGGAAAAAGGCTTGTCCGGAGAAGAAAAGGTGAGCGCTACCATCAGTCCTGTGTCATGCCAACAGTAAAGCATCCTGAGACCATTCCATAGACTGTATATAACTGGACGAAGCCTCGGTTACTTCACCCATAGGTTCCTGAAGAGCAAAAATGAAGCCAAATGGGCTGTTCCCACCGCCGCCATCTTGGCTGCTGTCATGCGTCTCGTCACTCCCAGAAAATACAAAAATTGGCAAACAGGTGGAGCTGAGAGTGGCGCTGTGAGGGCGGGGGCAGATGATTGACACTCTGAGCCGATGTAGCCAGGAGCTAGTCTTGGAGCTAACTGAAGCTAATTGAAGCTAACGGAGGTTAGCGGGCGCCTTTAGCCTTAAAGCGCGGGTAGAGCAACTCTGCTACCCTCTTCCATCCAGGCTGCAAATACAATATTAAATCGGTGAGTTAAAATTTAAATTGAAATAATTTATTCAAATGAAATTATCATTAACTTAATGCAAGTTTAATATATAACTAAGTTTAAAATAATATTTTTAACTTAGTTATTAATAGTGTATGAGATCTATTTAATCTATGCATGAGATACATGATCAAGCTAAGTTAGTTAGGATAGTTCACATATTTATATTAATATTTGTTTGTATTTACCCTAATTGTTAGTGATTGTACTACCATGTAGGATCTCCCATTTAATAAAAATTGTTCTCACAGCTATTGTAGATTAGCAACAGCTAATATGAATAATTTCGATTCTAGTCAATTCTGCAATGTATGAATTTTACTATCATTATTTGGTGTGGGAAGGGATAAGTTGCACTTTTAGTAAGACACTTGTTTCTTTTTATAGATTTTGTTTACCAGGTCACAATGGCTGCATGCCTGTCCTCCACAACAGCCAAACAAAGCAGAAAATGTAAGTACCTGTCTCCATCACTTCATGTAGAATTTTAGTATTATACTTTCAACCGATAGGCCACACCTGTGCAATTGCCATTCATTATGTTAGTTTTTTTATCCATAGCCATTTGGATCATTGGAGATAGCTATGTCCGACATAGTTCTGAGAGAGCTGAAGAAACCATCGGAGGAAACCTCGGCCTCCCAGACGTCCGTATCTCCTGGTTTGGCTGGGGGGGGGCTGAGGTGGAAAGGCCTTCTCCCTTTTTTTTTCCCAACTCCCTGTGAGGAAGAGCAGCTCTAGATATCATCAGCTGTGGCGGAAATGACATGGGGGCGGTCAGCAGTGTCCAGTTGGTGAAGATGATGAAGGGGGACCTTTTCCAGCGTAACCTTCTCCACCCTCAGATGTCCATCATCATCTCCTCCATCACCCAAAGGCATCGATGGAGGGCAGGTGTAAACCCAGCAAAAATAGAAGGCCAGGAAATTTGTTAACAGTGTTATGGGTTCTTTTATTCCTAGTTTAAATGGTGCCATCTTTACGCATCCTCACATTAGACATGACAGTCCTTTTGAACAATTGATGTTAAAGCAAAAAGTATAACTATAGCCCTGATTGTTATGTCTAATGTGTTGTTTGTGTAGTTTTTTTATTTCAACAATTATATCTGTTGCCATAACACTGTTGACAACTCTGCCCGCCCCCCCCCCCCATTTTACTGTACATAAGTCTCTTTTGCTTTCTGGCCCCCTCTGTTTTTTTATCTGTGTCCCTTTCTTTTATAGAATCTTGTGTTTTATAAAATTTATGTTTTATTCTCTATAATGACTGAAAATTCTTTCAACAGTATATAACAAGTGAAGAAATAAGAAGTCAACCAAGTAATGAATCAGTCAACTGCATTTTTGAATTTGATAAATTCCTTCAACATCTCAATATTAAAATAAACCTTGGTGTCTGCAATATTACAAAGCCAAATCATACTTTTTATGCGGCTACAAAACTATTATTTTTTTTCTTGAAATGGAAACCATATCTGTGTGAAAGAAAAAAACTGAAACTTCATTGATTTGTTGTTTGTTTAATGAAAAACAAAAAACGGACAGCACCTAACGATATGAAAGAAGTGGCATTAAAGATGATGCACTTATTGTTAAGTACTTATCCTTATGATCTTCCTGTAGTTTTAGACTATTGATATGATCTGTAAGGAAAAAAACATTGTATATTTAAAAAAACTTAAAATTTCAACATTGCCCATCTTGGGGGCTGTTTACACGACAACGTTGCCGTTTTTGTTTGAATACGCGGGTGAAAACGCACTGCGTTTACACGACAGGGCGCGCGATGGAAAACGATGTAGTACATATGCCCGGCCTTTAGATGGCAGTGTGACCCGTGTATGCAGTTTTCCAAGGTTTCCCCCTCACAACCCGGAAAAGAAACATTTCATGATAACTAACAATGGCGGTCTTCTTGTAGTTCTCCTCTGCTTAAATAAAAGCATATTGATTATTTGGCGTTTTGGTTATTAAACAGCCCCTGTTTACACGACAACGTTTTTCAGCAAAACGGAGGTTTTTCTCTCCGATTTGGCCTCTCATTTACACGACAACGGGAAAACGGGAGGGCAAAAACGCATCTTTTGGATCATCAGGCTTCTATGCGATCGCCAACGGAAACGCATACAGTACGTGCGTCATATAATTAATACGCCTTTATTTAAGCGGAGAACTACAAGAAGACCGCCATTGTTAGTTATCATCAAATGTTTCTTTTCCGGGTTGTGAGGGTTAAACCTTGGATCACTGCATACACATGGCACACTGCCACCTAAAGGCCGGGCATATGTACTACATCGTTTTCCATCGCGCGCCCTGTCGTGTAAACGCAGTGCATTTTCACCCGCGTATTCAAACAAAAACGGCAACGTTGTCGTGTAAACAGCCCCTTATTAGTTGGAAACCAACTCACCACAACAAGACAAACTGTAAACAAATGAGCACACAGATATAACACTTATGGGTGTATGTATAAAAGTACAAAAATGAAGGTGAATATGACAGCATATCAGAAATGGTTAATGCCTTAACTGACAACTCTTGTACATTTTTAAAAAGTAAAAAATATCTGACAACAAAATATGAAATATATCTGGAGTTAGTTGGGGAAAAAAAGTTGTTTTTTTAAACAGATGTGCCTCTAAGATAAGGCTGCTTGGTCGACAATGGGTTGAAATTATCACATTTCCCATCTACTTTACATGTTAAAACCGTCAAAATAACGTGCTGGAACACACTCATATATATATATATATGTATGGGATAATGCCCGACGAGGTTAAAAAGCGTTGGACGGTTCACGCCTCCGCGTCGTCCATTAATTTCTGATAATGGACACCTCGTCGGGCATTATCCCTTACATAATATGTGTGTGTGTCTTGACCGCGAAGCGATCAATACGTTATTTTGACGGTGAAATGAGCGCAACTTAATAATTTTGTCAAATAAAAGATAAATAAAATAGCTTTTACTGTGAAGTTTGAATAAATCAACATGTAAAGTAAATAAGAAATGTGATCATTTCAACCCATGTTCGACCAAGCAGCCTTATCTTAAATGCACAACATCTTAACCTGTTCAGTTTGTAGTTTCCCAGCGTGGTTAACTAGCTACTTTGCTAATTAAGGAGCTCAGCTGCAGGAGCTTCATAAATAACGTACAGAAATATTATTTTACTTACGGAAAAAAATGGAGCAGAGACTTCTTGGACGGTCTGTTAGTGCAATCAGTACCAAAGCAAGCCATCTTTGTCCAATAAGTGCACTATTTATATCTAAGCACTAATAAAGTTTGCGGATACAACTGATGTTCAAGTTCAGAGAAAGTAAATGGCCAAAGTCTTAACGTGAGTCCCAGGCTGAAGGCCTTCCCCGGAGCAAGCAGGGGGGTAAGCAGTCTATGGCGGCAATCTGCTAGCCACCGTTAGACACCAGCCTTAGCACTGACGGCTCATCCGAGACCTGTCAATCAACTGGACACGCCCCTAATTATTCATAATTTCATGATTACATTATGTCTAAATGCATGAGTTAGAAAGAAATTCACCCCCCTCAGAGTTGTCATGATGATAAACCTGACCTATTAAACCTAAAATGGTTTTTTGAACCACGCTGTAAACATGTTTATTTCTGCTGTGAAGTTGGCCTTTTTAACATAGGAGTCAATGGGAAATTGCTCCTTTCTGGAGCCAGCCCCCAGCGGATGAAGGGTGAACTGCAATTTTTGTTACTTCTGGGTTGGCCTCAATTCTGAGCGGCAGAGTTTGCCCCTTGTACCATTCATGTGTGGGGTTGCTTCTCATCCAAGGGAGTGGGCTCACTTACAATTTTGCCCAAAAACACAGCCATGAATAAAGAATGGTACCAAAACACCCTCTAACAGCAACTTCTTCCAAAAGTCCAACAACAGTTTGGTGAAGAACAATGCATTTTACAGCACGATGGAGCACCGTGCCATAAGGCAAAAGTGATAACTAAGTGGCTGTGGTACCTGTGTATTTAAATAGTGCTGTCATTCACCCACTCCTAAAAATGTGAATTTGGATCTCTCTTGTTTTAGCAGTTTTTGATCAATTTCTAAGCTTCCTTTTTTAGCCAAGATTTCAGAGAAGGTTGTGGTTAACCTTTGTCCTGGATCAACACAGTATTCTTTATCACTTTCAGTGAGGAAGTTTCTAATGACATTATGATCCAAAATGATGCTGGTAAATGCTCTGTGCTGATTATGTTGGACCTGACTTCAGCGTTTGATACCGTTTATCATTGTCTGGACTCAACTAAAGCCTGGATGGGAGAAAATTATCTTCAACTGAATGAGGACAAAACTGAAGCAATTATTTTTGCATCTGTGAAAAATCTGGTAAACATAAAGGAATGTCTAGAACCTCTGGGCATTTCTGCCAAATCCTCTATCAGAAACCTTGACCTTTGACTCGGCATTTACTTTTGATAATCATGTTAAAATGTTGACGTGATCTTGTTTTTACGATTTGAGAAATATTGCTACATTAAGCCATATTGTCTCTCATCCTGAAATGGAAATTCTTATTCATGCGTTTGTGTCATCTCGGTTGGACTATTGTAATGCCTTGTACACATATCTGTCCAAAACCTCGCTTGATTGTTTGCAGACAGTTCAGAATGCTGCTGCTACGCTTTTAACGAGGTCCTCGAAATCATATAACTCCTTTACTGATGGATCTTCATTGGCTACCGATTCACTATCACGTGCAATTCAAAATCCTGGTGCTGACATGGAGAGCTCTTCAAGAACAAACTCCAGCCTAGATCTCGGATCTGTTACATCCATACACCCCCACCAGAGCTCTGAGGTCCTGTGAGCAAGACTTTCTGTCTGTTCCCCATACCAAATTGAAAACCAAAGGAGACCGAGCTTTTTCCTCTTTGGCTCCAAGACTCTGGAACTCTCTTCGTCTGTCTTTGAGATCAGCGGACTCAGTTGTTTCCTTTGAAGGAGAGCTTAAACCACATCTTTTTAAATCTGTTTTCGTTTAACCTTGTATTGTCTATTTTTATAGTGTTTGTCAAAGCAGTTTGTGATGTTTATCTTGAAAAGTGCTATGTAAATAAAGTTTTACATACTTACTTAAAAATAATAAACTATCTTTGCGTAATACAAATTAACAGTATTTTGAAATTGAAGCCTCTACAGCCATCCAATTCCATGTTTGCTCCTGCAGGTGTGGAGCGGTCTCAAGAGGGGGACGCGAGTGATGAAAATGAAGAAGCAGAGTTCTTTGATGCCATGGAGGACACCCCTTCATTCATAACTGTGACTGCCACTGGCAATATCCAGCACAAGTAAGCAGCATCACGTTCAGTAGATAGGCAGTGATCTCAGAGCTGGGCTCTGGCTATGCTAACAGGTATTATCTCTCCAACCCACTGCCTTATTTTAGGCGCTCAGGCAGTAACCAGAGTATGATGAGTGGAGGAGTGCCCAATGACTGGACTCACAATGAGAGTGTAAGTTCAAACCACTGAATGTCAAACGTGTCTGTCTTCATTTTATTTTGTAGAGGGCCTTGTAAAAGTATTCATACCCCTTTAACTCGTTCACATCTTGCCACGTTACAAGCTTCTTCCAATCAACTCTGTCCAGCTTTCTTATTCTTGCTGAAGAAAACTGTTTCCACAGCATGATGCTGCCACCACCATGTTTTACAGTAGGGATGGTGGGTTCAGGGTGATGTGTAGCGTTAGATTTCCACTACTCGTAGCATTTTGAATACAGCCCAAAAAGATAAATATTGATCTCATCTGATCGGAGCACCTTCTCAAGCAAGTTTTAATGTGTACCCTTCATGGCTGTAAACAGGACATCCTATAAATTTCTTTTGACAATGGTTTTCTTCTGGCTGCTGCCATAAAGGAGCTCGCAACTAATAATTGCCATTTCAGCAGATTCTGCTTCCTGCGCTCTGGATCTTTGCAGCTCTGCACTTTATTTAATTCAGGAGGATCTCTGTAAAGAGGGCTGAATATAAATTGACAAACCTTTCCGATTTTTATTTGCTAAATATTTTGAAAAACATCTATCCTTTTCCTTCCTCTTCACAATTATTTACTATTTTGTGTTGGTTTTGTCACATGAAATCCAGATAAAATCCAATAAGGTTGGAGGTTTTAACGTGGCAAAATATGAAGAAAAAAAACCAAGAGGATCGTGTTAGTGCTGGGCAAAATATCAGTTATATTGATTCATTTAATTTTTCCATTTATAAAGATTGGATTTTTGGATAATCGAGAAAAGAAATGTCACCAATGCAGCTCTTTGGTTTCCATAGTTCAATTTGATGTCAGCTTGCCCAAGGCCTACCATCTTGTTTTACAGCGTGTATTTATTTGGACTTTGAATTCAGGTCAAATCAGAGAAAGGAAACTGTTTTTGAAAAAATATTTTCTGTCATTTGCAATTTCTTTTTAAAAATAGAAAAGGAGAAAAAAATCGATTCATATCAAAAATCAAATTTGGCATGAAGAACAAAGAAGATTTTTCGCCCAGCCTTAACCTCCTTTAATTTTTCCCAAACGGTTACATCATGTTTGATGAGATGTTCAACTTTTGAAAATAAATCTTTAAATCAAAAATAACCTTCTGATATCCTCAAATAGTACCAGGGAAAGTTCAATATTGACAAAAATAGTGTTTTGTATCTTGATATATATTGATTTCTACTGATATGGAAAATATAATTGTGACAGATTTTTTTTTCCATATCTCCCAGCCCTAGATTGTATAATAGTTCTCATCTTAAATATGTATGTTTTGTCGTTAAAAGGACACCTCAGGCACAAACCAGATTCAGCTACGAAGAACAAGGCGCAGCCGTATCCCCGACAAACCAAACTACTCCCTTAACTTGTGGAGCATCATGAAAAACTGTATAGGCAAAGACCTATCCAGGATTCCCATGCCTGTAAATCAATATACTATTTTGCACCTCTAAGAATTGGGTAATATGTTGTCTCTCTGATATTCTAGAGGTGAATTTCTTCTCTCCAGAAACAAAGGACATGTTCTCTTGCAGGTAAACTTCAACGAGCCGCTGTCGATGCTGCAGCGTCTGACGGAGGATTTGGAGTACAGCGAGCTGCTGGACCGGGCGGCTCGCTGCGACTCGCCCCTGGAGCAGATGTGCCTCGTGGCCGCCTTTTCTGTCTCATCCTACTCAACCACAGTCCATCGAACGGCCAAGCCCTTCAACCCTCTGCTGGGGGAGACTTACGAACTGGACCGACTGGAGGAGTACGGCTATCGCTCCATCTCTGAGCAGGCGAGACATGAACACATCCATCCGTTGTACTTCTTCGTCATCGCTCATTTAGTTTACACACAAACACATGAATTTACCCATTTAAGCATTCAAATGATGTAATGGGTCTGCAGTCAACAGCTTTCGGTGACGCTAGCTGATACCGTTCAATCTTAGGTCTGCCATCATCCACCAGCTGCTGCCCACCATGTGGCGTCAGAGCGGGGATGGACTCTGTGGCAGCACATAACTATTGATAGCAAGTTTCGTGGGAAATATATTTCTGTCATGCCATTAGGTAAGAAGCAGTCAGCAGCAAATAAAGAACAGCTCCCTCCAGAGTTATTGAGTGGATTGACACTTTGACTAGCAGTTGTTGCTGAAAGACCGAGACAAAAAAAAACAGCCTTTCTCCATTCCCATTTTAGTCCCCAGACTAAGAATGCTCTGTAAAAAATGTGGACTGAGCTGAAGTGGGGAGAACATAGGAGAAGATATGGGACTTAAAACTATCTAGAGAGGTTATTCAGCAGGGACTGGTCAAGATCCCTCTCTCTGTATACTCCAACCTTGTGAAATGTTATAAGAAGATGTAGTGTTTCCCTATTGGCAAAAGGGGTTTGTACAAAATATTTTAAACAGCAGAAGTCTGTCACAAATTTCTTAAACAAAAAAATGAAAAATGTGCTTATGTGCAATTTATTTCTCTATTAAATACATTTATTTTCCTGCGTTTTTTCGCTGACTGATTTGAAAGATTATGCCACTGCAATAAATAAAGAAATGCATTTATTTAAGGTTTTCCAAGGTTACCAATAACTGTGGAGGGTGCTGTGTTAACGCAAACATTAGCCAAATATATTATATAACAGTCCAGACTGATGGTGTTTGTGTGTTTTGGTCTTCACTACAGGTAACATTCACCTGCAGTTTCACTCAAATGGGAACCATTATGTGTGGAGCAAAGTGACATCCACAGTGCACAACATCATTGTAGGGAAGCTTTGGATCGATCAGGTGGGTTTAGGTTTATAAATTATAGAAATTACAGCTAAAGAGGCTAAATTAAAGCTGGCATATTATGTCTTTTCCTCCTACTGTCCTCATGTCTGACACCGCTGACAGTCTGGGGACATTGACATTGTAAACACCACCACAAAGGACACCTGCCATCTCAAATTCTCCCCATACAGCTACTTCTCCAGGGAAGTTCCACGAAAAGTAAGCTTCACCTTTCCACCCAGTTACAGACAAGCAGTCACTAAGCAGCTGCTAGCCAGCAGTTCTGACACAGAGCAGAATACTTTTATGAACAGAAATAATCAGGATTCTCCATCAGGTTTTCAGATCTACCTGTAAAGGAGGGAGGGATGAATGGACTGATTGATTGATTGTACACTCAATATTTAGGAACCTCGTGTTACCAGATCTTTCCCTTTTGCTTCTTCCTTCCTGTTCTCTAGGTGACAGGAGTGGTGGAGGACGGAGAGGGCACAGCCCATTACATCCTGTCAGGAACCTGGGATGACAAAATGGAAAGTGCAAAAATAGTGGAAAGCACCCGGGGGTGTGGTGGGTCTGAGGGCAAACAAAAAACCGTTTATCAGACTCTTCAGCCCAAACTGCTGTGGAAAAAATATCCTCTTCCGTATGTTTCTGAAGGCTAACACTTCGCTGCATCACTGAATAAGCACACATCTGAAAACTCTTCTCTTCCACGCCTCTTCTCAGAGACAATGCAGAGAACATGCACTTTTTCTCCGCCCTGGCACTGACCTTGAACGAGCTGGAGGAGGGCGTTGCACCTACCGACAGCCGTCTGCGACCGGACCAGCGGCTAATGGAGGCGGGCTTGTGGGATGAGGCAAACATCAAGAAGCAGCGGCTTGAGGACCATCAGAGACTGGAGAGGAAAAGAAGGGAGGCGCAAGCTAATCAAGCCCTGGAGGAAGGTGAGTACTTGGACCCCACCCCAGAAACCATAACATTATCAGCACTTGTATGAAAGAACGCTAGAAAAGAGACTCAACTTTTCAGCTGTAGTTTGACTAACCCCTCCTTTCCACCGGACGCGTAAGCGGTACGTTACAGGAGGAGCACGTTTCACTTTCGTATTCTGCTGCTTGGCCCTTTCCACCGGGTGGGTATGAGGCGCATAGCAGCAGGGAAGCAGCTGTCACCGAGAGAGTACGAAATCACGCGAGATTAGCAAAATCACGCGTGGTTTTGTCAGTAAACACAACAGCCATAGACAGATATAAACATCTATGACAATAATAACCAGGAAAAGACAACAACATGGCTCCAAAAGGTTGGTGTTTTATGTCCGTTTTATATTCGCCAATAAGTTTGTGTTATGTCAGGGAATATCCCAAAATCGCCCCCTCCCGCGAGGTACTGACTTCTCACCGGCCGCACAGGTAGTGACATTTTTTTAAGTAAAGCAACCGCAAAACAGCACGTTTCTTTTATTTTGAAAATTTCCGGTGCCGAGCCGTATATTTCCTGTCTTCCCCTATCCAAAATGTAGAAATTTACGTGAGGACTGCCGCGTATATTTAGAAAAGTGCTGCGACATGTCGCTCCTCAGACGCGGCAGACTCGTGCTGCTTTCGCCTCCAGCGGAAAGGGTTCTATAGACTACAGTTGTGGCTATCAGCTGCGTATGACTTGCTGCTCCTGTAACGTGCTGCTTACGCGTCCGGTGGAAAGGAGGGGTTACATTGACAAGCAAAAGTCTTCAAAACTCATTAACTTTTCCACATAGGGTTAGGGGGTTTAAAACCATGTATCATTTTCTTTTCTTTTCACTTCACAATTACTTTATGTTCCCAATATGAATATTTATATAGAGGAAAAAGAGCAAAATCATATTTTGAAAAAAGTGTTCTTTTTCCTAAGGTTTTTTACGTTTGTTTTCAGGACAAGATATTGAAGGTTACCAGCCAGTGTGGTTTGAGAAGAGAACAGATGAAAGCACAGGAGAAGCATCCTGCATGTACAGAGGCGGCTACTGGGAGGCTAAAGAAAGACAAGACTGGAGCCATTGTCCTGAGATCTTCTAGGAGCCTGGTAGTTGTTGGGGGTGAGAGCTTAGATGAGCAGGTGGCAGTGAGTGAGACAGCTATTTACACTCAGCTTCTAAAGCACAAAACCTACAGCCTCCACCCCCTGTGTATATTTGTTCCCTGTCTGTTACAGCTGTGCTACCAGGATGCATGGCTTCAGTCGGTATATGCTTCAGTGCTCTGCAGAACTTATTTAGGTGAGCAATTCAAGTTCTGTGTGCCTGTCTGCGAGTTTGATTGAACTTTAGTTTACAATGAATGCATTTCAGCACTAACACATACTTAAGTGAGTGAGCATGGACAAACCCGGGGCCATGGAGCTCTCTGGGTGTACAAGTACTGAATGTCCTGCTCTAATCAAAGATAGGTAGTAAGGACATCAGTGGGACAAAGCCTTCTGTGCAGCTCAGCAGAGCATGTTTTACTGATCCGTCACATTCTTTGTTGTTTTGTACCACACTATTTTTCCAAATTGCACAAATAGTATCCTGCAGCACAAGCGTACCTAGAGTGGCCTCTTAAAACAAGGACCTCATTTCATGGAGAGTTGATTGACAGAAATTGTGTCCACTCCATCAATGTTACATCTTTATGCCAGTTTAATTCAAACTCACATCAGTGCAAACCCCAAGACGGCGTTTGTATGACCGAACTAAAGGAGTTTTATTGAGTCCATAAAAGAACAAAAGCTGCACTATTAGTATGTATTAGTGTTTTTCTTAGATGGCAAAGACTACTAGGTTTAGATTTTTGAGCCATTTAGGGGGCTAATTTAAATAATCGACCATTTTTAAATATATTTTCAGCCCATTAATCATTCCAGTAAAAAGCCAACCTGTGAGTGGTTCAGAAACGTCCTTAATTTGTATAACTCTTGAATTTTACAGCAAAGACTTGCATTTTTCCTCATCAATCTACACATGATCCTCTACAAGCATAGGTCAAAAACAGATTTTGGAGGTATTTCAAAACAAAATACAGCTTATGTAAATATTCCACCCATTTCCTTTTGATAGTCTCAACTCTGAGCTCAGCGATCCACATCACTATCAGTGATTATTGAGCTACTTTAGCAACTGAAGTCCACAGAAGACACATCTGTCGGTGTAAGGCCTCACAACTCAAGCAGACAGAAAGTAACAAGAAAAGTATTTTGCAGCCTTTAAAGCCCTAAGAAGCACAGTCGGCTTTAGGCTTTCTAGATGTGACTTCCCAGTTAAACTGAATAATCAGAGAGAACAGGTCGAATGCATAATCAGTGTGATATATGAGACTATATAATCTATCAAGGAGCTGTTTTGTGGAGATAGAAAAACATACATATGGACTGCCTTCAATGCTGAACTCCATTAGAAGTTTAGTTGATAGACCAATTGAACATAAAAGGACTTTTGAAGAAACATGAAGGTCTGCTGGAGATTTGAAAGAAAGCACATCGTCTCAGAATGATGATGATGAACAGGAGCAGAATTATTAGATCTGATAAAACAGGATGTAAACAACAAGAAGTCTGTGTACAGGAAAACAGATACGAAACACCTTTTAAATCCCCTCCCCACGTTCAACCACCAAGGTTGCAACATCATTATGTGGGAACGAACACAATAATTTATTACTGATACAGATGTGCGCTTTTTCACCACCAGCAGACCGATTCAGAGGTTACTTCTTGAGATTATTGACAGGAATAGTTAAATTTTTAAGATTTTATATTAGCTCCTTATTTTCGATTGAATGCCAAAACTGTCCTAGTTTAATTAAGAGATAAATGAAAACAGTATGATTTATGAATCATAATTAAAATAAAATTGACAATAAGCTCATTTAGTGAATAACTGTATCCCTAATCATTTTTAATGCATCAATAATTTATTAAAGATAGATTAAGTGTAAAATTCTAAAATTAAAATGTAAGATCATTATATGTTAAAGTCGTAACACTTATTTCAGTATTTATTTAACTATTTCACGGTTCCTGTGCAAAAATGCTTAGTGAAATATTTTAAACTATCAATGGAGCTCAATAAATATGCTGCATTTAAGTCGTATCGGAAATGGGAGCTTGGAACTGGGACAACCGAGTTGAAAGCGTTCTAATTTCAGGTCGGAAAGCAGCGGGATTTGTTTTTTTAAATTAGTTGAAAACTACTATTAAAAACATTTATCTTCATTTTATAGGTTCTAACACAAAAGAAACATGTTTAGAAGTAGATATTTTGCAGCATTATGTGTGAAACGAGTTTAATGAGATTCGATCCTGGCAGCAATTACCGTATTCTGTATGCTCCCAGTCGTATTGAATTATGAATTTGGGGGTGCGCAGCGAGCCTTAACTTTCCTGGTAATATAAATACTACTTCAACAACTGTTTTTGTTGTTTTTTCAATGGGAACTCTGAAAATATATTTTCAAAGTACAAAGAGAACACAGCGGTCTAGACTCTCTCCTGGTCTAGGCCAATGAGCTGCACCACACAACCATGACTCCACAACCTCCACCTGTTTTATTGAAGTTACAAAAATATGTTGTTGTTTTTTTCAGTTAACTGATTTAGTTTACTGACATACATAATTAACACCAAATGTAATACATTTACTTCCAAGTGTAAATTTAAATTAAATTAAGTATTGGTAGATTTAAGTTATTGTTTAATGATTTAGTCATTGAAATGTGGTAGCTTTGGTGTGCAACATTTGAATACTTTTCACTGTCTAAATTAAAGCTACTTAAAAAATAAAACTGAGGGGCCTTTGATTAGGTGCTGGAGGGAGGATGCTCCTAAAATGTTGTACAAACTCTTATTGTTCTCACTTCACACTCATCCAATTTAAAGTGCTCTGTAGGATTCAGATTTGTAATACTTTACCTCACCATAACATAGATGACTGCAATGCTAACAAACAGCAGTGAAATCTGAGTAAATACAAAAAGTAGTTTTTAAATTAGGATTTATTTTAAGGGAAATGTTTTCCAAATCAACCTGACCCTGTGGGGAAAAACAGTTTTTCCCAGCACTGTAACTGCACTCACGTTCTGCTTCCCGTCCACCCCTAATACCAGGTGAAAAAATTTTTAAAATGTAAAAAACCTTCCTTTACCTTTTTCTCATTTGATCTTTAGAGGAATATAAATGATTCCCCGCTAGCTGTTTAAGTCAAATGTTTACCTTTTTGCCTTCAACATTGTAAATCGAAATAGGTTGCCTTCACATTTTAACAATTTATGGGCAGAATAGCTTTTCAAGATTAAGAGGATTAAATATTTACTAAGATACCCTTTTAAAGAACTAACAGTCTATGTTTTTTTATTCTTTTAACTTTAATCTCTGTGTTTTGATTGAGTCATCCCATGACCTCAATCATAAATCAATTTGTTTTCCTAACACTTTGATTCAGATTTAAAAGCGCTGTGGCTATATGAGTCTTATGTGTCATTTCTGTATTTTTTTCCTCAATCAGCAGTAAAAAAAAAGATGGATGCATAAACAAACAGAATTTCTGAGTGATAAAACTTCTCAGGCTAAAACATAAAATCAAATAAGTAAGCAACTACTGGAAATAAGACATTCATTTCATTTCCAATCTCTAATCCACAAAGTTACAAATACATTTTGTGGAGAACCATTTGCAGAGCCATGAGGAAAAATGATCACTTTCCTTTTAAAGGATTTAAAAAAATTAAACACATACTTTGAGAACTCTTTTCATTTTAACTGAAAATATGTAAAGACTCAATTTTAAGAGTTTCTGCGATTCATAAATCAGTTAAACCTTCAGGATTTCACACAATGAGAACTTATATTGGTGCTTAATGTGAATTCTAGCCTTAATTAGAGTATGTATAAAAACAGTAATATATAGTAAGTCTGACATAGAAACAAAAGAAATGTTATACAGATTATAGATGTTTTTTTTCTCTTCAGATTTATAAGGAATGCTTTCAGGTGATTGTTTTGGGTAATAAAACTGAGTTTAGGATATTATTAGGTTTAGCAACTATTTTCCCTATATAAAGTTTCAGCTTAGATGTTAATAACAGATATGTATATCATTATATGTGTATATGTAAATATTTATTTTTTGTTCTTGTTGCTTTATTAAGATGCTATATGTCAGCAATAATGCAATATGAACAGCTACTTAAGTACAAAAAAGCACTACTATGTCAAACTAGTATAGATAGATTAGATGAGTGGTGGATTGGTTGCTATCATGCACATTGACATCAGTAATAAATATCCTCCCTATCCGTCCCCAATAATTACCTGTGTACTTGTACCTTTCTGTGTATAATAATAGGGCATGGTTCACATATATGGCTGTCAGGTCGGTTTTGGCCAGTATTTAGCAACAATACGGTAGAAATAGAAGCTCATCTGTTATATCACTGTAAAATGTTTGACATTACTTGAATATTCATACTTAATCACTCTTTTTGTTCTGGTTTTGAGTAGTCGAAACCAGAACACAACTAATGAGATGTTGCAGAGGGTGAATTGTGAATGTAAAAGGATTAAATGTTGTATGTAAAATTATTCTAAATAATATATGAAATCCTATTTAAATAAAGCACAAGGTCTTGTTTATCTGCTGTAACTTTTAGCAGAATCCGAAGGATTTCATCGCAGTACACACAGTAGCTATGCATGGTTTCAGAGTGCAAATGCACTTTTGTAGTGAGCAGCCTTCTAACCTTGCTAAGTGTTTGTGGATTGCCAATGAAACATGATGTAAATTCACCTTTTGTGCCCAATTACCTCAGAAAGTTTCAATTTTCCAATTCAATTAAAAATACTTTAAAAGAAACTCTGATATTGTTCATTGTCAAATCATTGTTTCTGTTTTTATTACAGTTAATAAGAAAGACATCAAAGTTGCTTTTTTTAATAGGACAATGTTGTTTAAAGAATTTCATTGCTATGGATTATTTTAAGCATTTGCATTTATGTCCTGTATCTTGAGACAGCTTATAGTGATGCACTATTTTGCCCTTGTTTTATATACAGTTTAACTTTACTTTTACTTTTCATAGGTATTGTATATTTATCTTAGTGTGCTATACAAATAAAATTGCCTTGCCTATCTTTGCACATATCTATGATACTGGCAAACACAATTCCATCTCTTTTACACTACGTAGTGCACATCAGTTAAAATTGATGTGGAACATATTGAATCCATTTTTAAGTAACTATATTATACTAAAGGTGCTATTGACAGGAAATTCTCAACAGATGTGATGGAAGGTTCCAGTGAGCACTGCTTGGGCCATTATCCAAGAGTGGAAAGAACATCATTACTCCATAAACCTGTCAGGACCTGGTGATTCCTCCAAGATTTCAGACAAAGAAATTAAAAGAATTATCAGAAGAGTTGTCCTAAGAGCAAATGAGCACTTGTTGAGAGCTTCAAAAAGACCTGGAAATAACCACTGTTTCATAGAAGGCAATAAATAATTCCCTCAGCCGTCACGGAGTTTATGCTCACCACACAAGACTCCATTGCTGAAGAAAAAGCGTGTTAAAGTTTGCTGAACAACATTTAGACAAGCCTGTGAAATACTAAAGGAATATAGTTTAGTCACAGAGACAGAAATGGAACTCTGGATGTAATAAAAAACCATGTTTGAAAATTAAAATGCACCGCATATCACCCACCAAAACACCATACCATCAGTGAAGCTTGGAGGTGGGAACATGATGCTGTGGAGCTGTTTTTCCATCTCACAACACAGGCAGGCTGAAAAATAGAAAATCTACGGAGATAAACCAATGCTCGGTATTCACAGATCGGACCCACAAAACATTCAGGATTTGGAGACTGTAGAAACATTTACCAAAATAACACCTGAGCAATGAGCACAACAATGTTCTCCATACAGGAGGCATTTTGAAGCTGTCATCACCAACACAGGCTTATGTAAGAAGTATTAATTAATTTCCAGTAAGCATGCTCAAACACTCTGTCCCTGTTTCCTTACATTTTATTGGACATAATTCATGGGCATCCATGATTTGATCAGAGGATCAGGTAACTAGTTGTATTTACTCAGTTACTTTTTACTTTTACTCGAGTAATACTATTATGAAGTATTGCTTATCTTACTTGAGTAAAATTTTTGATCACTACCCAACGCAAGTAACTTTACTTAATGAAGATCAAACACATTTTAACCACGTTCTTGTTTGTACACAAGCTTTATTGTTCTAATGTTATTTTCGATTTGGTGAGCCTGGAGAGTAAGAAGAATCAGTAAACCTTATATTGTTTTTATTGTCACTGGAAGAACTTTACCGTGTTCCAACATAGCCATATAGGCTACACTACCTGCTGTAGCCAGGTACTGGTTTCAGGTGTTATATTAAAAATATTTGATTTAGAAAAGTGTTTCTCCTGCCGTAATATAAGATTTTGTAATCATATTATTTATTTGTATTTCTTTTTTTTCCATTTTAGTCTTTAAAATACCAGAATTTGTACCTATTTTTTTTTTATGTCTGATATAGTGATCATATGGTACTCAAGTCTTTCTGCAAAATACTTACTCTTAGTCGAGTAATTTCGTGAATGAATTTACACTAATTTGTGTTTCTAGCTCTCCATATCCTTCTATATTTACACGTACTACGTAAGATGTGGTCATGTGGCAAGTCACCGTTAAAAAGAGTGACATTGCCCTTTAAACAAGCCGTCCAATGACGCTGAAATGCGTCCCCTTCTGGCTGTTAGGTGAAACTGCTGTGACCAACTGGCCGGAGATTTGAAGGTGCTCCAGGAACAAGGTAGAAACACAAACTTTTGTTATTCTGATTTTTTTTTTTATACCGGTATGTAGATAAAATGTTTCATATCCACGCGAGACGACCGGGCGCTACCATCGCGGGAAGTGAAGCAGCAGAGATGGCTAAATGTTTTGAAGCGAACAACCTGCTGTTAGCTAACAGGGGCAGGAGGGTTACTAGCTTAATATTAGCGCTAGACGTTTGTACCTGTCAAGTTACATAATCCTGCATAATTCTGTCAGTAATCATGTTAGCATCACTGCTTCGTTGTTTTATGACCAAGTAGCGCCGGATATGTTACTGTGACGGTTGTGACTGGAAACCGTCGCCACGCATAGAGGCGTGAATGAAACCTTAACTTTAGCTGCACTGACAGGAGTAGCGAGCGAGCTCCTGTTTATCAGTAAGACATTCAAACACTGAGGTAAGTTGCCTTTTAAAGGTAATGGCTAGCTAAAAATATATACTCCTCTCTATTTTCTACCTTATAAGCAAAGTTGCGATTTCGAACCTGCTCAGTTATTCGATATGTAATTTGTTTATGTTTACAGCACAACTATTTTAGTGCATCATTTCTGTTGCTTCATTACTGCATGACGAGACAATAACCAGTCCGCTGAGTCTCCCTCCTGGAGACGGTGTATGTATGTCAGGTCGATGTTACATATAATCAAAGCAACTAAGCTAATGGATGTTTTATTTTTATTAATCTGTATTAAAGATTCAAAAACTGTATAACGAGGCACACTTCACCACAAAAAGTGCAATTTATCATGACAAACTGAGCAGAAAAAGTAAACTAACGTATATTCTATGAAAATCCAAACAAACTGTGTGAGAAAATAAACTGCAATCATTACCATTACAAGACTTTTAATATTGGTATAATTATTTGGCTTTTATGTTGTAACGTTTTAGCGCTTCCTTAAAAAATTTACTTAAAAAAAAAAAAAGAAAATGGGGGGTCCTTATGAATAAAATGTTTAGCTGAAGGAGTAAATTATTACTGTACCTTGATTCTTCATCCCCTCTCTGAAGGCCAATGAACCTGAAGTTGGCTTCCAGTTCAAGAAAACCACATTAGTGCTTTTGTGCATCTGGAGCACACTAGAACTGGTACAACTCAGGAACTGTAATACAAGACTCTTCAGACCAAATCAGTTAAAGGTTTCACAAATCACAAACTGAGTTTGAACTAGAAAAAGTTGCATTTCCTGCGAAAATGCAGTGTGAATGCTGTAAGCTGAATTTACTTGCAGAAAATGGCTGAAGTATTTGAGGTCAACTGTAAAAGACTTGCTGAAGTGTAATAAACAGAAACAGCAGAAAAAAGAAAAGGGGTGTGCAAACCCTAACCCAAAGAAAAACTGTCACAATTAGCTGAAATAAAAAGTTGAATATTATGAAAAGTATAAAGGTTATGAATACCAAAAGATATACCCCGAAAAAGCAGAATGAGCATAATAGTTGAAAAGTTGAATGGTTAAAATAGCACAAAGTATGCAGAAGTAGTTGAAGTTCAAAAAATGTACGGAAGCGTATGGTAGCATGTTGCCAAACACAAACATGTTGGTTAACAATAATTAAATCCATTCAGTATAATAAAAATAAGCTTAACGGGAAATGTTAGCTAAAATTAGCTGAAATGCAAATGTTAGCTAAAATGCTAGTGGTAGTAAGGTAGCAAACACTAACATGGCGCTAAACATTAACAAAATCTATTTAGCAAGTTAACCTTAGCTGTTAAGTCAAAATTAGCTTAAATTTTGATACTAACTGTAATACTAGTGTTAGCTTAAATACTAACAGTATCATGTTCGTTACCTAACTTAATCCTTTCAGTATGTTAACATCTTCCCAAAATGCAAATATTAGCGAACATTAGCTAAAATACTAATGTTAGCTTAAATGTTGATTTAAGCTTAAATGCTAGAGATAGCTTCTTGGTAAACACCAACATGTTGGTTAACAGTAACTCAATGCATTCATTGTTACTTCTAGCTGTTAAGTCAAAATTAGCTAAAATTCCGTTGTTAGCTTGAATGAGCTTAATTGCTATGGTTAGTAAAAAAAAAGATTCGCTGCATGGTAGCAAACATGAACATATAGGTTAACAATAACTCAAACCATTCAGTATGTTAAAATCAATCCAAAAAAACCAAATGCTAGCTATTATTAGCTAAATTTCTAATGTTAGCTAAAATGCTAATGTTAGCTTAAATGCCACAGAAAGCATGTTGGCAAACACTAACATAATCGTTACCATGAACTTAATCCTTTCAGTATGATAAAATCTTCCTCAAATACAAATATTAGCTAACATTAGCTTAAATTCTAATGTTAGCTTAAAATTTATTTTTAGCTTAAATGCTAGAGATAGCATGTTGGTAAGTACCAACATGTTGGTTAACATTAACTCAATCCATTCATTATGTTAATTTTGGTTGTTAAATCAAAATTAGCTAAGATTCCTTTGCTAGCTTGAAAGACTTAAATTGCTTTGGTTAGTAAAAAATCTATTGCTAGCATGTTTGCATACATGAACATATTGGTTAACAATAACAACCCATTCAGTTTGTTAAAATCAACCCAAAAACCAAATGATAGCTAAAATGCAGATGTTAGCTAAAATGCCACAGATATCTTGTTGGCAAACACTAACATGTTGGTTAACTTTATCTTAATCCATTCTGTATGTTAAATTTAGCTATTAAGTCAAACTTAGCTAAAATGCTAATGTTAGCTTAAATGCTAGTGTTAGTATAATGGATAACAATAGCAAGTTAGCTAACAATATCTTACTCCATTTATAATGCCTACAATCCCCTAAACATACAAGTCTGTGTAACTGCCCTTAAAAAGTAATGGCCGCTGTTGCCTGCCTAGTACCTATGAGACTGTATTTATCATCATATTTTACAGAGTAATCAAAAGTCCTGGTGAACTGATTTGTATTAAATCTACAAGTTGTTTGAGATGTCTTACAATAACCCTGAAACGTAAGTTTTACAGTGGAGGCCATAATGTATAGTAATTCTTTTTTCAACCACAAGAGGGAGCTCCACCTAAAGCCATGAAAAGGCCTGCCGTTTTTCGACCAATCACACGCCAGCTCTCACTGGGGGAGACAGTCTAAGTGCAGCACCTCAATTATGTCTCCTAATTTCTCAGCCGTTTTAACAGGTAACGCAGCTTCCGAACTACTCTTAATAACTTAAGAACCGTAAGGCATACCGACGTCACCAATGTACCATTTTTATCGGAACGGATAGGGGAACGCTCTCAAACCACTCAATTTGTTGAAAATATAATATTACAGCCGTAAAATGACGTCGAATATGTTGATAAATTTGATGGAAACATTAATCTGTCCTTCCTTGGTCCCGAACTACATCCTCTTACTCTGAAAATATGAGGCCTATCAAAATTATTCTTTCACTGTGAGTATCAGCAGGCTTTGATGAAGAATCATGGTTCGTTTCATGTGTGTACCTCAATCTGTCTAGGAGCAGTGATTTTGTAAAAATGAACATGATTTTGGCATTTTTGAATCTGAGCCGTTTTAGCGAAGAGCAGATTTGTTACACTCGAACAAAAAAAACTTATGGAGAAACGGTAATGGGTATCAAAAAAATTGTTGAATCATGAGCGTCAGGAAGGTCTGAAGTTATATTGGCACAAGGCTCATGTTTCTACTTTGCATTGTTTATGAGATATGACTTTACGAATATGAGTCAGAATCCAGCTGTCCTCTGAATTTTTGCTCAGTCCCAATGCATTCCAATGGTCACTCCTGGGTGCGGGCACTTTGCTTCGGGTCGATTTGCCAAAAAACTGTAACTGTCACATAAATTTTGGTGACATTTCCTGAATCAAAAATTGATAACCTATGTTTTGATATATAATATGTGCAGAAAGAGTGAAATATGAGCGAGTGAGCGGAAGTTGTTCGTGAAAAATCAGGAAAGTGGAAAAGTGTAATTAAGTTAGAGTGGGCCACTCTAGCTTAATTGCTTCGCTCCCATAGACATGCATGTATTTTCAGAAATCTGATCATTTCGGGACCTGAAACTTGGAAGGATTGTATGAAAACTGTACAAGTTAGGAAGAAGCCGAGACATACAGTAATAGCTGAAGAGCATGACTGCATTTTAAGATTTGAATGGTGTTTCTAAGTGGAAGTATGTGGAAGTAGTTAGTTTTGCAAAACAGGCAAGATTTAGCTGAATTTTTGAGGTTTTCCTTTCATTTCAATAGGAGCAAAAAAAGCATAAAAAGTTGTATTGTATATTATAAATAGTTATATTATAAAAAGTATAAAGGTTATTAATACCAAAAGATATAGCCGGAAAGAGCAGAATAAGCTGAATAATTGAAAAGTTGAATGGTTAAAATAGCACAAAGTATGCAGAAGTAGTTAAAGTTCAAAAAAACGTTCGGAAGCAACCAGAAGAAGGTAAGAGGATCTCAAGAGTGTGAATGCCTACAGCATTCACACTAATCATTCTGCTGTTCTAGATTATTATGGTCCAGGTTTGAAGAGTCTTAAGTATTGTAGTTCTTGAACTGGACCAGTTCTAATGTTCAAACGTGGAAAAAGTGTCACTTTCACAAATCATATAAAAGTTTCACAAATCAAAAACTTTTTCCTTTTTTTTATATTTTACTCTTCGTGTGGAATGATCTAGTGTCGTGTCCAGGTTCGAATTGTCTAAATATTATGGTTTTTAAACTAGAGCAGATTAAAGACTCCTGAGGTTGTGAAAAATAAGGTGGAATCTACTTATTTAATCAACTTTTAGCCATTTCCTGAATCGGAAGCCAACTTCAGCTTTGTATCAATCCACTCACATTCTCCAATCCCTTGTTTTTAAGTGTTAGTAACAATACTCCTAGTCACATAAACCTTAGTATTGCTCAGAACTGAAATGAAAGATAACTGAAAGAACAAAGATACCTATAAACTAAAATAGCATTAATGGGATAGTTTGGCATTTTTAGCAGAGGTTCTGTAAAAATATAGTTTTATAAAAAAGTAATAGTACCCTTACTGGTAGCTAACAGTAAGTAAATGCAGTTTTATCTGATTGTTTACAATTGTCTACCTTGTTTATTCATGTGTTGACTTGGTAGGATCACCATCAGATCTGTAGGAGAACAAAATATCACATAAAAGCAGGCTGCTTGACAACTTGAAGAAGGCTAAAATATATCAAAAGCAACACGCTTGTGTCCATCAAAATAAAGTCGGGAACAGATGAGAAACAAAATCATTGACCTCCATCAGTTTGCAAATAACTTCAAGGTGTTCAGCAACCTATCACCCCAGTCACTCACATTTTCTTTTTGTTGTCTTGACGTACATTTTAGTTTTAAACCCACTTAGGTTATCATCTAAGCCCATGATGGGGCCTTAGGCAGACCATTCATGCTCAAACGTCTTTCAGGGAGGCAGAGTTAAATCCCTTCTGCAAAGAAAAATGGGCCAAAATTCCTCCAAAGGAAAGACTCATTGCCAGCTCTCGAAATCGCTTGATTGCAGCTGTTGCCACCAAGGTTTCGCACAACCAATTATTAGGTTTAGGGGCCAATAATGTTTTCACATAGGGCCTGTTTGTTTTATTCTTTTCCTTTTTGTAAATTAAATCATTTGAGAGTTGTATAGTTATATTTTGTATCGTTGTCTAAAAAGATAGACGGGGGGTACATTTTCACAGCTCTGTACTTCCAGATATCTAGACCTTAAAGAAGCTATATGCAATTTTCTGAAATTTAGACTCGCGACTGACCCCATGTGGCCAAAAACGGAGCTGCTCTTCCTTTCTGCTCGCTCTCGCAGCGCGCGCTCGTACGCCGGTCGCTCTCAATCTTCTATCTTTTTCGGGCACTTGTCAGGGGTTTAACTTTCTTAGTCTTATGTGGAGTTACTGTTTGTGTCAGAGTTGTCCTGGGTCTCTTCTGTGTATTCGCACAATCCATTGAACTGCTTGCGAGTGCTGACTAGCGGTGGTGGCAGAGTGATCTGAAACATTTAACATGAACGCGCTTGACGTCACATCCGCAGACAGCGTGGGAAAATCCGACCCGACAGAAAATAGGAAAAAAAATGTATACAGGCTTATAGGTGCACCCACTGTGAACTGACAAGGTGTTAGTATGCTCATCAGATGTTTGAGTCATAAATGGTCAAATAAAAAGGCTATTGTTACGTTTATTTTGGGGAAAAAGTTGCATATTTGCAAAGAGCAAATGGCTTTGCTCTTTGCAAATATGCTCTCTTATATATGCTCTTTAAAGAGCATATATATTTGCATATATATGCTCTTTAAAGCCACTTTAATGAAATACACAATTCTGTCCTTAAAATAAATTAAGACATCTGAACTGTTAACTTTTGCATAGAATGTGATTTCTTTTTTTGAATGCTGAATGTTTCATTTCAAATTGGGGAAAATTGAAATATGCCAAGTATCTGCCATGACGATCTCAACTGGCTCCCTCTTTATATGACAAACTGGCTTGCCTTAGAACATTCTGTTTTCCAGCCCTCCCCAAACAGTTCTCTGTCTCCTCCCCCTTCCCCTTCTCTGTTTTCCCACTGAAGCATATGTCATCTTACAAACTCAGGGTGAGTTACACAACCCGGCTGTCAAGCAAAACAGGAACACGTGTTCTTAGGCGTTGCTTGAAAACACATCTCTAACAGACAACAAAGGCTGGTTAACCACAGTGGGGGGAAACAGCTGCGTCTCAGAGGGATTCTTTTTCTTCTTTTTCTTTTTTAGAAGACAGTTTAGTCTTTTTGGAGATGAGAAGAGTGAGCTCAACATGTGTTTTCCTTACAGAGAGGACCATGCCACGAACATGATCAACGTCGATGGCTTCTCAAAATGCGAGGCGACTCTGCGAGACAGAAGCCGGAGGAGGCCGCCTTCAGAGATGCTCCATCTGCTCTCGGCCGTCATCGTTTGGCTGGTGACCGGCACCACCATCTCCAGCCTCAACAAATGGATTTTTGCAGTTTACAACTTCAGGTACCCGCTGCTGCTGTCAGCGCTGCACATGCTGACGGCCATAGTGGTGGACTACGGGCTGATCAAACTGCGGGTGATCCGACATAGAGGGGCCGCGGAGCAGGATCTGACCCCGAGCGCCAAGTGTAAAGTGTTCCTGTTGAGTCTGACTTTCTGTGCCAGTATCGCCTTTGGGAACATCGGTCTGAACTATGTACAGCTGTCGTTTGCACAAATGATCTACACCACTACCCCGCTCTTTACTCTAGCCATCTCCTCTCTGATCCTGGGTAAGCAGCACCACTTCATCAAATACACGGCCATGATGCCCATCTGCCTGGGAGCGTCCTTCAGCATTATGGGAGAAGTCCAGTACGATCAGACTGGATGCTTCTTTGTGTTTGCAGCGACCATGTTAAGGGGTGTCAAGTCCATTCAGCAGAGTGAGTACTATGTTTAAACATGTTTTATTCCAGATATCCCCCCCCCCCCATAAAAGTTAAAGGTGTTTGGATTGTTTTAAGTGAGAGGATTTCTTTATTTTTGTCACATGCCAATGAGTTCAGGGAACATTTTAGAGTTTTCTTCTGGACATCACATCAGTCTGTGGTTGTGGAACTTCTTACAAGTTGATGATTCACTCCAGTCTAGACACACCCTCACATTAAGGTGGAATGGTACAGCAGCGTGCTTCCCGGTCGGTTAGGAAACATAATATAAACATCGCTGCATGTCCGTGAGTGAGCAGAGTTCTCTGACTGCCTGATCTCATGTTTCCAACTGTTTATATTGATGTTTGACTTTCCAAAAAAGGTCAACATCTGTATAATTTGACCTCTTAGAATCGGAATCACCAGTTGAATTCTTTGGTTTTTGGGGGGGGGTTTTGACTCGACTCGACGAACTGCGTTCAGAAAATTCTTGAGGAAACGGTTTATTTGCACAAACAGCATTTGAACAAAAGCTCTGTGTTGCCAGAGAAGATTCAAGATTTTATCCAGTGGATAAATACATTGTTAGAACAAACTGAACGTTTCTGGTTGAAAAGTACAGGGATGACATGTGAACTAACACTTGTTCTGATGATTATCCTCAGTTATCTAATGTTCTGAGCTCTTACTGAATAATTTCTTGCATCAGCTAATTTTAAGCTGCTGATTTCCTGGCCCGTATTGCACCACAGATGAGTGTTTGTTTGCCGTAGATTAATGCGCACTAATGTCATTACACTCAGTAACGTGGACCTTGTCAAAGAAGACATGAGTTTAAAAACATGCATGTAGACTTCAGTGCTTTTGTTACAAACACAAAGTCAGATCTTCAGCTTTCTACAATGAATGAGTCAGAGATTTGCAGGGCTTCAAAGTTGTACATTGAATAATCTCCTTTTTTAGCTTTAATAAGTGTTAAATGCATCCATCAGGTATACTTGTTCAATTACCTTTTTCTGCTTTAAAAAAAAAGTAAGTGTGTTGATAGCATCCATGGCTGCAATGTGTCGTAACTCAGATTAGTAGTGGGCAATATAAATGGTATAAGCTAGAAATTATATAAATTTAGCTAACGGTAGAGATTTTGTCTATACCGGCCTACCGCGATTGCGCATTTTGATGATGCATATTATGTATGTATGTATGATGAATATTTTGTACCAGGTACGCAAGGGGGATAAATGCTGATGTTCAGTGTTTGTATTTACACTAGATATTGTACGTTTTAAAATGTGTTTTCTATTTAACAAAAAAGAAACCTTTTTTAATTCAAATATTTGCAGCTTTATTTTGTGCGATATTAAATTTATAAACAATTAATCAGGAAAGCAGAAAAATGTTATTTCTCATTTTACATTTTGAACTTCAGTTTAAATAATTTTAAGCTTTGTTTTTATAACATTTTGCTCTTTTTTAATATCTTGATCTTTATGTTGGGAGAATTTATGTGTTGCATTTTTGGAAAAATATTAGAATAATTTTTCTATGCATTTTGCACAATAAATGTTCTTTAAATGGCATTCTAAACTTTTGACGTATTTGTTCTGCTGCAATTTTTCTGGAATGTGAAAAACAGTCATTTTGACATATAAACAGAGGATCAGAATATATAACAATAAATATTGATACATCAACATGCTTCAGATTATATCCCAATATTGATTTGAGTCCATATAGCCCAGCCCTTATTCAGAAGTCTGTTTTGAAAAAAGTACAAGATGCAGGCCAGGAAATTGCACTTTAGACAGGAATTTACTCCCCACTTCCTTCCAGCTTCCTTCAGATCAGTGCAGGGATTGTGCTCCTAAAGCTGGTTATATTGTTGGTGGTTTTGGGATTGAAATCAAGACATTGGTTAACAAAGTGAGATTAAGCTTGTTTAAGTTATAACAGGTGAAACAAGATGTTAATACACAAATGTAAAAGAACAGAACTCTTTTAGCTCACTGTCGGGCATCAAAGCAGAACAAAACTTTGTTTTAGTATTTGTTTGTTAAATTCCAGAGTTTTTATAAAAAGATAATATATTATTTCTTCAAATGAAGAAGATTACATACATTTGCTTAGTATTTTTTAGAATTGTCTTTTAAACTTTATGACTCCAGTCAAATATTTTGACTTTGATGTCCTTTCATCCACTTTAGTTTACTGGAATTTTGGCCCATTCCTCCTGACAGAACTGGTGTCATTGAGTCTGGTTTGTAGGCTGCCTTGCTGGCACACGCCTTTTATAGTATTCTCAGGCATGAAAGATTCCCCCCCTTTTCATCCAGTTGTAACGGTGGTCATTATGGACACAAAGTTTGATTTTGATTTCGTTAGACCACAAGGACATGTCTCTGGAAATTAAGTTCTTTGTCATCGATTATATCTGTAATCTGGCTTTTTGTGATGCGTTTGGAGTAATGGCTTCTTCATTTCCAAATGGGTTTTCAGCCCATGTAAGTTAAGGACTTGTTTCATTGTGGATAAGGACACACAAGCGTCGTCACAAGATCTTGTTCTTTCCTTCTGGGGTGGAATCACACATTTTGCGCCAGAATACTTTCCTCTTTGGGGAATAGAACTCATTTCATCTATGAACAGTAAAAAGTGTTAGGAGAGTTGCTACACATCTCTGTGCTAAACGTTCCTTGACCTTCCCATGGTCTATTAGAAGCCTACAAAGCCACAACACCATCATCTGGGTTCTCCCAAATAGTTTTAAAAGCCATGGTAATGTAACTGTATGTAGACTTTTGAATTATTCTAGCGTTTAGCACACAGAAAAAAACAGGAAAATATTAGCCTGATTGAATGTCTTTTTATGCAGTGTATGGAAATATCTGGTTTTAATTCAATATTTTAGAAAATCCAAGTTGTTGAGTTAACAACTTAATGATGTTTTTCTTTGCTTTTTATATGTTCCATTGAAAAAATAATAATAATCTAAAAAGGTTTAGAAAAGCTTTAAATTTAAGTCACTAAAATCTTTAGGATCCCTCTCCATAATTTGATCCTGGTGCGGAGAGGGTCATCACATCCCTGCTTCTTTGAAAACTGCTATGACACACGCTACAAGACTTTAGAAATGTGCTTGTTTTCTGCAGTAGGTGAGGTTAACAAGTGTGCTGGAAGGAACATTAAGTACCGCTGTTGTATCTGGGTCAGAGTATATAAACACAGTCCAGCAAATCAAATGTACTGAGATGTAGTCTCAGGTTTCCAGTAGCTATTTTCATCCTCCCACTAGCCGTAACACGTTCCCTTCGGTGTATCTCTTTCTCTAGCCCACTTCGGGTCAAGTTCATCTTTTTGTTTAACCATCAAACTAATTTCCAATGATGCGTCGGAAGTTGGTGAGCTAGAGGCAAGCTTTCAATGAGATCACTCCAGCTGTAACTTGTCAGCAATCTGCATAATCAGCTTTATTTTGTCCGTGACACACCAGTAAACAGGGTTTTGATTCTCGCACCGAAAGATCCCCACAGTCTTGGTCAAGAAAAAAAGAAACCATCAAATAAATGTATGTCATGAAAAAACTTTAATATCTTTTAGAAGTATGTTTAAAAACTGTAAGTAAAGTACAGTTTGAGATACTGTAGGGTATTGAAAGTAGACCTGTACCTTTTTAGTTGCTGTTGTGTTTTATAAACAGTCTGTTCATCTTAAAAAGTGTTAGGAGAGTTGCTACACATCTGTGTGCTACACGTTGACTGGAGCATATTGGAATATGAATATTTTGACCTCCCATTATTATTATTGTCATTATGATGCAGGACTTTATCTCTGTGCATTGTTTGGTTATGTAACTTTAAAGTGTACAGGCCAGTTTCAGGCTTTGGCTGGTTGGCATGACAGCATTGCATTTTAAGTGTCTTTTCCTTGATTATCCCCCCTCCCCCTTTTGTGAGGTCTAAAAACACCTTTGCTCTGATATTTTCCAACATATTGTTCATCACTTAGAGTTTCAGCAAGGTTTTTTTTTTTCTTTAAACCATAGATCAGTGTTTCCTAATCCTGGTCCTCAGGACACACGGCCCTTTGTGATTTAGATATTTCTCGGTTTTAACACATCTGGTTTGCTTCTTCAGGTTCAGCTTTTTTTAAACTGTCCCCCAACTTGTAGAGTTAATTCATCCCTTTGAAGCAGATGTGGTGTGTTGTGGTAGAAAATCAACAATGAGACAGCAAAACCTCCCTGGGTTTATTTTAGTATTTAAAATAAATACTAGGAAAAGGAGGCCCATTTTGTTGCCTTGGCAATATGCAAACTAGAGACGCACCAATCAGAATATCGTGTCAATGACTCGATTCAATCTCCTTTGATGGAAAACTTTTAAACTGATTAAAATCTATGTATGATTGAATAGCACCTTTCACAGTAGCTAAAATAGATTGTAAAGTAACTTCACAATGCATTCTGGGAGGTAGCCCTAGACAAACGTGTGCATTTTGCATGGGTGCATATGGGTCTGAGTCTTTCCGATCGTCACAAAGTTGTAATTTTCGTCTCCTAAAGATGTTTAAGCGGGAACAAACTAAGCACTGATGCTGGGGGTTGTTGATTGGACTCTAGGTACCCAGATAGGATGTCGCAGAAAGTTATAAGTAACAAATCATAAAATTATGAAAAAAGAAAATGGCATAATAAATATATAAAACACTTTAATTCTTGACGTGGTACAAAAAACACAAACTACATACATTTTATGTCAAATTAACCTTTTACCGAAGATTTAGATTTACTCACAGTGGAATTGGTAACTTTGTGGAATACATTTTTCGTGTCTTTTGAGATTTGACCTGCCAAACCAGATTTTAGTCTCTGTAGAACAATGCCTCTTGCTCTCTCTCAATTTCTCGCAGCCGGAATAGGATGCATACATGTATCAACATGTAGAAGAAAATAGTTTCCTTTTTAATGCCATCTTACATCTTGGTGCTTCCTCTGACTTGATTTTCAAACACCTCACTGAAACTTAAAATAGACATTTTAGACAAATCAAACTTGATTCCTGCTATTGACCAAAGTACACGATGTTGCTCATGTGGCCTATTTCATAAAATCACAAAAATGGGTAGTTGAATGCTGAGGCTCATAGTGCTCAGAAATGGCCGACTTTCTGCAGAGTCCATAGCTACAGACTGTCACATTTCATGTGACGTAGAGAGTTTCCATAATTAAGCAGCTGGATCCAAGCCTTAAGTGTGCTGAAAAGTGTCTGCGGTGTTTTTTTTCTCTCAAGTAAAGAATCACGCCTCTCTGTCTGCTAATCCAATAGACAAGTCTGGTTTTGTCAGTTGCCAAGAGATCAGCACCCTCCCAACTGGAGGATGGAATGTCAAGTATAAAGTTTGGTATAAACTAGGCTACAGTGTGGTGCTGACCGCTGTGGGGCTTACTTCTCAGTTCAAATGAAAGGAACTCCTAATGCATTTTGGACAATTTCATACTCCCAACTTTGTGTGAGCAGTTTGAGGATGGATGCTTTCGGTTCCAACATGACTTCACAACATTGCAAGAAAGAAAGCTCCACAAAGGCATGAATGAGTGAGTTTGGTTTGGAGGAGCTTGACTGGCCTGCATCTTAACTTGATAAAAGCCTTTTTGGATGAATTCGATAGAAAACTGCAAGCTAGATCTTCTACTCCCACATTAGTGTCTGACCTCAGAAATTCTTTTTTTTTTTTATGATGGTCAAAAAAACATAATAAACACTCAAAGACCTTGTCAAAAGCCTTCCCAGAAGAGTTAAAGCCATTTATAGCTCTAAAGGGTGGGTCGGCGTAAAAAAACCTTTTGGATTAAGAAGGGGATGTCACCCAAGTTCATATACCATGTGTGAAGTCTGATGGTCAGATATTTTTTTACAATATGGTCTATGTCTGGCACTAAACAATATTTTGGTTTTGTTTTGTTCTCAGGCATTTTACTTCAGGAGGAGAAGATCAACTCTGTGTTCCTGCTCTACATGATGTCCATTCCCAGCTTCTGCATCCTGGCTGTGGCCGCTCTAGCCTTGGAGAACTGGGCCATGCTGGAGTCGCCACTGCATTACGACCGCCACCTGTGGCTCTTCATCCTGCTCAGCTGCCTGGGCTCGGTCATGTACAACCTGGCCAGCTGCTGCGTCATCACGCTCACGTCGGCCGTCACGCTGCACATCCTGGGCAACCTGAACGTGGTGGGCAACCTGCTGTTGTCTCAGCTGCTGTTCGGCAGCGAGCTGTCCGCGCTCAGCTGCGCCGGAGCGGTGCTGACGCTGTCCGGCATGCTCATTTATCAGCACTCGGAGTACATCGTCAGCTACATGGACGCGCGCAAGGCTAAGCTTGAAGGGACTGATTTGGATTTTCAATCTGAGACTGGAGAGGATTTGGCTACAGAGGACGGATTTGAGAAAGCAAACCATCCACAGAGAGAGGACGACAAAAAGGACAAAATGGACTGACCTGAGAGTAAAAAGAGAATAAAGAAAAAAAACTACTGGATACACTGTAATTTATGTCATTTAAGTGGTCACTAATGGAGTGGCGGATCATTTCTTTCCCTCCTTGTGCCAACTCCTACATATTCTTATCACAAAATTACAGTCTGCAAAGTAAAAAAATACCATCATCCTTCATGAAAACGGTTAAAATCAATTCCTTATCTGTAAAGCACTCCTATCTAGCCTATAGCGCGATATGCATCCATGGGCACACTGAACTGTTTGATACCTCTGAAGTTACTGACTCTGTCCCTCACACTACACTGTGAAAAAACGTTTTCAGCTCCAGAGGGCTCTGATCAGTGTTCTCGGTGACTGTTGGTATTCTGCAGCGATATTCAGGTTTTGGAGAGATTCTGGAAGCACTTTGGCCCAAATCTGAGCTCAGTTTGTATTAAAAAGCTATATTTATGGTACTGTTATCTGACTCCTACCGTGTTCCATTGTGGACAGGGACTGAAGATTTATGGCAGCTTTTTGTTGTTTAAAGCAGGAACCAGATGTTGGTAGGCTGAAACGTTATGTGCGCCTCTTCTCTACTGAAGCACATACTTAATGAGAGGCCTTAGCTCTTTGTTTTTGTTCTCCACTCTGAACCATTGTGTGACTCCCACTTGAAGGCCTACATTGTGTTCTCAAGAAGTCTCCGTTGGGTTAGTCCAATTACGAGCAGCACGTTGTCTTCCTCGCAGCGTACTTTGATAATTAGTGTCACAAGTTCTCTAAGGAGTGTCGCTCAACTTTTAGCTTTCCCCCCCCTGTGGAAAAGGTGAAGAAAAATGGGGTTTCTTTTTAGCTCTGTTCTTTTCACCAACATTTTTAGGGAGCTTGACATCATTTTCATATCTGTATGTCAGAAAATATAGATTTTTATGATAAAAGCCTTGGGAAACATTGGCTGTAAATGCTGTAGGCTTTGTTCAGGTGTCATACAGTTAATATTACTAACGATTGTCTCTTTTGGAGCTCTGTTTTTGTGAAAACATCCAGACTGCATGCTGCTGCTCCTAAAAGTTTCCTAAATAACCCACCCTGAATTCAGCATGTTTGGTATGCCAAATACTTACTTTATGTTGTTTTACAACCTGTATCAGTGGCTCCTTGTAGTTGTTGTTGTTCAGAGTTTGAGATCCTGCAAAATAACTCTACAATATATAAATATAAAAAAGACTTCCCATCACAATGTCATCATGTTTTGCCTGATTAAAAATAGACTTTGTATTGCCACGGTGCCATTTAAAAATATTTTTAACTCACAAAAATAATGAAGATAAATAACAGTTGTTTCTTATAACCTTATTCAGTTTAAAACATTTATTTATTTTAGATATAGAGTACATGTAATGAGTGTGTACATCCAAACGTTTCCACTGGTTTCACTGTATACCTCAGCTGTTCAATAAGACACCAGAACTCAATGTTCATTCAATATTATTCAAAACTTTTAATTTAATGTTTCATATCACTGATTGATTTTTGCTTTGTTCCGTAAAATCTAATCGGTTTGCATATCAAAGACAAAATATGTTTTCATTAATATAATGTTAAACGGATAATGCGGGGTGGGGGGATGCTTGTGTTGCACTGATAAGGTGCAGAGTTGCTGCCTTTATTGCCTATGGTTCCTTTTGTACATATTTGTTTTGAGTGCAAATCTTGTTGGATGTAAATAGTTATTTTATTATATTTATGTATTTTGTAGTCCTTAATGGCTGGTTTAAACTCGAGTTGCTTCAACAATTAACCATTTTGCCTCATGCCTTATTTGGACATCCTGCAAATGAGGAGAAAGAAAAGAATAATCTGGACTGGAACAGCAAATAAAGAAACTCATGTCCCCTCATCACTAATTTGGTTTCACAATAAATTCCTAACTTGGTTACCAAAGTTTTGTTTTAGACTGTAATTGTAAACTTTATGGAGTATTTTTATGCTTTGGCTTAAAAAAAAAGAAATTGTGGTAATGTGTCTTTCCTAATATGGCTCCATAAATTGATAACTGACTGAGTTGGATATATAGCAAATGCGGTGTCATTATTTTGTTGAAACCGATGCCATAAAGCAGAAAAATGCTAATTAAAGTGTTCTGTAGCCCAATATAATTCGTTTAAATCCATGTTGGAATATATAGGTTATAGACCATCAGGGCTGTCAGGTAAATGTGTTAAAATTCAAATCAGGATTGGGTAATAAAAAATAAAAAAACAGCATTCCAAGCTTTAGGCATCACAGGATGGAAGAAGCAGCCACAAAACTAATGGTTACTCTGGAGGAGATGCAGACATCCACAGCTCAGGTTGGAAAACATGTTGACAAAACAAGTATTTGTCTTGTACTTCACAAATTCGACCTTTTTAGAAGAGGAACAAAAAAGTCATTGTTGTAAAAAGGTCATTCGAAGTCACTTTTGTAAACATACAAGGTACTATGGGCAGTAGACAAATAACATTGAACACAACATCCCCATGAGGACGCATCGTGCTGGCGCCATGCTTTGGGGATGGCTTTCTTCAGGAGGAATAGTGAAGCTGGTCAGAGTTGATGGAAAGATGGACGAAACTAAAAATATTCTGTTCCTGGAAGAAAAGATTTAGCACTGTGGGTGAAGCTCCCCTACACCAAAAAGAAAATTCTTTAGACCATAGTTTACTCATGTTTAAGAATGGTCTAGTCAAAGTCTGCACCTAAACACAACTGAGAATATGTGGCTCTCAATTGACTTGTAAAGTGCTGTTCATAAATGCCTCCTGTCCAGGCTGACTGAGCTTCAGCTATAACTACAACCATAGGTGTGTCACCTAAGGTTTGACCTAGGTAGAGATAAATGCTAATGCAAACCAAACTTTTCAGATTTGCATTTATCAAAAGATTTAAAACCAGCCCATCCAGCTTATATATATATATATATATATATATAAAACACATGTAGATTTTGAATAGTATAAAAAGGCAGATAGATGGCTATTGGGTGGACTAGGCCTACAGGTTATTTGCTTTAAATAGTGCACACCAACAGATGACTAGATGAGTTTTGCCTCATGAATCATTTATTAAATCGATTTTGAGTTGTGATTTTCTGACATGAATTATCTGTAAACGGTTTAACCCATTTTGTAGTACATGTAGTTTGAATATTAAAGGATGAAATAAATACGACTGCTCCAGTATTAGGACTGTGTTTACCCTAAGGGAAACTGACTTTTGTTTTCAGCACTTGTGATTTCAGGAAGCCAAGTGGCGCTGTCTGAAAACAGCAACACTCTTAGCAGTTCTCAGAGCTCAACACTAGATGGAGAAGTTTATCTGCTTTTCAGATTCCCTAACCTGATTCCTAAAATTTCCCCTAACTTTTCAAACACTAAATAAACTGTGCTGATGTTAATATTTGGCTAATGATTCTCTGCAGATGTCCGTGTCTGAATTCGTCTCCAAATATGTGCTGTCCGTCCTCTTAAAGATTCCTCCAGTTCTGTAAACAGAGTTCCTGTTCAGGCTTTTGCCTGAATAAGGCAGTGCTTCTCACTTTTTGCCCCTGTTTAACCCTTGGTTTCCCGTTTAGATGCTGCCCTTTGAAGGTAAATAGTAATAAATAAAAAAGGTTCATGCAAAGACAAAACACTGATCTGAAGAGATTCCTAATACCCTTGAGATCACATCATCCTGGATCCTGTGATAAGAGGAGCAGAGACTCAGAGGTGGAGGTGACAAAGATGGATGGATTCAGTGTGTTTCCTCCTCCTCCTTCATCCTATTTTGGGAGGTTCGCATAAGCAATCTGAACTCTCTCTCCATGAACGAGCATCCTTATGAAGCACTGAGATGTAAGTAGGTGATCTACAGTTCTCTTCACACAAGGTTTAACAGCGAAGAAAGAAATCGAGACGGGAGTGTTGCGTCCAAAACTCTGCATCAGAAGAGCTGGTTTGCATCCTAATAACAGGTGTGTTGCACCAGGCATCTGCCCACGGATTCCCTATTTGAATTTCACATATTACCATATTGTTCTTCTCATTTTGTGACATCAGGCGCAAGGTATTTTGTGAGACTCACAGCGGATTGTTAGGTTCTGCTATCAGATTGTTTTAGAAACCAGCTTCTCCCATAACATGACTATATTTGTACATGTTTAAGGCTCTACTTTTGTGCAGTTGCTCTGCTGCTTCGGTTGGACTAATAATTTGTCACACAGCTGCTCCTTTTTAAGCCGCTGTAGATATTTCAGCTAGAAATGAATCCAGGCTTCCTACTTTCTCCGCAACATTTTTTACAAAGAAATTTTTTAATTTGTGGAAGTTAGGATCTTTTGGATTGGTCTTTTTTTCACATGACAGAAAGATGCCTTCAACTTTGTTGATTTTTTTTCATTCTTGTCTCATATTCTTCACAAATGTGTTCGACTATGTTTTTGTCTGGTTATTTCAGTCAACCAGGTTCACTTTTAAGACATGGAGTCAGAAAATGAAGGGTCAACATCACTGACCAGTGAAAAACTGGCCTCTATTGAGGATGAGGACGTTCTCAACAAAATGGTGAGCCAATAAAAAGTGACACTGTAATCATGCAAATACTTTTTGTTTCTGGCATTAAGCTGAGACTAAGCTCACATTTTATCTTCTTACTTTTTAATTGACAATGACACTTGATTGTTCTTTATTTTATTTTGAAAAAGTGCATCTTCTTAAAATTCTCATTGGCAACTGTTTTAACCCTGCAGCTGGACAGTGCAGCAGACTTTGAAGAGAGACGGATGATTCGAGCTGCTTTGAGGGATCTGCTAAAAAAAAAGAGAGGTAAAAATCATACAAGCACAAATAAAAATCCAAAAGGTTTGCTCCTCATTTGTATCATAGCCCCCTGACTCAGTACTTTGTAGAAATACCTATGGCTGTAGTTTCCAGCTGTACGTTTTTTGGAGTGTCTCTCTCAGCTTTGTAAACCTAGGTACGGATTTATTTTTGGCTCAAACTCAAATAGGAAGCAGAGTGTCTGTGAACAGAGATCCAAACATTTTCTGGCCAACTTCACCCACTTCCAAGGTGCACTGAGAACATCTGGTGAGACTTCAGTGACACTTGAAGTACTGAGAAACCACCATTATTTAGCTCGTGGCCATGAACGATGAAGGATAAAAGCCACAAGCCAAAACGTGATTTTCTGTTAATAAATTTGGTTTCGCAGTCCTTCAACTGTTGCGAGTGTCTGTGAATAACAATTTTCAACTCTTGCCATTTATTTTCCTCTTGATTTGCGTCTGGACTTTGACTGGGCCATTCTAACCTATAAATATGCTTAGATCTAATAAACCATTCCATATGCCTGGCTGTATGTTTAGAGTCGTCATGCTGCAGGAAGGTGCACCTCCAACCCAATCTCGAGTCATTTGCAGCCTCTGAGAGGTTTTCTTCCAGGATTGTTCTATACAGAGCTCCATTTGCCCACTAAGCTTCCCTGTCAAGCCCACAGCATAATTCTGCCACTACCTTCTTTCACACAATTGCAGTGCCCCCAGGGCTTATGGTAAGCTGCGAAGGGGACTTCTTATGGCTTTCTTTCAACTTTGCCCTCCTTCTTGCCACTCTTCCACAACCCAGATTTGTAGAGAGAATGACTAATAGTTGTTCTATCGGTAGAATCTCCTACTAGTTCTGGAGATCTCTGCAGCTCTTCTAGGGTTACCACGGGCCTCTTATTCTCTCTCTCTGAACTGTCTGCTTTGTTGCCTGGTCTTTATGATGCTGTTGTTCACTAATGTTCTCTAACAAACCTCTGAGACCTTCACAGAACACCTGAACACAGGTGGAGTCTATTTACCATTAAGGTAACTTCTAAAGGCAGATCGTTAGCCAGGATTTTATTCAGGGGTATCAGACTAAAGGCAGTGGAGTGCAAATGCACACCAGACTTTTTTTTAAATCTGACTTTTCTAATTAGAAAAAAGGGAGCAGGAGCGTGGTGTAAGGCAGCAGGACCTGAGACAGCAGGGCTTGAGTAAAGGTGGAACAACAGGTGGAGGTGTTGGCACCGGAAAAGCATCCATGAACCAGCAGCCGTCGAGTAACAGTAAGTCTGTCTCTCTGATGTCCCTGTTGTCTGCTTTATGTTATTACTGAAGACGCATCTGTTGTGTTTTCAGAGTCAGCAGGTCAGCCCTCATCCTCCACTCCAATCAGCAGGACCACAGACAGGTGAGTGAAATTCTTGGATCAGCATTTTATGTTTTGGAAACAGAATCGTACAATCAACATGTGTAAAATCTTCAAACAAGTGAATTGTATCAGAAAAGCATGTGGCAGGAGCTTATTTTAGCAACATAACTGTGAAAATATTGTGTTTCTTCTTTAACTTCCTTGACAGTGAGATAATTTATGGTCATTTTTGTCTCCTCTCCTCTGCAGGGCCGGTCCTCCTGCTGTCTCAGCTCAGAAATGTTCCTTTGCCGAACCACCCAACGCTAAAAATGTCAAACAAATGCTTCTGGACTGGTGCAGGGCCAAAACAGAGCCATATGAGGTAAATCTTCATCCAGCTAGCTTTTGCTGTGATTTATTGCCCATGTGAACTGTGCACAGCTCTGTCCCTAAAGCCCATTTGGCCAAAGCTGTTTCAAACTGGTTTCTATTTTGTGTGGCTAAAACAGGGGGTAGACATCCAGAACTTTTCATCCAGTTGGAAAGATGGCATAGCCTTCTGCGCCTTGGTGCACCGATTTTTCCCTGATGCATTTGAGTACTCCACCCTGAACCCCTACAAGCCCAGGGACAACTTCCAGCTGGCTTTCAGCACTGCAGAGTGAGATCTCATTTCTTAAAGTCAAACGAGAATAAATGTAGTCTTCTGAGAGCATATTGTCCGAGTTATTTGTGCTGACATCCTGTCCTCAGGAGGCTGGCAGGCTGCCCCGCTCTGCTGGATGCTGAGGACTTGGTCCGGATGAAGGAGCCCGACTGGAAGTGTGTGTACACGTACATCCAGGAATTTTACCGCTGTCTGGTGGAGAAGGGACTTGTCAAAACCAAGAAGCGCCCCTAAGTCTCCGAGAGTCCATGAGTCACTGTGATCTTTACAGATGAACGCACTGCCAGAACCTGAGGTCAAAAGGATGACTTTGTGATTGTTTTCAGACAAATATTTACCGTTCGTTCGAAGCCATTTCACTGTGAATGCACAGTGACTAATGGCTGGTATTAGTTTGCAGGGAATTGTTGCTGTCTGCATGATTTAAGAGAACAGCTGGTGCTTAGGATCAGTTCATTCCTCTGAGATTACACTTCTGCATTATTCCCATTGTGAGTCTGAGCATGACCTTCGTGATGACAATGCTGTTCAGGACCCACTACAGTCTGGGTCAGTTAATTAAATTCCCATTTCTTTATCCAAGTTGTTTTTTGCTTCATAAACAATCAACAAAAATTATATTGTTTTCTAAAACTTTGTCATGAAATGTCTATCCTGTATCGTCCAAATGTTGAGGAGTGAAAAGTCTGGTGCACTCAGCTCAAAGTACATACCAATACTGTGCTTTCTGTAGAGATGTCTTGAATTTGTAGATTTTTTTAATTGATTTACCACAATTGATCATGACTCAAGGTTTTGAAATAAAACACAGTGCCTATAATTAAATCTACTGTCCCCAGCTCTTCATTGTGGAAGTAAAACTGTGAAGGTGAAAAATGAAATTGGTCCAAGGAATCAATCAGTTAAGGTTTCTGCCAGAACATGTTATCATAAGAAACTGATTTAGTATTTTCTCTTAGGTAACAGGCCATAACAAGGGCCAGGACCAGTTAGTTCTGCAGGGGGACTGGCCCCTGTTGGCCCCCTGTCTAGAACCGCCCATGACTTTCTATGTGTGTCTATTTAGCAATTTGTATTCTAAAATAAAAGCTGCAAACTAATAATACTACATTTATTGCCATAAATCAGCTCACCATGACTTAGTTTGCTGTTGCTGTTTATAATACTGAAAACCCTTTAAAATGGCTCCACCTCCAGCAGCTATACCAGTAACATTCTGCTTCTACTTCGGCATCATTGCTAGAATCTTAATTGTAAATCTTGATTACTTAGAGCAGTTAAAGCAGGACTGTGTCCATTTTGCGGCCCTCTGAATGATTTTGTGCAGCCCTCAACCACAAATCAAGAATGGCGTAACTTTGGTTTGCCACCTTAGGCGGTTGATGCAGAAACACATTTTAAAAAGTTGTTTGGGAGCCATTTTTTTAAGAGACGATTATAAAAATAAGAAATTTAACAAGAAATATCTAGAAAGATTTACAGATCCGTTTTCCACAAAAGTGAGACCACTTCGCTTGTTTTGTTAAAATTCTGTGTTTAACTAATTGTTGAGTAGGTAAAACATAATATAACCAAAGTAGTCTTTACAAAGAAGATGTAAAATAAGAAAACTGGGGAAAAATCAATACCGGCGCATTACACATGAACACATATGGACATACAAATATAGCTACATACAGTGCTTATATTCTTTTTTTATTTTCGAAAGATAGGCTACTAATAAAAAGAAAATCATTATCCTGCCCCGGTTTATTGAAGCATTTCATGACAACCTGTTTAAATCAGTCTCTCCGCAGAGACATTTCTACATAGTTGCACCAATACAAAAATTAATAATTGCTATTTAACTTATATGAACGCAACCATTGCCTCGATTCACTTTGTTCTTCATTTAGATTCTCTTTAAACAGTTTGAACAGCTATTAAACCTCACAACTGTTTGCACAGTCTTGTAGTCAAACTCAAAGCGGTTTGTAGTTTGACCATGATACAATTATAAAGTAAAGGTTTCCTCACAAGTTTAAACATTAAAGTGGATGTAGAAATGTACACAAAAGGCACCAATGATCTGATCTGATGACCTTCATAAAAGCAAGTTTTAGCAGCTTAGTGAGAACACAATGACAGACAGAGAAATATCAGCACTGAAGCATTAAAGCTGCCAGTTTTCCCAACAGTGAGGCGTCTTTTTTACCTTAGGTAGACAAATAAAAAAACGACAAATGTTGGCCTTCTGGTTTGACAATGTTGATGATAAATATGTTGCCATTCCAACATACAGAATAAAACATATTTTGTTTTGGAAGTGGAAGTGCAATTTTAAATACATTCATTTACCCTGGCATACAAAAGTTTATGTCACTATTGTAGCTGAAGCAAGTAATCATGGCCTATTGATATGCTGATCAATGTTGTCTATCAGTGACGCACAGTTATCGGATTATTGCGTCACCCGCGGGACAGATGCGCTGTTATATCTGTGTGATTGTACTTTGGCAGCTTTAAATTTCTCTGCCCTGTTCCGTCCGCCCCCAGCAGCCGTGGAGGGAAAGATGGAGGGAGGGAGGATGGAGAGCTGAAGCCGGGTTGGTGAGGTGGAGGTACAGCCGTGATGCTGCGACCAAAAGCGCTGCACTGAGACAACATGAAGGATCAGGATGATGCAGTTATTTATTCAGGGGTTGTTGTTGTTGTGTTTTTTTTTTGCACAAATAATTAACATGCAAAGGTCCGGACGCACAGCTCGTGACGGCTCTCTGTCCTGACTGCACCGTGACGAGACATCGGCTGTCCACGGAACCGACGGGTCCGACCTGCTGCGGGCTGCCTCCGGTCCATTAATCGATCCTGGCTGTTGGTGACAGTCTGGTGTCTTTGATTGGCGCGGCTGTTATGAGAGAACATCGAGACTAATGTTATTCTTTTCAGTTCATTTATGATATCACCCTTGTGGTTCACCTTGGACTTAAAAATACGCACAAGAGGTAAGACTTAATTCTTTGCCTCAATGTTAACTGTTCCAGTTCATGCTTTCCCATGTTTCCATCATGTTTTTATATAAAACTGCTTTTCAGACTTGCAGACTCATCGGTGGGATTATTAAATAAGGCCTTCTTTACGTAGACTGTGAAAGTTTTGACTTTGAAAGTGAATTCAAACGTGTCAGATTACTATGAACTCAATCTGCAATGTCAGAGCTGAGTTTCTATGTTAGACAGACAGACAGACACGTTTGCATATCTTGAATAATTAAAGGAGAGGTGTATAATTTCTGTGTTGGGCACACAGACAGTAAAATGGAGGTAGGTCTGCTGCCCTCCTTTAATGTGAACCATCATCTTCCCTCTGACCTGCAGCAGCCTTTCTGACATCCTTTGATGTGCGGTAATATCAGCAGCACATCTTTGTGTCCCATCTAATGCGTTCTTGATTTTCTTGCCAATGCACCTTTCACTTATGCCATCAGAAATATAATACACTCCATTTTTAAAAGGTTCAGGGGTTAATGAACATCGGCAGGAAATTTAACTGTAATCCAAAAGGAAAAAGAAAGTTAGTTCGCCAGCCCAGTTATGTACTGATATGACCAGTAACCCATTGTGGGGCTGATAAAAAAATATAATATGATACAATTTCTCTTTCACACAGTTCAGCTAGGTGCCTTGCAAAACTCTTTAAGTCTCATTAACTCTTGTACATCACATTTAGTCACGTTGCAGTCTCAACCTTCCTCTCAACCTTAAATCCAACGGCTCTGTGAAGGCCTCAGAGATTTGCTAGAGAGCAAACGTCATCATGAAGACCGTGGAGCACAGCAGACAGATCGGGCATAAAGTTGTGCAGACATTTAGAGCAGAGTTAAAAAAACAACAACAAACATTTAGAGCAGAGTTAGGTTATAAAACAATATCCCAACCTTTGAACATGTCACAGAGGTCTGTTCAGTCAATCATGAAAATGGAAAGTACATATCACAACTGCCAACCTATCAAGACACGGCCATCCTAAAATGACAGGGTGGGCAAAGAGGTCAGGGAAGTAGCCAAGAGGCCCATTGTAACCTTGGGGGAGCTGCAGAAATATGCAGCTCAGATGGGAGAATCTGTTAAGTCCCAAGAAGGAAGCCATAGTTGAAATAAAAAAATTAGAAGTCCCCTCCCATTAACTTTTTGGCCAACATGCAAAACACTATAACATTACACGCCATCTTGAACACACCAGCTCCATGATGCAACAAGGTGGTGGCAGTATCATAGTGTGGGGCCGCTTTCTTCCGTCAGGGTTGATAGGAAAATGGATGGAGCTGAATACTGAAAAATCCCGGAAGAAAAACTGTTAAAGGCTTCAAAGGGCTTGAGAATGGGGTGGAGGTTCATCACCTATAGGCCGCAAGCATGGAGATAGAGCTACAATAAGATGGTGCATGTCAAAGTTTATTAATGTGTTAGTATGAGTTAAAGTAAAGAATTTAATCCAATTGAGAATCTGCCCCAAGGTTTGAAAATTGTTGGATAAAGCTGATAGAGACATATCTCAAAGGACTTGCAGCTTTAAAGGCAGCAAATTCCAGTTCTACAAAGCATTGACCCAAGAGGGGTGAATACATCTGTACAGCACACGATTTTAGATGTGTGAATGTAAAATCATTTTTAAAACCATGCATCATTTAATTTCCACATCCACTTTGTGATCATGCACTACTTTTCACACTTTTTAAACACTTTTCACACACAGTGTGTGAATGTGTGCGTTAATGGGTGAATGACTGAATGTAGTGTGAAACGCTTTGGGGTCCTTAGGAACTAAATAAAGCAGCATACAAGTACAGGCCATTTTAGTCTATCGCATAAAATCACAATAAAATACATTGAAGTCCAGGGTTGTAATGGGACAACTTAATAAAAAAATGGATTCCACTATAGTAATTTTCCAAGGCACTAAACAGTAGGGACTTAAAAACTGATATTCTATTGTATGCATTTTAAATGTTGCATGCCCTTTTTTCTACTTTGAAAACTGTTTTGTTCTTCCTGTTGCAGGCTGATGGATCGCATCCCACAGAAAGAGCTCAGCCCAGACCCTTGTGGTCCTAACATGGTGCCTGGACCCTGTGCAGTAATCAGAGCGAGTCCAACTTTACCCTCACAGCCTGCAGTCCCTGAGCCTCATGTATTCAATCTGTCAGAGGGGCTCAAAAAACAGACAGGACTGGGTCCCACACAGGCATCTACAAAAGGTGCAACCTGGATGACAGGGGAGGATAGGCCCACTCCACCGCAACTGACAAGCATAAGTCGGCCCAGACCGACTGCTCTTGGAACTAGAACAGCTTCAAAGACAACCAAAATCCCACGTGAATCGTCTAAGGAAATAGATTTGATCCCTGTTTGCATTCCGGCTCCTCATAGCGGCAACGTCCTGCCGCATTCCTCATCAGAGCCCTCGTTCTCTCTGAACAACCCCCAGAGCCCTCAGCCTTACCTAAAGCCGACTCTTAGTCCTAACCTGACCCCCAGTCATGGTCCCAAACCCAGTCTGAAACCGCAACCCCAGAAGACCCCCTCACCTGGGAGCTCGACACAGAGCCAGTCTGAGAGGCCAGGAGGAGAGAACAAGGACTTTAGGTGAGCCCAACAACACCATGTTGGGGAGACGTTTATACTTTTTAATACTGAGTCATTTCCATTGTTCTTCCTGATGGTTGCAGCAGGTGCAGTCCCACAGAGAGCAACTGGAAGAAAACCAACGTGTGGCCCTCTGTGTCACATGAATCACAGCAGCAAATTTCTCTAAGAGCCGTAGGAGCCCGACACGGTGTCACAGCCAAATTGTTGGCTGATTTCCCACAGGGATTTTAGCTGAAGTCCTTCCTTATAAAGAAAGGCTGCTTAAAAAAAACTCTGTTCAAACTTTCAGTAGCCCGTTTATACGAGAAGTAAATATTGTCTTCAGACAGAATGGTCCCAGTGCTAAGACAAACACAAATGTCACACCCGCATAATTTTTTTATGTATGAAATATAAAACTTCTTCAGCTGTGAACATGTCCATTCTGATCTGTCTTTAAATAGCTGGAAGTATATTTGTTACTTAATCTAACCCAAAACAAAATACCATAGAAACTATAAATTCATATAATTTTTTTAAATCAGTGTAACCAATTGGTTGTAAGTAAATATGAAATCCTCTGCTTACACATACAGATATTGCATATAGCCCTGCTTTTTGCGCTAGAACAGGGAACAAAAATAGTACATTTGTTTTAGATGTTTGACTTGTCTTTATAGATTAAGTTGTGCTTCTAATGTTGAAAACATCTATGAGGTGTAAATAGTTTTAAAGATAAATCATATTTGAAATTTGTTTAAGCTTTGAAGACAAATTTGTTACTTTAGCCTTGTGAAAGTATTCACACCCCTTGAACATTTCACATTTTATCACTAACTCGAAATAACTTTATTGGGATTTTAGAGCAACACCGTGGTACAAATAAAATTGAAGCTGAAGAAAAATAATTCATACTTTGCTGAAGGTTTTACAAATTAAACATCATATGTACGTCTACTAGCTTTGCATATGTAGAATTGTCCACATTTTTCGCCCGATATTCTTTGGAAAATAGTTCAAGCTTAGTTAGATTGAATGGAGAATGTCAGTGAACATCAATTTTAAATATTGCCACAGACTCTCAAATGGATTTTGGTCTGCACTGGTTGGGCCATTCTAATGAACAGATATGCTTTGATTGAAATACCGCTGTAGCTCTGGCTGTGTCAATCTGCAGCTTGATTTCTTCTGGGTGTCTTTCAACAATGGTATTCTTCTTGCCACCCTTCCATGAAGGTCAGGTTTTTGGAGTGTACTTTACCCCGTCAACACATTAACTCACTTGAGCAGTGGATCTCTGCAGCTCCTCCAGAGTTACCAAGGGCCTTTTGGCTGGTTTTCTGAATAATGGTCGCCTTGCCCGGCCATGTTAGTTTAAGTCAGGGGTTTTAATAAATTATATGACCTAGAACTTAACTAAATATTGAGCTATGGACAGGGTTTTTTTAATCAATTTATATGTGTGTTTTCATGCAAAATCTGTTTAAAATTTCCACAATAGACTAACTAAAGGTTGTCTTTCTTTTGTTTTCCTGTAGTCATTTGACATCAACACACTGGCTTCTCACCTTTAGGTTTCCATAATTATGAAACTCTCCATTCCAGTACATGTATTAATTTTCTTTTTGGGATTTTAGTTAGTTTTTTTATTTGTGCCACAACCTAAAATAGAATAAAGGTGGACAGCCACCATTTTAGGTAGATTTGCAGTTGTGGTGTACTTATTCATATTTTCAAATGGTTGAACAAGGCTCTATAAGTTGGGATGTTGTTTCATAACCTAACCATGCTTTGAACTCATTATTCCTGAACCTTTGTGGTGTGTTCCTCAGTTATCATGTTGCTTTTTGTTCATTAATGTTCTCTAACAAACCTCTAAGGTCTTCACAGAACAGATGGATATATAGTATAAATCCAAAGGCCATAGCCTAATTTATACTGAGTTTAAATTACATAAAGTTGGAGTATATTTGCTAATTAAGTTACTTCTGAATGCATTTAGTAACTTGTGTTGGATTTTATTTAGGAATATAATAGTAAAGAGGGCTGAATAAAAGCGCACGCCACACTTTTCAGATTTTGAAGAGCATCAGATTTGTTTGCCTTCAACTTCACATTTACACACTACTTCGTGTTGACTATGACGCAACACATTTGAAAAAAAAAATAGTATGAATACTTTTGGAAGGTGCTGGGTTTAGTTCTGCATTTTAGCTTTATAAGTTAACTAAGAGTTGCTCAGATCCCAGGCTTGGCTGTTGTTTTTGTTCCTGAAGGATATAGAAGTGATTCCATTTTTGTTTGCTAGTCGGGATTTATATTTTATCTCCACTGTTTCAATAAGAAACAAACAATTAAATTACCATTTGTGAAAACCAACAGGACTATTTGGGCTGAATTTGACATTTAAGTGTGAGCTTATTCAGCCACCCATCTGTTCAATTTCATAAATTATTCAGCCCATTCTTTTTTTCTGACTCTGCTAGTACTCAGCCATGTGGATACTCATACACACATATAAATGCTTAACAGTTAGTCATCAATGATTTTCGCTGAGGTGCCTAATTCTATTTTTTTTTTTTCTTACACAAAAGCCCATTGGAAGCTATTCCTCTGAGGATTACATTGCGGATCATATCCCATTTTCACCAAAAAAACGTTAATCTAATGCAGCGTTTCCTCTGCTCTTATCCGCTTGTCAGGGTGTACATTGTCACGTGGAACGTGGGATCAGCTGTCCCACCGGATGACATCACATCTCTGTTTGGACCAAATGTTTCAGATGGGAGTATTGACATGTTTATCATCGGGTAAGCTAATATTTCTGCAGTGCCAGAGCGACAGCAGTCTATGCCCACTCAGTCATCTGTGGTTCCCTCCAACCTACGGTCACTGTCCATTTTCATTAAAGTTTGGTTTTCGGTTGTTTGAAACATTTTCTGCTTCTGTCACCATCCAGACTCCAGGAGGTTAACTCAATGATAAACAAGAGGCTGAAAGATGTTCTTTTTTCAGACCAGTGGAGTGAGCTTTGTATGGACACGCTCAGTCCTTTTGGATATGTTTTAGTAGGTGCATCTATCATTCTTCATATCCTTCTTTGTCTAATTGTATATTGCACCAGAGGTAGTATTTTGTCATCTATCTCATCTGTCCAGGTGGCGTCCCAGCGAATGCAAGGAGTGCTTCTGCTTGTTTTTTCTAAAATCTGCCATCTTCCATTCCTCAGAGGTGTGCAGACCCAGAGCACACGGACAGGACTCGGTGGATACTGGGTATGAACACTGATGTGTTACTGTGACCCTGCACAGATTTGTCTGGGGTTAGTGTAAGAGTTGGGTTACAGGAATGGTTCACACAGAAGTAGGGCCTGTGCTCCCTCCTGCTGGCAGCTGTATGCATGTGTGGGTGCATATGTCAGTGTGTGACCTTCCCGTGCATGTTGATGTCAGCATCCCCCTCTGGCTGCTGCTGCTGGTGCAGTCACCTTCTCTTTGAGGTCAGTGCAGCAGCAGGCTGTCTGGCTCTCCGATCTTGTGGCTTGATGTAAAATAAAAAACAAAGACAAAACAAAAACATTTTCTCCCAGAGCACAGATCTGCTTGATGTATGCTACTCTGGTTGTCCTTTACTTCTGTGAGTTATGCGTTTATTAAAACATATTTCTTATTATTTTTAAGGGGAATAAGGGTGGCGTGAGTGCAAGAATGACGGTATTTGGCCACCCGGTGTGCTTCCTGAACTGTCACCTGCCGGCTCATATGAGGAACTTGGAGCAGCGCATGGAAGACTTTGAAAGCATCCTTCAGCAGCAGCAGTTTGAAGGCGGGACTGCTACTGGAGTACTGGACCATGAGTGGGTGAATTTACCTAGGATAAGTCATGTTTTCTCAGGTGGAATACTTATACAACATACAGTTTCTATAATTTTGGAATTTATTGTGAATTCTTTGTCATTTACAGAGGGTAAAATTACACATCCAGACCTAAATATGTAGATTTACCAAATATTAGACCTCTCTTCTCAGCAGAATTTGTAGATTTCATTTAAATAGGTTGGTTTCCCAATATTGTCTACAGATTTTAACAGAACAATCTGGAGAAATCTTTTTAAGTGAGACAAGAAAGAGATTAAGCTTTTTGGCCACAATGTAAAGAGGTGTAGAGGAGTCAAGATGAGGTTTTCATCTGTTAGGCATGTTTAGAGGCAACCTGTTACAAAGAAAATTGTTAGAAAATGGTCACAGGAAGCTGAAGAAGCCCTGCAGGGTTGTTTTGCAACCACAGACTGGATGACTCTTTGCAAAGCACATGGAGAGGACATCAATGCCATGACTTAGTGTGTGACTGACTATATAAACTTCTGTGTGGACAACATCATCCCCACCAGAACAGTGAGATGCTTCCCTAATAACAAACCCTGGATCACCAGTGACCTGAAGGAACTGCTAAACAAGACAAAAAGAGCCTTCAGGGAGGGAGACAGGGAATTACTGAGGAGTATACAGAAGCAACTTAAGGTCAAGATCAGAGACAGCAAGGAGGCATACAGGAAGAAGCTGGAGAACAAACTACAGAGGAACAATATCAGAGATGTCTGGTCAGGAATGAAAAAGATCTCAGGCTTTAAGGACAGGAAGGATTGGATAGATGGAAGTCTGGACAGAGCCAATGAACTGAACACATTCTTCAACAGGTTTAGATCAGGAACTAGCTTAGCATCCTCCTCTCCTGTTCCCAGCCAAACAGACATCCCACTCTCCTCTGACCAACAGCTTTCCTGTTACACCTCGGATGTTTTATCCTTCACCTCAGCCATGGACTCTTCTGCTCCCACAAGTTTGACTTCAACCAAGTCAGGAAATGCTTAAACCCCCTTTGCCTCCCCCTCCCACTTGTCTGTCTCGAAAAGTCCTGTGAAGAGGCAGCTGGAGAAACTGAACTGGAACAAGGCTGCAGGTCCAGATGGTGTCAGCCCCAGAGTCCTGAAGGCCTGTGCTGAGCAGCTCTGTGGGATTCTGCAGCACCTCTTCAACCTTAGCCTAACTCAGGAGAAGGTTCCAGTGTTGTGGAAGACATTCTGCCTTGTTCCAGTACCAAAGAGAACTCACCCATCAGTCATCAGTGACTACAGACCCGTTGCCCTGACATCCCACATCATGAAGGTCCTGGAGAGACTCCTGTTGGCACCCTTGAATAAGCAAACAAGAACATATCAGGACCCACTGCAGTTTGCTTATCGCTGTGGAGTTGGAGTTGAAGATGCCATCATCCACCTGCTTCAACCAACCCACTGTCATCTGGACAAAGCAGGCAGCACTGTGAGGATCATGTTCTTCGATTTCTCCAGTGCATTTAACACAATTCAGCCTGATTTGCTTTGTCAGAAACTCCTGAAGACACAGGTGGAGCCCTCAACAATCGCCTGGATCAATGACTACCTGACCAACAGACCACAATTTGTGAGACTGAAGAATTGTGTGTCAAACCAGGTGGTCAGCAGCACAGGAGCACCACAGGGGACCGTACTCTCACCATTCCTTTTCACTCTGTACACCTCAGACTTCCAGTACAAATCAGAGACCTGTCATCGGCAGAAATACTCGGATGACTCTGCAATTGTTGGGTGTATCAGAGATGGACAAGAAGCTGAATACAGAGAGCTGGTGGACCGCTTTGTGACATGGTCTGGAAACAATCGTCTCACCTTGAATGTGAATAAAACAAAGGAGATGATTGTAAATTTCAGAAGAAACAGGGATAAGTCAAACACTGTTTCCATCATGGGAGAAGAAGTGGAGGTGGTTGAGGAATATAAATACCTCGGAGTTCACCTTGACAACAGACTGGACTGGAGGCGCAACAGTGAAACCGTCTACAAGAAGGGACAGAGCAGACTGTACTTCTTGAGGAAGCTTAGGTCCTTCAAGGTTTGCAGCAAGATGCTGCAGATCTTCTACAAGTCTGTTGTGGAGAGTGTAATCTCTTCAGCCATCATCTGTTGGGGTAGCAGCATCAGAGCCAGGGACTTAAAAAGGCTCAACAACCTGATAAAGAAGGTTCTAGTTCTGTTCTTGGGACAACTGTGGAACATCTGGAGATGATAATGCAAAGAGGGATTCTTCATCAAATCAAAAAAATTATAGACAACCCTGAGCATCCTCTTCATGAGACAGTCATACAACAACAGAGCGTCTTCAGTCGGAGGCTTCTTCAGTTTCGCTGCAATACAGACCGCTACAGGAAATTCTTCCTGCCCACAGCCATCATCATCTATAACAACTCCTTAAAGAATTAATTATATGAGCTACAACAACACTTAATTTCCCTCTGGGATCAATAAAGTATTTTTGAATTGAATTGATTTGAATGTTGGTGGTAGCATTATGCTGAGGATATGTTCTGGTGCAAGTTGTATATAATAAAAGGACGGAGGACTACCACTAATTTTTCAACCCAAATAGTCATTCCAACAAGGTAGAATCAAACACCTGATATCTAAGCTGGCTTTGGTATGGATGATCCAGGATAGAAAAGTAGGAATAAAAACCAGGTCAGTGGCAGGATAAACACAAATTTAGGTGATCTCAACTAAATATGATAAAGTATGTTAATCCAAATATTAGTTAAAGTGCATATTATCATAAAATTCTAAACTTTTTGTGTATATGTATTATTTTACTAATTTGGCATTACCATGAACCCTGGAGGTGGAGCTTAGGGGGGAAGGGAGCTAAGCATTTCAGCTCATATTTTTTGATAGCTTTTACTTTGATATATTTTAAATCATGGACTTGGGCTTTGGACAGCTATGGAGACAGAGGTGATTAAACCTGAAGTTGGATTAATATTTAGGGTTGTAATTTGTTTATCTTTAAATGTTTTTAAGCGTTTCTGTTACAAAACCCTACAAAAAACAACCAGGGGAAGGGTTACATTGAAACAGATTTCCTTCTCAACCTGGCTGGTTGATGGTTTTTATAACTTTAGAAAGGCTGCAGAGGGATGTAGTCATTGTTTACAATCTGCCATGCCTCCATACTTCCTGGTTCCAGAGCCAATCACATGGTAGCCTGCAAGGTTGCCAAGTCTTTAACACAAACACTGCGTGGCCAATTGTAATTTGACAGCGAGCGAGCTAGAGGCTAACATTGAGCTAACAATGCTAGCAATAAATTCGAGAAAAATAGTCGGCTCTAAAAATATCTCCATCTAATCTTTTCAATTACCTACAACTTGATATTGCAGTGAAATGTACGGTGGCCGGAAAGTGCAAAACAAAATTATATTAACCTGAAACACAAATGTGAAAACACATTTACAATCTTACCGAAACACATTTACAAGTTTACCGAAACACTTTTACAAATTTACCGAAAAACATTTACAATTTTACCAAAACACATTTACAATGTTACCGAAACACATTTGCAAGTTTACCGAAACACATTTACAATCTTACCGAAACACATTTACAAGTTTACCGAAACACATTTACAAGTTTACCAAAACACATTTACAAGTTTACCGAAACACATTTGCAAGTTTACCGAAACACATTTATAATCTTACCGAAACATATTTACAAGTTTACCGAAACACATTTACAAGTTTACCGAAACACTTTTACAAGTTTACCGAAACACATTTACAATCTTACTTAAACACATTTACAATCTTACCGAAACACATTTACAATCTTACTTAAACACATTTACAAGTTTACCGAAACACATTTACAATCTTACTTAAACACATTTACAATCTTACCGAAACACATTTACAATCTTACTTAAACACATTTACAAGTTCACCGAAACACATTTGCAAGTTTCCCGAAACACATTTACAAGTTTACCGAAACACATTTATAATCTTACCAAAACACATTTACAAGTTTACCAAAACACATTTGCAAGTTTACCGAAACACTTTTACAAGTTTACAGAAACACATTTATAATTTTACCGAAACACATTTACAAGTTTACCGAAACACATTTACAAGTGTTTCGGTAAACTTGTAAATGTGTCTCGGTAAGATTGTAAATGTGTTTCGGTAAACTTGTAAAAGTGTTTCGGTAAACTTGTAAAAGTGTTTCGGTGAACTTGTAAATATGTTTCGGTAAAAATGTAAAAGTGTTTCAGGTTAATGTAATTTTGTTTTGCACTTTCCGCCCACCGTAGAAATGTATTCATCTACTTACCAACTTACTGTGTATGACTCGTCTTCGCTTGATTGTTCTGGCGCTGAACCGTAACTGGCAACCTGGCATGATACTCATGAAGTGGAGGGGGTGAGAGGCTGAGAGGGGGCTCTTTTGTTTTTCTTCGTGGACTCTAGTACTCCAATTTGACCACAAGATGTAATTTTTACATATTTCACCTTTCATTTTTCTTTTTTACACAGGCATGGTGCCATGAATCATTGGTTATAGTTTTATAGCTAAAAATAATTTTCCCAAGAGAGTAGTTTTGTTCTGTTGTCTAACTGTGTGCAGACAACCTACACAAAGCTGTCTTGCAGCCAACTAAACTCCAAACAGTAGCTATGTACATAACAAACAGCCCAGGGGAAATTTAAGGTTCAGGGTAATTAAACTCTGGGGAATAAACATTCAGGGTGGCATAATGGAAACATGAGTAATGCATCCTAAAAAAGAATTCATTACCCTGCCTGACTGTATAGAGCAGTACACACATTTAACAAAACACCCATTTACCCTTAGGAAACTTATTACGTTTTCCTCATCTGCAATTTAGCCATCAATAGTTGATGTATCACCTATTAGCCACAATTTCAGAATATGAAACATTACCCTCTACAGACAACACGTTTTTTTTAATGTTGATTGGGAAAAAAAAAATCTAAATTCTGCTTAATGTCTAAACATGAAACATTAAGACAAAGAAGACTATATCTCTGAACGAATTTAAAACTTTACTTACAAACCGTTCAACTAAAGACTGTAATTGGTATTTTTAACTACTCCTAAATTATTTTATGATGCCTTAATTGTATGCTCCATTCTTATTAGTTTGATCTGGTTTTGTTCTCATATTGTGTTTTGTGTACTGTAAACAGGGCCAGGTCTCCTCCGAAAAAGGTTAGATAAAAAAGTAAGAATTAAAAAAACAAAAATCAACTTCCTTTGTAGGACATAGATCATTTAGCACCACCTGAAGCATCTATTTTTAAGATTTGAGGGCTTAAAGTATCAGGGTTAGAGATTTCTTTGTTTTCAAATTGGCAGTGACTTCTTACCCAAACACACGCTTTAGTAAAAGTAATATATTACATAATTATGCTATATACTGTATATACTATAATCTGCGATTCAAAGGTATTTGAAGATTATCTGCTAACAGCTACATGTCGGATCTATCTTTTGTGTTTGCAGCGTTGTGTTTTGGTTTGGGGACCTAAATTTCCGTATCGAAGACTATGACATCCATGTGGTGAAATGTGCCATTGAAAGCAGCAAGCTCCCTCTTCTTTGGGAGCGAGATCAGGTGAGGTAACTTCATCATTTAAAAACAGAAACATGGATTCTTCTGGACAGTTTGCCTGCTGATTGCAGCCAGCAGAGGGAGCTATAGCTCTGAATAGAGGAAAATTCACCCAGGCCCATGTTCTGTCTTTCTCCTTTTTTGTTTTATCTCCAGCTCAACATGGCTAAAAACACAGAGTCCATCCTGGAAGGCTTTATGGAAGGAACACTTAAGTTTCCACCTACATATAAGTTTGATGTGGGGACCCACACATACGACACCAGGTCTGCTTTATAGTGTATCTTCATCCAAAATGAACCCTTGATAAGATTTTTTTTTAAATGGCACATATCATTCATCATGCTTTGTGTGTGTTTCATGCTTTATTGCTGTTTTTACTTTATCCTAAATTCATGTATTGTTTTTAAGTGTCATATGCTTTGTCTGTGTTTTATTGCTTTTTTTACTTAATCCCCTAATCATGTAAAGCACCTTGACTTACCTTGTTGTTGAAGGTGTGCAATAAATAAAATTGCCTTGCCTTGATTTGTATTAATATACTATACTCATTTTTTTTCTCTGTATAATTTAATACCTGCTCTGTAAATTTAGTCTCACTCTCTGGTTTGAATGTGTCAGTGCTAAGAAGAGAAAGCCTGCCTGGACGGACCGCATCCTGTGGCGCCTTCGTCGCACCGGTTCCCCTGTTCCTACCCATAATGCATCTTTGCAGCGGGGTCTGACCTCCTGGTTGGGCGGAGCCACTAAAGTGATACAGCATAAGTATCAAAGTCATATGGGCTTCACCATCAGTGACCACAAGCCTGTTTCCTCATTGTTCTCCCTGCATGTGAGGCCTTGTCTCTATTCCTTGAGAACAACAAATTTTCACGGCTAAAGGTATTAATTTTAACCTTTGTCTTATAGTTCCCATTTAGGGTGGACCTTCCTCTGGTGGAGCTGCAGGTAAATAAGGAGTGGTGCAAAGCATCGGATGCCACAGTCAGATTCACTGTTGCTTCGACATATCAGCGCAGCTCATGGGATTGGGTGGCAATATACAAAGTAGGTCATAAAGTAACTCTCAAATCAAATGCTGACTCTGTCCTCCCAGTGTTGTCAACCGATTTCTCACTCAACAGGTGAGATTCAGACATTACAAGGATTATCAGGCGTATGTCTGGGCCAAAGGAGAGCATGCTACACAGGTTTGTTCAGGACTGGAGTAAAAGAAAACACGATAAAAGTTGACGGTAATTCAAACCTGACTGGGGTCCTTTTTATAGGTGACATTCTCAGAAGAGGATTTGCCAAGAGATGACTGTGAATACACCCTGGGTTACTTCAGTAATATCATGAACAGCATTGTTGGTTTGTCTTCACCAGTTCAGGTAACAATGTTTCATTAAATAATATTATCACTTGTGTATTTATTATTGTAAATTTGATACATTTAAAGGAATATATGTAGAAATATCGTTGCTAGGTTTGCATTATACAATTCAACTATTTATTATTATAAATAAAATATTGTGTTATGCAACATTTTTTTATTGATCAGAGGTTTTAAGGACTTTTAATTAGTAATACATAACCTGTTACCCTTTGGTACAAATATGACATCATATGATGTCAGATATTCTACTGAAACAGATGTGTGTTGATCTTTGTAAGCCAGACCTTGGTCTCAAACATATCTGCCTCCTGTTTAAACCCAGTCTTATTTGCAGCACAGTCCATCCAAAACCAAAGAAAGAACTGAGTATCCAGACTGTTACTAACTGCCGCTGACCTTTTTTTTCCCTTCTACATTTTGTCACGTTACAGCCACAAATCTTTGAGTATTTAATGTGGATTTTTATGTGAGACCAACACAATGCAGTGCTGGAGTGTGAAGTAAGAAAGATATGTGGTCTGTACATTTTACAAAAAAATCTGAAAAAATGGTTACATTTGTATTCAGTCACCTTTACTCTGATGCCCCTAAATAACAGAAAATAAGTAGGACTTAAGAAATTTTGCCTACATGCAAAACAGTATGGGTGAAGGAGAACTAACAGAGCACATCACATCACCATCCCCATGGTGAAACATGATGATGGCAGCATCATGCTGGAAGCAAACCAGAGAATCTGTAAATACTTTAGACTGGGGCTGAGGTCTAGCTTCCAGCAGGAAACCAGCCCTAAATATTTAGCCAAAGCAACAATGGTTTGATGTAGATTAGAGCTCCACAATACTGGGAAAACATTCATTTGTTGTATTATTATTGAAACTGCGATGATGATATTTGCTGTGATTATGCAACAATTTCCTCACTCTTTTCTTTCTTTTCTATCAACACAATGGCCTGACTACTGTCCTTCAGCTTTAACATCTTCAATTCAATTCAGTTTATTTTTATAGCACTGATTCACAACATATGTCATCTCAAAGTACTTTACAAGAAAGTCAATTCAATACAAACATTCCAATCAGTTGAGAGGTTTAGTTAGTTTTCTAATTAAGGAATCCCAGCAGATTGCATCGAGTCATTGACCGGCAGTTGAGCCCCGTTGATGGAGACTCCAACAACATCAATCCCTCATACTGAGCAAGCATTTAGCGACAGTAGAGAGGAAAAACTGCCCTTTAACAGGAAGAAAACTCCAGCAGAACATGGCTCAGTACGCGCAGCCATCTGCCACGACAGTCTGGGGGTTTGAGAAGACAGAGCAGAAACACAGAAAGAACAAAAGAACTGATGTAAGAATACTTTCTATGTTAAAGAAAGTAAAAAGTTGATAACAGGATGTGGGGATATTCAGTAACTAGGAGTATCATCCCAGTCGATGCAGCCCATCCAACAGGGCATTGCAGCCAAGCAGGATACCAGACCAGGTACAGGTTCTATGGAGAGAAAAACTCTGAGAGAAAACAGAGTTAACAGTCGTAAAAACAGCAAGTGATACAACTGGAGAGTCGTAGGAGAGAAAAGTAGCAGAGTGAAGAAAAGTGGTCAGTCTGTCCTCCAGCAGTCTAAGCCTATAGCAGCATAACTACAGAGCTAGCTCAGGATGACCTAAGCCACTCTAACTATAAGCTTCATCAAAAAGGAAAGTTTTAAGTCTGGCCTTAAAAGTAAACAGAGTGTCTGCCTCACGGACTAAAGCTGGGAGCTGGTTCCACAGGAGAGGAGCCTGATAACTAAAAGATCTGCCTCCCATTCTACTTTTAGAAATAGGAACCACCAGTAAACCTGCAGTCTGAGAGCAAAGTGCTCTGTTAGGAACTTATGGAACAATCAGATCTCTAATGTATAATGGAGATTGATTATTAAGCGCTTTATATGTAAGAAGGAGGATCTTAGATTATATTCTGGATTTAACAGGGAGCCAATGAAAGCAAGCTAAAACAGGAGAAATGTGATCTTTCTTTTTAATATTAATCAGAACTCTTGCTGCAGCATTTTGGATCAACAGATGGCTTTTTATTACATTTTGTGGACTACCTGATAGTAAAGAATTACAGTAGTCCTGTCCTGAAGTAACAAAAGCATGGACTAGTTTCTCAACATCACTCCTGGACAGGATGTTTCTAATTAGCAATATTCCAGAGCTGAAAGAAGGAAATCCTAGAAACCTGTTTAATATGGGATTTAAATGTCATGTCTTGGTCCAAAAATAATGCTGAGGTTCTTTGTTATTACTAGAGGCCAATGTAATACTAACCAGATGAAGTGATTGACTAAGCAGTCTCTTTTTTAGAGCTTCTGGTCCAAAGACAGCAACTTCTGTCTTGTCAGAATTTAAGAGAAAAAAGTTTAGCATCATCCATGTTTTTTTGTCTTCCAGACATGCCTGTAATCTACCTAACTCACTGGATTCATCTTAGTCACTAATATCTACTTAAGATGACAATGAAAGCCAATCCAACTGACCACATTGTTTATTGGCAATCAGAGCCTGAATGATTGGCTCCTGAAATGTTATAGCCTACCAAATATTGTATCCAATAAGTCTTTTGCACTTGCAATGTTGCACATACTGGTGTTGTGATGATTTCCATTCAATATATTGTGCTGCTATTGTTTAGGTCAAAGCTTATTCTTGGTAAAATTGCTCACTCAAAGTCCAAACATAAATCAAATAGAGAATCTGTGGCACTTGAAAATTGTTGTTCACAGACTCTTTCCAACCAAATTGACAAAGCTTATATTATTTTGCAAAATGAGTAAAGCTTGTAGAGACACAGCACATAAGACCTGAAGCTGTAATAGCAACTAGGGGTGGTTCTAGAAGGTGCGGAACATATATGCGTACCACACCTTTTTTGAGCTTTTTTTTTGTGTGTACAAAATGTTGAAAAGCATGTATCAATTCCCTTGCACTTCACAATTAAGCACTTCTTTTTGAACCCATTACATTAAAATACCCTGAAGCTTGCGGTTGTAACAAACTGTGAGAAATACATTAACAAACTCTATTACTTCTTTTAACATTAACCTTCTCCTCAATCCTCCACCCTCAACAGATCAGGATGCCTGTTCTCAGCCCTACTGTGTGCTGCTCTGACAGCTCCAATGTCAGCTCGGAAGATGACAGCACCATGGTTCTTCTGGCTCCGACCTCCCGCAGTCCAAGCCCGAAAACTGGCAAACGCCATCACCGTCACCGGCGTAGTCGCAGCCCAGCAGTCTCCACGCTCTCCTCCAACCCCCTTCCGGCATTGCAGGGCCTCAGTCTGTGTCCCCGCTCCAGGGAGAGCCAATCACGAAGCCGCTCGCCATGCTCTTCTGCTAAGAAGGAGCTCTTGGTCTCCTCCGACACTGTGCCGTCTCCCACCATCAGCCCCCTCAGCCCTCGCAGCCCGGTGTCTCCAGGCAGTGGGGTGACTGCTCCGGAGGCCCTGATTGTAGCCATCTTAGGAGAACACAGTCCAGCTCAGGTTAGCCCCACAGGGGTGAAACAGATTGGGAAGCAAGTTGAAACAGACAAAAGAAAGACTATAAAAAGGTAAAATAGGAAAAACAATATTCACTCAATCACAGTCTGATTTGAGGCAATCTGAGAGAAGCTGCACATTTATCAACTCTAATGTAGTTTGCAAACATTCCACGTTGCAGTTTCCTGTTAATGAATCTATCATTATCTCATACAACTCTGTGCTGTTTGTATATCTTTGAGTCAAAAATGTGAGAAGACTCCCTAAGTGTTCTCATGAACTCAGAAGTGATAATGTAAACGTGCTGAATGTAAAACCAAAGTCTGAGTATGCTGGTGACAGATGGGGGGCACCAGCTATCACTGAAAGCAATACGGATCCATGTACGCAGTCTTGTACCAGGAGAAGGACTCTGAACCAGTATTGATGGTATCATAGTTCACAGCTAAGACAGGACGTGTCTGTGTGAGTCTGAGAAATGTAAACGTAACTTATTCATTGGAGTGCGCAAAACATGATGTTTTTAGCTCTGTACAACTTGGTCTGTACTCATTAGTTTAGTTTCGGTGTCCAAAACTACACACAGAGCATTGTGTCTCCACAGTCTTACATTTACACATGAACAGTAATCCCACACCAATGCTCTTAGTCTTCTTAGCAGCTTTGTGAAAACGGACGCTGCTCCTTAGAGCTGGGTGCTGACACCCACTTATTGTTTCGGGGACAGAGTGTTGTTGGATTGAGCAAATAAAATGTGAACGAAAAAACGATAACTAATCCAATTTATTGGATTCTCCCTATTGATAGTACAATAATCCTGTGCATGTTTGCAAATTTAATGTGAACAAATAAACAGAACTAATCCAATTTATTGGATTCTCCCTATTGATAGTACAATAATCCTGTGCATGTTTGCGCAGGGATGGGTGCAGAATTTAAAAACTGCAAAAAGGGTACATTAGCTCCTCTTTAGCAGCAATACCTGTGACTTTACTTGGACATTAGTTTCCTGATGGAGAAGGACTTTAACAGACCAAAAATCTTAAATTTCTTTGAAATAAGCTTAAAAGGTACTAAACAGATGATTGCAACTGGCTGTGCATGGATCTGCAGCATGCACTTTAAACGTTATTCACATAGACGAAATCAGAATATTATTATTTTTTCCCTCTTTTACATACGAGTGCACACAAATGCTGCTTAGAGTGTGCCTTTATCTATTTTTCAATCGAGGTAATTACTTTTAGGATTACAAACAGAGCTAAAACCAGAGAAAGATACAGATGATAACACAAAAATAATTCAGAGTAATCAGCTCCAAGTAAAACATTTAATCTGATGCTGGCTGTGTAGTGCTTTTTTTTATTAAATAAATCAGTAGGCTTCAGTTGGGTACGCATAAACCTGCCAGGTCATTAGTTGCATGAGTTATGTCATATGTTTATATCCAGTTATACACCACAGCAGGCTTTGCCTGAACGCAAGTCATTCAAAACTAAATAGAGACTGGGTAAAACAATAGTTTTAGATTGATAAAATCTTTGTTCTTGAGCTATTTGTGAAGAAAATTTGAAAGAATGATCAGCCTCTAGATTTGCCAAGCTGGTAGAGATGTACATCAAGAAATGGGCATGTGTTCTTGTTGGGGGAGGTATTTACAACTCATTCACTGTACTACCTTGCTCTTTATTTTGTGATTTATAACACACCTTAAAAGCTTACTTATGTGGACTTTAGAGTAAACAGGTTTTAAATAAAGGTTTAGCGCATAATTTCCTAATATGAACCCTATATAGTGCACTTTAGAGAGAACTTGAGGACCATTTAAACACAGGCAGCATGTTAAAACAAACTAATTGTATATAGGTAGTGTGCCTTTATATTAGAGCAATATTGCATTACTCTTTTCTAAACTAATATATGGAGGGGCAAAAAAGTATTTAGTCAGCCAACAATTGTGGAAGTTCTCCCACTAAGAAAATGAGAGAGGCCTGTAATTTTCATCATAGATATACCTCAACTATGAGAGACAAAATAAAAAAAATAAAAAAAATCCAGAAAATCACATGGTCTGGTTTTTTAAAGAATTTATTTGCACATTATGGAGAAAAATAAGTATTTGGTCAATAACCAAAGTTCATCTCAATACTTTGTTACAGTGGCTTGCAAAAGTATTCGGCCCCCTTGAACTTTTCCACATTTTGTAACATTACAGCCACAAACATGAATCAATTTTATTGGAATTCCACGTGAAAGACCAATACAAAGTGGTGTACACGTGAGAAGTGGAACGAAAATCATTCATGATTCCAAACATTTTTTACAAATGAATAACTGAAAAGTGGGGTGTGTGTAATTATTCAGCCCCCTTTGGTCTGAGTGCAGTCAGTTGCCCATAGACATTGCCTGATGAGTGCTAATGACTAAATAGAGTGCACCTGTGTGTAATCTAATGTCAGTACAAATACAGCTGCCCTGTGACGGCCTCAGAGGTTGTCTAAGAAAATGTTGGGAACAACAACGCCATGAAGTCCAAAGAACACACCAGACAGGTCAGGGATAAAGTTATTGAGAAATTTAAAGCAGGCTTAGGCTACAAAAAGATTTCCCAAGCCTTGAACATCCCACGGAGCGCTGTTCAAGCGATCATTCAGAAATGGAAGGAGTATGGCACAACTGTAAACCTACCAAGACAAGGCCGTCCACCTAAACTCACAGGCCGAACAAGGAGAGCGCTGATCAGAAATGCAGCCAAGAGGCCCATGGTGACTCTGGATGAGCTGCAGAGATCTACAGCTCAGGTGGGGGAATCTGTCCATAGGACAACTATTAGTCGTGCACTGCACAAAGTTGGGCTTTATGGAAGAGTGGCAAGAAGAAAGCCATTGTTAAAAGAAAACCATAAGAAGTCCCGTTTGCAGTTTGCCACAAGCCATGTGGGGGACACAGCAAACATGTGGAAGAAGGTGCTCTGGTCAGATGAGACCAAAATGGAACTTTTTGCCCAGAATGTAAAACGCCATGTGTGGCGGAAAACTAACACTGCACATCACTCTGAACACACCATCCCCACTGTCAAATATGGTGGTGGCAGCATCATGCTCTGGGGATGCTTCTCTTCAGCAGGGACAGGGAAACTGGTCAGAGTTGATGGGAAGATGGATGGAGCCAAATACAGGGCAATCTTGGAAGAAAACCTCTTGGAGTCTGCAAAAGACTTGAGACTGGGGCGAAGGTTCACCTTCCAGCAGGACAACGACCCTAAACATAAAGCCAGGGTAACAATGGAATGGTTTAAAACAAAACATATCCATGTGTTAGAATGGCCCAGTCAAAGTCCAGATCTAAATCCAATCGAGAATCTGTGGCAATATCTGAAAGCTGCTGTTCACAAACGCTGTCCATTTAATCTGACTGAGCTGGAGCTGTTTGCAAAGAAGAATGGGCAAGAATTTCAGTCTCTAGATGTGCAAAGCTGGTAGAGACATACCCTAAAAGACTGGCAGCTGTAATTGCAGCAAAAGGTGGTTCTACAAAGTATTGACTCAGGGGGCCGAATAATTACGCACACCCCACTTTTCAGTTATTTATTTGTAAAAAATTGTTTGGAATCATGTATGATTTTCGTTCCACTTCTCACGTGTACACCACTTTGTATTGGTCTTTCACCTGGAATTCCAATAAAACTGATTCCTGTTTGTGGCTGTAATGTGACAAAATGTGTAAAAGTTCAAGGGAGCCGAATACTTTTGCAAGCCACTGTATATACCCTTTGTTGGCAATGACAGAGGTCAAATGTTTTTTGTAAGTCCTCACAAGCTTTTCACACACTGTCGCTGGCATTTTGGCCCATTCCTCCATGCAGATCTCCTCTAGAGCAGTGATGTTTTGGGGCTGTCGCTGGGCAACACGGATTTTCAACTCCCTCCAAAGATTTTCTATGGGGTTGAGATCTGGAGACTGGCTAGGCCACTCCAGGACCTTGAATTGCTTCTTACGAAGCCACTCCTTCGTTACCTGGGTTGGTGTGTTTGGGATCATTGTCATGCTGAAAGACCCAGCCTTGTTTATTCTTCAGTGCCCTTGCTGATGGAAGGAGGTTTTCACTCAAAATCTCACGATACATGGCCCCATTCCTTCTTTCATTTACAAGGATCAGTCGTCCTGGTCCCTTTGCAGAGGAACATCCCCAAAGCATGATGTTTCCACCCCATGCTTCACAGTAGGTATGGTGTTCTTTGGATGCAACTCAGCATTCTTTCTCCTCCAAACACGACAAGTAGTTTTTACCAAAAAGTCCAAATGCTCTCTAGCAAACTTCAGATGGGCCTGGACATGAACTGGCTTTAGCAGGGGGACACGTCTGGCACTGCAGGATTTGAGTCCCTGGCGGTGTAGCACGTTACTGATGGTAGCCTTTGTTACTTTGGTCCCAGCTCTCTGCAGGTCATTTAGTAGGTCCCCCTGTGTGGTTCTGGGGTTTTTGCTTCTTGTGATCATTTTGAACCCACTAGTTGAGATCTGGCATGGAGCCCCAGATCAAGTGAGATTATCAGTGGTCTTGTATGTCTTCCATTTTTTAATAATTGCTCCCACAGTGGATTTCTTCACACCAAGCTGCTTACCTATTGCAGATTCAGTCTTCCCAGCCTGGTGCAGATCTACAATTGTGTTTCTGGTGTCCTTTGACAGCTCTTTGGTCTTGGCCATAGCAGAGTTTGGAGTGTGCCTGTTTCAGGTTGTGGACAGGTGTCTTTTATACTGATGAGTTCAAACAGGCGCCATTAATACAGGTAACGAGTGGAGGACAGAGGACCCTCTTACAGAAGAAGTTACAGGTCTGGGAGAGCAAGAAATCTTGCTTGTTTGTAGGTGACCAAATTTTTCACCATAATTTGTAAATAAATTCTTTAAAAATCAGACCATGTGATTTTCTGGATTTTTTTTTCATTTTGTCTCTCATAGTTGAGGCAAGGTTTAAGTTGGAGAACTTGCAGAATTGGTGGCTGACTAAATACTTTTTTACACCACGGTACCTATTGAAAAGCCATTTTTTAAGGGGTTCTCGTGGTTTTAAAATGTTCATTTGTTCCACAGCAGAAAATTAAAAAAACTACGGAAGAGGAGTAAGGCCACAAAAAAAGATTAGAAGAAAATTTCTCAGAATTCTGTGATTAAAAGTCTAAATCCTGACTTCTTTTCTCACGGTTCTGAATGTTCAGACTTGTGAAAGAATTCAGACTTTTTTTTCTCACAATAAATTATTTTTGAATTTGACTTTTTCCCCAAAAATCTAAAATTCTCACTTTCTCTCTGGATTCTTTCTCTCGGACTTCAGGGGAAAAACTAGGAATTCTGAAAATGAAGACATCATTACTTTTCAGTGACCATAATCCACTTCAGACAGTTCACTGCTAATCAGAACCAGTTAGGTTAGCTAACATAGCCAGCGCCTCCTCATGGATGTATTTGTTTTGCTGGATTTGGAATACGCCCCTCATCACCACATGGTCCACTCGGGGCTCTGCACCAGTTGGCTATAAGCAGCGGACAATAAATACAGCTCCCTGCTCCATTAGCTTACAGTCAGCTGGCTGCAGCCGTGCTTCTGTGTTGGTTTTTCTCTATTAAACCCAGGTGAAGGCTGCTTTCAGCTTGTCTCCTCCCAGCTCTGCAAACAGGACTCTGCTGCTAAGCCGCGTTAGCTGCTTGAAAATGAACGGTCATCTGAACGGCTTTTACGGCGACTCGCTTCACGATGAAGACTGTTTCCTCTTCACCTCCGAGTCAGTGGGGGAAGGTCACCCCGGTAAGTTTTTGTATGTTACCTGTCTGTGCAGAGCGCCGTCCTTTTTATTGACCCAGATAATTAGCCTAGCATCCTGTTAGCTTCTCAAAACAAGGTCATGTGGCTGGATGTTGTGAGCGTGTCTGCCCCGAATTATTGTTTAGCTCTTTTTGCTAGTTGTTTTATACGCAAAAAAAAAACTATTAAAATGTGAATTGGCAATACATTGTGAACAACACTTTAACAAATAAAACAAACATGTGCTGGAGCAGAAAGCTGTAACGTTGCCTCATCCAGCGTCTAAAAGCAAAGCTATACCAGGCGGCTCTCACTGTACTTCTTCCAGAAGCGCTTCACACACAATACATCTTTATTTAGGAGCAATGTGTTGTATGTTTATGCTGGGAAACTATATTTTTAGACTAATGGGGGGTCCCAGTGTGTGCTGAAGCGAACACGTGTCAGGACTTGTGGTGCCTGTCAATCACATGCTCTCTTCAGTCTGTTTTTGGCACATAAAGGTTGTTTCATAGCTTTCAAGATGTTTGATTTACCTTCGATCAGCTTTAGTTTAACATCTATTAAATAGGGACTGAATACATCTTGAGTCGTGTGACATGGAAAAAAGTCTTTTACAATAATCTTTCAGTACTGAATTGTTTCTATAATTATCACGATATGTTTTCCTGTAAAGATAGTATCTGTTTCAATACAAACTTGAGGAACAAATAAGTTATCAATCATTGATGACTAGTTCTATTTTCATAAACTAAACTCAAAAATCGCTTCAGAATTGCTGGATTTTATCAGGTAAAAATTCAGTGAACCCCTGGTATTCACAGGGCTTAGGGACCACAGCTGCCCGTGAATTGCTAAAATCTGTGAATACTTCATGCCCCTCTAAGAATGCTTATAACTGCCTGTTTTAATTGTTCAAACACCAAATATACATTAACATGTACTAATACGCCCAATGGAAACCATCTTAGCACTACCACAGAACCTAACGTACAGCCAATCAGCGGAAAGGAAAATAAATTGTGCTCTTGGATTGGCTGCTTTACAAGGGAGTAGCGTTGCAGATATTGTATTTTATTTCTGCTTACAAAGCTATATTTTCTTTGAAATATGTTAAATATGCTCTTTGAACAAAATCCCAGAATTAGTGAATTTTTCCATGAATAATTTGTAGATGTGTTTCACAGAAACATTTGGAAATAAATGGGGTACATTGTAGGCCTATAACAATGTACAAATCCTATTTGGAGTACTGTTTTAAAAGTGCAAATATGTTTGAGTACAACTAGAAAACAACATAAATAAAGTTCCTCCTACTGTTTGAAATCTCTTCTTTGTCTTGTAAAAATGCTTAGTGACTGCTGTCTGTTGGGCCATGTGAGTTGTCTGAATTTTCGAGCCCACCTTTTTCATTGTCTTTTTTTTTAATCCTAATTACAGATTTATAAAAATACAATTTGAGTTATTCAAACCACTTTACTTAAATTGGTCCGACCTGCTTTGCAAGCCAAGACTAAAATATTGCTATGTATTAAGGAAATTGACTTTAGAATAAAGATAGCCCATTATCGTCTGGAAACCATTAATTTAGCTATTTTTATTTTTACCTATATATTAATTTCTTTACAGGTTCCAAATTGTGTTTGTTGTTTTTTTTTTTTTTTTTTTTTTTTTTTTAGACTTTAACTTATATTATTTATTTTAGTTGGAACAAATCAGTCCAGGTTTAATTTGTTTACTCCAGGCATGGGACATTCTGACAACCTTGAGTAAAAGTAACACAATATGTTAAACTAAATGCTCAACAATCTGTTTTTCTTATATAACAAGGTCATGTATAAAATGGTAGTTTTTAAACCCTTGCAAAATGGCAATCATTCATTTCTGCACTCTTTGCTCTTTATAGTGTAATTATAGCTGGCGTTCTTTTTAAATGAGGCGGTCCAATAGCTGTCTTCTAGCTGACCAGCAGGGAGGTGCTGCAGTGTACAACTCTGTTCTCTATAAAGCCAGAGAAAATGTAATCTTTGAAACCATAGCTGTTAATAATTCACTGTAATAAAGATTTCCAAAATTGCCAAGTGCTTATCAAAACATCCGTTTTTAGTGTCAAATAATTCAGTTTAGGTTTGACTCAAGAATTTTTAGATTTTAAACAATTATTAAAAGGTAGCTTGACTGCCTAAAAGAAGTACCTCCTTACTGGAACTGGATGTACATTTATGTTTCCTGTTTAATGTAGTATTTAACAGATGCTGCTCTGTTTTACCACAAACGACTTTCATAGAAAGTAAAAAAAAAAGAAGGGGCAATGTTACAAGATTAATGTGTGTAGTTTTAATATTCATTTTGTGAATGCAAGATGTGGGCCTGTTGCAGCAGTCAGCTTCTCTGTTTTACAATACACCAGCTCCACTGCTAAGGATAATAGGCTTATCTCTACTTCTAAGTACTAGTCAGACTAGCCACCCATCTGTGGGTGTAAAGAAGTTAAATCTGTGCCTTTCCTACATTCGACAGAGACTGTGTTCATGAAAGTTGGGTAAAATTACCTGTAGCACCTTAAAGTGTATTTGGATGCTGTCAGGTTAAATGTGAACCAAATACAAATCCTGGATCTTGCTGCAATGTTTAACAGTGCAATGGTTATTGTCACAGATCAAAATGAATCTAGAGATAGGATTCAGGCTGTAGCAGAAAACGGCCCTGCATCAGTTCATCTCTTCCCTAATTCCTAGGTCCATTATTTTTGTACCCATGCTTCGTAGTTTCCTCTCAACCTGCTTCCATTGTGTGTCCTCCTTATTAACATCTGCCTAAAGGTTTAATTGTTTTGGGGATAAATAACCATAGAAATATCTTGCTTTTTTACTTGCATTTTATATTTGAAAGTTTTGCACTTCTATTTACTGTGGTTCTGATCTCTGCTTGGGCCAGTTGACTTTTATGAAATGTAATAGATTAAGTAAATAAAAACCCTAAGGGACTTTTCTGCTGGTTGATAACATTTATTAGAGTCACATAACATTTCCTTTCTGTACAGTAGGAGTATATCATAGAAAATTACATTATTGCTAAATAACAAAGTACACGGCACAGCTGCCCCCGGCTACCATCAGCCGATGGATTTTGAGGTAAACGCTCTGATAAGGAATTGCTGCATCATGCAAAGGCACATGTGATTATTGGGATGGATGCAGCACTTAGTGTGACGCAGGTTTGTGTGAACATGCTCCTAATGCTTTGACAATGGTTAATGCTTACATCAGGCCCATCTGCTTTATATGTAAGGATTTAATAGATCTGCCTAATTAAAACTGTTTGATTCAAAAATAGTTTAATCAAGGTTAAAATCAGAAAATGTAATCAAAGAATTAATGCTTAGCTAAAACTTTCTATTTCCTATGACCTTGTTTTTCCACAGATAAGATTTGTGACCAGATCAGTGATGCTGTATTGGATGCTCACCTGAGACAAGACCCTGATGCCAAAGTAGCATGTGGTAAGTGTTTGGAGAGCCAGTCCATCCATTAGGACTGTTCTAGAAAGAACCGCAGTGTTCAAAAAATGCTTTCAGATCAGCAGAAAACAAATGTCAGATGTTTTCATAGGATTGTCACTCAGAAATTTTCAGTTAAAAAAAATATTGACCCATCCTGCCTACACTTAATTATAGTTTGAAGGTGCCTTTTGTTCATGCAATTACTGTTTGCTTTGTTGCTGAATACACCAGGGAGGCAGATGATAAAAGCTGAAAAGCTTTCAGGATTCAGTAAGGTGGTCCTTAATGGACCAGATGCATAAAGTGAATATTCTTCTGTCTGTGGTTGTGAGCGTCTCCTCATCGCCAGCTGAATAGGACTGAAAATGGTTGATCAGTATTGTAAGGGTGTTGTTTAAACATTGTTACAAACTGAATTGGATCCATCTCTTACACTAAATGTATTTTATCTGTCCTCAGAGACTGTAGCTAAGACGGGGATGATCCTGCTTGCGGGGGAGATCACCTCAAGAGCCAGTGTTGACTATCAGAAGATTGTCAGGGAGACGATCAAGGACATCGGCTATGACGACTCCTCCAAAGGTACGCTTGCAGAGAAAGAAAGCTGTCTGAGTGATTCAGATTCATTTCCATGCTGCTGTTTCCAAGGCTCTTTAGTCTGCCAAAGTCATTGAAATCGTGTGGGAAAAGGATTCATTATGGCCTATAAAACATGCAATGTCTGGTTCTAGTGAACAAATATAGATTTATTTATTGTTTTTTACTCACCAGCCAAACAGACAGACTTCTCCCTTAAATGTTTTTTACTGAACTACACAGCACACTGTTTTTTAAGAGAGACATTAATCTGCTTCTTACAGTTATACAAATTAAGATAACTGCTTAAAACTGAAAGTGGTCAACACGCTCAAAGCAGAGTAAAAAAAAAATGCTAGATTGCAATTTTTTGTAGACTTCGGGTTTATTAATTTGGATGGGATAGATCTATTGCCAGGTCTAAGACCATGTATACACGTAGCCGTTTAAAAAAAAAACAACTATTATTTTCACCACCTCGTTAAAAAAATAAAATAAATACTCCTTCCACATCTAACTGCATAAGTGTGGTATTAAGCACATTCATAGACATGCCAAACCTGTAGGGGGCAGTAATTCCCCCAAATCCTATTTACTCAGTAACTTTCTGGGTGTTTATCAATGCCAAGGAACCTCGCCTTGCTGCCTTGGTCCCGCCCTGGTTGCCTAGGAGATGCGTCATCAGGGACCACCAAGGCATGTTCCAATGTTTGTGCTACCGAGGAGTCTGTCCTCCGTTTGTCTGCCGTTAAGCAAACTGACCAAGGATACATGGGAGGTTTCTTGATGCCTTCCCTCGGTCAAAGATTTCCCAGAATACAGCGCGGTATATTCAAAGTTGCTGCTGCCGGCAACAACTTGGGGAGCGAATGTTCAATTTAAATGCAAGTCAAATAATTGTAGCTATCGGATAATGTTTTTTAGATCTAAAGCTGTTATGTATGGTTGGTTAGTTGCTTAGTAGTTGCAGCTTCGGTTACTAGCGGGTACTAACTCGCTTACACATTTAATTTAAGATATATATATATATATATACACACACACAAAATTAAAAAAGTAAAACTCTCGTCCATCTACATTGAAACGTATATAATATAAGTATGGGCGGGACGTAAACAGTGCGTAAGCAAAAGGCAGGCTCTGGGCAGCCGAGGTCACGTGATGTAAGTCTGTTCCATTTAACAGTTTTCTTTGACCAAGGAAGGACCGTGTCCTCGTAAGCAGTCGACGCGCCTTGACATTGAGAAACGAAAAGTCTTAACTTCTACACAAAGTAGTAATTGAGCTTGTAAAAACAAGCAAACAAAAAGCGCTTGGACAATCGACGATGCTTACAATGGAGGAGATGCAAATCTTCACTTTGGCCGGAGTTTTTAAAATGATTTGTTTTCGGTGCCATAAATCTGTGTTTTCGCAGCAGACTGAAAACAACTTATATAACTTAATAATACAATTTTACTGTTGTCTAGACGGAGGATACTGCAAAGCGAAAACGTTTAGCTTCTTAAATGGGATCGGTGTGACTGAGCTCAGGATTTGTTGGGAAGATGGATGTTATAATTAGAAACAATGTTACATTATCAATCTGAACTATGCCTGGGGATAAACATTGAGACTTTTAGTAGAACATTAAATAACAACAAAATCTCCTTACATCCCCCTAAGGAGATTTAAACAGTCTGTGGCTGATTAATTGCGTAATAGCCCACAGGAGTAATAGTTTTCTGGATTAAACAGATTTTTTCATCAGTAGTTGAGTTGACTTGTTCTCCCAAGGTGTGCATATATAGAGTTACAGCAACAACTAGAAGCAGATTTCTGAAGGTATATCGTTGTTGGGGACTCTACACACTGAGGTTTTTGGACTCTGGGATCTTTCAGAGTGTGGAACAGACGTGGGCTGTGGTGGTGTGCTGCATTGAGGACACTGAAGTGGAGATGGATCTCTCTTTGACCTACTCTGCTGTAAATGCCCAGAAAATGACATTAATTTGGCCTGTCCAGTTCTGCACAATACTGTTCTCGACGATCTGCCTTTTAATTTGATCTGCAGCATAATGAAAGACAGAACTACAGGGGCTATGACGGCTGGACCTCAAGCAGCACTTCTGAAATTTCACTATTGAATAACTGTCTTTGGCAAGTTGACTAATAAAAAAAAATACAAGTGATGCACCACATTTACTCAGGGATTTAAATCAGTCCTATTTTCTGAAAAAGAATTTTGTTTTACAGAAAAATGGTCGACTTTCCCTATGTTTATTTTGTCTCAATTTTTCTAAAGGTAAAAGTTTAATAATGCTTACTACATCATTTTCTTTGTTTTATTTCTAGACCACTTTGATTTAGGTTTAACGCTTCACTTAAACTATTTCAGGAAGTCGTGCTAATAAAATAAAGGTACCAAAAGTTCACAAACTGTTTTGAAGAATCTGATTTAGTCTGATTCTCCTTATCTTATTTTATTATAAGCTCAAGAGTACGAGATTTAGACAAGGTGAAATAAAGGATCTAAATATGTCCAGATGCTACAAAAGCAGTGAAACAGCCCTATACCAGATTTCAGCATTGCAGTGTTTTATTGTTGGGAGACCTGCAGTTAATAATGCCTGACTGCTATTCAAGAAGGTCTACAGTATAATTTTCACTTTAATGCTCAGAATGTGTTCTAAAACATGCAGGGGGAAAAACTCCAGAAATAAATCTGGAAGTTTTAAATGAAAATTGTGAAGGAACTTTGTTTCTCAAACAAGCCCCTGGTTTGTATTTTTTTTATTTTAAGGATGCACAATAGACTATTGTCTGCAGCGGGACCAGTTTATACAGACATAGATCATGAAATATGGATTTAATTAACAGTTCTTAACAATCAGGTTTGTTGTACTCTGCTCTGGCCTCCGTGTTTATGAGAGTTTGTCACCTTATTTTACAGGTTTTGATCATAAGACCTGTAATGTGCTGGTGGCTTTGGAGCAGCAGTCTCCTGACATCGCTCAGGGTGTTTATCTCGACCGTAAAGAAGAGGACGTTGGAGCCGGCGATCAGGTCTGTGTTCAGTCTACAGTTGGACAACTCTATTTATTTTTGACCTCATTCATCCTGTGACTTATGTCAACATTTCTGACAGGGCCTCATGTTTGGTTATGCCACTGATGAGACTGAGGAGTGTATGCCCCTCACTATTGTCTTGGCTCACAAGCTCAACGCGAAGATGGCGGAGTTGCGTCGTGATGGGACGCTGCCGTGGGTTCGACCTGACTCTAAAACTCAGGTTAGACAAGCAGGGTTACTCTGCAAAGTCTCAGGTCTAGATACAGGTTCTGAGTGTTGTAGATTTTAAAATAAAGCTGATCTAAGTTGGTCCTTAAGCCGAGAAAAAGTAAAACTCTCTGAAATAGCACTTTATCACACTCCCCAGTCAGAAACCAACTTCAGTCATGCTGTTTAGGGATTTGTGAAAGATGCAGATAATAATAAAACCCATTTTGGTGAAATATTTGTGCTCAAATGTCCAGAATTTAAGGAGTTTAAGACTGGGGGTGTATAGAAACCCTGGGCAGATGATACTTTCTTCTTCCACTTTCAATATTTGTAGAAGAAAAAAGTTTAATCACCATGAATACTTATTATAAACCTCTTTTATAATGTATAGTAACAATAACTACACTCCTAACTATGTTAAACCTTGAAGTTGGTACATAATGGTTCTTTATATCTAATTTTTTTCATTTACAAGGGGTATTATTGCCATCTAGTGGTTACTCTGCAATCATTGTGAATCCAGTATTGATTTTTCAACAATTTATGAGCAATTTTGTTTGTAAAAACGGAATTTTCTGTAGCAAATAAACACAATAATGTTAGCACTGATTAAGCCTCTTATTTGAATCAAAATTATTGATACTCTAAAAATAAATAGGATTTGGCTCAAACCCATAAGAACAATTTTGTGTATAGCTTCATAATCTACAGGAACATTTTGACCATCACCAGGCTTTGTTCAACTTTTATTTTTGCAAATGACTAAAATGGCACTCCCCGTTTGTTGTCGTCTTCCATCCAGGTGACTGTTCAGTACAGGCAGGACCGAGGAGCCGTGGTGCCATTACGTGTCCACACCATTGTGATCTCTGTGCAGCACGATGAGTGTGTGAGCTTGGAGGAGATGCGTCACAGCCTGAAGGAACAGGTGGTGAAAGCTGTGGTTCCCTCTGGGTACCTCGACGATGACACCATCTACCACCTGCAGCCCAGTGGCCGTTTTGTCATCGGGGGGCCACAGGTGAGAGAACGGCTTTACCAATCCTTTACTGCTCTAGCACTGATCTGTTCGAGTAAGATTAGTGACATCTGGATTGTACATTGTTCAGTTTAAGCTTTAATATCTTATTTATGTTTAATGCAATGCTTCAGTCAAGAACAAAAGAATTTGCTGTAAATATACACTTTCTTTCCCACAGAGTGATGCTGGTTTGACTGGGCGAAAGATCATTGTGGACACCTATGGTGGATGGGGAGCCCATGGGGGAGGAGCTTTTTCTGGAAAGGACTACACAAAGGTTGATCGCTCCGCAGCGTACGCAGCTCGTTGGGTGGCCAAATCTCTTGTAAAAGCTGGACTCTGCAGACGTGTCTTGGTCCAAGTAAGGATGCACCTGCCGTGGTTATGAATTGGAAAAACCAAACGAATGATACAAAACTAATAATAATCGGAAATTTGTAAACTTGCATATATTTAAATTCTCTGACTGCTGTTTTAGGTTTCCTACGCTATTGGAGTGTCCCATCCTCTCTCTGTTTCCATCTTCCATTATGGGACCTCTCAGAAGAGTGAGAAAGAGCTGTTGGACATCGTGAGAAAAAACTTTGACCTCCGTCCAGGAGTTATTGTGAGGTAAATTGTGAACTCTATAGCGGTTAAAATACCCGAATTAAATAAATTTGGGTTCCTATTTTTAAGCAAGAAGGTGATTATCTGTCAAAACATAACTGTGTCTAAAAAAATTATTTTCTTGTTTTTAGCAAAACAAAATCTTTTTGTGCAAATCTGCAATTAAAAAATGACAATTGAACAAATGTAAACTCTCAATGCTTTACTAGAAAAGGTAAAAAAAAAAAAACTAAAATTATTTCATTTTGGCCCTCCACATACTGCACTCATTCATTTTTTCTTTTTTTGCTCAACTCTGTACAGCAACTAAAAGGGGAACAACACTTCTTCTGCAACTGTTTCCTATTTCAACGCAATTCAGTAAAACGGCTGGCAACAGGAAAAATAGAGGTTAAAATGGGGGATAAATATCAAAGGTCTAAACAGGAAAGACTTTCAGCTTTTTTTATAATTCATGGGCACTTTTGCAATAAAGACTATTATTATTATTGATGATAATATTCTCTTTTTTTTTTTTTTTTGCTGCAATGAGTTCACATTTTAATCAAAAGTATGCAGGGTTAAATAAAAATAAAAAAATTACTTAAGCTGATGAGTTGGAGGTGGATGATCCTGCTTTGATCTTGTGTTGCAATGAGTGTGATTGTAAACGATAAACTGGCACGGGAAATGGTCCCAAATCATTTTAAATTGTAAAAGTAAATCTCGGCATACCAATAACCCAAATGTAACGTTCGTAGAAGATGTCCTTTATTCTTTTTTTTCTTTTTTTTTTTTTGTCCTTTATTCTATCCTACTAATGAAACTTAAAATGTTCATACAGCCAAAAGTCAGATTTATGAAATTTGCGGTGGCCACTCGTACGCATGTTCATCTGATGATAAATCCCACATGTGCGTACCTAGGTGCTCGTGCCCATTCTCAGTCATTTGCATACAGAAACGCCCTCAATTAACCATATTTGGTAACACCACATCATCTGTCACATACATTAAGGCCTTGCGTTCTTTCTTAAAATAATGGCCAAGAGAGCGAAAAAAGGAATTTCATTGACACTGAGATCAAGGTGAAACATAGGTGGGGCAATAAAAAAGAATTCATGATGAACAGACTTTAAAAATAAATTGTCATAGTTAATACACTTATTTCAACACCGATGGCTTTTGCCATTTGTGGTTTCTCTACTTAATTTCCCAGCACGCAGACGTTATATTTCTGCTGCAGAGTAGACATAAAAATGTGGCAAAGAATAATTTCATTTGCTGTTCACTTCTTTTGAAACCCTTAACTTTTTTTGAACAAATTAAAGTTAAATTCGTACTGAACATTGCTGTCTGGTTCTATCAGCTCTGGGAGAACCAATAAAAAAAAAAACTCTGCGAGAAAGTGACAAAGGCAGTATCCACCCGGGGGGGGGGGGGCTTTGCGCACGGAGAGCGCAGATTGCGAGTGAGAGGATCTCCATGACTGATCACCCCCAACATTAAATTATGTATTTCTTGACAGATTTCTAATATTTCCTGAAAGTTTTAATGCAAATCCGTCTAACTTTTTGAAATATTTTGCCAAAAGACAGATGCCAACATAAGCTCCTTGGCAGAGGCGATAAACTGCTGAAAGAAATATGTCAAAGTAAAACTGTTTTGGTGTTGCAGTTCCTCCGTTCTAACAGTAGATACTGTGCGTACGCACGATTAGAAGTGTACTTATATTTAGGAACATTTCTACGCACAAGTACAAATTGATCAATTCCACACAATGCGTAGAACTGTTCCTACGCACGAAATCCGCACAGATCTGTGCGTAAGTACGGTTGATGAATGGTGACCCACAGGGAAACACTGTTTCAGGTGTTTCCTTTGAAATACAGCAGTGAGTGGGCCTTCAATTAAATCAAATGTTGTGAATTAATCAAACATACAAAACTATGATGTCATCATCAGAGCTTTTCCAAACTTTAGTTTTTTTTTAAAGCCATTTAGTGAATGTAAACGTCTAACTAAAGAAATACTTCTCCAATAACGAGTTTTTGCTTATTATTTCGGCATTTAGCAGATAGAAACAAAACTAAAAGATGAAAGATTGTATCATTGTGTATTTAGCAGAATTACATTTTTTTCAACAATTTGACTTTTTTGTCTTTATTTGATTTGTTAAACATCTTATCAAGCTGTGCTGTATCTTACAGATTCTTAAAAACTATTTGTGTTAATTTCTAAGGGACCTTGACATGAAGAAGCCCATCTACCAGCGTACAGCCTCCTATGGTCACTTTGGCCGTGACATGTTCTCATGGGAGGTGCCCAAGAAGCTGAAATTCTGAAGCGCCCTGTTCTCCGTAGCACACCACCGCCGTCCTGCAGATAAACCTCTGCTTTTGTCCCTTTCTTGCCATCCTCTTCTTCTTCGCTTTGTTTTGCTTGTACATTAGAACACATCAAACTATCTTTAGTCCCACTGTTTGCAAAGGTACAGTTATTTTACTTGCTACAGTATAATTTTTCTTAATATTAAAATTTCATTTTTTATAGTGGATTTGAAATCAAGTTTTTCTAAACCGTAAGCAAGTAACATTTCTCAATCTCACTGGAGTACAGATGAAGAAAGAAAACAGTTCATCCTCTTTCATGTGTAAAAAAAAAAGTAATGTTTTGCTTTTGCCCCCCCCCCACAAGCATTGACATTACAAATGTAAATCAGACCGATTAGTATTTTATGTAGTTGTGCGTGCAGCCCCTTCATGCCATTGTTTTTTCTGACGTTTTACAGAGAAGTCAGAAGCTGCTAATGACTTTATGGTTATGTTGTGCTGCACAGTGGTTTCTGTATTTTGTAGATATTTATTTTCTAGGTTTAAAGGTCCATTAAGATGTTCCAAACTAGGTTCAATGTGTTGACTGAGATAAAGACACGGAGATCACCCTATTTCTGAAGGCAAACACTCCATCACAGTCTGATCAATTGTTACCTCTGTCTTATGTCTGCACAATGCACAGAGTATTTATGTAATGCCTGACTGTTACGGGACCGAACAGTGTGACCAGCAGGGTGACGGCTTTTAAAGCTCCTTCTCAGTCCAGCTAGGACATAAGGTTGAATGGACTGGTATGTAGGAAGACAAGCTACAGATGCCCCAGGAAAGACAAAGATGAAGCAGCACCCTGTTGGGGTATTGAATGTATTATTCCTAATCCTCTCAACAGTTCATGCTTAGAAGTACCAACAGTAGAACAGGCTTTGATTGTGAATTATTCAACTTTCAGCTTTAATTTTATATTGTCTGCTAAATAAAATCTAATCTTCTCCGTCCCAATGAGTACACGAGAAACTATACTGGGTTTTTCCCAGATTGCCACTCTTGTCTGCTTAATAATTGTAGAAAAGTGCTTAAATGTGTATTCCAGATATCAATTCAACACCTCCCTGCCCAACTAGTTGTCTTTCTCACACGTATATAGAAATACTATAAAGCCTCCAGTTAGTGAGTTGGTCTGTATCCTACATCTAGGTGGCGCTGTGTCTCTAGAAATACCAAAATTCAGATGTACTTTTGGTTTCTTCAGTTTGACATTGTGGTTGTTGGTGTTTTTAAACAGAAAACCCCGATTACAACTGCTGCCAAAATAATTCTCCGTAATGATAGTCATCCACTATAACATGTTTTTGACCTTTTTTGTAGGCCAATACAACCAAATATTTACAAAGAAATGCATAACTGACTGATATTAGAAGATGACTTGCTTCCTAATAAGAACTGTCTGGTATCTGGCTGCTTAACAGATGTGTGGCTCTTAGCTTGTCAGCTTACAGTTACCCTGATGAGAGCAACAGCTGGTGTGTAGGAGTCTTCTTTTACTCAGCTTACTGGCAGTGTGCAGTAGCAGGTTTGGGAGCGGTGTGACTATGCTCTGTACACCCAGAGAAACCACTGTATGAGGGGGAAATCCATAGCAGTTTTTAATTGATATACTTTGATACGGTAACCGGCCCCTGCCTGTAACACCTCTAGGAAAACACCACATAGATTTTTAGAGCACTCACCATGTCTGTCCAGTTATCTGATGATTCTACTTAAGGTCAAATATTTATTGCGAAGTTTGTTTGCTTTCTCGAGCTCATCCACAACTCAGACAAATAATTGGTTGGTGTTGTACAGAGAAACCAGCCCGTTTACATCGTCTGCAGCTGGGAGTTTGAAAAGCCTTTTCCCTTTTTCTTTTTGTTGCATTAGTGTTTATGCTTGTTTTGCTAAATGTATTAAAAGTGCCTTCGCATTTGCTGCAAATGATCCTAAATTAATTTTGTTACCTTCTTGTCTCTATCTTCTCTCTCTCTCCAAAACTTTTCCTGTATTAAAAACTCACGAGTCTGACTTGTTTGTTTGATACGCATGTTGAGGTTCTTCTTTCAATCGGTGGATCATATACAAATATAAGTATCAGTGAGAACATGAAAGCAGAACAGAGCTTTTTTTTAAAGATGCAGTCAGTCATCACTTCCTCTGGAAAGCATTAACTATAGTTTAAATTTTTTTTGTTCAAATATCACTTCTGCTCTCTGCAAGCATGCAGGTGATCATACTTAAGTTCATATTTCAAATCTGGGTACAAAAAGCCTGACTATACAAACTGACACTTCTCAGAAACTTGACGTTTCACCTGTGGGTAGGGAAAAGTGAAATGTATAAAATTACTTGATGTAAAATGGCATTTAGAACATTTTATTTCAGCCAAATCAGAAAGTGAAAGCTTGTAGTAAAAAACAATGAGCGAATCAATTGAAGCATAAAAGCTTGCTAAACTAGATGAAGTTTAATCTTGTGCATACAGAGCAACTGGAATATGAAGAATCAACCGCTCCATCCAGTGACGCTTTATCTTTGCAGCATTCCTTTACAACTCTAGATTATCCCTTTTGTTGCCTCTCAGTCCAGTGGGTATAATCATAAAGCAAAATCATTAAATGCAATAGGATACAAAAGAAAGGCTGTAAGTGAAAAACATTCGCTGTTTTGAGGGATTATTCATTGAAACAATTCATGTTCTTTCCAATCCTGTAAAAGAAAAAATACATATAGCTTATTGCAGTTTTGTCTTTTTCTGATTCTATTGTCTTTTACCCACCTTAATGTTTTAGATTGTGTTGTAGCTCAGAGGCTTCCAGGCAAATTTCTGACAATAGAACACGGTCTGCATACAGAGAACAGATCACATGTTAACACCAATAAACTAAACTCATGGTTTCATTTAGATTGTCTACTTACTCCACATTTAAGGGCAGTGCTGATGTCTCTGCATCTGTATGTTGTCAATGTGCATGGGTCTATGAATTCAAAAGGAAAAACAATTGGAACTCACCATTTCTATGTACATATACATATTTGATTATTTGTGAGCTTAGATAACTAATCGGTACACTTTGCAGCTTCAAATTGTTGCCGAGTGCTATTGGCTTAAATGCTCTATATATTTTATTTTTAAATCAAGGTTATATTACTCTAAAAGAAAACGTTAAGGAAAATTCTTAAATGTCAGGGTTATAAAGAATTAGGTTTGCAAAATAAGCCTGACAGTTATTTGAGTTTTATTAGGTTCACAGTTAATTAAAATCACTCTCCTCAAATGTGTATAAAGACATTTTCCCCTTCATTTAAAAACCCCCCAGCAAATATGATTTCATAAGTTATCACCTGGTAATACTTAATACTCCTATTTACTATTTTCTAGTCATAATTTCTAACACGTCTATTTAAGAGGGTTAATCTTTGTATTATTGAAAGCTGGAATTGGAGAAAAAAAAACTCCCTTTAATGAGCTGAAATATGTGCTTTTTAATGGGTTGGGTTTTACCTGTACATCTATATAAATAGGCCAAACCTGAGCTCTAGGGACACTTTTCCAGTTTTCACAGGTTAACATTTTTGGAACTCAGATAAATGTGTTTTCAGTTTCTGGTGACCTTTATTTGGTAGACCCTAAAGGTTAAAAAAAAGATATTTGATATAAACCGGCACCAATGTAGCCTACCAGAGGACTACATTTATGGAAAGCAAAGAAGAGCAGACTGACCCACAACAGCCTCCTGTCCTTTGCACAGGTGGATGAGGGCACAGATGGCCTGAGGAGTGGCGTAGCCCAAGATTGCATCCAGCACTGTTTTGCTATACTTGTCAATAATAACCTCACACTGGTCACGATAGGTCGCTGGCAAGATGTGGCAAATCTCTTCCAGTAGTTTGATCACAGCGCCCTGCAGATGATAAATAAGAAAAAGGACTCAAAATATTGCCAAGTGTATCCCCTCTGTTGCCTGGTGGCATTTAAAGGGTCTGCTATGGCACATAAAGATGTGTGAGGTTCCCCCAGTATTAAAACATTACTCACCTCAGTCCTTTCTTTGGGCAGTAGATCTTCCAAAGTTTTGAATAAGAAAATACAGAAGGAACAGTGTGTCGCAGGCTCTCCCTGATAAATAAAAAATCCTGGATATTAAAAGGAATAGTGACAGAATATTTTTCATCCATCATTTTACAGTAAGTGTGTACTGACATTGTCACTTTTCACAGCAGCCTGAAGAACCTCTTTAACAAAGTAGCTGAGCATCTTCTCACGTTCTTCACCAGAGCCACACAGTCCAATCAACTTGCAGATCTCTGCTGGTTTCTACAGAGACGGATTGAGAACAACATAGAAGATTGGGTATTCTATTTTTGATATATAGGTTAGTTCTTTTCAAAAACAGATAATTGGTTCAGGTTTCCAACTTACTGCCACACCAGTAACAAAGGTGATGGCCAATGGGAGCATCTTGTCCACTTCGTCTTTGCAGAGTTTGGCAGCTGGCCCAGGCAGATGCGCACACAGAGCATCAATGCTTCCCATGATCTTTTTCTGAAACAGAGTGGTTACAATTACTGACCCTAGAAAGAGTACATCTCTTTGCTATACAGATAACACTAAGGGCATTCTTCGTTAAGGTTGCTGTCAGGACAAAAACTTGAAAACAAATTACGGAAAAGAGATATTTGCTTTCTAAAATGATCTTGCTTTATTTGTAACCACACTAAGAACTCTGGTTTGTAACTTGATTAAATGTTTAGTTTTAAGGCTTTATTCAATGTTTTCTAGGTAGATGCACGTTTTAAACCAATATTAAATCCAATTAAAACAATTTCAAGTATTTAGTTATTTGTATATAATTTGGACTTCCACCTCATCAAACCCACGAAAACAGGAATTCAAAAATTAGAATACTGTGAAGGAATCAGCCCAAATTTTACAGGGCATGAATGTTTTAGTGTCACACACTACTCATCTACTAAACACAAAGCACCTGCACAGGTTTTCTCAGGTGTCATTAAAATACTTCACTTTGGTTCAATTGTCTCAGTTAGGTTCAATATGGGGAAGAACATCAACTGTTGGGTTTCTTGGGTCAAACCACTTCTTAACCTGAGCCAATATTGGAAGCGTCTCAACTGGGCCAAGGAGAAGAAGGACGGGACTGTTGGCCAGTGGTCCAAGGTCCTCTTTTCCGATGACAGTAAAGTGTGCCTTTCATTCTGGAATCAAGGTCCAAGGGTTTGGAAGAAGACGGGTGAGGAACAGAACCGAAGCTGCTTGAGGTCCAGTATGAAATATCCACAGTCGATCAATGTTTGGGGTACAATGTCCGGTGCGGGTGTTGGTAAACTCTTCTTTCTTAAATCCAAGGTCACCCCATCAGTCTACCAGAATGTTCTCAGGATCTGTATGGAGATGCAGATTTCATCTTCCAGCAGGACCTGGCCCACACCACCAGAAGCACCAAAACCTGGTTTGATGCCGATGCCATCACAGTGCTTGACTGGCCAGCCAACTCAGCGGACCTGAACCCCATTGAGAATCTATGGGGCATTATCAAGATGAAAATGAGAGGCACCAGACCCAAAAACAAAGAAGAGCTGACAGCAAGCATCAAGTAAATCTGGGCTCCATAACTCACAGGCAATGCCACACACTTATGGCCTCAATGCCACGGCGCATCAAGGAAGTGATTAAGGCAAAAGGATTCCCTGCCAAGTATTGAAGATTGACATATCATTTTGAAAGTACCATATTTTGATTGATTTGATGTGATCCTAATTTCTTTCTTTTTTTTCCAGCAAAAACAGAAGTAAATGATGATTTCTTCACAGTATTCTAATTTTTTTAATTTCTGTTTTCATGGGTTTATGAGCTGGAAGCCCAAATTATGTACAAATTTGCAACTACAAATACTTGAAATAGTTTAAGTTGTGGGCCCTGAATCTATCATCTCTGGAAGTTTAACGTTTTGTATGGAATTATGGAAATAAACTTTTCCATGATATTCAAATTTTTTGGAAAGTGTCTGTATCTCCATCCTAGAGTTGCTTAGGTGAAAGTGGGAATCACTTCCCAAGGTGGTTGAAAATGACCGAATCCTGTGGGACCAACAGGACATTGTGACCATCAGCAGAGGACAGCCGTTTTGATCGATGTGGCCATCCCAAATGATCAAATGAAACATCAGGAAAAAGGAACATGAGAAACTAAAAAAAAAACAAGGGCTCAGGGAAGAGTTTGAAAGAACCTGGCAGGTGAAGGCAACTGTAGTCCCCGTGGTTATTGTGTAGCACTCAGGCCAGTGACCCACACACTGGAGAAGTGGCTCCAACAAATACCTGGAGAAACGTGATACTGCAAAGAACTCCCAAGCTCCCAGGCCTGTGGTAGAGGACCAGAGCATGAGATGAAGAGCTACCCATCTAGTCCCGGGAGGAATGAGTGGTGGATGAGAAACAGATAGATAGATAGATAGATAGATAGATAGATAGATATACACTGAACAAAAATATAAACACAACACTTTTGCTTTTCCTTATATTTTTCATGAACAGAACTTAAAGATATGAAACATTTTCTATACACAAAAAAAGATCCATTACTCTCAAATATTGTTCACAAATCTAAATCTGTGTGAGTGAGCACTTCTCCTTTGCCAAGATAATCTATCCCACCTTACAGGTGTGGCATATTAGATGTGCACATTAGATATTAGGTGTTACATTTATTATATTAGCCAATCTGAAATGTGCAATTGTGCTGTATCTGGTGTGGCCAGCATTGGCCTCCCGCAGTGCAACACATCTAAGTGGCATAGAGTTGATCAGGTTGTTGATTGTGCCCAGTGAAATGTTGGTCCATGGCCGTGCGAAATTGCTGAATATTGGCAGGAACTGGAACACGCTGTCGTATATGCCGATCCAGAGCATCCCAAACATGCTCAATGGGTGACATGTCCGGTGAGTACGCTGGCTTTGCAAGAACTGGGATGTTTTCAGCTTCCAGGAATAGTGTACAGATCCTTGCAACATGGGGCCGTGCATTATCATGCTGCAACATGAGGTGATGGTCGTGGATGATTGGCACAACAATGGGCCTCAGGATCTTGTGACGGTATCTTTGTACATTCAAAATGCCATCAATAAAATGCACCTGTGTTCGGTGTCCATAACATATGCCTGCCCATACCATAACTCCACCGCCACCATGGGACAGTGAAAACCAGGATTCATCAATGAACAGAACGTCTCTCCAACGTGCCAGATGCTATCGAATGTGAGCATTTGCCCACTCAAGTCGGCTACGACAACGAACTGCAGTCAGGTCCAGACCCTGATGAGGACGATGAGCATGCAGATGAGCTTTCCTGAGACCATTTCCGACAGTTTGTGCAGAAATTATTTGGTTATGCAAACCAATTGTTGCAGCAACTGTCAGGCTGGCTGGTCTCAGTAATCACAGAGGTGAACATGCTGGATGTGGAAGTCATGGGCTTATGTGGTTACACGTGGTCTGCGATTGTGAGGCTGTACATCAAAATTCTGTAAAATGCCTTTGGAGACGGCTTATGGTAGAGAAATGAACATTCACTTCAAGGGCAACAGCTCTGGTAGACATTCCTGCAGTCAGCGTGCCAATTGCACACTCCTTCAAAAGTTGCGATATCTGTGGCATTGTGCTGTGTGATAAAACTGCACATTTCAGAGTGGCCTTTTACTGTGGTCATTCTAAGGCACACCAGTGCAATATTCATGTTTCATTCATTCATTAGTAAATGACCTGCAGAGACCTGGGACCAAAGTAACAAAGGCTACCATCAGTAACACACTACGCCACCAGGGACTCAAATCCTGCAGTGCCAGACATGAAACCCCTCCTTAAGCCAGTACATGTCCAGGCCTGTCTGAAGTTTGCTAAAGAGCATTTGGATGGTCCAGAAGAGGATTGGGAGAACGTCATATGTTCAGATGATACCAAAATAGAACTTTTAGGTAAAAACTCTACTTGTGTTTGGAGGAGAAAGAATGCTGAGTTGCATCCAAAGAACCTCATACATACTGTGAAGGGGGTGGAAACATCATGCTTTGGGGATGTTCCTCTGCAAAGGGACCAGGACGACTGATCCTTGTAAATGAAAGAATGAATGGGGCCATGTATCGTGAGATTTTGAGTGAAAACCTCCTTCCATCAGCAAGGGCATTGAAGATGAAACGTGGCTGGATCTTTCAGCATGACAATGATCCCAAACACACCGCCTGGGTAACGAAGGAGTGGCTTCGTAAGAAGCAATTCAAGGTCCTGGAGTGGCCTAGCCAGTCTCCAGATCTCAACCCCATAGAAAATCTTTGGAGGGAGTTGAAAGTCCGTGTTGCCAAGCGACAGCCCCAAAACATCACTGCTCTAGAGGAGATATGCATGGAGGAATGGGCCAAAATGCCAGCAACACTGTGTGAAAACCTTGTGAAGACTTACAGAAAACAATTGATCTCTGTCATTGCCAACAAAGGGTATATAACAAAGTATTGAGATGAACTTTTGTTATTGACCAAATACTTATTTTCCACCATAATTTGCAAATTACTTTTTTAAAAATCAGACCATGTGATTTTCTGGATTTCTTTCCTCATTTTTTCTCTCATAGCTGAGGTATATGTATGATGAAAATTACAGGCCTCTCTCATCTTTTTAAGTGGAAGAGCTTGCACAATTGGTGGCTGACTAAATACTCTTTTGCCCCTCTGTATGCGTGCGTGCGTGTGTGTGTGTGTGCACGTGTGCGTGTTTGTGTTAAAGGAAGGTCAAAATACAAGAAAATGGAAATTCAAGATGAGGAAGCTAAAATCTCTTGAGAAACTTTTTTTTCAGATTTTGTTAGAAATAAAAAATAGGAAGTGACATTTTATGTGATCGAAAACAGGAACATTTCTGTACTGTTTGTGTTTCGGTTCGTGCATGACTGATTAGAAACATTTTTCACCAAGGAATGTGAAAAATGTGTTTCCGCTGATAACAAAACCTGTTTTTTAAATAGTACTTTTATTCAACAGCAACTGTTCAGCTGCAAGTATTAGCAGCTGATTGTGACATTTCTTGTATTTCAGTCCTGACCTCTGAATGTAGACTTAAAGAGAATTAATAGTGTTATCATTGATCCAATATGAACACTGAGGTATGTGTTTGCTCCACAATCTGCCATTGTTCTCACCTGTATGTCAGCATTGGACAGCATGTCAACAAGGAGTGTGAATATTTGGGTGCAGTCCTGGCAAACGTTCCCTGTCTGAATATAAAATATTGCAAAATTAAATGAATTCAATGAAATGTTTTGTGTCTGATATGGTTCATAAAGCATATTAGAGGAACAGACTTTCACCTTTATCAAATTCACTCATCAATTGCGCCACAATCTCAGCATTTTGCTAGCATTCAGATTTCAACCCTTCCACTCATCTGCTACATTGACTTTAATACAATATAAACCCAAGAATAGTGGTGAAATGTCATAATTCCCTTTTAAGTAATTTCAGTAGCCTACAAAAAGAAAGTTGATAAAGGCAAAACTATTTGTTCATTTTTGTGTAAGTTATTTCCAAATACCTCTCATAAAATGCAGTATAATTTTATTTATTTTAAGCAAAAGCATTGTAACTGAATTCTTACCTTTAATTTAAGCTTAAAAACAGGTCTATATACTTATAAAAATTTGCAATCACTTACTTCATCAGGAAGACTTTGCAGGGGATTGATGTCATAAGTTGCAGTCAGAGCTACAGGAAGAAATGTAGAATAGCAAAAAATGATATTTCTTACATCGAAGTAGAGTTTTCTTTTTTTTTCACAATTTACATTAGTTTTAGCATCTTACTATAGCCTTGGAGAGCAACAAAGAGAACCAAAGGTAAAATCAGCGTGGCCATGGCTGCCTTCTGGGCTGTAGTATTTTGTTCAAACTAATTGCTTCTCACATCACTGAGGGAACTGCAAGTGGATTTTATATCTGAGGTCCACCTGCTAGCTGTGACCCCCACCTACCAGAAACAGGTCAAATAAAACGTCATGCTAAGTCCTTTCAGTACAACTGCGCAGGGGTTTCAGTTCCTCACACCAGGCGAGTAAAAAGATGTTTTAAATAAAATATGTGTGATCACAGCTATGGTGTTACATTTATTTAAACATTTTTATCTCTAACCTTCTGTTTCCTCTTCTCTGTGGAATCTATACTGTATGTGAAACAAACATGTAACCACATTAACTTTTCTAGAACATCACAACAGAGATCTGTAGGCTTAATTTTCATTTTAGATGGATGGAAATTATTGTATGATTGTGGATTTAAAGTCTATGTTGACTTGTGTGACTGATTTTCTGTGGTTTTGGGTAAAAGATTTATTGATTTTGAAGTATAGCTGTTGACTCTAATTGACATAATTCTTCTGCTTTTAACTTCTCCCCAACTTTCTTCTTGACATGTCTGCTGTATGTTTTCTAACAAACATCTAACAGCTTCACAGGACACAGCCTGGCACTAAATTATAGGCATGGCTCTATTTACAGTTACAGTGATTGATTTTACTGAATTCATTTAGGGTAATAAGAGAAAAGGAGGCTGTAAAAGCATGTCATATTTTAAGATATTTATGTATTTAATACACACATACACACACACACACACACACACACACATACACACATACACACATACATACATACATACATACATACATACATACATACATACATATATATATATATATATATATATATATATATATATATATATATATATATATATATATATATATATATATATATATATATATATATATATATATATATATATATATATATATATATGTGTGTGTGCTGTGGTATAATGTAGAAGAATTAAAGTTTATTAAATGATAACGAAAACAAGGCACCTCATACTATGAGGTTCCAAATGTGCCAAAAATGTTTGTCTTTGTTCTTAGGCACACTGTTTATGTCAACTTAACAAGTTTGCATTTAGGTGCGTCTATGTAACTGGCAGCAGTACTTTTGCAGATACAAACTTGCAATTGATTACTACATTGCTCATGAAAATGACCTGACCAAACATTTAGCCTTTTCGGGTTTATTTAATTCTGTAATTGCTCTAGTCTTGTTACTCTGTCGTTACAACCTGTCGTTTCCTACGCCGTTAGAACCTGTTGTTTCCCTCGTTGTCCCCTGTTGCCTGGCAGTGTTATTCGTCCACATTTGCCAGTGTCATTACTTTGTGTGCTTTTGCAGAGTTGTTGGTTTCATCTTTATTTTGTGTTTGATGTTATAGCAGAAATTAATCATCGTATGTTACAACCTGTTTGCTCAGTGCGAAGCCTTGCCTCACGAATTATTGGTCATCAGAACTGGTATTTCAAAATAAGAATCTTTGACATAGCCATTTTTGACAAGGTTTAGCCTCGTTTTTACTGTCACTATGAGCTCCATTGCCATTAAAATGTGAACTAAAGGAGTGCAACATCTGAATTTTACACTTTTTGATAATGACAGATTGTAACGGCAGAGTAACTAGACTTCTGTTGTTTTGGCTAGAAGCTTCTGTATATGCTGCTATATCTCCTACTGTAAACAAATATTGTCATTCTTATTTCGGATTTTTCCATCTTTGCCAACTGTGATGATTGTGACGCCGCCTGCAGGACTCCTCTGTAGTTGCAGCTCCTTATCAAGCTCCTTATTATTGAACAAACCATTAGGTCTTCTTCATTTTATTTTGATATTCCACAGATAAATGTGATGCTATCAGTCTAAAAGCAGAAGACTGAGGTACAATGAGTCATGCGCAAGGATAAGTATCCTGAGCACATAGACAAAGATGTGCATAAAAAATACAATAAATCTAAAGGAACATTGCAAAGAAGAGCGGGACAAAATTCCTCATCAATTTTAGAGGCTGAAAAAACATTGTAAAGATGATCTCTTTACTGTTAAAAGAGGTTCTGCATGCTGTTGAATGATTCAAAACAGAATCTGAATCCTCCTCGTGATTCAACTTGAATAATGACTAAGGTTACGATTTTCTTTTGCTTCTTCTGCATTTGTTTCCTCAAATAACCATTGTTGCTCATTTAAAGTTGGATTTTCAATTCTATTTTATTTCTTGATATGATAACCTGTACTTTCCCATAAAAAGGAACACAATTGATTTTGAGAAGGTTTCATTTACATCTGATTACCTAACCTGAGGTAATACAATGCTGTAATATAATAATAATAATAATAATAATAATAATAATAATAATAATAATAATAATAATAATAATAATAATAATAATAATAATAATAATAATAATAATTAATAATAATGTTAATTGATTAACGTCAGCTCTTAATTAGACAAAACACACACTGAAATACATCAGCTTGTTATCAAACTATTTCTGTATTTATGGGAAAAATTTCCATTTATGTCCTGAATTTCTTCTTGCAGTCTGTTGCTGATTAGAAATTTCTGAATTTTCATTCTGTGTCCAAGCTGCAAGACTTGAGGACTAAATCACAAAATATACATAAAACATGAGCTAGAGAGTCCAACTGCTTTCTCCACAAGCACTTAGTGTACATAAACATACATAATATAATATAATCATTACACTTTTTTGTGTGACTGTAACATGCCAAAATGTAAAGAAGCTCAAGAGGCAAGAATAATTTTGCAGCACACTTTATATCAAAGCTTTGGATATCTCTTATCTTATCTTTGCAAACTATAGTTAATGATGGACCAAGATGAGAATTCCAGTAAAACAAGGATGCAGCACAATTCAGGTCAGTAGGTTAATCAAACTGAACATATATATACTGCTGTAAAAGTATAAAGACGTTTAAAAGCTTTTATCCTTGTATTTCAAATTACATATTATTGATCTGATCACTAGACAGCATAAAGATAGTAATCATTTTGAGTAAACAAAGACAGAGAAGGAAGTAGAAATTCTTTTTTTAGATGATGACTGACGGTAACAGAGCCTTTCTGTTCTGAGCTCAGATGCTGCTGGAGTCACAACTGAGACAGTAGAAGGAATTGCATGGCATATTGCAACACTTTTTTTTCTTCTTTGTGTTTGTTCCTTTGACATTTCCAGGTTTCTTTGAATTGACCTCACCCATTGTGAGATTTAATTTACACAGAGTACTGTGCCAAAGTTTGATACCAGCTAAAGTTTCTTGATGTTTCACTTCAAGGATCCAGAATGTCTTGGAATCTGTTGGCTGACTTGATCAGCAGTTTTTTAGGCTTTCTTTCAGACCTTGGGCGGTTGTTTTTAAAACATCAGCTTCTTCTTGACTCATTTTCTGTTCAGCTAAACATGATAGTACATCATATTGGACAGTATATGCTTAAAGAAATAGACAGAGGACAAGCAGAGGATAACATGCAATGAACATAAAAACTATTTTTGACAGCATTTAAATGTGATGTATTTAAGAAGAAAGAAAAAAACATGCAGCAATTGTGACAGGACCTGAGAGATGAATGACCCAACTGCTGATCTTTAGTTTCAGTTAGCCATTCTTTTAGAATGATTTTATAGAGAAATAAATAAAATGTCGTTTCTGTCGGTGTGTCATTTTCACAAACTCTGTCTTTGTGATAGGTTGCCTAAAAATCCAATTTGCAACAAGTTGTCTTTCGAAGCAACACCGCTTCTTTCTTCGAGGTATTGAGCCTTTCATATGTCTGGGTACAGTGGCTTGCAAAAGTATTCGGCCCCCTTGAACTTTTCCACATTTTGTCACATTACAGCCACAAACATTAATCAATTTTATTGGAAATCCACGTGAAAGACCAATACAAAGTGGTGTACACGTGAGAAGTGGAACGAAAATCATACATGATTCCAAACATTTTTTACAAATGAATAACTGAAAAGTGGAGTGTGGATAATTATTCAGCCCCCTTTGGTCTGAGTGCAGTGAGTTGCCCATAGACATTGCCTGATGAGTGCTAATGACTAAATAGAGTCACCTGTGTGTAATCTAATGTCAGTACAAATACAGCTGCCCTGTGACGGCCTCAGAGGCTGTCTAAGAGAATGTTGGGAACAACAACACCATGAAGTACAAAGAACACACCAGACAGGTCAGGGATAAAGTTATTGAGAAATTTAAAGCAGGCTTAGGCTACAAAAAGATTTCCCAAGCCTTGAACATCCCACGGAGCACTGTTCAAGCGATCATTCAGAAATGGAAGGAGTATGGCACAACTGTAAACCTACCAAGACAAGGCCGTCCACCTAAACTCACAGGCCGAACAAGGAGAGCGGTGATCAGAAATGCAGCCAAGAGGCCCATGGTGACTCTGGACGAGCTGCAGAGATCTACAGCTCAGGTGGGGGAATCTGTCCATAGGACAACTATTAGTGGTGCACTGCACAAAGTTGGCCTTTATGGAAGAGTGGGAAGAAGAAAGCCATTGTTAAAAGAAAACCATAAGAAGTCCCGTTTGCCACAAGCCATGTGGGGGACACAGCAAACATGTGGAAGAAGGTGCTCTGGTCAAATGAGACCAAAATGAAACTTTTTGGCCAAAATGCAAAACGCTATGTGTGGCGGAAAACTAACACGGCACATCACTCTGAACACACCATCCCCACTGTCAAATATGGTTATGGCAGCATCATGCTCTGGGGGTGCTTCTCTTCCGCAGGGACAGGGAAGCTGGTCAGAGTTGATGGGAAGATGGATGGAGCCAAATACAGGGCAATCTTGGAAGAAAACCTCTTGCAGTCTGCAAAAGACTTGAGACTGGGGCGGAGGTTCACCTTCCAGCAGGACAACGACCCTAAACATAAAGCCAGGGCAACAATGGAATGGTTTAAAACAAAACATATCCAAGTGTTAGAATGGCCCAGTCAAAGTCCAGATCTAAATCCAATCGAGAATCTGTAGCAAGATCTGAAAACTGCTGTTCACAAACGCTGTCCATCTAATCTGACTGAGCTGGAGCTGTTTTGCAAAGAAGAATGGGCAAGAATTTCAGTCTCTAGATGTGCAAAGCTGGTAGAGACATACCCTAAAAGACTGGCAGCTGGAATTGCAGCAGACGGTGGTTCTACAAACTATTGACTCAGGGGGCTGAATAATTACGCACACCCCACTTTTCAGTTATTTATTTGTAAAAAATGTTCGGAATCATGTATGATTTTCGTTCCACTTCTCACGTGTACACCACTCTGTATTGGTCTTTCACGTGGAATTCCAATAAAACTGATTCATGCTTGTGGCTGTAATGTGACAAAATGTGGAAAAGTTCAAGGGGGCCGAATACTTTTACAAGCCACTGTAATTGATAGGTTAGAACAAAGTGTACCTAACATACAAGAATAACTTCCTGTGAAAGCAGTCTCTTACTGAACTGAAAATGATTATAAAAAGGAACCAAAATTTAAAAGAGAAACTTTCAAAGAGCTTCAGAAATTTAAAACACATAATGTGTATTAAAAACTGTATAACCAGAACAAGATGTACTCCACACATTTACTCTCTTTCTAAATGGTGATCAAAATTATTAACACACTTGTGTTAGCCATTTTTTCCCTAACAAATCTTTATCTCCCTTACTGTAACCCCCTCACTGTTATTGGTGATAAGAAGAATGTTTGCATTGTTTAGCATTGGCTCATGTTTGTTCATGAGCCATTTCCTGGCTCATGAACAAACATCTATCTTGCTTCAATGTTTTCTTGTCTTTCCCATGTTTGAAAAGTGGCTAAGAACAATTTTCACCATATTTTACAAAGAAACAAATAGTAATTGTTATTTCCTAGATCGAAACTTCATGATTAGCTTAAGATCAGGAAGTTTAAAAAAAAATTGGAATGTGTGCAATTAACATTGTCAAAAGTTATTTTGTTGAAAAAAAATTTTTCTCCACTTATAAAATGTAATCAAATTCAAGGTTTTTTTCTTTTTTTAACCTTAGCGTGAGATTGTGTCATTAAAATAAAATAATGTTTGTTTAGTTCTTTCAACAACCGCGGTAATAAAATACAGGCTCAGTACAATTGAGCTCATTAGAAAAAAAAGTCTGTACAATTCTTAATTTTGCACAACACTTTAAACCTTCAGCAACTCGGTTACTGCACACTTAACTTTATTACTACTACTTCTGCTAATTTATCTGCAAAAAATGCTTAATTTGAGATGCAGGAGAATGTTTGCAGAGAAATGTCAATGACCAAGTTTCGCTGATGAAACTTGATCTTTCACTTGTTCCATGATAACTCTGGCTCATGTTTTTAAACCTCAATCATTTTTCTTTTTGCAGTGATGTCACACAGTGCTTGGAAGTCCATTAAATATGAAGAAAGCTTTCATTTTAAGCCTAATTTATTCATAAAGGTTTGTTGCTTAAAAGTTTGTTGCCTTTCATAGCTTATTCACTGCCAAATTCAAGAGTTAAACCTTTGAAGCCCACAGCTTTTCATACACAAGACGCAGACTTAAAATCCCCTATTTGTTTTTAGCTTTCTTTATGTGCATTCACAAAAGGGTCAAAGGGGTTTAAACATTTACACTAAACTGATTTAATTATCATTAGTAAAGCATCATGATAAGAAATCCTACATGTCAGGAATTCCTTTTAGTAGTGTCCAAGATGACGCTGTGGACTTACTGTCTCTAACATTGAGACAAAGCTTCCTTATTATTTTCATAGAAAATGTGAGGTCTGCACAACCTCTCCTAGTCTGGTAAGTGATTGTCAGCATAAATGACTCATGCATTGTCCCAAACCAGCTGTTCTTCCTGCTCAAAGGGAAATGCACACAACATTGGTCAAAGTATTCACCATTGTTCAAGTGATGTTTGAAATATGGGGTTTATTTATTTCTGTGCTGTTACAGTCTGCAGCTTTGTTTAACTTTTAAAGCAGAACTTTGCTGGTTGGTGTCCACCCAGACATGAAAAACTACCCTTTCTGCAACACCTCAAGTGGTGTAATGGGATTTCTTGCCACACTTCTGAGTTGACTTATGCCTTCTCTGGTTTGTTTCTGCTTTTCTGTTGAACTTCCTTCTAAAAGAGGTGAAGACACAAGCACAACTCTTCACTGAATGTTGCAAAAGCGTTGAAATGTCTCTGATGTGTGACCTTTTCTTCCAAGAAGAATACAACCTGGTTCTGCTGTTAGCTGCTGATATGTATGCAAAACTTACATGAATGAATCCCATCACACAGTCACTTTTACTGAGTTTATCAGCATTTGTTAAGGGAATGTTTATTGCAGCTGGGTGTAAAACATGCAGGAAATTTTCCTGTTTTATGGGTTGACACAGTAAAGGGCTGTGAGGTTTACACCATTAATTCAACAGTACTAACATCCATCATAGTATCTGGTAAAGATGTTTGACGTTTACAGGAATATGGTTAAACATCAATTTTTGACCCTTCTTTAACAGAAGTTCAAAGAAATCTACAAAAGCAGAGTTACACTAAGAACCACATAATGAAAAATGTTATCTTTAAGGAAAAACATATGTCTGTATGTAAATGTATGCCTGCATCTCTGTTGCCATACTGTAAGCATTAGACAAAGTCTTATCTCAAATTCAAAACTGCTGATTTAGGAGCTAATTTTTTTCGGTTATGGATAAACCCTTCCTACACAAAAGTTGGCCTTCCTTGGTTCTTGAGCAAAATTAGTTGAATAAAAGTCTGAACGTTTATTTCCACTTGTTAAAATGCAGAAAAATACAAATATGAGTCATGTTAGCCAAAATGTTACTAAAGTTAGCTTTAGACTTTTGTGTTATTCGTGTTGTTTTAACTTTTGCATTTCTGGTTGTTGTATGATGTTTTTTTGCCATATATAAGTACTTTTGGTTCAGTAATTCTATGATCAAGTGAGTTATTTTTCTGCACAGCACTACACTAATGGAGCTATGGCCTCCATCTACATTGTGTCTGTACACATGGCCCAGTATGTATGCGATTAGCTGTTGTTTTCTGGACAGAAATGTTTTAATGAAGATACTGCTGCCATCCACTTTATGTACTCTCTTTTTTTCATAGAAAGTACCCCAGACCCAGTGCTTCTTTGTTTAACATGTCCCTGTCCTTGGAAGATCCATTGATGATGTCAATGACAATATTATTACTGCCAAAACACTTTATCTAGCCTACTCTCAGAGCTAATGTCACAACACAACTCATAAAATTCAGAAAACACTTTGAAAACAAACTAATTTGTTTCACTTGAAATCACAGGTTCCAATGTTTTGCTGGAAATTTGTTTCTCTGCTTCGTTTCCAAATACTTTTGAAAAGTTACATTTAAAATTGGCTTTTTATTTAAATGTGTTCAACTGTCAATTCACAGATCTCAGTGTTAGTATGTTTGTGGCTCTTTCTGACCAACCCATAATACTTGTGCTATTGTTCATAGGTTAAGATCCTTAGTCTTATCAGTTGACCAGAAGCTGTAACTGATTAGCTAAGAACAGTGTTTCCTGCAGCACTTTGATAAGGAAGAAGGAAATGCATTTTTTGACAGTATCCTCACCTGTTCATCCCCTAAAATGGGCATGGCCTTGGGTCGATCTGAATATAAGGAGGGCCAGAGAGAGGACCACAGCATCACTACCTCCAGATCAAGCATCTGAACACAGCACAGAAGCCTTCACAGACACAGGTAGAATTAATTATTTTAATCCATAGAGGAAATGTTTTTAATTGTAATATGTTTTTTAGCCTGGTAACATTTGCTTAATGTTTTGTTTCAGAGATGCATCTCTCTGTCCTTTTTATCCTGGGCCTCAGCCTGGTGCCCAGCCACTCCAAACCTACAGGTAAATCTCTCCTGAGATAGTTTTTTTTACATATTTGTTTTTAAAAAACATGATATTTAAATCATTCTTATTATTTTTCAGGGGAAAGACTTGGTAGTCCTTTTCTGCAAAAATGCTTTGAAGAAGCAAAGAAAATTGTAGATGACGCATACAAGTACTCCAGAGAAGAGTAAGTTCATCGTGTTTTCTCATCTGGAATGATGAGTGGTTTTACTTAGTGTCAGAACTGCTCAGCTCAGGATTTCTTGTTAAACTGAGATATATTAACATCCTCCCTCCTACAGGAGCCTCAGAAGAGTCCGCAGAGATGTGGTGCAGCCACATGATGCTCTTCGTCTCCTGAAGCAGCCCCGAGGTGACACTCGTTCAGCTGTGCGCTCTGCTGACTACATGGCACAGACTCTCCGTTTGGTCCAGGACAAAGTACATCGTGTGCACAAGCGCTCTCTCAACGCAACAGGTCAGGCACTGGCATAGCTGAGTGTTTCCTTTTCTGATTAAGAGTTTGAAATGTACTGTTCACCAATGTGATTACATTTAAAAAAACTATTATGACACAAGGATTCTTGAACTATATCTTTTAGATTTGCTCACGGACCAAGATATGATAAAGCTTGCAGCTATTACTGGATGTGAGGCTCGAATTAGGAATCCACCATGTCACAGCACCCCAAATATCAACAAGTATCGCACAGCCACCAGCGTCTGCAACAACCTGTAAGTTTTCAGCGTGAATAAGATTTTCTTTAATCTAAAACATCCGTTTTAAATACTAATAGATCAAATATCTTAATAACTTACTCTTAGGAATAAACCCTACATTTATTCCTACAAAGCATCATTTTGAGAAGTTCCCTTTTCAGACCAATGGGCTGAAATGCACCTTGTAGAGAAGTGCTTGTGAAATACACCCGAACATCTTAGACCATGCACCACAAAAGATGTCTTCACTTCTGGGGGATTTCAAAAGCACAATTTCCAAACTTAAACCTTCCACATCATTTTTTACAGAAAAAACCCTCGCCTTGGAGCCGCCAACACCCCATTCACCCGCTGGCTGCCCTCCGAGTACGATGACAGCATCTCCCAACCAAAAGGATGGGACAGAAACCGCAAATTCAACAACTTCTTGCTCCCACTGGTACCAGCTTGATTTCCAAAATCTTGACTGATTTATCCAGTAATTTGTGCTAAGTTTTAAAACGAAATGTTTTGGCCTCCACTTTTTCAGGTGCGACAGGTGTCCAACAACATCTTGAGCACAACAGACGCAGGCATCCTCAATGACACAGAGTTCACTCACATGGTGACCTTGTTTGGCCAGTGGAATGATCATGACCTCTCCTTCACACCATTCTCGCCCAGCATCCGCTCCTTTAGCAACGGGCTGAACTGCGATGAGAGCTGCGAGCACAGTGAGCCATGCATCCCTATCCCGGTTGGTGTCAAAGCTCAAATCAAATGTGACATTTTGTTTTTAACCCTTCTGTTCTTTTACTTAAAACCTATGCTTTTCACATAATCAGATACCCCGTGGAGATCCCCGCCTTCCCTCCCGCCCAGACAGCTGCATCCCAGCCTTTAGATCTGCTCCTGCCTGCGGAACTGGCTACTCTGCGTATAATTTTGGTGGAGAACCCAGCAAGAGAGAGCAGATCAATTCTTTGACGTCCTTTCTGGATCTGGGGCAGGTGTATGGCTCTGATGAGAAGCTTGCACTGAACCTCCGCAACCTCACCACCGATGATGGCCTGCTGCGTGTAAACACCGAATTCAGGGACAACGGCCGCGAGCTGCTGCCCTTCCACTCCCTGCAGGTCCAAATGTGCGCCACCCGCAGAAGAGTCACCAACGATACCAACGCCAAGGAGGTGCCTTGCTTTATTGCAGGTTTGTGAGATCCTGAGAAAAAAATTAAGTGATTATAACAGCTAAAATAACTTTTTCTTTATTTCTACAAATTGGGGGGGGGGGGTGAGTTTGATTTTAACCATTGTTAAAAAGAAATAAAAATAAGAAATGGTTTTTATAGATACAATTTAATAACCTCCAAAATTGCTTTTTATTGTATATATATATATATATATATATATATATATATATATATATATATATATATATATATATATATATATATATATATATATATATAAGTAGATTAATAATGATGCCTACATTATTGCCCCCTAAGAGCAGAAGTAGTCAAAATGGTTCAAAGTTAGGCATCAAATATTACATAAACCACTTTTTCTTTACACAACAAATAAAATAACATAAAGACAAGTTTCCAAACAGTAGATTTCTTTCAAGATAAAGCAGTAACTCAATGTTTTAGCAATGTATTAACAACAAAAAGGAATGCTGTTGCATGAACAAATACTTTGTTTCTAGTGTGAGTAAATTTACACCGAATTCAGCAAGGAAATGCAAACAAACCCTGCTCGTGCACATTTAAAGTCCCATTTGTTTCTAATGTTTAACATGTATTAAATGCCTTATGTACAAATTACAGCAATTGATCATTTGCAGCTCAAAATGTAATTTGAAGGTGCCTCTGAAAGTAAACATGTAAGCAGGAAGTGTGCTCTTGGTGTATTTCTGAGCAGGTGATGCCCGTGTGGACGAGAACATCGCTCTGACATCTATCCACACCCTGTTCATGCGTGAACACAACCGTTTGGCTCGTCAGCTTAAGAGGGTGAACCCACACTGGGACAGTGAGACAATCTACCAAGAGACCCGCAAGATCATGGGTGCTTATACCCAGGTAAAACAGCCCTAAGAGTCTGCGAGGATTCCCATTTAATTCAAAGCCTGTGTTGTTTACTTATATGCCGTTTTTTTTTGTGTGTGTCAGCTGTTTGTCTTCAGGGACTATCTGCCTCACATTGTGGGTCCTGATGCAATACGCAGACAGCTCGGACGTTACCCCGGCTACAACCCCAATGTTGACCCCAGCATCTCTAACGTGTTTGCGACAGCAGCTTACCGTTTTGCTCACCTGGCAATCCAGCCAGTTTTGTTCCGACTGGATGCGAACTACAGAGAGCACCCTCGGTTCCCCAGCGTCCCCCTGTTCAAGGCTTTCTTCACCCCCTGGAGAATCATCTTTGAAGGTCTGCATCACGGACATAATTGCAACATTCCTGTCATTGGGTTTTAGGGTTAAGCCCTCATTTATTTCCCTCTTACTCTCCAGGTGGAGTCGACCCTGTGCTGCGTGGTCTGTTAGGCCGTCCTGCTAAACTGAACACCCAGGACCACATGATGGTGGATGCTCTTAGAGAGAGGTTGTTCCAGTTTGTGCAGCACCTGGCTCTGGACCTGGGTTCTCTGAACATGCAGAGGGGTCGTGATCATGGCCTGTCTGGTACGTAATTTACTTATTCCATCCCCTAGGCGGGAATCTGAACCAATCAGTCCTCTAAGGATCTAGCTCTTCGAACAAAGCTCTTCGACCAAATTAATTTAACTCTCCACTACACCTTCCACTGATCTCCAGGAACCTGGCTCGTAATATAATATATATATATATATATATATATATATATATATATATATATATATATATATATATATATATATATATATATATATATATATATATATATATATATAAATTCTTAGTGATGAATAGTGATTATAAATAACACTTAACTTACTGCCCAAATATTACCAAATGGGGTTCTGTCATAAAGAGGATGTACACTCCTTATGTCTTCATTTGCTGTCTGTACTGAACCCCTTGTAACAGTAAGATGTCAAAGGTTAAAGATATTTTAAGACAATAGTCTAGAAGACAGGATCATAATTCTGATCACTTATGATTATATTTACAGGAGTCACAAAATTCATCACAGGAAATCCTTCTGATTATTTGTATCAAAATAAAATTGAATGCTTCTAATAACACAAATTAATATGTAATTTTATTTCGAAAAAAAATTATTGTTTACTCTATTCCTCAACTGTGTCATCCTCATGTTGACCTCTACTTCAGGCTACAACGCATGGCGCAGGTTCTGTGGTCTGTCCCAGCCTCGTAACCAGGCACAGCTGGCTCAGGTTTTGAATAATGGCAACCTCGCTCGTAAGCTGCTGGAGCTCTATGGGACCCCTGAAAACATCGATGTGTGGCTTGGAGGCGTCGCAGAGCCATTTGTGCCTGGCGGTCGCGTGGGTCCTCTGTTGGCCTGCCTCATTGCAACTCAGTTCCAGAGGATCCGTCAAGGTGACAGGTCAGTAAAACCGTGTTAGACCAACTTAGAACACAATAAGAAATCATAGAGTCAAATAGAATCGTTCACCAAAATTCTGGAATATGTGTGCATCGTTTTTTGCACTGTTCTTTACCTATATTGTACAACACTTTGTGATTTTTCTGTCTGCGAATGGCGCTCTATAAACACATTTTTGTTACTCACTTACTAATATTTCAGGTTGTGGCACGAGAACCCCGGCGTTTTCACACCACAGCAGAGGCAGGCTTTGTCCGCTGTTACACTTGCCAGAATCATCTGTGACAACACCGGCATCGCAGCTGTGCCCACTGATGTTTTCAGCGTCGTCTCAAATAGAAACCGTCTGGTGCAGTGCTCCACTCTGGGTCGCCTGAACCTCTCGGCATGGAGAGAGGGACCCTGTGGCTTTGGTGAGAGCTTTTTCATCCCAGAGAGCAATCTCAGCACATTTTTAGATGATGTGTATAGTTTGCTCTTTTGTAATCACATGTATAAAACCTATTACTTTGTTTGATATTACAGGATCCCCTGCTGGTTGTCTAAAGTCCAGAGAGGGAGAGGTCAGTTTCACCTTTATTAATGAAATTTTGTCACTCTTTTGTCAAAAGAATGCTGGGATATTTTAAAATTCAAAGACTTAGTTTGGTGGTTATATCCTTTTGATAAACAGGACACAACCCAGACAGAGGAACTTGACTCTCTTGACTCCCAGGACCCTCAGGATCTCCAGAACCCCATAGACCCTCTGGACCCTGTTGATCTTCAGGGTCCTCTGGACCTCCAGGACCCTCTGGATCAGCAAGAGCTCTTGGAACTTGAAACCAATGAGGTAACTTATTCTGAGAAGTAATTACATAAAGACAGCAGTTTATTTGTACTTTTTCTTTCTCGCTCAGATTTGGTTGCTTTCTAGTACAATAAGAATTTGGATAATTATGTGCAAATGTTACTCTACTCGTTTCATTTTTTCACCATTCTGACACAATTTCGATTCCTCCTCAGATCCAGTAAGACCATATATCCCCTGAGGTCCTCTAGGATAGCGAATATTAAAACATCGGTGCCATACAGCTGCAATCTGTCTTCTTTGCCCTTCTGAAAATATGGCGCATCATCAGAGAGATTAATTTGTTTCATTAATAAACAACAAACCGAACCAACACAGCAATGAGACAACCCTGTTTATGTTCCTCAGTCGTAGGCTTCACACTTCTTCCATCGGAGCAGAAAGTTTGGACTAAAATGACAATTTTCAAGGCGGCTATCAGCATCTTCTTCTCGAGACATTTGTTCCTCACTGTGGGACACAAACCTTTAGCTGACCTGAGGGCTTTAAAATCTGTTTACATCAGTTAACCACTGCAGCAGATGACCAGATAAAGACGCACCATACTACTGTATCCTCATTTTACTCTTTACTGTTAGAATAAGGCATTTTTGTTAGTTTTAGCTTAATAAGCATTAGTTTTAATTAAACAAATCTGTTTAACTCTGTTACAGCTTACAGTCTATTTAACCAAAAATCAGCATTTGGCTAATTTCAGTGAGATCAACCAGTATTAAATTATAAAGATATTATGCACTATTAAATTGTACCTTAAAAATGTCATAAGTTATGCTTTGTCTGCTAATATTTTTGTTTTACTACAACTTTGTTGTCTTATATTGAATGTTGCATTTAATAAAGCAATTGAGCAATCATTGTTTTTATGTTTTTTTTATTATTGATTTGATGCAAAGTAAAAAATAATGCTTTTAAAGGTAGAAGGAGCTGCGAAATCTCAAAAAAGTGAGCTCAAAAATGTGAAATGTGCAGTGCCGTCCACATTTATTGGCATCTCTCATGAAGATGTGGAGAAAAAAATTAATACAATTCCATCTTTTATTGCAGCAGCATATTATCACACAGAAAAGTATCAAAAAATTCATCCTTTAATATGAGCCCGTTTATTCAGTTGGGGGTAAAACGTTTGAGAAATTAAAGCTTTTTACAAAATTATATCTGCCACAATTATTGACACCTAAAAGTTTATAATCCATGACTTGCTGTGTGTCCCTGTGGAATCAATATGACATGACACCAAAGCTGATTTGGGTTAGCTATACTTCAAACTGGGAAACACAAGACTCAACTTTTTAGAGCACTTTTTTTTCAGTCTAAGTGTAAGCTAGCACAAATGAATAATATTTTTGGGCTATTTTACGCACAGGACCAATGCAATATAACGATGTTAAACATCTTGAACCAATGCAGTGCTTTAATTTGCGCTGAATGAAAAAAAAAACCTACAGAGTGTGTCCAACAGAGGGAGCCAATGTTCCTCTTCAAGAAATTATTCATGCGCTGCCACATTTTCAAATAGCTTTAAAGCCTTCACTGTCCAAGGGTTTCTGTTACACAATAAATCTGTCACCCTAAAACTAATTATTTCTATATTAAATTATAGAAAATAGATGAAATTTATAAAAAATATGTTTGCATTGCTTCAAAATATTCACTTTTATTTATATGCTGAAGAAAATCAGCCAAATGTCATACTTACTTTTGTCTTCAATTGCCTTTTATATCTTTATAAGCCAGATTTAGCACAGCCCAAAACTTGAACTCACACACTGGGACTCACACCTGGACGGCTGGGTGAAACTTAGTTTTCCAGACCGCCTGGACTGCATTTGTTTGCAAAGAGAAGAAGACAGTGAAGTGTTCAGTGTAAACAGAGGTGAACATGGAAGTAAACATGCAAATGTTACACAAGACAGAGGTTCAGGTAGGTTATAGCAAAGCGTTTTTTTATACTGTGAGAATCGTGGTTTTGATAGGATTATAATGTCAACCTAAATAGAAAAGCTTGTGGTGACCAAAAGCCACAAAAGCCAATTCTGAATGTATTCCAAATAACTTCTAATATCACTTTGTGTCTAATGAATATGAAGCCATGTTCTCTAATGTATTTTATTTGAGAAAGGCCGATTGTATTGAATTTTTTTTTTGCTATTTAGTCCAAGAGGCAAATCACTCCAGAAAACCAAAAGACTATATGGATTATGGATGATTTGAATATAAGCATAGACTCAAAGTTTTATCTTTTGCACAAATAATTATAGGCACCGTTTTATTTTTTAATTATATTATTAACTGTGCTATCTGCCTGCATCTTAGTGGATGTGGGATCAACAGGAGGAAGAATAACCCCACAATGTAAAGTTCGCTGGGCTGCATCATGATAAAGTGCTCCGCCTACTGCTTTTTGGTTGAAGAAGACACAGCATGTGCAGTTTGCCACGTAGTCCACCAGACTGTGTGTATGTGTGTCTCTATGGGTTATTCAACCCCAAGCTTGTGTGCTCCAACAGTAACGGATACCTATCATTCATACCACATAAGAAACTATTTAAATTGTCTGTTTTTGTCAAACAACATTAGCTGAACATTATGTGAATGGACTAAGAAGAAATAAACTACTGGAAGGAAGTGATAGAGTGTGAATCTTGAAAAATTTACCCAGGAAGCAGAATGTCATGAGACTGAAGTTTAAAACACATGTGAAGCAGATATGGGGAAGTCGGAGCATCCATGATGTTTTAGGGGTTGTGTGTGGTCCTGTTTCACCTTGAAGAGTTTATAACCTATATGTGCTGAAATGTATAAAACATGGCAAAAACGCAGAAATACTTATTCTCGAAGAGCTACTGTAGTTTGAGCAAGTTCTTTTGAGCTCATTTTAAACAAACATTGTGCTCTTACATTTTACTCAATAACATTTTTTCAGTATTTTCTTCAAATGCAAAATAATGAGCGTATAAATACTTCACAGATTTGTTGTGCAGTGTCTTGAAAAAAAAATCCACACCCCTTTTTCTATAACTTTAGTTTAAAAAAAACAACACAATTTTCAGTGAATTTGTTGGAATTCATGTGATAGATGAAGTGGATCGTTGTTGTGATATGGAAGGGAAAATCAATCACGGAATTTTAGTCTTGTCATCCATTTTCAATTGGATTTAGTTTTGAATTTTAGCTCGGTTTTGGTCATGAGCTGCTTAGGATGTCAAACTGCAATCCTTGAGAGCTGGTGTCCTGCAACCTTTAGAGGTGTTTAGTTAACAAGACCTGAGTCAAATGGCTGATTTAACTTCTTATCATGCAAGGAAATTGTACAGAGCGATTCTAATGACCTAAATATTTGATTCTGGTGTGTTGAAGCAGAGCCACGTCTAAGACTTGTTTATGTTTAGAGTCGTTGTCCAGCTGAACAGTGAACCTTCACCTCATTATCACGTCTGTTTGAGCCTTGAACAGGTTTTCTTACAGGATTGCCATATATTTAGCTCCAGCTTTCTTCCAATCAAGTTTGATCAGCTTCCCTGTCCCTAATGAAGAAAAGCATCCTCACAGCATTATGCTGCCACCACCATGTTCCATGTGGAGATGGGATGTTCAGGGTGACACCATTGTTAGTTTTGCATGTGGGCTACAAAGTGCTAATCTGACTTCAACTGACCCAACCACCTTCATCCACATGTTTGCTGTGTGCCTTCAGTCAGCAATTTTAAACCCTGGTCCTCGGGACCCATTGTCCTGCATCTTCTAGGTGTTTCCCTGCCTCCACGTACCTGACTTAAATATATGAATGATTGCCAGGCTTCTGCAGGACCTAATTTCTGAGGAGGTTATGCATTGATTTAAATCAAGTCCTGGAGCAGGGAAACGCCTAAAACATGAAGGACAGTGGGTACAGAGGACCAGGTTTGAAAACCACTGCCTTAAATTGCAGAGGAGATTTCTAATGGCTTTCTTACAACAATGGCTTTTTGCTTGCCACCCTGTCTTAAAGCCCAGATTTGTGAAGCACATGATTAATAATTTCCATGCAGAATCTCTTACCTGATCTGTGGATCTCTGTAGCTCCCTCGTGGAGCTCCTGGATGTTTTTCTTGGCCTGTCTCCTGTGTTCCTTGGTATTCATGATGTTATTGTTCACTAATGCTCACTTACAAAAATCTCTTCAAAGAACAGTTATATTTATACAGACAATGCAATACACTCTGCTATTTACTCATTCTGACGGCCACTGTATCAAAGTGAGGCTAAATACAAATGCACCCCAAAGATTTTGTATTTGTAAAAAGTGTTAAAACCATGTGGACCTTTTTTCCTAAATGTTTTGGTCCAACACATCAAATCCCAATAGCATATCCTGAAGTTTAAAGTTGTACAAAAGTTGTAAAAGTAAAAAAAAATATTCACAGTTTTGTAAGACACTGGAAGTGTATGCTGACTCAGTAATGTTTATGTTTTGGTTTTTATTATAAATTTAGCACCAGGACATGGTGAAGATTCTCTTTTTTTTTCACGTGTCTTCAACACATTCACAGTTTTTCCTTCTTTTCCTGCATCTCCGATTTATTCAAAATCCTTAAAGCTCATTCCCATGCCCAAAAAAGTCAGGAACAGGGATGAGATCCAGCGACGTGGACTGAGGAACTGGGCTAATCCCTTACAGATGTGTCTGAATCATGTGAAGGAACAGTGCAAGGGATAAAGCGAGAGTTAAAGAAGGGGCCTCGACATGGAAAAAGTTCAATGAATTACCAGGAAAACAAATGAATGACCCAGAACAGCTGGTTCTGACCGACTAGAGTCTTAGGGTAGAGTTCGGATTTGATCATGAAGCACATGTTTTTTCAGTCTGTGGACTGGAACTTTTGGTATGCAGAATCAAACTATGTTAGTCACCCTGACTCAAAGCTGAAGTACAACTGCATGCCAGCCAAAATAAAGAGCATCCTGAGTAGTTATATGCTGGAAAAATATTAAACTGTGAGAAGATGTCTGTGAGACAAAACAGGAAACATTTGTAAAAGAACAGAGGCTGAGGTTTCTGAGACTGGAAAGATAATTTTTATGAGGCTACAAACTCTTATATCATTCTTTCTTTCTTTCTTGATCCTAAATGAGTATGAAACTTTATTAGATTAAGTTTTCTTCTCATCTTTGATAATAAAATGTACACCCTGAACGACTCATTAGTCTTCAGGGAGGATTTGTTCTTGAGCACCACTTACCTCTGATTTGTCCTCATTGTTTACACAAGCTAAGAAGGATCATTATGTGATAGGGGACGATGTGTCCTCCAAGAAAAATACAACTGCCTCAACTGTAATTTACAGCATGATTTAATGACTTTTGCCTGGCAAAAAATCTATCCAGGGCACAGATTACAAAGTAGTTTGTTTTAGTTTGGTTAGCTCTTTGTGCTTTTTCTCTTTCAGCTGCCACATAGGACTGGGTTCTCCTAGTTGTGAGTTATTATTCTAGAATTACTCTGCAAAACTAAAATTAAAGAAACAATCAAACAAGTATTTGATTATATGAAAGGATAAAGTAAAAAAAAAAACTATCGGAGGAGAGACTGCCCCTCCCTCATCATCAGTCAGGCGCCCTTCAGCAAAGCCTTTAACACCCAGCAGCTCCAGTGTTACCTCAGAGTGTTACGATGATTTACCTTCAGCTGGGTGGTTTCCAGGTGTAAAAGTTAGTAAAGAATGTCTGAGTTAAACCATAAATTCTTAACTGCTGCTATTATCATTTCTTCACATTTATGTAATGGAAGGACATTAACTCCTAAATGGCAGAAATGAAGCAACTGGTTCCACTTTTAGCACATAGGTTCAATTACAGGGGTAAAAAGTGAAAAAAGATCCTACAGTCTGTGCAAAGGTTTATGCTAAACTCTGAAGCCACCCTGATTTTTGTAAGATTTGCAGAAATCCTATGGGATGCAGGAGTTCCTGCAGACTGCAAAGTACCTAGAAGATATAGAGGGGATACTTACGGGGTGAATTCAGGGTACCTATTTTCGATTATAGCGAAAGGGCACAGAAAGGGGTATTGTCATATTCATAAAAAAAATACTTGTGGAGTATGTATAGAGTATACATATTACTACAAAAACATTTAAAATCTGAATGACACTCTCATACTATGCCAGGGTCATAAAGACCAAATAAGTACTCCATAGGCACTCCCCAAGTACCCTACAAGTGGCTACCACATAAATATCCTGTCAGTACAGTGTAAGGATGTAACAGAATACCATACAATACAACCTTGTCTTCATTTATCTGCAGTCATATTCAATAAATTAGAATATTAGTAAAAATGTATCTGTTTCAGTAACTCGATTTACTAAGTAAAACACATTATATAGCTTAATTACACACAGACTGATATTTATAAGCTTTTATGTATATTAATTATGGTGATTTCCCATTTAAAGCTAATGAAAACATGATATTTAAGATTTTAAAAATCACATTGGGCTAATAAACAAATATTTGTACTACAGAATACAGAAAAGTTGGCTTAATGAAAGTATATTATATGCCTACATGAAATTGTTACTTTCAAAAGGTACTTTACATGCATATCATTTGCATGCAATGCATATCCTAATTCAATGCAAATGACTTTACCTCTGTGGATATTAGAAATACAGTGGGGCAAAAAAATATTTGGCAGCCACCAATTGGCAGCAAGTTTTCCCACTTAAAAAGATGAGAAAAGTCTGTAACTTTCATCATAGGTACACTTCAACTATGAGAGACAGAATGTAAAAGAAAAATGTAGGAAATCACCTTGTATGATTTTTTAATAATTTATTTATATAATGGTGCAGAAAATAAGCCAACAATACAAGTTCATTTCAGTCCTTTGTAAAGTGACCTTGGTTGGCAATAACAGAGATCAAACGTTTCCTGTAGTCTTCATGAGGTTTGCACACTGTAGCTGGTATTTTAGCCCATTCTTCAATGCAGATTTTCTCTAGAGCTGTGATGTTTTGGGGCTCTCGCTGGGCAGCAGGGACTCTCAACTGCCTGCACAGATTCTCTATTGGATTGAGGTCTGGAGACTGGCTAGGTCACTGCAGAATCTTGAAATGCTTTTTCCAAAGCCACTCCTTCATTGCTCAGGTGGTGTGTTTGGGATCATTGTCATTCTGGAAGATCCAGCCACGTTTCATCTTCAACGCTCTCAGTGATGGATGGAGGTTTTTGCCCAAAATCTCACGATACATGGGCCCATTCATCCTTTCCTAAATATGGATCAGTCGTCCTGTTCCCTTTGCAGAAAAACAGCCTCAAACCATAATGTTTCCACCCCCATGCTTCACAGTTTGTATGGTGTTCTTGGGATGCAACTCAGCATTCTTCCCCCTCCAAACATGGTGAGTGGCATTTATACCAAAGAGTTCTGTTTTGGTCTCATCTGGCCACATGACATTCTCCCAATCCTCCACTGGATCATCCAGATGGTCTCTGGCGAATTTTAGACGGGCCTGGACATGTGCTGGCTTAACCTCCACGCTGCAGGATTTTGATCCATGATGATGTGATTTGTTACTAATAGTAACCTTTGTTACTGTGGTCCCAGTTCTCTTGAGGTAATTGACCAGTTCCCCCTGTGTAGTTCTGGGCTGTTTTCTCACTGTTCTCTTGATCATGTGTACCCCACATGGTAAAATCTTGCATGAAGGAAGATTGCATTTTCCAATAACTGGTCCAACAGTTGATCTCTTCTCACCAATCTGCTTGCCTATTGTAGATTGGCTCATCCCAGTCTTGTGCCGGTGAATAATCTTGTCCCTGGTGTCCTAGGACAGCTCTCTGGTCTTGGCCATGGTGGAGGCTGGAGTCTGACTATTTGAAGTTGTGGACAGATGTATTTTATACAGATGACAAGTTCAGGTGCCATTAATACAGGCAAGGAGTGGAGGATAGAAGATCATCTTTTAAAAAAAGTAACAGGTCTGTGAGAGCCAGAATTCTTGCTTGGTTGTAGCTGCTAAATACTTTTTTTCTGCACCATTATACAAATAAATTCTTCGAAAATCATAATATGTAATTTTCTGATTTTTTTCTTTTACATTCTGTCTCTCACAGTTGAAGTGTACCTATGATGAAAATTACAGACCTCTCTCATCTTTTTAAGCGGGACAACTTGCACAATCGGTGGCTGCCAAATACTTTTTTGCCCCACTGTATATCCTGAAGGTACAATTTAAGTACCAGATGAGAACCAGCTGGATTGTTCACGACCAAACAAACATTTTTTCTCTTTTTTTTTTTTTTTTTTTGCATCCAAGACATGTGCTGCTCCATATTTTTTAAGTTGTTTTTTTTGCTTCTGTTTCTTTCTGTTGGACTTCGGCTACTTTTTGCATAATTTCCTGCAATCTTTGCACCTGGATGTGGCGGTATTGACTGCTTAAGAAAATCAACAAAGTAGACAAGTGGAGAACAAGAATGAGTGTTAGGCCTAAAAGGTATAGAGAGCAGATGAGCATTGTTTGAAATGGATTACTTTAAGAAATAGAAAAATAATTGATAAGACAAAAAGAGAAACAGAACCTGAGATGCATCATCCTTTGTTGACCATGTTTCATGACATGGCCTGTTTGAGTTAACTTGATGCAGAATCACACTTTATGTTTCAAACTGTATTTTATTTTGTATCTTCCTTAGATTAAAGTATACAACAAACTTGTGAATGACAGCTAGTAAAGCTCCTAAGGACCCAATTTACAGTATTTGGTTTTCAGATAGGTTGTCTGTTATGTTTAAGCACAGCACTGTGTTCACTCCTTGAGTTTTCATGCCTGAATCATTTATATACAAGACTAAAAAAAGATACGTTTTCTGAAAATCATCAAGTCGGGATCTGAAAATGAATAATGAAGCATCTTAGTTTAAAATAAGGAGTACGTTTGCACACTCCTTTATCTGAGCAGGATGCGTAACAACTGTTTACAACAATTTTTGGTGGAGGAAAAGCTTGCAGCCACCTAATAATATTAAACATCCTATCTCCTTGTAATGAACATTCCACATTATTTGCTGCTCCACTTTCAAACAGTGAAATCTTTTGTGGTTAAAGTTTCATTTCCCTTCTGCCAAATTAAATCAAGATGAGATTTAAAACCAATAACAAATACTATTTCTTAGAAGCTAGCTTTTGTTTTAAGTATACTGCATTTACCTTCTGGTGGTATTTTGGACAAATATAATCTAATGTTAATGAAAGTCTTTGCTTTTTAAGTAACATTCTTTTGTGAGAAGCTGTGAAATCCATGTGACAAGTTGCTGTGGTTTAGCAGCAGCCATCGTGTGGTCTGTGTTGTAGGGAGAATTTCCTGGTTTGCTGTACATAGTAAAATGAAAAGCTTGGATTAAGTTTCCCAACCGATGCATTACACATCTGGAATTATACCAGCAAGGCTGGGATTTGACTTGCCGACTGCAAATGACTCCAATTCATCAGAAGAGCTGTGGGTCAGCACTCTGCCAACAAACAAAAACTAAGATATCATGTATCCCCTCACAGACTCCTTTTTTTCCTCCTCCTTTTCACTGTGAAATGACTAATTATGACCTTATAGAAGATTGCCAGTGAGATGCATGTAGATTCCACGTCTTCAGGGAGGCACTAATGCAGAAGAGGCTCTGGAGAAGAGGAGAGTGGGTTTGTGGGAGATGGTTTCCTGGAAATATTGTAGAGTTCAGGGGCCTTGAAGAGTTGTGTGTCTGAGCAGATAAGTGAAGAGGATCTTAGGGTGTTCCTGCACGAAATACAAGGCAGACGTATTGAGATTAATACTTAAAAATAAGTTATTTTCATTGCCTGGTCAAAATTGTTCAACTCCTTGAACCTCAATTGTGAATAATCTAAACTTCCGCCCCAGTTTCAAGTCTTTTCAAATCTCTAACAGGTTTTTGTCCAAAATTACCCCGTATTTATCTCCACCTACCTTCCTACCAATTCCAACTAGCTTCCGCTTTTTTCCCAACACCTACAAGTTCAGTTTCAGTCTCATCTGATCAGAGCACTTTCTTCCACTTCTTTACTGTCTTCTACATCACTTGTGGAAACTGTAAACGGGGCTTCTTTCAATAATGACTGTTCCTTCTTGTCACTCTTCCATAAGAGGTAGATTTTTTAAATTGCATTATTCTTATCCCAATGGGAAAATTTCTCACATGAGTTTTGTGGATCTCCGCAGCTCCTCCAGAGTTACTTTGGACTGCTCTCTGTCATTTTACGTGGATGGTCATGCCTTGATAGTTTTGAAGTTGTACCATACGCTTTCCATTTTCAGATGATAAACTGAAAACAGCTTAATGAGATCTCTGAGTTACAGGATTTTATTAAGGGGCATTAGAATGAAACGGGTCAGAATTCAAAGAAAAACACATCACACTTTCAGATATTTATTAGTAAGAAAATAAAAACCATGTAACATTTTCCTTATGTGCCACAATTATGAACTACTTTGTGTTGGTGTATCACATAAAATGTCAATATAATACAGGTTTGTGGTTGTAAGATACCAAAATGTGAGAAAGTTCAGTACAAGGACATTTTCCAAGCCACATTTTAATATTAGACTTTATTTCATTCTTATCTTTTTCACTGCTTGTTACTAACGCTCATTTAGCATCTTGTAAACAGTCAGATTGTGCAATTTGGTTGTGCATGATCACATGTCACTTTGGTTACATGAGCAGCAGCACCAGACTTGTATAACAGAACCCCAAACTCCTCCAAATGCTGAACTCCTCCTCCTCATAATCATCATCATCATCTTATGCATCTCTAGGCTGCAGAAAAGCGATATGAGTTCACAAGGAAACACTAAAATTTAGCTTTTCATTTTCTCTGTTCTTTGGACGTCCTTCATTTAGACATGCAGACTGCTAACATTTAGGATATTCAGTCCTTATAATAGTATTCTATTCATTTTTGGCACATTTGATTGAATTTACAATGGGATTGCGCGTATTCTGCGCATTTGGCACTTTTTACGCATGCTTTTGTTTATTTGTTGTGCTCCTGCAAATTGCCAACTCCCAGAGGAACCCGGGAGCGCAACCAAGAAAAGACCAAAGAGGTGCTTTTCGGCAGACGCTGCAGTGGTCTCATAACGGCAAGGTTTTCAGTCTTTTAAGCCAGGGCTCGGAGTACGTGCAGCCGAAGCGCAGAGGCGCAGCGCAGGAGCAAGAGCAGGCGCGACCAGTCGCCATCATACGGGATGCGGACGTGAGACATCAGGACGGCCGGAGTCAATCGCAGCAGCAGCAACAGCCTCCCCGCAGCCTCCTAACCATCGTGAGAGGGCAAGAGCACCGGCAGCATCTTCCCCGGGAACGACCCGCGGAGCGCACCGGGGCGCAGGGGAACCACACAGTCAACAACACCCAGGAGAATGTCAATGTCAGTCAGCCTCTGCCCAGCGTTAATGACATGATGGTCGGTGATGATCCGTACGATCCTTACAAGTCCATCGACTCCGATAACCCATATTACAATCATTATGATGTGTACGAGAGAGCAAGACCGAGGTCAAGACCCGGATACGGCACAAGGTATCATCAGTACGGTAAGAATCAAAAAAGCACTCCCAGGACAACATTATCAGAATACATGCGTAGATGTTTGTCAGAAAGGTGTGTTTGTAATGACAGAGAGTCAGCAAAAAGTGTCTCCCTTTTCTTTAGGGTACATGCTAAAATATAAACTGACAGAAGTGAACCAGTTAAATTAGTCAAACAATTGGCAGATTAGAGACAAATTAACAGGTAAAATACAGTAAATTCCAATAAGTTTTTCTCTTAATTACTCATAACTGATTGCTAAGATAATTGTTCTTACTTGCTTTGTCCATACATGTAGGGTTAACAAACAAACAAACAAAAAAGTTTTGTGATCAACATAAAAATTTGTGAAATGTAAAAAACATCTTTCAAATCTTTTCTAACATGGTGGGTACAGCTGTTCGTCCAACCCCAACTATGTGTTGTTCATTGGTAACCACTGTCACTGGTTTAAGAAACCTCAGCTTGCAGCTGACTTGACTTTAGTGTTTTAGCCAATTTAGTTGTACCTGAATACAAACTTTTACGTCAATTTTTTTCAAGACCTAAATTTGTCTGCTGACAACCACAGCTAAGATATTCATTGGTAATGACCACCTTGAGATTAAATTTTTATTTTTTTTACTTAGATTGCCAGCATTAGCTCTACAAAACATTATGCAACCTTTTTAGCTTTATTCTAACAAAGTGGCATTTAAATAAATGCTGTTAAAATGTGCTGTTCTTTGGTAAAGGCTGCTTCAGCGTCATGAAACTCTGCTTGCTACCATTTGAATTTAGCATTAGTGCCGTTGGCATTTTAGGCTAGATAGAAACAAAAAAATTTTTATCTGTTCATACAATGTGGAAGGTGAATTTTTTTCCCTGACAACCAGTGAAGATGTGGCATTCACTGGCAACTACTGCTGCAGGGTTTAAAAGCTCAGATCAAATCTGACTTTACAGTTAGCAAGGTCACAAAACTATTTAAAAGTGTCCAAATTTATAAAAATCTGTTCTTATAAGGTGACACCTGAGTCTTTTTTCACAGATATCTACAGCTGAGATGTGCCATTCAGTGGCAAACACTGCCTCAGAGCTAAATGCTAAGGTGCTGGCAAGCTAGACTTTTGCATTGGGGCTGTCTCTAAGCAAGTTTAAACCCGACATAAACTTTTTAAATCTATTTAAACAAACTTGGCTGTTAGGAAATTTCTTAAGAAAACTGAAGTAAGAAATTGACTTAAGGTTAAAATACTGATCTTACAACAAGTTTTAACATTAGCATTGTTGCTAAGCTAACTACAGTTGGACACAAGACTGAATTATTGCTCCAACACAGAAACTTTTTCTAACATAAATCTTATGGCCAGTTCTTAACTATTTCTAAGATTAAATATATTCATTCATAATACACCCAAAAAAAACATATTAGGCATTCTCTGCAGGACAATATATTAAATGAAAAAAAAATGGCAGAATGAACCAAAAGTTTCAGTTTAATTATAATGTAAATGTTTAGGTGTTTCTTACCAATATAAAGGTGGTTCTAGGATTTACCTAATTTTTTATATTATGTATAGGCTTACATTAGTATGTTCACCTAAAAAGTAAATTTTAAGGACAAAAATGTAACACCTTGCAATTGTTCTTGACAATTTTAAAGCCATCATTAATTTAACCATCTGTTGCACCACCTATGTTAAGGGTCTATCGTTTTCATGTACTTTCCTATTGATTTGTAGGTCTTCCTGATCTTGTGCCAGATCCATACTACATTCAAGCCTCTGCTTATGTCCAAAGAGCACCAATGTACAACCTGAGATGTGCAGCAGAGGAAAACTGTTTGTCAAGGTATACGCTGCTGTTAGGACTGATTCATAAGGAAAAAAAGGGAAAAAGAAGAAGATGGGGTGGGGGTTGCAGCCTTGTCTGAGTGTGAATCAGGGTTCTCTGAGCCATAACAACCACCTAAGTGTTTGTGGGTGAGGCCTGCCCAGTGGAAGCAGTAAGTTGAGTTAAAATTAAGTGACTCCTGCAGCTGATGGTGGAGAAAGGGTGTGGAGTTGGTGGATTTATGTAAAAGTTTAATCATAGCCTGCCCTCACCGAGAAAGCCCGAATGGTAAACACATTATTGAGGACTAACCCAAACAACTGAGCGCTTCTGAAGGATTTTTTTCCACCCTGCATTTACACACAAAAACACACACACACACACACACAGAGACTGGTTTCAGACCCTGAGAGTCTGCTCCACTCTGAGGAAGAGATGAAGCAGGGAAAACATCAGTGGTGATGTCACTGTGTCCACATAAGGTGTATTCTGCCCCTTCAATCACATCTGTTTTCTTTGCTCTGTGCCTGCAGCTCAGCCTATAGAGCAAGAGACTATGACACCCGAGTGCTGCTGAGGTTTCCTCAGAGAGTCAAGAACCAGGGCACCGCTGACTTCCTCCCCAGCAGGCCACGCTACTCCTGGGAGTGGCACAGCTGCCACCAGTGAGTAGAAAGTTCATGTCCACGCTGTCCACCTCACCATCACACAGATACTTGATCGTTTTGTATTTCTGCTCCAGTCTGTGTGGATTTTGGTTTTCCTTCCTTTTTCTGTCTTTATGAGTCAGCTTGTAAACTGTTCCCACCCAATATTGTGTTCTTTCATCCCATCAGTCTGCTTATTGTAGCAAAGTCTAAAACTATCTGAATAAAAAAAAAAAAAAGGTGGTGAAAGTCCTTGAAAATAGATTTTGTTGTTATGCAAGGACAAAGCTGGGATGTATTAAATGCTTTAATCATTTTTTTATATTCCTGAAATAGATTGAATTCATGCAGTGTTTCTTTAAGATACTGACCAATGTAAGTGCCTTTACATCATGGCTCACAATCACTTTTCAGTACACACAAGCACACACATACTGATATGCACATTAGTAGGCAATGTGGGATTTAATCTCTTGCCCAATAACAAATCAAGCTGTTGCAGGGAGGTACATGAATCAAACCAGCAGCCCTCCAATTGCCAGATGAATACTCTTCCCACTGAGTATATATCTATATATGAACAAATCCTTTTTCTAGAACACATTAGTTATTTTAAAAATTCTGAATGTTCACCACTGTTTTAACCCCTTGCAGCCTGAGCTGATTCACAACTATATATAAAAAAACACATTATTTACATTCTGCTACCAAAGAGATTCTAAATTAGGTAGATGTTGTTTACTTTAACATCGCAGATAAGATGTTTAGTATGCAGATCATCTTAATTGGGGTTCATTTAGCATAACTCCATACAAAGTGTGTCCAATATGGGTTAGGGTTATGATCCTTGTTATGAATTATATATGCATCAGTAGGCATTGATGGTACACATACACCATGTTGACTCCATTGTAGTTTGATTCATATTCATGACAAAAGTATATAAGGAGTTATTGAAACAAATAAAGAATATTATTTACACCATATGCTGTTGACTAAATTTTCTTTTTAATGAATGTCACTATGGTCCATACAGGTAAACTACAGCTACTTTAAAATTTATTTTCTGTTTATTTACAAACAAGGCTATTAAAATGTGATTTTCTGGGGGTTTTTGGCACAAAGACAAAGTATCTCTCCTTATTTTTCCATGAGATGAGACTTCTGAATGTCCCTAAGAACCACTGTGCTTGATTCATGTACAACTGAGAAGTCATGTGTGGATTTTTAAAATACTGTGAAGAGTTTAATTATTCCAAAGGGAAACCTGCTAATCTTTTGGCTGCTTCACTGGGTTTACTGTAAAAGTCCCACTCAAGTTTCTCCTGAAACTACCTCAGTCCATAGTTATGCTGTGAAGTGAGATGTCGGCCGGGCTGCTTCCCAATATGGAGCACTTCTGGCCAAGATCCAGCAAACTGTTGATGTGGTCTGTATAGATTTGTAGTCAGTGTTTTGAAAGTCAACTGCAGTTAAAGGCCAGACTGTTTTCCTTAGAGACAGCAGAGTTAAACCAGATGTTGTTCAGCACAGGGCCACATAACTATGTTGTAAATTGAATTATCACCTGTGATGTTGGGACATTGATACATGGTGTCCAATAGTTGCAGAAAGAGTTTGTTGTATTTATTGATCTGTTTGTCTTGCTGATAATTGACAGGCACTACCACAGCATGGACGAGTTTAGCCACTATGAACTGCTGGATTCCACCACTCAGCGGTCGGTTGCAGAGGGCCACAAGGCTAGCTTCTGCTTGGAAGACACCTCCTGTGACTATGGATACTACAGAAGATACGCCTGCACATCGCACACCCAGGTCTCATATTTAAACTAGAAAAGCACTCGGAGAGCTCAGACCTCTGCCAAGTTAGCTCAGTCACTCTGGTTAGGATTCCTCCTGGGCACCTCCCTGGTGAGGTGGTCCGGGGATGTCCCCCGGGAGGAGACCCAGGACACGCTGGAGAGACTAGGTTTCTTGGCTGGCCTGGGAACTCCTTTGGATTCCCTTGAAGGAGCTGGTCCACTGGGTTGAGGAGAGGGAAGTCTAGGCCTCCCTGCGATCGGACCCCAGATTGAGCAGAAAATGATGGATGGATTGATGGATGGATGGATGGATGGATGGATGGATGGATGGATGGATGGATGGATGGATGGATGGATGGATGGATGGATGGATGGATGGATGGATGGATGGATGGATGGATGGATGGATGGATGGATGTTTTGTATTATGTTCTCTATTTCTTGATTCATGATTTGATTCAAACTTTGCTAAATTAGAAATCTAATTTTTTGTGTAATTCTTGTTCTTTTAGTTATAATCAAGCAATGACATACTTTTGTCTCATGCTTAGCATTCATCATGTGAGTACACATTATTTTATACATTTCTCATATTATTGTTATATATGGATACTGTTTGATGTCCAGGGTCTGAGCCCAGGATGTTATGATACCTACAACGCAGACATCGATTGTCAGTGGATCGACATCACAGACGTGGAACCTGGACAATATACCCTCAAGGTTTGTGCCAGATACCTTTGTTGTTGAAGCACATTTCTTTGTAGAATTTAATGATGTTGATTGTAAATCTTTTTCTCTGTGATGTTGATTCTTATGTTTGTTGTGCACAGATCAGTGTAAATCCCTACTATCAGGTTGAAGAATCAGACTACAGCAACAACATTGTGCGTTGCGATGTACGTTACACCGGCAACTATGCCTATGTGTCCGGTTGTCACATGTCGCCGTAAGTATCATGAATGAGATGACACAGTTTTCTTTTTGCTATTAAGATTATCTCCTGTATTAATTCACATGCTATGTTTTCTTTAGATATTAAGACACAGCAGTGATCCACTGATAATCATCAAATTTCCCCTGTGAATGACTTTGATGAGGACTACAAACAAGGGGCGTGTGAAAGACATTAGAAAAACAATATGAGACATGCTTTCATTTTAGAATAAAAAATTTTGAAAAAAAAAGAAACATAACCATCAGATATTATGGCGCAAGATTACATTGACTCCCTCTTGCTTTATGAGAAAATGTTGTTTTACTTTTCTTTTTTTTTCTTTAGCCGTATGCCTTTACTGTAAGACACTTAAAACAATAAATCTATTAAATTCAAGAACTTTGAGAAGAGCAACAACCAGACACCATTCAGTGCTTAGTCAGTATATCTTCTACTTCTTCTATTTTGGCTTTTCCTTTCAGGGTTTACCACAAAGAATCGTTTGTTTCCCTTTAGTCCCTTAGTCAATATATCACAGTTTAAAATAAAATGGCTATCTAAAAGGAAAGTGCATTAATTATATTTATATGCAGAAGAAATAAAAATCGTCATTCTAAAGCTGTTGATGGAGTTTGCTTAAACAAATTTGGGAATTATTGTCTCAAATGTTTTGGTTTTTTATAAGTCTAATTTGACCTTTTTACCTTGTGTTAATGAATTGTATGGGATCAAAAAGGTAATTATTATTATTATTATTATTATTATTATTATTATATAGGATTTGCTGTTGTTAAAATACATTTTATTACAAAATATTTCTTGTTTTATCATATGATGTATGGTTATTTATATTCAAAGGGACCTATATACAAATACTTATTACAAACAAAACATATTTTACTGTGCCTCCTAATGGTAACAGGAATAAAGAATTTATTTAATAATTTTATCTTTGAAAAATAAGAATAAGCTGTAAAAGCGTAGAGTTGCTAAAAACTATACTAAAACGCATGTAAATAACTTAAATTAATCTAACTTGTTAAGTTAACTGAGGAATAATTTTTTTCCTATGATTTATATTAGTATTGTTCCCATCCAGAATGTGATCCATGTCATCCAGTCCGTGAGGGGGCAGCACTGAGACCTGGTTGACTTCATTTGAATTCAGTGATTTTTATCATACAAACTGGAGAACACCAGCAGCAGTTAGTCTTTGGGATATATGCTTGTGTGTCTGTGTGTGTCTGTGCTAGAAGAGCAAATAAAACCTAAACAGAAGCGATTGTCCGGTGAAAAATGCATCCGATCCGACTGTCGATCCCGTCGTTCCGTTCAGAGAACAGCTCCGTGGAGAAAGGATTCACGGTAAGATCGACGGAAACCTCCCCGTCTAAAATAATCACCTTTAAACCTGGTCGAGCTATTTATAAACATTTAAATACTCTTAAGCGTTCATTTGAATTCGTCTCTTTAGCTGAACCTGCTCTCCTCAGATCTGAATTGATCAGATTTTCTCTCTGAACATGTCAATATTCTTCATGTAACTAAAGAACACGCTGACTTTTAGTTGTTTAAATTAAAGAGCCGCTGCACTTTAAATATTGACTTGTTTATGTATGTATTTACTTATTTTTGTTGACAAATTTGTACCGTTTATCGTGAAATGATCATCGAAATTGCCACAAACTCAGAAGAGAACTTGAGAAATGTCATTTTCCAAACCGGTGGTGTAATTTTGAGAACAGGGTCGCCTCCAGACACTTTTCAAAGGGGGCCTGATGATCATAGTGTGGCTCACTAAGACAAGCAGCTTTATACATAGTTTTATTGTGCTGTTGTAATAGTGGGTGAGGCTTTAGCCTACGTGATGGATGTGTTAACAGACAAAATAAGTAAATAAATCTTGCAAAGTTTACTCTCCTAACCTAACTTGTATTCATGGAAAACACTTTGCATGTGATCTACAGTCTGACTTGACCATTAGGAGACATCAATATACTTTGAACTAAACTAGGAGTCTGCAGGCTGTGGCTTTTTTGACCTCTCCACTTATGCTCTTATAAAACAAAAATTGATTTCTTTTTTTATTGTAAAGGTAATAAGAAAATGTGGTTTTAGCAGTTTTTCTGTATGTTTTATACTATATCTGCATTGAATAACCACAACAGAGGCACACCAATGGTACAAGGCTTTTTTTATTTTAAGCTTTTAGATATGTGCTTTTTATATTTAAGTGGGGTACCTATATATTTTTTCCTACATTTATGGAAAGGGCTCAGTCAGCTGGGCTCACTCTACAAAATACAAGATGTTTTTATCCTTTGTAAAAGTTAGATGATTCATTTAGTTGTAAAATCTGAAAATAGAAATTATTTTAGTTTAATTTATTTAGTATATATATTTATAAAAACTCTTTTCTGGCTGTATGTTTAGGGCTGGTGTCCTGCTGGAGGCTCAGACAGGATTGTCCTGTATTTAGCTCTGTCCATCTTTGCATCAGCTCTAGACCAGCTTCCCTGTCCCTATGGAAATAATAATTTAAAAAAGCATCTCCACACCATAAAGCCATGGCAAACAGTGATGCCCCCATTTTTTTTATTTTTTTGGCGTTGAAGACTACTCAAAGAGAGATTCCTGTTACAACATTTCAGAACTGCCCAAATTTTCTTTTATCACCCACTCTGTTGTCACTCCGAAATCCCTCCCGAGCGCTGTCATTGCGGTAAGAACAGTGACGTCTGCAGGGAGTCTTTTAGGGAACATTCGAGCTGAGTGACGGAAGAGGGCAACGCAACAATCAACAGTCACTTTGTCAGATCAACCCCCCCCCCCCCCCCCCCCCCCCCCCTCCTAAAAGAAAAAGAAGAAGACAGATGTTTCCTTCCTATAGGCAGCTAAATGCTGACCAAATGACAAGTACCCTCTACAAGAGGAAATCACTTCTTTTTCTCTTTCTGTCAGGTCTTTAAAATTGACGTGCTGGTGAATGGCAGACTCCACAGTGTTGAGAAACGCTACAGTGAATTCCATGCTTTGCACAAAATGGTGAGACCCAGGTTTCTCTTCATAAATATATGTTTTGTCATTTGTTTATGGTGATGTCTTTGTGCTCAGATCTGTAACCATATTATCTAACAAAAACTGGAACCCTTTTTAAAAAAATATTTGCCTCCATTTTCCAAACTGATGTTATCCAATCTAACGTCTAAACTTAAATCTCAAAGTGAAAGTCTGCCTCTACATATTAGAAGTGCAAATTTTTATAGACGAGCTTTTAGCACATGTTTTGTTCACAGCCTCATTTTTGTTTTAGCTGTTTTAATTGTCTTATTTTATTAATATTATTATTTATTTTATTTTATTTTGCATCCATCTGCAAAAAGCAGCTTCATGATGCAGAGCCAAGACTCTTACCACTTCTTCTGCACTGTTATATTTCTTTGTGTAAATCGGTTCTAGCTCTTGGGGGGGTAAAATCCAGCATATTTGAGAAATGTCCCTGCTGCAATTTGAGTGAATGGGTGAATTTACAGAACCTGATGTACAGATGCAACTCTATATTAGAATAGTACTTAACAGTTCATTTTTTTCAGTAACTCGATTCACTAAGAGAAACACATTATATGGATCAATTACACACAGACTTACAGCTAAAGAAATCACGACATTAACTTTCTTAGACTAGAATATTAGAGCAATAAAACTATTTTTAATACAGAAATGTGGGATTAATTAAATTTATGTTTATTACCTGCTCAAAGGTTGTCATTATCAAGAGGTACTTTTAATCTAGCAGATTAGCCTCATTAGAGGGTATATGCCAATTTACTGAGATGTACCTGTATACAGCTGTGCTGGAGCAGGGACACCACTGGTGTTAACAGCTGATTCTGGTTGTAAAAGTAACCAGTACTGTAGCTTGAATAAATTTTTTTTTTAAAGAGTTGTTTTCCTGCATTTACACAGCGTTTAGGAAATGCTGAACAGGAACTATCGATATGCTTCCCTGTTCATCACACAAAGATGGCTTCAGTGTCACGTCACCTTCTTCTCCTACAAATGGTCCCGCCTCCATTGGTGGGAAAAACAGTAGACAGCCTGAATGGGAGTTAATGCAACGTCTGTGCAAAAAAAAAACAAATTTAATGTGTTTTGTATGTTAAAAAAACTTGAAAGGGACCGCAGCAGCAGGTCGGCTGAACTGACAGAAATGATGTCCTATTGCTTCAGTGTTCATCATTAAACTTTTGAATCTCGGTGAACGGAAGCAATGTTACCTTATTGTTTATCTTGCCCAAACATCCAAGCACTTAAAACTCACAAATTTCCTTTTAAAAAAAAAAAAAAAAAAGAATATACAGTTTTACCAATGTATTTGTATGTATGGGGAAAAAAAGCTCAGAAGAACTTTACTTACCGTTTATTTTGAACAAAACTGTATTATACTCTGTGTACTAGTAAAAGTAAAGAAGTGTAGGACAGAGAAAATGGAAAGTCTGTTTAGTGGGTTTAAACTGAAAAGCAAAAACCACTTCTATAAAAACAAAATTAAATGTATTTATTTAATTTATTTTAATGTTTGTTTTGCAAAATGATCTTTGTTTTTTTTCTTACATTTCTTATTTTATTTTTTTGATAAACATTAATTTTAAAAAAGGATCAAGAACAATATGTATAAAATTAGAAGAAAGGAAAATCATATGACGTAAGACTTTTGCATTGTACTGCATTTGCCTACAACTGTGCTTTGATTAAATAACCTTAAAATCTTTCTGTAACTTTATCTATGCCCCGTGTTATTATGAAGTTTCTTAACAAATTGAATCCTTTCAGCTGAAAAAAAACATAAAACCCCCTGAAATCCCTTCGAAGCATGTCCGAAACTGGGTCCCAAAAGTTTTGGAGCAGAGGAGACAAGGCCTGGAGCTCTACCTGCAGGTAGGCTATTTTTCTGCTCACAGTCTGATTGGCAGAAATGCCGTCCTAACTCACTAAGCAATTTGTTTCTGCCTTCCTGACGTGGTGCGCTTACAAAAATGCCCTTTGGGGGTTTTTTTTGTTTGTTTTTTGCCAGACTGTAATTATGGAAAATGAGGTCCTCCCAAAGATATTCCTGGATTTCCTCAACATCCGCCATTTTCCTTCAGTGCCAAAAACAGAAAGCTGTGGGTGAGTTGGAACTGCAGGTCAGCTTCAGAATAGAATAAGAGCAATTTGTGGCAGCTGTTGTTTGTGGGAGAGATTTGTTCCCAGACTCTTGAAAGACTGTGGTCTGACTCCTTTTTCTTTTATGCTTTTCAGCTCCTTTGAAACAGAATCGATGGAATCGAGGTGAGTCATTTCGAATTTCCTCCTCTGCATAAATAAGCAGGTCATGTGCTTGTGTTGCACTTTACCCAGTTAGTCAGTGTGTGATGTACGACTGAACTTCACCCTCTCACTTCTCCTTTTTTTGCTGCTATTTTTCAGTAAACTGTCTCATCAGCCAGTCATGGTGTATCTCAGAGATCCATACCTGCTACCATCTGCACACGGTGCGCCCAGATGGCATAATGACCAACATTTATTCATACAGTGTTGTGAAAAGTATTTGCCCTCTTACAGATTTCTTCTGCTTTAGCTTTTCAATCAGTTAAATGTTTCAAATCGTAAAAAAAAAAAGGATTTCATTTATTAAGGGAAGAATGCTATCTAAAATTACTCTAAAAGCACATTGGACGACTCAACCGGGACGTCACAAAAGAACCGAGAATAATATCTAAAGAATTATAGTCCTCAGTTAAGTCAGTGATTCAAGAAAAAAGAAAAGCAGCGCAAAATTGGTCACTATGCGAGAGTTTCACAACAACAAAAAACACCAAAAAAACCCTCTGCTTACCGAAAACAACACAAAGGCTTGTGTTACATATACCAACTATCATCTTGATGTTCCCCAAGACTTAGGATAAATATTCGGTGTACTCAGGATACAAAAGAGGAATATTTTGAAAGGTGGGCATGCCATTATATCTGCTTTAAAACTAACACAGTATTTCAGAAAAAGACAAGAAAAAAGAAGCAAATCTAACAACTGTGTCTTGTGAACATTTTTGGATTGATTTGTTTTAAACATCAAAACGCCAGCTAAGACCTGACTTCCTACTACCTGTAGGTAGCAGATAGTCAGGCTACTACTACCGGACTACCTGGTCCACCACTGAACATTGTCAACAAACTCAGTGACATGGCTCCTTTCTGCTACTCTTAATAATGTAACAGAACCTCTATTCAAAGAGTCCAAACCAATCCTTTCACCCTAAGTGTACATGGGAAATGCAGCAGGACAATGAATCCATATCACACCAGCAAGACGACCTCTGAATAGGTTTTGGATTGGTCTAGTCAAAGTCTTGACTTAAATCTGATTAAGATTTTGTAGGATGACCAAAACAAAACTACTAACATTTGAAATTCATCCAATGTTTCTGAATTACAACAGTTCTGGAACGAAGAGTGAACCAAAATACCTTCAGAGCGATGTAAAAAAACTCACTGCCTGTTATTGCAAATGCTTGAAGGCAGTTGATGCTACCAGTTATTAGGGGCTACACCCCTGTTGATTTGGATTACTGTCTGTCCTTAAATAAAAGAAATCAATATTTCAAAATTACATAGTGTATTTATTTAGCTATATTTGTCCACGATTTAAGGTTTTTTTTAATATAAGAAACATTTTGGTGTGAAAAAAAAGCAACAAAAAAACTATAAGGGGTAAATACTTTATCAGCACTGCACATGAAAATGTGTTTATTTACAATCATAAAAATGTTGTAAAATTCTATGTGCATTTTTTTTTCTTGTCTTGCGGTTTCTTTGCTGTTTAGATCCCTTTTCCAATGTTGTGATCGAAGGCGTTGTGCAGGGAGTTTTCTTCCCCAATCTTCCGCCGAGGTAGAGCCGCTGAGAGGAAAATAAAGGACAAGTCACCATGAAAGCGATGCTTCTCACCAGCTTTCGTGTGTACCACGAAGAACATCTAAGAAAATAGAGCCTCATTTTTTTTACAAAGACATGCGTCAAAAACCCATAATTCTTCTATTTCTCTTAACTAAAAAGGACATCTGGTCTCCTCTGGATAATTCACTACATTTTATACATCAACACTAACTTATGTTTTGCTCCATAATTCATCGGATTTTCACTTTAAAACTCAATTTTAAAATCAAATTGAATCAAAAATGGTCTGAGAAGTAAAAATAGTTTGGGAAAATTTAAACTTTTCAGTAGTTTTAGAATTAAAAAGTGGAATAAATTACCTGGGAGTTTGTACCTTTTGTTTGAAAGCGGCAAACATTTAGGAGTAAGTGGAAGTACAGTTATGAGGCTAATAAATCTTGGATAGGGTGGGCATTTTCATTAGTGAATGTGTCATATCTCCAAGGCGAAGGGTTGAAATACCTTTGATGTATTTCTTTTTATTTGTCATGAAGGAGCCAGTTGAGGAAGAGCAGGAATAAAGTGACTGCTTTCTGGCAGCAAATTAAAATATGGATTCTGCAGTGATGAGGATCCTCACTGGTAGTTTACGTACCCTCAGATGCTGCATGATTTGCTCTGTTCTAAGCAGTCATGAGCTTGAGATTTTTAAATAAGCTAACAGCTTGAAACCAAACCAAAGCATCTTTAAATATGTGGTAATCTGAGTAAATTAAAAGTTGCCTTTAAATAGAAATGAATGATGTGAAATAAATGGTTTATGACTTAGTTCCTTATATAGAGCCTGTTGCATAAAACCCTCTTATCAAATATTGACACCCCTGGTAAAAATGTCTTAAGAAAATCTTAAGATAAATGGTTGTTATGGGGATTTATTGATCCCAGCATGATACTACTCACTCCAGTTCTCTTAACAACTTTGGCTCCAACTTTAAAAAAGGCTAGGTTTAGTTTAGAACTTATTGTAGCCAACTCATACCTGCCTCATTCAAATGGCCTGTACTCTTGTCTTTCCCATTTTGAAATAACTAGTTTATATTTAAAAATTATTGCGCAATCTAACAAACTTCAAAAAAGTTCATTATAAATACTTCGGTTACATTATTTTTTTAATCTGGGGATTTTTAAATCAATAAGACATGAGTTTATTTTAAGGTTGCTTTTTTACAGTTACCCATGTGAATAAAGACCTGTAAAATTAAACTCTCCTGAGGTCACAGTGCTCAAGATTTGTGTGTTTTATGGGTTTTTGATGAAGCTAACTTATTTTCTATTACAATTTATTGCATGAACTAAAACAACTTATTTAATGTAAAAGGAAAACAATGCGGACTGCCTATAGAGATATTCAGTTGAATAATCGTAGTTTTTTGTGGGTTTTTTTAGTCATCTATGCAAAACTATGTCAGATCAAAAGCTAGTTTTGAACAGTTCCTGTGAAGCTGCTTCTGTACAAACGCTGTCCTGGTAGCAGGGGGTTAAAGTACATTTCCACACAGAAGTTCTAGTTTTTACACAAACATGAATCATTTGATCTTTTTTTCTGTTTAAAAAAAACCAGCATCTAACACTAACTCCTGTCATGTTGCATTACAAATAGAAATATACCATTAATAGGCCAGTTGTGAAGTTATTATTGGAGTAGAGATCAAAAGGGTGCTTTGTTTAATAGGGATTTTTTGAAAAGTTGTGCAATATAAAACAAGACAACTACTCCTTGTTTTTGTGTATTTCAGCTAAATCTGTGAAACTACAGTGTGTTGCAAGTGACTTTGTTTGGACAGTTCTTTAATCTCTTTTTTTTCTTGCCTGGATCTTTTCATTGATAAAGTTTCATGGTGAAGATTTTTATGTATTTATTGTGTAATTGAGTGTAAATGTCATCTGTGCCATAATGTCAAACTACAGTGAACGCTGAATCTACTGTTGCACACTAACAAATGCTTTGTAACAAAAAAAACACTAATAAAATGATTTACTGAGTTTTGTCAGTTGATTTTATTAAATAAAACACATTCATCAATACAGTTTTTATTTTAAAAAGGAATTTAACAATTATTTTTAATTTCCCAAAAGTTTTTTTTTTCTCACATTTTAGAAGAAACAGATCTGAATAAACTCCTTAAAAAAAGGTAAAGTTGCTGAAACTTAAAGACGTAAAACTCAATCAGCTTCATGCTTTCACAGCATTCTGAACACAGCAGCATTTATAGTCTGTCATGTTTATAAGTAAATCTTCCAACTGATCATAACGGTGAGAACATCATAAACCCATCCATGAACGCAAAAAAGATTTCGGTTTCACTGCAACGTGTTCTCTGTGGGAAGATCAGATTCAAGAACAAAATAATACATTTGGAAATGACCTGAAATGCAAATGATTTCAGAGTGCTTTCTTGGCCTGGCAGAGAGAACCCCACTCAGTAACAGTCCAGCAGTAACAGATTTATAGGAATGTTGGATTCAGTAGATGGAGTTCATCTATCCTTATGATACTTTTTGTTTTGACAAGTTTATAGTTCTGCATGACCAACTTCATTTTTGAGCATCTCATCTGGGTTGGCTTCTGCTTCAGATTCCTTCATGTTGGCAAAAGCAACTTCGCTCCTCAGCTGCTCCACAGGAGGGAGACCTACCACCAGGTTTCTTATTGCAATGGCTGTCATCAGGAATCTACCAGACAAATGAACAAGGTAATTCGGTTAAAGTCTGGTCAAGCTTGCTTTTCTGGCAATGATGGTTTCATTAGGTCATTAAGCTGATCACAAGTTTTCAAAGTCAATTTGTTCCAATAACTTTCTTTCACCATCTCAGTCTGTCGAAATAAGCTTGTTTTTATGATTCTAGTGCAATTATTAAATTATGTCGAGATTAAATTTCAATAACTTTTTTCATCATAATGGTGTCATTACAAATTAAGGGGATATAAGTCTGAACTTGTTTCTTAAAAGTGGAACTTCAATGTCTCATTATCTCGAGATACTGAAACACCCAGCTTGTTTTGTAGAGAAAACAGTTTCATTATGGGATAGGATTTTAAAATGTCACTCCAAAACTCCATGCAGAAAGAACCCTGGTCGGGATTCGAATCCAAGACTTTCTTGCAGCAAGGCAACAGTGGTACAAACTGTGCCACTGCGCAGCCATTTTTACTACATGTACTCTTTGCAATTCAAATTTTGTTTACAGAATTGTGCAAAAGGCAAAGTACAAACTTATTTACAACAAACATAAGAAATACCGTTTGGGTAAAGCTGTGCTCAACTTTAAATAACATCAGTGAAAGCTGAGGTTCACCTAAGAGAAATCATTGAATTTGGGAGACATTTTCAGTAAAGAACGATTGACAAATGCATAAAATTGGCAGATTTTGACAACTAGTTCAACAATTCTGTTTGAAGGACTCAAGCAAGTTTTATTATTTCAAGATCTCAATCTCGTTTTGTTGCAGTAATGGTGTTATTACATTATTATCTCCAGATAACATAAGCTTGAGCTTGCTTCTGTTACATATTGAAATCTTTTTTAGCATGATTAAAGTTTTCTTATGTTGTTTTCTGAAAGCTAAATTTTTAAATCTGGAAATTAATCTGGAAAATGAATGTTATTCCCTGCTTATTTAAGTTTTTTCACTCTCATCCAGGCTTAAAAAATACTTTTGTGTACTTCCCAAGACGGTGTAGGAACACAGTAATCTAAACTGTTACTAGCAGAGAGCACTTACCCCCTCCGTATTGTGTAGTACTTTTTAACAACAAAGCGATCCAGTCGCTCCAGCACACTCGCCTCCCTCCGTTTCTTCACCTCCTTCATCCGACGCTGCCTCTTCAGGAACAGCTGCACGACAGGGTCCGTGGCGTTGACCTCCGCCTCTTTGTCATCATCTGCAGCCATAAGAGGCTGCAGCTCAGGAGGAAGAGGCTCTGTTTCTTTACACAGAGAATAATTTATCAACACATGATGTGGAGGATTAAATAAGCATCACTTTGCTATTTGGTCTGCAACAACTTTGTACAGTGGCTTGCAAAAGTATTCGGCCCCCTTGAACTTTTCCACATTTTGTCACAATCCACGTGAAAGACCAATACAAAGTGGTGTACACGTGAGAAGTGGAACGAAAATCATACATGATTCCAAACATTTTTTACAAATGAATAACTGAAAAGTGGGGTGTGCGTAATTATTTAGCCCCCTTTGGTCTGAGTGCAGTCAGTTGCCCATAGACATTGCCTGATGAGTGCTAATGACTAAATAGAGTGCACCTGTGTGTAATCTAATGTCAGTACAAATACAGCTGCCCTGTGACGGCCTCAGAGGTTGTCTAAGAGAATGTTGGGAGCAACAACACCATGAAGTCCAAAGAACACACCAGACAGGTCAGGGATGAAGTTATTGAGAGATTTAAAGCAGGCTTAGGCTGCAAAAAGATTTCCCAAGCCTTGAACATCCCACGGAGCGCTGTTCAAGCGATCATTCAGAAATGGAAGGAGTATGGGACAACTGTAAACCTACCAAGACAAGGCTGTCCACCTAAACTTACAGGCCAAACAAGGAGAGCGCTGATCAGAAATGCAGCCAAGAGGCCCATGGTGACTCTGGACAAGCTGCAGAGATCTACAGCTCAGGTGGGGGAATCTGTCCATAGGACAACTATTAGTCGTGCACTGCACAAAGTTGGCCTTTATGGAAGAGTGGCAAGAAGAAAGCCATTGTTAAAGGAAAACCATAAGAAGTCCGGTTTGCAGTTTGCCACAAGGCCATGTGGGGGACACAGCAAACATGTGGAAGAAGGTGCTCTGGTCAGATGAGACCAAAATGGAACTTTTTGGCCAAAATGCAAAACGCTATGTGTGGCGGAAAACTAACACTGCACATCACTCTGAACACACCATCCCCACTGTCAAATATGGTGGTGGCAGCATCATGCTCTGGGGGTGCTTCTCTTCAGCAGGGACAGGGAAGCTGGTCAGAGTTGATGGGAAGATGGATGGAGCCAAATACAGGGCAATCTTGGAAGAAAACAACTTGGAGTCTGCAAAAGACTTGAGACTGGGGCGGAGGTTCACCTTCCAGCAGGACAACGACCCTAAACATAAAGCCAGGGCAACAATGGAATGGTTTAAAACAAAACATATCCATGTGTTAGAATGGCCCAGTCAAAGTCCAGATCTAAATCCAATCGAGAATATGTAGCAAGATCTGAAAACTGCTGTTCACAAACACTGTCCATCTAATCTGACTGAGCTGGAGCTGTTTGCAAAGAAGAATGGGCAAGAATTTCAGTCTCTAGATGTGCAAAGCTGGTAGAGACATACCCTAAAAGACTGGCAGCTGTAATTGCAGCAAAAGGTGGTTCTACAAAGTATTGACTCAGGGGGCTGAATAATTACGCACACCCCACTTTTCAGTTATTTATTTGTAAAAAATGTTTGGAATCATGTATGATTTTCGTTCCACTTCTCACGTGTACACCACTTTGTTTTGGTCTTTCACCTGGAATTCCAATAAAACTGATTCATGTTTGTGGCTGTAATGTGACAAAATGTGGAAAAGTTCAAGGGGGCCGAATACTTTTGCAAGCCACTGTATATCCAAAGAAACAACCAGGAACATAAGAAACTTGAACAAATGAGCTTTAGGTTTAGCCTGAAAATGTGATAATAAGACAGATCTTTCTCCAAATACCGCAGGAAGCTTGTTGTGTTTAAATGAAACTAATAAAATCAGTTTTATAGCACCTTCTTTGCTGTTTTTTTACTGGTTTTCACCTGTTCCATTGCGAATGCGCTCTTGGAGCTCCATCAGCTTGGTGAAGTTCTGCTGCAGCGTTGCCTCTGTTGTGTTGACATAGACGTACATGTAGCAGGAGGGGCTCTCAGACACGGTGTACACTTTATGATAAGCCCCAGCAGGAACCTGCACACAAATTTAGGTAAGTCATACCCATATAGACATTTCATTTATTTTAGCTAATATTATTTAGACATGTTTTATGGAGTAAATTCTCTCGTATGGGGCTCAGTTTTAAACCCTAATGTAAAGGAGCAATTGATTGTTGTCCTTTCTCCTCCATTTTTACCCCTTACTGCTTTTGCTTTTTCCACAGTCCATCTGCTTCCTTTCTGACATTTTTGATTGCATTTGCATATTTGGCAAACCTTCAGCAACCTTAGAAGGTGGTAGGTGAATCACTTAATGCACAAGCTGGCAGTCTGTTTTCAGGAACTTGCACAGCAGGTTTTCTCTCTCTTTTCTACAATGAGCTTGTAAAAAGGAGAGAAGGGCAGCCTGTCTGGCAACGCAAGGAGTCTGAAGTTTGCTGGGGGAAAACAACTTGCTCCCATGTTTGCGTTTAATGAAGAAGTATGATAAAGGAACAGTAATTTATAATCAGGAGGAAAGTAGGGCTGCACCCTTGTTAGCCGTTTCCCCTGTTCAACATTACACAGAGGCCTTTTGTGTACTCGCATTTCATACAGAGCATTGCCATGTCCATCCATTATCTATACTGTCTATCCTTTGCAGTGTTGCAGGGAGACTGGTGCCTATCTTCAGCAATCATTGGGCGACAGGGTACACCCTGGACAGGTCGCCAGTCCATCGCAGGGCAACATAGAGACACACAGGACAAACAACCATGCACGCACACACTCATACCTAAGGGCAATTTAGGGAGACTAATTAACCTAACAGTTATGTTTTTGGACAGTGGGAGGAAGCCGGAGGAAACCCACACATGCACAGGGAGAGCTTGCAAACTCCATGCAGAAAGACCCCAGGCTGGGATTCGGACCCAGGACCTTCTTGCTGCAAGGCAACAGTGAAACCAACTGTGCCAATGTGCAGCCCGCATTGCGTTCTGCTTGTTTTCTTTTTCATACACATGTATTTACACTATTGCTTAGCAGTTAATTTTTTTGCTGGAGTTGAATCAATTTATGGAAATAATTTGTCTTAAAAATGTTTAAATCTCACATGTATTCTAATTTAATTGTAAAATATTGTCTGAACACATTGCATTCCTATTTATTTAGGTGCCGATCCCCATCGGGGGAGATTGACTCATAAAAGACGAGAGATTATGATCTCTTGATCAAACCAAAATAATTCTAAGGGACCTCCTTTTTGTGATCAATATTTATTGCAGTCAATAGACGTTTCCTTTCAGTAGATCATGAACCTCAGATGAAAGAAAATCAAGGAACCACCAAGGTCCAAACCTGCCACGAACTGGAAACTGCAGGATCTCCACTATCAAAGTTAACAGTGAAGCAAATTTATATCAACATGAGCTGAGAGAGTGCTGAACAAAAAAGAAAGCCCTGCTCCAAAATTAGGGGTGCACCGATCCCACTTTTTCAGTCCCGATACCGATGCCTGGGCTTTGTGTTTCTGTCGATACCTGATACCGATCCGATACTATTGTTGAATTAATAATTAACTGTATACCCTCCACCTTATACCTTACTTGAAGAGACTAAAAGGTACCAGACTTTACTAACTAAACTTAACCAAGACTTCTTTTTTCCTTTTGACCCCGCTCCTTTTGTTTGTGCTGAGGTGCAGGAATTCAGCGTGCTCTTAGCATAGTGTTTCTGGATGTGCTTGATTAAAGTGGTAGTATTGTACTTTGCAGTAATACCACCTCCCCTCGAAACATCTACTTTGCAGACATTGCAAAGAGCCAACAAACTAGTTGGCGTGGCAAGAGTGAAATATCTCCAACCAGCCGACCCTCTGGCCCGGTCCATGTTGCTTCTAGCATGCGACACACGTGAAGCTGACAAATACATTTTTTAAAAACTATTAAGTTAAACTCCAGTACCGAATTTCTTTTGGTAATAAAATCCCCCCCTACCCTGCAAAAAACTGGTTAAAATAAATTGTTAGAGGCAAAATTTATGTATGTAAACCTCAGACCAGAAGTATATAATAAAAGTGAAACGCCTTTGGCTTCAGCGAGCAATACATTGTTAGAGGTGCATTTTGTTTGTTTGTTTAATAAAATAAAAAAATACAGGAAACGCAGCAAATATTTTTTCATACTCTTTGCATTTCAGATCTGGAAAATACTGAAAACTCAATTCTCATACTTTCTATTGTATAAGAAGCATTCACAAGTCACTCCTGACTTCACACATGCTCGGGAAGATTGTTGTTAACTCTAAGATGTACCCACTGTGGATCAGCTCAAACTCCTGATGGTGATGGTGTGTAGCTGTACCTTTATCTGTTCACCAGGCTGGAGAGTGTGATTCTTCTTCTCGTCCACTATCTCAACATTCACCTGCCCCTGGAGCACATGGATGCTGGTGTTGCCCAGGTCTTCACTCACAAAGTTCTCCAAATGGAGACCTGAGAGGTAACAAAGATAGCAGTTACCACATAAGTAGATAATTGCTGCTTTACAACAAAAATTAGGATAAGGAGAAGATATCAACCTGGGAAATCGGCAATGAAGACTATTTCAGTCTGATTGTCCAGACTGCCCTCAATCTCCTGGAACTTGGTCCTCCAGGGTGAGAGGTCTACCAGCAGCGGCATCAACCAGGGGTTTGGTTTGAAAGGTGACCACTCAGCCTTCACGATGTCCACGCGAGGATCAAAGATCCTTAAAGAGGAGAACATGAGGAATTCAAACCCCACACTCCCCCCTCACACTTTCTCTACCATCCAACTTTTAAATGCTCTCTTAACCGTTGCTGGAAGCGCTCATTGATCGACACCCAGATGTCAAAGTAGATTTCGGGATCAGAGATGTTGTAGCGTGGAAGCAACCCACTGAGACAGGTTGCATACTGCTTCAGCATATCTCCGTGATCTTTCCAGCGACGACTCTGAGTGAATACCTGAACACAGGCAGGATTATGAGGGGGGAAAAACAAGTGAGAGATAAACTTGTGGTCCAAAAAGCTATGTTTAGGTGAGAAGAGGATACTTTATTGTTGTGGTTGATCAGTTTAAAACTAAAGAGGCACCAATCACAACGGCTTTTCAGGCCAGTACCAAGGGTCTCACCTGCCGCTTAAATTTTTTTCAACACATTACAGATAAATGTGCGCTGCACATCCAACAGAAATTGGAGGATTACAAGATGATCACCATTTATGCATCAAAGCAATATACCCCTAACCCATGGACCTTAAAGTCAAGACCTCAGTGGTCCGTCTCATGTAAGTCTTTATATGTGGATCTGCTTGAAGACACCTGAATCAAATAATCAGGTTATAAGCAGGAGTCTGTATAAGGTTGAATGCATTTTAAAGAGGTAATACTGCTGCTTGATTCAGATATTTTGGACCAGGGACACAAACTTTGCAGGGCTCCAGTTTGCCACCTCTTCCCTAACCTTTATCAACATCTTTTTATGGACCTAAATAGTGCTAGTTATTAGTTTTTAAAGAATTTATTGAATAGGGGTTAGAGTGAAATAAAAAAAGAGAGAAGATTTTCTGTATTTGGCCGGAGCCGATCAAGACAAATCGACGAAGCAACTCTATTCACGGGGTTGATATTTTCAACCCTCCGAGATATAGTTTTCCTGGCCTCTCACCCCTGGGTTCAGATATCCGATTTCACCCGTTTTTCCATCTTTGTAGGTGATCTTCACATGCTGATGGCTGCGGGAGTGGACCATCATGTCCCAGGAGTAGCCATACAGACCGTTGGTCCAGTTATTGTAACCCTGAGACAAAAAAAAGAAAGTTAGGAGAATTTCACATTACGACCCTTTGTTGTACTTTATATCACATGCAAGAATAAAAAACACCCATGTTTTCTGCTTATCAGAGACTGAATGATAAGGGTTCACCTATTTCAAACTATCTCAGCTGCTGTGTAAAGAGAAACAATGACTGTTGACTCTGATTGAGCAACTCAGTCAACTCAGAAGGGGTTTAAAAGGCTTTGATCACTGGGGGGAGGAATCTATCCATGCAGATCTGTCCATGCAGAAACACACAAAAAATACTATCTAAGGAATTATTGCAGGGCTCTGAGAAGACACACCTGTGTGATGAAGTGTGAATAAGGCATGAAAAACTGCTCGGCTACGTAAAGGATAGTAAAAACAGCTCCCAGCTTGTGCTTAAATCTCATTTTGGAAGCTTTTGCAGGATTCTGTGACTGCTGATGCTCGCTGCTGCTGCGGATATCAGGGTAAAGGCAGGAGGTGCTGGGCTGAATCTCCTCTGAGGTCAGCGGCAGGACTCCGCTGAGGAAAGATGGGAAGCGGGCAAAGAATCTCCTCGGCCAATCGGCGTAGCAGAAGAGGGGACTGGTTGCTAACATCGTGTAAGAGAACATCCCTGAAGAGGGTAAAAAAAGTAAGTAATTAAATATGAAAGAAACAAAGACTTTAAAGCTGTCCTGGGAATAGGAGAAGCAGCACACTAACCAATGCTGAACAGCTGAGAGTTCATGCAGTGGAAATACGACACAAAGAAAATCGCGACTGGCCGCGTGGCATCAAAAAACAGCAAATACCCAGCGGTTAGATCCAAAATAAGACCACCTCCGTGCACCACCAGCAGACTTACTAACTCCACCGGAAGAATCACTCTGAAAAACAGAAACATTGGTTCAGCTTAGTAAGATGCATGAAATAAACCGTCTTGGAAAAATATTCATATCCCTTTGACATTTTCACATTTTACATACAGTATCAAGTGATAGTCGTGTCTCTAGTTCAATAGAACTAACAATACCATATGAACATGCTTTGAGCTAAACCATTCCTTGTACTTCTGGGTGTCGTCCTTCTGGAAGGTAAACCTCCGCCTAAGTCTCAAATGTTTTGCAGCCTCTCTAAAAAGATCTAACAGATTTTTTTTCTAGAATTGTCCTGTCCTTTAGCTCCATCTATCTTCCCATAAACTGACCAGCTTCCCTGTACCTGCTGAAGAGAAGCAACTCCACAGCAAGATGCTTCCACCACAATGATCCACGATATTAGCTTTCCGCCACAGATATAACGTTTTTTTTAATTCCTACTTTATGTTGGTCTAGCTTATACAATCCTAATAAAAAACACAAGTTTCCTGGTTGCAAAATGACATGAATGATTAGGGATTAAAGAAAACATACTTGAAAGGATCAAAGAGCCAGTGGTGTGCCAGGTATGACATTGAATATCCCTCCACCCAGTCTGCATCCAACTTTTTAACTCCAGCAATGAAATATACAATAAAGATCTTTGAAAAGCAAGAATACAGCCATCATTAAAACACATTTTCACAATGCATTCACGAGTAATTTGCATATGAAAATAAGTTAATGACGACTGAAGCAAACCTGTGTCCTCAGCAGGGTGTAATTCCACAGAGGAACATGAGCGTTTCTTATGGAAGGTTTTCGTAATCCATCCAGCGACCTAAAAACACACATCAAAAAAACGACTGAAGAGGTCGAAAAGCATGCAGATGCGTTCACAAACAGGCTAATAAAGCTTCACCTCACCAGTATCTGTTGCCATCCATGATTGTGAGCTGAAAACCAATGAGACCGTAGAGATACGAGTGGTTGTTCCAGGCCGTTTTGTCCATGAAGAAGATGTACCAGTACGTTGAGATGAACATGAGGCACGAGAGGCGGTAGAAACAACCAAGCATGATGCCCAGTGCACCTTTAATTACAAATAAACACGGATTTAGTTCAACCGAGCAGTTACCTACACTTGAAAAAAAAAGTAAACCCTTTCTGTTTCCACAGGGAAAGTAACAGACAGGTTGTGCTTATTAAATGCACTTATTTAAAAGATCATCAGCGGGTATGACCAGCAGAAGTTTTGAAAATTTGCTGCTTTAGTGCTTTGGAGCATGCAATCGAGAATTATTCCATGGTGAGAAATGACACAAATTGTCAAGCATGGTGTTGGAGGGGTGATGATTTGGGCTCGTCTTGCTGGCACAGGATCTAGCCACGTTGCAGTCATTTAGCTGACCATCAACTCCTGTGTATACAAAGGTTATCTTGGGGCAAATGTGAGGCCACCTGTTAGATACCTAAAGCTTTGCACAGGCGTTGTCACAAACAGGACAATGATCCCAAACGAAGCAATAAACCAACAACAGCACAGCTGAAAAACGAAGAGCCAGGGAGTTGTGATGGCTCATTCAAAGTTCATACCTTAAACAGATCCAAAAGCTGTGGTGGAAACCTAGCAAGAGCTGTGCATGACCAAATATCTGCAACTGTTAATAAGCTCAAGCAACGCAGAAAAGAAGAGATTCCTCCACAATGATGAATGAAACTGATACACTCAAGAAATCATGACAGTTGAGGTTGCAGCTGATAAAAATTGATCTGCAAGTTTACTTCTTCACACTGCTTTTTTTTGTTAAAGAACAATGCTAATGTGGAATCTATGGTGAACTTTTTGTACACTTGAAGTTGAGTTTCAATCTTTTTAGAACCTAGAAAAGACCAGATCACTTTCATTATGTCCTAGTATGTGAAACCCTGGACATGAATCTCTTCTGCCATCATCTGTTAGGGTAGCAGCACCAGAGCCAGTGACTTAAAATACTAAAACAAGGGGATTAAGAAGGCTGGTTCTGTTCTGGGGACAACTGTGGAACATCTGAAGATATTTGTGCAAAGACGGATTCTTCATAAAATCAAGAAAATTACGGACAACCCTGAGCATCCTCTTCATGAGACTGTTATAAAACAACAAAGCATCTTCATCAGAGGCTTCTTTGGATCCACTGAAATAAACACAGCTACAGGAGATCATCCTGCCCACAGCCATCAGCATCAACAACTCTTTGAAAAACACTGAATAATATGCGTTGCAACATTTATTTTCTGCTTATGATCAATAAAATATTTCTGAGTCGAGAAGAGCTGGAGGAGGGTAGGGTGCATTGAAAGGGCATCAGACTTTCTATATTTAACTATATAACTAAAATAACAAGCAATGTGCTTTGATTAAGCATAACATTTTTAGATCATTTAAAGAGTCCATATGCTTTTTAGCTAAAGGTAAATCTTAGGAGAAAATGGTCTGTTTGCTATTTCAGAGATCTTCCAATAGAATCAGCAGCATCTGCTCAGAGTCTAGTCTAGCCTCTCTTAATGATATTGTACCCACCGAGGAACATCACCAGATACACCAGATACATCCAATCTAGCGGGAGGGGCTCTAAGAAATTGAAAAGAGGAAAGCGGCACACAGGGGCCCCGTCCAGGTATTTGTAGTCCAGGTGGCTGAGGCCCCGCTCCTGTGTGACGTCTATAGCCATCAGCAAACCTGCAAAAAACACAAGTCCTTACTACAGACTCTTCTTTGCCATGGGTTTTGACATAGCCTACTCAGCAGAGAGCATAGATTTATTCACCAAACAGGCAACGGAAAATGCCCAGAGATGCAGGATCAGTCGGTCGGTTCAGAAGGGCCACCAGGTTCTCCCAGGAGCTCAGGTCTTCCCTCTTGAACCCAAAGATCCTCTCCATCCAGCTTTTACTCTGTGGTTTTACTGCTTTAGGAGCTGCATCCTTCTTTGCAGGTTTTTTCACGGCGCCAACAAAAGCATCTATACATTGAATAAAGGAGAATCAAGAAGCAAAATAATGGTTATTGTTCAAAGGAAAGTCTATACCAGATCTGAATGGACTCATTGTGCTCTATTAAATAACAACAACCTGACTGATTCATGTTCAGTGCTATATTTACACACAGCAAAGCTGTGATTGAGATCCTAGCTCGTTAAGTGTTGCTCTAACACTTTAATTAAGAATGAAAAAGCATAACAAACGGTTCCCTTTAAGTCTGACTGTCAGTGGCAGCAGCAACCTCACCTGCAGTAGCGTCTCTCGCCTCCATTCTTTGCTTTGTTTTTCTTTTCTTTTCTTTTTTCCCCCCTTTTTTTTAATAGATCCTTGTTATTCTGCTTCGGGACAGGGGATGGCTGTTTTCTCTGCTCTCCCTGTCCCAGGTGGAGGTTTCCTGCGAGGGGAATGTGGCGGACAAAGTTTACGTGTCACAGTCCCACACACTCACGGAAAGCAGGAGAGGAGGAGGGCGCCGTGGGAGGGATTGGAACGTGAAAGAGTGGCTTCCCGCTCATTGGCTGATTTCACTGTTAATTCCACCCTCTTTTACGTCACATCCTGAAACCTCCTCAGCAAATAAACTAATATTTTTAGCTGATTTTTAGTCGAATGTTTTATCATTCCCAAAGGGAAAGACATATTTATTTTTTTCTTTTATTTGTGATATATGTTGTTCGATTTAATATTAGAATATTGGCAATACTTCGATAGCATATGAATGAATAAACAGGATAAACCCCCTTGAGGCAATTGAAAATTAGAAGGTTTATCAATGACGGCTTAAAATGTGTTGTCTCCATCACCTATAGTTCAATGTAATTTATGAACACGGATCAATTGGTTGCTATTTATTAAGATAATATATCAAAATATTTATTTACATTGGTAAGGTTTACCCAGGTTCTTACGTTGATACTTATACCTACTAATAATTTTTAGCTGTTCTTTTCGGTTTTTCTTATTTTTCTTTTTCTTTTAATCGCTATCTATCTATCTATCTATCTATCTATCTATCTATCTATCTATCTATCTATCTATCTATCTATCTATCTATCTATCTATCTATCTATCTATCTATCTATCTATCTATCTATCTATCTATGGCTGACAATTTATAGATTAGCTACTACTAATCTACTACTAACTAACTGATATAATATAATATATTAATAATAATAATATTAATAATAACAATAATAACAAGTTCTGATTAATGGCTCACATATTAAATTATTTAAATGTATGCTTGATAAATTATTCCGACATTTACTATATGTCTTTAATATTTTCTATTTAATGTATCTATTGCTGCTATATTACAATCAAATATATCAACATTTACTAATTTACCACAAATAAAAGCTTGCAATTTCCATGATCAAACACCAGGTAGCAACAGTGCACATTGGGATTATATGTATGACTGGAATTGGTCCGAAAAACCTATCAGAGAAGAAGAAGAATAAAGCACCAGTTGGTGGCGGTAGTGCACTATTAAGTTGTTTCCCAACCGTCAATAAATACCGCAAGAAGAAGAAGAAGAATAACAAAGCAAGCAAATATTTTCAGCTGTAAAACATCTTATTTTCTTTGGATTCGGCTTCACCCTGATTTAAAAAATGTAACTGGAATCAGAAGGAGGCTTGTAGAGCGCAACAGGCTATCAGAGAAAAATGAATCGCTGTCTCTGCTCTCATACGTGTTTTTTTGTGGGTGAATTTGGCAGTTAGGTTAGCTCTGTCATTAGCTTCTCTCTGAAGTGTCTAGTTAAGTGTTTGGCAGATTGGGGTTAGTCTAAAATAACCTCACACATCTTCTTCAGCTTCACTTCCTAGCTGCTAGGTAAGTGGGACAAGCTTCATCTTACTGCACTGCATGTTTGAGTCGAGTCTGATGAGAGAAAGGGCAGGATCAATTTGTGGCAATGAAAGCTCAATCGGGAGTTTTGTTGTGGCATCATCTATATATAATAATACCAACCTGTATTTTACCAGTATAGATTATGTTTGTCCCTATTCTTCATTTGTCAAATAGTGCCATTTTCTTCTAAGTGTATTTGGTCATAATGAAAAAAAGATACATGGGACAGTTTGTGGTTTATTTATCCTTTATAGATGATAATTTACTATTTTGAAATTATAGCTGCACGATTCTCAAAACAGCTGAAATGCGGAATAGTTGTGATGTTTTTATTTCAATTAATAAACTCTGCTTAACTTTCTTAGCCAGCAACGAGCCAATCTAGTTAGATTTGTAATCTGTCTTCGCGAGAAGACAACGAGATTGTTCTCTTTTATATTGTGCAGATGTGTGTGAAATAATTCGACAGAGTAGAAAATATGATGCATTATGCATCACCTGAAATAATCTCTAGATCTAAAGAGGTCCAAAAGAAGAAACCATAAATGGGCATCAATTCCAAGTGAATTGGTGAAATTCTGACCCTAGATTTTTTTGTTGTTGTTGTCAGACAGAGAAAATAAATTGGTCATATAAAATAATAATTTGTGGTGTGAAATATGGACATTTTGCTGCTCAATTGTTAAATTTCTGCTCTGGCTATAAAAACAAAAATGATGTCCATCGATCTCCGTCTGGGAGATATTAATTAATTTTGTTTAAGGGTGATCTTCAACTCTATTTTATACTTAAGTTGTTGTTAAAGTTTGAAATAATCCTTTGAAATGTAAGTTATTTTCGTTTTCTTTATTTGTCTCGTTACAAAGTCTTAAACAGAACAACTGTTAGTGCTTTTGTCTTTAAAAAGCTCTGCTACAATGACTAACAGCAGAGTGAGGACTGCTTGTAATTGTACTATATATTATACACTGTCATCACAATATCAGTGCATTTGAAACAGGACTGTTTCAAATGCAACATTTGTTGGCTGTCATGTTCCCATTGTCAGGAATTAAGGCTTTCCACATCAGTGATGCATTCAGTCTGTTGAGATTAGATGACAGCAAGGAACTAGGGTCAAAAACAGGGAGTCTGCCTGGCAATTGATAGATGAGAAACGGAGGAGTTAGGAAAATGCTGATTTTTTTTGCAATTGATGTTGTCATCCTAATATTTAACAAAATATTCCCATTGCATGATTTTATATTATTTTTCCGCTCTTATTCTTATTTGATTGGCTGATTGTTTGCTTAGAAATGGGACTCCTGAGCAGCAAGTTCCCGTTCCCGTCTCCGGGGCCAGAAGAAGCAGCAGAGGGTACGACCAGCATCCGGAGACGTGGCTGCGAGTGTAAGAAGAGGAAGCGTAACACTCCATGCGACTGTGACAGTGAACAAGAAGAAGAAGATGACATACTAGATACACCTCGCAGGCAAGTCCACTCAAAGCATTTAATTCACCTTTAGTTTCTTTATCCCAATTTTCTTGCTTCTGAAAATGTTCCCTGGCTTTCTTTCTTTGTTTGTCCTTGAGCAGGAAGAAGTTGAAAAGCACCTCAAAGTACATTTATCAGACCTTGTTTCTCAATGGAGAAAACAGTGATATTCGTATCTCTGCTCTGGGGCAGGAGTGGAACCTCCACAAGGTGTACCTTTGCCAGGTAATATAGTTTTTTAAAAAGCCCTCACAGTCAGTATGTCTATTATTATTTTTTAAATTCTTTCTACCTCATTGTGTGTTTGTTACCCCTTCACAGTCTGGATATTTCTCTAGCATGTTCAGCGGTTCTTGGAAAGAATCCAACATGATGGAAATCAACTTGGAGATTCCCGACCAGAACATCAACACTGAGGGTGAGAGTCGTGGAAAAGCAACAGCTACTTTAACTTCACTCTTTACTTATCGCTTTTTGCTGTCTGGTGTCTGTGCAGCTCTTCAAGTCGTCTTTGGATCTCTGTACCGGGATGATGTTCTGATCAAGCCCAGCCGGGTGATCAGCATACTCGCTGCAGCGTGCATGCTACAGCTGGTCAGTACACATGGATAGTTTCCTGCTGTTTTCTGGAATGTGAAATGAACAAATGGGTTATTGCACCAATATAAATCTACATATTTATCATAGTTTATTTCTTTTCCTGCTGACAGGATGGCTTGATCCAGCAGTGTGGCGAAACCATGAAGGAGAACATCAGCGCGAAGACTGTGTGCGGCTACTACGCTTGTGCAAGCATATATGGCCTGGATTCAGTCATGAAAAAGTCAGATTTTTGACAAATGTGAAGTATTTGCACTTTAATGGTAGATATATTTACACTGAACATGTCTGTATGTTTTGTCTTTTTTCTGCAGGTGTCTTGAATGGCTTCTGAACAATTTGATGACCCATCAAAATGTTGACTTGATGAAAGAACTTGGGTACGTGTTCTGAAAAAAGCGCGTCCCTTCATAAATTTAACTACTTCTGTGCTGCAGGCACAGAAAAACCTTGAATTTTTATCAGGTTCATGGGGCTCATATAAAGTCTGGAAAAGTCCAGAATGGGATTTTAGCGTTTTTGTAGGTCTTGAATGAAGTATGGAAAAATAGAATTTGGATTCAGGTAACATATTTGTATTTCCAGACCGTATTCAATTTCCCATTCTTGGACAAATTCATCCATCTGAACATCACCAATCCATTCATTGATTCATTTTACACCCATAGGTCTATCTGTCCAGTTGTTTGTCCATCCATCCAACCATGCTTCCATTATCCATTCATCTGTCTAATCCTTCCGCCAACTGTATTTGTCTGTTCAGTCGTCCATTCAACCCTTTTTTTCTATTCACCCATTTGTCCATTTATCCATCTAGTTGTCTGTTAGTCCATCCATCTTTTTCTCTGTACATCTTTTCATTAATTTATATCGCTGTCCACCCATCAATTTGTCCCTTGACATTTGAGAAAACTATGAAAAATTCTGCTTGAAAAAACTTTAAGAACTTTTTTTTCTCACATTAGACAATTCATTCTATAAGGTCTATATTTATTTTACATATGTCTGTAACTGCAGGGCTGATGTGATGGAGCTGCTCATCCAGTCCTCAGACCTATTTGTCATGCAGGTGGAGATGGACGTATACACTGCTCTGAAGAAGGTAAGAGAGAAATGTTCATATACTGCATGCACATGTTGTCTACATTTGAATAGGAGTCTATTTTAATCTGTCTCTTTATAACATGGTGTTGCTGCAGTGGATGTTTCTGCAGCTCAATCCTTTATGGGACGGTCCAATCAAGCAGCTTCTGGCTGATGCTGACGCGTGGCTTTGCAAACGAAGGACAGGTGCTGGAGTTCAGCGGCATCTTCTCAAACTGTAACCGCTTATCGTATTGCAGTGTTTCTCACGAAAAACTGTTTTATTTTTTGTTAAACGATGACGTGCAGACCTGTGTGAAAAGGAGCCATTCTTGAACACAGAGGATGGCGCATCGTTTCGCTCAGTCTTCAGGCTTGTGCGTCTTCAGTACATCATCAACGATCTCGCATCTGCACGCATTCTGGAGAGAGACAATATTCTGCCCCCTGGTAACAACATTAACTTATAAACATGTCGTATTTAAAGGACATTGAGATGGTTTGAAATAAGACTGTTAATTATTTGCATTTGTAATTCTTCTTATAGAGTGGCTAATGGCGATGTACAAAAACCAGTGGTTTGCTATGCTCCGGACAGAATTTGACAATGATAATGGGTGAGACGCCCCTGAATTGGCTACTATCATGAGCTTTTGGAAAGTGAAATCTGAGTGCAATAAACACTTTGCTTGCTGCTTAGAAGTTGACACCGTCTTTGTATGTTTAGACCTCAGGAGTCCAACAAAGACGAGTTTGAGCACAACAGTATGAGGTGTGGCAGGAAGCTGAGTAAAGATGGAGATGTGAGTTTGTAACCATTGTTTTTTTATCATCTGTTTTTTGCATCATTTATATGCCTTGTGTTGTTTCAGAACAGAGAAATAAACCAGTTCTTCCTCTGTCTCAGTACTGCTGGAGGTGGACAGGCTTCAACTTTGGGTTTGACCTGTTGGTCACTTACACAAACCGCTTCATAGTCTTTAAAAGGAATACACTCAGTCAGCCATGTGGGGGCGCTGTGAGTCTACAACCACGGAGACATCTGGCTTACAGGTGAGAAATTAATTTGGCTTATTTCGTTGATTCGTTCTAACTTTTCTACCTCTATTAACTTTTCTTCATCTGCAAAATATAAATGTGCTGTAAAATTTTTTGATTCCATATGTTATCTAAAATGCTCAAATGTAAGCAGGAGGGCTACAATGGAGTGTTTGGTAAAGTAGGTTTATGCTGCGACAGAGCTGATTTCAATGTAGGATTTTGATAACTATTTGTAGTCATGATCTAGACCTGTATATTTACTAAGTTTAGATCCGAAAATAATGTAAATGCGTCAAAAAGCATATAGCAAAACTCAACGACAGTATTATAAACTAATTTCATCCATTATTTTAGCCATTATACTGGAGTAATGATATAAGTTTGAGGAAAATACTTGGTAGTTTTTATTTATGGGTTAAAAAAAGTCAGAATAGTGGTAAGTATGATGGCGAATTTGCATATTTGCACTGTATTACTGAATTGAAACATGCATTTTAATCTAAAAGGCTGTTATGCAATCCCGCAGTACAGGATGGTTGTGGCAACAAGACGCTTCAGATATTAAAGATTAAGTTCTGGCTGTTTTATTAGAAAAATGTCAGTTGTGTAGAAAGGATCGGAACACAGCGATGATACAATGTTGTCAGGGCAGACGAGCAGAGTTTAATTGGCGTTAAAATTGTTTTGCAAAATGAATAATAGGGCTGGACTTATACATTATTTGAAGAGAAGGAGAAGAAGGTATCATGATGGATAGCTCAGTTAGTTAAGCGTTCAGTTAATAAATGAGAGGTTAGCGTTCGAGACCGAATGTTGTCACGTTTTAGTTTCCAGATATATTTTCAATAAAAGAAATTCTCACTGGGGGAGGTGGGCAATAACAAAATTTAGAATTTGAACATTTTGGAATTTGGCAGCAAAGTTTATGCTAAATACCTATATGCTAATTGTTTATCAGTAATGATACTTTATTTATTTATGTATATTAGACTAAAAAATTAATCTGTTTCATATACAACTATGAACTTAAGGTTACAGATTACAAAACATAGCTTTAAACAAAGTGACGGATAAACCCATCCAGGTTTGACAAGTCAGGTTGTCATAGATTCTGAAACTATTTGATTTTGATCTATTTTTTTCCTGACACTATTGCACACTTTCAATAACAAGGTGATTCAAGGTGCTTTAAAAAACAAAAGCTGGAAAAGCGCCCTTTAAAACACTGCTGATCAGGAACCTAACCTCTGTAGTGTGTTGTTTCCTTATATGTGCAAATAGAGAGAGTGAAATACAACAAAGTAAATGGCTTTTATGCAATTATCTTGAATGTTATAAAAAACGTTGTGAAAAATGTTGAATTTCAAGCCTGGAAAAATAAGAAATGTTGACATTTAGTTTTCATTGTAATTTGCTTGCTTTTATCATTTTCCAGCTCTCCCAGGCATAACTTTAACATATTTATTTTTGGGGGGAAGGTTACGTCTCGCCTCCTTTGATAGCCGAGGGAAGCTGGTCTGCAGTCGCTCTACGGGTTACCAGCTTCTCACCCTGGAAAAAGACCAGGTCTGTTTACTCTGCTAGGCTGCAGATGTTACCAGCTGAATCTGCAGATCTGCCTAATAATCGCCTTTCCCATTCAATCCTGCAGGAGTACGTGGTGATGAACCTGGATAGTCGGTTGTTATCATTTCCCCTGTATGTGTGCTGTAACTTTCTGTATACATCGCCTCATTCAGACCACCGTCCAGATTCTGCGGAGCCAGAGAGCGCCGCTCGCCCTGCGTCTTGATAGCTGTTCTAACAGCCGCTAGCTGCTACCATTCCTGTGGTGACATGGAAACCTTGACCCAAAGACTGTGTAGAACCCACCAGAACATTTTAACACCTTCAACGCACTGACTGCATGCTTGCAGTGGAGTTTGGGGACCTTCCTGCATCGATATAGGCAGTAATTTTGGCACGTTATGAGTTCTGCACAGACTGCAAACTGTTCAGAATTGTTCACAGTGAGGTCCATCGTCCTCCTTTGCCATATGTGCTGGACCAATTATTAAAAGGGAAGGGAGTGGAAATCAGCTAGTTGGGTTTAGGAACTTCACAGCTTCCAGTTGGAATGATCTGGTACTGAAGATATCTGAGGGTTTTTTAGTTCTGCTTAATATCTTTTATTTAAAAGTGTATATTAAAACATTATTTAAAAACTGTGAGTGTGCATCAACACAGGTTTAAATGGATTCATCATATATCAGACACTTCCCAAACCGTCTCACTTCCATCATAGAGCCAGTCCAAATTTACCATGTCAAACTAGATAAAAAATAAAGACAATAAGATCTGCCTCATATGTGAATTGCTAATTATGAAGATGAGGAAAAATAGTTTACAGATGCAGCAGAAGGTTTCCATTTTAAAGTTGTTGTTTTTTATTCTTGGTTGTGTCTTTGTTCAATTCTACAACAGAGCAGCTTCTTGGGAAACTTTCTATCTCCACCTCATATCAAATAAACCAGCATCATGCAGTCGAGCCAGACTTGTTACCAATCTCTTCTGTCTGCTGGATTGTTCAAATCATATGTATATTTCCACAGGCTTCTTGCAGTGTTAATTTTCCTGCACCCTCACTGATGTTCAGTCAGGCTCCTGATCGTTATCAGGGAGTTTACGACTTTTAGAGTTACTCAAGTTAAATCTTCATTCTGCACTCATGAAAGCACGAGGTAGCTCAACAGTTCTTATATTTGCTTTCATTCTGGTAATTTGTTCACTGTTTGGCTATGTTGTAAACCTGTTATTACGTCCGTTTTGGGAAAAAAAATGGGGGATTCTCAGTTGTAGATCTGGGGTATTTTTACCATTTCTGTACCTCTGATATTGTTTGTACAGCTGTCATGTACAAAGTTGAACTTGTTTTTATTTGGGTTTTTATTCTATTTTTTACCTTTTATTTTTATGGACGTTTTATGTCTGCAACAGAAATATATATTATCTCTTTACTGCCAATAAAACCGCCCTTTCATACGGGCCGTGGTGCTATCAGACAATCTGATCTTTTTTTTTTTTACAGTGGAAGTCTTTTATTACAAGTACACAGAAGTGTTTGAGTGAAGTAGTTGAGATACCAGGATGGTGTGATTTTTCTTGTGTTAGTTGAGTTAAAAGGTTGGAAATCCCTCCTTTATTCATTTTACAAATGTCAACATTTTTTTAACAGGTTGTGTATAAATCATTAAAATATTCAAAGCAATAGTTTTCCTGATAAAAGATTAAATACAGAGTTCACTGAAAACAACTTGAGGAAGCTAAATGTAAGACTTTTGTATTTTCCATCTCCTTCTAATCTCTTCTAATCAAAAGAAGTCTAGCTCCAATCTGAGTGCTGAGAAAATAATTTCATCCGAAGAAAATATCTGGACATTTAACGGCCTTTTCCTAATTTACCTGTTGTAATATATTAACATAAATTGCCCTTAGGAGTGGGTGAGTTGTCACTTTGTCCTTCCTCTCACTCAAATATCTGGGGATATGGACCAGTGCCACCCTGTAAAGATAGGGTTAGGGTTAAGATAAGCAGGTATAATGGATGGTTGGGGTTGAATATATTTGATAACTTGGGGCCACTCAAACCATGTATAAAGCATTGAATTAATACTCCATGGTGGTAATTTAATTTCTTCCTGTTGGACTCAGGTAACACCTTTTAAGATTAGCCAATATTTATAAGAAGCTAAATGAATGCAGCTATACAGACTTTATTTCCCCAGTCTCGTCAAGAAGGCTCTGTTGTATGACGGGTGACTTGGAAAAAAAAAAAAAAGAGAGAACCTTGTTTCTTATTTCTTAAGATGATAAATGTCAAATGCTTCGTAAAAAGTCGAAATGACAAGAAAAAAAGTAAAAAGTTTAAATGAAGACAAAGAACACAGTTTAAAACATAGTGGTATAAAGACCTGCAACAATTACACCTTTTGTAAAGAACATGATTCTTATTTCAGCATCTAAATATCTTGTGGAAGCGATTAGCCCCCTGAGACTATCCCGATACATACCAAACAGCAGTCTCAGCCTTCAAACTTAAGCTTTTATTTCCACTTTATTCTCAACATTTAGATTTCAATAAAAACACGGAATTTCAGCTTTTTCCTCACCATTTGAAATTTACACTTCAAATTCATTTTGATCTTTATTCTAAATATTTTTACTTTATTCTCTAACAGAAAAGAATGTATAAAAAATAATTATTTTTATCCTCGAAGTGACTAATACTCCGAGTACTAGAAGTCTTAGTCAATACTACAAGTGTGGAGCTTAAAACACTTGTCACTTTTTATTTAGGTGAAACATTAAAGTTATAGAATAAAAATAAGTTTTCATCATTTTACTTTTTAGATTATTATTTCATTATAGTCAATAACTGCTATAATTTCTTCAACACTAACCTCATCCATTCTGTACCTCTTTACTAAAACAAAGTGAAGACAGATCAGACTGGTAGCTAAATTAAAATAGGTTCTAAATTTGACTGCTTACAAATTAGCAGGTTTTACAGCAACTACATTCCTGTGTTAGACTATATACTATTCCTCAGACAGTTTTCTTACAGAGTTGCCTTTTTTAAGCCACATTTTCAATAAAAAATGTATGTTTCAATTGTTTTTAAAGGCAGCATAAAGAAACATTGCGCATTACTTGGATTTTTGTTTTTGTTTTAATTCATACATACAAACAGCAGTGGAGGTGGACAGAGTCACAAAATAACTGGAAAACTAATTGAGACAAATCAAAACAGTGCGAGTTGTAAGACTGGGAAGAGCTGCGTATAAAATCCTCCAAATGAGAAGCACGAGGGAACATGGCTCTATACAAGTTAAAAGTTAGATCCGATTCAAATAAATCTACCATCACTGCATTGTTTATATGTTGTAACATGACAACGGATTTCTTTCTTTCTTTAGACAAGTCACTAACTTTAAGCTCTAGTAACAAACCTGACAATAACTATCAAAGTCTTTGGACTGTGTTCTTCCTTTAAACCATAAAAGGAATCTTCTATGGTTCCTGCCTTGAAATCCTCAGGTCACTAACTAAGTCCGGACTACTTGCTCCTCACTGTGGTATAGAGTCCAGACTCTCCTTGAGTCTCCGGGTCATGCTAGGGACCAGGTTAATGTGGTCGTCCACACAGCTGCCCACACAGCGGTCAATGAGCGATCGGACGGCAGGCTCCTTTGAACCGGAGTCGAAGAGATCCTTCGCCTTGTCGTTGCAGTGCATCGTGCATCTGGTCAGACGGTCCTGAGGAAGACAAAACGGAGGAAACTGACTTTTATTAACCAAGATGAAAGCATTCAAGCAGTTGTTAGAATTTAACACTTGAGATCATATAAACGAAAGCAACAAAACACAAAACAAGCTACCAAGTTCATCTTAAAAAGGCAGATCTTATTAAATGTTTCTAATCTTGAAAAGTCACTTTTTTCACAGAGCTGTTCTTTTCCCTATATTATGAGCAAACATACAAAGAACACAATTTATAGAGACTAATTCAGATATTAGTGGCAACAGCTGGCTTTAAACCTTTAACTTCAACGATCAGAAGCTCCAAAAACAAGTCGTCTAAAACAGAGGTAATTTTATGGGTGTATGTAAACTTTCCACTCTGAAGAAATGAATACAAAATCCTCAGTCTGGCATTTAGCAAACAGGAACTGTTATGATTCATCCTAACTTTCCTAAAACAGGAACAGTTAAGTCTGGTTTAATATTAGACAATGAGGAAAAAGGTTATGTGTATTTTTATAAACTTCGTGTAAATATCTAGGCTCAGCTGTATCTGAATGTGCTGCAGGTCTGACGGGTTTCTAAGGTGACTTTAACAAGGTGCATGTAGCTCCACCTGCACCGCATCACTGAAACAGTATCAAGAGATGCTGTTTATTCCACCAAACGTCACTGAATATTCCTCTGTAGACTGTGGTTGTGGTCCAAGTGAAGGTGCTGAGGCGTGTTTGCAAACTGAAGACGGCCCTCACCTGAAACTTCTCCAGCTCTGAGGTGACCAGTCCCTGAGCCTGGGCCAAAGGAGTGTGACACCTCTCGATACACTGATGCACCTGAGACATGGAGTCAGACCGGCGATCGCAGCAGTCCGCGCTGCACTGGAACATGCGTCCCTGCAGCACTCAAACAACAGCCCGTCAGGAGGACATGTTGGTCAACGAGGCACCGTGCTTGGTGTGACAAAGATCCCTTACCTGCATTTTGCGGATGTGGTCCCTCTCCAGACCTTGGACCATTTCTTCCACCACCGTCTGCACGCGTGTCTGGTGTGCCTGTGCCATCTCTGCAGGCCTCTCTGCTCCTTTAAGAACACTCAGAGCAAACTTCTCATTCAACCGAGACACCAAGTCCAGCTGCGCCCACGAGCTTCTTCACAGTTTGGTAACAACTAAGGTCACCTCCATTCAAGCATGGTCCAGGATTAGAGATGATTGGGTCATTTCCGACTTTCTTCCGTTCTTTCGGTGGAGAATGATAACTTCCGCCAGCTTCATCAAAGTTTTCAAAATAAAGGCAAACACGCTCTCTCTAGTCTTAGATTAAATTCTACTACAGACCAGAGGTGGGTAGTAACCATTGATTGTAGTAACCAGGTAGTAACTAGTACTTAGCTTAAATTTGCTCTGTTATATTTTACTTGAGTAAAATTATAATGAAGTATCGGTACTCTTAATAATATAGGTAAGTGAACACATTGTCACTGCATGGAAGTACTTTTTACCTTGTTCTAAGATGTATTTATTCCTCACCTAGTATTGGTATTATATTGAAAAAAATTACTTAGAAAAATGTCCCTTGGATCAGATGTCACCCAGTACGCCTATTTAAGTTGTCTTTTTTTTTTTTTTTTTTTACCAAATACGTTTTTACTCTTACTATAGTAATTTCCTGGACGGCTACTTTTTACTTTTACTTGAGTACAAGTTTTGGGTAGGTTTAGAGCTGCAGGTTTACGTGTATAACGTTTATTTTAGACTTATTCTTTCAAGTGTCTTGTAAAATAAACATGTTTATTTTAAAACAGCCACTATTGATGCGAGGAGCGGCCTTATGAAAGTCAAAGTTGTAGCAAAAATCCTTTCCTGTTGTGATCAATGGTTCCTCCTTCTCTTCGTGCTCATTGGTCTTTTTCTGCTTCCATGAAACCTCGTTTTCAACTCTTCTCCGATTTATAGTTCGGGTATTATTTGTATTTGTATTACTGTAATTTATCAGTTAAGGCGTCTTTATTGTGAAAGTCAGGGGCGTACCCGGAAGTTGGTTCCTACAGAGAGCGACGTTCACGGTTCCTCGTCGTGACTCAACCGCTAAACTGCTCTAGTTGGTTACTCAACTTTAAGCTTTTACACGAACCTTTATTACTAACTACCTTCTGTTTGTTAAATAGTTAGAGTCGATTTCTGCGCTCTTTAATGTTTTCTTTTAGGTCTAACTCTGTGAAAGCTTTTTTTTGACTCAACACTTCTGTGGTGACTATTGAAATTGTAATTACCATTGAACATGACTTTATAAAAAATATTGTTGCGCTTTTCTCCGCATTGTTTGACATAAACTATAATTTGATATTTGAAGATGAGACCACAGTGCTTCACCCTGCTTTTTAATGTATTTCTGTAAGTGTGCGAACTTTGACCCTCAGAAGAAGTTATTGCTGGTTCCTGTTTCTTCCTCATGCTCAGATGTCCCTGGGTGCAGACCTGTAGACACACAATGAGTTTACGCACGCTTTCACTGCGAACCCTGCTGTTCCTGGGGCTTTGGCACTCTGCGAGGAGAAGTTTGGCCTCGGCTCCAGAGCTGCAAGAGCAGCCCAAGAAAATAGGCAAGTACAATAACCCTGCAGCAAACATGAAGGAGTCAACGTGTATTTTAGTGGTACTTCTGATCATCCATACTTTTTGTGCGGTATAAAAGTTAATATTTAGGTCCAGTATTACATTCAGTGATGTAGGTTTGAGGCTCAATATGCCATATTGTGCAGGAAATCTGAATTTAGTCAAAGCTTTCGGAACTTTTACTTGCCTCAAATTTAGAAGCTTAGAAAAATATCATTAGCATTTGACAGAGTTGTTGTTGTTTTGGCCCCTGACCGCAGTTCAACAATGGAGCAAATACAGGTCCTTCTCAAAAAATTAGCATATTGTGATAAAGTTCCTTGTTTTCCATAATGTAATGATAAAATTTTTTACTTTCATATATTTTAGATTCATTGCACACCAACTGAAATATTTCAGGTCTTTTATTGTTTTAAAACTGATGATTTTGGCATACAGCTCATGAAAACCCAAAATTCCTATCTCAAAAAATTAGCATATTTCATCCGACTAATAAAAGAAAAGTGTTTTTAATACAAAAAAAGTCAACCTTCAAATAATTATGTTGAGTTATGCACTCAATACTTGGTCGGGAATCCTTTTGCAGAAATGACTGCTTCAATGCGGCATGGCATGGAGGCAATCAGCCTGTGGCACTGCTGAGGTGTTATGGACGCCCAGGATGCTTCGATAGCGGCCTTAAGCTCATCCAGAGTGAAATGTCTGAACGAATAGGCTGTTCCCAGAGTGCTGTATCAAGGCACCTCAGTGGGAAGTCTGTGGGAAGGAGAAAGTGTGGCAGAAAACGCTGCACAACGAGAAGAGGTGACCGGACCCTGAGGAAGATTGTGGAGAAGGACCGATTCCAGACCTTGGGGGACTGAGTCTGGAGTAGAAACATCCAGAGCCACCGTGCACAGGCTTGTGCAGGAATTGGGCTACAGGTGCCGCATTCCCCAGGCCAAGCCACTTTTGAACCAGAAACAGTGGCACAAGCGCCTGACCTGGGCTACAGAGAAGCAGCACTGGACTGTTGCTCAGTGGTCCAAAGTACTTGCATGTCATTCGGAAATCAAGGTGCCAGAGTCTGGAGGAAAACTGGGGAGAAGGAAATGCCAAAATGCCTGAAGTCCAGTGTCAAGTACCCACAGTCAGTGATGGTCTGGGGTGCCATGTCAGCTGCTGGTGTTGGTCCAATGTGTTTTATCAAGGGCAGGGTCAATGCAGCTAGCTATCAGGAGATTTTGGAGCACTTCATGCTTTCATCTGCTGAAAAGCTTTATGGAGATGAAGATTTCATTTTTTAGCACGACCTGGCACCTGCTCACAGTGCCAAAACCACTGGTAAATGGTTTACTGACCATGGTATTACTGTGCTCAATTGGCCTGCCAACTCTCCTGACCTGAACCCCATAGAGAATCTGTGGGATATTGTGAAGAGGAAGTTGGGAGACGCAAGACCCAACACTCTGGATGAGCTTAAGGCCGCTATCGAAGCATCCTGGGCCTCCATAACACCTCAGCAGTGCCACAGGCTGATTGCCTCCATGCCACGCCGCATTGAAGCAGTTATTTCTGCAAAAGGATTCCCGACCAAGTATTGAGTGCATAACTGAACATAATTATTTGAAGGTTGACTTTTTTTGTATTAAAAATAATTTTCTTTTATTGGTCGGATGAAATATGCTAATTTTTTGAGAGAGGAATTTTGGGTTTTCATGAGCTGTATGCCAAAATCATCAGTTTTAAAACAATAAAAGACCTGAAATATTTCAGTTGGTGTGCAATGAATCTAAAATATATGAAAGTTTAATTTTTATCATTACATTATGGAAAATAATTAACTTTATCACAATATGCTAATTGTTTGAGAAGGACCTGTATGTCCTGTTGACACAGGTGTTTGATGCAAATCAACACTTTTTTGAGGGTGAGATTTTTACTGACAACATTTCTATATTCTATTCTCCTTTATTAACTATGTTGCTTCATTAAAATTGGCTAAATACAGCAATTGATTATATATATATATATATATATATATATATATATATATATATATATATATATATATATATATACGCCAGTAACTTAGGAGTAGATGTTTGTAAACTTTTTTTCTTCTTTTAGAAATTTGTCCATTTTCTCCTAACGGAACTACTGTAACTCAGTCAGTAGGCCGTCTGGCTTGTATGCACCTTTTTAGTTCGTCCCACAAATTTTCTATGGGGCTGATGTCAGGGCTTTGTGATGGCTACCCCAAAACATGGACTTTGTTGTTACTCACCACTTTGTAACTCATTTATTGGAGTGCTAGGGTCATTGTCCACTCATTGGCATACAACCATTGTTCTTTCCCTATGATGACATCTATTTTAACACCCCGACAACATGATGCTGCCAATGTTGTTCTTCACAACTCGGATGATGCTCTCAGACTTGCAAGCGTCTCCCTTTTTTCCTCCAAAACCAGTAGCCATTATGTCCAGATGTTACAATTTTAGATTCATCAAAACACAGAACATCTCTCCAAAAACTAAAGCCTTGGTCTCTGAGTGCATTTGCGAACTGTCATCTGTCTTTTTATGTTTCTTTGGGAGCAATAGCTTCTTTTTCTCTGAGTGGCTTTTCAGACCTTATCAGAACAGGGTTTTGGTTTTTGTGGAAAAGGACATCAACATTACAACTTAAATCTGACATTGATTTTATTAGCATAATTGTGAAATGGAAGGACAAAATTGTATTCAAAGTTTTTTTTTATTCACAAATAGAGAAATTGAATATGTTAAATACACAATGTTGGTTTTGCCCTTGAGCCCAAAGTGGGTTTTAAGACTTTAAATAATTCATATGCAACTGTTCAGTGGGTAATGAATAAAATACATTCTTTTAAAAATGAACTGTTACAAGTCGTGACCCAACAATAGGCATCGAAAGAGGCTGTTTTTAAGTGATTATATAAATTATTTGACAGTAATTGTGGGGTCAAAAGAATAAGAACAATATAAATGGTTGAGGAGTTTGCACAATCCAGAATATGGACTCTATTGCTAGCTGCAAAACAGGAAGAATCCCACTTTGGCACACATTATGTTTTACTTTTCTGTCTCTGATCCTTTTATAGCCGTGATAGGAGCAGGCATCGGCGGAACAGCAGCCGCCTATTACCTGAGGGAGGAGTTTGGACCTGTTGTCAAGATCGATGTGTTTGAATCAGGGACTGTTGGAGGGCGACTGGCAACGGTGAAGATGGGGGATTATGATTACGAGACCGGAGGCTCTGTGATCCATCCTCTAAACCTACACATGAAGCAGTTCATTGAAAAATTAGGTAACCCCAACAATTAGTTTATTTGACAGATTATCGACTGATAACCAGAGTGATAAATTTATTCTAAACTTGAAGTCATTTGATGCCTACTTTTCAACAGGTATTTCTCAGAGAAAAGATGTGCCCTCTAAGATGGCGATCTTTGATGGGAAAGAGCTTGTCTTTGAAGAGAGCGATTGGTTCATTGTCAACTTCTTCAGGATGCTCTGGCGGTATGGATTCAGTTTCCTCCGTATGCAGATGTGGGTGGAGAGTGTTCTGGACAAATTTATGAGGTGAGGAGTAAGATTTCACAGATCTTAAGTATATTGCTGCAAAATCAGCTCAGGAGTTTTGCAGTTGTCCTAATGCTCATGTAAATCGTGTTATTGACAGAATCTACCAGTATCAGCAGTACGGTTACTCGTTCTCCAGTGTGGAGAGGCTCTTGCATGCCATGGGAGGTGACGGCTTCCTTAACCAAATGAACCAAACTCTGGAGGAGGCCATGATGGGAGAAGGATTCTCACAGGCCTTCATCAACGATATTGTTGCACCCATTACACGTGTGAACTACTGCCAAAGCGTCCGCATCAATGGGTTTGTGGGTATGTTTTCTGATATACAGTGACTTTACAAACGTTTTCAAGCCTCTTTTACATTTTTGTCCCATTACAACCACAACTTCAGTGTATTTTTATTGTGATTTTAGGTGCTAGATCAATACAAAGAAGTACATGTTAGTGGAGGAGAAGAAAATGATATATGGTTTTTAAGTCTACTTACAAATACAAATCTGTGAAGTTTGTCAAGCATTTATAGAACCATCATTTGCTACAATTATGACCATGAGTCTTTTTTTTAACTAAGCCTTAACCGGCTTTGTATGTCTAGAAATTAAAATTTTGTCCCGTTCTTCTTTACAAAATACCTCAAGCTTGGTCAAATCAAACAAGGAGTTTCTGAAAAAAAATGTTTAGGTCTTGCTTTAGATTCTGAAATGGATTTAAATCTGGGCTTTGATTGGGCCGTTTTAACAAATAACAATGCTGTGATCTAAACCAGGGGCTGTAAACGGCAATACTCAAGATTCACTGTTCTGCAACATTTAGATGAGTCCCTGATTTAATGGCTGAATTGCTTCCTAGGCATGGCATCAAGTTCCACAGAGTCCTGCTGTAGACCTAAATATTTTAATCACCTGCTTTAAAGCAGGACACATTTAAATTTGCAGGGCGTCCCTCAAACACTAGTTTTTGAGACCCTGATCTAAGCATTCAGCTGTATACCTAGCTGTATGTTTAGGATCTTTTTCCCACTAGAAGGTGAAGGTCTACCCCAGTCTCTGGTCATTTCAGCAGGTTTTCCTCTAGGATTAGCTTGTAGATAGCTCCACCCATCCTACCATCATCTCTGACTATTTTCCTGTATCTGCTGAAAAAAAGCATCTCCATGCCATGCTGTTGCCACCACCTTGTTTCACTGTGGGGATGTTGTTTTTAAGGAGGATTGGTGGTTTTAGTTGTCCTCCTTAGTGTCTTCAGAGCACCTTTTTCCAAATGTTTGCTCTGTCGCTTACATAACATATACAGTAGCAAACTGTAAAAATGACTTTTTATGTCTTAACGAGAATACCGGATTTCTGAATGGCACAAATAATAATTCTTTCGTTGACAGATTGTCTCCTCTGAGCTGCAGATTTCCACACCACCTTCAGATTTAACCTGGACCTGTTGTTTTAGGGGCGGTGTCGTTAGCTGGGGCAGATTCAGGCCTTTGGGCAGTGGATGGTGGCAATAAGAGAGTGTGCTCTGGGCTACTCTACCACAGCAAAAGTGATCTTATCCCTTCCAAAGTGACCTCTGTTTCAGTGAAGACCCGACCATCGAAGAAAGGTATCTTCCACGTTGCTTCATTCGGCATAAAACCAGACATTTTTTCTGTTAAATGTTATGCTTTACCCAAGTTCCCGCTGCTCTCTATTCCCAGGAAGCACCGTCAGTTACTATGAGGTTAACTACGTCGGTGAAGCCGGCTCTGCGCACTCTCTGTATGACATTGTTGTCATAGCAACGCCACTTCATCAGGGAAAGTCTGACATCACATTCTCAGGGTTCTCACCTCCCATCCCAACTCACTACCCAGGTCTCTACCACCACATGGTGGCCACTTTGGTGCACGGCACCCTGAACGTGTCCTACCTGGGGACCGCTGAGGCGGCCTCAGAGTTCACCGTGTCTGAAATCCTCACCACTGACTCGAAGGGCTGCGCCATCAAAAGCCTGAGCTCTCTGGACCCCGTGCACATCCCTGATGGGTACAAGAGACCTCCCGCCAGCTATCCTAAAGTCTGGAAGGTGTTCTCCTCAGAATCACTGACCCAGGAGCAGCTGCAACACATGTTTCTCTCCTACGAATCTGTGTCCGAGACCCCGTGGCTCGCTTACCCCTCTTACCGTCCACCGCACCGGAAGACCCCTCCGTTCATCCTGCACAACCGGCTGTACTACCTCAACGCCGTGGAGTGGGCAGCCAGCGCAATGGAAATGAGCGCCATCTCGGCCCGGAACGTGGCCCTGCTGGCTCATCACCGCTGGCATGAACAGGCCGGCAAGATCGACCAGGAGGACCTGCACACCCGCTTGAGAGAAGAACTCTGAAAAGGAACAAAAAAGAAAGAAAAATGTAATCAAAATAAGCAACCAAGCCTGTGATTTCAAACACACAGATAACAGTCTCACAAATATATTTTTTTCTTTACAGATTTTTGACAAAAAAAAAGAAACCATAACAGAGGCAACTGTTTATTTTTCTGTTTCTTAATCTGACAGAATCAGACCATACGCAGTTATAACACTGTGAACCAAGCTGCACTGAAGGGTAGATCCTGAAGCTTCCCTCTTTCCCTGTGAGTCTTAGTCTGTGTTGCACGTTATAAACCTAATCCAACACTTGAGCTTGTCTTTATGACTCTTTAGCTCTTTCTTTGACCATTTTCTGTAAGAGAGAGGTAGTTATGCCTGAAAATCCCAGTAGATAAGCAGTTTCTGGAATATTTAGGTCCAAACTGTCAAGCCCCAACAATCATACAACATTCAAAGTCACTTAAATCACTTTTCTTCCCCATTCGGATGCTGTGTACTTCAAGTCGTCTTCACCATGTCTACAAAACTAAATGTGTTAAATTGTTGCCATATGATTGGCTGATTTGCTGTCTTTTTTTGACAAGCAGTTGAACAGGTGTACCTAATGAAGTGGCCACTTTATAGGTTCTTGTCCTTAGGGAGCTCAAGCACATCTCTTGTGGATGTTACCCAAACGACTTTGTCCACATAACGTAACACGATTGTATTTGACTGGAAGTTTAATTTAATGATCGGTTTTCATGTCTTCTGTTAACTTCTAAGTCTCTCTACCTCCTCAGCAGAGTGCTGCGAGTATTGCTGTAAAGTCCAGGCTTGAAGCACCAAAGGTTAACAGTATTTACAGATTTCAGTACCACGTATTTCAAGACAAACTACAAAAAAAAAAAGAACAGCTTTAGAAATTTAATTGTGCCTTAATGTTATCAGAGTTGAGGTATTAAACATTTTAGAAATTGTCTTTTGGTCTTTTTTGAGATTTTTGTCACAAAAGCTCAAGCACAAGGACCGATTTGCTTTTGTGCTTGACATGTCTTTTTTTCTTCATTTTATTAATATCAAGGATCGTTTTAAGTGTTTCACACCAATAATTTCTGGTCAGAACTCATGTTGGTAAAAGATACTTGACTTGTACTCGAAACTTTCAGGTCTTTGGTACTTTGGGACACTATTTGTAGTTGAAGAATCACTCCTTAGCACTTTTAGAAGAATTTCTCTCTAGATTTTTACAGTAAGTGGCACTTTTAACTGAGTTTCAGTTTTACACACTGGTTTCAAAATAAATGTAATGTTAAACCAGAGAAAATGCCCAAGCATACTGTAGATTTAAAACGTGTTTACAATCATAATAAATTAATGAGACTTTTTCTGCTTTGTGTTCTGTCTTTTTGTTTCTCTGCAACCATTCAGACTAAACTTTAAAACCTTAATTAAATGTTATTTGACTGGAGACTTCTTCTGATAACTGATTAATTAGAACACTGTTAGTGACATTTTTCTAAAACTATTGTTTAATTTGAGAATTTACCATAAACCTCCTTTAAACAACTTTCTTAAACTAGAGCTATTCATTTTTTCCAAATGTTTATAATTAAATATTTGAAATTGTCTCTATCTACCTTAATGATTGGTCAAGTAGAAAGAATATTACAATACCAGATGCATCAAATATAAAAATTATTTGGGGAAAAAACAGGTTCAGATTTACTGCTGGGAAGATATTTTTCCAGACAAACCCTTTGTATTTTTCTTTTCATCTGTCTCTTTCTAAAATGGAGCCATTGACTGTACTAACTCTGCCAATAACCGCATAATCGCTGGTTTTCTTTCTCAAAGAATGTTGCCCTCCATTACTGCTTATGTTTTTGGCTTTGTCTATAGCCTGAAAGTAGCCATTAACTAAGCTATTGCTGCTATTACATTTAATTTATTTTCCCTTCCTTTAGAAAATACTGCTGGTTCAATGTTTCTGTTTGGCTGTGTATTTTTAACTGGATGGAGCTTTGGCAGGCATTTACTCAGTGTAATATAGTTACTTTTCTCATAGAAAGTACCACTGGCTCAGTGCTCCTGAATAAGGCTATGTATCTTGCTTTGTCTCTCTATTTTGCTTTCTTTCTTATTTGTGATGTTGAGTATATCACGGAAGGTACTCCTGGGTCAGAGCTGGTCTGAGTACCCAGGTCTCTGTCCTGAAGGAGCTATTGCTGCCATTCACTTAATGTGATCTATTGTCTTCCAACCGAAAGTAAACTTTGTCTAGTTCTGCTTTTTCTCACCATCTTGTTCCTGTCCTCTTCACCCCCAGTGCTGATGGATTCATATACTGAGACAGATTCTCTCTGAGTTGGGAGCATTTTCTTTCCACTGTCCCCACATGCTTGCTCAGGAGGGAGGATTGGTGGAAAATAAACCTGATTCAGTCTGGCGACTTTTTTAATAATTTTTTACCAATTGATCATTTATGAGAAACTGAGTTTTACTTTAGTTTATTATAATTTGGATTAAACTGAACTACACATTATGTGCCTGGATATAAATCTGACTAAGGTGTTAAAATGAACTGACTCAATTTGAGCTGGATTTAGACCGAATTAATTTTAATTACATATTGGACCTGTTGCTCTTGGAAAGTTCCTTGGAATTACATTTGTTGTGAATGAATTGTACATAAATAAATTGAAATAAATTGATTTGAAAATTAAATGTCTTGGAAAAAGTAAAAGAGGCCTGTTAAATCTGACAAAATAATCAAACACTTGAACAGCAAAACTGGAGGAAATGATTCCTAAATAATATGTACGTTTCTCTTTAATAAAGGAACTCTTCCAAAAGGAACAAAATTTAAGTTCCACTTTTTATAGAAAAAAATAGAAAGATGTAAAAGCATTTGTGTTTTATAAGACTAGAGACTGTTGAAGCTAGACTGAAACTAATAGGGAAAAAGTCCAGTTTTTAAATAAAATCTTAAATTATTAATGGGAAGAATCGACTGTTTATAGTAAAGACAAGAAAACCGGCCTGCAGACCAATATTTTGTCTTTAAAGCTCAAACCTTGCAACAACTATTAGGAGGTAGATTTGAGTTTTAAATTCAGAAATATCATGGGTTTATCACTTTTATTATCATTTTGATTTTGGAAATAACTCGTGCACCTTTTATCCTGATAACATCTCCAATAATCAGTGGGATACATTGAGGAATTGTTGCATCGACTAACATTGTGACCCAGCCTTCATGAGCCAAGTGTGCTCTGTGAAGTCCCCATTTCTATTCAAAAAAACAAACAAACATTGTTTTCAGCTTTGACACATGGAGTTCCGTGTTTTTTTTCCTTTTCATCTCACTTCCCAAATAAAGACCCATGTGACCCTGGGAGCCAACAATGGGTCGCTTTGACAAAGGGAATAAGGATATGTCTGTTTGGTGATGCACCACCGAGCTGTCCTCTCAGGTGGGGAGGGACAATGGTACCAGAGCCGGCCTGTCAATGCAAAACATGTGATGTGGCTGAAGATTTATATAAGGCGCCCAAACAAGGCAGTTCAGACACCCTGAATCCTGCACAAACCAGACCAGCAGCCAAGATGAGATTTCTGGTGCCGCTTTTTGTTGTTCTTGCTGTGGCAGCGTTTCACTCTGGTAAGAGGAGGAAATCTTGAAAAATCCACAAAAAACATTTATAGTTAGAATCTTTTTTTCTTTACAAAAATCTAAGTAAAATTAAAGGTTGTAAACCAACTGAGGCTTGTCTGAAGTTAGCTTATTAGATTTTCCGTAGAGATGCACCGACCAGGCTTTTCCTGGCTGATACTGATTTTCTTTTAGGTCTGAGCTTCTCAATTAAAGTTTTTCTCTGTTAACTATTATATCACATATAAAATAAATAAATGTGCTGCAGGTTCTTTAAAGAAGATAGTTTGAATCCAACGAAGAGTAAAGGAATTATTATTAAGATTTTTCAGGTGTATCAAAGCATAAATCCTTAAACTTTGTTTCAAAACTTTGTTTCAAAAAATTGCATCAAAGATCATGCTGTTGGGTCGTGCATTTATAAACTGATAAAATTTGTGGTAATTAGTTTTAATGCATGAAATGTATATCAAAACATTTCTTTTTTTGGGGTTGATTTTTCATCATGTGACCTGGTGATTACTTTTCAAGTGGACCTTTAATCTCCTTTTATGTATTTATCATTGCTTATAGCCCTCTCAGCATCTCTGGAATCTGTGGAGAAAGAAGAAGAAGTTACCCAGTATGGTGAGTAGATGTTTTTTCATAAAAACAGGATGGACGATGTTACAAGCTGATAGAAAGTGCCGTAACCTTAATTACTCTATACAGATGGACTGACTCAGCTGCAGAAAATAGGTAAAACACCAGCTGTTTTCTGTACCAAAATGTTTACCTATTTGTTTTTCAGAATAACAGTTTAAAAGGATTACAAATGTCTGGATTGCCCCATCAATTTTTAAGTCTTAAGTATTTTTGTCTTTTTTGCCAGAATGTTGACATCCTCTGTCCTTTCTTTCTTATATGGCTTTGTTCCCTCAGACCAGATGGAGTTTGAGGCTGCTCAAAAAGCTAAAGCAGCTCAAATGAACAGTAAGTTTACATTTACAGCAAAACTAAAATGACAGAAAAAGTATTGGCTACGTAGAAGTTTCATTGTTTTTTAAATTTTCTGTCAAGTTACAGAGGATCAGAATGAAGACACTCGCTATCTTGGTAAGAGTGAAACAAGAAATCATGACCTATCTCACAAATAATCACAGCTAATCACTTGGTAATGCAGCCTTTTAATTTTACAGAGGCTGTTGAAGATGAATCTGGTGAGTTCTAGTCCATCACACAGTGATTCATATTTACTCAAACATGCTAAGGTTTTCTTTTTAAATGTCTTTTAACAGTAGAGAAGCAGGGTACAGATGAAGATGAAAGCAAAGGTTTGTGGATCTGTCAATGATTCCATGAGTTCTGGCTTTATATCAGGGATTCTTTTATTTTGTGCTTTCTTTTTATGTCCCTTGCGCTCACAAAAATCATTTTTAAAAGATTACTATAGGAATCTGATATATCCATATTTTCTCATGCCAATATTACTTTCAGTCCTCACCATACATAACATTATTGAATTGTACTCGTTTTAACCTACTTAAATGCCAGTTTAGCATTAAGGTTTTTTTTAATTTTGTTTTTCGCCCCCATTCTTATACATTAGATTTTTATTAGACTATTGTACGAGCTCGGGAGTGTCAAAATTTTGCAGCAACATTGACTTGGATCTTTTTTTTATAGAACTATTTATAAATAAATTGCTCCACTTGTGTCCCTTGGACACAAAAAATGCTCATCTGAATATTTCCTTAGAAATAATGTGTTAACATATTTTTTCTATTTTTAATTAATTTAATTTTGAAACAGTACTTGCGTCATATAAATATCATTAGGCTTTACCCTTTTTTAAACCCTCTAAAATGCCAGCTTTAGCATTTTTAGGGGGTATTTTTTGTAGTTTTTAGAAAAACACAAAGATTGTGTTTTTCCATCCCATAAATGCAAATTGGAATGTTTTCCATACACAAAGCAAATTGTCATCACCTCATAGAAAAAAAATTAAAACACTGTTTTTAATGGATGTAAACATAAAGGAAGAAAAAGAAAATAAAGAACTAGGTTGCAATAGTAGTGGATTAAAAAAAACTTTTTCAATTGAAATTAATGTCATTAAAAGAATGGGTGGGTAACAAAAAATGAAAATTCCCAAAAAATACACAAGATAGACAGGCTTTATGCAACTTGCAATAAACAGTCAATGTTATTCATAAATGATTTTTTTTTTTTTTACTAACAAAAATGTTAAAGAGTAACTAAACCCCAAAACAACTTTTTTTTCTTCTAAACTGTATAAATGGGTATTTACCAATGCAGTCTTTCAGTTTCTGGGATTCTTTTTACATTTTGGTGTAAACTTGTTTAATTCTACACTTTTTGGTCTAAAAACGTCTTAGTGCTGCCCCCTTAGGGTTGAAGGGTGGCTACTGCATTTGAATTTTGTGATTGGTGGAGAGCGGTACATCTCTACATCACAGGCATTGACTGCGTCACAGCAGCCTATGTTAGCATCACCACTCAGAGACCGGACCCATCCTGTCTCTCTCTCCCTCAGCAGCAGCGCCAGCCTCGGGCAGCGCTGACTCAGCACCCAAGCCAGCGGCTCTAATTGATACGGCTCACGGCCGCTGGGCTCCATAAAGCCTCCCTCTACTCCTCTATCTCCGGTGACGACGGAGGAGATCCGCTGGCTCAGGGCGCCGAGCCAGCGCCGGCCGAGCTCGGTGCTGCTGAGGCAGAGGGAGACAGGAGGAGTCCAGTCTCTGAGTGGTAATGCTAACATAGGCTAACGTTCAAAACAGATGAATGTTGATCAGATCGATCAGTCGCAAAAATGCCAACGTCGCTTTGGTCACTGTCCATGTTTCAGTGTCAGATTAAGCGAGATGTTACTGTCCTCCTGAACACACCTCCACGTTCCCCCCTCCGCTCATCCTCCAAACTTGGCCACACCCCTCCGTTCTTCCTGGCATCGCCCACTTTGTAGAATATTTTTAATGTTGTCTGGGGGCGGGGTTATGCTTTTTCAGTGGGTTCAGTTACACTTTAAGGGATCCAGTAGGGTTAGTCGTGTTTAATATTGTCTAACTATACCACTGGTCTCCTGCAGAGGGAGCAGCAAATACCAATGGCGCAGCAGAGGAAGGTGAGGAAGTTTATACTTAAGCCTCTAGGTGGCAGCAAATCACATCTTTAAAAAAGTAATGGTAGAGCATGTCAAGTCTAAAAAGCTGCATTTATTTCCCTTTTTATCCACAGAGTCTGCGTCTGAGTCCTCTGAGGACAATGAGGGTGAGTGTAGGCTAAACCAAAAAAGAAATGTAAGAAATAATTTATCCTCTCCTGGTAACCCTTGTTTTTATGATTTCTTTTACAGGAAGGCAAAAGAGAGGTGGGTTTTTGTGCTGTCATTTTCTTTTCGAAACTATTTCATGTAGATGTAGGCTATCGTAAGAATAATGAAAGGGGGAAGCATTAATTTTACAATAAATCTAATTATTTTCTAGTGGACACGGAGACCTGCAAATGCAGTCAGCAGGCAACCAGTCGACAAGGTGAAAAATCTGTTTTCTTATCTAGCCTAATATTGCCCGTCTATAACTGCGTGGATCCAGACAGTTAAATAAGCTCAGATCACAAATAGTGTTTAACATTCTTTGAGGCATACTCAGAACTACCTGCAGAGACAAGATGTGGTGAAATGTTTGGAGCAAGCCAATGAAATCGAAGTTGTGGGTTATGCAATAAACCAGAGAGAAAAACAGAGCCGGTCCCAGCCGGTCCGGCCTCGACTTTCTTTTTTAAATAGTGTCACAAACTTTTATTGGTCGTCTGTGGATTAAAGTCCGCAATAAAAAACAAAAAGATCTTGCCACGTTAGGTTGCACACCCAGAAAAAAAACTGTTTATTTTTAAGGTGTAATTATCTCTCCCCAGAGATGAGATGCTTTGACTTAAAAAAATAAAGTGTTTATTTTGCCACAGTTCTTAGTGTGTGAGTAAATCTGGGACAAGAATCCAGGACACTCAGAGACAGCTGTCCCCAGGTACTTACTGCGCTTGATTTATACGGTTTCATCTGCCTCTGGTTATTTTAGGAACAAAAATGCCCTGGCTCTCAAAAAATGTTAGGGAATAAACTGATATTGGGCCTACTGATGGAACAATGGAGGGATTAAAACTCCTTTCGCAGCAGACCCAGCCTGGTGGGGAACATTGCAGACCTAACCCCCACAACTTCAGTGAGAAACATTGCTGCAGTCATAACTCATCTGTCCCCCTCAGGGAGGTGCGAGACAAAAAGCCTAGGATAGGTGCGATTCATTAACCCGAAGCCATGGAAAACTGCTGCATTGTGGCGTTTGTGAAGCTGGCGTAAAGGAATGTTGTCTGTCTCTCCCTCACAGATGTATGAGTGAGAAATCCCTGCAACTCGTGAGCCTCAGCGCGTGCTCATCGCCACGCGGGAGCTTCATCCGGCTTTCCATCAATAAAGGGAAAACAATCCCACCTGTCTGAATACCATTCCTCGTTTGGGTTTTTGTCCCCCCCTCCTACCCCATCCCATCACTGGCGTAAACAAGCAAGCTTTTATGCTTTGCTTTACAATAATTTATGGGGAAGAAACTAGACGTTTCAACGTGTTGTTTTACTATTTTTATTAGTTTTTTTTCCATCCACGATCGTGGAGCAAAGGATGATGTGCGTTTTTTAAAATAAAAAATAATCTTTGGTACCTAAAAATTAAAGAAAAATAAGGCAACTACAGCATCTATAGGTCTGAAATGCATTTAGTACTGCAGTCAAGTGACCACATGCAACACACTGTATATTTGCCCCCATTCTGAAGTAAAACAGGCCAACTCAACACCAATTGAATCAGTTCACTTCCAGTTTTTTTTCGTTTTTCTTTTAAAAGGTATTCTCCGCCTTATTTTAAAACACGTGTCTAGTTAAGGTAACCCAACAGCCTCAGGCAAGGTGCAAACGTCACAGAAAACACATACTGAAAGTAGCAATTACAAGGTGATCTAGCAAATACAAGGCTAAAGCATTAACCATCAAGAATGATGCAATCAAGTTTCAACAGGAGACTTAAGGACTCGTTTGGGAATACATTGTTTACGCTGGTCGACATTCTGTTAGATCCTAAAACTGAGGTGAACAATTTCAGACCGGTTTTTGCACTTGTCTTAGCAGTGACCCTTTTAATGCATATTTTCTGTATTAATCTGCAAGTGGTCATCCAGTGTATACAATTACATCGTACACTGTTACACTCCCTACAATAGAGTCTGGAGAACAATTTTAATCAACGTCAGTTGAATTTGTTTTTGAGTCTTTATAAAATGCAATGTCCAGGTTCAGGGGGATACAACAAAGTCAGATGCAAAATTTTAAATACTCTGGAGAAGAGACTTACAGCAATGCATCTCGTTTTTTTCAAACCTAGAGTACAGCTTTTGCATCTACGTTACTTTCAGCATGTGTTATATCTTAAATTACATGTGTGATAGGCTTATTACTGCATTTCCAATACTGTCCATAAACAAAAAAAAGGGTTGTATTTACATGACTCAAAAGTAAAAACAGTAAAAAAATTAAAAAGGATCATTTGATGTTTAAAGAATTTACAGAATGATGAGATATGAAAAGATTTCCCCAATGGAGGTCATGTGACCCAAAAGGAACAAACGGCAAAAGCGAAGTTGAATATGAACCATAGGCACATATCATGAGTCCTTCTCAAACTTTCTTCCTTTTCCGTCGTTGGCTTGAGGTAAGCGATATATTTAGATCAGAAGGATGCCATAGATGAAGATAGCCATGATGGCAGCGCTGATCAAGCCAGAGATGGGCACGGTCACGAACCACGCCAGGAAGATGTTCCTGAACAGACGCCAATCCACAGCCTTCTTTGAACGCAGCCATCCCACTGCCACTACGGACCCCACCTGGAAACAAAGCAGTTTGTTATTAATAACTTTTCATTTTCAAGATTTGTGCATTACAAATGTATTCATGCTGCAACTATGGCTGCAAAACAACTAAAGCACAGATTGGAGCGAGTGTATTTGTGAAAACAGACTTCTAATTAGATTCAGGTCTGGACTTTGATTGGGCCATTCGAAAACATGAATATGATAAACTATTCTATTGTAGCTCTGGTTGCCACAACCAGATTATTTTTCAGAATTGCCTTGTATTAAGCTCCATCCAGCGACCCACAGCATGATCATGCATCATGTTGCACAGTGGGTAGAATCTGCAACTGATCAGGTCTGTAAATCCCAGAAATGCAGAGTATAGTTGGTGACATTGTTTACAGTATTTTCTCGAAACATCAAATACCACTACATTTGAAAATACGTTTGAAAGCCATTTTGTAGCTTTCTAATTTATTTTGTAATAAGTTAGACACAATTCACTATGTAATGCAACTAGTGTACTAAGGGAACCCATTTTAAAATTGATAAGTATTTGTGTTCGTTAGACTGACCAGAACAATTTCATTCATGTTTTTCCACATAACTTGTGAGAAACTTTAAAGTGAATTTATTTTGGCTTAATTAAAGTTCATGCTACACTTTCCTGATCAAGTAAACACATTTTTGGAAAACTGTCACATGTATTCGTGTCGTTTTGTGGTCATGTCAAAGTCCAAGGAGTGTGAATACTTTCATAAGGCATTGCGTTACTCAGGAACTTTCTCTATATTAGGACCCAGTAGCAGACTGTTTACTTTAGAATCCATCCGAATAAATAGCCTTCCTATGTCCCAGTCAAATTCACAGACCACAATGTTTGACTGGCCTACCTTGCAATGGGTTGTTGAAACAGGCAGGCCAATGTTGGAAGCAACCACGACAGTCAGGGCTGAGGCCAATTCGATGCTGAAACCGCTGTAAAAAAAAAGAAAAAAGTAATGACTTAGACAATGATGCGTCTGAGCGGTCTTCTAAATTCAGAAGGCTGTAATGTCTGGAGAAGATGCAGTTTAAAAGATTTTGGTGGGCGGAGGTTTGATGTCTGCGTTCTGTACCTTGAGGGGGTAATGGGGGTGAGGTCTTTGCCCATAGTCTGGATCACCCTGCGACCCCATACCCACAAACCGATGCAGATGCCCACACCGCCGTACAGCAGAAGCCAAATGGGTGTAGGTGCATTAGAGGTCACGCTGCTCGTGTTGTAAACCAACCATAAAGCTACCAAAGGTCCAATGGCGTTACTGCAAAGGAAAGAGTGAGGTTATTCACACAGTGGGTAAAGAGGACAAGATAACCTGGCAGACACGCACAGCTTTTATCTCAGTCTGATGACTAGCGACAACATGACCTCTGCTGTAGTCCTTACCTCACATCGTTTCCACCGTGGGCGAAAGATCCAAAGCAAGCTGTGAGAATTTGGAGGAACTGAAACAGAGTGGAGACTTCAGGCTTGTCTTCGTCATGCCTGTCATCCAGAGAGCTGTGGCTGCTGCCCGCATCCTCGCTCCTTATTTCTAGTGTCACGTCACCTTCACCTAGACCTTCAGGTGTTGTGTTCTCTGCTACAGCGTTGCAGTAGCTGGTGTAACTGTCCATACGCACGCGCTTCTTTTCCGGACCGCCAGACCCGGGGGCCTTGTCGCCATCTTCACCAGCACGGGGATCTGCTTCTTTGTGCCTGAAATCCCCATGCAAGCCAATGATGGCCATAGTGTATGAGGTGTAGCTGTTATTCCTCCGCATGGGTCGATCGCCTGGTTCTCCCATGCAGTCGCCGACCTTGGCCAGGTGGAGTTTGTGCAGCAGGTCTTTGTAGAGGCCAGAGTCCTTGTGGACTGTGTGGTATTGGCTGTAACCGTTACTGTAAGTCTGTGCTGGCCTGTTGAACTGACTTTGGTTATTGAAGTGGACCTGATTGGGAGCATTAGCAGAGCCATTGCTGTGCTGGTTGTTGAGCTGGGTCTGGTCATTTGTTTGAGGCTGTTTCAGGGCTGCAGAAAAAAAAAAAGAAAGAAAAATATGTCCTTACTGTAAACTGTAATATGTTTTACAGTAACCACTTTTACACTGATGCCAGCAACTCGTGCTGTTCTTCAAAAGAAATTTGAATCATCAGGTCAGAGCGTTACAAACACCAGCGAATGAAAGCTTAAAATCATCATCAACACAGTCCTTTGTCATTACTTACAATTTGTATTGCAGTCATCCATGTCATCAGAATCTCCAATGTTAAAAGCAACCCTGCGCTCCTTATTGGTTTCCCCCTCGTCGGACTCTCCAATGTCAAACGCCACCCTCCGTTCCTCAGGGGCAGGCTGGGGTTCGGAGGAGTTTTGAGTGACAGCTGACGCAGCAGGTGTAGACGTCTCCGTGGCAGTTTGTTTCAGGATAGGACAGTGGGCCTCTTTGAGCTCTCTTTTTTCCATCAGGGGGCTCTCAGAGGGGCTGGAAGACTTGATATCTCCTGGCAGGAGAGAAAGCAAGGTGAGATCGTACATGTACACCATCCAGCAGTGATATCCACACAGAGCTGGTGTTTTCATTCTGCCTAATCTGTGAGATTTCGTAAGACTTGTGTAATTACAGCATCAAAGGACTATTGTCCTATAAACGTAATGTTACCCGTGTTTAAAAGAGAGCCTTTGTGTTCACACGATCAGATAAATGGATTAAATGGACTATATTTACATTGCTGCCAAGAAGTTAGCTAATCAAAGGACAGTAAACACAACCTAAGGCTCTCACACAAACTGACACTTACTTCCAAGAAGAGCAGAAATTCCACTTAATGTTTTCTGTAGGAAAACACACTGGAATACGTTGACCAGGAAGCAAGATTACACTGTTGAAAAACCTCAAGGTCAGAGCTGCAATCACCTCCCACATTTCCTTGCCCAGCAAAAGAGACCATGTGAACACCTTAAGTAAACCCAGGCTTATTTTAGTCAAGAGAGCTTAAAACCAATTAGAGGATAACTTTGACCCAATTAATCGAGCTGTAAGGTGGGTAGGAGCTCACACAGGAAGACTGCATGGTCAGGTAAACCCAACGTTTCCCCAAGACCTACATAACTACTTTAAACCTTTTGTGGGCCGTGTTGTGTCACACCTTTGCAAGTCATGTGACCATAAAGGTACGACCAAATCAGTGTAGTACAAAAAGCTTGTTTAAAGAGGTTAACAAAAACGTGCTGCCCCAATACCAGAACCGTGGAACTGCTGATTTAATAGAAGGGGGAGAAGCTTTAATCCAGGATTATGAACCATAAATAGGTGACAATACTTTCAGGTGATTTTTTTTATCTCAGTGAATCCTCGGTAAAAATATATCCCTTAGATCCATTTGGATTATGTGAGATTACTTCGTGACTAGGTTGAAGTTAAATGAAAAAAGACCACCTTGTTCACTGGCCTCAAAAAGCCACTTCGGAAATCAAAGGCAGCTGGTGACGTCAATTCAAAAACTAAAGCATCTGATTACACATACAAAAAAATTAATCATATGTGGTACTTACGTTCAATCTTCTTCTTGAGGCGGGGGCAGACAATAAACCAGACCACAAGGGCGGTCAGCACAGCACAGGCCAATGAGATGAGCAGCATACCCCACCAAGGGACGTTGGTAATTCCCAGCTCTGAGAGATCACCAGGGTCCACACACAAAGAAACACAAAAAGGCAAATGGAGAAAGAACATTTTAAAAGACAAGGCAGCAGAGGCTACCTCTATGAAAGAATAAAACTGAACATAAACCTGACATTTGATCAAGGACACAAGCAAGACCAGTAATCTTTATAAAATCTTATGTCCTTTAGGAAAAGCACAGACATTTTAACTTGAATGCACTGCATCACTGTGACATGGGTAAAAACGGAAAGCGCATGGACACTTACATAACACCCAACAGGTGAAAGAGCACAGATGTCAACATGACCCCTAAGAGTCCGGCCAACAAATGTACATGGACAATGAGTTCCTCAAAGGAAAGAAAAGTAGATAAAGGGAGGCAGGTGAAATTGTACACTGCAACTTTTCACTGTAGTAAGGGCAATCTCCTGCCAAGACTGCAGCAAAGCTGGTGCAGCACAGTTCAAGAACTTTATTTGAATATCCCAGATGAGGCGGCCATCTTTTTCTAACAAAGATGACAGTGATTACCTTTGAGCTAACGGCAAGAACTATAAAACAAAAACCACCACACCCAACACTTGCTCTTTTAGGGAGGCCTTGGATGTGCATTTTTAAGACTTGTTTTGGCAGTTGAAGATAAACAAAAGGAAACGAGGGCCGAGGATGCATTAAATGTGTTTCTGCCATGTTAATTTGAAAGCAAGGTCCACAGTGGCGGCGTGCTCTCTCACTGAGTCACGCTGCAGCACCAGACTGCAGAGCACCACACTGATGTTTGTTCAGTTGCGCAATGGAAGCTCACTCCCCTCAGGCCAGGCATAAGACGACAAAGCTACAGTAGTTCAGCTCCTCTACTGGGAGGCGAGCAAAAAAAATGAAGTAAAACTGTGTCTACTATACAAAGTACCACATAAAAGGGAATGATCTTATCCCACAACCACAGGAAGGGAAATTTAATCATGTCTGTGTTCCGGACTCCTCCCTGGAACCTCAGTACTCTATGGCCTACAAAGCACAAGGACATTGTCTGTTTTTTTCTACCATGGTACCATATGTGCAAGTTAACACCCACTTCAATAACAGATGACCGCTAAAACTTCCCCTTTATGACTCACTTGCCAATAAATTGTTTTGTTTTGTGTAACCATATCTAGCTCAGACCATGGGAGTTTGTTTTTGTGTGGAAGTTAAAGGGATATTCCACCCCCAAGTGAAATTTGTTGCCATCTTCCTCAGAGCTGGTTAAGAGAAAGCATTTGATAACCAGCCCAGTTCTCCTAATTTGGCAGCAGTCTGTTTGCTTTAGCTTAACATAAACAATGTAAGCGAATGGTAACAGCTAACATTTTGTGTTCAAAAGTCATGAATATTACTCAATAATTATCCTAATTATTCCTGGTGAGCTCATTAATCATAGATTTCAAATGAAAAAACTACAGTAAAGTAATTACAGGAGCCGATTTAGACTTGGGACTACATTACAACAAAGTATTGCAGTAAGGCCATAATGCAGCACCTACTAAAGCCACCTACTTCTGTAAACACAAATGCATAAACTGCACTGAGTTTTTACAGCCCTGGGTTGAGTACATTATAAGTCTAATGCAAGAAAATGGTCCCTGCTTGTGAAGCAAAGGATTGTGAAAACAAGCCGAAGATGTACAGCAACACAATTAGGATCATTACAGAGTAATTTTCGTGACTTTTGCACACAACATGCTAGCTCTTACCAATCACTTACACTGTTTATGCTAAGCTAAAGCAAACGGACTGCTGCCAGATTAGGAGAATGACAGGGCTGGTTACAAACTGCTTTTTCTCACTTTAACTCTGGGGAATATGGCAGACAAAATATCCTTTAGGAATGGAATATCCCTTTTAAAAAAGGGTAATATTCTAAATCAAGTTGTGTGCAGCAACAACCGCAGCCCGCCTAAAATGGTTGCCTTTCAGACAGTCATTTCAAAAGACTTTTCCCTCGCTCCACCCCCTCAAAGTCTGAAGCCCTTTTAATGAGTCGCCAGAATAGTGTCAGTGTTGAGTTATATAAAACAATGTTTCTCAATGCTGTTCCCCAGGGTCCGTCGAGTTTAAGACAAGTCTCTGCTCCAGCACACCTGGTTCAAATGAAAGTCATTTAAGTCAGACGTGTGTTGGCAGGGAACCCCTAAAACATGGCATCAGCAATAGTGATGCTTCACAGGATTTTAACTGGAACAGAGAAGCTATGTCAGCGGTGTGGCTCTATATTTATGGCGTCACAAGGGTAGGAGATATGTATAGAATATAGGTTATCTGCCATGACGACAGTATTTATATCGGCCACAATGTTTGTACTGATGCATCCCTAGTTACAATGCTTTTTTTTTAATTAAGTGTAGTGATATTGTGAGACTTTCATATTAGCCCATGCCTGGGCAGCAACACTGGAGTCAGCACAGCAGTCAGAAGTTTATTCCAACTTTAGTATTAATATTGGTGTTTAAATTAGATTAGCTTTACAGTACTGCTGTACTATGGATACATCTTGGTATGGGTAGATAAGTTGATATTGCAGTGGAGCAACAGCAGTGGAGTGATTTATAAGATGTGAAGACCACAGGTAACACGAGACATCCATCTGTAATGGATAATCAGTTGAAGTCCTGGCTTCCTACTGCATGAATTTCTCCATTTGCCAACATAAGCTCTCCCTCTCCTCTCACATGCTGCAGACAGCGGGGTTGACATTCACTCCACTGTGCCAACATGTTGATTTGGAGTCTTCCAGGAGGACACGCTGTACTCTGTTCGCTGCAGATACTGATGCAGCTGCTGCATTAAAGCACACAGGTCAGCGATAATGAGCCAAAGCAGAATCAGATTCCAAAACTACAAGGTGATTAGACTAATAAAAATAGCTAATTTCTCAGGACCTCACATTTAGTTGCAAGATATTATTTTAACAAGTCTCAAGAAAAGCTTATTCTGAAGATTTTTTGCTTGTGTGGTATGGCTGTCTATAATAGTGTATGAATGCCTGACGTGAACCTAACCACTACCAGTAATTCTCACCTAATGTGATTAAAGCAAGGTGGCTTGTTAAGATTTCTAAGTGAAGACTCACACCTTTTCATGCGAGGTACGCATTTACTGGTCCTCACAATTATTGCAGTGGGTTTCGATGTGAAGGACTTCCCACAACTTTACAGTATGTCTGACTAAGCCAGGTTAGCTATGTTGGAAGTGCAAGTGATCTCCTCTGAATGCGCCGATGTGCATGCACATCTGCACACCAAATGTAGTCAAACTCTGGCCTGTAGCCGCCATTTAAAGGCCCAGGCCAGCTAACATCTTGAACTTTTTGGTCCTGCAGAGAGAAGAAAACAAAAGGAGCAAAGGCGTCTCGTTTAATAAAATGCTTCCAGAAGGTCAAGACAACTAAAAAATATCAAGAGAATCACCATAAGTAACAAGAAGCAAACAGCCATTTCATCATGCTCTTTACTTCTCTGAAGTCTGCAGAACAATGATGCTCAGAGTTAATTCTAGTTTCCATTCCCCTGTTGTGCTCCACTCTTAAACTTCATTCCAGCTATGGCCCACACAGAACCACAGACAAGAGGGCCTCAAAAACATGTTAAAATAAACACGCCTTCTGTGAAAGTGGTAAACAGTCTGGTTCTGCCTGGAATATGTGTGGGCACCCAGCCGTCTGAGGGAGCTGTTTATTTTAGGTTTTGGCTGCTGGTAGCCACGTAGAGAAAAGCGAGACAAGGATACTCACCCGTAGCTCCAGTGTACATGATTGAGAAGAGGTTGATTCCCATGGTTATGGCATAGAAGACAGGAAGGGCCTTCAGACCATTAGGCACAGGGTCTTTCTGTGGAACAATAAGAACAATTTAGAAATACAGGTTCCTCTGTATTTCTGTACAGCCTGACTTCGCTGCCACATAATGCAATCCATGTGGACGTATAGAGACAGGACAGTGTGCTCCTCCTGTCTCCCATAACTAAACAGATTTGTAATTATCTTTTTACCTTTTGCAAGATGAACATGCGCACAAAGTAGAAAACAACCGCCGACATTATTCCAGACAAAAGGGGACTCAAGAACCAGGAACCAACTGAAAACAGAAATCAGACAAATGCAGCTTTGAGTTAACATTGTATTGGAGAAAACCAAAAAAACCAAACCTCATCATATAAATACACTTTGTGAAGCAACGGTTTATAGCTGCACAAAATATCTGGAGTGTAAATACACTACATTGAGAACATGTCGGAAGTAAAAGGTCTTCCTCACCTATACGAAGAAGCTCAAGCCACTTGACTCCTTGCTGACCCTTGGCAACCAATGAGAAGCCAATAGTAGCACCAACAATGCAGTGTGTTCCAGATATGGGGAGCTTAAGGAAAGAGGCAGCCAGCTGCCACACAGCAGAACCTAGAAAAAGGTAAAATAGATTAAAGGACAAAACATTTAATACTTCCACTGCCCACTTTTCTGACTTCACCAATAGCTATAAACTCTATATGCCTTATTCTCCCAGAAGCTCACCTAGTACAGGTTAAACTATATGAAGGACAATTTAGTTACTTACCAACCATGGCACTGACAGATCCAGCCATCAGCACATGCTCAGAGCCATTGTACATGCCCACGTCGATGATACCCTTGCGGATGGTTTCACTCACTTTTGCCCCAAGAAGCACTGAGCCTAGAGTCTCAAACACTGTGGCCAGAAGGCAGGCCTGTCGCAAGGTCACAACCCCGGATCCAACAGCGGTGCCAAACGAGTTTGCCACATCATTCGCACCAACGGAAAAGGCCAACACGAATGCAATGATGAAGCCAACAATCAGCAGCCACGTGTACTCTGTCAGGGGAGTTTCTGTCACTCCGGCTACAGTAGTAGCTAAAATTACTGCAGCTGTAGTTGGGGAAACCATGATTGTAGACTATACTGGATTTACTTCACAATCTTAATGGGAAAAGTAATGTAAAAATCTATTTCGATAAGGCTACTTTTTAAAACAGCAGCCAGTAAATTCAAGAGGTATTGGTTAAATAAATAAATAGCTTTTCTATAGGCTGCCTTGTGCTACAGGATTACTGAGATTCAGCAGTGCAAACTTGTAAGAATATGGGACTGACTGGGGAAAAAAAAAAACTAGAGGTATAACAAGAGACTTATTGCTATCCAGTAATTAAACTAGATCTTTTGCTGCTGTTTTGGTGCTTGGCTATCAAGCAGAGGGTGCAACCAGCCATTGTGCAACTGTGACTGCGGTTAGGCAGGGGAACATTCTGAAAAGAGAAAACAGAAAGAAAAAACGTCTTAATGGCAAGTTAACTACTTCTCACGTTCAATCACCAGAACAAATCACTAAAACTGACGAGCTTTTTTTTCTTGTACGTGGAATATGGCGGCATAAAAACCCAGAAGCGTCACCTTAGACCGGAAGATCGTCAGCTGCGTGCTTTCCAGAAAGCTAAAAAGGGAAGCCATGTTTAGGAAATGGCGCACGAAGAGTCTGATATCAATAACGACCTTTAAGGTATCCCGGTCGCTGGATCAAACTCGTTGTTTACTGCTGCCTGATCGGGGCAGTCGCATTTATTAAAGAGGCCTGAAGATAAAAGTGTCGCTTTCTTAAATGGAGGCAGGAGTTTGCTACGTGTGCACGTGTCATCACTCATTCACACCGATCAAGGAACACGATCCCTTTCTTTACGTGCTGCTCTGGCCGTCTGAAGACTACAGCGAAGCATAGAGGCTTTAATTCTTCTTTGTGACCGCCATACTCACTGCTGTATGTAGAATACATTTTTCTAAGTTATGCCTAACGTGTTGTTGGTTATTTGTTTTGTTTTTTCGTAGAAGGATGCAACCGGATGCGAGTGAGTACGGGCTACTCCAGTTACAAGATGCGATACCACCATCATAAGTGGATCTTCTGCGTCTTGACCAAACTTAATATTCTGCCAACAAATAATAAATATGTATTAATATATATATTGATAATGTTGATGTCGAATGAGGTCAGTTTCTTTTAAAATCAAACTGATATGGCAATTTATGTAAATGTATACGCCCCATATCGTATTTTTCGGAACAACTGTAATGTAGTTAAAGGTTAGGAAATACTTAGCTTGCAATAATAATAATCCCTTTACAGCTCACTTGTTTGTAGTGACAAAGCTACCATTAGCTAAAGGCTAACATGGACAATTGTTATAGAAGCCTTAAATAAAGTGGCATGCCAATAAACCAAAAGAAGAGGGCTCGAAGTGCTAATAAAGACACTAAAGTAGTAAACTTACCACACGTTACAGCAGTCGGTCCAGCAGAAAATACTTCCTTTTAGCCGGTAAGCTAATTAGCGCGCGCGCACACACAAACGGTTGTCCACTATAGCGCGCGCGGGATAATGAAAAATTAAACTGATTATAAAATACCCCTTCAAAAGCTGTCTTAAGACTAAAAAACAAATAATCACGTAAAAAAAAATGTCTTTACGAGGATGCCTATATAGGAAATAAATACGCTCTTCAAGTTCCAGAAACGTCTCCGATTGAATGGAGTCTTCTTCACCGCATGTATGAAACTTGCTCGTGCCGGTTCTGTGAGACAACGGGGGGTTCCTTTTTTTATTGGATACACCCTTCAGGAAGCCCCGCCTCTTCCAGCTCCTCCTTCACGTGATCGGCGCATGTAGCCCTCCCCTCCCCCGGCAGAGGAGAGGAGCCTATTCTTCTGACGCAACACAATCAGGGACAGGTCGGATTTCTTGGAAAAATCGAGTTTGGAATCTTTTTCATAGGAAAAGTCATTCAAATGATTAGAATCTTTTCAACGAAGACCATAGCATACTCTCAGAATTTTTATTGTTCGTACAAGGAGTAAAGTGGCAATCCTATGTGCGTCTGGCCAGTTGTAGTCCATCAGAAACACTTTTTATATACTTTACACGTTACATAAAGAGATGTGTTTATCTAGCCCATTCCGCTTGAGAGTGTCAAATCTTTATGTCATGTGAGGAAATATCTAATATATACATGTACAATACTAATTACAACATAAATAACTATAGGGTAACATGTCAGCATGACAAAGCATGTTTTGATTTGTTAAATATAAAAACATGTATTAAAAAGTAGTCCTTAGAATAAAGCTAGAAAATATTTGACAGTGTGGTGGAGGTTATCTTTCAGCAGGACAACAACCCCAAACACATAGTCAAAGATACAACAGAGTTGCTTAGATCAAAGCATATCTTTGTGTTAAAATGAGGCAGTCAAATTGAGAATCAGTGGCAAGACTGGGATATCTATGTTCACACATGCTTTCCATCTAAAATGACCCAACCCAAGCTATTTTACAAGGAAGAATGAGGAAAAATGAAGTCTCCGAATGCAAAGACTTTGTACATACACCAAAACTTTCAGTGATTGCACTGAAATATGGTTTTATTATGTATGTTGACTCAGCGGGGTTAAATACAAATGCCCACTACACTTTTCATTATTGTTGCTATTCAATGCAGTTTCAGTTCATTTATGTAGAACTAAATTACTAAATATGTTGTCTCAAGGCACTTAAAAAGACAACACAAAAACTCGAGCTTACAATTTATGCACAGAAATATACTGTCAATGAATAGTCAATTGAATCCAATCATATAGGCAGATTCAAATTCAGTTACATCAATTCTAATTTGATCCTAGTTATTAAACAATGCAGTCAAGTTCAGTTTATTCTAAATGCTAAAAAGGTTTTCTCTTTACCTAGCCAATTGTATTGTGTCACTGACTTTACAACAATCCCTTTTCCTAAACAAGGACGTAGTGACTGGACATTCGATTTCATTGAGTTAACTTTGCAGTAATCCCTCATATTGAGGATGCATGTAGGGACAGCACAAAGAAAAAACTCCTCAAGCAGAACCTCGCTGTGTGTGAGCAGCCATCTGCCACAACTGACTGGAGGTCAAAGAGAAAAAAACACCATATGTAGTTCATCATGAAGAAAAGGATTCATTGTTGCAGTAGCTCTTCAGTGACTTCTTAGGAGGAGAGAAATGCAGCTAAAAGTATCAACTCATAGACCGTTATGTATAGGCTGAAAAACAGTAGCCTAGTTATAAAAAGTTCGGAAAATTGTAATACAAAACATGTATTATTTTCCTTTCTTTATGGTGGTAAAAGCACTGGATTGTATCTACAAAAATGTTACAAATTACAACTAAATAAATCATAATAATGCAAACATCCTTTTGGCAGATTAATTTGAAAGATTTACAGTTGTTTTATATTACATTAAAAAGGGGTCAAATCATGTATTCTATCATAGATGGTTTTTTCACATCAAGCTGTTTTTATGTTCTGTTTAGTTTTTCCTTTTGTTGGCTAAAACAACAATGAACGCTTTGATTTTGTGAAGCAAAATAAGAGCCAGAATCATCTTCAGTCATTATGAAGTAACGTAAGCCTAAATTTTTAAATGTTGCTAAAGCACAGAACATATCAATTGAACTGTCAACATAAATAAAGTGAATCTCGTTAATATTCAATATCATCGGAGCCATGGTCTAAGATTGTATGAGGCCCTTTGCAGAATCTTGATTCAGGGGCCCACTTCCAGTTAAATCTGCAGACAGGAAGATTAAAATAACAGATAAAAATAATAGGGGATATATATGATAAGACTACACAGTAAAACACTGAAAATCATCAAGCAATAATCAGTTAAAAGCTAGGCTAAAAAGGTGAGTCTTGAGCCTGCTCTTAAAAACATGAACGTTCTCTGCAGCCCAGAGGAGCGCAGAGACCGTGAAAGTTTATATGGAAAAAGCAGTTCTGAAAGATAAGAAGGCCCAATACGATTAAGACACTTAAAAACCATTAAAAGAACCTTAAAATCGATCCTAAAACATACGGGGAGCCAATGCAGTGAATTTAAAACAGGTGTTGAGGGTGTCAGCTGTAAATTAAGTTGTGGAAATACTTTTTCTTCTCTGAATTATCCAATTGGCAGCTGCAGTAGTGTTCGGCAGGCAGCGCTTTATCAAAAATAGAATCAGGAAGGCAGGCCAAGTTTAACTGATTTTACTTACCAGAAACCATGGCCAGGTGTCAATTATTGTTCAGATTTGATTTGGAAACAGTTACAGATTGCTAGAAATATGACTCCAGAACGGAAGAAATAAGCATAAACAGTACAACCGGTGGTAAAAATATATTGCTTTTAATATACCTTTAAAATATATATATTCACTGGGGCAGAAAATTATTTGGCAGCCACGGATCGTGCAAGTTGTCCCGCTTAAAAAGATGAGAAAGGTCTGTAATTTTCATCATAGGTACACTTTGTACACACATAGGTACAACTGTGAGAGACAGAATTTTAAAAAAATCCAGGAAATCACATTGTATGATTTTTAAAGAATGTATTTGTACAATGGTGCAGAAAATAAGTATTTGGTCAGTAACAAAAATTCACCTCATTACTTTATAATCTAATCTTGGTTGGCAATGACATAGGTCAAACGTTTCCTGTAGCTCTTCACAAGGTTTACACACACTGTAGCTAGTATTTTGGCCCATTTTTACATGCAGATCTTCAACACAGACTTTCAGCTCTCGCTACAGATTCTCTATTGGATTGAAGTCTGGAAACTGGCTAAGCCACTCCAGAACCTTGGTATATTTTATTCGTAGTTACTCCTTCGTTTTTTCCCGGGCGGTGTGTTTGGGATCATTATCATGCTGGAAGATCAAGACACGTTTCATCTTCAATGCTCTCACTGATGGAAGGAGGTTTTTGCCCAAAATCTCACGATACATGGCTCCATTCATCCTTTCCTTAATACTGATCAGTCGTCCTGTCCCCTTTGTAGGAAAGCAGCCCCAAAGCATAATGTTTCCACCCCCATGCTTCACAGTTAGTATGGTGTTCTTATGCAACTCAGCATTATTCCACCTCCAAACACGGCAAGTGGCGTTTATACAAAAGAGTTCTATTTTGGTCTCATCTGACCACATGGCATTCTCCCAAACCTCCTCTGGATCATCCAGACGGTCTCTGGAAAACTTTAGGCAGACCTGGAAATGTCCTGGCTCAAGCAGGAATGCAGCAGCCTTTTAATCCATGACGACGTAGTGTGTTACCATAGTAACCTTTGTTTCTGTGGTCCTAGCTCTCCTCAGGTCATTAACTAGTTCCCCCCATGTAGTTTTGGGCTTTTTCCTCACCGTTTTCAAGATAATGTGTACCACAAGAGGTGAGATCTTGCATGAAGTCCCAGGTCAAGGGAGATTGTCAGTGATCTTTTATTAATTTTCTAATAATTGGTCCAACAGTTGATCTCTTCTCACCAAGCTGCTTGCCTATTGTAGATTGACTCATCCCAGTCTTGTGCAGGTGAACAATCGTGTCCCTGGTGTCCTCAGACAGCTCTCTGGTCTTGGCCATGGTGGAGGTAGGAGACTGACTCTTTGAAGGTGTGGACAAATTTCTTTTATACAGGTAATGAGTGGAGGATAGAAGAGCTTCTTAAAAAAAGAAGTAACAGGTCTGTGAAAGCCAGAAATCTTGCTTGGTTGTAGGTGCTAAATACTTATTTTCTGCACCATTATAAAAATAAATACTTTAAAAATCATTCAATGGGATTTCTTGATTTTTTTTACATTCTGTCTCACACAGTTGAAGTGTACCTATGATAAAAATTACAGAGCTTTGTCATCTATTTAAGACAACTTATACGATCGTTGGCTGCCAAATAGTTATTTACCCCACTGCATTTTGTATGATTACATGTAGCACAGTTACCAATTCTTTAAAATTCCAAAATATAGTTAAAACTAAAACAACTTTAAGTTTAAATATACCATTTAGTTACATATAGGGGGAATTTTAAAGTATTTTATTCTAGATTATATTCTGAGTTTTGAATTCACCTAGGGGGCTCCAGCTGGCCTTGGGTCAGTTTGCTTGTGCCTTTGGTCAGCTTCTAGTATCACGAAAAGATTGTATTGCAAAAGTTTTCTCACCATGAACATATATATTGTGGAATTCAGTTAAAAAAAATAAATGAATCTGTTAGGGAAGAGTAATCTAGTACTTTGTTAAAACTCCTTTTCATTCAATTTCGGCATTCAATATTTTTGGTTGAAGTCTGGTAGCATCTTGATTCATCAGTATTTGAACATCTTCCAAAAGTTACTCAATAAAAGTTATCCAATTCCATTGGCTTATGAGAACATCTCTTCAGGTGATCAGACAGAGACTCTTTCAGATTTGGTTCTGGACTCTGGCGAGACCATTCCAAGACAGGTCCCCCACTCTTTTTTTTTCTATTTTATAGCTGGGATGATTTAAAGAAAACTGACTTGGATTTGAAACTGCTCAGTATTTCATTCACCATAGCAAAAACTATAGTAACCACAAGTATCACAGAGCATGATGCTGCCACCACTGTGTTTCCTTGGGGGTTTTGTGTTCTTCTGATGATGCTAAGTGCTGTTTCTTTGGCAAACATGCCTCTTTGATTTCATATCACAAATGAAATAATATATGAACAAATCATAAAAAAGGGATTGCGTCTTTGGTGTTTGAACAAGATAAAAAAAAAATAGCATTTTGTTTACATTGTGAGCTAGATTTTAAAATATCTCAAAAACAACCATGAATTAGAAGTAACGTTTTGTTGTGGAAACACTGAGTGCACCGCAAGGTTAACCCTTTAACACCTTGGCATCAAAATGTCCGTCGGGTCTTTTTTAGCTTTATATGGGGCAGAAAAATCTCCTGTGAATTTACACACGTACCAACTTCAATGTTTTCAATGAATGGATGGATGGTAAAAAGTGTATTAACAGTTTTAAGTACTGAGGGTTTTTTGGTGTTTTTCTTTTTTGTAAGTTTCTCCCGAAAACGAGTCTGCCATGTTGTAAACAAACTGTTTAGTTATCTAAGCAGTGTTTCCCATCCTCTTTTACTAAGAGCCCACCGATCTCAGTTTGGTTCCTTCAGACCAGAAAAGGTTCTACCACACTGCTTTGGGAGATGTTAGCTAGGGTTAGTTGTTTTCTTTAAAGCAAAGGATTGTGTCCTGTAACCCTTCGTCTTCATCCAGACATAATGAAATATAGGATACTGTTGATACTTCTACAACAAAACCAGTGCTTGTTGGAAATTCTTGCAGTTCCCTCAGTGTTATCCCAAGTCACCCCCCCCCCCCCCTCTCTTCAATTTAGGTTCAGTTTTCAGTAAGTTCAGTTATTGATCAGTCCCTTTCCAGTACCATGGTGGTATTCAAGTTGCTCCTTCTTTTTGTACCCTTCTCCTGACTGATAATTTTATACAGTTAGATCATACTAGAGAATCCTTCTAGAACAGCTGAACTTTATGTGAGCTTCACAGTGAGAAATGACAGGAATAAACCCAGGAAGACTAAAAAAAGTAAACAAAAAAGTGAATATGTCAGCCTCAATCATCCACCTGCACCTAGTCAGTAATCAACTTAACCAGTATTTAAGCATTTTATTCTTATTCTTTCCCCAGTGGATTCTACTGTTGCCTATCCTTGTTTTGTCGTGACTCTGCCAATGCTTGTTTATCCCTACCATTGTGTAACTTCCTTTGTCATTTGTTTTCATTTCTTTATTAAACACATTTAGTGGCTTCAAGAAGAGCTCTGCGCCTGGGTTATTTTCAAACCTTCATCATGACATATTTTAAGTTATATATTGGCTTTTTTTTTTTTTTACACATTTCAATGAGAAATGTGTTAGAAAATTGTAATACGTTTCAACACAGCAGTAATAAAAGATTTGTCCTTCCTGGGCATTTCATTCTTAGAACTGAAGATAACGTTGAAAGGTTTTTTTCTTCTTTACCGTGAACTGAAAGGTCTTCCCTGAATTTTCTTGCAGGAAGTGGAATGTCTAGTTGGGAGACAATCCCTGTAGAGTTCAGGTCTGAACAGGTTAGATTCAGTTTAGAGCTTTCTGCAACCTCACATGGACTTGAAATTCAAGATCCAGCAGAAGTCAATCACTAAAGGTTAGGATGAATATTATAAAGCTGGCAGTGAAACATGTTCTCTGAGTCATTCTGTAAACATGTCAGTTGTTGTCCAGTCTTTGTCACCGGAAGTATGGTAAATGATCTATAGGTGTTTTTATTCCGGTCATTACTTTAACAAGGAAACTATTAATGCTGTGCTTCTGCACATAAAACTGCACATAAAACTACAAAAATGTAACCAGTCATGATCTGGTTTCTTTAAAAATGGAAAAACAATGTCAGGTTGAAACAAAACAGGAAAACAGTCAGAGCTGGTGATGTTGTGCACATTACAGGAGACTTGTCACTCATTGAAGTGCATCCAGCCGGAAATGATAACAACATTCAATCAAACAAAAGTTGTTTTCTTTGGTCACTGCTGGTTTATATATGGTCAACAGAGATGTATTATGTTACATAAAAGCATTGCTCAGTAGGTAAAACAAAAGGCACAGAGCTGTTTCATAGTCAAAGGGAAAAGGGTGCTTTGTGTTTGGGTTTTACTATTTGTCTACTTTTCCCAGTTGTTTAATTGACGTCACAGCTTTGGGGGGACAATTTTTGTCTGGGCAAAAGCGAGGGTTGTAATTGTCACCCAGCCCCTGAATGACAGGAGTGGCAATAGCACATGAACTCTGCAGCATATCTTTTACGGTTTTACAATAGCAATTTCCAGAACTTTGTCTATAACCTCTAAAGATATAATTTGTGTCTTCTTCAGCTCCCACTTTACCCAAACGTAGCAATTAACTGATTTGAGAAACTTTCTTGTTTACCTTCACCAGAGGTCAGTAAGATAAGCAAACTTTACAAAAACAAGGACAAAGACTCAAAATTGTGTTTCTCAACTCTAACTCACAGTCTTATGATGCTGAAATCCACCACAGCTTTTATGAGTAACAAACGCATGATCTCAAGCAACACTGTAGGGTCTAAATTCTTTATTTCTGTGGTCATAAGTCTTTAAAAGAAGCAGTGATTCCTTGCTAAAGATGCATGCTTGGTTTTTCTTAAACTTTAGATTGTTTGTTGCATGAAATGAGGAAGTTAATTTTGTAAGGTTGCGTTGCAACAATCTTCATAACCCTCAAGTTTTTCCACATTTTTTTCACATAACATCAAGATTAAAATGCATTTGATATTATATTGTATTACAGAGCAACACAAAGTTGTGGATAATTATGAAGTTAGAGGAAAATACTTGATTGTCAAATTGTCTTACAAGGATTAATCAGAATAGCGTGTTGCACATTTGTATTCGCCCCCCTTTACTGTGATACTCCTAATTAAAATCCAGTGCTTTTTCAAGTAATCTTATCAATAAATAGTCCATGTTTGAGATCTTTCATTTCACATGGTGACAGCAGCATCATGCTGTGGGGAAGCTTTAAAGGGAACAATGTAGTTGGTCAGAGATGGCGGTGAGATGGATGGCCCTACAATCCTGGAAGAAAAACATGTTAGAAGAAGCAAAAGACTTGAGTGGCTAGAGGTTCACCTTCCAGCAGAACAACAAACCTAAACATACCATGGAATGGTTTAGATCAGTGGTTCCCAAACCTTTTAGACCCTCAAAATAACTGTGGCAGACATTTGTGACACTGTCTATTGGCTAATGATACAAGCATTACTGCTGAGTAAAATATTTCATTAAAATCTCAGGACACAGCACTTGATGACCCCAAATGGGGTCCCCACCCCAACTGGTTTAGAACAAAGCATAATCATTTGTTTGGAATGGTCTATTCAAAGACCTAAAGGAAAATGAAAAAATATGTGGCAGCACTTGTTGTTCACATATGCTCTCCATCCAGCCTGACTTTGCTTGCACTACTTTACAGGGAAATTCTGGAAGAAAAGACTTGAGACTGGGGCGGAAATTCACCATCCTGCAGGATAACGACCCTATGGTGAGGTCAGATATAGGATGGCTTAGATCAAAGCATATTTATGTGCTAGAAAGGTCCAGTCAAAGTCCAGACCTAAAACCAGCTTAGAATCTGTGGCAAGACTTGAAAATTAATGTTCGCATACACCCTTAATCCAATCATACTGAGCTAGAGCTATTTTACAAAGAAGACTGGGCAAAAAAATATTTCAGTCTGCAAAGTTGGTAAAATCCGTTTTCATTCAGCTACACAGTTATATGCCTTAGTATTTGTAGTATATAAAATCCAAATAAGATACATTGGACTTTGATATAATTTAAAAAATGTACCAAAAAAACAACAGAGGTGTGAATATTTTTCATGGAACTGTACATTCAGAAGATAGAGAGCCACACAGTCAGTTTTTGAGTGGGATCAAATTCATGTGTGTCACCCATAGCTATATGATGAGCTGAATTGTCTGGTGCAGGTTATCTACACTGCAGTTTAATTTTTAACTTGAAAAAGGTTATTTGATGAGTTGAATATTCTGATCTTCACTGATCCACTGCTCTCATTTCCAAAGTAAGTGAAACGGCGCCCCCTGCCGCACATTACGTTAACAAGTGGATTGTTTCAACTATCTTACAGGTCAATTTTGACATAAATAAATCAGCTTTTACTTCACAAAGATAAATCGATTAAAGGGTTTGATTTCATATCTAGTTTTGGTTTAATTACGTAACCGAAAATTAAGTACATCTTTTCTAGGATTATTTTCAGTAAGGGTCTAACAGGAGTTAACAGAGGTTGCCTATTAAATTGTAAACGAGAGTTAGACTGGATAAGTATTTCCACATTATTTTCACTCATCTTGAACTGTACACATTGATTTGGGTATGCAGCTTTTGGGTTGTTTTTAAATGTGTAATAGGGTCATAAAGTTAAAAGCTCTCCCCTGGTCTCTTGTCATTCTGTCTCCTTGCAGTGTTGACTTGCAGAAGTTACTTACAGGTATCCAGTATAACATTCTGCTTGACCATATTTGTTTTGTAGGATGAGATGATACAGGATTGTCTTATTTTTAAATAAAAATCGGAAAGGTGTGTGAAATGCATATGCATTCATCCTCCTTGAATCAATATTTTGTAAAGTCACCTTTAACTGCGATATCTGTTGGAACTTTTTGGGGTATGTTTCTACCCGGTTTACATTTTAAGAGACTGAAATGTTTGCCCATTCTTCTTTGGAAAGCAGCTCAATCTTGGATGGAGAGCATCTTGCTCCTGCAACTGATTCTCAGTTGGATTTTGATCTAAGCTTTGATTGAAAATGCTTTGATCTAAACCAATTCAATGTAGTTCTTGCTGGATGCCTAGGGTCATTGTGCTACTGGAAGACAAACTTCTGGCCCAGTCTAAAGTCTTTTACAGCCACTAAGCAGGCTTTCTTTCAGGATTTCCCTGTTCTTAGCTCCATCCGTCTTTCCAAATTTTTTGGTCAACTTCCTTGTCTCTGCTGAAGAAAAGCATCCCTACAGCATGATGGTGCTGCCACCATGGTAGCATGATACGTTTTTGTTTAAATACCCACATAACATGTTGCATGTAGGCTAAGAAGTTAAATTTTGGTCTCGTCGGACTTCCTTCTTTCACATGATCTCTGTGTCTCATACATGGCCTATGGGAAACCTCAAACGGGATTTCTCATGGTACTCATTGAACAATGTCTTTCTTCTTGCTACTCTTCCACAAAGGCCAGATTAGTGTACTGCGTGGCTAGAAGTTGTTCTCTCACCAAATGTGCCCACCTGAGCTGTAGATCTCCACAGTTCTGCCAGAGTTATCATGTGCCTCATAACAGCTCCTCTGCTCCACAACCCCACCCTGTCACTGTAGGTGGAAGGTCATGTTTTGTTACACCTTATTTTATTTTGTTCAATTTTTGGATAACAGAAGGAACACTGGTCTGTGAGATGTCCAAAGCTTGGTATATTGTTTTATAATATCAAAATTCTCTACAACTTTCTCTCTGACCTGTTTTCTTTAGCTGGCATGATGCTGGTTGTTCACTAATGATCTCTGACATTGGTGCATTACCATTACTATTACCATTGCCACCAACTGTAATAAAGTGTGATTGGGGACTCTAAGTTGCTTTTTTTTATATTTTTAGAAACTTTGTTCTCTTTAATAATGTAATTTTCTTAATGTACCTTAACAAAAAAGAATAACAGACTTCTTACAAAAGGTTTTGAAAGTCCAGTTGCAATTTGTTGGTTTGTCAATTACAGTATGAACCAGTTCCCTTCTTTCAACAGTATATTTTGTGCAGAGCATTAAAACATGTTTCTTTTTTTTGAGTCACATTTCTTTTTAAATGTTTTCCCAATTTAAAAAGTTTATAATTTAATCCAGAATGACTGTTAGTTGGTTAAATCAAGGTGTTTTTTCCTCTTGATTTGAAATATAATATGAGAACTTAGCTGTAACAAGTGACACAATGTATTCCCAAAGGTCTTGGAAATATATTGGGCTAATTAATACAAATATACAGGAACAAATAGTTGCATATTTTGGATGGAAATTGTATTAACTGTTTCCCTCTTTTACTTTGTTTTGTTTGTTTCTCCCCCCATTTAGACCTGTAGTACGAAAGAGGATATGGGTTGTTTGTTTGTTTTACAAACCAGCCGCGTGAAAAAGTCACTTAAGCGAATTCTGACTTTTTCTTTCTTAGAATTCTGACTTTAATCTAAAGTCAGAATTCTAAGAAAAGGAAAGAAAAAAAGGCTGAATCCTTTGCTTTTCCTTCAGTGGCCCCAATCTTCTTCCATACTACGGAGTACTGCTGGGTTCTTTAGCACCTCTAGCGTCAAATCATTTTGTCAAATCAAGTTATGAAAGGACCAATGGCTCAGAAAATATATTCATTTTTATGTGATGTGTCCGTGGTCACATATGCAATATTGTGCAATATCTTAAAAAAAAAAAAAGATTTTTAAAAGTTATTTAGCACAAGAGTGTAAATGTTGCCTAAAGACCGGTTTCCGTTTGTTTTTTTGAACTGTGCCATTTGAGGGCGACTTTAACTACCTCTTTTAACTTAGTCACTTCTGCTTCTCAAACATCGATCCTGGATCAGGTTTTACATTTTCCGATTCTGTTTTTTGGGGGTTGAGGGGTTCACAGGAATACATGGGATGGGAAAATGGACCCAGTTTCAGTAAAAGGAACCGATGGGGGATACATTTTTTAAAGGGAAGAGCGGACGTGCACTCTTGCTGGTACTTCTTAAGCTGCTGAAGCTTTGACAGGCATTAGTGTGGACCAATCAGAAATGCCCTACGCTGCAGACGACCGCTCAGGAAGGCGGAGCTTAGGAGTGGGCGTGAAAGACACGATTGGAAGAGGAGGTCAAATGAGCTGGTAGAGTTTGGAAAGCATGAGGCTGTCATAAGGGTAGAGAAGCAGGTTAATAGAGTCTGGTATGACCAAATAGTTTATGTTGCAGATTTGTATGTTTCGGTTCGGATATAAATGTGGCGTCGCAGGGGGTTGAGTTCCTTTGTTTGAGGCGAAATAGTTAGCATGAAAGCCTGCTAGCTAATGCTAACGATACATGTAGCGTGTTCGCACAAGGATTGACAGCCAGAGTTTCTACCAGAGTGAAGTTATGACTATTACTAACTAAAACTCTGCTTCTTTATACAGATATAGGTGATTTATTGTGGGGTTCTTCGAGGCGTCGGCTTTGTTTAAAAAGTTAGCTTGGTAACCTTGCTGCAGACGTCCTGCCTCTGGTATTTATCTCTTGGACCCCGTGTCACGGTCACAGCTGTCAGTCATGTTTCACTCCGTGCCTCGACGTCCCATCTGCGAGATTGGAGTTAATACTCTGCGACTCCAGAGCAGCAGGTCGCTCGGACGTACAGTGGAGGAGGGCGGGGAGAAACTCCAGAGTTTCCCGTGGCTGGGCAGGAACGTGGGCCTGGTGCTCTCCTGGTTCCAGAGGGCAGGTGTGGGGACGTACAAGGCCCCGGGACAGAAGAAAAAGAAGGGACTGCTGTCCATATTTGCAGACCACTGTGGCTTTGTAACCGGTCAAAGGCTCCGGCGTGCCTGCCAAGTGGGCGAGCTTTACTCCAACCTGTACTCCGAGCGGACCAGGTGGACCCTGGTTGGCCACATTTGGCGCAGATTTCAGAACAAGCACGCCCCCACAGGGAAGCTTGTGGCGGCTCTGGCTGGGGTCTTCATGTGGGAGAGCGACAAGATCCAAGATGAGGAGATCCGCAGGTGAGAACTCTTTCTTTTACCTCGCACATGGATTTATTAGTGCAGACATTTGGAAGAATCTATGCAGAAACACTGGCTAGTCAGTGGAGAGAAACAATCCTACCTTAGTGAACTAAACAGCCAAACAGTTGTCCTCTAGTTGCAAGATTATGTTAAAGCAGCACTCCCTTTTCTGCTGTATTTTCATTGATATTCTCTAGGTATGATAATCTTCAGTAAAAGTAGCATGGTATATACTCAAAAGTGTAAAGTAAAAATATGTAATAATATGACCTGTTCGCTTCTCTTTATCGTAAAAAGACATCAATTAGCTAAGATATTCCAACATGTTATTAAGGTCATCTATACCATTTATTTATTCGTCTTGATTTTTAATACCTTGTCTAAAGCAAAATAGAGTAAGCATAGAGTGAAGTAATAGTTTTTAAGGGCTTATTTTGCCGAGGTTTTTGCTTTTTTGTAGACTAACACAAATATAACAAGCAGATATTAGCTGCTTAAATAGTTGGGCTGTAATTATTTCTGTCACAAAAAATAAATCAATTAATTTCGTTTTTTAATTCCAGTGTTTTTGTTGTTAGTTTGCAATTTTCTGTTTACAAAACTCTTAACTGCTAGTTTTTCCTGTTTTTGTTGTCTGAGCCTAGTTATATTTTTTTGAAAGGCAATTTTGTTTACAAAGTTCATCCATTCTTTTATTGCTTTGTCAATTTATATTGGATATTAAAAATCTCTTCCAGTTGCAGAGGTAAATGTCCTTTAAAAATGTAATTTTATTGATCTTTCAGGGGGTGTACGCATCGTCATTGCAGTAGTTGAAAATGATCTCAAAATTACAATATTGTCGTTTATTGCAATAATTTATGGGGCAATTTATCATCCAGCAAAATTAGTTATTGTGATAGACCTAGCTGTAATAGCAAGACATGAAATGAAAGCGGTGTCCTCACTGCAGTGTCAATGTGTGCAATATCACAATCGCAGGGTGTCCTTGGACGCAAAATTTGGGAGGCTATGATATTTCAAGTTCTACCATTCATTCTGTTGATGCCAACAGTATTGGCCTGTGGATGGACTTATGCTGCCAACAGCTGATATCTATCCTTGCAACCAAGATGTTAAACCTCACAGTAAACGCTGGAGACATTATCATGATGGAGAAGGGTGTGCAAAATATGGGTTAATAACAACTGATATAAGTATTATAGTATTTAGGAATAGCATCACAGTATCATGTTTACCTAAAAATCATGCAGCACTAAGCTTCAGGTAGCTAGCCTGCTGTCTGTTGCTTTACAGAGATGCACCTTGAAATAACAAAACAGGGTTCCCTTAATTAAATTAGTAGATGGCGTTTATGTTCCACAACACAGCTGTCCAGGTTATGAACAGAAATATTGTGGCAACAAATGGAAGGACAGTTATTACTTTATACCGCTATAGGAACCTCTGGTCATTCCAGCTTGTTCTCTGGCATTTCATTAATAGGACTGTAAACCATAGGAACTGTATGACAAAAATGTGTATTCATTTGACATTTATTATATAAAGTATACTTTGATACCTGTAACCAGACCATGCCTACTTTTACACAAACAGTAATTGCAACCCCCAGTGTGTTGGATTAAGTTCTGTGTAAGATATCTTGTCAGGTGTGACCTGTATGCTAATCCTTTTCTGACACTGGCTTCTCTTTAAAGATGTGGACTCGAGCTGGAGGCCATGGAAGCTGTAAAGCGCCTATGCACACCCTCTAGTACCATGGCCGGACAACAGGAAGGTGGCTGGGAAGTTGTGGTGGAGAAGAAGGATTTCAGAGTGTGGAAGAGGCCAATTCCCAACAGTCACCTCTATGAATACAGAGGTCAGCATGCTTGCTATCTGACATCCAAGTTTCTGATGAGTATGTAGCAGAACAATCTAAGTTAGCATTTTTGAAGATTAAATCTGCTTTGTTTATGTTTTTTTTTTGCTGCAGTATTGGGTTCCTATAACGACGTCACACCAAGACAGTTCTTCAATGTACAGGTAAGCTCTCATTAATCTCATTAAGTTCCACTTAGTCTGTGTCACATTTAGAGAACCAGTCGGCTGAAGCTACTACTTGGAAGCTGGTAAACAATAACAAACAGTAGGAAAGGTTCTTGTGCGTTCTGGAGTGAAATTTGTATATTTTCCAAGTCTGGAAAAGTTAGGAAAATAAGTATGGAAACATGTTTGCTTCCAGACATAATTCCTTATTCCATAGTTTAAAAGAAAATAATAGGAATTTCTTAATGTGCTTTTTACATTGTTTAATATTTAGGTGAAGAAAGCCCCACAGATAAAGGCAAACCAATTCAAAAATTAAAGGGGTGTTTTTACTGTGTTTTTCTCCTCTAGGATCAGTGTCTTAATTATATGGATTGAAATAAAAAGCACTGAAACCAATTATAAAAAATCAAAAACTGACATTGAATATCCCTAGCTGTGTGTAATAGTTTAAATTTAGTGTAGGTAAATCCTGTGCAGATTTTATAAGTCTCAAGTGTTTCAATTTTTTTTAGATGTAGCTCATCTTAGATTTTCCAGATGCTTTAAAAAAAAGCAATGACGTATTCCTTTATGGCACTGCTGAATCAAAAGCCAACTTCCACTGGAGTTGTTTTATTAATTGTAGATTATAAAATCTAATTAGGTGGACATTTTGTACCTGAATTCAATTCAATTTCAATTCAGTTAATTTATATAGCGCCAATTCACAACAGATGTCATCTCAAGGCACTTAACAAGAAGTCATTTCAATACATTTATACAAACATTCCAATCAGTTAACAAGTTTCTTATTTAAGGAATCCCAGCAGATTGCGTCAGTCATTGGCGTGAGGTTGGGCCCCGTTGATGCAGACTTTCCAACCACAGCAATCCTTCAGCAATCCCTCATACTGAGCAAGCATGTAGCGAATGTCCTCAAGGTTTTAAAAAACTTCAGTAAAAGCCTAAAATTTGAACCGGGAATTGCTCATTACTGCATTTTACTGAATTTGTTTTGCAACAGAACAGAAAAGAAAGCTGCTTGGTATACTTTATGTTAATATTGTATTTTTGGTTTAGGTATAGAGAGTAATGTAGTTGCACCTGGTCAAGGACTTTCATAGTCTTGTTTCTACTCCTGTATATGCAGAACAGAAACACTGCAAACTGTAACTGCTAGTTCTATATTTACTCACACTTTCCCCTTTCCCTCAGTTGGACACGGAGTACAGGAAGAAGTGGGATTCACTGGTCATCAAGCTTGAAGTGGTTGATAGAGACGCAAACACAGGCTCAGAAATTGTTCACTGGGCAACACATTTTCCAGTAAGTTTGCTGTTTGTGGCCATTTGACTGTTTCCAGGTTTTCTTTTGGTTTTGTATTGAAAACAAAGATATTTTCCCCAATTTTCTGTTTTTAGAAATAGATCTAACCACACTAGAAGTTATTATAATATGTTTTCGTTAATCTTCCTTCACAGTATCCAATGTATTCAAGGGACTATGTGTATGTGCGGCGGTATGATGTTGATGTGGAAAATAATATGATGATCTTGGTATCCAGGTGGGACTCATAAATATTTGCATTTAGTTTTAAATTTGATTGGTGTTTTGTACATTTTAAAAGCATAATTTAAATTGTGTGTGCATCTCACAACTTGCTGCATGTTGTCGTTTTGTGTAGAGCTGTGCAGCATCCTAGAGTCCCAGAGTCTCAAGAATTTGTGAGGGTCCACACCTACCAGTCAAAGATGGTCATTCGTCCTCATAAGACGTTTGATGAGGTTTGTAATCAGTTTCAAATGATTCAGATATTTCAAGTTTACGAAAATGTGGGGGGGGGGTTGATAGTTTTATATTGACTTGGTGCTTTTCTTCACAGAATGGGTTTGATTACTTGCTGACTTACAGTGATGATCCGCAGACGGTCTTTCCTCGTTACTGTGTGAGCTGGATGGTGTCAAGTGGTGAGCTTTTTTTCACTGGCCTAAACTTATCATGACAAATCTGTTTAACTCTTGTTAGCCTTCATATAAACATTCAGTTAAAATATGTTCAATATAAAAATTATATATTGTGAGCTGAAATCACCACAGGGTTTCTATGCTGTCTTGAAAAGTAGCTTTTAGGGGTTTTCAAGAAAATGTCCAGACTCTTCTGTTGTCTTGAAAATAAAATTAGTTTTTCTAAAAGTTAAATTCTTAAAAATATTTGAATTCAGAGCGATTATACCTGATACCTATAAGGAAATGAGAACAACCCAAACTATCTAATTATTTTGAGTAAAAGAACTCAATTTGCCAGCATCCCCTCTGGCTTGATATAATTCTGTTAATCTATACTTTTGGGATAATGATGTAAATAAACTGTGAATGCAAGATTTTTTTTTTTTACATATCTCAAATTATAAGTTAATTAACAAAATGAGCTCTTGTGAACAGGATGAGCTTGAGGTGTTTTTATTTAGATGACATAATAGAAAATATTTGTACTTTAGTGGGAAAATAAAAGTCTGTCAACTGCAAAGTGCCAGGCATATACACATAAAAAATAAGCAACAATAATAATAAAAAATGGAGACTGTACGGTGTTGTTAAATATGTAAAGCAAGAAATCTGTACAATTAGATAAATTGCAATATCGAAATGAACTTAAAATATTTTGTTTTTCTCAAATATTCAGATTCGGGAAATGTATTCTTAACAAAACTAGACTTTTGTGTTTATCTGCACATAATTATGTAATAAAAAATACCAGAACATTATGAAAACTTAATGTAACGCTGTCTTCACAACAAAAAAACTAAACAAACTTATGATCACGTTATCTCCACAAAATAAAATTATCACGGTATATTACAGTACAATCTTGAAATCTTACCACAACTCCTTTTAATGTAAGCAACCTTAGATCTTATCTTAAAGCTACATTGTGTAAAAACTTCTCCCATCTAGCGGTGAAACAACCAACTGAATATGACGTTTTAGCCCCACCTCCCCATTCAGATCGCGTTTTAACTCCTACGGTGGCCGTTTCACGCCAAGGTTAAGATGTTTCCAGTACTACGACTTCGTCCAGTGTTTCTTCCAGTGATGAGGTTACTTTAGAAAACTACATTGCATTTAGTTATATAGTCAGACATCTGCCGCGTTGCGAGTAAACAATCTCCCTCTGGCATTCGTCACGGTGCAACTGAGTGTAGCCAAAGCGCGAAAGGCGGAGCTAGAATGTCCAGGAATGTCCCTCGTTGGTGAATGTATTTCAAAGATGGAGGCTCAACATGGATTCAGCCATTCGCGCGACTCGTGTGTATTTATTCTGAATAGCAGATTCTACACTTGCGAGAATACTTTCATTAGTAGGTGGATGTAATTACACATGAATGAGCACATATTTTTGAAAGAAAGGGTTTTTGCTAATGATTAACTCAAAAAAATACACTATGTAGCTTTAAATGAATTAAGGTATGAAAATGTTATCTTGATAAAACATGCTTGAGGTCTTATCTTCAAATAATGTGAAAAAACAACTATTATAGCAGCAAATAAGCTTAAGATCACTTTTTTTTTCAAATTGATTCTTGGACAAAAAGCTTGAGATTTCATCTCCAGATATTGAACTAAGCTAATTGCTATTAGTATAGAACAAGCGTTATATTTTTTCTAAAAATGTTAGGATTCTGAAAATATTTTTGCCAAGTTTTGAAACCTAATACCGGTATTTTTTGGAACCTTGTCTATGTTTATGAACAATAAAAAATGTTTTTTTCTTGTTTTTTTTCCTTCTTAAACTTTTCACTTTTTTTTGTGGTGCACTTTTTTTAGTTGCATATTTATCCAATTTTCCGAGTAAAATTCCTTCTGAACTCCCTGCCAGGTATGCCAGACTTTCTAGAGAAGCTGCATACTGCTGCCTTGCGGGCCAAGAACTTGGAGGTCGGGATTCATGACTACACTGGCGTCATCAAATCCACCGACTCCAACCGTCAGCCAAGCCAGGAGCGTGTCGGTGCTGAGAACACACACACTGGTGGTCCTGGTCACATCTATGCTTAAGATGGAAATCATCTGGGAATCAGCTTTGGCATGTTCTAACTTGCACTTGAGTTTGTTTGATGCCCTCCAACGAAACTTTTAGGGTACTGCTACGAATTAAGCTTGCAGTCTAACCTGCAGACACACATCGATCTGTAGATGCCGGTATACAGTATGTGAATGAGGCAGCCGGAAAATGATGGACGGCATTACTATCCTTGTGGAGACAATGTATAGATTGATGACAGTGGCAGAGTTTTGTTTGCCTGCCGGTGTTGTGTGTCTCATCATGGTTTGGCAATTGTGTTTCTTCTGTAACTATACAATCCAACCAACTTTCCTATTTGTGAAGAGGCTTTTGCCAAGACACTGTTTCTCTATTTTATTTTATTTCTCAAAGCTCCATTGAAAGTCATGTGCTTTGACTTGACTTTGGTAAAGGAGGGTGACTATGACTGAATCCTGGTGGACTTTTTCACAGAAATGCAAGGCCATGCCCGAATAACCCCACTGCTTGAAGAACTGTGGCTCCTGTGGGAAACTCTTTACAAGAGGTTCCTACATTTCATGGACGAAGAGTTTTTTGCAGTACAATATGATTATAGGACTGGATAAAGGGGATTAAAGATAATTACATGTATAAAGGAAGAAAATAGGGCTTTTCTTTACATTTGGAAGAAAAACGGGAGTTTGTAGTCATCAAGGTGTTCAAAGCTGCCAGCCTTCTGAAGATATCGCAGTCCTTCAGCATTAGAGGCATAGTGTCTTACATAACCATATAAATCCTCATTAACAAAGGTATTAATGTGCTTGTAGTGAGGAAGTTGTACAGAAACACACAGAGCAGTGCCCTGCGTAGACCGTGCCATGTCAGAACCTTTCCGGATTTATATTTAAGTTGTCTCATTTCAGATCTAGTTTTTTGATTATCCGTTTTACTTTGTTTGGACTCTTTGAGTTACGTGGTTTTTTTCTTTTATTGTAGCTGTGCAAAAAGCTTCACAATAGCTAACCTCTAAGTTTCAAATATTAATTTTCTTTTTTTTTATGTAAGTCCTACTGAAACGCCATAGTGTTCTCCATCGATGCGTTTATAATGAGCTGTATGCAGGGTCTATAATGATTGTACAAAGTGAACCACATGCTGTGGATTGAAACCTTGCCTAAATAAACTGTTTACAGCCTGCTAAACTGGCACAAACATCCTAACGAACTGGTGTTTAACAAAGCCCTCCATCTTGTACTAAATTGTAATGTCACAATTTGTGTAGTTGATGCATCTAAGTGAGTCTTCTGTTTCAGTGTAATTAACGGTTGGCTCCTCTTTGTGACAGTCTGATCCTCAATATGTTTAATTCACTCCTGTGTTGAAGCATGTCTTGCTTTTTTAATCAATTTGGTAGTGTAAGATATGAGAAATTTGATGTATTACAATTGAAATGTGTTCCAGGTAACGTCTGTCATAGTCAAACAAAACTGAAAATCATAACCCAATAAAACCTGTTTGCTATTGTTAAATGTGTGTATACATTTTTAAAGTTGTAAAGCCTTTCCTTGTCACCTCCAGTTGCACACATTTTTTTTGTGCTGTTTTTGGCAGCGAAAGTTGTTTAAATGAACCCTCTTATGTAAAGGAGGAGCAGTTCATGTGATTCATTTACATTTATAACCAATTGGATTTTGAAAATAACAAGAATTTGAAGTCAGACTATCCAGATCAACTAAGTGTCTTTGTATCTGTCATACAGTCTTCAGCTTGAGAGCAGCTTTGATATATCATCCGGCCAGAGAAAAGGACAATCAGCATTGTCTCTGTTAAACCAATGTAGTCCAGTCTAATTGGATAATGTGTAAACCTTGTACTCCCTGTCTGGGTGAAAGGTCAGAGAGAAGCTGCGGAGATGCATCATGGTTTTACTGAAAGCACTGCTAAATTGATCAGCTGCTGTTAAATACAATCAAACTTTATACATTATACTATGTTTAAATGCCCATTTACTTAGTTTGACTATAAAAAAAATGGAAAAGGACTATATTAAGTTTAAAATATATTAACATTTTAATTTTAAATAAATCTATTTCTGTTTGGATAAAATGCTTTTTTGATCAACAATTTAAAATAGAAGTTTAGTTAAAATCGTCTGAATTATAAAAATGTTACATCAGAAAAAATATCAAAATAAATTCATGTCTAATTAAAATGACTGTATATTATGCTTCATTCTGAACTGTAATTTTTAATTTAGTTCTATGGTTTTGTTAGTGGCTGTACCTGCAAAGTTTTAAGAGGTTAAATACATCATTTCTAAAGAGCAATTAGGGTTTTGTAGCACACATGCTAATTTGTTTCAGGGTTAAAAATGTGGAAAGATTTTAAAATTAGATTACATACAAGGAAGTAAGAAAGAATCTGACACCAAAAGACAAAAAAAAAAATATGGGGAGAGAGTGAGGGGTGGGGTAATGTGTTAAGTCTGTTCACTGCCGTCTGGGTTGGGAATCTGAAGAACAACTTCGGGGAGGGTTTAAAAAGAAGCACAAGTATAATCTATTTTCAGTTTAAGTATTAAAAACATGTAGAATGTAGTATATAAATGAAACATCTTAATATTTAAGATTTCGATGCTGAGGGGATATTTGGGCTTGGATAATGTAATGTACTGTGCATTAAATATGATTTGTTTTATGTGTTGATAAAAGTATATGATATATTTAGATAAAAATAATATAATATATGATGGATTTATTTTCACTTTCTATTTTATTGATCAGAATAGTTTCTTTCTTTTCATACCATTATTGCTTTTTCTGCTGTTTAAGTCTAAGGAGTTTGACAGACATGATTTGGCCATTGAGGTTTTCATGAATATTTGTATCCAGTTTTTTATACTTAGTATTTGTTTTTGTTTTTTTGTTTTAAATGAAGATTTCATTCATTCGTTTACTCAGAGAAATTATTTTGAGGACAGAAATAACTTAATTCATTGTGTGCAGCAATCTTGTTACACCGATGGACAGATGTTTTAATCTAAATCTTCCATCCATACATCTTTATTAATTTCTTGCATTTTTGTAAATTGAATGAAGTGTGCATTTAAATGTAGGAAAATACTTTCTAATTCTCCCATAGCTTTTGTTCTGTACAATACAAACACAAAGTAAATTTAAATTCTGACTTGTGCACTGGTGGCTTGCCGAGCAGATGAAAAGAGGCGATCCTGTATTCATCTGAGTGGTGTGAGTGTGTCCTGTTTTCTGGATCTCTAAAGTTTTATTGATTTTCTTTCTTTTTATGAAGAAGACATTTTGACAAGCAAGACAGTAAATACAATTAATAGTTATGATTTAATTCCCTAATAGCAGAAGTAGCTGCCTCGTTTCCTAGTCCCCCCGTCTGACCCAGTGTCAGTGTTGTGGGTTAGTAATGCTTTCCAGTAACCACTGAAATGTTCTCAAAATGACCTTCAGAATGAGAAATTAGAATAACAAGACAAAGTATAGCAGAGGAATTATAGTTTTAAAAATGTACATGAAGCTTTGATGATGTAAATTGTTTTTATTCCTGTAAATATTGATGGTGAACCTTTGAAACACTTGCATGTTACAGATTTGTTACAGACAATTTCTCCATTAAAGAGTCCACCATTTATAGTGCAAGGGTGGTGATTCATTACTGTAATAATTAAGATGAGTTTTAAACTACAACAAAAATTGTTGTTCCTTTTTAAGACACAAAGCAAAAAAGTAGACCAAATGTGAATTCATTTTAATAGGAGACATAAGGAAAGGAGGAGTCTGGTTTTTACAAATGAAATTTATTGATTAGTGCATCAGTTCTGATTAGGCAAAAGCAATTGAATTTATATAAGTAGCTGATCTCCAGAGAGAGCACAGTAATGTAATTTCATCATTATTTCAGGAATATAAACTGATCCTGAACACTTGTGTGTTTAAGGCTTTGTGCAGCAGTGTCGCATGGTTTGATTTACTCATCTGTGACGCATCTGCAGTCCCGACAGGCGACAGATTGTTTTAATGTATGACCTCTAAGCAGTGAAATTATTAGGCAGAGTTAAAAGCCACAGAGCACTTACTGTAATTGATCGTCTCCATAAATGGAACAATTTTTGACCAACCAGCTTGTAGATAATGACAGCTTTGCCTGCATGAATCCTTGGAACTGCATGAACCATGTCAAACTCCCCCCCCCCCCCCCAAGTTTTTTCAATTTATTCAGCTAAAAAAAGGAACACACACACAGAGTTTAGTTTCAATTTTATTGTTCACACTTTTTCATTTTTATGTGCATTATAAAGTAAGATAAGACACTCAGATACAATTTTTATTTTATTTGGTGGTTTGGAATTATTATCAAATCTTCATTCCCATTATGTGTTTTCACATTAATGCAAATGCAGAAAAGGTTTTGATACCATCGCTTGGTAGAAGACTGTAGATTGTGCTCACAAGCCTCCAAGGTGCTTGGCACAACCATGGACATAGGATGCACTGCATGGTTAGATCAAGCACAATGGGGTCTTGGGCAAAGACAAGAAAAGCCTACGCATATTGCCCAAGTCTTACCATGCAGATTGCCGCTAATGGACAGTGAAGCTTGTTCAATTGGTATGGTAGAAAAGCTTGCTTAACCGTGCATATTTTTTTCCATTATTTCTTAGAAGATACATCTTTGAGCATAAAAAGCTAAAATCCTGAAACAAATGTTCTATGTTGTGATTTTTGTTTGTTACTATAATAGAATAGTCCAGTTTGGTTCTGCAGCTTCTGCTAGGTAAAAGTCATAAAGTTCGTACAGGGATAGAGTTACAGTCCTATCTTCTCATTTGACCCTTTGGTTATATTCGGATTCCACTGTTAAAGATATCTGCAGAATGATAATAAAAAGATTAGTCATAGGTCATACTCACTGCGGAAAAAAAGGGAAACACCCTTCCTGCGCACAAACTGCGTCAAACCCCACCCTCTCGCCCTTCTCACCTAAATGTTCGAGACATGTCTGAACAAAAAGAAATATGAAAATTCTGCAACTCAATTTTGAAAAATGCTTTACAAATGCAAAATCATTTTTATTATGTGTGCAACAGGTCTAAGATTCACTGGCTTACTTTTTTTCTTGAAAGTCAAGTAGGTATTTTCCCATTGATCAATGAAAACCGAGTTTAGGCGATCTTACTAAGACTCATCGCATCTCAAAGAGCCCAGACCCTAGAATTTAGCTTGTAATTAACTCTAAAAGAGCCTCAGTGGCCTTCTGACCTTAAGAATTATAGCGGTATCTCTGCATTCTATCTGCGGACATTGACCATCTCCTCAACGCAAAGACACAACCCTTCTTACATCTCGGTACTAACCTTGTTATCGGGCAGTGAGTGCAATGTCAAGAGTCAAGATACCATCAAGCTAAGGGAGTCGTTTCCCCAAAAGGTTTGTCAATCTTGTTGCCTTCTCCTGAGTCTCTTTCAGCTCCCCGGGGACGTCTTACTCAAATGAGAAAGCGTGGTGCTATAATCAACTTAGAGCTCAGGCAACTGAACCACTTTGTGTGATGAAATGATGTCGTAATGAATATCAATGCGGCAAAGAAAAACTTGCAGTTCGTAGGGACCAAGTGGCATAGGAGCTGGAGCAATTTGTGTTGAAGGCGATGGCAATGGAGGTTTTTCAGGATGGGCTTGTTTCATTGAGATGAAGTAATGCTGATGGGATGGTTTTATTGTGCTGATGATTATGACATGAATATGCGTTCTCACCTTGCTTTTCAAAGTCTTCAAGAGGGTTATCCTGACAGAGACCTATAGAAAATGCTACCAAATCATCTGTAAATCTTGTTTTGGAATATAAAGGTTAGAAAAGACAAACGAAATGTTGAATGCTCTTCTGACTGAAGATCAAAGCAACCAACCTAGTCACCTATCCAGGATTCACTCTAAATAAAATACTCTTAACATACTTTGGATTTTCCAGGCAAGTTCTAACTGAGAAACCCACCTTTCTGTCCCTTGGCCTCAGGTTGCTGTTTGATGATGAAGACGTCTGGATGATCTGAGAAGTGTCTTGGGGTCTTCCAGCTTGCTCTACTTGTGAAAGACTGTTCTGACTTCGTCCTCAGCAGCCTTCAAGTCCCCATCTCCTGTGCCCCTCCTTCAAGCTAGGAGGGGTTGGCAACATTCTCTTGGGATAGGTGCTATGGCAATGAAGACATGGTCAATCTGGGATTGGATAAAGGGTTGGTGGAGTTTGGGGTGGGCGGGGGCGGCCGGTTCCGCATTTCATAAATATTAATACATAGTCCCCCCTCTCTAAATGGGTGGATTCTTTAATTTTGTTTGAGGGGGAAGTGCTTTATTCACTTAATGGCTTTTATTAGTGCCCAGTCCTCAACTCTTTCATTAGCTAAAGTGCTGCTATAATTTACAGGGTAAATGGGGGAGTGGGGTAGAAGCGGAGTCTGGGGAGGGCTGATCCTGCTGTTGTTGGACAGTAGACATCACGTTCAACCACTGCAGCTTTTACTAAAAAGCATCTGGTTAGTTAGATTCAGTCTATAACATAAAACAACTTCCTTTTCTGTACCTTCTGGTCTGGTTAGAATGACCAATTTTCTTTGTACCTTGACTTTCAAACATTGTCCTAAGTCCTTGATTCTCAACATTGCTTTGCAAGAATTTAAGAATATAGCCTTTAGAAAAGCAGATGGTTTTCTGTAAAGGGTGCCAAAACATTCTGGTAATGTCAAGATCAGTTGTTTTTTCTTTCTAAAGAAAACTAAATATTTCGCACTCCTAGTGTGTGAAGCTTGACGCACCATTCTCCATATGAGGTGTCTGTTTGTACATCCTTGATAAATCAACTGGCGCTTTAAAGTTTTAAGTCTTCATTCTTCAAAAGTTCCATCTGAATATTCTTTTAGTGTATGTTTTTTTTTTTACATTTATTTATTCAGGACCATGCACAGGAACATTCTAACAAAAGATGCACTTCACCAGATTGAACCTCTAGATAATTTCCATCTGTAGTCCTTAAAGCAGATAAAACCAAGTATGACAAAAGCAAACCAAAAACACTAAACTTGCTGCTAGAGTATAATCAATCACATACATGTACTTGTTCTGGTTTAGTTTTCTATTTACACACCAAATTTAGCTTATTAAAATGCAAAACAGAAAAGACAACATAACTAATATTTGCTGTCGGCAGCACTGCTTGCCTTTGCACGTTGAAGCCATCGGCTCTATTCACCAACTTGTATCTGCAGAAACATGGCTTCTCCACCCTCCACTGGTGCATGCTGCATACTAACACTTGTCTCCACCAGAGCACCCACAACTGATTATAAAAGCTTTATTTTGCTCTCTGGAGTTTTGTTACTTGCAAACAGCTTGCATCTAATGTCCCACAGAACGCATCTGAGCGAATGAACTGATTAACCTGAGTGGCTGTACCCCACAGGAGGGGGGGAGTGGGCTCACCAGTCACAATAACAGGATTCATTATCAATGTCACATAAATCACTTGTGCTTTCAAACAAGGTTTTTTTTTAACCCCCCCCCCAGACTGAAATGTTCACGGTGACACGAGTTCTTCAACGTCACATTGCAGAAACACTTTAGTCTCAAATTAAATGCAATTTTAAATGCTTTGATAACTTAAACTAAAAACACATGAAAAAGGAACAGTGGCAGAAGAAATTTGACAAATTCAACTGTATATTTATATTTTTATTGTAGAACTCCAGGTTCTTAATGCAAGCCTTAACCAACATTCAATATGAACCAAATAATGGTGTTGGATACTATAGGTTCTTTCAAATGTGATGCATTGATGTCACTATTATAACACAGCAAACAAGTTGACCACATAACAGAGGTGTTGTAATTGACACATCTGGTGATATTGCCGAGCCATGCAGTGATTCCAGATGCAGTTCACTTTTTCACCAACTGGATAACATCTTCGTCTTCCATAACATGGTCCTTCCCCACTTTCTGGGGGTTGTGTTTCACTGATGAGCCCCACACGAGTGCACTGAAAGAAAAAGAAAAAACATTTATTCTTGGTTAAAATGATCAATTGACTACAGAGTGACTAACATGGTGAAAAAGCATTATTTAGGTAAAGATAGAAAATCCCTCTAACTGCATGTGTCATTGTTTGACCAATCATCTCCCTTGAGGGCATTTAATGCTCTGAAGCACTAACACAGAGTGATTGATGGCTCAACATCATTTTGGGTACAAAGCCAAACCCACATGTCAAAACAAAAGTTTCCAGAAAAATACCAACGATCAAGAAGATTTTTTTAAAATTTAAATGAGGAATGCACCAACACGCCTTTTAGACCTGGGAGCACTCACACCTGAGTAAAAAAAAAAATACACACTACAAATCTGAGCATTAACATGACACTTTTTCGCAAAGAGTGACTCACTGCAGCCGCAGGGAGCAGCTACCCAAGAGGGATGACACTTCCTGCAGAAATGTTATTTATTTATTTATTTTGGATTTGATTTAAAAAACAAAACAAAAAAACCAACAGACACCTACACGGTTTAAGTGACAGTCCAGATGATAGACAGAACGTGTACAAATGCAATGCACCAAGCAGAGTTTGATCAAAAGCACCTCCAATTCCTTTGGGTAATGTGCAAATCTTGAAACTGCTCTGCATGTAAAATGCCTCTGCAGGATCATCATTAATCCAACTGTGCTAATGTAAAGATGCCAAATCTTTGGCTGACTCAGGCAACACTAACATGACCGCTCTCAACTGTGAAGGATATAATTCCCTTCAAATAAAAAGAGGCAACTGTCAAATGAATGACTTTTTTTTATTTAGCCATTTCTATATTTCAAGATCTGTTTGTTTACTTGACTTGAAGCTTGGGTTTGGAATTATGTACTCTAAAATTATTTATTCTGTTTCAGTTCAATGTTTAGTTTTAACTATGTCTGCTAATCTAAAGGCATTTTTTTTTTTTTTTACTGAATTTGACATTGAAATGTATTGTTTTTAGCCCCTCTTGTGTTTCTTCAATTTGATTTTATTAAAATATTCTTAGGAATTAGGAATTCTTTATTATTTTGTTAGAGGACAACCTCTGATGATTTGTGTTCAAACATTTACTCCAATAACTTTTCATTTCACCTGATCTTAAGTAGCCACTGTTTCTGAAATTTGTGATCCTCACAAAAATCCCACAATATCTATTAAACACAGGAAATTAGGTGTAACATTTAAGGAACTTACTACTTCAATTCTTTGATGAGATTTTTGTGAATCTTTAAGCAAAAATCCTCGACTGAAGTTCGTCCGTCAGGGAGTACAACGGGAGACGTGTAATCAGGTAGTTGGCCTTTGGGCTTGGTGTAGCTGTAAATAAGCACATTATCCCAATCAGATTGGAATGTATAAATATGCAAACATTTTATTTTTGCCTGCTTCAGTCAGAATCTGTACAGAAATATAAACAGAACAAATCAATTCACTCTTACATGCGAACAAGCTTTAAGTAGTCCCACATTCTTTCCAGCAGGTCATCAAAATTCCAGCGGTGGTGGGCAGAGATTGGGACGCAGTGGGGCACCTTGTAGATGATGTCCAGCTCCTCGATGGAGATCTGGTCAATTTTGTTCAGCACATATATGCACGGGATGTAGACCCTGATGAGAAAGGATGGGAGTCAGTAAGTACTCACCTCTGTAATGAAATATGACGGGGGAGTGGGGGTCTCTCTTTACTAACTACATTCTGCCTTCCACCTAAGCCATGGTTTGAAGTAGAGTGTAATGTGATATTTATTTTAGCTAACCGCAAGACGTAACACATCACTCTGTGTCACTGATAATTTGATTAGGCTAAGCTGAAATACTAAAGCACAGTGTACAGCTCCTCTTTTAGCATTGAAAACGTATTGTTCTCCTACATTACTGTACACCGAGTTGCTTGATCTCGCTCTCATTTGCAATATTGCATTTGTTCATTTAGTTTTGCATGTCTTAGTGACAGTAGGTTTCAGGACAACAGCTTTTTAACTGGTTTAAAGTTAGAATAGTAAACAGTTTATTGGAACACCTTTAGTTTTTTTTATTTTAGGACATTTTCTGTAGATTAGCTGCCTTGATTGAGAACACTGTAATAACTGTAATAACGTTTTTGGCAAAGCCTCATCTGTTAGTGAGAAATTCTCACATCTTACTCCAGAAGAGAGTTATGCAGAAGAGAGCATTGAATGACGACTGAAACAAAAGCTCGCTTCCTTAATTTTTGTGCCCAGAACAGATTTGTTGATGTTTCATGCATTCCATTCAGCATTTATCACATAATCCTTTCTTGCAAACTAGCTTTTAAAAAGAAAGAGGATCTAATAATAATACATTCATCTAACACAGAGGTTTAGGTCCATCTGCACTGCTGTAAATGTGTTAGTGGACATTGGATTTCAGATAGCGACAAACCACACCCAGAAAGACGAAGGATGGGGGACCCGCTTCAGCAGCTTACCGATTTCCCTCCACCACATCGATGAGGTCATCAGCTGTGATGTCGCTGCGCAGGGTGATGTCGGCGTTGTGGATCTTATACTCAGCCAGGATGCTCTTAACGGTTTCGCCATCAAGCTCACTTTGTGTACACTGATGGCATAAATAAAAAGGAAAAGATGAAGAATAAAAAGAACTTGGGGATTTTAAATTTGCACTAAGGAATTATTTTGCCAATGTGCACCAAGAGCAGCATGAAAACCTCTAAAATAGCCTCTATTCATTATTATGCAATTTATTATCCCATTTAATAAATTGATTTGCACAGATTTTTTATGTTTCCTTTTAAGATTTACTTTTGCATGTTATAGCTTTATTTTTTACTCATTAATTATTATACTCAAGACCTATTTTATATAGTGAATTACGGTTTATATTAAGTCAATTTCAACCTATTTTTGTTCTGCAAAATGTTTTATTATGTGTTAATTATCTAATTTTCTGTGCAGACACACAAAGCATTTATGACAACCCACCCCTCATACATTACATGCAGTTGTCTCTGTAGTGTCGGGTCGAACAGAACAGATCTGGAAACTTGACTTTATATTACTGTTAACATATTTGTTGTTGCGCCATCTTGAAGGATATATCAAGTTGAAGTAGATTGTTGTTGGAAATGTTTAACAGAAACACATAACAATGCAACCATCCGTACAAAAAGTCCTGCAGTGCAGTGTGAGACGTACTGTAGCAGTAAAGTTGATGCCTCCTTTGTCCTTTCTCTTGAAGCCAATGTTGGGAGGTTGCTTGTTAAGTCGGATGCCAAAGCCCTCCAGCTCATGTTCTATTAGCTTCTTATGAACAAGAGGCTTTAACACATCAAGCACTATCAGGATTAGATTGCAGGTTCGAGCCACTGAAAGAGAAAGAGAGAAAGGAAAAGAACAGTTTTTGCTGTAGATGAGGGAATAGTTTTATGTCTTCATTGGAGCCATTAAAAATATGAAACAAAACACAATTGTCTCTTATATTTCTTATTACTTTTAAACAGATGTAACAGTTCAGTGCAACACTCAATCACAGTCGTATGACATGAAACAAAAAAAGATTATGTTTTATGGTATAACCAGACATTCTGTATGACACCTAATCCAGCCTTTTTACACAGATTGTAGTTAAAACGCCATATTTTCCAGATCTCAATTGTCCATTTCCCAGTTTATTTCAGTCTTCTTTTAATATTTATTTTGAATTCATGGCAGACATGTCTTCATGGATTGGGGTTTAGATATGAAACCTGCAAAAATATAAAACTGGAAGGAAAGATTACAGATGGCTGGATACCGCTTTCAGAAAATAAACATAAACATAAACACAGGGAAACTTAAATTGCAACAGTAGCATTCTTATTTTTCAAGGTTTACCAAAAATATCAATAATCCCAACAGTACCTGCAATGACCTGCCTGCCTCTGCCCTTGCCATCCTTGGCTCCCTCAATGATTCCAGGTAGATCCAAAAGCTATGAAGAAACAATTTAAAACATAAAGGAAATTTAAACTCACAAAGACTTCTGGGTATTTCTCAGATTGTAAATAAAGTGAAAATTTATGTACCTGGATTTTGGCACCTTTATACCGAATTACTCCAGGCACTGTTGTAAGGGTGGTGAACTCGTAAGCTGCAACTTCTGAGTACACACCTGCAAGGTTACTTAGCAGGGTGGATTTCCCTACTGATGGAAAACCAACAAAACCCACTCTGGCATCACCGGTTTTTGCCACATCAAAACCTGAAAGTCAGAAAACATCAAAATATTTGTTGAGGTTCCCAAAAATATCACTATAGTTTGACATTTTTTGCAAGTGTGTCATATTACACAGCAGAAAATAAACCCAGATCAGTACTTGGACTAAACGCACAGTATTGAGATACTACCTTCCCCTGTTGCACCCCCACTGCCTCCTTTTGGTGTGATCAGTTCCCTCCTCAGCTTTGCTAGACGTGCTTTGAGCAGACCCAAGTGGTGAGCTGTGGCCTTGTTCTTCTGCGTCCTGGCCATCTAAAGGAAGAGGGGGGAGCAGTTGGTATCCGAACAGTGATCACAATCAAAAGGACATTTATTGATAAGACATTTAAGTCTTTGAACCAAAAGTAGAATCCAAAACAGTTAAGAGAGATCGCTTAAACTATTTTTATTATTATTTTTAAACTGTTTTTTCCTGCCATGAGAACTGCACGGCGGTTTTTCTACATTAAAAGCTACATGGCTATAAAGCACAAACCTGGGATCACGTCATTAAAGTTACATTTGATCAATATAGGTTAATCTCAAAGGCACTGCATTGCAACAAACATGCTACAACATGGCAATTTTGTTATTAGTAGAAAACTCTGCTACAAACAGTTCTTTATTCTGGAGTGACACTTAGGACCACTATGATATAAATGTATATATAAGGTATGCTTAATTTATATTTAACCTACTTAAATCTACAAACCTATAAGTATATTCCACATTGAGGTTTGAAGTGCCAATTCCGATTTTGCCGATTTATTTCTAGAGATAGTAACACATTAACTTAGTAAAATTCCTCAAAGTGGGCAGAGAATACAGAAATAGTCGCGATACTTCATATTAATATTACGCAAGTAAAAGTAAAAAGTACAATGTAGCAAAACTACTCCTGAAGTACATTTGTTCAAAAAGTAACTCAAGTAAATGTGACTAGTTACCACCCACCTCTGCATTTGTACTATTAAGACCTGATACAACTGTGATTAAATGTAGGAATTTTTGAGTTCTTTAGGACACTGTAGAAATCCTGTTATTGATGATTAAATACAAGACAAGCTCTAGAGAATATGTATACATTTCAAGATTTCCTTCTGTATCCCAGCTGAAACAAAAAGTAAACACACAATTGGTGTGTGTGTGCAAAACATGCTGCTAAAGCTTGAACAAAATTGTATCGTTAAAACATATGTATTAGATAATTAATTCACAATCTAATAATGCCAAACAAATATATAACTTATTCAATAAAAATTATGTTAAGAAATATAGTAACTAATAAAACTTAGCAAATATGAATAAAAGGTTTAAATTATAATATTATATATCGTCAAGAACTATACTACTTATATATCTGCTATAGTTTAATGTTTTTCATTTTCTGTTTTGCATTACTGGTCCAATGCAGTCATTACCCCCTCAATTAACTTAAAGTTAGTTCACATGTACTAATACTGAGACTGCCTGCAGAGAGTCTGCTTTCTCCAACATCTGAGAGCTTTTTAAGTTAAATTACAAATTATATGATTCCATTTAGGCTGCTAGTCTAAACGACTTTAATTTGAATAGCAATATTGGATACCAATGGGTTGTTCAATTCATTGTATACATATCAAAAAATACAATTATAAAAATCTTTTCGTAAAAACATAAAACCATTAAAAAACCCGGGTAGCCAAAACCAGCTGGTCGGATATTTCTGCTAGTGCTAACGGCTAGATGTTAGCTAAAACGTGACTAACTAAAGCATTCCCTTCTGTTTACCTTACCTCATTTTCTATCTCCGCTATTTTGGCGAGTATACTCATTATGACAATGTGTCCGGTTCTCAAATCGCCGAAAAGAAATTATTTTTTAGAAATTTTAGAGATGATTTGGCAACGTTTAGCCGTTTTAGCAAGCACACGCGACAGAAATGCCGCTGTACGATAGATCACACAAAATCTCGCGATGTCAAAGACCGTGGGAAGAGCGCTTTGCCCGGAGTTTTGACTCACAGGAGACTGCTTCAATAGTTAGAAATAATATGTTTCATTATTAAAGACAAGATAATTTAGTTAATTGTTGTCATACAATTTCAATATAAAAGTAAAGTAGGTGTAATGTCTAACTATAAGATCATGAAATGCAAATGTAATTAACATGAACAAGTGGTAAGCAATTATAAGCTTCTTGCTTCGGTCTACTCCCTCTGAGCTTCCTTAACTGTAAAACTGTAAAAATTTGAGGAAAAAAGAAAAGAAATGTTAACTGCTCAAATAAACTACTACTACTACTATATCAGAGCTTCAGTCACTGCTTGGTAAGATGCCAAATATATAAATAATGTGCAACTAACAAGTAACACCTTACATTTGTGCCTTAGTGCTCTTGATTTGTGTAAGGAAGGTATCTCCAGGTTTTGAGCATGACCCAAACTTTGCATTACATGTTTTTTCCAATCAGTTTGATAGTTTGATTTTAATAGAACAAATATTTGGTGGTCTAAAATCACATTATATCCTTATCAGATCTAACTGTTTTTGGCATTAAAGCCTTTAAGATAGATCGACATTTTCTGTGCTAAACAAAGATTCTTCAAAACATGTTTAGTTGATGAAACCTTTAACTTAGTTGGGGAAATGTGGTTTCAGCGTACCATTCAGTCAAGATCCACCAGTGTCCTACAATGAACATTAACATTAATTTTAATATCTGTAATAACAACTCTTTAGAGATTGAGTTGTCTCTTATTAACTCCAATTTGTTTCAATTAATTTGCAGCAACATATTTGAGGGCAAAACAAAAGAGATCTAAATGGAAATTTATTTCTGTAGGAATGTTCCAAGATTGCACTGAGGTTTGGATAATTGAACACTAACTCAGTGCAGAAAGCTGTATGTTGTCTTACATGTAGCTCTTTGCAAAACAGTTCGAGCTGTGAACAGTAATTTGCGAATCTTGGCACATTTTTCAGTTGGACATAGGTCTGGACTTTGACTGGGCCATTGTATTCTCATAGAAAATAACAATCTTTAAACAGGAACCAATATACTTTTCATCAAGCTGTTTTTTAAAAATTGTTTTGAAGTGTTATTCTAATCTTAAATGTGATGTTTTCATTAGCTGTAAGCTAAGAACATCATAATTAACAGAATTAAAGGCCTAAAAATGTCTTTGGATGATAAATCTATAAAAAGTGTTTCACTTAGTGAATTGAGTTACTGAAATAAAATAATTTCAAAAAAATCTATAATTTGTTTGGTGTCATTGTCTGCTGGAAGCTTAACATCTGTTGACATCAAATGCTGATTCAGAATAACAATGTCTTGCTTGGGAGCAAAAAAATGTTTTGTTGTCAGGTGACCAAAGCATTTTATTTCCCCACCCCACCCCACCTGAGACAAATGTCGCTAGCCATGCTTGTCAGTAAAAGGACAGATAACCTTTTGTCGTGCAGTTGCACAGTGCACACACAGCATGCTCAATTCACTTCGTCAATTGCCACAAGACAAATTACCAACATGTATATAATAACCTAATACTACTGTGTACTACACATAGCCTACCCTACTTACCGGTTTTACTGTGGTCTCATTCGCAAAGCAAGCTGAGGATGTGGAGGGAGAGGCATGTCAAGCATGAGCATTGATTAATAGTCTATTTAGTTGATTTCTTGATCCTACAAGCCAAGATATTTTTCACACATGGTGCAAGGCTAGTTTGAACAGTTTTGTTCACTTAATAAATTACATAAGAAATTGAGCAAATTTGTCAGGAGACAAAAACTTTTCCATGGCACTGTAAACATCTCAACATACAATCCATCTTTTTAACATCCAGCATGTCACACAAGAAAAAAAGACACAGGCCTGTCTAATTGGGTATTTTTTTAATTTATTTTATCATTTAAGTTGCATACAACAGAATCTCTCATTGGTTTCTACATTGTTAATGTTTGTGGACTGCACATCTGGTTGGTTTATGTTTGAGTGCTGGCCGAGCTGCTGATTTTACGAGTGACCGTTATATCTTCTTCATCCTTGAAAAGGATACATCAGTGGGGTCCTATGCTGAAGTAATGCCTAATTTGTTCAATTTTCTATCCTTTCTTATGCTTTTGAAAAAAACCCTCAGACAATTGATCTTCATTTCCAGGTTTTCTCCCATCATATTCCAATATGCTGTTTCTGCCTCTTCACATTTTTTTCCTTTCATTTATTTAGTGTAAGAGGTGTGCTTGTCCTCATGAAAATATATAAAAATATGTTGCCTATTTCTTCAGCTTTTAAAGGTAGATAGGGTTTACAGTGGTTGTTCAGCATATCCTGTTGCCCAGCTTGGAAGACAGAGAGCATAAATAATGGAAGGGAGGATAGGAGTTAAGACACAGCAAGACATGGGTGGAATTACTTGGTTTATGATCATTCAGTGCATTTCTTTAGACTTCTCCAAGTCCAAGTGAATGCGTTTTTATCAGGAAACAAAAATCATAAAAAACATACAAATAAACAAGTGAAACTAAATGGGGCTTTGTTGGATTAGACCACACTACAAATTGAGACCTGACAACAATAAACCCATGCCCAAACGACCTCTTTTAATGGGTTACAGATCTTTAGATCATATGTCAGCCAGCATTGAAGTGCATTCATTAGAATTAAGTGCAAGTACAGATCTTCGATGCATTCAATTGAGTTGAGGATTAAACTATGTGCAACGTCCCCCACCAAAAAAAAAAATCTTTCTACAGGGAAAACCGCTATAGTTGATGCTGTTTTCTAACCTAAAAGATACGTGTTTGTTTCCTCATTTGAAGCTTTTTACGTTATCTCTGAGCGACAGTGTGTTGGAGTGATATTTACCTGCCCTCTAGTGTCAACTATTTTTTTCATACCACCGACATGCACTCTGTCTGGTTTCTCAGCAGTTTCTCTGTTTGCAACTGAGACAAGCCAGCAGAAGTGCAAAGTCCATGAGAAGCACTACTTTAGTGCAATAGTTTCATGCCTGGTAGCCTTGACATCTAGAGCTGGCTACCTCTGCATAGAGATGGAGTAGAGTTCCTGTCAGAGCCTGGGGAGGCCTTTTATTACTGAGGGAAGGGCCCTTATTTGTGGTCCATCACCAGAGCATGGATAACATCATCTTTGAGGTAATAAAAATAAGAACAGCATGAAGTTATCCTTTAAAATGCATCGTCCCCAGTAAGTCGGATTCTGTCATCAGAATTTGGATAGTACTTATTGAAACCATAAGGCTTTACAGTAAATGCAACTTGGCCATATGATGGCAAAAGTCTTGAGCAGAGGCATTCCCCGTTTGGACTCTAGCTGCTCTCTGAGGAGGTTGGCGGCGCCGTAGAGGACGACCTCCTCCGTGACACCGACTGCGAGCGTTCAGGACTGTGTTTGTCATAAGGCTGGAGCTGCACCTCCAGGAAGTCCCTGTGCTGCTGGCTGATGACCTGGCTGATGAGTCCAGGAAGAGCTTGCAAGTTAGTCAGTAGGGTTTCCAGCTTTGTTTCCAGCAAGGCAATCCTCTTCTCCATGTCCTCCCCTCTCTCGTTTAAGTCTGACACCATGTCATACATGATGTTCTGCGTCTGCAACGGTAGAGAGGAAACACAGTTGATGCAATCAGTCTTCCAACCTGTTGTTTGTTTTTGACTCCTAACCTGTGCAGGTTATAGCGTACAAGAATATAGATGAGAAAAAACAACATATTTGTTGCATTGTATGTTGATTCTGTAAAAAAATAGGAAAGAAAAAGTTACCAAAGCAACATAAGAGTAATTAAAACATAGAATAATAAATTCAGTGTAAGACACAAAGCAACGTTTCAGTTTCTCCACTTTTCAAATATGAAATTTCAAGGTACCAGAGTCTTACTCCACCCACTTTCCTGTTTGAAAAATGTGGCAAAAGGAGGCGTTGCCTGGCAGACCGAGGGACACAAGGGGGGAGAGGGATGGGCGAGTTGCTCTTTAAAGACGTGGATTTTGTTTCAGGACAAAGCTAAAAGGTGGACCTGTAAACCAAATTGAAGATTAAAATGCTAAATATAATTAAAGACAAATTACACTGGAACAAAGTAAAAAAAAAAAGCAACAACAAAAAACTAATGCAATGGACTCAGATTTGATCTTATGTTTGTCACAGTTGTGTTTGGGGTGTTTTGGTTAGATTGTTATGGTTCATTTAAGCTTTATAGTTTCTGAAATTTTTAGTTTTTTTAGTTTTACAGTTTCATAGTTTACTTTTGCGTTCATCTTCCTGAATATTTGTACTAGATTTTTTTATGATCAGGAGCTAGAGTTTTTATTTAAGTTCAGACGGCTGTTCCATGAAGAGAGCCAATCTCAAAAGCCAGGCTTACTTTAACAATCTCAGCTTACTTTCCCAAAATTCAGTCCCACAAACAAGGCAAAATCCTCTTCTCCATGTCCTCCCCTCTCTCGTTTAAATCTGACACCATGTCATACATGACAAGCCTGCTCCATGGCAGGTGAACTGTGAGGCTTATTTTAGATTAATGAATATGATTGGACAAGCAATGTGATGTCACACAGCATATCTTCTTCTTCTTCTTCTTCCCACCCCACCCACTCTCCATTATAATATGCAATGTAATGTCGGGTTTTATCTTTTAAAATGCAGTTCTAATTAGATTATTATTTTTTTTTACAATATTTACGAATATTACTATATTTATTCTTTACTTGCTGCCAGAAACTTTTTGTTCCACCCATGTCGCTGCTGATACCAAGAATTATTAATAATTACAAATATAACACAATTTGTGTAAAATGGACCCATAAAATCAACATTCTGTCCTGTCTAAATGTGTTAAAATAGCCTTAAAGTACCTTACAACTGGTAACAAAATATGCATGTAAAAGGAAATAGTGTATTAATGTGACTTTACATTTTGAAGGCTTGAAACTGTTCTTATTTAATTGTTAAATATTTTTACAACCTTACTTAAATCATGTTCTTACACATTTAACCTGTTAGCTATTTTCTGTCATGTGTTATGTCCCCTTGACCGCTGGAGATAGGCACCAGCCCCCCCGCAACCCTGCATTAGGATGGACAGGTATAGAAAATGGATGGATGGATGGATGGATGTTATGTTAAATGGCCTGTACTTGTATAGTGCTTTATTTAGTCCTTGAGGACACCAAAGCGCTTCACACTACATTCAGTCATTCACCCATTCACACATACATTCACACACTGGTGATGGCAAGCTACATTGTAGCCACAGCTGCCCTGGGGCACACTGACAGAAGCGTGCCCCATTCTGGTTTTAATAAATAACAACAGACTTCAGATTATTTTGCCCTATCCAACGGGGTAACATGATTTATTAACATGATTTTAGAAGTTTACAGTCAGAAGCGCTCATCAGCGCTCACTGTGTGTCACACTTTAGACTGTCCGTGCAGCAACATCACCTACTGCAGAACACCAGTATTACAACTCAGCATGTAATCGATAATTCACAGTATTACGCCATGCAGCCTTATGAGCATTTCATGCAGCTGGTGTTCCCCTTATTGGCTATGATGTATCTGTGATGCTCATAGCCTTGCGTTAATAATTCTTGCCCCACCTGGAAGAACACGGCTCTTTCCTTTCCTTCCATTCTCAATTATTTGGCATGGATTGACAGAGGCTGCCTTTAATGTAGCATGGAGGCACAGGAGCCTGGGTTGTCATGCTTCACTTAAACTAGCGGGGATTGAATCCACCTGAGCTTCGTTCGTGGAACCAAATAAGCCTGTAGAGAACTGTTACGCTAATTCAAGCGAGGCTATTTCAAATGAGCCTTGATTTTTTTAGCTCGCTTCATGAAACATCCCTCTCGTCTTGCCATATTATGTTTAGTCCTCTGTATTATTGCTCAGAAGATCTTGCCATATCAGCATATTTTTTTATAATTTGTTTTCTTAGTTTGTTGTTGTTTTTTCTGTGATCCTTGTGTGTTTCTATTTTGTTTCCTTATATATGTGAACCTTTCCCTAGTTCATTAGGGCCTGCTCTACACAGAGACAAAACGTGTATAGTTTCAAAAACAGAGTCTGTAAAAATGGCATCACAATAATTAAAACGTTTGTCCACATGAAATCACACAAACTGGCTTAATATGATGCAGTACATATGCCAGGCCCATTGGTGGCCCTGTGACACTGCCAGAGAAACATAGAAAAGAACAACGAGCATGTGCAATCAACCCTATGGCAAACGCAACAAATCTAGCTTCAAATAAGAGCTTTAATGAAAAGCATATGGTGTCTGTGGTTCCCCAGATCCTTTTTTGCTGCTGGTGATAGAGCAGGGACAGTAAATTGTATTCTAGCATCCAAAATCAGGTCAGTATTTGCTTTACTACGACCTCACTGTACGGCGCAATGTTTGTTTACTTTTTTTCCACAGAGCAGCGCATGCACTTAAATATAGGAATGCTGGACAGCTCATATTCACGGAGACAATGAAGCCGGCCTTGTGAGATTTCGAACATGATCGTTTACAGTGTCCTGAAACGCCAGCTCCTTGTGGATTAGACACCTATTCGATTAAATATATATGCTACTACACCTGTTTTCACCTCCGTGTAGACAGGGTCTCAGCTTTTTACTGTGCAGCGCCAGATTCTCTGTTTTCTTTCCCTGTCATAGCCTGTTTCCATGCCTTTTGGTTCGCCCAGTGTTTCCCTGTTCCTGAGTTAAGTTTGATTAAAATACCTTTCTATACCCCTGTCTGCGTTTTGGCTCTGTACCATAAAACATGACACTGTTACTCCTACTCCTACTACATAACTGTGAACCCTGACACCTAGTTTAAAAACTCAGTACTCTACTGGGAGTGTGCCTCCTTTATCCATTCTTCTTCTGTTTCTAATTGTTGAATACAGGAAAATTTGATCTGGAGAGACATTCACTGGTAAAAATAGGAACTGTAGCAAATGCAGCCCACCTCAGGGAAGAGGTTTAAACAAGGAACATTACTCTTTAAGTCCAAATTCTCTCAGGACGTCTAGTTGGCAAAGGTTTATCCATGGCTTGAATGGAAGCTGGGCAATTTGAACCTCAAAATAAAAAAACCCAACAGGATTTCAGGAATAAAACTAGAAGCAATGATTCTGCCACAGTGTGTGTAAAACCTAGGTAAAGACATCCGAAACTTAAAAGGCAAAATTTTAACTGTAGACTTCTGCCCTCACTGCATTTGGAGCAGTGAAAAACGTAATGAGAGCTCAGATCAGAAACACAACCTAAAAGATGTAAAATGTGTTGTTTTTTTACATCATGGTCAGACTCCGAAACATTATTAAAATCCCCCCAAGCCCAAAAGGAACGTGTAATTTTAAGAGATGTTTATTAGATTGAGCTGGATGTGTCCAAAAGTAACACTGCAGAGTCACACAGCAGAAGCAGTATGCCTCGCTTCTTGCATCCATTTTCCATAATAGCAGGATTTGAGGATGTTAGGGAATTTTTTTCCAGCTCTCAACAGGTCAGAGGCAGGGTACAGCCTATACAGGTTCCCAGTTCTTCACATGGCACCTTGTTTCAACCTGTTAACAATCCATATCCCTGAACGATTGATTTTATTCATGTGTCAGAGCAAAAACGCTGTAACAAATTCTAACCCAGCCAATTTAAAACTCTTAACAATTAGACCAAATACTCCTTTCTCTCCACATATGCAGCAAGCACAACTCTCTGACTTAGAGTCTGTTATGCTCAGTGCAGCATTTGACACTGTTGATCATGATATATTATTGGAACGACTGGAGAGCTGGGTCGGACTTTCTGGTACACTACATGGCTGGTTTGAGTCTTACCTAAAGAACAGGGACTTCTATGTTTCAATAGGAAACTTTTCATCAGAACAAACAGAAATCATATGTGGGGTGCCCCAGGGCTCCATCCTGGGGCCCCTCTTATTTAATATCTACATGCTCCCACTAGGCTAGATTATAGCAACCAATAACATTAGGTACCATAACTATGCGGATGACACTCAGCTCTACATTACAATGTCACCAGGTGACTCTGAAACCATTCAAACCCTAAATCAATGTATTGACCAAATAAATGGTTGGATGTGCCATAACTTTCTCCGGCTGAATATAACGGAAAGTGAAGCAATTATTTTTGGACCCAAAGAGGAACGAGTCAGCACACAGCTTCAATTAATACAGCTAGAAACTACTGATCAGGCACGAAACCTAGGTGTAGTAATGGACTCAGACCTGAACCTCCAGGGTCACATAAAGGCAATAACAAGGTCAGGGTTCTATCACCTGAAGAACATTTCTAGAATTAAAGGACTGATGTTGCAACAGGACCTAGAAAAACTCATCAATGTGTTTATCTTTAGTCGGATTGATTACTGCAAAAGCATCTTCACAGGTATGCCTAAAAAGTCAATCAGTGAGCTGCAGCTGATCCAGAACGTTGCTGCTTGTGTCCTCACCAGAACCAAGAAAGTAGAGCACATCACCCCAGTTCCAAAGTCCTTACACTGGCTCCCTGTAGCTCAGAGAATAGACTTCTCAATACTCCTACTAGTTTATAAATCATTACATGGCTTAGCACCAAAATATGTTGAAGACCTGTTGTCACAGTACCAACCCCCAAGACCACTCAGGTCCTCCAACTCTAGCCTACTAAACATCCCTAGACTCAGAACTAAACATGGAGAAGCAGCTTTCAGTTTCTATCCTACCCTTATCTGGAACAGACTTCCTGACGAGTGTAGAGCTGCTGAAACACTGAACTGCTTTAAATCAAGACTAAAACCCCATCTGTTTAGAATTGCCTTCGATTAAATGACTGATGCATATGTATGAAATGTGTTCATGCTCTCTTGCTTTATTGATCTTTCTCTTGCTTTATTGTGTATCATGTGTAATGTGTGTTTCTTTTACTTTTCATTGTTTTGTTGTTGTTTTTTAAATCACCAAATCATGTAAAGCACCTTGAATTACCTTGAATTACCCTGTTGTTGAAAGTGTGCTATACAAATAAAATTGCCTTGCCTTGCCTGGTCAATTACAGTTAAAATAACAAAAGTTGACATTAAATTGATTGACTTAAAAATAATGCTTAGAAAACTCAAACAAACAAAACTCAATCAAAAATGGTAAGGAAATCCTTCCACAAAGCTCCACTCTGAAAGTTCAGGGTAATGTCAAAAGCACTACTTTCATACCAGGGTCATTTTCAGATGGTAAATTGCCCCTGAAAATGGCCTTAAAGTTAATTTAAAAAACAAAAACGTTATTTTCCCTCTTTGGATTTTTTAAAACATCTGTAGGCCCTGAACGTTTTCTAGCAGCACAATTTCTGCTCATCACCAACCTGCCTCCCACATGTCTCATATTTGAAACATAATATAAAACCTTATACCACCAAACTACATATTTTAATCCCACACAACTGAAACACCTTCTCCTCAAACCACAACCAGGTAAATGGACAAATCTCCCTCAAGTGTTTTAAAGACAGACTATAAAATTAGTTGATCTTGTTCGTTTTTAAATTCTTGGAGTGGTGAAGAAAAAAGAAATAAATATTGGAACAAAATTTAAAGTTTTACTGTCGTCAAATTCTAAGTAAATAAAATAATACATTTGTCTCTGTTTTAAAATTGGCTTTGTTTTAATTTAAACAGTGCAATCGCCATAAGTATTGGTGCCTTGGGTGAAGATATGTCGAAAAAAAGATTCAGCTTTTATGGCAGTGGTAAAAACATAGAAAAAGTAGATTCATTTACTGGATGAATTCTGTTCTATAGGATTTAGGTCTAGGGACTGAAATGACCATGGAAGAGGGTTGACATTTTTTCTGGTGAACCAGTTCTGTAATTATTTTGCCATATGTTTTAGATAAGTAACCTGAATAAGGGCCCGATAATGACCCGTTTTACATTTTTAGGTAGATTCCACAGATTTTTATTTAAGATCTCTTTATATTTCAAATAGTTACTGATGCAATGCAATCTAACAAAGCTCCAAAGGTCTTTGGGAGAGAAACAGGCCAGGTATTTTAAAGATTGTTGCTCTTTTGAAAGGTGAACCACTGTCCAGTCTCAATTCTTTTGCAGCATCAGACAGGATTTTCCTTTCTGGATTGCCCTGTACTTAGTTTCATCCCTCTATCCAAAAACTCTGACTAGCTTTCCTGTCCTTGCTGAAAAACATCCCTAAGGCATTTTGTTGCCACCAGGGGGATTGCATGTTTGTCTTTCCAGAGCACATTCTTCCACATGTTTGCTGTGTGCCCTGTGTGATAGAAACAGGACTCCTTTTGGCTTTCTTTCAACAAGACTTTCTTCTTGACACTCTTTCATAAAAAACTATATTTGTGGAGTCAATGACTAATAGTTGTCCTGTCAAGACATCCTCGCACATTAGATGTGGATCTCGTAAAACAATGGGCATCTTGGCTGCTTCACTTATTAATGCTCCCCTTGCCTGGCCTTTCAGTTTATGTCGATGGACATGCAGGTTTTTATTTGGGTCAAATACTTTTGGTTTTTGGATGATGGATTGAGCAGTCCTCCAGCAGGCCTTTATTAATATTGTTTCATAACCCAGTCCTGCCTTAGATTTCTCCACTTTATCCCCGACCTATCTGCAATGTTCCTTAGTCTTCATTATCCTGTTTGTTCACTAATATTCTAACAAAAAGGAACACTCTGAAGCCTTCTCAGGACACCTGCCAATACACACATTTGGTTGCTCTAGGCGTTGTTAAGGGGAATGCAGGAATAAAGGGGGTTTATTACAAATGCATGCAATGCATTAAGTTTTTATACTTAATTAAAAATGAGAAAATTGTCTCATTTTCTTTTTAACAGTTATGTGCTATGTTGTGATAAAATCCTGTTAAAATAAGTCAACATTTGTGGCTGTAACCTGACAAAATATAAGAAAAATCTACAATTTGGAAAACACTGTATTTGTTATTAGATGCTCTTTAGGTAAAGAGCTGAGCTAACTCAGCCTTACCGATAAAAAATGATGAAATGAGAAGGAATTAAACTGTAATAGCATACAATCTGCCCCAGCAATTTGTGCTGGAGCAATTTTCAGTAACAGAGCAAGAAAGTCATTTAGGAAGGATTCACTTCAAGCATAAAACAAAGTCACAAGCTGACATCATGACGCAGGACGGAAATGAGGCAATCAGAGACTGAACACACAGATAACAGGCTGTACAGGGGATAATGAATTAAAGAGATGCGCTGTGATCTGATGATTTTCACAGTGCACTGCAGTGGCAATTCATCTTCAACAGCTGCACACTTTGAGCTCAATTTTTCCACAGCAAACCTTGTAAGAAGGAGGCTTTACTGTCCTCTTGTGGTTGCTGCTTCCTACAACAGCTCAGACCAGAATGAGCCAAATTAGCCATTAGCCAGTTTCTCCCCATGCCGTGTCCCACGTCTGGCTGTCGTTTTACAGTATAAGGTGATTAAGCGGTATTAATTAACTAATACTGTCCGTGACATGGTGGATTGAGTCTAGCTTGAATGTGCTGTGCTTCTGAATGTCAAAGTGGTCTCCTTTTCCCCTCCTCTGCCTTTATTTCAGCCTGAATCATCATATCACAGCGTGTCTCCCTTCCCAGGTTAGTGTTTGTGCTGTCAGGCTGGCACCCTGCCTGCTCTTTCCCAGAGGGCTTTCCACTTGTGGTAAGTGACTCTAAAGGCAAACAAAGTGAAAAATAACACTGGATTTAAAATAAAGTATTTTTAAATTAAGTCTTTTTGGGAGGACATGTCCTGGGAATATTACCTTAAACTGCAAAATAAAGAGAGGTTATTATTCCACATCCAGACACTCAGGTGAGTGCAGCTGACAACAGAACATAGATGTAAAGCCTATCTGTTTATTTGACACCTGTAGACTTTGTCTACACAAGAACACAAACTTAGTGAGAAAAACAGCATGCATTGAGCCCACTCACAGCAGTTTAACAAACCATATTTACAGTGTGACAGTCTATCTTACCTTAGCAAGGTCCACTAGTGAGTTTGCTTGGTCATTCAGCTTGCGTTGCTCCATTTTAACACTTCTCAATCTGAACACAAGACCATTCAGAACCCGGTAAATCAGCGCTGTCAGAATTTTTTGGTTGTGCAAACACAAGGGCATACACACGGAGAGCACTCCTGGGACATGCACAGGAAGTGTGTAGAGATGAAGGGATTGAAGGAAGGGGGAGAGGGAAGGAAGGACAGTCTGTTTGGCTGAACTGCATGCAGGTGGGAAGGAGGCCACAGAGGGGGGAGAGCAAGATCAGCTCTGCATCCTCGAACAATGTTTTAGCCATACAACGGGAAGAAGTGGGTCTCAGTTATCTCAGTTCTCTATGTTGTATAAAAAAGAACTTATGTCCTGGTATGGTATTGTAAAACAACAACACAGAGAAGGTCTTCTGTTGTCTCTTTATGTTTCTTTCTGAGTAAATCAACACCCTCTGTGTTTATGGACATAACCGGAAGACATACAGTGCTTGCTATAATGGGGCAAAAAAAGTATTTAGTCAGCCACCAGTTGTGCAAGTTCTCCCACTTAAAAAGATGAGAGAGGCCTGTAATTTTCATTATAGGTATACCTCAACTATGAGAGACAAAACGAGAAAAAAAATCCAGAAACTCACATGGTCTGATTTTTAAAGAAGTAATTTGCAAATTATGGTGGAAAATAAGTATTTGGTCAATAACAAAAGTTCATCTCAATACTTTGTTATATACCCTTTATTGGCAATGACAGAGGTCAAATGTTTTCTGTAAGTCTTCACAATGTTTTCACACAGTGTTGCTGGTATTTTGGCCCATTCCTCCATGCAGATCTCCTCTAGAGCAGTGATGTTTTGGGGCTGTCGCTGGGCAACACGGACTTTCAACTCCCTCCAAAGATTTTCTATGGGGTTGAGATCTGGAGACTGGCTAGGCCACTCCAGGACCTTGAATTGCTTCTTACGAAGCCACTCCTTCGTTACCTGGGTTGGTGTGTTTGGGATCATTGTCATGCTGAAAGACCCAGCCACGTTTCATCTTCAATGCCCTTGCTGATGGAAGGAGGTTTTCACTCAAAATCTCACGATACATGGCCCCATTCATTCTTTCCTTTACAAGGATCAGTCGTCCTGGTCCCGTTGCAGAAAAACAGCCCCAAAGCATGATTTTTCCACCCCATGGTTCACAGTAGGTATGGTGTTCTTTGGATGCAACTCAGAATTCTTTCTCCTCCAAACACAACAAGTAGTTTTTACCAAAAAGTCCAAATGCTCTCTAGCAAACTTCAGATGGGCCTGGACATGAACTGGCTTTAGCAGGGGGACACGTCTGGCACTGCAGGATTTGAGTCCCTGGCGGTGTAGCACGTTACTGATGGTAGCCTTTGTTACTTTGGTCCCAGCTCTCTGCAGGTCATTTAGTAGGTCCCCCTGTGTGGTTCTGGGGTTTTTGCTCACTGTTCTTGTGATCATTTTGACCCCACAAGTTGAGATCTGGCATGGAGATTATCAGCGGTCTTGTATGTCTTCCATTTTCTAATAATTGCTCTCACAGTTGATTTCTTAACACCAAGCTGCTTACCTATTGGAGATTCAGTCTCCCCAGCCTGGTGCAGGTCTACAATTGTGTTTCTGGTGTCCTTTGACAGCTCTTTGGTCTTGGCCATAGCAGAGTTTGGAGTGTGGCTGTTTAAGGTTGTGGACAGGTGTCTTTTAAACTGATGAGTTCAAACAGGCACCATTAATACAGGTAACGAGTGGAGGACAGAGGACCCTCTTACAGAAGAAGTTACAGGTCTGGGAGAGCAAGAAATCTTGCTTGTTTTTAGGTGACCAAATACTTATTTTCCACCATAATTTGCTATTATATTCCTAGAAAATCAGACCATATGATTTTCTGGATTTTCTTTCTCATTTTGTCTCTCATAGTTGAGGTATACCTATGATAAAAATTACAAGCCTCTCATCTTTTTAAGTGGGAGAACTTGCACAATTGGTGGCGGACTAAATACTTTACTATACCTTGAATTTTTGCTCATTTTTGCAAATTACAGCCACAAAGGTAATGGGGTTTTATGAGATAAACCAACACAAAATGGTGCATTATTGTGAAATATAGAAAAAAAAGATACATAGTTTTCTAATATAATCCAACCCCTTGAGGTAAAAACTACTTCAAACACCTTTTGCATCGATTTCAGGTACAAGCATTTTTATTTATTTTATTTAGGCCTAAAAAGTTACATTTGTAGCCTTGTCTGACCAGAGAACCTTCTTCCACAGTTTCCTTCTACATTTCCTGCGTCCCCTACATGACTCATGGCAATCAAAATTAGGCTGTCTTTAAACAATTGCTTTATTCTTCCATAAAAGGCCATATTTGTGAAGTGCAAAAGTATATGCACAGTTTGTCCTCTCTAGAGAGTCTCCCACCTGAGTTGTGCATCTCTGCAGCACATCAAGAGCTACCATGGGCCTCTTGGCTACTGACTGCTTCACTTGACTGATTTTTCAGTTTGGGTAGATGGTCATGTCTTGGTAGGTTTGTAAGTGGGATATTCTCATCACATTGTCAGATAATGCACTGAACAGTACTTTATGAAATGTTAGCACCACTTTATATTGTTTTATAGCCTAACCCTGTTTTAAATCACCACTTAACTTTGCTGTTTTCCTTCTTCTTTGCAATTATGCACCAATTTGTGTGGGTCTATCACATAAAATCACAATAAAATACATTGCGTTTGTGTCGTTATGTGACCAAATATAGAAAAGTTAAAGGGATATAAATACACTTTCTTTGCTTCAGGTTTGTTGCAAGACTGACTGCTACCTGAGATCCTTCCGGCTCACAGCATTACCATTCACAACGACTCTTGAAGATTCTTGGATGATATGAGCTACGACAACATGAAATTTTCCTTTGGGATAAATAAATACGTTTTCAATTGAATTTAATGTTTGGCATTTAACTGCAAATCATTTCAAATCCTCGTGTGTCATTTTCCTTTTTACAGACTTTTTAATATTAACTTAGAAAACCTAAAAAGCTCTCACAGTCTGACATATGTTTTTAACTATAATAAAAAGGTATTAAAAGGCTTAATTTTTCTGGTGGCATTTAACTTGTGAAATATAAACCGGAACCAAAGCATTTTATTACCACAGAAGAAAAATGTACAAAAATGAGAAAAGTTAATTTATTCACTGCAGACATTTTGCCTGAGGAATCACATCGCCAGTTTAATTAGGCCCCTGAAGTCTCTTTTCATTTTTATTCTCAGGGGGGTCACAATCTGCAACTTTCTCCTGCAGTGTGTCAATGAAACATGGATTCAAGATATTACTTCCTGTTTTTAATTTGAATCATACACGGATTCTAAACTACAGTAAGCAGATAAATGCAATGCTTTTAAAATAGCAATTCTGGCTATTTCTGGAATCTTGATTTAAAAATCTCTTAATACCTGTACCGTTACTGCAAATTAAAGAGAAACTAAAATGTAAAATAGTGTCAACAAATATATGGGACAAAAAAAGGTCTGATTATCAGCTGAAATCTATCTTTTTTTTTTTTGGTGTGCAGGTCAATCTTAATGTCTGTGGTGATAGAAAGATGCGGAGCAAACACGGTACGTTTGGCCAGCAGAGGGTGCCAAAGGAGTCATAAAGAAACCTGCAACGGAGAGTCAAAATCTTCACAACGGAGTCCAGAGGCAGTCATCCTATTGCTTTAATCCTTAAAGAAAATGAATGAAAAGAAGAAGATGTTTCCAATGAAGTTTTAATGGATATAATGTTTTTTTTGTTAAATTGAAATAAAGATTTTATAGTCTTTGTATGAAGAGCTCTGAGAACAAAGCAGGTCGAGTTCAGAAAGAAGAACTTTTAAATTCAGTCTTTTTTCCCCACCTCGGTCAATCAGTCCTCTCAGGGCGTTCTCCTTTCAAATGAGCACTCTAAATCTGCTTGCTATTCATCAGGGGAAAACGGCTACGCTAAGCTTTTCAACGCCACACTAAATCTTTCAAGGCAATCTCAGTTAGTGCTGCTGCCCTGACTCTCTTTATCTGTCATGACCGCCATTTCTGAGACATTTGAGACATTTGACCAGGATTTCCACTACGGTAGTAAATAAACAGACATTTCTTCACTTGTGTAGATTACAAACTTATATCTCATTTAGATGTAATTGTTTAGAATACAGACATGAATAAAAAAACGGTTTGACACAATTAACAATATATTTTGATGAAAAGATACACAGTAGCTGACTGTAAAAAAGCGTTAAACTTCATCAACATCTTTCATTTCCTATTTTGCTTCCAAGCAGCCAGTCATCCCTTAAACAGATCTTGAATAACAGTTCCCTAGTTTTTCCAACGGTCCTTTTTAAAGTTTTCCTTTTGGACTTCTGTTGCTTTTTAACACATGTTCCATCCACCACCTCACCATTGTGGTGCACTGAATGTTAAAAATGAGAAATATAAACAAGTGGAGGTCAAAGAATAAAACACTAGTCTATATTTAAAGTAGAGTGTCTGCAAGTTGTACCTTTAGAAAACAAAACAAAAAAAAACCCTGCAAAGCCACAGGACATCAGAGATGCATCACCCACTCTCTTGACTGTGCTTGGTTTCAACTTCATTCTTGGCAATGGCCTTGGTGCTAATAACTTCATTTTGTTACTTTTCATAAACTGAGGCTGTGGATGCACTAAGAAATTTCCCAGTCACCAAAATTGGATGACTTTCAGCTAGTTTTGCACCAACTGGTGACCAGTTGCTGTGAAAACTGAAAATGAGATTTGTTTTTCTGACCAGCGAATGCACCATCACTAAGTCGTGTCATGCTTGAGACATGTTCAGGCTGCTAGCGAACAGAAGAAAACAAGACCTTTAATAGATAGCAGGAAGGCTAAACATAAAACAGGGTTGCTCTTATCCTCCTAAGCTTTTAACATTTGTTTGTCAAGAAAAATGCGGGATTTGAAAATTTAAATAAACAGTTTGGGGGTAAATCTTAGAGTTAAAGTAGTATCTAAATTCTTTAACAAATACAAATGGTTTTAAAAATGCTGCTAATCTCTGATATAAGAAGGTGAAAATGGTTAAAAATAAACTAATTATTTTGAGTTAAAAATAATGAAATCCTTTTTTTTACTGTAAAACTCCCTGCCTGGAATTTAGAAAAAATACTTTGAATTCTGGTTCTTAAAAAGAGTAAGTATCAGCAGATCAAAGCTTAACCAAACGCGGTGCTTGAAAATCGGTCACAAAATTCTGATCAGTGCACCCCTTAATAATCCCTTTTAAAATAACTTCTTTGCAAATTCATGTGTAGATATAAACTGGATAGTCTCTTCAGTTAGGGTAGATTTTCATTGCTCAGTGATTTAACTAGCTTTAAAAGCAAAACGTTCTTCAGAAGATGGTCAGTTACAAAGTCCAGCTCCAGAGAAAAAACACAGGTGGACTTTCAAAAAGCCTGAAGAGCTGTTGATTAAGGCCTCTTTAGCACTGACTTCCTATTTACAGCGGTAAAAAAATAATAATCTGAGATATGTTTAAATCTGCGATTTTCTACACACCGTGTATTTTCCAAAGGTGATAGTGATATGAATCAGTTATTCATTCACTAACGGTAGCCTGGCCTCTCTTTGACAGCATCACATTTGCAGTCTCCTCAAAGTAAATGGGATTGGTTAGAGTTCAACCTTCCTCACAGATCATTCTCTGCATCTTCAGTTCAATGATCTCTGAGCTAACAAGCACTATCCTGCTTCCTGCTATGATTCCCACTTCAACCTTGAGAAGGAAAATGAATGGCAATCCCTTACTGAGGTGTGATAGAGTTGCACAGGGACACTTTAGTTCTCAGCTGTTATGACCTAAAAGTTCATGTAAGACATTTGTTTGTATACTGACCATGTCTGATCCAAGCGACCACAGCAGTATTTAGACACTCTCTGCTGCAAACACTGCTAATTAGACTTGCATGACTGATGAATGTCCTTGTTACTGCACTGTTTAATAGCCTGGGTATATGCCACTGTGTCATCAAACAGAGAAATGGAGGAAGATGTGACTGCAAATGCTGTAACATGTGTAATAACGGTTCCACTCGGCGAATGATGACCCCCCCAAAGCCCTGCTCTGTATGAGAACGACTGCTCCGCTGCATGTAGCAAGTCTTCTAGGGATTTCATAAATTATAAAACAGCAGGTCTGCCTTGATGGGGAGCGCTAGCCATCATCCTTTGGTATGTGAAAGCACAGTTGATTGGAGTTTAATCAGTAGCTTTCTGATTAAAGGTCAGAGGTAATCACATCCATGCAGAAATGGAAAGAAAAACACCCTCCATCACTGATAATTGAAATTCACGTGAAATGGATCTACGGATGTGTTCGGAATATGCAGCAGGTATCTTAAAAAGATGTGCTTCTTAGTGTTTACAATTCTGTTTGCCATCTGAGAAAAGTGATTTTTACCATTAAAGTCTTGTGGAGCACGTTAAATAACAACTTCATGATCGATTCATGTGATGCAAAAGGCATCTGTTTGAAGGCATGAATTTCACTTATCAAATGAGGGAGTGCCATTTTTTAGTAGCATCATCGGGTTCAAGGACAAGCTCTCGTTGGCATGCACACAACAGGTCTCTATCTACATTAAAGGCGAAGACTTACTTTCGAGCTCTATTGCATTGTGCCGACACAAACAGGAAAAAAAGGAAACATGAAGTAGACAGATGAATTTTTACAACATCAGATAAACATATTCAGATGAAAAAAATTATCTACTTGTACAGGTTTGACTGATCAGCTCTTACGGTGACACCTCACCTCTGATTCACAGATCTGCACATCTTCAACATGAATGTCACATTAATTGTAGGTTTTTAATGATGTACTGTATTTAAACTGTTATTTCTCAAAGTATGTACCACATAGAACTTCAATGAATTTAAAAACAAGAATTCAGTGTGAGTTTAAATTTATTTTGGATTTATTTCCAAAGAGTTATTTCGTGTACATGCTTAAATATGAAAACACACAACCACTATTTGCTTAGTTTGTAAACTATCAACGAGGATATTTAAGTTAAGTATTTTTCTGGCAAGTATGGTCCTTAAATAGCCCCTCAGGATGATGCCACTACCAACATGCATGTTCTTTGGTTAACAAATTCCATCCAGCTAGTCCTCTGCTCGGAGCTAGTTGAGTTAGTTTCAATTGATTTGCTTACTTGAATAGCTTAATAATCAGATTTCCAGTGTGGTGGACGCCGTGGCTTTGGGAAAGCCATCCAGACCTTTCATGTAACCATTCCAAAACTAGATTCTATTTGTGTTTGGGATCATTGTTCTGTTGGAAAGCTAACACTTGTCCAAGTTTCAGCCATCTGACCCAAAGTGTCAGCTTCTGATGAAATGAAAATAGTCAGGATATCCAAGAACAACCCAGAAACCATCAAGGGTCAAGTTGATCATAAACTGGAAGATGCTGGAAAATGAGGGCCGCATTTTACAGCAAATTCAGTAAAGAAAAAAAAAATCAAAATCAACAACTTCAAGCAGAACTAAAATTCTCAGCTGCCCATGTGAATAAACTAAATGTTTTCTGAAACAAAGTTTTACTGTCAGAAGAGACAAAAGAGAAAGAGTGAGCCATTTGACCAAAAATAATAAGAAATAAGAAAGAAGGAGTTATACAAAGGCTTTCAAACATAAGGAACACTGAACCAACTGTTAGGCATGGTGGTGGCAGCATCATGCTGAGGGTCTTTTTCTCTGCAGGTTCTGCTAGTGCATTGCACAAAGGGGGTGTGATATGTAGTAATAAAGGTGGAGGGATAGCTTTATTGTTATCATCCCCTCAAATTGGGAGCTAGATAGATGAAACCAGGACAAAACTGGGTGTTGCAATTAGCAAATCATCTGAAACATTAAAACTGCTTTTGGACTGGATAAAGCATACAAACATTAAACTTCTGAAATAGCCTTCCCAGGGATTGTCCTTAAACAGTAGGTCGATGGTAGTTTGCTAAAGGACATATCTCCAAACATTAATGTGGGTATTTGTATATATCTTTAGCCAGGATGTTTAACTTTGACCCTGTTTGGGTTGGAGAATATCCACGATAAAGGCTAAATCATCCATCTGAGTAATCTTTTTAAAAACTCAGAGAAAAGCGAAGTTCAAATAAATTAATAAAAACAAAGAATTTATATGAAATTCATGTCAATTATGAGCAGATGTAAACTTTCCCCTTTAGTTGTATATCACCCTGAGAACACAGCCTCTTCTCTTCCTGTTTGGACTGTTTTCTGGTTGCTGCAGCTGTGCTCATACTCTAAATCTCATCTAATTTTCTTCCTACAGTACTAATCTTGTTATTTTTCCAGTAGAGTAAATAAAATCAACCTTCCCAATTGCTTTCACATTCCTGGAAACATTCCTCAAGCAACATTAGACAAAGGCAGTGTCATAAAGCATATGTGGCTCCATTTAGCAGCAGTTTACAGCTCATATTCTTTGCTTTCAGTGCTGAGAAATTTAGAAAAAACAGTGATGACAGCTAATTTGATTAGTAGGAATTTTTTTTACTCTTACTTGCTTCAGTTATTCTTCTCTATATGTATCTCCATTAAGGCTTTGTATGCGATACAAAACATATAGGCTACAGACATTGCTTCAAACCCAATTACAAGCTTTTGAACCTTCTAAATCCAAACCACAAAAGGACAAAAATCTTTATAAGACAAAGGTGGCCAGGATGACACAGACAACATGCTGAGTATCTGTTCTTAAACTCAGAGCTGGATGCTGGATCTGGCTTTTCCCCACTGGATGTTGTTTATTATAGATTAAGCTGCAGCTCTGGGCAATTCCCATTACAGGACTGTCTAACCCTAACCCTGGAGAACAGGAGGTGGACGTGAGACACTGTCATCACCGCTGCAAATTGGCTGAATATGATAACACAGTGGCTGGAGAAAATGAAATAAAAAACCAGAAACTTTGCTGATCTGAATGCAGCAGGCATTCAGAACGTAACTCTACCCCACTGTCTTGCAATAAACCATCCCTTTAATACACAAATGCATGTTCAAAAAATTCATGAGCAAATCAAAGTTGCACAAACGATACTACAGAGACCCATAAACATAAGTTAAACCACATAAAGAAAACAAATGTGCACACAGACTAACAAAATCACTGTAGTTATTTCTCTTGATAAAGCTCTGCGCTGATTTCCAGCGGCCACAGATAAAGGACACAGAGCAGAAGTGTTGGTGAGCACTGTAGCGTGAGGAAAAACAACAGCGAGGTGAAGCTAAAATCGATAATGTTTTGGAGTAAGTTAGAAGTCCTTGGGGACCCACTAAAGGACTAGCTGACAGGTAGGTGCCTGACTGGCCACCAGAGAAGCAGAAACACCAATGTGTCAGCCCTGAGGTCAGCCTGACATCTGACTCACCGAGAAAGAGACACACGAGAGTCAATCAGACAGCACAAGGCCAGCAAGAGACGAATCAATATCCCACGGCTGATACATATTCTAAGCTAAACGCAGCTTTACTCGTTATGTTTCTTTCATATTCAGCATTCATACTAATGAAATATAACAGCTGGATTAAATTACATGCATGATCAAAACCAGCACATTAACACTTCCCCAGCATGCTACATGTGAAACGTAACGTTCTTCACTGATATGAGCACATACATTTTTTGCTACAGGTGTCAAACAATTCAGATTTCAGGTTTTGGGTGAATCAAATGAACATCCTGCTGCATAATGAGCGAGTTCAGGAGCATGGGACCTACTGGTGAATGGCTTGAAGGAATTTTCTCTGATGCTTCCTGACTCTTGCGTGGTCCATCTTCCTCACCAGTTTGGTGTTCTTGTAGATGAGCCACGTCTCCCTGAGAACATTGGCAGCTGTGTTTTTCACCTGCAAAGGCAAAAATAAAACAAGGATTAAATTCAAGGAGGGGAGGGGAATCTGAGAAATTGAGTGAAGAGTGCTGGCGTACTCTTTTTGTTAACTGGGTATCCATCATGAAATTGTGAACATGTTTTTCAGCTTTGGTTAATTCCAGTTTCTTTGCCACAACAGCCACCACCAAGGCAGTGCATCCAGCACCCTAAAAAGACACAAACAGACAAGCTAGACAATTTTTTTTAACCTATTGATATGGAAAATAAATTTGAAGACCCAATGACAGGTCATGGTAAACAAATTCCCTACTGAATTTATAGCCAGGGCCATTCTATGTCCTCATGAATAGAAATACCTGCATGTTCCTGCTCCAGTCTGTCCTGTGAGCATGGCTGATTCCTTTGTTAAAACAATTATACTAATAACCTTTGTGACTCCTATCTCAAGCTGTGTAAATGTTACTCGGTACCATTTCTCAGGTGAGATGAGGGTACTCTCATGTGATACCACTACACAGTTTTTATGCACAAGGCAGACACCCTCTCGCTTACGATCCTCAGACTAAGCTTAAAATGTATTACTTTCTGATAAAGCTTATATAGGCACAGGGTTTATAGGACTATAGTGACACTTCTACAGGCTTATGCTGCTGGAAGACACACCAACCACTGTTCTTCACTATGCACCATTTGCAATCCCTGCTTTATTCTCTATTTGGCACGGTTTCTTCTGTGTTTAGCTGTGTCGCTTTCCTGGACGGAGCCACTGACAAAACTATTGTTGGCATTAACTATGTACACTCTGTCTTTCTTTTCCATTGAAAGTACTCCTTGCTTAGTGCTTTTGTGTTCATTTCTTTCTTGGACTGAGTCCCTGAGAGCGCTAACTGGACTGTATGTAGCTGGATCTGAATCTGATTACATGACTGGATAGGATTGTAAAGAATTGGATCCACTTGAACTGAGCATGGACCAAACTGGCTTTATACATAAGTTGATACATTAATGGAACTACAGGTCCTTCTCAAAAAATTAGCATATTGTGATAAAGTTAATTCTTTTCCATAATGTAATGATAAAAATTAAACTTTCATATATTTTAGATTCATTGCACACCAACTGAAATATTTCAGGTCTTTTATTGTTTTAAAACTGATGATTTTGGCATACAGCTCATGAAAACCCAAAATTCCTATCTCAAAAAATTAGCATATTTCATCCGACCAATAAAAGAAAAGTGTTTTTAATACAAAAAAGTCAACCTTCAAATAATTATGTTCAGTTATGCACTCAATACTTGGTCGTGAATCCTTTTGCTGAAATGACTGCTTCAATGCGGCGTGGCATGGAGGCAATCAGCCTGTGGCACTGCTGAGGTGTTATGGAGGCCCAGGATGCTTCGATAGCGGCCTTAAGCTCATCCAGAGTGTTGGGTCTTGCGTCTCCCAACTTCCTCTTCACAATATCCCACAGATTCTCTATGGGGTTCAGGTCAGGAGAGTTGGCAGGCCAATTGAGCACAGTAATACCATGGTCAGTAAACCATTTACCAGTGGTTTTGGCACTGTGAGCAGGTGCCAGGTCGTGCTGAAAAATGAAATCTTCATCTCCATAAAGCTTTTCAGCAGATGGAAGGATGAAGTGCTCCAAAATCTCCTGATAGCTAGCTGCATTGACCCTGCCCTTGATAAAACACAGTGGACCAACACCAGCAGCTGACATGGCACCCCAGACCGTCACTGACTGTGGGTACTTGACACTGGACTTCAGGCATTTTGGCATTTCCTTCTCCCCAGTCTTCCTCCAGACTCTGGCACCTTGATTTCCGAATGACATGCAAGTACTTTGGACCACTGAGCAACAGTCCAGTGCTGCTTCTCTGTAGCCCAGGTCAGGCGCTTCTGCCACTGTTTCTGGTTCAAAAGTGGCTTGACCTGGGAAATGCGGCACCTGTAGCCCATTTCCTGCACACGCCTGTGCACGGTGGCTCTGGATGTTTCTACTCCAGAGTCAGTCCACTGCTTCCGCAGGTCCCCCAAGGTCTGGAATCGGTCCTTCTCCACAATCTTACTCAGGGTCCGGTCACCTCTTCTCGTTGTGCAGCGTTTTCTGCCACACTTTTTCCTTCCCACAGAGTTCCCACTGAGGTGCCTCGATACAGCACTCTGGGAACAGCCTATTCGTTCAGAAATTTCTTTCTGTGTCTTACCCTCTTGCTTGAGGGTGTCAATGATGGCCTTCTGGGCAGCAGTCAGGTCGGCAGTCTTACCCATGATTGCCATTTTGAGTAATGAACCAGGCTGGGAGTTTTTAAAAGCCTCAGGAATCTTTTGGAGGTGTTTAGAGTTAATTAGTTGATTCAGATGATTAGGTTAATAGCTCGTTTAGAGAACCTTTTCATGACATGCTAATTTTTTGAGATAGGAATTTTGGGTTTTCATGAGCTGAATGCCAAAATCATCAGTTTTAAAACAATAAAAGACCTGAAATATTTCAGTCGGTGTGCAATGAATCTAAAATATATGAAAGTTTAATTTTTATCATTACATTATGGAAAAGAATGAACTTTATCACAATATGCTAATTTTTTGAGAAGGACCTGTATTTGTCATGTAAAATGCCTTGAAATTGAACATTTGTTCAATTCAATTGTACCCCTGAAATAAACTGAACTGAATTGATTGAGAATTTCTGAGTCTCAGTTATTTTCCTCCCAAACTAAAAGTGGGTAAGCATATTTAAATTGTAAGCAATGTAAACATTTTAAACACATGCAATAAACAAACAATTAAACACTAGAAAATACATAAGCATCCAGTGCACTGACCATAATGCCCGTCAGAAGGCAGACTCCTTTTCCACAGTATGTGTGTGGGACCATATCCCCATATCCAATAGTTAGAAATGTGATTGAGATCAACCACATGGCTCCAAGAAAATTGCTGGTTATATCCTGGTTATCATGGTACCTGTAAAGAACAATAACAGGTTTACCTTACAACTAATGTTTTACTTTCATCCTTTACCTTTAAAGACTTGAAAGAGATTTATTGTGCTGGTCAGTCTATGATATATAAATCAGTCTCTCTTGGTGCTCAGAGATAGTGCTGAGTAGTGTTTAGTCTAATTTTAAGCCTTTATCTATGTTTGATGCTGTGAAGCACAGCATAGCTGTAAAAATTGGTCCAGGCACCTCTCGCAAGCTCTCACTGTCCATGCAGCGATGATCCAGAGCGAGATGGTGAAGACCAGCAGCACAGTGCCAGGACAGATGGTCATGAGGGTCTTCATCACAAAGCGAGTGTTGAAGTTAATCTTGTTGAGGGCACCGATGCTGCGGGAGGAGGCATCGGTAAAGAGCTTGCTGTGCAGCAGCATGACCCGAGCGATGAGGTACAGCCTCAGAAACATGGGGATGGAAAGGATGATGTCTACGTCCGCGTCCGTCTTGGATGGGACGTAGGAGTACGCCAGGCGCGCCGTCCAGGTGAAGGTGTAGTTTCCTGGGATGGGGTGTATGGCGCACACCAGGATTTCCAGGCAGATGAAGAAGATGCGCTCATATGTCATGGCTATCCTCCAGTCATCGGCTCCGTTGTCCACCATAAAGAGCTGTCGATAAAGAAGCAAAGCTGTGAGCTATGAAGCCCTAAAGGCAGCAAACAATTTCAGATAAAGACACCAATTTAGAAAAACATACAGTGGCTGCTGAACTAAATATCAACTTAGATCAATAGCAACAAGAACTTCATTTAAGCAAAAGTGTAGAAAATTGCATTTTTATAACTGGGAATGCTGACCAAAAACATTTTGACAACAACACTCTTACACAAGAAAACAGCAATAAAACTAACACACCTAAAACCAAATTTCAACTTGTTTTTCCAGTGTACATACAAACAAGTTGCTGCCTTTCCCAATTTCTTTGACCATGTTATCATACCGATGAGAGTTGTTGGGGGAATATTTAGTGGCAAGGGAATTCCACAACGTAACTTATTGTACAGGTGGCATCCTATCACAATACCATGCCAGAATTCACAGCGGCCCTGAGAACAACTCCTTCTTTCACACATGTTTATAGAAGTAGTTTCCAGGTATAGGTGCTAGATTTTAAACACGTATGTGATTGGAAGACCTGAATCCAAGCATTTGTAGCAAGCATGCAGTAAATATTTTCTACCTAAAGGCATCTTTCTGAATAAAACATCTACCACTTACACATTAGCATAAGGTTGTGATCGCCTGGCCCCTTTGACCAGAAGATAGACAGTTTCATTGGGGACTGAGTGTGAATGGATTTCAGAGCCTATCATCACTCTTCTCCTCCCTGTCCTCTGTCATATACGGCACATGGTCACCTCTGCTGCTGCGGCTCAAACCTCATCTTCACTTCTTCGATTCAATACACTGTGATCTTCCGTGATGGCTGCCATCACCTCCTCTACCACATGATCCCTCGCCAAGCTCATGGTTGAGGACAGACCGTCTCAATCTTCCTCGTCTGAGGGAGGTTTCTGTTTGCTGGTTTGGGTTGCAAATTAAGTGCTATCGAGCCATATTAGCTTCCCCTCTCTCGCTCCCGCTCTCTAACACACAACACTGGTATTCCTCCACAGCTGCTCTTGCTCCATCCACTTAATCACGTCAAGGTCCTCTGACTGCACCAGCCGTCACAAGCGGCAGTAGATATTTCAAAAAATATTGCTGTCAGCAAATATGAGCGAACCGTTCAGACATCAGTTTTTTTTTAAATGGACAGCTTTCTTAAAAAGAAAAGAAAAAGAAAACTGCACCATTGCATTTTATCAGAAGTCTGCCCAGTGTGCTTGGTTGTAATATGTGCATACAGTACAATACTTCTGCTTACAGCTTAACATAGCTGGAGGCAGAACTGTGCAAAGGTCGGCTGAACCTTTAGCTCAACATTAATAAAGCTTTGCAGCCTGTACGAAATCTTTAGCTATAGGATGTGAGGTGAGTGAGAGGGGGAAGGTTTTGCTTGCTAAAAGCAAGGTGGTCTTTTTTTGGAGGTGAGGGGAAGAGCATGGATCTTTTCCAGTGGATTTTTTCTTCTACATTCTTCTGCATATATGATCTGGCCTACTTGTAATAAAGTTATAGTTGAACTAAACATATTTAAAACCAGTCAGACTTTAAAATGTGCATCGACAAACCTCATGGGTGAACAAATACTGATGGCAGGATACCCTAGGGGAGAACACAGCTTTGTTTCTGAATATACTGTGATATTACTTTTCGTCAATGATAAGCATTAACTTGAACAAAAAAAAAGTAATATCGAAATATCCTTTATAACTATTATAATGTATGGTTGGGTACATATTGATGTATTTTGTTTGATTTTATTGTCAAATTCTAATAAGCAAAACATCTTTTGTTGTTATTTTGCTATTTAAACAATGTTATCAGAACAGCTAAAACAATAAAATCATCAGATGAGAGACAGGGTGCACCCTGGACAGGGTCGCTAGTCCATCACAGGGCAACACAACCGTGCACGCACACACTCGTACCTACATACAAGAGTAATTTAGAAAGACCTTACAGTCATGTTTTTGGACTGTGGGAGGAAGCCGGAGTACCCGGAGGGAACTGCAGAGGGTGAACATGCAGAATTTCAGTCCCTTTCAGAATGAGCTGTTTAGAGGGTGGACCATGGCCACTCATCTTGTTACTAGCCCACACAGAATGGCTTGGAAATGGAATTGGGGGGCGGGGTTTGACAGGTGAAGGGCAGGTTTAGTTAATTGTGACGTCAGTAAGGCACTATTTCAAACGGCTTGTAGAAGCACAAGATTTCTGACAGCAAAAATTTGCAAAAAAATGGATGGATGGTTTTTAGTCATGTCTGATGTGTTTAGAGAGCCATCAGAGACCCAAATAGTAACACATAAGGAGGAAAAATGTGAAATTAGCAAAATATGTTCTCCTTAAGATTTTACAGATGATATATAAGGTTGTCTTTGGACTTGAGTCAAAATATATATCAGATCTTTGAACAGCATACATATTTGCCTGGTGGGGAAAAACAATGAAGTAAATGATATCATTATGGTGTTTTTGGTACTCAATTGTATTTTTTATCTGGATTAATTTGGGTTGTTGATCATGGTCACTTAAATTCCACACAGGTTAATTTCCTTGTGGTATTCTCTTTGTTCTTCCTTGTATTCTGTTCACTGTGTACTGGTTTGGAGTCCAATTATAATGTTAGTCTTTAGGTTTTTTGGTTTAGTTTGATCCATATGTATTCTTGTTCAGTTTCTCTGTTTATTAGTCAACCTCCTTCAGTTTCCCAGATCAGGTTATTCCCCAGCTGCACTGCATTCACACACCTGGTTCTCATGCTACTCATCCATCCTCCCAGGAGCTAAAAGCCTCTCAGTTTCCTAGCCACATTCTCTCCTCTTCTGTGGTTTGTTTTGTTGCCTCGTCTGTGTTGTTTGTTTCCAGTTCTTTATTTTGAATTTGGACTTCATAAGTTTCAGTTTGTGTTTTTAATTCATTTAATTTTTGCTTTATTCTGCCTCAGATCTGCCTGTTTTTGGGTCCCCAACCTTAGGGCTCCCTGTGCTAAACGTTTGCAGATGTTTTCCTGCTGCTGCACATAAATGAATGAGTGATTAACATGCTGCAACAGCACTAGATGATATGCTGAGGATGTCATACAAGGATTTGAATCAGTTGTGCTGAAGCAGAGATATCTAAAACATGCAGGATCAGGGTTGGTGACCCCTGCTCCACATCATCAAAACATGACAAAAATGAAAAAACAAAACAAAACAAAAAAGTATTTTAATATTTCTATAATTATTTCATCTTAACTGTTTTTGAAATTTTATTTTGTGAAACATTTAGTAACTTAGCTTTTTTAAAGATGCTATGAAATAAAGTGTATTATTACTTATCTGAGCATCGCATTTTAGAATTTTTACTCATAAATATCGAAATAAATTTTACAATATTTCCAAGCTTCACCAGCGTGTTTCCTCAGTCACTCATTCTCTATAATTGTTGTATTCACTTGTCTTTTATTCTTTTTTCAAAGTTTACTTGGAGTATTTTTTTACTCTGCTAATATGTTTTAACACAGATAAAGTGTAATAAAGTGTTTGTGTTACTTTTTTGTGCAGAAAAGTGATCAACAAATTTACAGAAAAATATGATTCACTGTTATTGTAGTGATGGTGGTTAGCAGCAATAGAGCAACTTTTTGTTGTGGTTTGCTTTGCTTTAGGCATAAAATATGGCTAGGATGCTGGTCAAATAAGCAATGAAAGGGGCAAAAATGAAATGTATAATGAAACATATCTAAATCCATATCTACACCCAAATCTACTTCAGTTGCAAAGGTTTATTGATAAACCCTAAGATACAGTTGGTAGGTTTTCTGTCGACATGGCTATTTTACTATACTTAAAAATTTTACTGGTCATACTATTCAGCTGAATTGTGGTGGCAGATATTGACTCTGATTTAGCTGACAATCTTCCATTTAGTTCAGTTTGGGATTTCTTTTTATAGAACTTACAAACTGTCCCACTTGTGAAGGGGTAATGGGATCAGTGACCTAGATGGTAAATTTAGCTCAGATATAAAATAGAACTAATAAAAAAAAACCATGATATGTCACATTCAAAGAAACAAAAGCTCTCGTTTAATGCATTCATCTCAAGGACAAAGAAAAACACACAGAGAATCAATAAAGCCGTGTGCTGCCACTCCTCTTGCAGACATACATGAATGCTCTGCATAGTTTGACAGCTTCAAAGAGACTCTGAACACTGCAGCTTTTCAACCGCTTCTCATTAACACACAGAACTTAGTGCACGCTGCATGCCTCTGAGTCAATTATACCGCAAAAAGCTTCTGTGCCAGAAATATAAAGTGTCAACAAGCTGGCACATTAAGGCAGAGAATGCAACAATAAACACGTCCCTGAACAAGCAGTACAACTGTCCCACAAAGCCTCTGCAGCTCATTTAAATTTATATGAAACCTGCAATGAGTCTCCTCTCCAACCCAAGAAACACACACACATTAAAATTTCAAGGGCAGTTGTTCATTTCAAATTATTGACACTGAGCTTCTTGAACAGACTGACATCTGTTGGAGAAGTGCGTAACTCTAACCATAGCTTGACCTTGTTTGGCTTTCCAACTTAGTGTAATGTAGACAATGAAACACAAGCTGGGACTGCACTCGACTACAGTATCTACTGGAAGAACTGAGACCCCTAAAACAGTAGAGTGTATTGTTTGCACAAAGCACAAGCCACGTTTTATTGTGCGTTTTAGGCAACAAACCGGCCCTGTCAAAAGCAATTACAAAGTTTGTTAACCTTAAAACTGCGTGATTAAACATTTAGGGTAGGCTGCATGAGGAAAGCCTACTTGGTGTGTAAAAGCAATTAAAGTAATGGATGACCTGAAATACGACACCCCTAAGGGGCCTTTACCTCAGATGAGAAAATATCCCTGTCTCGCAGCAGAAGCAGAAGTTATGACCGACATAGATAGAGAAAAATACTAACATCACACTGTGTCTGTTATTGACAGGATGTATGAGATGAATGATTTAAAATTACTTTAAATGAAAATGTAATTTATAAAATACAGTGTCTTGCAAAAGCTGTCCCCTTCCTTGAACCTTTAATATTATGTCACAATACAACCAGAAAGTTCAATGTATTTAATTAAGATTTTCTGCGCTAGACCAACACAAAGTTGCGCATAATTCTTAAGTGGAAGAAAAATGATACACTGTCACCAAAACAGACCAAGCAACCATTGGTTCCATGGTAACTCTGGAGGAGCTGTAGAGATCCACAGGTCAGGTGGGCAAATCTGCACAGGACAGGTTTTAGTCATGCACATCACAAATATGACCTTTATGGAATAGTGATAAGAAGAAAACCCTCGTTGGGAAAAAAGGAAACTAAACAACACAGGAATTACTGTTTCAAGTTTACCTCAAGCTGTCTAAGCTAACATGGTTTCCATGTCAAAAATGCGTAAGAAGAGGCTCTGGTCAAAAGACAAACATTTTGTGGCTATGCATGGCAGAAAACTAACACTGCATAGCACCCTGAACATACAACCCCCTTTAAAAAACAGCAGCATCAGTCTCTGGGGAAGCTTTATTTTAACCTTGCGCTGCAAGCTGGATTCTCGCGAGATGTGGATTTTTCCAAAACCACGAAAATCCACTTCTCCAACAAAACCGTCTGACTCGACTCCAGTGGTGATGCGGACCAATCGTTGGTTAGCATTGTACTTTGGGGATGGCACGTTTGGGCTGGTGTTCAGGTATGACGATAGTAGCAAGTGCCCAAGCAAAGGACAACAAACATGGCCGCGCTGGTGGACGTACACATAGAAGCGGCTATTGAATCTGTTTAAGGAGTACTAGAGACGATTTCTTCTTTGAAAAATTAGACAGGTGTTTTTCAAAACACCCTTTATGCTCATATTCTCCATGCAAAACCGACAGAAATTACTCGAAGTGAAGCTTGGGCGTTTTTGTTTGTTTAATTTTATTTTTTGCTTGGGCGATTTGTTGTTTCCCTGGCGCACATGGTATATGTCATATGAGTCATTACTGTGATTGGCTAAAGACAAGTCATGGTAGGCGGACACTTGCTGGCACGTCCTCCAACCAGCTCAAAATTTTATACAAGATGGCCCTCCCTTTTTCAAACGCTTTCTGCGGGAGCAGTCCCAGATCGATGGGTAGATACGGGGGGGGGGGGGGGGGCTACACATAGATCTGGCTTTTGCCAGGTTAGCTTTATTTTAGCTTGAACAGGGATGCTAGTCAGAGTTGATGGCAAAATTAGTGAAATTAAGCAAAGGATAATGCTGAAGGAAAATGCAATAGTATGACAGTGGTTAGCAATTATGCATATGCATATAAAATATGACTTGGTTTAGCCTTTAGTTGTTTTCGTCTTTTTGGTCTTTTTTGGTCTTTACACCTTAAGATAATTTAAATGAATGATTTTGATTTAATCCCCCACATGACTGTCATAACCTGAGAATCTGACCAAATCCATTCATCCTTACTTCTCATGTAAAGTTAGACATCTTCTCTGTAATCACTGATATGCTTTCAGAGAAAGGTTGAAGCTGATAAGACAATCTGTTTTTAATTAAATAATGCACATTGGGTCACAGCATGAGTGCAGTGCTGGGACATATTGTGTTAAAATTACGTACTGGTGCCACATAAAACTACAAGTCTCGTCTCAACTGACCATAGTGTTAAAAGGTTGTTCATGCTACATGTATTTCTTTCATATTTCTGTCAGACTGATCTGCCTGTTCACCACTGTGACAGGCGCTGCCCCAGGCTGTCCATGAAAGGGAGCAAAGCAAAATCGGAACTTGTTACTTCTCAGGTCATGTCAGGTCATCTAGGAAATCTATTTTCATCAATTTGACTCTGTATTGTTGGTGACTGTAGATATATCTTTTAAAGCCTAAAAAGATTAGAAAGAAAATGTAAAATCAATGGCTATAATTAACTGGATGAATAGGTAACACATAAAATAAATACATAAATAAATAAATGAAATGTTTACTCAGGAATGATTTTAGAGTTGTACCAAATTTTGATCGCTAGTCCCCTCCCTTGAAAATAGATTTCTGCATCAATTCTTACTTGAGGCTGACTTTAGGACCAATTTGGAAGCAAATTCCCTTGCTATATAAAGTAAGTGAAACCCAGATGTCACAGCAATAACACAACATTATCATTACTCAATTTTACAGTGTAGTCAGCAGACACTCTGTCTGCACAGATGAACATTCACCACCTCAGCTTGGAGTTTACACATGGCATGGGGCTTGGACCTAATTATTTTAGCTAATAATTATACAGCATAACCACTTGGGGACACTTTGTTTACAGCATTGAACTTTCGACGCATTTACAAATTCTGAATTTTACACCCTTCATCACAGTACACACATGTTATACAAAACAGGGACACTTCATAACCTACACGTAATTCTCATATGACAGGATTTTAGGAAGCTTTTAATTTTAATTTAATTTCATGTTTGGACCCACATAAACAGTGTTTTTAGATATGCCAGCATAAACAGGTAGGTAAATACAGTAAACAGTGTGAGTAGCTTAACTCTGAACTTTAACTCTCAAACAACTTTTAATAGAAGAAAACATTGTTTACAACAAAGAAAACATTCTTTACAATGTTTTCACTTTTCCAAATATTACAACCTCATATTTTGACAATAAAGTAGAAGAGCAGCCAAAGTAATCCCTGATTTTGTGCAACAAACCTCAAAGAGCAAGCAGCCAATACAGTGATGTTTACTGAAGACACATTAATTCATCCATGGCTTCTCTCAGATAGTCAGCTTGTTTCCTGATGAACTCAAAATGCGGTCTAATCTCTAAGAGTGCATGCCCCTTTTCTCATCACCATAGAGGTTTATTCACATCAGATTGATATACAGCACAGTAGAATGAGACTAAAGCTTTATTCCCTGCATGAACCTGGAGCTGTCTGGGAGCGCTTCAGGCAAAACACCGGTTAGTTTAGCTACTGGTTTTGCAACTCTTAATAAAACTAATGGAGTGGGACTCAATATTTAATCTGTGTAATGTGGAGATGGAAACATATATCTTGTCATTGAGAATTAAATCGCTCAGTCTCATTAGTAAATTAGGTTGAGAGGTTCAGTCCAATTAGGCATTAATGCAATGCTTTATTTATGCTATCAAAGCGAGTCACTAAGAGGCCAGTTTGCCGAGTAAATCTGAGGCTGCTGCAGATTTAGTTTGCTTTTGTTTCTTGAGATTAAGTCTCAAACTTGCATTCAGAATTTGTTGACTCAAGCAAATGTTCCTGAGTTAGAGTGCGTAAATCTGCCTGTCTTTCAGAGTGCAGCGACTGCAGCCCAGTTGTGTACATTAATAATCCAAAATAATCTGAATGTTTAAAGTCATTTGCAGTAAATACCATTAATAAATAATCTTTAGGATTGGCATGGCTGGGTGTCTTTGCTGCTGAAAGTTTGGACGCTCAGTGAAAACACTGAGGTCACCAGCCAGCGGTGGTTATCTGACTCCTGTCTGGACTCTCAGGTAGAGGACAGATTTCACTTTGAGAAATGCAGAGCAAGTTGCAGCATATCTCTGACACATTAGGCAGCACCAAGAGGGGGGAGGCGATTTGACAAGAGCGGTCAAATTCAGCCTTGGCTAGATTTGCTGGTGCAAGTTCGGACACTGTGAAGTCTTATCTTTCTTGTGGACTGTAAAAGTCTAACATTGTGTGTCAGCAGTGACTTTTATCGAAAACACAACTGGCCCAAAAGCATTTTGTATAAGTTTAGGGAAACTCAGCAAAACTGTCACTACAAGGTTAAGAGAGATATCGTGTCCTCAAAACATATGCCCCCAAGCAAAGAGGTCCTTGATGTGAGTTTGTGTCTGCTCAGAAAAAGTCTAAACTCATCAACTGTCAGATGACAAGAAGAGGATTCCCTGCTCCTTGCAGCTTGTATCAGGTTTAGGCAATGATAAGTCAAAGTCAGAACAGAGCACAGAGCTACAGACTCATATTCATGCTTTGCTGCAAATGCACCAAACTTGCTCAGAAGTCAAGAAACAGCTTTTATAAATCCTGAGCTGTTAAAAAGAAAACATTTGATCTGGATCATGATAAAATGAATTGTAAAAAATAAAATAAATAGATGCATCTGTGGTATTTTTCTGAACCTGCAGACAATTTAGGTTTATATAGCCTAACATATAGTACATTTTTAAATAAATGAATCTTATACTATAGCAGCATTTGCTTTTTTGTTACACTTAAAATGTGTCAGATCAACACATTTTATATTGGACAAAGAAAATCTAAATAAAAACCAAATTGTATTTTCAATTAAAGATTTCTTTTGTCCCTCCATTCATTGCCTATACCCACTTATCCTTGCAGGGCTGCTGCATATTTCAAGGTGTTATTGGGAGAGAGGCCTGAAATGTTTGAACAAGTCGCCAGTCCATCGCAGGGCAACAAAAGGCCCGTTTCCACTTTCGGAAAATCTTTGTAATTTTACACCTTCACAGTATACGTCTGTCTCTATTTCATTGGGCTGGACCAAAAGGAACACTTTCCAGGTCATTTCAATAACCAAACGAGTACCTGCCTTGGGGTATGTACTTGGAAATGGCCTGGTAGAGTTGATGGGCAGGATTTCTGGTTAACTCAAATGATATCAGCAGATGTTGGCAAACAACGGGCATATGTAAAATTGTAAGAGTTGCTGGCAGAGCAGTGCATAAGAACATAGCAAAGAAATGTGGCAACATTGCAAACAGAAGCACGGCAACCATCCCTGCTACTTCCATTGTTGCTCTCTTGTTATTCTCTGCCACAGTGGGCGCCTTTTGGCGCTGAACGATGACCCCACTCACTGCCGAAACAGTCAGAATGTATTCTGGCGTCTTTCCTTAAAGGGCTAATTTTGTTTGGAGACACAATGGGTGAGAGGAACGAGCCAGCCTATTTACCTCATCAGCTTCCCCCCTCCCAGAAATGTCCCAAAACTCATCTAGTGGAAACACGCCTATACAGTCACAAAGGCGAAACAACTACGCACACACACACCTAATTACAATTGAGAGAGACCACTTTACCTAACATTCATGTTTTTGGACTGTGTGAGGAAGCCAGAGCACCTCCATGCAGAAAGACCCCAGGCTGGGATTTGAACCCAGGACCTTCTTGCTGCAAGGCAACAGTGCCACCAATCTGCAGCCCTTCAAGGAAAAAAGCTATTTATACCAATGTGTCCCCGTGTTTAAATCTAAACGCTCCCCTTCTCAAAAGTTAGAATTAACAGTGGTTATGCATATTTTTTAAAACAAAGTTTTGTAAAACACAAGCCTAATTAGTGCCAAATATGTCAAATCAATTAATAATTTAAAGAGAACCTCATATGACAACATGAAGTAGGCTACAAGGTCGCCTAAAGCAACACATCATACCCTGACCTAAAGAAATTCAAGAACATATGAGAAACACTTTGAGATCTAAGAGCCTGGAACAGGTTAAAACCATTGCTAAGGCTTTCTGACTGATGAAACCTTCCAATGAGTGGTTGGACAACCAGAATTACTCCAAGAGTGCACCAAGAAGGTCTCATCCAGAAGATCACAGAGGATCCCAGAGCAATACCTCAACACTGCAGAGCTCACTAGCTTTAGGTAATCTGAGTGTTCATGATTCAACAATGTGAAACTGACTAGGCAAAAATGGTCTCCATTGAAGTGCTCCAAGGCCAAAACAAACTGCTGACCCAAAATAAGACAGAAAACGTGTCTGATATTTGCCAAAAAAACCTCTTGTTGACCTTAGAGCAAGTATACATTGGACTGGCGAGGCAAATATAAAGCTTTTTAGAAGGTGTGTGTCCTGTTACAACTCAAATAAAACTAACAGTATTTCTGATAAAGAGCCAATAAATATTGCCCACACCATAGATGCATTCATTGGTTCTTATGATATAGCTGCTTCAGTATGTCACCTACTGTATCTCGGCAAGAGCAAGATAGAAGTGTCTCTAGCAACACCTGGTGTTCAACCTCCATCTTGCCTGACCTAACCTTGGGAGTTTTCAGATACTCCTGGGGGAAAGTGTTTGTGTTATAAAAGAGTTTCCAGAGCCTGGCAAGGAAATCAGTTTTGAGATTGCTTAAAATGGTGAAAGGGAAACATTTCATCATCCTGACTTATGCCTCTACATCTGACAGGCATCTGTGAGTACACATGGATGTGCATGCATAATCTATTCCACTGCAGGAGCAGGGAAAAAAGTCCTCTTTAGAGGCAGAAATCTATTTTGCAACACTGCAAACACGTTGGCACTTTTGTGGAGAGGAATGAAGTAAGGGTCAAAAAAGGAAACATCACATTAAACTGGAAGGTTGATGCAGGGCTACTGTGTGGAACTAGAGACTTGCACTAAAGTTAAGATGACATTTTTGCAGTCACTTTCCATTTTATCTGGGTTTTAGTGTAGGCGCTTTAAATTTAATGGGGTTGTTTTGTAATATTAGTATCCATGAACTCATTAATATGAAGAGTCTGAATATTTTTTCCAGGCCAATTGATTAAAACAGTTCATTCTACAGCTTATAAAGCAAGTTATGCAATGCATTTGTTGGCTCTTCGGGAACTTGAACAAAAATACTCATTCTACATCACTTGCCTATCTCCGTTTGAGACCAGTGATAGATTTTTAATGTCAAAGGATGGCGGTGGTTTTGACCTGATAGCTGAGTGGTTAAAGAACAAGATAACTGTGCTTGGGTGGTTTCTCTTTGCTTTCCTCACAGACTTTTAAGCCTCTCAGCCACCATTATCTAACATTGATCAAATGATCTGATTTGCATCTTTTTTCCCCTTCAAACTCTTCTCCAGTTGCAGTTTACATACACTCCTCATTAATGCTAATAATTTAAAAAGTTTAATGATTTTTTTGAAACATTGTTCCCAGAGTGGACTGACTATATAACAACTTGCAACCACAGTGATTTCTAAAAAGAAGAACTTGGTGTACAAGTTAAGGTTTTGAGGATTTTTTCTAATTCACAGAGGCTCAAAATTACACATAGGTCTACATGTTCAAATCTACACCTGCTCCCCTAATAACATTGGGATAAATGTCTCTCATCAAATTGTACCTCAAAGAAATGTTTGCTGTAGTCACCAACAAGGTTCTGGCATAATTTTGGCATGATTTTCGACAACTCTTTTTGGCAGAATTTGTAGAGTTAATGCAAATTGGTTGGCTTCCAGGCACAGACTGAGATTTCAAGCAGTGTCTATAAATTGTTCATGGAGTTAAGGGTCAGTGCAGTTGTAGAAACTTAATGCTAGCCAGCTTAATCCATTCTAAAACCAGTTTGGAACTGTATTTTGGATCATTTTCTTAATCAGAATGTGTCCAAGTTTCAACCATCTGACACAAACTGTCACCCTTTAGAATAAATGGTATATTGTGGGTTGTCCAGAAATAACCCAGGAACCTCCAAGACTCAAACCTGCCATGAACTGGAAACTACTGGCTTCACTGTAGACAGCAATACTGGTTGTATTTCTGTCTATAGTGACAGTTTTAGAATCTCAGGAATTGGGAGGATGCTGAATTAAATATGCAGCTGCCCAGATGGAAAAGCCAAACGTCTTCTGCAGAAATGTAAAATGGTCAGACGAGCTATTTAGCGACAATGACAAGAATGATGAAAGTGTCAATGTGAGGATTTCAAACCTAAGAATATTGTAACTGTTGAACACGGAGGTGGCAGCATCATGCTGTTGGCTTGTTTTACTGTCAGTGGTGTTAGTGCTTTGCAGAAATTGGATGTAGTAAAAAAGAAACAAGACTATCTCTAAATTCTCCAACTTAAAATAAAATCACCAGCTAGCAGGTTGAAACGTGGACACCCTTGAGTGTTTCAAAAGGACAATAATGTCAACTATCAAATATTCATGTCCTAATAATCTGGAAAGAAAATCTGGAAATGTTTTAATTCATAGACCCCTAATTTTGGATTTTTACTTAATTGACTAAATGTACCACAAAACTGCTTAAAAAAGTTACAAGTTTAAGATTTTATTCTAAATTTTTAAACAGCGACTTTATCAGATTTCGTGTCCTGAGAAACTGGAGACAAAAGCACGGAGAACATGAAAAGGAAACACATCAGCACGGCTGTGTACATATGTGTCATTTTAAAGACAAATTTGGAATTAATTCATCCGTGTATGAGCATCTGTATGTGTGTGCGTGCCAGCACATATGTTAGTCTGTTGGAAACTGGTATTGACAGAGTAATAGAACAGCCACAAAAGCGCCTGAGGAAGGAAAGGAGCAGCTGGTGTGGTGGAAGTTTCAGCAAAAACACTGTGAGCTGGATTTAAACAGCAAAATGAACTGGATGATGGTTACATCCCGAGGGGGCTTGATGAATTGCAAGACAGAGCTTCCCATCATCTTTTACTTCTACAAGAGCCCGAGAAGAAGTAGTGAGCAAGACATGATCATGTTTTTCTGATTCGTCTCCAGAGTACAGCTATTGGGAATTTGGGTTGAAAACTAAGCTGCAGTAATCAACTCTGTGGGAAACAATTGCAGCAATGTTCTTCCTTTTAGGTCAGAACACATGAAAACACTCTCTTTGTGAAGGGAGAGCTATTTGGTGTGAAACATGCTTTGGTTCTTGATGTGTCTGTCGGAGGAGCTTGGATCAAAGAGGTTTGTACAGCCTTCCTGTGGGGTAAATATGCACTGGCTGACAATAAACACAGGACGAGGGGAGCTAAAATGAGCATTTCAGTTTTCCTGAGATAGCAGGGGGATAAGGGGGTCTTTGGTGTTAATTTTATTCTGGAAAGAAAAACTGAATTATTGAATTTAGTTAATAAAATAATAAAAGACGCAATTATGTATTTTTATAAAAAATTACACAGCTGAAACCAGATATTTAAAAACACAGTATAAAAAACCCATAAAACCTTTCTTTCTCCTTCTCTGACTTTAAAACAAGACTAAACCTTTATTGTTTTAGGTCAGTTGGGATTACGAACATTTTTTCTATTTATTAAATGGAATTTCTCTCAAAGCTTCTCACAGTAGTTTTTCCTGGAATGTTAGGCCATTCCTCCTGACAGAACTGGAGCAACTGAGTCAGGTTTGTAGGTCGTCTTGCTCACAGACACTTTTTCAGCTCTGCCCATAGATACCTTTCCCGTATGCAAAACAACCCCACAACATGATGCTGCAACTCTGTACTTCACATGTAAGATGGTGTTCTCAGGCTTACCAGCTTCCCCCTTATTCCTCCAATTATAATGATTGTCATTATGGCCACAGACTGTCATTATGTTCCATCAGACCAAGGGACATGTCTTAAGAAATTAGCATCTTTGTCCCTGACTAGAACTGTAATCTGGATTTCACATTTTAAAATATGGCTTCTTTCTCTTTGAATGGCGTTTCAGTCCATGTTTGTACAGGACTTGTTTCTTTAGGGTTAATGAGACTCTCTTACCAGCTTCACATTAAAACAAAAATTTCTTCCTTAACAGCATGGTGCTCATACCCATAGTGTTTATACCAATAATTGTATACAATTGTTTGAACAAATGTCTGATGCACCTTCAGGTAAATGGCCTGCATTTTTATAGCGCTTTTTCAGTCAGATGAACATAAAGCGCTTTATACTACATTTAGTCATTCACCTATTCACACGCTGGTGGTGGTGAACTACATTGTTGCATGCTTACAGAAGAGAGGCTGCTGTACACACAGGCACCGCCGGGCCCTCTGACCACCACCAGCGGGCAAGGAGGGGGAAGTCTCTTGCCCAAGGACACAATGACCGAGACAGATGCACTGGTTGTGGGACGAACTCCTACCACCTGAGCCACGGTTGTCCCAATATCTGGAGATTGCACCCAAGCATTAACCAGGCTTGTGGAGGTCCACAATTCTCCTTCTGATACATTCCCGATTTGTTATTATCTGGGGTTTTCCAAATTGTTTGAATGCAGAATAATTTTAATGTATGTAAAGTTTTGACTTTGAAGAAAGTAACAATAAATTCTCCCAAAAATATATCTTTCATTATTCTGGCATTTAGCAAACGAAAATAATTTTAATGATCCAAACTGACCTAAAACAGAAGACTGTGAGAAAAAAAAGTTAGTTGCCTTTATACAGTACAATAAAAGATAGGGTTTAACCAAATGTAGAATAATAGTATCATAATAATTACGTTTCATCGGTCCATTCATTGTCTTCTGCTTATCTGAGATTCAGTTGCTGAGAGTTACATGGCTGGCTCCTTTTGATGTGGAGGAGAAGCAGCAGCTCTAATTCTAGCTGCCCTGGTTGATGGGGATCCATGCCCTATCTTTAAGCTTGAGTCCAGCCACTTAAAGGAGGAAACTCACTTCAGCTGCTCATATCTGGGATTTTACTCTTACCATACTTACAATACTTGGGAGGAGTTTGAATAATCAAGGCGAGAAGTAATAAACATGTGTACAACTGATTCGAGATGCTTTTTAGTCAATATGGATTTTAATTAGGGATCAGTCTGAGTTGAAAAAAGCATTACCTTACTTGTGATTTGACCTGTGCATCCATTTTCAGTTTCAAATCTGATTTAACTCCCAGGTTGGTGATGACATGCCTGAGTGGCACAGGAATGGAGGCCAGGTCAATAGTGGGTGATGCACCATTACCACTGAGTACAAACAAGATTGCCTCAACTTTAGATGTATTTACATGCAGAAAGTTAGCTGCCAGCCGACCAACCCTTGACCTCGTTCAAGCAGTCCAAGAGAGGCTGAAGGGAGATAAACTCAGCAAAAAAAGAAACATCCTCTGACTTTCAACTGTTTTTACTTTCAGTAAACTTAATGTGTGTAGATATTTGTATGAACACTAAAAGAGTCAACACCATAAGACATAAACTAAAAATGTTTCACAGACATGTGACTAACAGAAATAGAATAATGTGTCCTTGAATGAAGGGAGGCTCAAAATCAAAAGTACCAGTCAGTATCTGGTGTGGCCACCAGCTGCTTGAAGTACTGCAGTGCATCTCCTCCTCATGGACTGGACCAGATTTGTCAGTTCTTGCTGTGAGATGTTACCCCACTCTTCCACCAAGGCACTCGCAAGTTCCTGGACATTTCTGGGGGGAATGGCCCTGGCCCTAGCCCTCACCCTGCGATCCAAAAGGTCCCAGACGTGCTCAATGGGATTGAGATCCGGGCTCTTCGCTGGCCATGGCAAAACACTGACATTGCTGTCATGCAGAAACTCACGCACAGAACGAGCAGTATGGCTGGTGGCATTGTCCTGCTGGAGGATCATGTCCGGATGAGCATGCATAAAGGGTACCACATGAGGGAGGAGGATGTCTTCTCTGTACCGCAAGGCATTGAGATTGCCTGCAATGACAACAAGCTCAGTCCGATGGTGATGTGATATACTGCCCCAGACCATGACGGAAAACCCCACCTCCAAATCGATCCCGCTCCAAGGTACAGGCCTCGGTGTAACGCTCATTCCTTCGACGATAAACACAAATCCGTCCATCAACCCTGGTGAGACAAAACCGTGACTCATCAGTGAAGAGCACTTTTTGCCACTCCTGTCTGGTCCAGCGAAGGTGGGTTTGTGCCCATAGGCGGCGTTGTTGCTGGAGATGTCTGGTAAGGACCTGCCTTACAACAGGCCTACAAGCCCTCAGTCCAGCCTTTCTCAGCCTATTGCGAACAGTCTGAGCACTGATGGAGGGATCGTGTGTTCCTGGTGTGACTCGGGCAGTTGTTGTGGCCATTCTGTACCTGTCACGCAGGTGTGATATTCGGATGTACCGATCCTGTGCAGGTGTTGTTACACGGGGTTTTCCACTGCGAGGATGATCAGCTGTCCTTCCTGTCTCCCTGTAGCGCTGTCTTAGGCATCTCACAGTGCGGACATGGCAATTTATTGCCCTAGCCACATCAGCAGTCCTCATGCCTCCCTGCCGCATGCCTAATGCACGTTCACGCAGATGAGCAATAACCCTGGACATCTTTCTTTGGGTGTTTTTCACAGTCGGTAGACAAGTCTCTTTAGTGTCCTGCGTTTTTAGAACTGTGACCTTAAATGCCTACTTTCTGTAAGCTGTTAAGGTCTTAACGACCATTCCACAGGTGCATGTTAATTAATTGACTATGGTTAATTGAACATGCATGAAAAACATTGTTTAAACCCTTTACAATGAAGATCTGTAAAGTTATTTTAATTTTTACAACATTATTGTTGAAATACACAGTCCTGAAAATGGACGTTTCTTTTTTTTGCTGAGCTTATTAGGATTACATGGTGCATAAATCTGGCAGTCATCAGCATAAAGCATAACTGAGCCCCATGCTTCCTCAAAATGTCACCCAGAGGAAGAATATATAATGAAAACAAGAGGGCACCCAAGATGGAGCCCTGGGGGACACCCCAAGGCAGAGGTAAAGATGAGGACATACTATCCTTAAGCATCACACATAGACTTCGATCATGAATGGAACCATTCCAGTGCAGAGCCAGTTATCCCTACCACTTGTTCTAACCGGGTTAACAGAATATCATGATCTACAGTATCAAAAGCAGCTGATAGATTAATGAGAGTCATGAGGGCACGGTGACCAGAGTCAGTTGCCATGAAAATCTCCTTTAACACCTTCAAATGAGCAGTTTTAGTGTTATGCAGAGCCCTGAAACAAGACTGAAAAACATCCATGACTTTATTGTCTTCAAGGTACGTTAGAACGTGTTGGTAGAAAATTTCCTCTAAAACTTTGGATAAAAATGACAACTTGGAAATTGGGCAGTAAAGAGAAAAGAAAGGTATCTAGACCAGGCTTTTTTAGCACTGACTGGACCACCGCATGCTTGAAGGCACGGGGGACCACTGCCAGGGCCAAACTGCAATCAATGATGTGCAGAACAGAAGGACCAAGTGCAAGAAAGGCATCTTTAAGGAGACGTGGGGCCAAAAGCTCAGTAGGAGAACCCAGAGAGTTTCATGTAATAATAATTTCTTAAAGAAATCATTCAGACAAGTCACCAAGATTCCTTCTGCTTAGAGACTATGCAACGTGAAAGGTAGTAATTCCCTTTTCTTCCAAGTTGAGAACCATGGCCACATTCCTGGGACTTCATGGTGGTTAACAGGTCCAGAACATGAAAAAAATCATGGCTTGAATATGTCAACAGAACCACATCTTTTGCAAACAGATGTTCCCAAATCAGACAAAACTATGCCTTGAGAGACTGTTTATGAACCCCACAGAAAGTGTTTCTGGATATGGTAATTTATGCCATATTCTAGTTAAATGTGCATAGGCTAAAAGAAGTAAAAATAAATTGTGATGTTCTACACAAGCTGTCAATTTTTCTTCTGATTTCTAGGATCTACTCTGACCTGCCTGAAAGGAGAATCAAACACCTCTGTAGTGAAATGAAATGTGGAAGAGATGTCTGTGCTTTGCTGTCATCCTTTATGAAGAAAGATTCACAGCTAAAAGCAGTGCCTCGATGCAATGATTGAGCCTCCTGTGGGATTTACAAGTACTAAATTTACCAACGAGGCTGAGGCATTCAACTGATAATGTGACTTTAGATCAAAAGAAAGAAGAAAAGCTAAAAAATTTTATCCAAGCAAAAGAGAGAAAAGTATGAGACATCTATTAATATTGTAGAGAAGCGTAAAGCGGACAGAAACCGGCAGGATCAGCGTATACTCATTGAGGCATCTCACAATGTACCATTTTGTTTATGCATAAGAAAATGCATTAACATGATTAGACATGATGTTGTTTGAGGAATTGCTTATGTTGCATTTCCTTTCAAGTGAGGTTTTCCTTTTGATTTAATTTAATCAAAAAAAGAAAAGAAAGGAAATGCTTAAGATATATGAACCTTTTCAGTCAGCACACATCTGCTTTGCAGAAAATAACAAAATTAATTATAGGCACGGACTCAATTAAGACAGGCAGGCAGAGCACAACACTGTTACATGGCAAGGTTAAAAAACTTGTGTTGGAGCATCTCAGTCCAGACTAATTATGCCTTTGAGGATTAATAAAAACAATTTCAAGGGGGCAGTTCATCCTGCAACTAGTGGGTTGCTGGTTCGAACTCCTGTTCCATCTATCTCAGTTACTTTGGCGTTGTGTGCTAAGGGAAGACACTGCACCTGCTTTGCCTACTGGTGGTGGTCAGAGGGCCCAGTAGCGCTGATTAAATAGCAGCCTCACTTCTGTTACAGTGTAGCTTACCACCATCAGTGTGTGAATGTGTGTATGAATGTGTGTATGACTGATAGTGTAAAGCACTTTGAAGTCCTCAGACTTGATAAAAGCACTGTACAAGTACAAACAATTTATTTACAACTTCAAACATCTAAGTTTTATAAACATCTTGAAATTTGATCTGTTTCACAATTGAAAAAAGTTAATGTGCAAGCTGCAAAAAATAAAAAATTGATTATTTCATGTTTTGCCTGCTTTTGCATTAATGGCGCCCTGGGTGAGATTATCCTTCTGTCCAATTTCAACCACACATAGCAATACTAATACAATGACATCAATTACTGCTTCAACTTGTGAATTAGATGTTTAAATGACCACTTTTCATTATTAATTAGTTAGTCAACATCTATCTTAGGGGTGTGACATTACATCCTGGGCATGAGAAAACATGAGATAACATTTTAACAGTATCGAGAAGCATTCTACATTTTGAATTAAAGATGACCAAAGTCCTTAAAAACATAAAACTAAATACATGGGTCATATTCTCTTAAATGGAGAACAAAATATGATGGGGGTTCACTTCCTATTAAAGATTTTGCAAGATCCCCTCAAAACTGAATAAACGATATTCTAAGAAAAATCTATGGAAAAGTAATTATAATGATATAGTAAAAAGCCAAAGAAGGACACTAAAAATAATTATTTAAAATAACGAAATATGAATAAATGTTGTTGCAAGGGCTAGCAACATTTAATAACTCAACAGATTATTAGTATGTAACTTTAGACTTTAGCTGCAGAGGCATCTTTATGTTCAATGCATCCTCAATGAAAGTGGAAATAAGAAAAAACCCAAACCAATTGAGCATAATATAAACACCATTTGGTAAGGGATAAAAATCTTCTCCAAAAAACATAAAAAGGCAAGAGTCATTTCCTTAAATCTCTTCTTTTTACTTTCATTTTGTTTACCTATTGATCTCTGAACAAGTTGGTTTGTTTCCACTTGGTTTTGTAGGATACAGTGCATTCTTAGCAGTCTAAGTTCCCATATAAAAACCAGCTTTATTTTACCAAAGAGGCTGGAGGCTAACTCCCCACGCAATATGTGGACCCAGTGAAGAATAGACATGTCACTGGATACAAGCAGAGAATCTGCAGCATCCATGTCTTATAAGGTGCTTGAAAAGATGAGCAAATTCCTATTTTCACTTAACGAACTGCAACATGCATTAACATTTAAATGGTAAGAGATGCTGCAATTTCTTCTGAGATTTGAAGGTGGTTGGCAAGCTGTGGGAAAGACGCATTCCTGCCAAAAACTGGACTGAAGTGTCAACAGGAATTATTGTATGACACACTGAGGTAGGTAACTGTGTTGTCATATAATGTCTCTAATCGTGTAAAAAACATATATCTGTATTATTAGTATTGAATATCACAGTCCTAATTCCTATCTCATCATTAACTGCTTGGAAGCAAGCAATAAAAAATATTTTTTGGGTGCAAAAAACTACTCTGCCACCCCCTAATGGAATGCCGCTCTGGACAATGAGCACTATCACCCATAGCAAAAACCACAACTGGAATTATGCCTAAAAGTGCAGCACAACACAGATTTATTAGGCTATATGATGATATATGATGTATATTGTGACCAGGGGTTGATCTCTTAACTAAAACAATAACAAAAGAGTAAAAAAAGGTAGAAGGAGAATAAAGAAAAAAGCGTAGAACATTACCTGTATCTCTCTCGCATGGTATATGATAATCAGCCCCAGAAGAATGATTGTAGAAAGGCTTATCAGGCATTTTAGAGCTAATGAATACAGGGATTCCTGCAAAAGAGTGAGAACACTAAAACCAAACAAGACTAAACAAGATGACATAACATGCACATTTTAAAAATATATATTATGTCCTTAATTCAGCATTGCAACTAATTCGGACATTGCAGTTTTTTTTATCACAATCATTGGGGATCTCCTTCATGGTTGGGCAGCAGAGAGCCAGTTGGCCTGTATTAGTTGGACTATGCAGAAAGACGGCAGACTTTTCTTCCACACTTTTGGAAGTTGTTTAATATAAACGAGTTGCATCCACAGTGACAGAGCAGAGCAGTGACCAATTTACCCCAACGGAGCATGAAGTTTGAGTAAATACGCACCTTTCCATAGGCTCCCCACGAGAGTTCAGTCTCTATAACCATAACAACGATCCCAAACATCCCAAATATTAAAGCATAGTCACTCAGACGCTTCCTCTTCTCAAACAAGGCCCTCCGGTGCCCCAGCTTCTCCCCAATGTTCTGGTTTTTCTTTTTCCCCGATTTGCCGCTGCTGTGACCGCAGCCTCCCCCGCCGTCCCCCGATGCGTAAGGCATCAGCGTGGCGGAATTGTTTTCCGGCTTGGATACTAGAGTGTCCGACGCATCTGCGGCGGAGATGGGCTGCAGAGGCTGGGACTCGGAATCGAACTCGTGTATGTTTCTGCGGGACGAGCCCAAGTTGCTCAGCGGCCGCATGACGCCGCCGTTGTACCTGCAGCTGCCCATGGCTATTTCATTGTAGGAGTTGCTGTCTTTGTGGCTGCTCCCCAGGCTGCCCCGCTGCTGCTGCTGCTGCTGCTGCTGCTGATGATGATGATGAAGAAGATGTTGGCGGTGAGGATGATGATGTCTGGATGAACTACCATGACTAGAAGGTGTGAAGTCGCAGGCGGTGCTGTGCTGGCAGCCCTGCCTCGAAGACGTCTCGGAAGGTGTCCTCAAAGTTCTCACAGTGGTCGGCGATGTCCCGCGAAAGACGAGGCTTTTTCTCGCATCACAGGTGGTGCAGCTATTGCAGGTGCAGCATTGGTCGTGCTGCCTGCCGACGCGCTGCTGCTGCTGCTGCTGCTGCTGCTGCTCCCGTCCGCAGTAATAGTGCTGGTACTTACAGTGTTGGAGCTGCTGCTGCTGCTGCTCTGGGAAGAAGTCGTTGTGCAGCTGGAAGGGGGTTTCCATGTCAGTGCTGCCGTTCACAGCAGCAGCAGTCAGGCACCACAGAGCACCCGACAAAGGGCGTTATGGTCCTCCTCACAGGAGGACAGAGCCGCTGCGTGAGCAGATCCATTTCAGCTCCGGTAGAATGCAAGAGATCAACCTCGGATTGGGCAGGAGGAGGGGGGACCAAAACAACTGTCTCGACGTCACGAAGAAGGTTTGCACGTGAAGTCCTGCCTAATTTTATCAGGATCAGAACAAACTACTGAATGAACGCTTTTCGATTTTACGTTTACAAGAAGGGTTACATTTGTATGTTAATTTGCTTATATTACTTTTATAATTACATTTTATGTCCTTATTATTTCTTATCTTAGTCTTGAATATACAATTGTATTTGTTTTAATAAAAAAAATACATATATAATTATTAGAGGGGGCTGCACAGTTGGTAACATTGTTGCCTTGCAGATAGAAGGTCCTTGGTTCGAATCTCAGCCTGGGGTCTTTCCTCATGGAGTTTGCAGTTTTTCCCTTTGGATGCGTGGGTTCCCTCTTGGTACTCTGGCTTTATCCCACAGTCCAAAAACATAACTTTAAGGTTAATTGGTCTCTCTAAATTGCCCTTAGGTATGAGTGTGTGCGTGCATGGCGCATGGTTGCCCTGCAATGGACTGGCGACCTGTCCAGGGTGTACCCCGTATCTCCCCTGATGACCATGACCCTGCAAAGGATAGACGGTATAGATGAAGGTTTGATGGATCATTTTTTATAATTATTTGTAGTAGTAGTGGTGGTGGTAGTAGTAGTGTCATTATTATTCTTAGTATTAAATATTCCTCCATCCAGATATCTCTTTACACAAACCAACATAAACCAAGTGTTCTTTTAAATCTCCTGTAAATTTCGGATTAATTTGTTTTAAATCAGGTTTCTCAGTCCAGCCCTCCACTATGTAAAATCCATGGCAACAAATTGCATTTGAAAATCACTTAAGTGTCGTCCACACGTGTATCACTTTTGTGTGCTCTGTCCTCGTAGTTTAAGCAAAGACGATGTTGGATCTGGTTGCTTTGCATAGTTGGGGATGAAGGCAGTCTTGGTTTAAATTGAGCTATTTTGTAAGAAACAAAACAAAAACAAACAAAAGAGAATAACTATAAGTTTGTTTCTATATTTGTAAAGGTGGTAGAAACAAAACCCAAGTGATTTGCGGCCACATTTGAGGAGAAAGGTGGTTTTACATAGTAATGACTCATAAAGGATGTATATATGGTGGTGGCAATATCATGCTGAGGGCATCCTTTTCATCAGAAAAGCCAGAGATACTGGTCAGAAGAGGTGGAAAGATGGAAAGAACCAAGTACAGGGCAGTCCTTGAAGAAAACCAGTTTAGACTTAAGACTGGAGTGGGGGTTCAGCTTCAAGCAGAGACAGAGTTACAAGGGAGTGTTTCGGATCAAAGCATAACAGTGTGTTAGAATGGCCCAGCCAAAATCCAGATCAGAATCCTTTTGAAGACATCTGGAGAAGCCTTGAAGTTCACAGAAACTTTCACCAACATGACTGAATTGGATATATTTTACAATGACAAACAAACAAAAAGATGTGCAAAGCTGGTAGAGAAATTATATAAACGATTTGAAGTTGCAGTTGCAGCTAAGAGTGGTTCTTTTTGCTTACACTGCATAATTATGTTTATCTATTACATGGAATGCCTATAAAATACACTGAAATACATATTCTGATGTATATTAAAAAGAGAGATCACATTTCTACTGTTTTAGCAATGGGACCAAGAACAAGTGAATAGAATTGTGGTACGATCCAAAAACTGTCATTAGAGAAAAAGTAATTTTTATTCATAAAAATTACTTTTTCTCTAATGACAGTTAGACAACTATTAATGATAGTGTGAATCCAGCAGCTAAATGTATGTTTCCATGGTCAAGGAATATAAAAAATTTACAATTAGATCACAACATTGGGGGGAGGGCACTGAGCTGCCTTGGTGGAGGTCTGCGCTCTCTGAGTGCTTTTCTAGTTCCATATGTTCCTAACAGAGCACTTCGTTCTCAGACTGCAGGTTTACTTGTGGTTCCACGGATTTCTAAAAGTAGAATGGGAGGCAGATCTTTTAGTTATCAGACTCCACTCCTGTTGAACCAGCTCTCAGTTTTATCCTTGAGGCAGACACTCTGTCTACTTTTAGGAACAGGCTTAAAACTTTCCTTTTTGATAAAGCTTATAGTTAGAGTGGCCTAGGTCATCATGAGCTATCTCTGTAGTTATGCTGCTATAGGCTTAGACTGTTGGAGGACAGACTAACCACTTTCCGTCAGTCTGCTACTTTTCTCTTCTACTACTCTCCAATTGCATCATATGCTATTAACTTTGTTTTCTTTCAGTGTTTTTCTCTCCATAGAAGCTACACCTTGTCTTGCCCTCTATTCAGCTGTGATGCCTGGTTTAGGGGGGGCATCGACTGGGAGGATGCGGCCAGTAACTGAACATTCTCCATGTCCTGTTATCAACTACTTACTTTCTTTAACATAGAAAATAACCTTATATAAGTTATTTTGTTCTGTTTGTCTCTGCTCTGTCTTCTAAAATCACCAGATGGTCGTGGCAGATGGCCTCTCGTACTGAGTCAGGGAGTTTGTCAATAACTTCATGCAATCTGATGGGTTTCCTTAGATAGAAAATCTTAAACTGATTGAAATAATGAACTGAAGGATTAATTGGAATGAATGTATGAATTGAAATAACTTTTCTTGTAAAGTGCCTTAAGATGATATGTGTTGTGAACTGATGCTAACAGGTTTGGCCCCTATAGCACCCATATCATCAGGGTTTGTGTGTGCAGCCAGAGACCGATGGGACCACTGGTGGCTGTGTTACAATGTGTGTGAGGAGGTTGAGCTCAAATCACCCACGCCTTGAATTTGCAGCAGCAACAAATTAGGGATCAGAGCCTGTATGGTGGAGAAATGGTTTCTAAATTTCTAGGGGTATTATTTTAAACAGGGCTTACATTGTTTCAGCTGTGGTGCAACCATTCACTGAGCATCATGTGTTATAACAAAAATGAGTAAACACATACAGAAGCTGAAAAAAGGGTGCGAAAATAAAAGCATGTCGTCATTTGCAACATTTGCAAAGAATAAAGTGTGAGCTGTCCGTGCTGCCAAAAATCAGCCAATCAAAGAAGTAACTTTCAGCACGGTGGACAGCTCCACTCGCTCATTGATCGCAAGCAGCCCCTCAATAAAACAACCCCTCTCCACAGGATCGCAATGCGCACTTACTCCTGATTGGCTGGAGACGCACACCGCGTGACATCCCCCTCTATCCCCCCCCAACGCCTTCCTATTTTTTTTCTATGTGGAGTGAAAATGAACGAAAGCAGACTTCATTAATTCTATCTATCTATCTATCTATCTATCTATCTATCTATCTATCTATCTATCTATCTATCTATCTATCTATCTATCTATCTATCTATCTATCTATCTATCTATCTATCTATCTATCTATCTATCTATCTATCTATCTATCTATCTATCTATCTATCTATCTATCTATCTATCTATCTATCTATCTATCAGCAAGGTAGGAACTTTATTCTAAATCACAGTATAAACAAAATTACATTAACATCGGTACCATCCAGGTAGAAACTTCGTGCGGAGTCCTCACTATCAGTTCTGGAAGGTTGGTTATTTCTCCCCCTAGTGGTTGAAGCGACTAGAAACTGATTCGAGCATTTGAACAGTGAAATATTACCATTACACAAAACACTGTACAAACAAACATAAGCAGAAAAATATTCTTATTGATCTTACATTTCAACTATTTAAATTGAAAAATATTTGAACTGGTGAAGTACCATAGAAAGCAAATATCGAAGAAGCAGCAATATGGCATGGCTTTCCTTTAAAAGTAAATAAAAGTTATGATTAAAATCCTTAGTCTGTGTTTCATATTTATTTAAGCGAACAACTCAGTGCTGTCAAAATCAAAAGAGCACAAATACCGGCTCGTGCAAGATATTTAAAAGGTTTAGGTATTTATTATTGATTTGATTTGATTTGATATTATTGAAAATAAACCACTGACCGTGGGACACTTATTTAAGAACAATTATTTTAATGTTTTAATGTTTGTACTGGTATTTTTTAGCAAAGTAATGTCTTCTCTCCAATATTTATAATAAGAGGTCTGTCAAGGGCATTTTGAAGGGTCTTGGTAAGAGTAGTAGAATGTCTGTGTAAAGTCAGTCTTGATGTTTCCTTTTCATTACATAAGTAACCTGAACTTTAAAAATGCACCAACATACCCTGTTTTTCTGCTGCATGTGAACATGAGAGCATGCAGCACTTAACTTACACTTAACTCAGACCATATATATTGAGCAAAGTAATCATTTTTCCTTGGAAATAGTTGACATAACCTAAAAAATTAATTGCTGAGCTGGACCTGTGCAGCTCTATTGATCTATTTTACTTCTGTGAATGCAAAGAGATTACAAAGTCAACAATTTTTTTTGTTTCTTTCCAAAGGCAGCTATTATCTAGTAAGATCCAAACCATGAATTCTGTTTTGATTACACTGACACACAGGCTAAAGGTGTTGATGAAGCAGCAAAAAAGGAGCAGACTGCTTACTCAACAGAAAGAGTAATTCAGAAGTGATTTCCTTTGGGCGACAGTGCAAGTCCATTTGGAACAAGAATATCAAGACTCTTGACCTCAATAGATATCTGAGGGTTTTAATCCATTGACTGCAGCACATATGAGGCACTTTTGAACAGGATATATGGTTGCTAAAAGATCCCTTATGCCTGTTCAATTTTTTGCACAGATGCTTTATTTTACTTCTGAGCTTCGTTTTCATCATCTGCAGGCCTCAGATGGGACAAGTGGGACAAAATCTAAACAGTCATATCTCACAGTAGGTGAAATATTTATCCATCTGCAAAGTGATCAATAATAATTGTTTCATTCTTCATTGATCCTGGTGTAACAGACAAAGAAGAAAAAGACATTAGGAGGAAAGGTTACATATTTGGGGTTTCATTTGTTGTGTTATGCTACTATTTGTCTAATGTGCACTTTGAGGTAATTGCAAATTTATACAAAGTTGTTCTGATTTAGCGATTAAACATTTTTAGTCCTGATTGCGACTCTCTGTTCAAAGAAGGACAGACTTTATAAAGTGGGACAATATGAGTCACTGGCTGTCATGGGTGTCATGAATATGTATACTACATTGGGCTTGCAGCAACATGCAGCAATTGTTATTTGCTCTGATTTCTTTATCCTTGTACAATACCTTTTTTAAACAATATAAAAAAGCAAAATCTATAATGACACACTTTAATCCAATTTGGATGCACACATTCACATTTTTATTTTCCATTCATTCCAAACTGCATGCTTTTCACTGTTTGTATTCATTTTTACTGTAGTAATTAATTATGTGTAATTATTTTGACAGAAGTAAATCTTCACATTAAGATCTATATTATTTATGTACATTAATAGATTTGGAAGTTGTCATCAAATATGCTGCAGAAGAAATTACCAAGGTCCTAGATGCTGCCAGTTATGCATTTAATGAACATGCTACCAATTAGTCTACAGCAGATGTTTCAAGCTCCAGTCCCTGAGGGCTGGTGTGCTGCAAAGTTTAGATTTGTCCCTGCTTTCAACACACCAGGATCAAACAACTACGTCATTAGCAGAGCTCTGTAAAACTTGGCTTGCATCCTGAGGATGTAATAAACATATTTGATATAGGTGCAGAGACCCAGGGATGCATCTGAATGTTGAGAGACTGGACAAAATGGACCCAAAGAGGATAAAAACTCATTTTAATTGCAACAGAACTTAGATTTGCCATCTCACCAGCTTTATAAATGAGACACCAGGTGAGAGACAGCTAAGGAGTGCAGGGAGCTGAGCCACTGAGGCAGGGCTCTGCAACTCCAGTCCTCAAGGGCCAGTAAGTGTCTTGCAACTTTCAGATGTTTTGCTGCTTCAACACACCTGAGTCAAATAATCAGAGGTCTCATTTATAAAGCTTGCTTACAGGGGTAAGCAAGATTTACAGGGTCTGAAAACGGCGTGAGTTACTTTCTACGCCAAGTTGGGGATTTATAGAGAAAAAAAGTGGGCAACTTTCAGTTTCAATTCAGTTTATTTATTTATTTATATAGTGCCAATTCACAACAGATGTCATCTGAAGGCACTTTACAAGAACAGGCATTCTTTAAGCACACTAAGGACCTTGCATACACACATTTTGGACATAGACGACACTGACAGCACAGTCGGTGAGTTGTAAATTGTAAATTTAAGCAACATTTTCAGATTTGTAGAGCTTCGCACACACACACACACACACACACACGCACGCACACACACACACACACACACACACACACACACACACACAAACACACACACAAACACACAACCAACACTCAGCCCCCACCCCTGTCTCTGAACTGAGAATTAATATGAGAATCTGAATCAAAATGTGTTGCATTTAAGAATTATATCACAGCATGTTCATATGTGTGTCTTCAGATTATACAGCAGTTGCACTTATTGGTGCATTAATTATGTGAAGTACAAATATAAATACTACAGTGACACTCATAATGTTGGACAATGGATGCACTGGTGCTCACTGAAGATCACTCCACTGGCAGCATATGGATGTGGGGAGCCAATGTAGATTCCCTAAAGCAGTCCTACTAGATCTATGTGCTGAATTGGGCCCGACCCGCTGGAACCGAGCACCCCCCAGCACATTCTGCTTGTGGCGTGCCATCTCCCTCTTTTTTATGTCAGGCACACTGCTGCATCAACGTTATGTCACTCGCAGTGCTTCCATTTATTTGTAACCCCCCAAATAATATTTTGCACGAATGATACTTTTAAAAAGTTTACAAGATACTTTAAGATGCTTTAAAAGTTACTTCTTCAAAGGATTCTACGCAAAGTTTTATAAATGAGACCCCGGTCATTAGCAGAACTCTGGAGAACTTGTCCACATACTGAGGAAACAATTCAGCTATTTGATTCAGGTGTGTTGGACCAGGAACATATGTAAAAGTTGGAGGACACCAACCCTTGAGGCCTAAATAAATCAGGTAAATTGAGAATCACAGTATAGTCTCACTAACAAAACAGTAAACTGTGACGGATATGCAAACCTTACATAGTAACTCGAAGTACTACAGACTGTGGCAGTTAGTTCATGACCAGCTCAATGCCTTGGATACTTAAATTGGGTACTGCAATAAATGTAATTTATTTTGCAAATGACATTGTGTCTTAATATCAAAATTCACTTCATGCATCTGTTAAGTCAGTCTGACTTCTCCAGCATGACTCAGATTAAGTGCTGCAAACACATCTGATTCAGAAATCTACTCGAGCGAAATCTGGAAAATTTTGGACTGCATAAAATCCTTGGGAGGATGAAACTTATTTTTTGTGTATAAAGGCTGTATTCTTCCTAAAGTTCATGTAAGCGACTTAACGCTAAAAATAAATTTTCTACTTGGTCAGGCTTAAAAGGTTTGCATTCAGTTTATTTAAAATTTAATGTCAGAAAGTTGTTTGAAGGTTTGAACATTTTATGAGCAGTATTTTTGCTCAGGTTCATGCTGTTCAAAAAGTTTAACTAAAATCTGGAAAAGCAGTGACTTGAAGTATATATGCAACCAAAAAAGGCTGATAATTACACACCCTGCTGTGGTTTTTTGAACTTGTAGTGCTTGCTAAGATTTGAACAAGATTAGGACAGATTAAAGAATAAAATATCTAAGAACTTTGTTCCACAGATGTCCATAAAGTGATGAGTGTCAGAACAAGCAAAAATAATCATAAAAAAAAAAAAAAAAATCTTTTTAAACATGGAAATTAACTATCAATAAATTAATTAATTAATCAATTTAATTAATTACCCCATTTGGACTGTTGTTCTGTGACATTTTATGCCCCAATTGTTCTTGAAGTTACCTGGACATGATTTATTCAGCTGCAGGTCTTATGGAGACAGGATACCTGACCTGTGTGAAAAGCTTAACCTTCCTCAACAATCTGCTCCTATTTTTACTACTGCTCCTACTCTAATGTCCCTGATACTTGAGTCAACAAACCTTCATGCCACATGCCACATTGAACCGACGAGCTATTTACATTGCGCAAAAGATTTAGAGGCAATCTAGCTCTAATTGCCACACTCAAGGGCATGATGGCACGCCAAGCAAGATTTTACCCTCTGTTTATTCCAGAAAGCAGGGTAATACATAGATACTGTGCTGATTTGTTTATGAATTTTTTTCATTTACTTTGATTTTTTTTGTTGTGAGATCGAAAATGAGCCGCTGGCTTGCGTGCACTTGCAAAAACTCGGTCTTTTTAAAATAAGAGTATTTTATGGCTGGATGATGCTCACTGTGAATGCAAAATGAGAGGCCAGCTTTCTGATTGTGTTTTGAAATTTGACAGCAAAAAAACAAGAAGATTTATTGTCTACCTCACAAGGGCATTTTAGACATATCTGAACATAGGCAGCATCAATTCCTGGAAAATTCTTCACATAAGTTTGTTTTGTTTCATTCAGTCTGCTGTCACTTGAAACAAAGACTGATCTATAGTGACTGTCATTTTAAAGATAGCTTAAAATTATTTTTTGTGTGTTGGTGGGCTCATAAAGGCCTCATAAAGGGGGGTTGCTGATGGTGGTGATGATGTCATGTGCAGAGATGATGCTGCTGCACTCAAAAGCTGTTCATCTACTGACAGATGGAGGCTTGCACCGTGAGCTGGGTGAGCTTCTGGTGGAGGATGTCTGGGTTGATGGCGTTGAAGGCTGAGCTGAAGTCCACAAACAGGAACCTTGGTGTTCCTCCCTGGATGGTCAAGGTGATGCAGATGAATTGTAGTCCCAAACGGAGTCCAAATTCTACTGACCTGGTTTCCTAGTAAGCAAACTGCAGATGGTCCAGCAGGGGGACTGTGATATACTTCAAATGCTTAAACACACATCTCTCAAAATGATTTTATGACAACAGGCATCAGATCGACAGGACTGTGGTCACTTAATCCCAAGATGGAACATCTCTTGGGGCCTGGGATGATGGTGGAGCGACTGAAGCACGAGGGAACCTCACACAGCTCCAGAGACTTGTAGAAGATCTTTGTGAAGATGGGGACCGGTTGGTCTGTGCGTATCCTCAGGCAAGAAGGCTAGATATTGTCAGGTCCTAGAAAAATTATTTTTTACAGTACTAAGCATGTTAAAAATGTACATTTTTCGACCAACCTCAAAAATTTACATTTTTGAACCTGTAGGTTCTTTTTCTCACAAAACGTTATGTGTCCCACTCAAATGACCCTTTAGACCAACCTCAATAATTTGTAACAACATTTAGACATCAACTGAGATTTTCAAATGCACATCTTTTTACCTTTTACCTTTCAACTACTTTTACTCTTTGTTTTGACAGAAATATTTCAAATTTTTTTGTTGTTGATGAAACTTGGCATGAAGCTGAATGATGGAAAAAGGTGTTTTTTTGTTTATTTGAATAACTTGACACAAAATAACATGTTCAAATCCATACATCTTCATACATCTCAGCTGAGGTGTTCAATGAGACATTGTTTAAATTTAACTTGAAAATGTCTTTATTTCTATATAGAAAAAACTGAGGAAACACCAGGGAATAGAAGAAGTTGCATACCCCAAAGCTCCCCTTCACATTAAGGCCAAGGGGAAGACACAGCATGTGTGTGCAAACGTGAACAGGTCCTTGTAAAGTGAACCCGTGAGTCATTCATTATTCATCGTGATAAAGCATTGTGTGACTCTCCGTCTGCTTGGAAGGACCTTACAAATTTGGCTTGACTTCTTGAGTGTCTGCTTCTGCTGCCAAGCCATTCTCTAAAGACCCCCAAGTTCAGTCCATTTAAAAAAGTCCATACTTGGTTGTTTCGTAACAGAATCCTGTGCAGAGCAAATAATCTGCTGTGCTGTTTATCTATTTCTGATTATAATAAAGTCAGTGCAAATGTTACTTTTGGCTGGGTTGACTAATTCAGGGAAGACTTTTTTAACCAGTCACAGTAAAATGTAACAGGCTGTCTATGCACATCTTTGTTTATAAATATTTTAATATAAAGACAAAAGTAAAACATCAAATGTTAATTTAGAAAATATAAGCCAGGCATTTATTTTAATTTAATTAGTCTCTTGCACATTTAATTTTTTTAGTAAAACATTTTATGCAAGTGACAAATATTTACAGCCTTTTTGTGTCTTGTGTAATGACAAATAAGTAAAAGCTCAGAGAATGCCATTTACCCTTTGTTTATGGTGTTTCAAAGAGTTTGCCATCCTGTGATTTACCTTCTACTTAATTTAAACTGAGGGTTTGACAAGACAGACTGTCTTTTAAAGATAAAGAGCTGAAATGTGACATCACTCAATGCTTTGCACTATTGATTTGGAGATACACTACCGTTCAAAAGTTTGGGGTCACATTGAAATGTCCTTATTTTTTACAGAAAAGCACTGTACTTTTCAATGAAGATAACTTTAAACTAGTCTTAACTTTAAAGAAATACACTCTATACATTGCTAATGTGGTAAATGACTATTCTTGGTGCAATATCTACATAGGTGTATAGAGGCCCATTTCCAGCAACTATCACTCCAGTGTTCTAATGGTACAATGTGTTTGCTCATTGGCTCAGAAGGCTAATTGATGATTAGAAAACCCTTGTGCAATCATGTTCACACATCTGAAAACAGTTTAGCTCGGTACAGAAGCTACAAAACTGACCTTCCTTTGAGCAGATTGAGTTTCTGGAGCATCACATTTGTGGGGTCAATTAAACGCTCAAAATGGCCAGAAAAAGAGAACTTTCATCTGAAACTTGACAGTCTATTCTTGTTCTTAGAAATGAAGGCTATTCCATGCGAGAAATTGCTAAGAAATTGAAGATTTCCTACAACGGTGTGTACTACTCCCTTCAGAGGACAGCACAAACAGGCTCTAACCAGAGTAGAAAAAGAAGTGGGAGGCCGCGTTGCACAACTGAGCAAGAAGATAAGTACATTAGAGTCTCTAGTTTGAGAAACAGACGCTTCACAGGTCCCCAACTGGCATCTTCATTAAATAGTACCCGCAAAACACCAGTGTCAACATCTACAGTGAAGAGGCGGCTGCGGGATTCTGGGCTTCAGGGCAGAGTGGCAAAGAAAAAGCCATATCTGAGACTGGCCAATAAAAGAAAAAGATTAAGATGGGCAAAAGAACACAGACATTGGACAGAGGAAGACTGGAAAAAGTGTTGTGGATGGATGAATCCAAGTTTGAGGTGTTTGGATCACAAAGAAGAACGTTTGTGAGACGCAGAACAACTGAAAAGATGCTGGAAGAATGCCTGACGCCATCTGTTAAGCATGGTGGAGGTAATGTGATGGTCTGGGGTTGCTTTGGTGCTGGTAAGGTGGGAGATTTGTACAGGGTAAAAGGGATTCTGAATAAGGAAGGCTATCTCTCCATTTTGCAACGCCATGCCATACCCAGTGGACAGCGCTTGATTGGAGCCAATTTCATCCTACAACAGGACAATGACCCAAAACACACCTCCAAATTGTGCAAGAACTATTTAGAGAAGAAGCAGGCAGCTGGTATTCTATCGGTAATGGAGTGGCCAGCGCAGTCACCAGATTTGAACCCCATTGAGCTGTTGTGGAAGCAGCTTGACCGTATGGTACGCAAGAAGTGCCCATCCAACCAATCCAAATTGTGGGAGCTGCTATTAGAAGCGTGGGGTGCAATTTCTCCAGATTACCTCAACAAATTAACAGCTAGAATGCCAAAGGTCTGCAATGCTGTAATTGCTGCAGATGGAGGATTCTTTGACGAAAGCAAAGTTTGATGTAAAAAAAATCTTCTTTCAAATACAAATCATTATTTCTAACCTTGTCAATGTCTTGACTCTATTTTCTATTCATTTCACAACGTATGGTGGTGAATAAGTGTGACTTTTCATGGAAAACACAAAATTGTTAGGGTGACCCCAAACTTTTGAACGGTAGTGTATGTCTTTAGGCTTCTAGAGCCATAAATAATACACAGAGAATTGAGTTGAGTGCAACAGTCAAGGACAAACAGAAAAAGGATGGAGGACAGCCTCTATCTAGTCTGCGGTGTAAATGCATATATCATCTTGTCTTTTGACTCTAAAATCTTACAAGTACAGAAACACACCCCAAAGAATACTCTATTATTTATTTAAAACATTTATAATATTAGCATTAATCTTTTTTGTACGTTTAAGAAGGAAAAAGTCAAAGAACAGTACATGCTTGGATAACCTTACCCCATTCTCGGGTTCAACTAATTTCAATTGTGCTACCTTTAAAATAATAAAATAATGTTTAGGTTTTTTTTACTTCTATACAGCAAAGGGACAAGGAAAAAGAAACATTTTTGTGCCTTAACTTTTCAGGATTATATGTGTATATATATATATATATATATATATATATATATATATATATATATATATATATATAAATAGATATAGTGTCTTTTCCCCTAACCCCTCAAACCAAATTAAGTGCATCTCCCTCATTAATTTGCAGAGTTCAGTGCTTTAATTCCTCCTCTGACTGTAAAATACTCAACTTGCACACACATTTTTTGTCTGTGCCTAATCAGATGCCTGGGGGAGAACTGATGGAAACTGGCTGGTTTTTGCACAGTTTCACTGGTGAGAGTTAATTTAGAGCAAATTAATCTCTCTTAATACCTCAAAATAAGATGTGAATTAAATGAACTCTGTCGTTCCAAAAGTCTGGTTCTTCCTTGGGTAACATTTCTAAACGGTTGAATGCAACACATTCTTCTGTTTGCTAATTTAGCTGGACTGCAAACTATTTACTACAAAAAAAAAAAACACTCAAAAACAACACGGAAATACCAAACCAAAAAACACAGCTCACCACCTACAATTAGCAACCGAAACAAACTGCTTTAATGCAGCTCTATCTTACCAGATGTTGCAAACACAATCCTACAGAAGACTCCTCCAGGAATAAGGTGGATCGAAAAAAATTTTTATCAAATCTTATGCATGTGTTTTTCTGAACTTTAACTTCCTGAATATGCATACATTGAATGAGCAAAACCTCTGTTCATTAGCAAACATGGCCGGATTGTTTGGTGGGAACTTATTTCATTTATCAAAGCTGAAAACACCCTATTGGCTGACCATGGCAGGTAAGATATTGCGTGCTGGCAACAACTTATTAGTGTGCCACTTCAAAAAACTAGAAATGATTCCATAACTCTTGTTTTAAATATTGCATTGTATTACTTCACAGGTTTTCAATTTTGGTCTTGGTTGAAATCATGTCCTTTCAGATGTGCAGATGTGTGACACGTGGCTGAATAGTGGCACTGACACAGAGGGTTTTCCCTTTTTTACTCTTTGCAACCGTCATCAGAATCTGATTTGAGTATTAAAATGTGACAAGCAGCACCTTGAATAAATCTGCAAATAGCTCCTGGCTGCTATTTTTAATCTTCAAGCTCTAAAAAATACACTTTCTGTTCCTACCACAGGGTAAGATGAGCAGCTCCAATCTACCACTCTCAGCAGCATTGCTTAACATCCTGGATCTCTTAACAGTAAAGCATAAAGCCAGTTTTTTCTTAGCCTATTTATGGCCCAAACATGATATTCTCTTGGCTGCTCAAAGCAACACCCCATGATCTCTCTGTACTCAGTCAATAAACAGCTCATCACAAAATGTCCCACAGCATGAAATTTTTTATTTTTTTCATTAACAGGATGATAAATCAGACCTAGAAATAGTCAAGACTGTTTGCAGATTAAACAGGATTTAAAGATGACTATCATCTGAGTAGTCTAAAGAAGTAGATAGCCCCAATGAAACACTTTCTCTGTTTTTGTTTTGAATCTTTTTTGTGTTACTGGTTAATCACGATACAGAGGACATTTAAAATGTTTGTGAACTTTTAAAAACCTGGAAGATTTCAAAATAGATGCCTTAGTTAACAAATATGTTTTGATGATTACAGCAGAAATAAAGGAAAATGTTAGGCATTACAGTGAGTCTCCTTGGATTTACTGCAAGACAATGAATAACTTTATACTTTTTAAATTGAATCTTGCAGTAATAATTAACAGTCTCCACTGAGTATCTTGGAGCACGAATTAGGTCGCACAAACACACACACAGTACTGTGAAAATGTTTTTTTCTCCTGACAGATTACTTTTATTTTTGCCTTATTTGTTAGTCTTGAATGTTTCAGAGGAAACAACTTTTAATATAAAATAAAGAAAAAGTAAAAAGAAAACTATTTTTCAAATTATTAATTTTTTTAGGTGTAAAACGCAATCCAAACCATCTTGGTTCCATGTGAAAAAGTAATTGCGGGGTTAATTCAGCCATATTAGAGTATTTTTGAGTATGAACAGCCTGTTATGGTTATGTCAAAGCATCGGAATCATATTTACTGTAACTATGAACTTTGATTAGGCCACTCATGTTTTGTGGCTATTCCGAGAAAGACTCCATGGTGTGCTGCAGACTACTTTCCTGCTGCAAAACCTAAGTGTGCTTGAGCTTAATCTCATGAACTGATGGTTGAAAGTTCTTCTTTAGGATTTACAGCTAGAGCAGAATTCCTGGAGCAGAATAAATTGTTTTTGCTCCATATAATTGGTTGCAACAGTTATTTTTTAGTGAAAAATGTAAAACAGGCATTTTTGCTTTTTTCAGCAAGCAGTGGATCTCACCCATTATGTATTTTCTTAAAGTTAAATCATTGACACTGGCCTAAACTGAGGCAAGTGAGGTCTGCAGTGCTTTAAATGTTGTTTTGGGTTCTTTTGTAAACTTTTGGATGGTTATGGCACTCTTTAAAGTAATTTTTTGGGAAAGAATGACTTAATCAATCAGGCTTGGGTGTAGCTTGTAAAAATTAAATTGAACTTTACTTAACATGTGGTTAATAATTTTGTATTTAAATTAGCTGTCTTAGATATTAAAATGTACTTGATGTTCTGAAACATTTAGGTGCGACAAATAGCAAAAACAGAAAGAATCTGTTTATGGGCCAAATACATTTTCACACAAGTACAGTAGCAAGGCTTTTCTGCTTCGTCACTCTATATCACATTTTTTCCTTGGCCTCAAAACAAAGTTAATTATTTCAGCACTCAGTTACAAAAGGAGCTTAGTGAATGGAAATGAAACGCAAAGTTGCATAACAACAGACTCCAACCATGCCACAACACCTCACTCTCCTCGTAAGAGATTTTTTTAAATACCGTTTTTCTTTTTCTGACAGTTGTCTGTTCAAATGTCATTGTTTTTTGAAATCATTGTTTTTCATTGAAGCTGAAGCTACATTTTAATTTCCTGAATCTGGCAAAATATTACATATTCTATACTTATTACTAGCATTGTTTCTCTTTACAGTCTCTTCTTTTAACATTTCCATTTTTTTCTAAACTATTTTGCATATTCTAACTTATTTTAGATCTGGTAAAATGTTTTTTTTTTTGCTGTTGTCCTTATCTACCGTATTTTCCCTCACAGTATACTATTGACTGTGGTAAATATTTTTAACAGTTAATTTTGAGCCTTTTAACAATATTTCTTTGTGCCCCTGCTATTAGTATTTTTCCATGTATCTTCTTACAGTTTAGTTGTTTTTGTTTCAACAACATTGATTTGCAGTGACTTAACTGTATACAATTGCAAGATTTTTAAAAACACACATTTCGGTTACTAAACAGTTCTTCTGACACCACAGCCGGAGGAATAACAATGTTTTTCTGTGTAGAAGTAAAAAGAATAAAATAAAAGTTGATGTGATGATCTAACACAAAATGATCATAGCAGTCCAATTTTTGCTTGGTGTGTGTATCTACAGCTAGACTGTCCCGTCCTCATTGCTGCCATTTTCATCTGCAGCATTGGGGGAACATTTCAATATGGGTTCAGTGTTTCTGTGATGACGTCCCCTTCAGCTGTAAGTAGAACAATTTTTTTAAAAGTTATGGTTTTATTTGTTCACACACAGGTGTCAAAGGGTCGTGGTCCTGCGACTTCTAGATGTGTCTCTCTCTCTCAACATGCCTGAATCAAAGCAGGAGCAGGAGCTTGAGTGCTAGAGGAAGTAATTCCGTCTTTTGATTCAGGTTTGTTGGACTTGGGACACATAAAAGTAGCAGGATATTTCCAAAAGACTGTCCCTTGAGGACTGAAGTTTGACATCCCCTATCTGATTGCATGCAATTCATGAATACCTGTGTTTTTGTTGTTGTTGCAGTTCATTAAAGAGCTGGTGAATAAAAGTTGTGTGCACAGATATGACAGAATTTTAAAGGATTGGGAGATCTCTCTCATCTGGTCCTTCACTGTGTCCATTTTCTGCATTGGGGGATTACTGGGATCACTGATTTCAGGTTCCCTCAATTCCAAATTTGGCAGGTTGGTCCACAATTACAGCTTCTGTCAGTGAGATTGATTCTGTGCTGCTAATGGTGAACGGATGATCAGTGTTTGCCTGTTCCTCAGAAAGCGATGTCTTCTGTTAAATAATTTTTGGGCTATATTTGGAGCTATATTGATGCTGTTGAGCCGAACAGCCAACTCATTTGAGATGATAATGGTGGGAAGATTTCTCTATGGTATCAATGCAGGTAACCCGATTGGACTTTCACTTGTGTTTCCCATTTATTCTGTTTGACAAGCAGTTGGAATTTACATGTGAGCTGAAATTGTTTTGATTCATTTATGTTTGTGTTTAGGGATTGGTCTCTCAGCTCAAGCGATGTACCTTACTGAATCTGCTCCTAAGAACCTGAGAGCGATGGTGGGGGTCACTATTGCGACTGCTTTATCCTTCGGGAAGTTCTGTGGTCAGTTGCTAGGGATCAGGTGAGCTGAACTATCATCATTCCTACTGACTGTAGTTGATGGAATGTCAACCCTGACATGTTACAGGGTGAAATAAAAAATTCTGTATCATGTCAATTCCATATATTAAATATAAACACAGACTCTGATCTATTCTGTCTTTCCATGAATCCCAGCCTCATTAGAGTATACAAAGAAATGACCATAGATCCACATAGCTAATGTTGAGTTAGTCATCCCCTGACACAATTCAACCCTGATTTTCGCAACCAAGTACTTATAATGGATACAATGAATGGTCTGCATTTAAATGGCCTTGGTAATGATTCTTAGGACTGCATTTTAAACAAAACCAGGGTGTGTTTGATGGGCTGACTGTTGCATCATCTCAAAGTCAATTTTTCCGTTATACAGAGAATTGCTTGGTACAGAGAAGAGCTGGCCCTGGCTGCTTGGCTTCAATGGTTTCACTGCATTGTTCCAGCTCTGCACTTTGCCTCTCCTACCAGAATCTCCAAGATTCCTGTTGCTGGAAAGAGGTGACTTCCAGGCCTCTGAGAATGGTTTGATATGTCATTTTCTTACTCAAAGATGATCCACTCCACAAAACGATTTTGCTTCATTTTCTTACTATATAAAAGCAGATGTGCATATGCACTGTTTTCTCATTCTTGCTTAGCTTTTAGGAAGCTATGGGGCAAAAAGGACTACAGCAAGGAAGTTGTGGAGATACTGGAGGAGAAAGCAGCAATGCAGAGCGTCCAAAGCTGCTCGGTATTGGAGCTAATTCAGAACCGAACAGTTCGCTGGCAGCTCCTCACCATTATCATCGTCTTCATTGCGCTGCAGCTCTGTGGCATCAATGCTGTGAGTTTTACTCTGCTTAATAGAATTAGCAGTGATTAACTCAGCACACAGTGAATTATTTTTAATACGATGAGTCTTTTTCTGATGAGCCCAATTGATGATCTGTGTTTGTATGGATTTCCAAAGCATGAAATTGCTTACTGTACAAACAACTAAAAAGGCCTAAGTAGAGATGCATCATATTAGTTTGGTTCTCATCTGGTCACATTTTGTTTAATTTTATTTCCATTCTTTTGCATTTTTTGCCATACCCAATAAGCCAGATTGGTTGCAAGTTAAACAAAATGTCACTATGTTTTCAAAGAAAATACAAAATCATTACAGACTTGACATTGGAAACTGTCTTTAACATCTTTTAATTTTATCTCGTGTATTATCTTGTTTTAGCAGTTAGCCTTGTTAGCTCTGTTAGGAGTCAGTGTTTAGACATTTAACTCGACTATGAGATTTCCAAAAGACTGACATCTCCTAACCCTGCATGTTCCACGACAGACAGAATTGAACAAAACAGAGACACTTTGCATCTCACCTATCTGGAAGCTACTTACACCTTGTCTGCTTCCTATGACTCTTTTATATTAGTCTTACTAATACTGAAAACAACTAAATGAGTTGTCTTCACACAGTAAGAACATCCACACCAAAGAGTGAATCCATAGTGAATTTACCTATTGGTTAAAACATCAGATTTTTAGTTCAGCCGATCACTGATCAGCTGGTCAAGCAGTCCAGTTCCAGTCTCCACCTATTTTCTCTGTGTGTCTCTGCAAAGATGATGTTATAAAATGAAATCTCATGTGTTAAAATGTTTCTCTTCAGGTGTACTTTTACTCGTTTGATGTATTTCGAGCTGCAGGGATCCAAGAACACAGGTTAGCATATGCTGCCTTGGGAACAGGCCTGTGTGAAGTCACCACCTCCATAGCCTGTGTAAGTCCACTACTGATATCCACTCATTATTTCTGAACATTTTATGTTCATTAACTGAGGTGAAACATCATTGAAACATTCTGACAGTTTGTCTTTAATTTGGTTAATTCTTACCAACAACAAAAATCTTTTTTCTTTTACCACGCCGAAATCTTATATTTCAATTTGAACTATTTTCAACGTTTTCAATTTCAATTCAATTCAATTCAGTTTATTTATATAGCGCCAATTCACAACAGATGTCATCTCAAGGGACTTAACAAGAAGTCATTTCAATACATTTATACAAACATTCCAATCAGTTAAAAAGTTTCCTATTTAAGGAATCCCAGCAGATTGCGTCAGTCATTGGAGTAACTAAGACTCGTGTGTGTGGATAGTGCCCCCATGTGGTCACTGAACTCCATGCACTGAGACCTGAGCATTGCATTGAGCTCTAAAATCTGCTTTAAATTTGCAGTTCGTGATAATTGAGAGCATGGGCAGAAAGGACCTGCTGTTCAGAGGCTACATGGGAATGGCTGCAACTCTGGGCCTCCTCTCTGTCACTGTGTACTTTCAAGTGAGCTTTAAAAAATCTATTTATATCCTATTCATATGTCTTCACAATTTGCTGCTCTGTGTGATACGACACCAGAATGAGAGCTTACATTTCCTCTTGTTCTCTGCAGAAAACTGTCTGGTGGATGCCATACTGCAGCATGGTTCTTGTTTTCCTCTTCATTTTCTTCTTTTCCAGTGGACCAGGTACGTTTATTTCATAAAGCTCAAGCTGCTTTTATTCATTTCTAAATTAACATCCTGCCATAACATATTCTACTATTCTGTTATTCGATCCTAAGCTGCGACAACAGTTCCTCTTCCAGGGGAGATCTTGACTCAGTCGTTTAAATCAGCCGGATACACTGTTGGATGCACAGTTAACTGGAGCTGCCTGTTTGTACTTGGGACGCTTTTCCCTGTATTAGTGGCGAGTATCTAGACACGAAAATATCCATATTCTTAGCTACAGTCCAGAGGAGTTGGCTTGTAAACTAATTTACAATTTCAAAAATTTCCAGGAGAACCTGGGTAATTTTTGCTTTCTCATATTTGTTGCTGTCTGCCTCATTTGTGGGATCCATGTGAGGTACAACATGCCGGAGACAAAAAATCGAACGGCGCTGGAGATATCTGCTGAGTTTGAGAGGATACATGCTAAAGATAAAGCCTCAGAGAAGAAAACGTCATCTGAAATGTTTGACATTAAAGTGCAAGAGACCGAATTATGATGCAGGAAGAGTTTGGTATGGCTTAAAACTACACTACAAGTGTTATATTTTAGGTTTATAGTTAATTGATTAGTCTTTTCTTATAGGTTTTATAATAATAAAGAAGATATTTGAAGAAAATCTTGAACACATGTTCAGGGTAGTACAGGGACTTAATTGTTCTTTAGTTGAATTTTTACAGGTAATATGTATGTAGATATGTGGATTTCAGAATAAAAAACACATTGCTTGAATGTAAACATTAAACAATACTTGTCATTATGAATTAAATGCAAGTTCTATTCTTGTTAATAAAAAAATTATTAATTAATTTTGCTTTAATTAAAGTCATGGAAAAATTTGTTCATTTTTTGCTTTGTTTTTTGTTTTGCTGTACTTAAAGTCATGGGGAAAACATTTTACCCCCGATAGTCAATGCAGTAATGTAAAGTCGAATCATTAATGCAAAGGTCTCCTAAGACCCCATCACTGCATTTCAATCAGGTCTCATATTTGGTGGAGTTGTTGGAGGACCTAACTGCGGTCAGGACAATAGCAGGATCATGATGAAGGTACTGTTGAAGAAAGACAAAGTCAGAGATTCAGGGAGCATGAAGGTGTCATCCTCTTTGGGTGTTTGGCTTTTGTGTTTTATTTGTATTGTGATCACTTTTCTTGTAGGTCATTTATGTTCTACAGGTCTTGCCATAATCAGTTATTTTCTCTTTGTTAAATATTATTATATTGTCATATCAGTTTATTCCTTTGGGTTTAGTTTCTCAGTTTTTCTTCAGTAATGTGTTTTTGTATATTTGATATATTTGATTGTTGTCAGGCTTTTCCTCCTTTTGGATTCTAGAGCCTCCGGTCAATTCAGTTTTCTTTGTGTTCATTAGTCTTGAAAACTGGAGGATGAACTGCAGAGCGGGAGGTTGATTGTTGGAACCAGGATCAGGTGAGCCTATATCAGCAGAATGAGTGGTGAAGGGAACAGGGGAACTAAAAGAAAATTGTCTGTGCTGCAGAAAAAATAGACCAGGGACAATTATGGGATCAGGGAAGTGACAGAACAAATGTATCACAGTAATAACAAGCACTAAACAGTAAACTAAAAACCAACACATCAAAATAACACAAAGTCTAAAGAACATGACTTCTGGTAAAAAATAAAAATAAAATAGATTCAACAATTCCACTACAACACCTCCATTCTTTACTATTCTGCAGGTCTGTTGCAGATTTGCTGCAACCCCCACCCCCACCAGGCTAGGCAGCTTGTATTAGGTGTATGTGCTGAAATGCTGTATTTGGATTTCACTAAATAAAACACTGTGCTTTATGTCCAAGCCTCTAAATTTTGGTCTCATCTGTCCAAAACTCCCTTTCCCAGATTTCTCAGTATTCATTCAGAAGCATATTTTTAAATGTACACTATGTTTCCATCCAAAACATTAAAATCACTTGTTCTAATCCCTCCCATGGACATATATGTGTGCACCTATAAGCAAAGCCTCTGATGCACTGGCAAAGTTGTTGCATCAGTACCATATTTAAAAAACAAAACAAAACATGTTTTCTATTGCCTTTTTGTATATGAAGTTGATGGGAAGTCTTCTCCCCTCATGGGTTGAACCACATGTTATTCTGTGACATCTTGTTTCTTTTCTTTCAGCTGGAGTAGGTGGATGCCTGCACTCTACTGGGAAATTTGAAGAAACTATTTTCTTTGCAAACTGGGAGCATTTCTGTGGATGTGGATGGAGCCAGGAAGAAGAGTCACAGAAGTGGTCATGGGGATTTTAGAAGGATATGATAGCACAGTGTACCATTAATGCAAGAACCACTGCTGTCCTCAAGGTATGACCAGAGCTACAATGGAATAGTTTAGATCAAAACATGTTGGAATGGTCAATCAAAGTTCCGACATATGTCCTATTGAGAATTCCTGGTAAGCCATGCAAATTGCATCACAGAATGTTCCCAACCAAGTCTAATCCTCTCTCTCTCTCTCTCTCTCTCTCTCTCTCTCTCTCTCTCTCTCTCTCTCTCTCTCTCTCTCTCTCTCTCTCTCTCTCTCTCTCTCTCTCTCTCTCTCTCTCTCTCTCTCTCTGTTGCGCGCACACACACACAAAGGTAATTGGCAAACAGTTAACTTTGTGAAATACTACCAGACACATCAATCTGAAAGACTTGCAGCTGCAAAAGGTGATTCTGCAAAGTATTGAATTTTGGGTGGGCGAAAAGAATTTCACTGTGCAATTCTTTTCGCCCACCCAAAATTTAATTCTTTAAGATTTTTGAAAGCCATATAGCCTATCGTTTTTCTTCCGCTTCGCAATCATGTGCTACCTGTGTTGCTCTACTACACAAAAACTAAGGGAAACACATCGAAGTTTGTGGTTTTAACGTGTCAGCTTGTAAAACAAGAAAGAAAGAGCCAAATAGATCAGAAATCAAAATATCTTAATTGTTTTGCTTTGATGGAACAAGCTGAACTTTTCGGATCAGAAAGTTGTCGACAATCATAGGGGAAACTCCCACCAACTTACGCACGCACACGCCGCCCCGACACATGTGTGCGCCTGTGATAACGCAATCTAAACGCTCAGAGCTCGAAGTGCCGCAGGACGAAAGCGTGTGGCCAAGGGCGAGATGCTGGATGGGTGTGGGGAAAAAAGAGAAAAAATCAGCTGCGCACGTAAACAGAAAACAACGTAAGGGTAACGCCCACCTAACTTTAGGGTAACTTTGGCCATTTAAAGCCCTCTGAGGCGAGTGAGGGCAGGACGTGTTGACCGCAGCAGACCGCAGGTTTCCTCCGAGGACGCGATGGACATACTTCCCTTTGGGTACCTTGTGGAGCAAATGGGCAAGAGCGACCTTGAAAAAAAGTGAGTTCTACATCTGATACATTAAAACAATACAGTCATAATCTATGAACATATATATCCTTTTTGTTTTGTTGGAATATGGCAACTACTGAATTGTAAGATTTTTGACAAATCTCTTGGTTTGTTTGTGTGAAACGTACATCCTAAGACTAAATGATTGAGTCAGCAGATAGGCACTTCCGTTGCCCCCCACTCAGTAAGAGCCCCTGCAAAATAAACAAAGTCCCTTTAGCCTGTTCAAATTTGCCCAGATCATCTCAGAAGAAACCCACAAAGCAAGATCCTGTAGGTAAATAATTTACAAGAGGAGTACAGGCCATGTACAGAGAGGGCTGATAGGAATCCATCAGGATCTGAGTTAAGGCATATTTAAGGTTAGGCTGTCTAGAAGCTTCACATGAAGCCATTTGTTTTAACGTTACTAGGAGTGGTAAAAAAGTTAACAGTCATGAAAGCATTAGGGCACTGATAACATCTGTTGTCTCAACCCATTTCAAACCCCTGAAGTGCAAGAGCCTAAATTAGAGAAAGATAATGAAAAAAATGGCAATGAAGCAAAATCATGAAAAGCAAGTAACAGATCCGGATTCAAGATTTAGACAGCGGAAAAAAAGAATTCATGTCATGGATTGCACAAATTATACATCACGAAGGTGCTCTACTCAAATTGGTATAGAGTTAGACAGCTTTGGCTTGTTTGGGAATATTATTGTGGCTGAAAATGAACAGTTCTCATCATCCTGAACATACCAACCCCCACTGTGAAACATAGTGGCGGCTTCATCCTGTGGGGATGTGTTTTTTAGCATGGGTTAGGAAAACTGGTGAACGTTGATTTGGAAAAAGTATAGAGCTGAATACAGGACAATCCTAAAACAAAAGCTGTTAGAGGCTGCAACATATTTGAGAATGTTGTGGAGATTCACCTTCCAGCAATAATCGAAACCAGAATGCCAAAACGACATTACAGGTATTTGGATCAAAAACTATAAAGAAAGTTATGACTCTTAAAATGTAGAAAGCAGAAAATATTTTGGGATTGATCGATTGATGAGTTCTCAAATAGTTTTACCGATATTTTGGGTAAAAGTGATTTCTAAAAAGTCATTTTGCCACAAAAACAAAAAACAAAAAACATGGCATCCAGCGAGAGGGCAGTATGTTACACCTTTCCTGCTTTGATCATGTGTTCACCATGTTTAATGTGCTCCATTGCAGGGTGTTTGTTAACAGGAGTCTGACACTGGAAAATATTAAGTGCTATGGCTTTGACATGGACTACACACTGGCAAGTAAGTGAAGAAATAAGGCTAAAAATATAAATTCAGAATTACAGATTTACTGGTAGAGTTCCAATCAGCTATCTGCTTCTTTGTTTGCAGTGTATAAGTCTCCTGACTATGAGAGCATGGGCTTTGAGCTGTTAAGAGACAGAATGGTGTCAGTTGGATACCCTCATGAGCTTCTTCGCTACACATATGACCCAAGCTTCCCCACTCGGTCCGTCACTGTATCTAATGTTTCATCTATTCGTTGAAAGTAAAAGTCAATAACTGTTTGTCTAACTTAATTGTTTTCCCCTTTTCTCTTTTCTCCTCTCAGTGGAATAGTTCTTGACACCGCATTAGGGAACATGCTGAAGGTGGATTCCAACGGCAACATCTTAGTTTGCAGTCATGGTTTCCGCTTCCTCAGAGAGTAAGGTCAAAGTCAAAGTAAATGATAATGTTAGCATGTGGCCCTGTTGGATTGCTTCTTTACATCAGAAAATATATGGATCACAGTACGCTGGTGTTGATTCTCGTTCATTCAGGACGCTTTAGTAGAAGGAAACAGGGCTTCTTCTTTTGTTTCTTGAAGACGTTTTATCTATTAGAACTGAAGAACCATTTTGGATGTGAGGTGAAACATCTTTAGGAACAAGAAAAGAAGCCCCGTTGTATTCTACTGTAGCTCTTAGAATATGGATCAATAACATGTCTAAAATAGATATTTTCAGTAAGAGACCCATTACACCATAATAATAGAAAAAACATTGGATCAATATCAAAATAATTATTTATTTATTTAATTAATTGAATGTAACACATTAATGAGGATCAATCAATTAATCAATCAATCAATCATCAGTTTTCCCATAAAAAAATCTCATAAAAAAATAACAAGCCAACCAAGTAGTCAATAAATTAACCATCCATTTAACCAGCTGGTCAACAAATTACTCAATCAGTCAACAAGTTAACCAACCAACTGGGTAATCAACTACTCAATCAACATACAGGTCAATCAACTATTCAACAAACTAGTTTAAATGCCTATAACCAATCTAAACAACCAACCCTTGATGCACAGTAGCACTTTTTTAACCCCATTGAATGATACCCAAAGTTTTTCACAAAGTCTAATTTAAAAATAACCAAACAACTAAAATTAAATTAAATTAAATTAAATAAAATTAAATTAAATTAAATTAAATTAAATTAAATTAAATTAAATTAAATTAAATTAAATTAAATTAAATTAAATTAAATTAAATTAAATTAAATTAAATTAAATTAAAAATTTGTGGAGAGTTTCCTATCATTTGTTTTCTAGTTTCTGGGTCTAGGTAGGTGTAGTAACATTAACTCTTGTTATCTGGTTTGGTTCACAGGGAAGATATTGAGTTCTACTACCGAAACAAGTTCATCCAAAGAGATGACACTGACAGGTTTTACATTCTTAACACCCTCTTCAATCTGTCAGGTTTGAAATAAATTATTTGCATTTCTATGTGATTTCATAGTGTCTGAAATAAATTAAAAAAACATGAAATTGTATGTATAGGTGTGTGTCATCATGTAATATAAACAATTCCTTTCCTTTTATTTAAATTCTTCAGAGACTTATCTTTATGCATGTCTGGTGGATTTCTTTACCCGATGCAGCAGATACACAAAGTGAGTAAACATTTTTATCTGACTCTTATTATGCAGCTTTCATTTACTCTGCAAGCTTTAAGTATGTCTGTATAATCCTGTGAATTTATAATAATAATAATAATAATAATAATAATAATAATAATAATAATAATAATAATAATAATAATAATAATAATCATAATAATATTTTTTAATTCTTCCAGCCTCCGGAAAGGTTTCCAGCACGGCGACTTGTTCATGTCCTACAGAAGCATGTTCCAGGATGTTCGAGATGCAATGGATTTTATTCACGACACGGTAAGTTATCAAACACATTACATCTTTTTGTAGTGAATCTTGGTTTGATTCGTAAATAATGAGGCCCAAAATTGGTCCTCTATAGGGAACCCTGAAAGAACAAACAATCAAGAATTTGGAGAAGTACGTGATTAGAGATGTGAGTACACTGATCAGCTCATTTACTGTATCTAAATGTGTTTTAGTACTCTGAATGGTTGAAACACTAAAAAAATTTAATGCTTCCTCCACAGCCAAACATCCCTGTACTTCTGACTCGAATTAAAGAGGTGGCCAAGATTTTCCTGGCTACCAATAGTGACTACAACTACACGGAGGTGAGCTCATAATGGGCTTTAGTTGGATTTGGAGAGTAAATAAGAGTTCCATCTCTTACTCTAACATGTTTTTATCATCCCTTCTTACCTTAGGCTATCATGAAGTACCTGCTGGAAAGTAACACAAAGGTAACGCTATGGTATATGTTGTGTATTTTTTCTTTAAAATGTGTGAATTTGCTTTAAAAGAATACAATATTGATTCTATGCTTTTGCAGCCTGGAAGCCCCCCAAAGCCCTGGCGCTCTTTCTTTGACCTTGTTGTGGTTGACACCAGAAAGCCACTGTTCTTCGCAGATGGCACTGTGCTGAGACAAGTGGACACGGTATAAAAACTGTCTTCTGTTAGGGCTTTAATGAACTAATTCTCTTCATTATTGCATTTTAGTAACAGTGTGATATTTTAATCTGGACACACAGAACACAGGAAAGCTTCGCATTGGGACTTATACTGGAGACTTGCAGCTCGGTACAGTTTACTCTGGAGGTGAGGTGATCTAATTTAGATCTAAACATCCTGACATGATAATTTCTTCTAAAACTATTCTCTTAATCTTACGTTTAAACGATTACAAGTCTTTGTTTCTTATTTTGTCTAATTAATCACCTCATTCATTCAATCAGTGCCTCGTTCTCTTAATTAATGTGAATCAGTCAGTCAATATGCAAATGTTTTGTCTGTTATCTATGTGTCTAATGTTAGATAAGACTCGTTCATAACAAAGTTCCTACAAGCCCCACAGATCAAGGTGATGAGATTACCTTCGATTTTATTATCTTTGAAAGGCTGTAAGGATGATTAGATCATTAGTGAACTTCTCATGTGGAGAATCTTTGTTTGGCATGTAAAAAACACCGACTAAACATGTTAAAAAGGTTAAAAACTTCATTTGTGTTTGTTCGTGTTACTAGATATGAATAAATAATTAAATTCAGACTCCTTCTTAATGTTGGTATTTACATAAACATGTTCAGCATGTATTAACATATTTATTGCCGTATATGTAAACTATGTGGTATTATACTGTATTAAGAATTCTGTTTGTTTTGACATACCCTTGAACCTTCCATAGATATAAACAAGCTAAGCTGTTGCTTAGGGCCCCCATTGCCAATAGGGGGCAGAATATAGAATATACTGTAGATATTACGAGTTTATTAATGAGTCTTCCTTAATTTGTTTAACACTTATCTTAATTCTAAATGTAAATTAACTGTCCAGAGAAATAAGTTAATTGAAACCTAGCTAAAAAAAACTAAAAACCAGCTAAAAAGATAGCTTACTGGACAATGCACAAACATACATGTGGCATTTGAGACGAAAAACCAAAACATACAGTCACAATGAAGACAAATATTGAGTCAGTGGAGCTAAAGGTGACAGCAACTTGGCACCGAAATCCAATTCTGCCTAGAGCTTTATACAGACTTGATCATAGCCTGTCTTTCATGCCTGTTTCATATTTCCTTCAATATGTGCAGGATCGTCAGATCTCATCTCTGATCTGCTGGATGTCGGAGGCAAGGACATCCTTTATGTTGGAGATCACATCTTTGGAGACATCCTCAAATCAAAGAAACGTCAAGGCTGGAAGACCTTTCTCGTTGTACCTGAGCTCACTAAGGAGCTGCAAGTGTGGGAGGAAAGGAAAAGTGAGCGATCTTCATTTACTATTTTACAATAATGGTATTGTTGTTACATTTACGCAATGTTTTTTTTCCCCAGATCTCTTTGAGGAGCTAAAACGTCTTGACTTCTTCTTAGCTGAACTGTACAAGTAAGTCTGAGTCTGTATTTGCCCAACATATCCAGTACTTGATCAAATGTTAATCACTAGAAGTGAATAGCTGCTATCTGACAAACTACCAGCAGTCACTGTAAGATTACTAGAGGTATTTTACCACCGGCACCCTATTATCCACATATCATCTATTAGGGCATTGTATGCTATGAAAGTCAATTATTTTGAACACATGGAGATTTTAAAGGACTTCATAAATATAGTTAGTTTGGCTTTTTTTCCCCACCACTCAAGGCAACAGGATAGGGTGAGAATACTGTTGTTTTACATGGAAGACACTGAAATTTGGTTTAATAAAACAACATTATTATATAGTATAAGATATTTTTTGTAACAAAAGCTACTAAATACAGCTATAAATGTGGAGACCTGCCATTTGTTATGCTCTTACTGACGCTGAATAGAGTTGTAGCTTCTCTTACTTTTCACCTGCATGCACTTCTCTTTAGTTCTGACTTACTTAAAACGTATATACTTTTGTTATCATGTAAAAAATATATATAATTTACGTAAGACAACAACAAAAAAACAATTGTCATACTTAACGCACTCATTTGCGCATGATGTGCTGTGTTTAATTTAAGCCACCAGGGGGAGCTACTACACAGCTAACAATTTCGGTGTAGCTTGGCGATAGAGAATACAAGTAAAATCTTCGGTTTTCAATTTATGATTACAACCACATGTAATCAATTAAACTGGCTTTTTTGCTTTGATCTTGTTGCTTGGGTATAAAAAAATGTTTTCCCTGTTCTGATTAAAGGCATTTAGACAGCGGCAGCAAAGAGTGCCCTGACATCAGCAACATTCAGACAAGAATAAAGGTAAGGCCATCAAATGGGGTTGTTGTTTGTTGTTGTTGCTAAGTGAATTTAGTCCTTTTATACGTTCATAAAGCACCATTTAAGCACCAAAACAGCCGTTTGTTTGTTAATCAATCCTACGTTCTTGCAAAGGGCTGACAGATGACATTAATCGGACCAAGAATAAAACATTATGAAATGATCCGAGTTGGGTCTGTAGAATTATCTATCCCTATATTTTTAAAATAACATTTATCAAGCTTTGGCATCAGCATAATAAAACAACTACTCATTCACAAGGTGATTCACTGATATAAAGAACAATTTAAAAGAATAGAGTCCTCACCTTTTTATACCAATAACAAGATTATACTTTCCTCTATTCTTTCACAAACAGGGAATCAATGGCAGGGATTTAAGGACAGGCATAATAATTTCCCTTGCAGTACCTCGTGAAAGTAGAAGACCAAAACTGAACTACATTCAAAACAATAAGGGTAGTAAAAAACACTGTACACCATTTCCCTGAACACACTCTACACAGAGTGAAGCATTTTCCTACAGTGCTCAGGGAAGTTGATCAGATTTAAAAGGATGGAGGTTAATACAGTTCAGTCCTGGAAGAAAAACTATTATAAGGTGATAAAATCTCCTTCGAGCAGAACATCCACCCAACACATTTAACGAGAGCTACAATGGAAAGATTTACATTGAAATATGTTCATATGTTGGAATGGTGCAATCAAAGTCCAGACCCAAATCCAAATGAAAATGTGTAGATTACTGTACACAAGTGCTCTACTTCCAGTGCAGCTACACTTATCTGTAAAAATACTTGAAAATCATGCATCATTTTCCTTCCACTATACAATTATGCACTAGTGTGTATTGATCTACCACATAGAATCCCAGTGAAAAACTTTAAGGAATATGAATTATTTTGCATTACACCAAACATCAGTCCTTTTGAGCATTTATTGTTACAGTTATTCATTTAGCTGGTTGTGTGCTCTCAGGTGCTGACCCACAGAATGGACATGTGCTATGGCCAGATGGGCAGCCTGTTGCGCAGCGGTTACACACAGACACTGTTTGCTAGTCAGCTGATTCGCTATGCTGATCTGTACTCCTCCACATGCATTAACCTGCTCTACTACCCCTTCAATTACCTCTTCATGGCTCCCCCAGTCCTGGTCAGTGTCCCTCCCTCTATCTTAAAATAATAGCAAACTTCTGTGAGTGCTGTAAATGCGTTTTAAAAGCATTTTATTGGGGCTGACTTTTTCAGATGCCCCATGAAGCCGCTTCCCAAAGCTCTGTGGAGGTTGCTTCAGAAGAGCAGAATGTGACCAACCACAAGGACACAGTGAACAACAATTAAGGTTTGAATTTTATTAGGATTTGAAATCAAACATAAATATTTGCTTTGTTTTCTTTTACAAATGAAGGAATATTTTCCCTCTTGTTGCACCACAGATGTATTTTTTCATGAAGCAGAACCTAGTAGAGGCTCCTGTCTGCACTTACACACAGATGGAGGGTTTGTCACATTCTTCACGACATCTAGTCCGCCATCAGCTGGAAAAATAATGCTGTGTGATAACAAGTTTATACTGAAATGTTAAGGTTTGCTGTGATGGACTTGAGGCCTGTCCAGGGTGTACTCTGCCTGTCATCCAATGATCGCAGGAGATAGACCCTGCAAGAGTGGGCGGGTATAGATTATGGATGGTTGGATGGATGTTAAGGATTGTTATTGTAAATAGGAGTCTTTTACATCTAATGGTGCTTAATGCACTTTTAATCTAAGGTTTGTGTAATGGTTTTAGAAACACATTTTTTATTTATTTATTGTTTGTGCAACTTCTACTGAATCAACTCAATAAATCATTGCTATTAATGCTGTTGAATTATTATTAAACTACACAAACTCAACATTCTTGTGTAAATGATATATGTTTGTACTCTAAACAATTAAGACTTTTAGTAAAAACCTGTTGACTCGGTTTCTTTGAGTTCAAGTTGTTCACAACAGCCTAATTTTCTAGAACGGTTTACATTCACTGTAGCAGAGAAAAGAAAAAATGTCAAACACATCAACTTCTCTCAGTAAAAATGTTTCTGTTGGGACTATTGCATATTCCCAAGGGATCCAAACATACACATTGAAATATGAAAGTGGAATGAGTCTCATTTTGCCATAAACCACCCATGACCATGGACATTTAGGGGTGGGAATATCATGGTGTGTGGCCGAGGAATAAAATGTAGACACTGCTGATCCAGAGTAGATTATTTGGCAAGACAGTGCTCCTAAAACCACAGACAAAGAAACTCTAGGTTGGTTTTAGGGAAAGAAAATGAAGATTCTAGTCAATCATCAGACATGGATCTTATTTTAACGGGAAGAAATGAAGATCAAATTGCGTAGAAGAAACGCCCTAACCTTTAAGATTTGAAGACAATTTCTGTGAAAGAACGGGTTAGAATTACATCTCAGCAATGCATGTGGCTGGCATATCCTCACAGAACACATCTTGAAACTGTTATTACCAAAAAAAGTTTCTTTTGTTAATCATTAATTACATTTCAGAAAGTGTGCTTCACTTCCCCATTTCTATTCATTTATTACACATAGCTTAATTTACATACACAAGCGTAGTTTTAAAAAAATCTCCAGTCCATTTCGTGTCATCAGCCATCACCTTCGTATTTTATTTAGCAATACAAGTAGAGTTCATTAGGATTCATGAAACACTATTTTTATTCAGTTAAAATTTTTTAATTTTGTCATGTTTTTGCTGCAGGCTTTTTATATGAATTTTCCTTACATGAGTGTTCTCTGGATTTCATTCCACCATCCAAATATATACATGTAATGTTAAATTGCCTCCCTGAATTGAGCCTATGTTTGAATGTGTACATGGATAGTTGCCTATGTCTTGTCCTGTGATGGACAGACGAGCTGTCCAGAGCATCCCTCACCTATCTACTACTTACAACTACTTAGAAGAACCAGCCCCACTGCAACCCTGCAAGGATTGTCTGACCTGCTGCAACCCTTTGATCAGCCACTAGATGGCATTTAATCACTTTGTACCACACTGGTCGTTTCAACACAGCTTATCTTGATAATTATTAACAAATCTACATATTTGATACCCCAAAATAATTGTAACATAACTTTTGATTTTGAGCATCTAACGTAGCCAAAACTTTTGAGCTTTGTCTTGAATCAGCCAACCTACACTGATGGACATGCTTTGCATTCAATCCATTAAACTAATCCTGCAAGACTGTAAGAAACCCTGGAATTGACTGGACAATCATGAACCAGAAAACTGATCTAATCAGATGGGATATTTGTCTAGCACATACATTGATACACATTCACCCATTCATGTAGACCTGTGTGGTCCTGTGGTACATGCTCCCTCCTCATGGCATGATGTCAGGGCTCATGAGTGATTATATATGAGTTTTTTTCCCTTCCTCACAGGAAATGATCCAGTCATCTTCCAGGACTGAAGTGTGCAGTGTCACAGTTTTCCTGTTTTGCTCCAACACAGCAGCCACTGCATGTTTTTTTTAAGATTATGCATGGATTTTGTTTTATATTTCAATCACATTTTACTTTGAAGCAATATGTTAGCATGAAAACACCACTTACATGTTTGTCCATGACTACTTCTTTTAAAGTTTATATATTTAGGCTGATTATACAGAAGGGAGGATAACTCCTCTCCTTTTCTCAGAGCTTCTTTCCTCATAAACATACGCATACACACGCGCGCAAACACACACACACACACACACACACACACAAACAAATAAACATTTCCTAGATGATTTCATTTGTTGTATCAGGGGCTATTTTGGATTTGCTTGGATTTCCCTTCGCCATTGTCTGCTTGTCACCTGTATTTATTGTTACTGGATCATTGAGTTAATTTTGTCCTGTTTTATTTTCCTGCATGCAGAAATCCTAATCTTTCATCTCTCCTGGCCTGTATCGCCTGCTTTAATCACTTCTCTGGAAAAGGAGACAAAAGGAGTCTTAACTTTTGGTGCAGCTTTATTAATGTAGGGATTCAATGTGATGAATAGGTGAATTAGAAGCCTTTAAATATGCAACAAGCTCATGTGATGTCCTTAGAATGACATTGGAATAACACTTTAAGCTGTTTAATGAGCTCCATGTGACATGGGAAAAGTTACTGTAGTATGGTATGTTTTTATTTATTTATACACATATCTCCTTTCCAACTAACCAAAGCCATGAGAGGGCTTAGGTGTTAGTAATGTCACAACTCCCCTTGTCACATTTCAGTGTCTTTCAGATCCAAGTGCTTAAAAACAATCCTGAAAAGTGATTGAAAAGGATGCGGGGCGATGATATAAATAAGACGGTTTGCTCCCTGCCAATTCCACAAAGCTGTCTTCCGAACACCATGTGTGCTCCTCTGAGAGATGAGGAGCAGAGAGGAGAAATTGAGTTTTACAGATACTTCTCATATTTAGCTCTAGGTTTTATCCAAATGATACTGTGCACAAGTATCAGTTACTGCCTGAACAGATCTAATGGTCACAGTTATGCAGAAGACGAGCATATTAGCAGCGTTTGGGATGACACAATGTGTGTATTAACTTTTTTCCATTTTTTTTGCCGATGATCAATATTAACAAAAAGCATCTCTAGTTTTCAAAGAGGGGAAAAGGCATAAAACATCTAGACAGGAAAAAGCAGATATGATGTCACAAATGCATGTTATTTTTAGTATTTTTTTGTGTTCTCATCCTCTTAAATCACAGTGACAAAATTTTGTTTATTTCCTTGCAAAAATATGTTTTTCGCTTCCATTGGAAATAGTTTTAGCATTTTTAAGCTTGACCTTTCACACGGAGTAAATTTGTACACCTTTGACTTTTGTTTTAAAGGTGCAATAAATCCAGATACCATTGAAGACATATTTTAACTAACTCTGCCAGGATTTAATTACCTCGACAGTAAAGTAAATAATAATAATGAATTAAAACTGTAATTTTAAGTAAGACTTACAAAAAGTTTTACTTTGCTGCTGTTTAAAAAATTAAAACCAAACACTTTCTCAGTGCTATTTCTACCGCTTTAAAAAACAGAATGCTTTTAAGGCCTTTTATTAAATTATTAAACTGTAAAACTGATATATTTTTTTACATTTTTCCTTTTTAAATAAACTTTCCTGCAAACTCAAACGTTTCTTTTTTTCAGAATTATACATCTCAAGATTATAACTTCAACACATTCTACTACCTTGAATATGTTCTTACAAGAAAACCCCCACAAATGATTAATTACACCATAATCTTTATTTGTTTTTATTCAGAGGAAAAAACTGACTTAATTTAAACATTTTTAAAACAACTACAAAACCTCTTTGAAATACATAAATATGCATGTGTTAAATAGTTTTAATTTACACCCTTGTGAAATGCATAGTTTTCATTTTGCAGGAAAAAAACTCTCCCAATGGTTTAATCTTTTAAAATAAAGTCTTTAAAAGAAGCCAAAAAAACAACAACAAATTTACAAATTAATCCAAACAACCAACCCCAGAGCACACATTGTCACTTCATGAGTTTCCTCTGTAATTAAAAAATTACAATATACTTGGTTTTGATCACTCAGTGTTTAAGCTAAACCAATTCACATTCAGAAGCTGCACATATGAAAACACACTTGCTGACATGTTGGGCTCCACTGCTGCTGCGTGCAGTCAGATAACTGCAGAAGCACCACCGTCCCCCATTCCACACATTCCAGGATTTCCCAGCAAGCATTGCAAAGCAAGCCTAAACAAGTCACGTTCTTTACTCTGAGAGAATTTCACACAAGTGGTAGAGGTTTTCCTTTATGCTTTCGCCTTTCAGTTCAAACTTATCTAAAATGAATAACCAAAATAAAACACTTTTACATCCGATTCAGAGAATCTTTTAACAGTTTTTGGGAGTATAAAGACAAACCTTTTTCCCAGCAAGGGAAATTTAACATTTTACTGCAGCACAGCCATCGGAGGGCCCCACAGAACATGTCTGTTTTTAATAATGACTTGAGTGTCCTTTTCAAGGCGGCTTTTAACAGCAACTGGACTGCGGTTAAACGCGTCCACCCACTTTAACGCTGGCACAGTCATCAAAACAAACAAACTTCTTTGCTCTTTTACCAGAGGGTTCAAACACGAGGCACACAGGAGCACTGACACCTAATCTCAACAGGGGGATAAAGACAGAGAGAGAGAGAAAGAAAAGAGAAGGCAAAATGCAAAAAAAAGGGTGGGTGGGGGGTGAGAGGGCCCTGCATTCCTGCCGAAGGGCCCCTCCCCCCGCCGACCTGCTGCCACCGAGGATGCTCAGAGCCACACATCGACCTCCAACCCCCCCTTCTGCTTCTTTTTCCTGTTCCATCTACTTATCAATACACACTGTGGCAGTGTTTGATGTAACAACAAAACAGCCACATAAAGAACGGCAGCAAAGGGGGAGGGGGAGGAATCAGAAAACTAGAATGCAGATCGCTTCAGATGAGTTGTATTTCTTTTCACCTCTTTTTTTAAGTATTTGGGACATTGTCAGTCATTAATAGAATTCAAACATGACCAAAAAAAGTGTTTTCACTTTAAAACATTAATTTCTATCAAACCTTGAGGATTTCTGTCAGTCAGTCAAGCTGGAGTAAACCCTCTTTTTTTAAATACATTACACTGGGTAAACAGTTTAAGGAGACTCCTACTCTCCGCGCCACCACCTGCCATCAGCCGTCAGCTCCACCTCACATTCTGATTTATTTATTTTGTTTTAAACTGGCCCCTTATTTTCAGCACTAAGGCCAAATGCTATGACAATACTATTGCACTGCTAGAATGGATGGTACAGTAGTGCAACATTGTCAAAGCAGCTGACCTCAGCATGTGTCAGCACGTGGCCGTTCCTCACTGACAAACTCAAACTTGCGTCATGTTTGGATATTTTGAAAAAGAGGATAAAGCAAAGAGGTTTGAGTTGGGCAGGAATTGAAAACCGGTGGCTTTCATTTTCTTCTTGTGCACAAAATACAAGATGGTTTTTTTGCATCAACTCTTCAAAGTCAGATACAACACACAATTTTCAGAAAATTCTGACTTTGTTTACTCAATGCTTTTTAACAAAAAATGCAAACAAACCAAAAAAATTATCCTGAAACATCACCTGGTTTTCGCTTCTTTTGTACCATGTTGCTACATCGGGCTTTTGTGGTCATGTGCTTATCACGATCAAAAAAGGATTTGTCACAAATTTACCGAATACAGAAAGTTTCTAGAGAGAGAATGAAAGAGAACCAGAAAAGTACTAACTTTGTTAAGCAAAAAAGGTGTCAGAAAACAGGATGTTTGGCATTATAGCATTAAGACACCTTTATAAGCTCCATGTGCAGGTTTAACAGAAAGGAAGAGGTGTGAGGCTCTTTTTTTTTTAAAGAGGCAGATGTCCCATAAAAACTTGAGTCATAAATGATATGTTTGACGCTAGCGTTAAGACAACTTTATAACCTCCTTGTGTAGGTTCAAAGTGAGCAAAGAAGAGGTGTGGGTCTCCTTTCTTTTCAATCATCCAATGCCCTTTTAATATTGCACTGCTCATGCCAGTGCCCAGTAGTGCAAGAGAAAAAGGGCAGTGGACAACAACATGGATCCCACCAGCCTCCTCTTCACTACAAATAAAAACCTTGTGATTACATTTCCTGCTGTTCAATGCATTTGCTGATGACATGTACATTCGACACACATTTTCAGGGTATTTACCTTTAAAAAAATGCCACCGTAACAATAAATCTACAAACCAACCAAGTAGTTATATTACTTGGAAATGTTAACAAATCTGCAGGTTTTGTTGAAACAAGTTAATAAACTGCATTTAAATCTTTTCTTCCTGCTAGTTTTGTCCTCAAGATGTAAAAGGAAGTTATTCTGTGGAAGGTAAAAGTTAGGATGTGTCGGATTAACAATATCACTTTTCACCAGTGGAGTTATGAACTTCCCCAAATTAAACAGCACTGGTCCCCCCCCCCTGCTCAATAACCCTGGGAGAATGGGAATTTCCCAGCATGTGGGCCCATACGATTCTCTGCAGTGAATGACATGCATTCTAATTTTGGTGGAGAAATGGGGGGGGGGGGGGGGGGGGGGGGGGGTTGGAGAACAGAACGAACGCAAAAAGGGAGAAGGGGTGGGGGTGCACACACTTTAAAAGATTACAGAGCTTACAGCGTGCCAAATAACAGATATGATTTCATCCCTAAACATCACATACTCTTGCTTTCCTTTTCAGTGTTACTAAAAACAAGGACAAATAAATCACCCGTAACTCCAAGACAAGATTAAAAACTCAACAAAAAAAAAGTTGTGTAACCATCTCTGAAATAAAAGCAGACAACTTTGATCGCTGAAAACAGAGTTACACAACCCCACAGAGTTGATAGCATGGCACAGGAGGGACACTGGAAATCTCCAGAACACCATGGCGCTTTCACACGTTGCAGAAAGCCCCTCCAGGTGTTGTTGTTCTCTATTTTACCTGCATGTGTAGGCTTAAAAAAAAAATCCGCCATACATCTGTGTGAGCGGCCTATCCGCCTCTCCTTCAGCGCAGGACCTGAGCTTACAACACATTGCAGGCGACTTGTTAGATTGCACAACAGCATATATGGCCGCACACGCAGAAAAACACGCGTACCCCCCTTTTCACCGGAGAGCCATTGCAAAGCGATAAGAGCCTAATAAGCTCTGTCCACGAATCCCGATCAAGTTTTTTTTTTTTTTTTTTATTATAGAGATGAGCTTCCAGATGCGCAGCGCAACGTGGATCGACTCAACTCTCGTCGCTGTTTCTGATCCCCCTCCCTCTTATAGGTCGCATATAAAAAAAATAGCAACTTCCAAGTTTTTACGCCGAGCTCCTGGCATTTTGTACGCAAAAACGGCTACAACTCACAGTGGACACCCTCTCCCTCCTTTCCGCTCCCTCCTCCTCCGCCTCCAAAATCATGAATAGTATCTGGTCAAAGGGAGGGACGATCCGTTATGGGCAGAAGAGAGCAGGAGGGAAAAAGTTGTCCATAAAAAAAGAGGAGACGAAAAGCTACCCTTCTCCGAAAGACACACTTCACGGTGCGCTTCTTTGAGGACCGAAGCTGTCATCCAGGGAAAAAGCTGCGCGCGGCAAGGGACCAGATCTGTGGAGGTGGGGAAGAGGGAAAAGGGGGAAAAAATCCACCCTGTACAAGCACACGGCCTCTCAGATCCGGACTCCATCTTTGACTACTTGACATTCAGAGCCTGCCGGAGCAAATTCATGGCTTGCATGCCTCCCGCTGATTGGCCGCTTCTTGCGCTAGTCTTTGCTCCTCGGTGCGCCATTGGCTCCCTTTCAGCGTGTTCGACACTTCCAGCGGACTGCGTGATTGGCTGCAGGGTGAAATCGTCACAGAGGACGACAAATACCTTACTTAACGTGTTCCATTCACAAATTTCCCATCATGGACTCGCAACTGTGTATCTGGATATAATATATATCTGAAATACTTTGTGGCACAAACGCCTTTGCTTTCTCACTTTGCGCTGTGACTGCTACTACCGCCAAATCTGGCTTCTTTTATATGCGTCAATGAAAACGAAAACTGTGCAAATATGATCTCGCTTTTAGATTAAAGAATTCCAATAATTCATATACAGTAGCTATTTCTTCAGAGGCATATCCAGAACGGTTTTGAAGCTCTGCCCTATAAGCGGTACCACTGTTAATCTTGGGGTGGCACATCTGTAGTATTCAAAGGTGTTATGAGGGAAAGAAGGGAAGGAAAAGTGTTAACAAAAATTTTATTAATTAATTTAAGATATATATATATATAGCCTACCAGCTAACTAACTAAATCAGTAACCTAACATTTACTGACTTTGTTTTATGGAACAGCTTACATTTAAAAAACATGTCCTATTTAAAAAATAACCCCCCCAAAATTCAAAAAGTATTTAAAGGGCTGCACTGATGGAAGAAACAGATGGGGTCACATCAAAAGTCAAAGCCATGATAGTGCTTTAGGATTTTAAAACAGATTTTAGTCTTTCAAAACTGGAGTACTATGAAAGATACAAAATAAGACAAGTAGAAGAAAGAAAGAAAGAAAGAAAGAAAGAAAGAAAGAAAGAAAGAAAGAAAGAAAGAAAGAAAGAAAGAAAGAAAGAAAGAAAGAAAGAAAGAAAGAAAGAAAGAAAGAAAGAAAGAAAGAAAGAAAGAAAGAAAGAAAGAAAGAAAGAAAGAAAGAAAGAAAGAAAGAAAGAAAGAAAGAAAACGCAGTGATTGTTGTTACCAAATTTTATTTCTAAAAAAAACATTCCTTAAAGTACAGACTGAGCAACTGTGAGGATCAGGGTGTCACTGGAACCGAAAGCCATGCTGCCAGTTGTTTGTTGTTACTGTCCTAAAATAACCAGCAGCATCATAACTTTACAGTGAAATAAATGATAAAATAACATACTGCAGGATTTCAGTCCTGCACAACTCACAACAGTGGCCTACAATGGCTTCACAGTAAAATCAAACAGCAGTTTACAGACATGGTAAAAGAATGACTGCTATAAATGATTACTGGTGCATTTATTAGAGAAACATGTGTTGTTAGCTCAGGAAAAAATTAAAGAATTACTAAAATAGCTTATTTCATTTCAAGATGAAGTACTAGCTGTTATTTCCCACAGTAAGTTAAAAGTGGCCTATTGTAATTTAAACTTCAATAGCCTAGAATCTATTCCAGAATGCACTGTAATTTGAATTTAATTGAAATCTACTGTCACATAAAGTAAATGGATTATACAGAAAGGAACCACTGATAATGCAGCAGTTTTATTGTGAAAATCACTAACAGTTAGGGTGACTTCAACAGGGGAGAGCTGGTGGCAACACTGCATTTATAAAGAATCATCTGGTTGTTAAATCCCATCTGCATGCGATTGCCTTATAATTTATGAAGTGATTTAAAGAGACACAATAAGTTTTCCAATTAAAGCATTCCTTTTTGTCCACGTAGGATGAGCTTTCGTTGTGTGAATCTTGTGGTCGGGGATCAATGATTGGATCGGACCACACGGTGCTGGAGGAGGCGGACCCTATGTGCGCCCCCCTCCCTTTTTTTGCGCAGCTTTGATTGACGCAGAGGGAAGAGTAGCGGGCTGTGAAATTTGGCATTCCTGGCCAGAGGAGCTGAAATAATGGCATTATCCAGTGGGAGAGGGCCCACTCTTTACTCCCCACACACACACACCCACCCGACTCCGGGCCACTCAGAAGGGATCTGATTGTGCAGCCAGTCGGATATAAAAGAAATGTTTGATGTAAGGCGGGGCGGGATGAATCCGGTGTAGGTTTGGTCCCCCCCACTCAGAGAGGCAGTTTCCACCAACTGCACTGTAACCTGGAAATGGTGTTACCACAAAGGGGGATCTAATTATATCTTCGGGTTCCCTACTGACACAAAAACTAACAATTGTCCCTAAATCATAAAAAAGAAGAAAAGTGTGTGTTTTTAAGGTTGTCTAGCAAAAGCAAACGAGGCAATGCAGTCTTAAATACACTAATGTGGTGAAACAAGAAACTCCTGGTTCACACAAATCTTTTAAAACTGTTTCAGATTTAACAAGCAATTTTAGAAAGAACTGGGACAATTGAAAGGTTATTTAAAATGTAGACATTTGGTTTCGTCGATAATAAAAAGTTTAATTTACATTTAAAAAAGCACTTAACTACAAAACACCCCCCCACCCCCAAATAAATTGAGAAGTCTAGCCTACATATATAAATCTATATTTACAGATCAAAAATTATTTTAGCTGCTTTCTCTTTACCTTCACTTGATCCACAACTCAGCTGAATTTCAACCTGTTTAAACAAATTGTAGTTAATTTATTTCAATGTCCTTAAAACAGAATGCAATTGCAAATATTAGTTTTTTTCTGTTAATTTAAAATAAGTTATCTAGAAGAAGAAATATTCATACACTCACAGATCAACGGATTTAGAAAACCAAATCAAATATTTAGTTTTGAAAATACATATTTTAATTAAGGGTTTTAGTCAAAATCCTATTTTTTTTTATTCATGTAGGTTTACTACTGCTGTGTTTCAATCAAGTCAATTAAATTGTTTTTATTAAGAACAATTTTAAACACAATAACAGGAGAAAAATTTGAATACTTGGGGACGAGATATATTAGATAATTTAACATGGACTGTATCTAAATGCGTTCTTTTCTTCTCCTCTTAAAATGTCAACAAAAATTACACTTAAACAAAATGCAGTAAAATAGTTTGCCTAAATCTCCCTTTGACAGGATTTGAACAAACATTTATGCTCATCAAGTTTTACTCCAAAATTAATTTAATAATATAAAAGCGTAAAAAGGTGGGCACAACTATCTGCAAAAAAAACAACTGATAATCTGTATAGCTGTTTATTTAACATGTGCTAATCTTCCAACTGAGACAACGTTTTCTATGACATTTAATCAGAATCATGTCAAGAAGTGATTCTGTTTTCCTCTTATTTGTTTAGAAGGTTGTTTAAATAATAAACCAATCTTAAAACCTCAAAGATCCACGTTTAATCAATTTATGTTCAAGTTGTTATATTTGCTTCTATTTTCCTTTACCAATTGTTCATTTATAAAGCGTAAATATCAAATCTCTAACATTTTCTTTCTGTTTCCATCTGGATGTGTGTTTATGTGCTGTTAATATTGGTTCTGTGTGTTTTTTTTTGTTCTCAAATCTCAAAAAATATCTGCATCTATGTAATACCTGGTTGTGATTACCAATTCTGATTTGATGCAGGACAAAATTAAAGCCTAAATCAATCGATTATATGTATGTATAAGTCCATGAGGGTAAGTATGAATGAGTTTTTCCCCCAGCGCCTGAGGGGTAAACAGCCACAAACTCGCAACCACTCCCTCCTGAAAGGCCTGACTCCAAACTACTGCCTGTGTGAGGTGTCATGGGGCTGAGAAAAGCCTTTTAAACATGGGAGTCATTGTTCCCTCTCTTTTTTTTCTCTCCCCCTTCCAACCACCCATCCTCCGAAAATGTACCTCCTTTCTTCCTCTGCCCTTTAACCTCTCCCAACCCCCATCCCTCCGTCTCACATCTCCCCTCCACGTTTCCTCTTGGCGGCCTAAAGACCAAACAGCCTTGAAGGACCGTCATTGATAATTTCCCACCAAGGAAAAGAGGAGTAAAAATGTTAATTGAGAACCTTTTGGCGGGTGAGAAGAGGGTTTTCCTGCTCCATCTTTTTTTTTCATGGAGCAGCAGTTGTAGCTGCAGCAGACCCCACCTCGTGGACCCACGGTCTCCTCCAAATTGTGTTCCTCACCTCACCTTCCCCCTCCTACCCCCTCCCTCTTGAAATAGACTCTATGGACTGCGTGCATGACATTTCAGCTGTGTGGGTGGCACTGCTTTTTATGGCTTCTCCACCAGAACACAGTACTCCTGAAACACAGCAGCAGGAACCCTGCGTCCATCCTCCCATTCACTGCCTTCACTATGTAGAGGGCTTGGCCTCACCTAAGAACAGTGATAAGAAGGTCTGATGGTTCTTTACCTGATGTCCTGGAGGTACAAAGGGCAGGTTGTGTAAAGCAAGTCACTAAACAGCACCTTTCTTTGCTTCTTCAGCTCCAAATCTAATGTTTGCAGTTGAGATATGCTTTGAACCTTCAGATATTTCAGTAGAGTGAAATAAGAGGATTTTTGGATTCTTTAAATCACATGAAATAAAGGGCAAATTATATATTGTAGTCGAAGCTCATAAGGATTAAACTAAGCTTAAAATGTCATAATGTTTATTCCTCTGTTCTTATTATACTCATTTAAAGGTCTCTGATATCTCCCAAATAACTTCTAAAACTATGAGAAAACATTCCTTTTTCCCCCAAAATGGACACCTTAGATTGAAATGTATTCGCTGACTTTATTCAAAATCTTCAGAAGATTGTTTTTACTTTACTCTTATGTTGTAAAAAGAACACTTAAAATAGACATTCAGCAAACAAAATCAGGTGTTTACTAACAGCCTGTAAAACATTATTTTTCACCCCCTTATTCGTATCTATTTGTTCTGTGATGTTCATTAATTGTGAAGCAATAGTCAAGAATTAGCAAAAATAAAAAAAGGGAGTAGCTCACTTTACAAACTTTCTTTAATGTTTATATTAATCTGTAAACGTAAGTGTGTACTTTGGCTTTCACAGGTGTGCTTAAAGACATTAAACCTCTGTTTAATGTTCCTCATTTGAGGCAACATACTTCCAGAAAAAACATTTAATATCAATATCAATCTGAAATATATTAATAGCACATTTAAAAACAGCAAAAGCGGACCATTGTACTTTAGAATTTAACTAAATAGACAACCAGATGAATAGAGAAAAACCTAAAAACAAGAAAAAGGAATTAAATAAGCAGAAAGAACCATATAACAGATGTCACGGTCTAAAATTTCTCTTTAAAGAAACTTTCTAAACAGAAGATGTTATGTAAAGGGCCTCATAATTTAGCTAAACGAACTATAAGATACACAACTGCAAAGAAAATTGATAAAAAATGTTGATGTAAGCCACATTTAGAATTAGTTCTACATCCTCAATTAAATGCTTTAAGTAGCTTTTAAGTATAGATTTTCTGAGTTCTAACCTTACCCTTTATTAACCTATAAAGCTCTGGAAAAAAGGAGGGGACCACTGCCAATTCTTTCTGAAATCAGCCTCTGTAACAACCATTACAATCCACTATCTGTTGGAGTCCAACACAGGCACACATCATTCTGCCTGAAAGGAGTGCTCATCAGGAGATGAGCTGAACTCAAACAGGAACATTAATGAGAAGATGCTGAGGAGGGTGAGAGCTTGGACTGAAAATCAAGGTTATTCTGCCAAATCAGTTTAAACTTCTGTACAGTTTTGTTTGAAATTTGTTTGAAATTGTGTTTTTTGTATTCTTTGAGGTCTGAAAGCACTGCACCTTTGCTTTTTTGGCCATTTTTCATTTTCTACAAATAAATGCTTGAAATGCCAACATGACATTGATTTGTGTGCAATCTATTGGAAATTGTGTCAGTAGTTTAGACAATAAAACAAAACTAAATATTTCACTCAGATGCATACTTTTAAATGGTAAAAATAGAGTAATTTCTCAGTTGTAGAATCAATGTCCTAATTTTCTTTTGATATATTTGATTGAGCTAAGGCAATTTGTATTTTTGCCATAAGTGTACCTTGTTTCATTTTGAAGCTTTACATTTTTATCTTAAAACAAAAATCTTTGCTTTTTTTGTAACTTCTAGACATATTAAATATTTTCTTTAAAGTCAAATTGGGTCTATGAAGACGTTAAAAAAAGCACTCACACGTGCATTTTTGCTAAATGAAATTATAGAGAGCTTAATTAATTTTTTTTACCTCCTTTGGCTGATGAAAAAACTTGTTTTCACAATATTAAGTCAGCATGTTTAAATGTTCCACATCTGAGCGAAATGGAGCTCATCTTTAGACCAAACTGGATTTATTGTCACCCTATGAAGATTTTTTTCTGAGGCTAAGAGACAAGGAAGAACCAAACAACATCCCAGTTCCCAAACCTGCACACTTCCACTCAACAACCCCCTCCATTAAATCCGACACTCATCATCCCTGCTGGAAAACTTTTTTTGGTGGAGTCTCATCGATTTCTAACCAGCAGCAAGCAGTAACGAACCTCATCCATAACTCATTCCTATAGAGCTGTATGTCAAGCTAGTTTTTTCCCTTCCACCGGGCAGATCCAAAGGATGAAAAAACAACTCAACCCTATTAACTGAACTTCAGAGGAATTCCACACTTTACATACGGAATGCACATTGGGTCAAAGGGCAAAGGGCCAGAGGGGAATCCACCCGCGCCCAGGCAGGCAGGCCTTATTTAAACAAGCCAGGAATGCCTGGCTTGATGAGAGAAAAAGAAGAAGAAGAAGAAAAGGGGAAGAGGGCGGAACCTCCGTGCCATTAAAAATGAGCAGGAGCCACCTCCAATAAATACCAACACTTTTTAAATTACCTGCATTGGCTGACTTCATGTGCTGTTGAAATTTATTACTAGCTCTTTTTCGATCTTTATGCAAACCAGTTGGAAAAGGAATAGATGCCAGCTGCTGTAATGTGCTTGAAAGTATCATGCGTGTTGTGAAAGAGTAGTCGATGTTTTTATAACACTGACTTAAATCAACCAGGTATAGCCAGAACAAGCTGAACTGGTTTGTTGCAGCTGGTCTCTTTTCAAGAATTCAATAAAAAATATATTTTTTGTTCTTTTAACATTTCCAACATTTTTAAAACTTAGGGCGATGAGAACCAAATGCCCAGTGTTAAACACAGTGGAGGATGTGTGAGGATGTGGGCTGGTTTCTCTTTCAAAAGCAGCAATCATTAGATATTAACTGCACGCCATAAAAAAGGGCGTTTTGGGTTGCCAGTGACTCTAAAGAGGATAATGACCCTAAACATAGAGACATATCAACACAGAAATCCTTTACCTGACACGAAATAAACAAATCTGGTGACTTGGAAAAGCATGGCATGCTCTATGTTAAGTATGGTGGAGGATCTGTGATGCTATGGGTCTTAAAATGCATCGTATTGTGACATTTTTGAAATACTAGGACAGTTATATCAGGTGAATTCTCCTGGTTAATCTAAAATTGGTAGTCATTGGATTTCTTTGTAGGATACTGAGGATAATGATTTAAAACATATGGCAAAATAAACAGAAATGCTTCACCACACAGAAAAATTGACCTCCATCTCAGTCTCCAGACTCCTATAGAAATTCTGTGGGGCTTATGAGAGAGCCCAGGAATCAGGGTGATTGTGTGAAATAAACACTTTTAAAAAGTGCATTCCTTTGAAAATATCTAAACTTCCTCCTGCACAATTTACTGGCTAAGTGCGACTGGCCTTTCACCTATAATTATAGGGATCAATCAGCCCCAATCTTTTTAAATGCATTCCAAGAAAAGAAAAAACAGGGGCCAAGCTCAGGTTTAGGACCACCTTGGCAAAAATCTCTTACAAATGACATGCTACAATCCCCATGGCCGTGGTGGAATTCTGTCCACTTCAAGGCTTCAAAGCTGGACAGGAATCATTAAGCTTTCTGGCCAATAGGTGCAGAGGGGTGGACTCTGCCCGCCTTGACCTCGCCGACCTTCCACAACCTTCCCCACACCCACCCTACATTCTCCTCCTCCTTCTCTTCATCCCCCACCTCAGCCTCTTCATCCACCCATCTGTGTGATGGTCACTCACCAGGTCAAGCTGCCCATTTGTCTGACAGTTTGATGAGTGTCTTTCATCAGTCGGGACCACCTTAATGGTGCACACAGAACCAGGACCGGTAGAGTTCCTGTAAAAGCAAGGTATATTTTAACAAAACTGGATTGGCTAGTGAAATATCAATATTTCCAATCAAAGCTCATGAGATATCAACCCGGTGCCCTGCAGGAACCAATTACCTGACTGTGACGAATACACGTCTTTCATTTCAGTTATACTGCTCCATCAAGGGCTGATTTCCTTTTTCTAAGTCCCCCTGATTCTGCAGTTTTGCTTTTCTTACATGGGGGCTCACCATAAGAAGTCCACTTCTTTAGTTTTAAGTGCATGTTGGCTTTAAATGCAATGAAATGCTCATTTGATAGTCAGTGAGAGGAATGAACTGCAAAGTTTTGTCTGAAAATCTTGGGTTTTTCATAGTTTGGTATTTTCTTTATATGTTTATACTTTGCTGCCATCTGGTGATAGAAGGTGAAATTGCAAACGCTTAGGCAAATTGCAAGTTGATGGATTTTTCTGCTGCAGCTGGAGAAGACACTTTTAGAGAGGAAAGTAAAAACATGAAATGAATGTACCTTTAACAAATAAAAAAGAAAACTGAGTAAATTTCACATAAAAAGTCTAATCTTTTCTCCCCCATTTTTGTTTTAGAGTTAATTCACAGAAAAAAAACCTGTCAGACTGCGGTGGTGTTGTTGACATCCATCCATCCATCTCTGCTTATCTGTGCAGAATCACGGTGGTACCAATCATCAGTTGGCATTGGGTGAGAGGCAGGGTACACCCTCTTGCTACAAGGCAAATTCAGTCTGAGCAGCTGTTTACACTGCAATGTAGCAGTCCAGTTCTGATCTGGAGTCTGCATCTACTGATTCAAACACACGACTCAAAATCATCCGATACTCATTTAACAAAGGAGGTGAGCAAAACAGTTACAATATTAGGAATAATAAAAGTAAGCATGTATATTGCATTTAAGATGAGTTTTAATTATCTTAAAAAGCAAACTAATCAAATCCACTGAGTTGATTCATATTTTACCAAGACACAGCCACCTCAAAGTTAAATTGTGATTTTTTTGTGATAGACTAACACAAAGGAGTTCATAATTGTAAAGCAGCAGGAACATGAAACATTCTCTTTATTAGTTTTGTACAAATGATAATCCAAAAATTGCTCTTATTCTGATTGCCTTTAGAAGTCATCTAGTTATTTAATTAGATTAAATTCCACTTATGAGTTATTTAATCTAAGTATAATTACAGCTGTAGGCTACTGTGGAGGCCTCTGAGGTTTGTTAGAGAGCGATGGTGAATAAACAGTAAAGACCCAGGAACACAACAGACATATCAGGGATTACATTTCAAGTTTAAAGCTGGGTTTGGTTACCAATATATATCCCAAGGTTTGAAGCAAAACTGTTTAGCATAACTGCAAACGTACATGGTCATCCACCTAAACAGACAGACAACAAGAGTGGTAAATCAAAGAAGCAGGAAAATGGCAACACAGTAGTTCAGGAGGAGCTGCAGAGATCCACGGCTCAGGTGGAAGACTTAGTTGATAGGAAAACTTTAAGTTGCACACCCTACAGTTGCAAAAAACAGAAATCAGAATTCCTGTTCAGAGTTTACAAGCGATGGGAACACAGCAAATATGTGGAGGAAGATTCTCTGATCAGGTGAGCTCAAACGGATCTGTTTGGCCTATGTGTGGTGAAAAGGTAACACTGTATGGGCAGGGATAAGTTCATTTCTCAGAGTTGATTGATAATATTCATGGAGCTCAAGGCCGCATCTACCATTGGGGACACAGAGGTCTAGACGGTGGAGGCATGAGCGTGACAGAAGCGGGATACGCGTGGGAAACGTCATTCACTCTTCATGGGTCGGTGCTCTCTGTTTTTCTGCCGTTAAAGGCGTTTAGTTCGTTAATATCCGATCACGTATTTTTCCGAGCTGTCTTTAAACGCACCTTAAGGTACACACCACAGACAATATAAACTCAGCAAAAAAAGAAACGTCCTCTGACTTTAAACTGTTTTTACTTTCAGTACAAACATCAGACGTAAACTAAAAATGTTTCACAGACATGTGACTAACATAAATAGAATAATGTGTCCTTTAATGAAGGGAGGCTCAAAATCAAAAGTACCAGTCAGTATCTGGTGTGGCCACCAGCTGCTTGAAGTACTGCAGTGCATCTCCTCCTCATGGACTGGACCAGATTGGTCAGTTCTTGCTGTGAGATGTTACCCCACTCTTCCACCAAGGCACTTGCAAGTTCCTGGACATTTCTGGGAGGAATGGCCCTAGCCCTCACCCTGCGATCCAACAGGTCCCAGACGTGCTCAATGGGATTGAGATCCGGGCTCTTCGCTGGCCATGGCAGAACACTGACATTGCTGTCATACAGAAACTCACGCACAGAACGAGCAGTATGGCTGGTGGCATTGTCCTGCTGGAGGATCATGTCTGGATGAGCATGCATAAAGGGTACCACATAAGGGAGGAGGATCTCTTCCCTGTACCACAACGCATGGAGATTGCCTGCAATGACAAGCTAAGTCCGATGGTGATGTGATATACCGCCCCAGACCATGACGGACCTCCCACCTCCAAATCGATCCCGCTCCAGGGTACAGGCCTCGGTGTAACGCTCATTCCTTCGACGATAAACACGAATCCATCCATCACCCCTGGTGAGACAAAACCGTGACTCATCAGTGAAGAGCACTTTTTGCCACTCCTGTCTGGTCCAGCGAAGGTGGGTTTGTGCCCATAGGCGGCGTTGTTGCTAGTGATGTCTGGTAAGGACCTGCCTTACAACAGGCCTACAAGCCCTCAGTCCAGCCTCTCTCAGCCTATTGAGGACAGTTTGAGCACTGATGGAGGGATTGTGTGTTCCTGGTGTGACTCGGGCAGTTGTTGTGGCCATCCTGTACCTGTCACGCAGGTGTGATATTCGGATGTAGCGATCCTGTGCAGGTGTTGTTATACGTGGTCTTCCACTGCGAGGATGATCAGCTGTCCTTCCTGTCTCCCTGTAGCGCTGTCTTAGGCGTCTCACAGTGCAGACATGGCAATTTATTGCCCTAGCCACATCAGCAGTCCTCATGCCTCCCTGCAGCATGCCTAATGCACGTTCACGCAGATGAGCAGGGACCCTGGGCATCTTTGTTTGTTTTGTTTTTTTTTTACAGTCGGTAGACAAGTCTCTTTAGTGCCCTGCGTTTTTAGAACTGTGACCTTAAATGGCTACGTTCTGTGAGCTGTTAAGGTCTGAACGACCATTCCACAGGTGCATGTTAATTAATTGATTATGGTTAATTGAACATGCATGGAAAACATTGTTTAAACCCTTTACAATGAAGATCTGTAAAGTTATTTGAATTTTTACAACATTATTGTTGAAATACACAGTCATGAAAAAGGGACGTTTCTCTTTTTGCTGAGTTTATGTAACACACATGCGCGGGCATCAGGGGATCGCCGATAGGTCTTGCTGTGAGAGCAGAGCAGCAAGTCCAGCAAACCAGTCAGAGCCAGCAAACGGCAAAAAACCCAAAACAAAAATCAATAAAAAAAACCTGCACTTTTTTTTTTACAAACAAAATGCTCGTTGATTTATGCTGTTGCATGCAGGTAATATAAGCTAAATGAAGCCGAGTCAATCCATGTCAATGATCACAGCTGGTTAACCATACCTCTGTTACTTCCCTTGCTAGTTAGTTCATGCTAAACCCTAGTATCTTTCATTTCTGTGCAGAACTTTACTGCTTTCCAAATATTTGAAAGAAATCTTTATTGCCACAATAAACAAAGCAGGGTCAGGGAGAGGCTGCACAGGTGGAAATAGAATATAAGTGAGAGAAAATATCTATGGCATTAGAGGTTAATTTCCACAGTAATATCACTGCTACTCATCCTTATTCTATTTCAAAATTTTGCTTTCTACATTTTTATTCATCTTTAATGCCACAATAGTAAAGACCAAAGTTAGGGAGGAGACATGACCAGAGGCCAGCAGCGGGAAAGATGATGCAGGGTCTTCACAGGTAAGGAGAAATTAGAACTTGCTGGGAGAAACCAGTCAGGTATCAGGACAGGATTTTCAGATATTTTAGAATTATTCTCATTCCTACTCCAAAATATGTTTTGTCTACATTTTAATAGGTAGACCACCAGGATCAACCATCCGGAGACGTCGTCTATTATTCTGTAGAACATTTAGTAATCTCCCTTCACACCAGATATTTTGTAGATAATAAATCTTGCAAAGTAGATAATAGTGTTTGTTCTGGTAATTCGATTGATGTCAGTGAGTCTGATAACTTTAAAAAAAAAACTTGTATTCTGAAGAGGTGATAGGTCATCATTGTGTTATTTGCTGAAGCTAGTATGTGAACTTGAACTTTCATTCTTTGACCTGTAGTTCTAAATTCTTTTCAGATTGTCACCAGTCAATTGAGACTGACATTTGAGCCAAGTCATTTGTTTCTGCTGAGCAGGTGGCGCCTTGTAACTATGCATTTTATTGATAGAAATAATTAATAACGGTCTTTGAACCACTATTAATATTGGTGATAACGAAGGCAGCACACTCATTGTGCAACAGTGATTTAAATGGTTCTTTTGCCATTGAGGAAGGGTGCAATTGAATGTGAGATGATAAATCACTCAATCGATCTCAGAGAGAGATCTTGGAGATGATGGTTATGCTCCTGGGTGGACCTCTGTAATTTTGAAACTCTGGATACAGCCTTGGTGGAGCTAGACAAAGACCAATCCTGAAAGAAAATATTTTAGAAACTGCAAGATCTTAGACTGGGGTGCAGAGGTTCAACTTGGGACTATTTCTGCAAAAAAGAATGGGAACAATAATCTAGATGTACTAAACTGGTAGAGACATATTCCATCTGTAACTGCACCAAATGGTGGTTTTACAGTAAGCATCCAGTCAGAGGGGCTGAATACATATGCAGACCATAGCATTCACATTTTATTTGAACAAAAATTAGAAAACCACATATACTTTTTCTTATAATTTCTAATGTGCTAAAATGTGTTAGTTTACCATATGAAATCCCAGTAAATTAAAATGAAGTTGATGGTTCAAATGTGATAAAATCAGAAAAAGTTTAAGGGGCATGAACAAGTTAGCAAGAAACTATATTGCAAACTCAAAGTATTATATTAACCATTTAAAATAATGGAATAGTCAAAATGTTTTTTCATACTCTGATATACCTAATTTTGAAAATAGTAAAATACAATCCATTCTTTTCTCCACCTTTTAATAATGGGACAGGAACCCTGAAATTGCTTGTATTGACTGATGTCAAATGCCTATTAACTAATAGAAGAAAAAAGTTCTGCAAAAGTCTTCAGTAAGAGAACAGAAATCAACAAAATTCTCAAGGGAAGCAACTGCATAGTCTCCACAGAGATATTAGAGTCAACCTCTGCCGTTTTAAACTACTTTAATAAACTAAAAGAAAGAGACACACTGCTGTTACAGTTAGTGTCAGGTTTATTTACAGGAGAATCCTGAACGAGGAGGAGACAGGAATATAACAGCCCTTTCAGGATTCATGGTACACTACAGAGTTCTTAATTTAGTTTATTCACCTTTCTTCTATACAGAATCCACGCTTTAAAATCGGGGTGAAAATTAAGCTTAAATCCTCGACTGATGGCGGAGGAAAGAAACTCAAGTTCTAGGGGAAAACAAATTCAAACCAGGGTCTAAAAAACAAACAAATCCTCTATAAAAACATTATCAACATGATCATCATCTGGTATTTATATATGTATACACACACATACACAAACATATGTATATATGCATATAAAATTATATATTTTCTTGCCATGTCCATAAGTGGTGAGGCGGTGTTTTGCACACGGTCCAAAACTTGACACCTTAATCTTTAGCCTTTATGCAGGATCAGTGGAAGTCAAAGCTGACCAGTAAAAAGTATTTCCCACCTGCAACGACTGTTTCTCCACTGATGAACGCCCACAGCTCCAGTACCGAGGCTCAAATCTGCAGTAGCCCTCATCTGGGAAAATAATACACTGTACACCCGAACACTAAACATGCACAGACAGATGGCATTAAAAAAAAAAAAAAAACAGGTTTGTCCATACAGTGCCAACCACATTTATTGGCAGAACTGGTAAAGATGTGTGGAAACCTTAAAGGTTAAAAAACAACTTTATTCCAGCAGCATTAAAGCAATGGAAAACATTAATAAATGTAACCTTTGATTTCAGTTTGATTCAGCAGGAAAGAAAACCAGTTAAGATGTCACAATGGACAATAGATACCTCTAACAGCTCTTTAAAGGATAAAAAGGTTTCATTTAAAAAAAAGGAATCTGACATTTTTTTAGTCATCATGTCTAGGAACTTTGTTTCCCTAGGGTATAAATATGATGTGACACCAGAGGGCTATTTCTTTCAGGAAAATAAAACATCCAAAACCTGTTGAGAGATGTAGCCCAGGGTGACATCTTGGGTCTTCACATTGCCATAGCAACAATTAGACACTCTTTACATGGCAGCTGGTTGTTTGGGAGTAATTACAGAACAACGAGTTTTGACTTACAATCACAAATATAAACATCTAGTTATAGTTTGATGAGACTAAGATTTTACCTTCTAGCAACAGACTCTCCAGACTTTGGTTTGAGGTGTATCAACTGATCAATACTTCATGCTTACTTGTAAGTACGGTAAAGGATCTGTGATGCTGTGGGACTGTGTCTCAAGGAAAAGTTCTGGGGAACCTTGTTAGGGCAAACAGCATCATGAACTTTTTAACACACTAGTGTGTTTTAAATAAAAAGAATGAAGAGAGATAGTCTTCGGCTGGAAAAACATGATCAAATCAACAAAGATGTGGTTCACAAATTAAAAGGCCTTTTTTTTCTTAAGATCGCCACAGTATTAACAGAGACGGTACCAATTGCTCCAGGTGTGATTTTGTTAAAAACTATTTCTTTATGTGGGATTTGCTTCCCCACTAAATTAAACTACTCAAATTAAAGGTTATGCTGTTGTAAAATATTCAATATTACAGCAAAAAAATATTAATTCACTTTAAACTTTGTTACAGATCTTTACCAGAGACTGCAAATGATTGTGGCTAGCACAGTTGATTTCTTCCTTTTATACGGTTGCCAGTATACATATTTAATGAAAAGCCTCAAAGTGGTAAAGAGAGAGAAATACCAAATAAAAGTAGGAAAATCATCCAAGGTTAATTATGTTTGATCTTTGAAGGGCATGACTGATTAATAACTCTCTCTTCCATAGGTCCAAACAAACTATGATTAAATCAAGCAAACAAACACCCTTCAACAACTACCCAGTTAACATCATCAGGGCCAAAACATCCATCTATTCAATGCATATCTTCCAAACCTATTTATCTTCATATAAAAGCTTAGTTTGAACTCTGACAATAGTCAGGTTTTAATCGGCTGAGGTAAACACTGAAATTTGCAAACTTCAGATTATTTTCCTGATCTCCACCTGCAAAATCCCAGCAGTTACAGATAAGTTAAAGCTACAGGGCTGACAGTTTCAACACCCAGAGCTACGTATGATGGAGTCACAAGAGTAAAATAGACTGGAAAACTTATTTAACATTCATTTATTTGGAAGAAAAAAAAAAACAAAACAAAAACACTGTTTACATTTCTGCTGTCTGCAGAAAACTGAAGAGAAAAATGACCTCTGTGGAGTTTCTACATTTTTTTCTCACATTTTTCTTTCCCGTTTTTACAAGATAAACTGTTTACATGTGTTTCATGTGCTTGACACTCTTTGATCCAACACACAGCTCAATGCAAACCTGACTATTGTCATTTTAAACTTGATTTCAAATTAAAACAGAGTAAAATAACCGCTTGCTCATGTGTTCTGCACCCACGCACACACGCACACTTTAAGATTAGAGCGGGAAACTGTCGTCTGGGTTTGATGTTCAGACGTTTTCCATTATGTTTCTATTGCACCAAGTTGGATCCACACTTCACCAATCTGGGTAAATTTAGGCTGTTGTTAAGACATCAGTTTACCGCCCTCTTCAACATGCTCTCAAACACAAATACAAACTCATGATACCGCAAATACATGTGTACACATATATACAAATAAAAGCGACCCCGTCCGACTCCGACACTGGCGGGGAGGCAGCTTAACAATTTTTAATGCATCATTTCTGTATATGCAAAGAATAAAACTTTTCTAAATAAAATACATAGTTATCTGTTGGGGAATGGACAGCAGATGAACAGAAGATGGAGGATGGGGGGCAGGGACGCACAGGGAGTGTAGTAAGAGGGCAGGATCACCGGGGGGAGCCATCAGGGAGGGGTGATGCAACAGGTAGACTGAAGAAGAGGGATGACTCTGGACTGTGTTGCTGCTCTTGTGCCAATGCAACACTCCCAACTCTTCTCCGCTTGTTAAAGTTCTTCGATAATATTAACATTAATTATAATGACCACGACAATGCTAAAAAAATACATATAAACCCCAGCCATGTCTCACAACTGTAAGTCCATGAAAAAAGGAGGAGGGAGGGGAGAGGCCTGGTCCATTTAGTTCATCAGAGAGAAAGGAATCCAGAAAAAAAAACAAAATAGACAGAAGAGAGAAAGGAGGTGGAAAATATGAGGTAATGTATAGGGAGGGTGGGTGGAGGAGATAAAAGAACGAAAGTAGACAAAGACGAGGGCAGCACAAAAACAGCAGAGGCAGGATGTGCTGTAATGGACAGGAAAGAAACAGCAAAGAGGAAGCGGAGTTGAAACAGGGAAGGATGTAGGGAGGAGAGATGAGTCGTGTCTGGGCATTGTGATCCACACTCTGGTGTCCTTTCTGAGGGATTTTTTTTTTCTTCACAGATCGGTGGAAAGTATGAAGTGATGACAACATGGCCTCATGGTGAGTGTGCCGTCTTTCCTTTCCTCTAATAGAGAAGAAAAGATCAGCAGTCGTCCCCGCGCTGGTTGTTCGTCCCCGGGTTGCATCATACCTCCAGGAAGCGAGAGCTGGTGGCCTTGGCGTGGAAAGGCTCGGACCACATTCGCCGCAAATCCCCCTGCACACGATTACCACCCAGTAAGACACACATCAAGAATCAGTATCATTTATAGGGATTTTGGGTGATAAAACAACACAAAGTAGAAAAAAAGGTGACGTGGAATGAAAAGGAAACAGTTTTTCTTTTTTAATACACAAAATCTGAAAAGTGTGGTGTGTTTTTGTATTTAGCCCAACTGAACACTTTATCAAACTAGTTTTCGCTGTTACTATAGCAACCGGAATGTTGGGGTATCAATCTTTGAGCTTTGCATGTAGAGACTGATCTAAATTGGCGGTTCTCAATCCAAGTGTCTTGCATGTTTCAGGTGTTTCCCATCTTACATGAATAGGTGATTAACAAGCTTCTGCAGAACTTGACGGCATGCTGTCGAGGTAATGCAATCATTCGAATCAGCTGTGCTGGACCAGAGATGCAACTAAAACATTAAAGACTGATCCTTGGACTGGGCTCTGGGGACCAGGATTAAGAAGCGTGATGAACCAATTCACTGGAGCACTCGCTGTTAAGGATTGTTTTCCTGCTTTTAGTCGTGTGGCTCAACTCAAGTCTTCTGTAACCTCTAACCGATTTTCTTCCATGTTTGCTTCTTATTTATCTCCATCAACTATGACCAGCTTCCATGTAGCTGCAGAAGAAGAGGATTAGAGCAATGACTAATAGTCTTTTCACTGACAGATTCCCCAATCTGAGCAGTAGATCATTTCAGTTCCTGCAGAGTTACCATGGGACTTTAGGCTACTTCTGTGCTTACTGCTCTTCTTACCCAGTATGTAGTTTTACATGAACGGCCATGTCTTGACAAGTTTATCCTTGCCTTTTCTGCTGTGTTCCTTGGTCTTCGTGATGCCGTTTGTTCATGCTTGCTCAGTGATGTTCTCTAAAACCTTCTCAGAACGGTTGCATTTATACCAAGGGTGCTTTTACAACCGATAGTCCGGTAGACTTGGTTCGATTGGTGACCCAAATTGCAACATTGTTGCTTTTTCTTTAGCTGGTCTTAGTTAAATGAAGCAAAGCTTTGGAGCAACATGTTTACCTCCTTGCCTGTGGTGGCGCTGCACCAAAAAGCACTGAACACAAACATGGAGTGGCATCAGATTTGAGCAGTTTTTGGATTGCTCTGTTGTCTTTGGCAAATGTGCCAGACAAAAACGATGCACCAGTGGGCTCAGCATGAGTGGAGAAGGAGGCAGAGTTGTTGTTGCGTAGTTGTTTTGGTTTTATTTACAAAGAATGCCCTAAGCTATAGTCCGCTTCCTGCTTTTGGAGTTGGCATTCACATATGCAATCAAACCTCAATAGAGTTCACTTCAATCGAGCAGAGATCAAGGTTTTTAGGCAGACCAGAGTTTGCTTTTTGGTCCGCATCAGAGTTCGATTACGCATTCACACCTCCACATACGAACTTTCTGGGCAAATGAACTAGAGCTTGATTAAAGCAGACTAAATGCACCCTTGAATTAAACAACCCACAAGTAGACTTTACTGACTTATTAAGGGCCTTCTGCATTACTAAAATAGGCTTTTATCATCTAAAGAACATCGCCAGAGTCCGTCCCATTCTCTCTCGGGTCAACACGGAGACACTGCAGCATGCTTTTATCACCAGTAGAATTGATTACTGTAATGCCCTGCTTTCTGGTCTTCCCCAAAAGAGTATATCAGGTTTACAACTTCTACAAAATTCAGCAGCACGTGTCCTGACGAAGACCAGGAGGCGGGAACACATTACACCAGTCTTTAATCCATTGCAATGGCTCCCCGTATGTTTTAGGATCCTTTTTAAGTTTAAAAAAAATAGTTTTTAAGTGTCTTAATGGTCTTGGGCCTTCTTATCTTTCAGAACGACTTTTACCATATGAACCTTCGCGGTCTCTGCGCTCCTCTGGCAGCCGTCTCCTTGTCATCCCTAAAGTTAGGACACACAAGCATGGGCGAGGCGTCTTTCCATTATTAGGGCCCTCATCTCTGGAACAGGCTGCCAGAGAACCTCAGGGCTGCAGAGAACATTAATGTTTTTAAGACCAGGCTCAAGACTCATTTTTTTTAGCCTAGCTTTTAATTGATTATTATTTACTATAGTTTGTTTAGTGGCTCTGCATGTTTTACTTCATACATTTTATTGGTGCTTTACTATTTAATCTTATATTATCCACTGTTTATTTTTATATTTTAATCTGTTATTTTAATCTTCCTTATGGTGTTTCCTCTATGGGAGCCCTCTGCCACAGGGTCAGGGGTCGGCTGTGGCTGCCTGGGTGCTCTCCAGGTAGCGCTTGGGTGGAGGTGTTGGCCTTGCCCCCTTTGGGTGCCTTGTGTCATTGCCTTGGCTGCTGCAATTGATGTGCTGCTGTTGATGCAGATGGATCCATTGATGAGGTTTCCTAATCTGGCTCATCTGTACTCAGCCCAATGTCCTTTTTTATTGCTGCTCTTAAGTGTGTGTGTGTGCATGAAGGTTGGGTCTGGGGGAGGGGGTATAACTGTGATCATGCTTTTAATTATGTAGGGGAAGGATAAAAATATGGTCTTTGTGGGGTCATTTTTATGCTGTAAAGCACTTTGAGCTGCAATTGTACGAAAAGCACTTTATAAATAAAGTTTGATTGATTGATTCTGCAGGCAGTTGGTGGCACTGAATTCTATTTCATGGTCCCAGAGTAAAGGGGCTGAATACAAAACATGAAATATATTTTTATTAGTAAAAATGTTTGAAGGAAAACCATGTACCATTTTTCCTTCCACTAGTTATGAATTTTGCAGTTTTATGTGACATGTATTGTCACATAAAACCTCAATAAAATGCATTGAAGTTTGTTTTTGTGAAAAATCTTAAGGGGCACCAACATGTTTGCAAGATACTGCAAGTCAGTCAGCTTATGTAGATTTATTTTTGCAATTATACCAGAGGATTCCTCATCTATATTGCAAGGCAGATTTTCTTTTCTTTTGAGCAAAAATCTAGAGGAACACATACAGCTGACAGCTTTCTGTAGGGACAAAATGAGCCTGTAAAATTACCTTCAGGTAAGCCATAGTGAGCAGAGGCAGCAGGGTGAAGGGAACCAAGTAGAGCAGAGCGGGCTGAGCAGCACGATGGATCCTCGAGGCCACAGTGGCAGTCAGCAGACCTGAGAAGACACAACATGTTCAAAATCCCTAAAGTAAAAAAAGAATTCCAAGAAAGAAAATAGAACAAGCTAGTCCTGCAAGGGAAATTGCAAACTTATAAGAAGACTTTAAAATATCCATGACCTTTCCCATCCAACTGTCCATTGATTAGCTGCTTACCCACAAAGTATCCAATTAGAGTGCAGTGGAAATAGGAGACTCGCTGCATGCGACCGGACATGTTACCAGGCCCCGGGACCTCCCCCGATGCTTGCTTCTTGTAGTTATCATAACGCAGGACGAAGCACAACAGCAGTCCTGGCATCACGATGTCTCCTATTCCCAACATTGAGAAGTGGCTTCCTGTGGAGCTGCACGTAGGCAAAGAGTGGAAATGAAGGTGAAACACAGGAACAGACAGACTGGAGAATCACTGCGGCTCGGCAGTGCAGCTCACACTGATCTACACGTCACTCCTCTTTTTGAAACCGAAAGACCCCATGTTTCAATACAGAATGCTTTCAGAAAGGTCTAAGCCCCAATGCATGGTTTGGCACCTACATTATTACATTTACTATTTTAGGATAACAAAAATCTCACACTACAGTATGTTTAACAATAGTATGCAACAGTCTCAAATCAAAGGTTTTCAAGAAGAGAACACGGCATAAGCAGACCAGCTGATGGAAGATGCAGCACAGCTCTTTTACGTGAGATTTTTTTTGTTTACCATTTCATGATAGCTATTTGTCTGATGCAATGTTTTTTTTTTTCCGTTAGCTCACTAGTTTTTTTAAAAGACAAATTTGATCAAAACCCTATTTTATGCCTCTGTCATAGAGAGGAACCAAGGAGAGCAGAGAGAAGAGAGATGGAGGAAGTTCAAACCATCTCCTCCACAGGCTATCATCTCTCTTCTTGGCTTTCTAACCTTACGGGCAGACAGAGATTTATAGAGGAGCGGCGAAAGCAAATGAGGTGGATTAGCAGGCCTTTCCCACAACTGATGATGCCATCCAGGACATGTTACTTTGCAATATCATCTCTGGTGCCTGGATATTGATAGTCATGTATGAAAGTCATGAGACTTGAATGAATGAGTTACGACAACATTTAATAAAGTATTTCTGAACTGAATTGAATACCATTGTACGTTGGGGTTTACCCTGGTGAACGAGAGGGTAGCCTCCCTCCGTCTTCAGGTGGGGGGACGGGTCCTGACTGTTGTTTGTGCTTACGCCCCAAACAGCAGATTAGATTACCCACCCTTCTTGGAGTCTTTGGAGGGGGTGCTGGAGAGTGCTCCTCCTGGGGACTCCCTTGTTCTGCTGGGGGACTTCAACGTTCACGTGGGCAATGACAGTGAGACCTGGAGGGGTGTGGTTGGGCGGAATGGCCCCCCCGATCTGAACCCGTGTGGTGTCTTGTTATTGGACTTCTGTGCTCGTCATGGATTGTCCATAACAAACACCATGTTCAAGCATAAAGGTGTCCATATGTGCACTTGGCACCAGGACACCTTAGGCCGCAGCTCAATGATCGACTTGGTTGTCGTCTCATCTGATCTGCGGCCGCATGTTTTGGACACTCGGGTGAGGAGGGGGGCTGAGCTGTCCACTGACCACTACCTGGTGGTGAGTCGGCTCCGATGGTGGGGGAGGACGCCGGACAGACCTGGAAGGCCCAAACGTGTTGTGAGGGTCTGCTGGGAACGTCTGGCAGAGTCTCCTGTCAGAAGGAGCTTTAACTCACACCTCCGGCAGAACTTTGAACACGTCCCGGGGGAGGAGTCCGAGTGGACCATGTTCCGCGCCTCCATTGCCGAGGCGGCTGACCGAAGCTGTGGCCGCAAGGTGGTCAGTGCCTGTCGCGGCGGCAACCCCCCAACCCGCTGGTGGACACCGGCAGTAAGGGATGCTGTCAGGCTGAAGAAGGAGTCCTACCGGGTCTTTTTGGCTTGTGAGACCCCTGAAGCAGCTGATAGGTACCGACAGGCCAAGCGGGATGCGGCTCGGATGGTCACGGAGGCAAAAACTCGGGCGTTGGAGGAGTTTGGAGAGGCCATGGAATACGACTTCCGTACGGCTTCGAAGCGATTCTGGTCCACCATCCGGCGTCTCAGGGGGGGAAAGCGGTCTGCCACCAACACTGTTTACAGTGGGGATGGTGTGCTGCTGACCTCCACGCGGGACGTTTTGGGTCGGTGGATGGAATACTTCGAAGACCTCCTCAATCCCACCAGCACGCCTTCCAATCTGGAAGCAGGGTTTGGGGACTTGGGGTCTGTCTCTCCAATCTCTGGTGCTGAGGTCACCAAGGTCGTTAAAAAGCTCCTCAGTGGCAGGGCTCCGGGGGTGGATGAGATTCGACCGGAGTTCCTCAAGGCTCTGGATGTTGTGGGGCTGTGTTGGTTAACGCGGCTCTGCAATATTGCGTGGACATCAGGGGGAGTTCCCTTGGATTGGCAGACCGGGGTGGTGGTCCCCTGTTTAAAAAGGGGGACCACAGGGTGTGTTCCAACTACAGGGGGATCACACTTCTGAGCCTCCCTGGTAAGGTCTATTCAGGGGTTCTGGAGAGGAGGGTCCGACGGATAGTCGAACCTCGGATCCAGGAGGAACAATGCGGTTTTCCTCCTGGCCGTGGAACACTGGACCAGCTCTACACCCTCAACAGGGTCCTGGAGGGTGCGTGGGAGTTCGCTCAACCGCCTACATGTGTTTTGTGGACTTGGAGAAGGCGTTCGACCGTGTCCCTCGGGGGGCCCTGTGGGGGGTGCTCCAGGAGTATGGGGTACCGGGCCCCTTGATATGGGCTGTTAGGTCCCTGTACGACCGGTGCCAGAGTTTGGTTCGCATTGCCGGCAGTAAGTCGGGCTTGTTTCCAGTGAGAGTTGGACTCCGCCAAGGTTGCCCTTTGTCACCATTCCTGTTCCTAATTTTTATGGACAGGATCTCTAGGCGCAGCCAAGGCGTCGAGGGGATCCGTTTTGGTGGCCTCAGGATCGGGTCTCTGCTTTTTGCAGTTGAAGTGGTCCTGTTGGCTTCATCGGAACGTGATCTACAGCTTTCGCTGGAGCGGTTCGCAGCAGAGTGTGAAGCGGCTGGGATGAGAATCAGCACCTCCAAATCCGAGGCCATGGTCTTGAGCCGGAAAAGGGTGGGGTGCCTTCTCCGGGTCGGGGATGGGGTCCTTCCCCAAGTGGAGGAGTTTAAGTATCTGGGGGTCTTGTTCACGAATGAGGTAAAAATGGAGCGGGAGATCGATAGACGGATAGGTGGGGCATCTGCAGTTCTGCGGGCGCATTACTGGTCTGTCGTGGTGAAGAGAGAGCTGAGCCGAAAGGCGAAGCTCTCGATTTACCGGTCGATCTACGTTCCTACCCTCATCTATGGTCACGAACTCTGGGTGGTGACCGAAAGAACGAGATCACCGATACAAGCGGCTGAAATGAGTTTCCTCCGCAGAGTGTCTGGGCTCTCCCTTAGAGATAGGGTGAGAAGCTCAGTCATCCGGAGGGGGCTCAGAGTAGAGCCGCTGCTCCTCCACATCGAGAGGAGTCAGTTGAGGTGGCTCGGGCATCTGGTCAGGATGCCTCCTGGACGCCTCCCTGGTGAGGTGTTTCAGGCACGTCTCACAGGGAGGAGGCCCAGGGGAAGCCCCAGGACACGCTGGAGGTACTATGTTTCTCGGCTGGCCTGGGAGCGCCTTGGGGTTCCTCCCGAGGAGCTGGAACAAGTGGCTGGGGAGAGGGAAGTCTGGGTCTATTTGCTTAGGCTGCTGCCCCCGCGACCCGACCCCAGATAAGCGGAAGAAAATGGATGGATGGATGGATGGATGGATGGATGTTTCCTTATCCTTAAACTGAAAAGCTGGAACAAACTGGATTTGTGATTGGTTGCTAGAAGTCCAACAGTGTCGACAAATTAACTTACAATTGGATCATTAGTGAAAATGCAAACATGTTCTGAGAAGCTTGAAGTTAGGACAACTTTAGCTAAATATAAAAGAAGAGTGAGGTGGTTTCCAGAGTTGTGTTCAGCATTGCATGTTAAAGGAGCCACCACTGTTGACCACTGCCACATCTACTCAGCATCTTGCTGCTTCGCAAAAATAACAAATGGGATCAGGAGAGGATGTGGTACATTTGTATATGGAAAGGCTTTGATTTAGGCAAAGCTTGAGCGCTGGAAAACGATGTCACAACAGTGGCTACATCAGTACCGACACTTCGATAAGGTGCTGATGTTCCTGCACACAAATGCGATCTGATCCTTTCCAAATAATGCTGTGGACATGCTGCCCTGAAGATTTCTTCAGTCTGTAAGCAGTCTCAGAAAGTTCCTATGTAAAAGGAAGTGCATTTCTAGTAGAAGCTTAGACCTTTTCACAGCAGCTCTGGTAGGAACTGCATGAACACATCTCTTCTCAGACAATTTAGCAAAGCTACACATCGAAGAAAACACCAGCAAAGGTCAAACTTATCGGGAGTGAAATTCTACAAATAACACATCTTACCACCTTCCAAGATTACAGTGGTGCTGGAAAGTTTGTCAACCCTTCAGAATTGTTTATATATCTCAAAAAGTTAATCCAAAAACGTAGATGGAGGCCAAACCATTAACACTTAAAATATTTTAATTATTGTAGCAACTTAAAAACAACATCTTTTGTTTAATTTGTTATTTTGGTTTGTCTTCTTCTACTGTGAAAACCTGATGATGTTTTTGTTCTGAAATTGACAAAATTCTGATAAAAATTCCCAAACTTTCCAGCACCACTGTAATGTGAGTGTTACCTTGGAAAGACCAGTTTGCCAGGTAAGGAGAGTCTGGGTACGTCGCGGCCCATTCCTGGCCCTAGGTGGAGCTTCCTGGAGAGAACATCTATGGGATTTTCAGCAGGCTGAGTGGCAACTTTGACCATCACATTACTGTTGAAGATGTATGCTGAGAAGAACACCTTTAGGAAGAGAGCAGGAGAGAGAAAAAGGCCATCAGTTGTGCTGGTAAATCAAGAATGATTTTCGTTCAGCCCTTTAACGACATTAAAAGAAATAACATCTTTTTTTTTTCTCTGAAAGCCTAAAGAACCTAGTCAGCATTGAGCAATTGGGTAACTACACTGACCAGCCCAAAAAAAAGTCGCCACCTGGATTTAACTAAGCAAATAGGTACGAGCCTCCTATTGGATAATTACTGCATGGGCAATTATGTTTCAGCTGGCAGCAAGTTATTAAAAAGTGGAAGGCTAGTGGAGAAGAAATGTGACCGGAAAAAATTCCTGAATGATCATGATCGGCGATGAAATGTAATCGAAGAACAACAACAGTACAACTCAGGGCTATGTTTATTACTGAAAGTAAGAGCATTTCTGCACGCAGAATGCAAAGGGAACTCAAGGGATTGTGACTGAACAGCTGTGTGAAAACTACTAATCTGTGAGGTAAACCGGAGAAAAAGGCATCAATTTGCTAGGGAGTATAAAGATTGGACCCTGGAGGAATGGAAGAAGGTCATGTGGTCTGATGAGTCCAGATTTGCCCTGTTCCAGAGTGATGGGTGCATCAGGGTAAGAAGAGAGGCAGATGAAGTGACGCACCCATCATGTCTAGTGCCTACTCTACAAGCCTGTGGGGGCAGTACCATGATCAGGGGTTGCTGCAGTTGGTCAGGTCTAGGTTCAGCAACAGTATGTGCTCCAAGAATGAGGTCAGCTTACTACCTAAATATACTGAATGACCTGGTTATTCCATCAAAGGGCTTTTTCTTCGCTGATGGCATGGGCATATTCCAAGATGACAATGTTAGGATTCATCGGGCTCAAATTGTGAGAGTGTGGTTCTGGGAGCATGATTGGACACCAGAGTCCAACCTTAACCACATCGAGAATCTTTGGGATATGCTGGAAAAGGCTTTGTGCAGCGGTCAGACTCTACCATCATCAATGCAAGATGAAGAATAAATGCAACACTGGAAGCTTATCGAAACAATGCCACTGAGAATGTGTGCCGTAATCAAAGCTAAAGGCGGTCCAACAAAATATTAGAGTGGGTGACCTGTTTTTTTGGTGACGACTTTTTTTTGGGCCAGGAAATGTAGTAAAATGATCCACAGTTTCAGTTACTCAGAAAGAAATGACTACTCACAAATGAGTCTCTAAACATCCATTTACTCCTAAAGACGGAGTTTATGTTTTTAAACCCTCTGTGGTGATTTCAATTCAATTCATTTCAAAAATACTTTATTGATCCCAGAGGGAAATTAAGTAGTGGACTCAGTTATAAGAGCTCTCAGGTATGAGCAACAGAGGGTCGTCTTCACTGTTTTAAAACTAATTGTTACACCGCTTAAGGACAAATAAGAATGTAGTTTGTGTACAATTTTTTTTTTTTACTACAGCACAAATATATCGTTACAATAACTATTCTAGAGTAAAAAGTTCAGGTCAGATAAGTCCATCAAGAAAATTTGCTTCATTTTTTCAACATAGTAAAAGCTGGAAATATGGAAGCTTTTTTGTAGCTATCATGCAACTTCACTCCCCCGTGTGAAAAAAGCAAATATTAATAGTTTGTTTTAGCCTTTGCTTGGTAATAAAAAAAACCCCAAAAAACAATGCATGATTCTCTGCACAACAAAATACACAATTGTGTTCCGTGCCCAATGTTAGATTCTTAAAAAGGTCTGCTGATCATCTTCTGTGCTTAAAAAATAAATAAAACTAGATATCTGCAATAATATAGGGTTGCCAAAAACAAAAAAATATTTTAATACAATTGATAGAATAAAGCTTAAGTTCTGTAATACCGTCATCCATCCATTTTCTACACTGTCTATCCTTACATGGTCGCGGGGTGGGGGGACTGCTGCCTTTCTCCAGTGTGTCTAAGAGTGTGTACACCTAAAAATCCATGAAATTTGTACCTATTTTTAACCTTAGAATTGTATGTTTTTTCAGTTGAAAGCATGTAGATATATGGCATTATTTAAAAAAGGTGGAAATAGTTTTTTTAATCGTTTTTCACAGTCTCCTTTTTTATGGCAATAAAAACCTAGCAGTTTAACATGAGACACTGCATCTTTAGAAAAAAATAAAGTACATTTTGAGGTGACCTATGGTCACAAGATTACAGTGGAACTCCGATATTTGTGGGGGTTATTGACCACAGCCGCCTGTGAACAGCTAAAACCCACATTTATTTAACACTCCTTCTAAAAACACTTTTTAAATAGATCAAACGTACCCTAATATTTATTTATACGCACAGTGGAAAGTATTTTAGCACCACCGCAGAAGCTAACATCTACAGTCTTCCTTGTCTCTGCCCTTGGAGGAAAAGCCAACCAGCGGCAAGTAAAATTAGTGGTGCTCCTCAATTGGCTGCTTTGCAAACAGTAGTCAATACTGCATCATGCAGCACTGAGACTACGCATCTAAGCTTGCCAAGGTGCATTTTCTTAACCTGGCAAAAGCCTGATCTATGTCATAATCTTGAACTACTCCAGCAGAAAGCGTCTGAAAAAGGGAGGGGCCATCTTGAATAATATTTTGAGCTGATCTGAGGACGTGCCAGCAAGTGTCCGCCTACCATGACTTGTCTTTAGCCAATCACAGTAACGACTCATATGACATATACCAAAAAAAAAAAAAAAATCGTTCAAGCAAAAAACAAAACAAAAAAAGAAAACGCCCAAGCTTCACTTACGCCATGTCTTCGGGTAATTTCTGTCGTTTTGCATGGAGAATATGCGCATAAAACGTGTTTTGAAAAACACCCGTCTCATTTTTCAAAGAAGAAATCATCTCTAGTTCAACTAAAACAGATTCAATAGCCGCTTCTACGCGCAAGTCGACCAGCGCGGCCATGTTTGTTTTCCTTTGCCTGGGCACTTGCTACTGTCGTCATATCTGAAAACCGGCCCATGCGCCCGCCCCAAAGTACAATGCTAACCAATGACTAGTCCGCACCACCACTGGAGTCGAGTCAGACGGTTTAGTTGGAGAAGTACAAGATGGATTTTCGTGGGTTCGGAAAAATCCAAATCTCGCAAGAATCCAGCTTGCAGTGCAAGGTTAGCATTTTCTTTTAGTATAGTAGTTTTTGTACTGTAAAAGGGGAGTGAGGGAAACGAGACACAATCATTATACCAACATAAACTAGGGATGTAAGAAAATATCGATACGCCGATATATCGCAATATTTTATGTCATGATATTGTATTGATATTCCAAAGCAATGCATCGATTTTTATGTTCATTTTACTTTTTCGAATTTGAATGGAACCATTAATGATGGCAGTCATTTTTGTAGTAAAATTAAAAGTATGACTGGTAGTTGGTGGCTGTTTTCACCTTCTGTCTTCCAGTGGATAAACTAAATCTAGTAATAAAACTGATGTTTTTACGTATGAAACTGGTTGGAGTGTTTAGAAAGCTGGGAGAGCTTTTCTATAGTTAAATTCAGTTTTAAAGATCAGAATATATAGTCTTAGTCATAGTATCGCAATATATCATATCGTCCTCCTTGTATTGTGATGCACATCACATCACCAGAATCTTGCCAATACACATCCCTAACGTAAACCATGAAACACTGCTAAAATGTGATGTGTTGCCACTAAGTTTTTAAGCATTTTAAGCATTTACGTGATAATAAGTCTCCTAACATTATTGTAGCACTGGATTGGGTACTGGCAACTTTAAATGACTCAGATCAGCATCTTGAAAGGTGTACCTCCAAGTTGTTCAAATAATTTCCATAGCTGGCAATTACTCTTTGGAGAACTAACTAACAATCCTTTAAACTCACTGAGGATGACTGCATTCACAGATTACATCCGTTTCTAAGCAGTTGGAAGCACCGCCACATAGAACACCAAATAAAAGCTTTCATAAAACCCAAATTGCTCTCATTTTTTGAAAAAACCCATGAGTCGACATCTTTCCTTTTAGTGATGCAGGTAAAGTAGATAGTGGGATTACTTCTTACCCAGAACACATCATAAATGAGCAGTCCTGACAGCAGGAGGCAGGAGACCTTCAGACTGGGAAGCCGAACAAAGGCGATCATGGCGACACACAAGCCCATTGCTAAAGCTTCAGCAAGAGAAAGAAAGTGTGGCATTTAAAAAAACAACTGATTTCCTCATTTTAGTAAAAAGGAGCAGACATATTGAGGTCAAAGCAGATTTCCTATATTTTATTTATCAAAACAATCCTTTTTCATAAGGCTTCTTAAAAGAACACATAATTAATATAACATGTTTTGAATTCCATCCATCCATTCTCTTCCACTTATTCGGGGTTTGGGTCACGGGGGCAGCAGCTTAAGCAGAGAGACCCAGACTTCCATCTCCCCAGCCACCTGGACCAGCTCCTTGGGGGGGGAATCCCAAGGAGTTCCCAGGCCAACAAAGAAACATAGTCCCTCCCGCGTGGCCTGGGTCTTGAATTCAATTTTATATTAAATGTTTAATTTATTTAATGCAGCAACTGCATACCATGTTGTGTTTACTTGACAATATAGAGCTTTCAACTTTTCAAAGAGTGCATTAATATAAAAAATAATAATTTAAAAAAGACAGCCAGTAACATGTAATGCATACCATTTTTAAATACAGAACTACATGCAAGTTTTTTTTATTCAATTCAGCAACACAATAAGTTGCATGAAGCTCATTGAGCTGACTAACAAAGCTCCTTCCTCTTAGAATGGAGTGCATTGCTGTAAAAGCTTAAATATTAAAAAATAAACCTCCTCTGTGTGAGTCAAGCCAAGTTCCTTTTTCAGCAGATAATGTCAAGCAATGTACTAAGCATAGTTACCTCTAACATAACTAGGAAATTCCTAAAAATAGATACTTTGAATATTCTCAGATCAGTCTGTGTAGAGACCCAAATTCTTTATAAAATGTTATGTAGAACTTTATTATTGTTTATTGGTCTCATGTGTTGGTTTGCATGTTGAAGCTGCAACCCTAAAATATGTTTCAAACATTGATTGATATTCCCACAAGAGGAAAAACTCTGTGTGACACACCGTCCATAAGAAGCCAGTGTCCGGTCAACACCCAGATGAGGACTAACATGACCGAAAGCGAGAACGACAGGAGTTCAGCCAAGGTAAAGCGTCCACAGCAACCAAATGAAATCCTGCAAAGCACATTCAAAAGAAAAAAAAATTACACAAAACATCATCAAATCATTAAAACAGGTGTCTGTACGGTTCAGGAATGTGCAAAGAGTAACAGTGGCAAGTGGAAACCAATTGAGTGGAAAGGAAAAAAAAAATCCCTTCTTTAAAGAATACTTTAAAAGAAGGGGAAAAAAAGGAAAAAAAGCTCAAATCTATTTTTTTATGTAGCAAAATATTTCAAAGACAGAAAATAAACTGCTTTCAAAAAGTATTTGTTCCCTTACAGATTTTTTAATGCTTTTTTTTGTCACACTTAGGGCCCGCCCACATAGAGACGCGTTTCGCTGTATACGTATACATTTTTTATCGTATTAGCGTTTTGTCCACACGGATCCGGCGTTTTGGGAGACTGAAACCGCTATTTTTTGAAACCGGGTACCAAAGTGGATACATCTGAAAACGACACCATTGCGGTTTCGTGTGTACAGCTAATCAGTATATTTTGTGAAACGATGATGTCATCACATCACGTGTCGGCTGCGTCACACGTAACTGCAACAACAATAATGGCGGAGTACATGATTTTGTTCGAGCTGCAGAAGCTACTAAGCCTACTAGCTTTATTACAGCAAAATCTATTGCTTTGTTATAAATTTATTCTTCTTTGTTCGTATACAGCGCGCAAGTTTATGCGCATACTCAAAGTCTTCTTCTCTGTGTATAGTGTATCTCTGTGGCAGAATTACAGCGCCCCGTATATGGAATAAGATAGCTGTCAAAAAGGTGTGTTCATGATTTTAACATTCGTATTTGTATTTATTTGTCAATAAAAGTCTTTTACACAAAAATCTGCTGTCATATACGTGAGTCTGAGAAATTGTGTGGATTAGGATTGTTTTCGTGTGAGTATGAATCTAAAAGCTGTGAGTGCAAAGTCTTGTGAATACAACACAAATTTTCTAGACTACGAAGTCTTCTCTTCTCTGTGGACACGAATTCAAGTTTGTGGGTAAGAGTTGAAAAGTGTTGAAATTACGTCACATGGGGGAGTAATCAATCCACCAGTAGTTGGCAGTAATGCACACTTACGTTGACTGTCAACCGCCATACAAAGAAAATTAGTGTTGTATTCACCAGACTTTGCACTCACAGCTTTTAGATTCATACTCACACGAAAACAATCCTAATCCACACAATTTCTCAGACTGACGCAAATGACAGCAGATTTTTGTGTACGAGACTTTTATTGACAAAAAAATACAAATACGAATGTTAAAATCATGCACACACCTTTTTGACAGCTATCTTATTCCATACCCATACTTTCCATACCCATACTGGTCTGGCATATATACTACACCGTTTTCAGTCGGTTTCGTGTGTGCGCAGACATCTCTTGAGACAACGCCGTGTTTACGGATTTTTTTTAGAACGAGGAAAAAAAATTACCGGATAGGGAACGCACCGGCTTTGTGTGGACGTGGCCTTAAATGTTTGAGATCAGACAAAATTTAACATCAAAGATCACCTGAGTAAAAACAAAAGACAGTTTAAACTAGCATGGCCCATTTAAAAGCAGAATATTGAGATCCTTTAAATTTCAACACTGGTGCCACCTCTGCCATCAACCGCTGGCATGAAGCACCTGCAATAAGTGGTAATGTGTCTTTTACGTCGCTTTTGGTTCACTCTTTGCAGAATAATTTTAATATTGGAGTTTTTAGGCACGACCAATTTGATTTCATCTCACAGCAGCTTAATTGGATCCAAGTCTAGACTCTAACTAGGCCACTCCAAAACCTGTTTTTTTAGCCATTTAGAGGTGAACTTGCTGCTGTGTTTTCCTGCTGCATAACCCAAAAGTGCTTGAGCTTCAGGTCACAAATTTATGGGCTGATATTTTTCAGAATTGTCTGCCATAGAGCAGAATTCATGAGTCAATCAATAGCTGGCAAGTCATTGATGGTATTGATGGTCTGTGGCAAAGCAGCCACAGACCATCACTCTGCCACCATCATGTTTCACTGTTAATGTATAATTCTTCTGTAATGCTATGTTAGTTTTACACAAGATGTAACAGGAACCACATCTTCCTCTTTTCTTAGTAAACTAAATATCGCCCTACGAGTCTTGGAGATGTTCAAGAGGCTTTTTGACATATATGGAACAGGCCTTTGCATTCTTAGTCAGCAGTAGAGTTTAGCTTAAAATTCATCCATATAAAACTAGTCTTTCTTACTGTTCAATCATGAATATTGGCCTTAACTAAGATAATTAAAGCCTGCAGTCCTGGAGATGTTGAAGTGTTACTCTTTGATCAGAATGGTTTGAATAAACTTTTAAATGCTTTTTGGATTTCTCAGTGTCTTTTTTTATCTGATATAAAAATGTTTGATGATCTAAAGGACTCAAGGACTCTACAACAGGTAGGGGGTGACCATAATGGTGCACAAAAAATCTGTTCAATTACAAAATCAAAAGGAATTTCTTTTTTACCTTCAGTAACTTTAAGTTTTAGATCCTATTTCAGTTTTAAATTTGGAGACAAAAGATTTGAATGCCAATGCTATAAAGCTGACTTGACAATAATATGATAATACACAGATTCACTGAGTGTTCTGAAAATCTAAGTGGTACAAAACAGCATGGAAGAGATTCAAGACACAAAAGGCCACATGACTTCCTTACTTGTTCTGCGGGGAGCAGGGTCTGGTCAGATACTGGCACATAGGTAACAACAGGAATGCAAATGCAATTGTAGCAAGAACTGAGGAGAGGAAAAAAAGCACAGCAGTCAGACTATCAGCCTAATACACCTTGACAGCTTGTAGCAGTCATTTCTGTATGTTAAATGGGGCAGCTAATAGTCTTCAGTTTCAAGACATTCTCCAGGGTGTAACTACTGAACAGCGATGGGATAGCCTTATAATGATTCTACATGTGTGGTGCTTTTGTGTTGCCCTCCTGAGCAGCATAGTTACCTGCAGTGCAGATAGTGAAGACCACCTGAACCGAGTCGAAAAAGAAGAACATGACTAGCAGAGACACAGAAGCTCCTATTGGCAAAAACAGGGCCTGTGTCGAGTCTATAGTCTGAATGCCTGGAAAACAATTTAGATCAGAAACACATGAACTTCTGAACATCAAAGCAGCCAATCATGCAACTATAGTACTTAAAAACCAATAAAGCGTTTTGCAAAGGCCTAGACTTTTTAACACTTACTGTTGTTTGTGTTGCTGTTATTAAAAGACCCTGGTGCTGTGGGGTTACCGTCTTTATCCTTCTCCTGATTCTCACAATCCATGTTTAATGACCTGCAAAAGCAGCAGAACAGCATGTGATTTAGACAACATTACTCTCAATTTTTCATAAAAATGAAAAATCTATCTCCCTTTGAAGACATGCCCTCAGAGCAGGAATTCATTCAGACTGCAAAAAGAGTATTATATAGACACGATCCAAAAATTCAAGTAAAAGATGTCAAATCAATCTTCTATCGTTTAACTTGACTTTAACTATCCAAATCAAAGTCTTATATTGATTATAACACATATGAACACAAATAAATTTTATAGGAAAGGTTGACTCCAAGATTATCAACCTTGCTTTATCCCTTTAGGGCTGCAACAACATTTTACTCCCTCCAATTTAATCAAAAAGCTTTTTAAAGTGATTACTCCAAACAACAATTTTTTTAAATAAAAAAATACTTTAGAGTGGTTTCTTTAACTATTCAAGTTTGCAGGTTATTGCACACCACAAACATGTTTAAATGAAGACTTAAGACAGATTAGCGCAACATTTGTCACTGTTAGTCATGAAATACTATTGAAACGACTGGAGAACTGGGTCGGGCTCTCTGGTGTAGTACTTCGCTTGTTTGAGTTTTACCTAAAGAACAGGGACTTCTTTGTTTCAATAGGAAACTTTTCATCAGAACGAACAGAAATCCCATGTGGGGCGCCCCATGGCTCCATCCTGGGGCCCCTCTTATTTAATATCTACATGCTCCCACTAGCCCAGATTATAACAACCAATAAGATTAGCTACCATAACTATGCAGATGATACTCAGCTCTACATTACAATGACACCAGGTGACTTTGAACCCATCCAAACCCTAAGTAAATGCATCGAGCAAGTCAATGGATGGATGTGCCATAACTTTCTCCAGCTGAACAGAAACAAAACAGAAGTAATTACTTTTGGACCTGAAGGGGAACGATCAACAGTCACCACACAGCTCCAGTTAATACAGCTAGAAAATACTGATCAGGACCGAAATCTAGGAGTAGTAATGGACTCAGACCTGAACCTCCAGGGTCACATAAAGGCAAGAACAAGGTCAGCCTTCTTTCACCTGAAGAACATTTCTAGGATTAAAGGACTGATGTTGCAACAGGACCTAGAAAAACTCATCCATGTGTTTATCTTTAGTCGGATTGATTACTGCAACAACGTCTTCACAGGTCTGCCTAAAAAGTCAAACAAACAGCTGCAGCTGATCCAGAACGCTGCTGCTCGTGTCCTCACTAGAACCAGGAAAGTAGACCACATCACCCCAGTTCTAAAGTCCTTACACTGGCTCCCTGTAGCTCAGAGAACAGACTTCAAAATAATTTTACTTGTTTATAAATCATTGAATGGCTTAGCTTAGAAGATCTACTGTTACTATACCAACCCACCAGACCACCACTCAGGTACTCAGCATCCCTAGAATTGGAACCAAACATGGAGAAGCAGCTTTCAGTTTCTATGCTCCTCTAACCTGGAACAATCTTCCAGACAACTGTAAAGCTGCTGAAACACTGAGTTCTTTTAAATCATGGCTAAAAACCCATTTGTTTAGAGCTGCATTTGAATAATGTTTTCATGCATCATGCCATGTGTGTGTTTTATGCTTTATTGCTGTTTTTAGTTTATCCCCTAATCCTGTAAAGCACCTTGAATTACATTGCTGTTGAAAGTGTGCTATACAAATAAAATTGCCTTGCCTTGCCTTAAGACAGATAAAAAAAACAAAGACAATACTCCAATATGGCAAATATATAGCGAATAAAAACAAGCTCTTTAAATTTAAATTTATTTGACAGAAAAATTCCTGAATAGTACACTTGTGTACTATTCAGGAACTAGTGAATGTTAAAAATAAATAAACTTAACTGGAAAGAAACAAAAAAATGGGCCAATTTCAGTCACCAGTGCAACTCCAAAGGGAAAAGGAAACAATTACCCCTAAAACCTTTAAAATACTATCAAAAATCTAATTGAGACACCATCTTTGTAATGAATTTTTATTAAGGAGTTTATCTGGTTTAATTAAGATTCCCTGAAATAATAATATCATTGACACAATTTATTAAACACAGCTAGAAGCAACTGATACAGTAGATCAGATACATTCTGCAGATTTGTGAGCAGACATGGTGGTAATAAAGTTAGATGGGCGCACAGATTCTAGCCCAGTGTTCTCTAACAGGAGGCTTCACAGACACAAGTGACTACTTGGACCATCCCAAACGGCTCTTCATAACTTAGGCTAAAAATTATCGCAAATGTTTTCAAATGTAAATATAATAACTAATGCATGTTTTAGCACTATTTCTTTTTTCAGTGGAATAATTGCATTTAAGTTCCACAAACAGCATGACACAAAAAGTACAACTTGTACTTTTTTAGATTTATTTTTTATCAGGTTGAAAATTATTATTTTTTAAAAATGTTATCTTCCACAAATATAAAATTTCACAGAAATATTTTTATCCATCCTCTTTGCAAGAATAATATGGTTATCTTTATTCTAAAACCTAAAAATAGAAATAAAATGGCAGTTCTATAAAAAACACATTTCCTACAGAAGATGCACATAAAAAACTAGAAGTCTTTTTTCAAAATGTTATGTGACAGCAGCGGATCAAAATATGTTTTATTTAGCTGAAGCAGGAGCAAAAATGACTCGCAGCAATTTGCAGTATCAATGAGTGCCAAATCATAACTGCAATAGACTGGTGCGGTGCAATGCAATGAAATTCTCATTTCGATAATATATTTGGCCACTAAGATTATCTTTTACTATCATTTAGTCCTATAAACAATGAGGATATCAGTAACCAAGACCAGGAGGTTCAAGAAAAAATGGTGAGGACATCATGGTGATGAAAAAAGAAGAGTACAGATGAAAATGGAGGTTAATTGTAACTGAAATTATTCTTAATATAATAAATAATAATATTGCAATGTCATGTTTTATGAAATCCTGCAGCCCTATTCTAAATGTTTCCTCAAAGATTAAGTAGCAGGAAGATGCAACAGACTGCGTATCTAAACTTATGGAAATCATTTGTTTAAGGATAAAAAAAAGGCCCAGTTACTTTGTCTCGTCATCTATTAACAACCAAAACTTTAAACCCTTTTTTGGTCTTTAAAAATGTTGAAAAACATTAATAACCTGGTTAATTTGTCACTAAGGGAGATGCTAAAAGTATAGTTTGGAGTCAAAGCCCATCAAATACTAGAGGGATCATGACATTGATTTCACATCTAGTCACAGCAGCCTGATTTCAGCCAGAATAGAGTAAATGACCATAGTTAAAGACTTTATAACAATTTCTGTTTTTGCTAAACCTTGCACCTTTTTTTGGTTGCATCTTGCTGAGACTTTAGATACCAGAGGCAATGTCAGTACCACCTGGTTATCTTGCTATGACTAGTTCAGTGTGTGAAAGTGTGTGGTTCAAGGCAGAAATGCTTCCTCCCATAGAGTGTTTCTACAGTACACTAGGCGCTGTTGCAACACAGCTGTGATTGCTGGACCAAAGACAGTACTCCAGCTGTAAGGACGAATAATCCCACAATGCATTTCTGTTTCAACAGGAAAAGGAGGGCTTCATGAGGCATTGTCACCCCTATATAAGCATAGGCTCCGCTTACTCTTGTTCTCCAATCCGGCTGGCATTGGGTGAGTTGCACGCTTTGAACTTCCATTCTTCGCTGGATGGAACACAACTTGCTTGCTGATTGTTGATCAGGTAAACTGTATCCAGGAATAAGTCCTGAACCTGACTTGTTCAAACCCTTCAGAAGAAAAATTGTTGAATTACAGTTTCCACCAAAGAGAGAGAGCCTCTCTTTGCAGCCGTCCTTCTGCCCAAGCTGATCTGCTCACCCGAAGCTGCCGATCCAAGAGCTGCTGAGCTCAAGGCTGCCTGTAAAAAAGGCCGGTCCGTGGAAGAATATTGCTGAGCTGAGCCGAACTGAACCGGGCGGACGACCCTGAATTCTGGCTAATGGTGGCTAGCTAGCCATGCACACCAACTAACCAACTAACAGCTGGTTTCTCTGCTTTATCACTGATTACCCAGACTACGGAGCCATGCTTCAATGGAGATCTAAGAATCGTTCAAGTAAGATTGTATCTGGGCAGAGATAAATTAGCTTAGTAGGGGTGTGCCGATTCACCATGAATTGATTAAATGCGATGTGAAACGTACAAAATCGATAGGGATTCAAAAGTGTTGAAAAATTTATTATTTTTCATTATAATTTAATGAGAAAAAACATAAAAGTCCAGCTTGCCGCACGAAGGACCGGCGAAGTTGTTTCAACCATGCAGAGCAAAATTGACAAAATGCAGCAAATATTTTGCACTTTAAGGTACGTTTCCACTATTAGAACTTCAGGGTAATTTAACCGCACCTTCCCGATATGCGCATGGCTTTACTTCATCGGACCGGCTTGAAAGGGCCGTTTCGTTGGCCATTTCAGGAACCAACCTCTATGGGGGTATGTATTCTGAATGGCCCGATCGAGTCGCTCAGCGGGAGCTGTGGTTAAGTTGCGCTGCTTGGTTGTAATTTAGAGGGAAATGAGCATAAGAGGAGTTGCTGGCGAAGCTGTTAATAGCAAACAGCAAACAGAAACACAGCAACAAGCCCGGCTTCTTCCATGTCGATCTCTTGTGCCTCTTTGCAGTGATCAGTGACGCTACTCGCTGCTGAAACTGTGTGATATGCGGATGTTATGAAAGGGCCGATTGTTTATGGAGACATGGAGACTTAAAGGAGCGGGCCAACAGATTACCCCATCAGAAAAAGATCTGGTTAAATTACCCTGAAGTTCAGATAGTGGAAATACGCCTATAGTTGTGAAAGAAGCGTCTTTGTTGTTGTGTATCATGTTAGCAGCAACATCTTCTTTTCCCCGGACATGTCTACCTCTTCGGTGCTGTCCGGAACCTCCTCCCCAAGCGCAGCGCAGCTCATGTTTACCAGACGTCAGCCAAGTGTAGCTTTAAGTATAAAACATGAACGAAATTTGCTTCATTTATCCCGGTCGTGAGTAATGTGTGGCAGAGAGCACCGTACTTATAGCTGGCAGATTAGTTTCTGTGTATGACAGGTGCCAAACAGCCAATTGATCAAACTGACGCAAAAACTATAAAAACACTGTGCAAAGTTAGAGTTCTGCATTAAATCGAAAGCGGGAAAAACAAAAAAAAATAAAGACTGGAGGCAACACGAAGTATCTTTGGGAGAACGCTGCTTTTTATTTTCTAGAAAAATACCCTTTTTCTTAGAATATAATTTCATATTTTTGTGTAATTTTTGTCCTGTATGACTTAAAGGGAGCTAATATTGTTATAGGTTTGTTTTCTAATACAGGATTTTAATTATTTATTTTTAGATTTTAAAGTAATTTCTTTAATGGTTGATTTGTAAAAGTTGATATGAAGTTTATTTAATTATTCTTTCCAACCACATAGAGCAGGAACACTTTAAACATATAAATCAAAAGTCTTCAAGCAAACAGAGCATGTGTTTAAGGATTGGACCAAGTGCCAAAGTACATTTCCTTTAGCCTTTATTGAAAATATGACCTCGATATGATTATGAAGCATATTTTGGACAAGTGTTGGTTTGATTTGTGGTTTCAAATAAATAAAAGACAGGAAATCAATTGGTTTGGATACTTCAATTAATGGAAACTGGATGGATTTAAGAGTAGAAATTAACCATGTAAGGAATGAAGAAAAAAAAACCTAAATGGGGTAAAAATATGCAACAAAAATAATCGTTTATAATCAAATCGAAACTTTTTTCTTATTAGTGTGCCTGCTGTTGTAGACCGTTAGCATTCATAAATAATAAGGACGGCTATCTACGGCATTCAAAATACAGATCGGCTTTAAAATATATCATTTAAACACAGAAAACTAATCGTATAAGTCGTTTTTTTAAACCGCCATCTTTGTATGTCAAAACACTAAATTAGATCAATCACTGCAGTTACCGATCCATAAAATAGAATCAATTCTCCAAAGGTTATTGATTTCTAATTCAGGAAATTATGTAATGAAACATTACTTCCTCAAAATAATGTTTGTCTTCCCGTCTGCTTTGCATTGTAAATTGATTGTTTGAACACAAACCAAAGGTGCTAATTAGTCTTAAACTAATTACAATTAGTTTTAAAATTAACTTAGCTTTACTCTCAAAACTCTTCAATACAATCCTTAGTCTTTAAGCATACACATTCATACTGAACTGTGACATTACAAGCAATTTATTGGTTATCGTTTCTACTTCTTTGCATATTTGTTGATTTTATTGTTTTACATTTGGTAGTTAGTTTTATTATTCATTCTTCTTTTACTTAGTAGTTTAGTTTTGTGTGTTACTAGCTTGGTGAATTTGTTGATTAAAGCATCTTGACTGGAAAGTTTAATTCTTTTTGTTAATAAACTCTTGTATTTTGGAAAGTCATTATTATTATTCCACATACGTGTGTAGTAACTTGCTGTTCAAAGAATGCCAATAACTTATTCCTTCATCTATTGTTTAATTACCTAAGCCTTATGTAATCATAAACATTAACTGAGACTGAACTATTTTGCTATTATTTTAATGGTTCCCAGGATAATGCCCCAAACTTGGTAATTTTGACATAAAATTATTCATCTTATTAACAAATACCCTAAGCAATTATTCTTAATTATTCATAGCCAAAACATACCTATTGTGTCACCACAGCGCATACACAATATCACCTGTGTTATTTCAGACAAATCTATTTTTTTCTGCTACAGGTCTCCTTAGTAACAAGAAACCAGAGGATGGAGGTAAACTACAATCATGTTCTAAATATTTATCATATTTGTCAAAGAAACATGTTCAACTAGTGGTTGAAGTGATCATTTAAATTACTCACCTGAAGCTGCCATAGACAATAAGAAGGATGGAGATCAGGAAGGTGGACACCTGACTGGAGTCGACTAGGGAGTATGCCCTAAACAGATGAAAGGGAGAAAAAAAAAAAAAACATGAGTTAAATTGCTCAGCAAAACAAGTGCGCATTGATGATAAAAAAAAAAAAAAAGCTTATAGAGCACCTTTTGAAAATAGTTTTTAATCTATACACAACTAACGATTGGATTTAATAGACTATCAATATTTCAGGGAAATACATTATTAGCTATGTCTTTATATTTTGATTCTAGGAAAACAGACCAATGTTTATTCTAGTGTTATTCAGTATCTTCAGGGTGACAGTCTTCCAAGATTATATTTGGACTTCTCCACAGCCAGTGTTTCCTTCAGCTCTGACAAGTAATAATATTGAACAATCTGGGTGTTTTTTAACCCTTATCAATAAATACATAAAAACAGCTTGTAAATAGATCAACAAACCGCACGTTGTTTGTGTCCCGTGAATAAACCACATTATTTGACCTGTAAATGGACATTTTGCAATTCCCTTCCCTTTTTTGATTCAAAACTACGTTCTCTTTCAGTGAACATGGAGCTCAAGTTGTCTTTGAGGTCCATTTTAATTACAAAACTGAAATAAAGTCCCCCCAAATTATTTGTATATGCTATATTCTTTAGAAAGACAATCTGAAATATGTCTGATCAGTGAATTTCTATTTTTTTCATTTGTTAAACTCCTCAACTTTGACCTATAATTCATTTAAGCACCAAAGGGCTCCTAAAGTTTTACAAATGAACTAGTATTGTGGTGACACATGACAGACTACCTAAACTTGACGAACATAAAATAATATTTTTTACATAAACAGGACAAATCCCAAAGACATTAGCTGAAAAGTTTGCATAAAAGGCCGTGGGTGTGGTGAGAGTGGATAGGGGAATTACAGGTGCTGACATGCATCCTGCAGAGACAGTGAGCGTAGCTTTGCTGCTGACTGTTATTGTTCAGAATTCATTTGTGGGTCATTCGAGCTAATCTGAAATCTGTCAATAAATATCCTCATAGTTAAAATTTAACCAGCACATCTGAACAATGAACACTCCGAGTTGGTGGCCAAAACTAAGCTGTTCTACTGTTTTCCTTGATTTAATCTGGATTTTTGTATCGTTATCGTTTGCCTTTTAGCAATTCTATGAAAAAAAAAAACAAATTCTTGGAAAGCTGTAAGAGGTGCAATTTTCTTTTAGGAATTAGCTTTACCCAATACAAGGTGCGTAAACTAACCAAGCAGCATAGTGTTTCAAACAAAAGTCATTGTGTTAGGCATTTGAATGGAACTAGGTCAGCAACCACAGAACCATTACGACAATAGGTTGGGCTGTAAATCAAAAAGAAATGCAAATTTCTTAGTACAAAATAATTGTTTTTGAATCCCCTAAAAATTATCATTTGAAAATTCTGAAAAATGACACTTTTTGGTCTCCTGTTATCAATGCACCAAAGTGATGAACTTCATGATAAAAATAGAAACTTGGTTGCATTTTTGTAAAAGAATGTGATCCAACAGGGATAAAAAAATAATAGTTTGTCGTTTGATCTTAGCTTTCGACGGGGCCCAACCTCACGCCAATGACTGACGTAATCTGCTGGGATTCCTTAAATAGGAAACTTTTTAACTGATTGGAATGTTTGTATAAATGTATTGAAATGACTTCTTGTTAAGAGCCTTGAGATGACATCTGTTGTGAATTGGCGCTATATAAATAAACTGAATTGAACAATGTTGGATTTCCTCAGGTAGCCTTAAATGTTTATTTTGGGGCAACTGTTGCTCACGGGTAAAGTACTTGTCTTGCAACTGGAGGGTTGTAGGTGCAATTCCAGCTTCCTCCTGTCACATGATGATGTGCCTCTGGGCAAGGCACTTAACTCCAAGTTGCCTACCAAGCTCTGTATCGGTATATTAATGTGTGCACGTTTGAGAGTGCAACTATAATTTATTGTTTACCATTTTGTACATTAGCGAGCACTAGTGAGCAAATGACTCAATAATAGTTGGGAAACAAGTGGAGGAATACCTTCATCATGGCAAGGTTTGTAAAACTGTTATTCAGAGTTTATCAGAATGTATTCAGTCAGGCTTTAATGAGTGATTGTAACTTAAGTAAACATATAAATAGAACTTAAATGTTCTATTTATATGTCCCTGTAGAGTTTAGAAGGTCACATAAATGGACGGATTTACCCCCGGGCCTTAAGATTAGCACATATGTTCTAGACCAAAGAGAAATTAGAATATATTTTAAAAGTATTTTACACAAACTGACCTAAATAGTCTGTATTTGTTTAATGCACTTTATTTATATACCTAATCAATATTTTACAGCCACCTCAAGAGTTTCCTGTTGATTTAATAAAAATATTCCATACCAGACAGTTATTGCATTATAAAAGTTTTCAAACCCCTTGGAAAACTACACATTTTGTTATATTCTGTTGAGATTTTTTTGTCAGAGCCCAGGAAAAAGACATTCTTAGGAAATGGAAGGAAATTATTTTTCCAGTTTTGTTTTACAATACAAAGTATGGTGCACATTTGTATTCATCTGTAAAAAAGAAAATCCAGGGCCCCCAAAAAGCTTTCGAAGGCTCGGACTTGGGAAACAGACCTTCTGTGTGTATTCTAATGGCTTTTATCTAATCATGCAGACCAAGGAACACAACCATCAGGTCAAGGATAAAGTTATGGATAAGTTTGAAGCAGAACTAGTTTACAAAACTAAATAAACTCTTAAAAAACCCTCAAGCTTGCAGGATCTTTTCAAAAGAGCTGCTGTTCAACCCATCTGAAAATGGAATCTGTATGGGACAACTGCAAACCTGCCATGAGACAGCTGCCCACCCAATCATCAATCAAGTATATTTTAGGCCTGTCAAAATTAATGCATTAATGCGGGTCGATTAACTTGTGGAAATAATGCCATTAATTTTTTTAACGCAATTAACGCATGCACAGAATGAGCTGCCCTGTTTACCCCACAATTAAACCCGCGCTGCTTTCAGTGCTCGGTTGTCAAGTAAACAGCATGACAACTGTTTGATAACTGCAAATAATAACAGTAGGAACCAGGGAGTAATGTAAAGGTTCGGTGTTGATAAACAAATAATCCCTCTATTAGTCAGAAAATTTCAATTAAAAAATACTTAATTCCTCCCAGAGAGAAATTAAGTGTTGTTGTAGCTCATATTATTAAATTTTTCAAGGAGCTATTGTAGATCCTGATGGCTGTAAGCAGGAATGATCTCCTGTAGCAGGCTGTGTCGCAGTAAAACTGAAGAAGCCTCTGACCGAAGACACGTTGTTGTAGGATAGTGCCATGAAGAGGATGCTCAGGGTTGTCGAAGATTGAAGAAACTGTCAGCTTTGCATTAAAAAAATGTTAACCAGTTAGTTTGCCTTAGCAACTGGCTTAAAGATTAATAGGTAAAAAGTTCCACGTGTAAATGTGATTGTGGAATTCAAAACAAAAGTTAATCTCTCCTGTATTTCCTTTAAAAAAAAAGAGCAACAGCTTCCGTCCTTTATTTACACCAAAAAGATGACTTTTTCTGTCATATTTGGGAATGTTAATTAATCATGATTAATTTACAGCTACCCTGTGATTAATTAGATAAAAATGTTTAATCATTTGACAGCCCTAGTATTTTTTTATTTTTTTTGACACAGACAACGAGGCTTTTATCCTGGGAGTGGAGCATCACAACATATCACACCACACATCCTTTTTACAAGTCCATGCGCAAAGTGAATAGACCTATGCATCTGTGCATAAATGCATGGAGCAGTGACACCGCGTTTTTAGAACACTTTGCATTAAAGAAATAGCCTGCAAGTTAATCAGTCACCTCTTGACACTCTACACGCTTCTGAATGTATGCACAAGGCTCGAATGATGCCCTAAAGGTGTTTGCAGCCCACTGTGAGTCTTTATTAAACCTTGTATCATCACCCTCTGTACAGTCATGAAAACAAAACACGACTGTAGCCTATAGTGGAATAGAACGGTTTAACTGCCAGCCAGTTCGGATACTGATTATATGGAAATTGTTCTGGGAGCACAAGTGGATGTTAGATCTGTGCTGGTAGGATATTTCGCATCAGGTTTTAAAAAAAGTGGTATGGATTAAACTGTCAATCATAAAAATTGCCGGGGAAATGTCCATGGCTAAAATGACGCAAATGAGTAGATGGTGAGTCACATAAATTTGTCACATAAATAGGTTTTTGAAAGTTATATAACATCATGCCAGCTATCAGTAAAGACCCGTTTAGTGATATCTATTAAAATAAGTTGTTAAAACTTGCTTGAAATTAACATGGCCTTACAGAAAATAGCTTATTTAATTTAATTATTTTACAAAAATGTTGTACATTTTGTTTACAGAATTATCCGTTTGCAGATCTGTATCAGGTATTTAAACAATGTTGTCAACGATGTCTAATTTTACTTTTTTGGAAATGAACAACATAAGGACATTAAAAAGCTTTAACAATGTTATATTGTAGCTTCCCAGTTCCCTTTGGTCAAGGTACTGGCGGGTGCTTGGAACTTGCAGTCTCTGCCTTTATTTTTGGACTGCGGCGTTGTTCCGCTTCTGAAATGCTCACGGTGGGGATTGACGTGCTGCGGAGGTCGCGACAAAACCACACCACTTCTAAAAGGCGCTGCTGACACAAATTGCAAATTGGCAAGTATTCAGAGAAGCCAGGAGGCCTATGGTATTGCCGGAGGAGCTGCAGAGATCCACAGCTCAGGTGGCAGATGTTGATACAGCAACCTAATTGCATACAACAGATATGGAAGTGTGACAAAAGGGAAGCCAGGAAGGAAGGTGGTTTTATGCTTTTAAGAGACCAACCTGCAAAATACTGTGTGGCAGATATGTAATCCTGCACACTCCTCTGAAAATACCATCTGTACGCCAAAAACATTGTGGGGACAGCATGATGCTGTGTGGATGGGTTTGTTCAGCAGGGAGAGGGAACCTAATCGACATTGATGCCAAGATATATGAAGGTGAATACAGGGCAATTCTGGAAAAAAACCTGTGGGATTCTGCAAAAGATTAGAGACTTGCGGAGGAAGTTCACTTTGCAGCACAAAAAAAAACACTAAACAGTCAGCCAGATCAACAATAAATAATTTCGAAGATTTAAACATGAAAGCGGATCAAAGTTGAAAAAGGTGAGAAGGACACAACCCTTGTAGGAGGGTAAGGCAGCATGCTCCCAAGGATTAATATTTTTAACATTTTATATTTAAAAGCAACAATTTGGTGCAATTTGAGAGAGAAGAAAAATAATCAAGGAAAGTTACAGCCCTGAATGAATGTATAATAAAGTATCTATACTTGGGGTGGATGGGATACAGAAAAAGCCTTTCGATAAAATAAATAATTGATCAATAGATAATTATCAATAACTTCATAAAAATGCATTAAATATACTATAACTGTTTGTAGCACTGGTGCTCCAGAGGTTGATGGTTTTGTAGCACAGAGCAAAAAGTTGTAGCACGAGCATAAAATGTAAATTACTACCTTTACAAATGAAGTGTAATGCAGTTTGGCACACAAACAATAAAAATGAGACTAATGCATTAAGAATGAATGTGTAGAATTACATATTCTCAAATCTTTCATTTTAATAGAGCAAAAACAACAAGGTTATCCCAGTACTGTTTATATATAATGTATATAGAGTACACAAATATGCAAGTATGTTTTGTCTCACATGTATAATGTGTTTTATACCGAACATGTGCCTCTTCAGATTTGTGCAACTTCAGTTAATATCAATTTCAGTCCAAATAAATGTTAATTACATTGTCTTTTACATTCTTTTTTTTTTAGAATATATATTATTAATTTGGTACTCAATAAATAAGTCAAAATGTTAAATAATTAGCCAAGTTAAGAGGTTACATTGTCACACAAAACATAGCTAAATAAAATGACTCTTTAAATGTCATTTTAACAGATGAAAAATCTGAAATGTGACCAGCTCAGATTGGGTCCCCACTAAAAAAACATCTCTGCATTTATTTTGGTGCAACAGTCCAAGTCCAACATTTGCCCCTATTAGCCCCTCTTTGTCTGGGTACGCCCCTGCTCAGCAGTACTGAACATTTAGGAATAGTTAATAATTCAAAAAATTTACCCAGCGGGTTGTAAAAATTTAAACTCCAGCTCCTGTCGGTCACATAAAGACTGCTCTCCCAAACACTTGCAGCTCGCTGAGGTGTCCGTGAGGGTCACTTGTTCCATTGGATTTAATATTTATATTTATGTACTTTTCCCTACTTCTGGCGGCGTTGGGGAAGTCTTAACAGTGGATTAAAAATCTTCCTCAATATTTCATCCCATGGTTAATAGTCAAACTGGTTAATCTGTGGAACCTTTGCTCTCATGTATAAAGCCATTCACCCCCCGCCCACAATATTTTCTCATCGAATCTACAAGAATCACGCAGGTCACCTATTTTGGATTCAAAATGGCGAATTTCGCCAAAAGGTGAGGGATTTTCATGTCGGAAGCATCCATGTGTTAGAATGGCCCCAGTAATAGTTGAGACAATAGACAATCTGTGTCACAACTTGAAAAATTATGTTGCCAGATCCTCTTCATCCAATCTAACAAAGCTTGCTCTACTTTACTAAGAACAGAAGGCAAACATTTTAGTCTCTATATACAAGGGCATACAAGACTTCTCAGACCTGTATTTGTATTTAATGTGGGAAATCATTAATCATTTTCCTCAAAATTTATAATTGTGAACTACTTTTGGGTTGATGTGACTTTTCTTATACGAAAAATGGCTTTAGAAACATGCAGTTTCATTAGAAAAATATACAGGCCAACTCAAAAAATGCTCATTAAGACAGCAAAACCCTGCAATGGTTAACTTTTGCATCTTGCATATACGACAGCCTTTTTATACATGTTATCTGGTGCTCCATCAAAGCTTAGACTCAACCTCAGAATGTATACTATTTTCTAGGTCAAAGCAACATCGGTATATTGTAATGTCTGCGTTTAGCAGATGTGCAAACTTGACTTTATTTAGACCCGTTTCCTGTCAAAGTAAATTGCAGCAGTTAAAAAAGCAGGCTGATGATTTCCATAAATGGTCCGTCAAACAGTATTTTTCTCACATCACACCTGTCAGTTGCTACGCTTCAAAGACCGGTTCTTGTTGCCTAAAAAACTGGTTACTTGAATTAGGGGTGGGCAATATATTGATTATATCGATTAATCAAATATTCTGTTTATAAAGATTGAGGTTTATGAAAATCAAAACAAAAAAAAAGTTCACCCATGCACCTGTGATGATGTCAGACCACCCAAGGCTTACCATCTTGTTTTACAGCATGTATTTATTTAGACTTTGATTGAAGTAAAAGCAAGTTTTCAAAAATATTTTCTGTCATTTGTCATTTCTTTTTAAAAATAGAAAGGGAGGATGAAAAAAAATCAATTAAGGAAAAAACAATTTGGCATAAAAAAAAGAAATCAATGATTTTATTTTTAAGCCATAACGTCCAGCCTTAACCTCCTTTAATTTTCCCCAAACAGTTGCATAATGTCCGATGACATGTTCAACTTTAAAAAAATCTTTAAATCAAAAATAGCGTTCAGATATCTTCAAATAGTACCAGCGAATGTTAGAATATTGACAAAAATTGTGATTTGTTTTATACCGTGATATCTATATCATAGGGATGTGTATTGGTAAAAATCTGCCGATACAACAAGTATTGCGATACATGGGAGACGATACAATATATTATTACGATACTATGAGTAAGACATCCAGTTTTATTACTAGATCTAGTTGATCCACTGGAACAACGAAGGCGAAAACAGCCACAAACTACCTGTCATACTTTTTATTTTACTACAAAAATTACTGTCATCATTAATGGTTACATTCAAATCATAAAAAAAACAAAAAAAAAAAAAAACACAAAACGATATTTTTCTTTTGAATATCGATGCAATGTCGGGAAACAAAATATCGCAATATTGGTGTCTCGATATTTTCTTACATCCCTTTTTTATACATGAGTAAAGAATTGTTCACAGGCCACCAGAACAATGTTGCATCACAAAGATATTTGTCCAACACAGGTTTATGCTAGACCCCAGATTTAGGTCGCAGTAAACGTCTGACAATATATCCAGTCCAATCATATGTGCCTTGTTTAAGGTTCTTACCGAAAAGTGTTCCATGTCTTATAAACATTAAAATAGTGATTAAGAAAGTGACCTTGCTCTCCAGCATGCCGACATTAATTATGTCACAGACTCCCCGTCATCACAGCAGGCAGCTAGACAGCTAGTTTAATCCACCACAGACCTCATTCATATTCTGGTACCGAACTGGTTTGTCTGAATTCTGTGCACAGAAGCCTGGAGAACATGAGTGAGATAGATGAATGGAACATTTAAAAACAAAATACAATCCCGGACTGTTGGGAGCTGGCGGACGGCCCAAAGTGCCATAAGACGGCCTTGTTTGCCGACAGACTAGGTTTTCAATAACAATTCCAATACCGTCCTCCATCAAACCAGTTGCACGCATTACTTGAGGACTAAGCCACAGAGAAAATTAGGTGGCATTCTCTGATCTGTTCTGATCCAGCTAGATAATTCTGGATGAAAATTGATCAGCCCAACACACAGAAGTTAAATTGGATACAACATATTTCCTTTTAGTTTTGAAACCTTGAACTTTCAAACATGAGCATACATTTAGTAATCATATCTATCTTCATGTTAGTATAGTATACAGCCACTTTGTGAAAGCAAAATCAAACTAAAAATAAATGTTACTAATAAAAATAAAGCTTGCGGCTTTGCACCCTAACCATAGTATTATAAATAGAACGCATTTTGCTTATCACGCCTGAGAACTTTTGCTGCTTCTAATTTCTCTTTTGTAATGTTCTTTCAAACACATTTTATCCTCAACTTTATAAGCAATTGTAGGTTTTGTGTCTTTATTAACAGTGGGGGATTGCCAGTCGTTGCTCTTTACGTCACATGACACAAACCATGTTGCAGCGCAAGATTGAGGAGAGCAGATACATTTGAGACGGTGTGGCCAATTATTGGTCAGTCATTGATATTGGCAAGAGTTGGCTATTAATTGCTCTAACATCTAAAAATACAATTACGGACTGTTTATACTACCTGGGACATTCAAAGTAATCCTCCACTCAGCAGCAGCATTCAAATGTAAAAATCAGTTAATGATACACAACACCGGGGGTTAATAATTGTTTCTTTATGTGTCTTGAAACATGGTTTAAATCCTTAAAAACAGCTTTGACATGAGTGTTTACTCCCAATGCCTCTAAAGATGGACAAAAACAGCTCTCCACATCACTTCATTAACTTAAATAATGATCAAATTCAAATAACTCCAAATGTTGTTTGGTGTCCTGACAAAAAGCACAAAATCCCTACCAGGGCTGCTTTCTGAGGTAGGTCTCTACACTGGTAAAAATTATTTGAGCCTGGTTCCAGCAGTGGAAGCGACAGGGGTAGAAAAACACCCTCCGGAAACTACCCTGGTGTCTGGAAAATATTATTTCATTTAAAACATACCTCTAAGAAGGTTGACAGGTATCTGCTTTTGTTCTGATCCACTTATTATTTTTAATAGGTTAAATACATAAACCAAATTATCACCTGTGACTTTTGTAAATAAACATGTGTCCCCTGGGTTACTCATTTATCATTGGCAACATGTGCTATTAATTATATCTTATTCAACCAGATTATTTGCGCTGAAACAATGAGTTCTCTATTGCAGAAGGGCAAAAACATTCTCAAGATTTAAAGCTGCTCCATAAAATTGCGTATCTTCTCATTAACATTGTTCAACTGACATCGATGAATCTTCTTTGTTACACATGAAAACTTTGTGGAATGGAATCCTTCTAGAAACACATAAAATAAATTGGATAAAAAATGTAAAAACCCACCCCCAAAATCTAAAAATGTATTGGAGGACTATTTTGAAGGAAAACCCATCCTATAATAGCTTTATAACCATCTGAATTGGAATAATTTCCTTTTCAGATTAAATTTAAAAAATAATTTCTGAACTTTTTTTAGACCAAAACTGTTGAGCAACACTGGAATCTTTCAAAATTTCCTCTTCAGGAAACTTTTGCAATTATGTTCATTTATGGTCAATGTAGCTGAGGCGAACCACTGAGGTCATGCACACATGTAGCTGGGTTAAAAATAAATAAAAAATATCCTCACCACCTCATTTAAAAACAAACAAAAAACATCCACACCTAACCGCATAAGGACATTTTAAAGCCCATTCAAAGGCATGCCAATATCGTTTATATCGATATAAATAGACCAATTCGTTTTCTGCCCTTCCGCCGCTCTGTCTGTCTCTCGCGTACCTTGCTACACCTCCCGTCCTCACTAAACGTGAATCTCACAACAACCCCACTGCTGCATTCAGTCCAGAAGTCAAAGCAGCATGGAGACAGACAAAGGCAAAAGTGAAGAGTGGTGAAGAGGAGCCGCTGGTTAGCACAGCTTCAAGTAGGCCGGTACACAACAGTACTCAGTACCACCACTTCTAAAAACGGCTCTTTAGAGTTCCACCACTTCTCCGAGCGCTGAGAACGTTCTCACAGATTCCCGGTACACTCATTAGTGCGTCTGTTGTAATCCTTTTGCAAGCTCCCCTCTTGAATTTTCAGAACCCTACACAAGGTGCTGAAAGGCAGAAGCTAAACACTGTTTAGTGCAGTGTCATAATATGCACTTCGCTGTAATGTTTTATTTATAAATACCAAATCTAAACGCTTATATATGACAAATTGTTTAAATATTTGAAAAAACAAGATGTCAAATTTGGGACTATAATTTAAAAAAAAAATCATTTTTTTCTGAAATATTATGCTTTTAAGGCCTTAAATTTGGCTCTACTGAATTCAGTGCTTTTATAATACTTGAAGACCCCGCGGTTACCCTGATTTAGCTTAGATTTTGAATTGCTTTTCTTCTTCTACTTTTTGGTAAGACAAATATCTATATATATATATTAAAAATCTGATTTCAACTGAAAAATATCAAGATATAACTTTTGGACCATAACGTCCAGCCCTAATCTGACGCATAAAAAAACATTTTTTTAACAGTGTGAACAGGCATCTGGTGCAGTGGCGTCGTCAGCCGATTTTTCCGGCGCTTCAGCCCCGAATGTTCTAAGTCTGGTGTTTCACTCACCAGCTGCAGGCTTGCTTCTCTTTTAATCACACAGAATGGACGGGTGTGCTCTACTGTGATATACGCTGCCGCACTGACTCTGCTTGGTGACACGTTGCAGTCAGTTATGACAAGCCATCGGTATCAAAGATAAGCAGTATATTAAAGCCTTATTAACTTATTAACCCCCAAGGCGTACGTGAACCACTTGCCATACTAAGGCTTTCCATAGTCAGTATGTCGCTACTGCGGGCACACGCACACTAAAAACATATTAAAGGGGGGGGGGGGGGGGTATTGTGCAAAATTGACTTTCTGAAGCTTAATATCCTGAGAAAAAGTCTTTCCCTCATTGAAAACATGCCTGAAGTGTTGCTCTGACCCATTCACTCATGTTAGAGTAATCTTTGAGTGAGTCTCTGCTGGTAGTTTTTGGGGTTGCTGAAACGCCTGCTCCCACCTATCCCCGCCTTTTCCACCCATCTCCTCCTCCAAGCTAAGCCGAGAGCCTCGCCCCTGCAGAGCTCCCCTCCCCACACCTCCGGCTGAGTCCCAGGTGCAGAATTATAAACACACCAGCTGCAGCTGCGCGTCTTTTGTGGGATTTATTTTCTGACTCCGTGCATGCTGCGATGATACACGAATGATGGTATGTGTACTGTGTTTGCTAACAATCTAATGCTAAATAAAATGTTTTGGTAGTTCACTGGTGGAAGGACAGAGATCAACTCAAACTTGATTTATAAAGCGCTTTTCATACAAAATAGCATCTCACAGTACTTTACAGATTAAAATGACCTCACATAACACCCCCCCCCCCCCCCCAGAATAAAGACATGCTCACAGTATATCCCCCCATCTGCCATGCACGCAAACGCTTAAAGGCAACAGTAAACAAGGACATTGGTCCGAGTACGGATGAGCCAGGTAAGGAAACGCAAAGACAAGATGGAAAAAGCAAAGACAAAGAGGGAAAAGGAAGGAACTGGGACTAAGCCCAGGTACTTCTTAAAGGCTGGAGACGCCTCTGATCTGCAAATGTATTCAGCCGCGGTCCTGTACGGCTTCTACCTTACGGTAATTCTGTAGAGTATTTCCTTCAGCGATCAACTACAACAGCAGGGAAGGTTGCACTAGTTTGTTTTGTTACTTCACTATTAGGTAGAAGACCTAGCCATCAGCTGAATTTCCTGCGTTCATTCATACCACAGTAGAACGGAGCGTTGCGGATTTCAGTACATGGCGACTGGGATCGTCATAGCACTGTTCTTTCATTAAAGCATTTCTAAGTCTTTGGAACACTAACAGATAACAGTAGAACAAAACAAGAAACTGTTTAAAACTTTTCAGGAGTAACCAACTTGCCAAGATTACTTAACAGCACATCAACTTAACTTTTAATAAAGGTGTACATCTGGTTACATTTACTGTAGCACTCCAGAAAATTGTCACGCCAACAGTCAAACATGGTGGCAGTAGTGGGATGTTCTGGGGGGACTTAGCTGTCCTGGATCACCCGTATCTTGCATCACTTGTATTTATTATTAATTTACTGACACCTGATTTTAATTATTTAACGTTACTATAAAGGCAGTGGTAGGGTACCAGAATGTCAATCAACTACCACGAAGCAACTGAAGAGGGAAAAGGTCTCTTTTACTGCTAGGGAACTTTATTGGGACAATGATCAATTACAATGTCTGAACCCCCCCGACAATAGTCAGGATTTTGTCCCCGGTTGGTTCCATGAGAGCATTCAAAAAATATTTCTAATTCAAAATGTGATTAAATGCAGTTGCTGTGTGCAATTTAGTGATAAGAATCACACTTCTTTATGTAACTGGTGTCCTGAAGAAGCCTACTTCAAAATGTTTTTTGAGAGCAGTATTTGTATTTGTGGCGAATTGACTACAGCAACATGCATTTGTCTTAAAAAAATTTTAATTATTGTGTTTGTGGAGGACATTGAGTGCACACATTTCCAAATAAAAACAAAAACAGAGCCATCTTCTGTTCCTGGGTGCGTTTTGTTCAGCTGAAAAGACAAGATTTCACTTTTGCTTCGGCTATGAAAAACGTTGACGCCGTGAGGCACACAAGTTTATGCCAACATCGGCCTCACCATGACACCTGCCCGACTCTCCACTGATTGTCCTGACACCACAGCTCTATCTCTCTTCTTTGGCCATTACTCCTTCCCCTGGTTTCTCTCTGCTCTCTGGGGTGCGCAGCAAGCTCATAGCTGTATGGTTATGCTCCATCATATGAGTAATTGTAAACATTTAAGGTTTCTTTAGTGTCCGATCCAGCATTAAAATCCATTGCTTTCTATTGATGAAGCTGATGGGTGTCCCTTTGCCTACGTCACTTCCGGTCGGCGCAGGTTAAACTTTCTCACAAAAACAACTCCAGAAGTCTAAATAATTTATTTATGAGTCACTTTTTACTTAGAAACAGTTCATAATATATTTCTCTAAACAGTGGTTTAAGGTGGGGTTTAACCAGCAATATGCTCTTTAAGTCCAAGTTTGAAATACAGAGCAATATAAAACGATTAACTGTGAAAATCTGCTTTTTCCCTTTACACACCCTTGTGTCAACTAATACTTCAACATGAGGAAGCACCACTCTCTCTCACAGTCACCTAAAATGTGATGGTTAAGAAGTTAAAGCTCATAGAGTATGCGGTTCTAACAGCTGCAAAGACAAAAGAGAGGAAGAGAAACTAGACAAGCTTTAATGCAAAAAAGCTTCGAGTCATTTACTTGTTGCTATAAAAAGCTGGTGAAAGACGCAAACCGGGCTTGACCTTGTTTCGAACAAAACATCTTTAACTGTTAACATGTACGTCTCTTTACCATGGGAATAAAAATTATTGTTTCTTCCTTAGCAGCTATATTCCCAGGGAGCCTAAAACAACTACTGCAAGAAATTGCAGTTCATCACTTCTTTCCTTTCTGCTTATACAAACTACTAATGGCATCCCATTAATCTGCTCAATTTATAGAATTTAGTATGCATGTGTAACATGAACATTTTCTTTAAGGAGATACATCTGAATCAGAATGCAAGAAGAAGCATGCTACACAATAAAGTAGGTACAAGTATTTTTTTTCAAGACATCAGGAGCACAGGATTACACTTAATACTCAATGATCTAATGTGGGCATCATTAGCTGCTCCATTTCTAAGAAATGAAAGATGGAAAATACTGAGGTTCAAATAAAACATTTATGGCAGATCGTTTAATTAGGGGAAAAGCATTCAGATGGTGATTTATAAAGAGTGAAAACACCACCTACTGACCAACTAATAAGTCTGTCACTAACATGAACAATTATTTAGGATTATTTTGCATACAAGTTATTTTCCTCACTATTAGATTGGGATTAGAAGCCTTACTGTATTTAACTGTAAGTCATCAGCTGCAAATCCGACAAATTACCTCCTTCAAGTAATTGGACACTCAATCATTTTTCATGTGGCTTAAAGATAAAAATGCTCGGAGCGATCTTATGGTGTTTAGTTCAGCAACTGAATCGGTGATGTTGAAATAAGTAAAGATGTAAGTGCTTTGCAGTCAGATACTGAAAACTATTGGGTTTAACTGACTTCTTTTAAAATGTGTCAAGAAAAATGTGCTCATTTAAAAAAAAATAAATAGCAACACAAGTTTGACCGATTTATTCATAACTGTTCTGTTATTTTCCTTCAAAGCAACTGATTAATGTTTTATTAAGTTTTCTCGTGTACTCAAATATAAATAGTGATGTAAAATTATCCTTAAATTGCAGGGGAATGTTTAAAAACAACAGGATTTTGTGCCACTGCAATAAAAGCAAAACACTATCAAATACTGTCAATTGTACCCACTTCAACTTTTAGCTTGAAATCTTTCTTTACAATTTAGGCAGCAGATGGTCCATATGTTTAGGATCATAATTCTCTCACAGCACATAAGCCGTGCAGTGGCAGTGGATAAAACCCTATTAGAAATGTCCTATTTGTAAATGTACAATAAAGAACAGCGATTTGAAGAAATGTGTGTACTTTTTATTTGGTCAGAGGTAAGCCAATGACACGTTTTAGGAAATTTCAGGGTCAGCTCAATAAGGAAAACAAGAACCAAAAGGCTAAAAAGGCTACGTTTAGACTTGTGTTTTTATTTCGGTCTGGGTTGTAATCTATTTGTGTTTCTTTAAAAAAATGTTTATATAAAACTGTGCTAGACATATAACATTCTGACCTAAAGCCACAATCAATCTGACACCATCTAGATTTCCATCATACAGCCAAAGCGCACAGAGCATTAAATGCATCTCAATGGAGATCAATCACACTCGTACATGCTAGTAGTAGATTTCAGTAGGATGGAGTTGATACTTTTTATTATTAAAAATTATCTTACAATGTTAATTAGTCCAGAAGCTCAAATGGAGTGTCTCAAGCAATACTATTACAAAATGCACTATTAAACATTTGAATTTGATTAGAATTTTTATTTTTGCTTATTAGGATTCTCTGCCAGTATGTTTCTTACCAGTCCAATTGATCAACCCAAGGGAAGTGAGCATGCATTGTTAAATTAAAGGTGTAGCTTACATTGGGCTGGTTAATATAGAAAAAAAGCACATCAATAAGAAGGAAAGTCATACCAACTGGAAAATAATGACTGATAACTATAAAAAAAAAGGTTAGAAAATACATTTTAAGTGATTTCCTGGAAAAATATCAAGTGAAGAGACGAGTGACATCAGTAAATACTGACAAAGACTAATGTTATTAAAAAAGCAGTAGCTTGAGCTTTATAATTGCTTCCAAATAAAACTACAACGGCATAATAAAGCCAATCCACTGTAAATTACTCACAATATCTAAAGCAAGGGTCTGAAACGTATACCCTCGAGTGCTACTGTCCTCCAACTTCTGGATGTAGCCTATCCCTGGTCCAACACACCTGAATCAAATTAACCGTTAATGGTGAGGAGTAATTTGGCCTTTTGATTCAGGTGTGTTGGAGTCAGGATGCCTCCCCAAGTTGCAGGACAGTGGCATTCAAGGCCTGGAGTTGCAGACCTCTGATAAAAATTAAAAAAAGGAAATATACATAAGTCAGCATGTTTTGCATCTTAAGCCCTAATCAATGTGCTGCTGATTAGAAGATGAACTATGGTTCTAAATACTCAATGTGATGGGAAAAAAAAAATCAAACCGGTAGTAAAAACCCGAACCATTACTTTACACACTGCTCCTAAAATAACATAACCCCTGCTTTCCACAGGGCGGGTAAAGCGTAGCGCAACGTATTAGACACGTTTTACTCACAAATACACCAGCATCGGACGCATTTCAGACACATATCCACTGTGAAAGCGTTCAATGCACCAGGTCCCGGGAGATCACAAAATCACAAGTGAATTTTCTTTACATAACTGAGAGGGTAGTATACAGGGAAAAAGAAAGAGTATTAATACGTTAATAAGTATCATGAACTCACCATTCACTTACAAAACCTCAGATATTTCTGTTCACAACTTCTCCTTTTTCATGCTGTCCTTGTAAAAATGATCACTCATATAAATTGAATAATTCTCCACCTCAAGGATTAAAAAACAGGTAGTGGTGTTTTTTTTGTAGTTAAGCAATCGGAAACCTATGCGTCTTTTATTTTGAAAATTTCTAAATGCTTCACACTTCTCCCATGTTTGATTTCCTGCCTGGTCCAATCTAAAATCCTGAGCGTGATGTGTTTTAGAAACGTAGCGCATAAAAAAATAGATCTGCCGCAAAGATTTAAGAGAGGGCCACGACAAAACTTCTGAGATGCTTTCGATTCAGGGTGCTTTGCTCCTGGTGGAAACCGTCACGTTGACTATAACGGCGACTATCAGCTGCGTATTACGCTCCCCAGAAGTTACGATGTCTGGTGGAAAGTATGGGTAAAACTGATTATTAGTTATCAATTTATAAAATTTATTCATTGTCATTTTGATATAGAGTTAAGGTAAATAAAATAAAAAACATCCAGTAAATTTAGAAGTTCAAGATCTTATTGTGCCAAATATAATTCAGTTCCCGTCGAGTAACTGTAGGGCTGCACAATAAATCCCACATACATTATGGTACCAATATATCAGTGTGTGCAATGCAAATACTGTTTGTGATATTTGTTTGCTATAATATCAGAAGTGCTAGAAATTGAGTCTAACAAGCTGCTGATAGCAGTAATTAGTCAGGCTATCTGCTCAGGTGACCAGCCTGTAACAGTACACTCATCGCCACCTGTATCATATACTGTTGTTTTAAAACAGTGTTACCAAAGCCAAAAGCGATGGGTAATACTCATTTAATTTTTACCCTAATTGTGTTTTTGCAGCCAGAAAGATTTTTAAAACCGTCAAACGTTTTTCGTAAGGATAGATTTAGTGTTGTACCCTTTTAGCCAACTGATTGGCAGTTTTCAGCAACAGGTAGGGGTGGATGGGTTGCACAGCCTTACGCCGCGTTCACACCGCCCGAAGCGTCAACGCCAAGATTACATGTTGAGTCTATGGTAAAGGCCGTCAGAGTCTCAGCGGCGCTTTGTGCGCGTTGGCCGCGTCAACTTTTCGCGTTTTTGCTGCTTTTCAAGCTTCAAAGCAGCAAAAGCGAGAAACGCAGAAGTTCAACAAGCTAAACTTTCAGGCGTCGTCCCCTGAGCGTCAGACAATCAGAGCGTCTCACAGTAGTGACGTCGCTACAGCGAGACGCTCTGATTGGTTGGGCGGGCTTCGCAAGCTTTGCTAGCAGCAGGCTAAAAATTTTACAGGTGTCAAACTACTTGCTTTGTGAGCGTTGTTTGATGCTCATAAAGCGCACGGTATTACTGTATGCTCCACAAAGCCACAGACACTTTCTCCACCGTCATTTTAAAAGAATGCTCAACCATACATAATGTAAGATGAAAACAAATTTCATTTTTGAAACAGTACGTTTCATTATTGTATGGAAAATTAGGTAGGCTTTAAAACTCCCACTATGCCCAAAATATGCAAATAGGAAATGATCTATTAGTTTTGTTTACTTAATATGAGAACTGAATTGGGAAAGACAGCATTCAGATCTTAATAGATAGAATTACAAACCAAATGCAAGATTTTTTAACTTTGAATGAGCTGAACCATAAGGTGGATTGTTGCAATCCACCTCCTCTGTGTTCAAGTATTTTAAAGTAAGCAAGTATGAATCTTAATCTGATCTGTTTTAATGGTTTATGATGCTTTTAAGGCAAGGCAATTTTTTTTTTGTATAGCACACTTTCAACAACAGGGTAATTCAAGGTGCTTTATGTTGCTGTCCCACTGACCAGGTCTTCCTTGTCAAATTAATCTGTGTTTCAATGAGACTATACCGGTAATATAAAGGTTATAAATAAAATAAATACATGAAAAAAAGACACCAAGAATAAGCATACTAATATTCAGTGAGAGGTTTTGGTACAGCACACCCCTTCTGGTTTTCTCTTTTGTTTTACTGAAAGGAATAATACCAAAACTCAATCTTTGTCACAATTAAAGCGACAAAAATCAACTAGGCCTTTCCAAAGTAGTCATTTTCATTCATGGACACAAGGCTCTCTTTTCTCTCTTAATTTGCTAAATCTACAATTCCCCAAACATTGCCAGTCAATACAACTAACAACTGACGTGAGGACGTATTTTGTTGCAAAACCGAAAAAAAGACAATTTAGGATAAACGTGAACAGGTTATACGGTAGTTGAGAAACAGGCATTTTCTGTTACGACTGCGATGCTAGTTTAGCATTACCTTTGTTATTGTGAGCAGTGGCTCGACGACCAAATGCTAGCCAGCTAGAAAGCTAGCATGTTGGCACGGCTATCCTTAACTGCATTTATTGAACAGAAATGCTTTCCCCCCCACGGTGAATTGTATTTTACGGAAATAAAAATCCCGACATAAATCTAACAACCCCAAAAAGCACAGCGTTCCGTTTACAACACAGCTAGTTCTCCATTCGCTTTCAATAGCATCATTCGCTTTGACCGCAGCTGAATAAAGTTAGCACAGCATTAGCCACCACAAGCTAAACAGATGCAGGGGAATATCTGTATATATGTGTTTATTTGGTTTCTACGCGGTCATAAAGGCAAATAAAATAGCTGAAATTGAAAGACAAGTATTTATGTGGAATGGCAGATGTATATTTCATTGGCATTTTGACAAAGTATAGTCGAAGTTGGCAGTAGCAGCGGCTAATGTTAGGCAGCCGCTACTAATCGGTAGCGCAACGCCTGTGCGCACTCACCATGATGAGTAGCCTTGCTCCGCCATATCGCCGAAAACAGTGGGTTCCGCGGCTGTGGCTAACACAGATTCAGGTCCCGGTGTCAGCCCGCTGGGACCTGGGAGCGAGGGGTCTCTGCTTTTCCTTCACAATCCGACGTCCTAATAGTTACTTTTAGGTGACAACATGATGATACATCCCGGCGGCAGCTAGTAATCACTAGCTGAATTTCGTGCAATTGAGATGAAAATGATGGTTTCCTATCGTTAGATGGACAAGACAAAGCACCCCGAGGAAAAAAAAACCCCACACAGATGTTATTTTCGTTGGTTTCGCTAGTGTCCTGCCGTCACCTCAGCCGAGAAGGCTCGGTCTGCAACGATGCTACACCCTCTGTAGATCCATATTCTGTGCGATGTATCCAGAATAAATTCGGATATTCCTCGAGTCTGCAGCCCGAGCTGATATGGAAGACGCTCAGCTTTGTTTTCTATAGCGAGTCCGCGGGAACGCGCACTATCGCCCTGCTGTAGAGGTTTACAAGTGGGACGAGCACTGAAACGCTGTCATGCACTGAAAACGATTGCAATTATTTCCTTTCATCTGACAACATTGCAGCCTGTCATGCACACCTCCCACTGAAACCTGAACATTGCATCAGTAGTAACATTTAAATGATGCATGACTGGATTTAATAATTAATTAATCCTTTGAAAAATAGCATATACCATATTATGTGACATACAGCAATCACAGATACATTCGAATTTAATGGCAACAAACACATAACTCTATCAAACATTGGTTATTTAAAAAAAATCTAAATGTTTAAATGTGATGCCTGTTTGATCCATTTGGTTTAGTTAAATCAGACGTGACAGTAAAAAGAGACAGACCCTCCAAAGTTATTTGGAGACTGTTGATTAGTATCTGAATCGGGTCATCACTCTGTAAATCACTCTATTCAGTGAGGCGGGGGTCTCTCTGGTCAAAACACAGACAAAAGCATGAAAAAAAAGGCAAGAATATAATGTTGAAGGTATATTAAATGTTTTGTTTAATGCACTGATTTCATGTTTAAACTGTTCATTAACAGGCTGCAATTCGATGTAAATCAAAGAAACACTACAAATAAATGTTATATAAATTAGTTTTTTTTTGCACTTGTTTGTATATTTCGATTTTCTATGCTAAATTGGTAAATATATTACTGAAAGGAGGAAATAAGTTCTCAATTCATTTATTTGGATTTAATTTTCTTGCAGTTACGTCCTTTTATACCAATTTAATATCCAGTGTTTTTATTGATCTGTTAATCATTACTAGTTATACTATATGGTAACAATTTGGATCTTTTCCAACATTTTGTAAAATGTTCTACTTTTTTCTAATTTTTGTCTATAGTTGCATCAACGTCATAAGTTTGATTAAACATGTCCTGTATGATTCATCACCAAATTAAAACAGATCATGGATATTTTAGTAAACACTTCTGTTTTTGTTTTATTACCCCTCCCTTACAATTAAGTATTTCATCTTTATAGATCAGTTAGTGTAAACTCTTGTGGTTAGTTGGCTTTGGTTAAAACAGGGTGTTTTTCCAGCAAAATTACAAATGAGCAGATTATGGATAAAAAAGGCAGAAAGGATATTTATTCCTTTTCAATGTTTTTTAGATTATTGCATTCATTGTTTTGTGGTGGAAACACCAAGAGAACCAATCAAACTCATGCATTTTATAAGAATTATTTCCCCACTTCACATTAGATAGAATTATTAATGCAAAACTTTCAGATAATTTGCATCAGTAAATAGACCAGGCAAAGGGAGGATGCATATCCTTAAACCAAACGCCTGCCTACTGATGCGTGGAGTGTCCTGTTGTGGTCTACACAAAAGGTTAGTGTGCATATTGTCATGCAACCTAACAGTTTTCATATATAAATATGTCCAAGCGGAGATTCAGAGGTTTGTGCGTGTGTGTGCAGGTGTGTGTGTGTAATAAACATCGTGGTGTTTTTCTTTTATGCTTATGGATTGTACAGCAACCAGAGAGACTCCCACAGCAGCCTGTAATTAATGAATCAGGATATTTGTGACATACTCTCATATTCAGCCAATTGTATAGCTTAATGGAACACCTAACTGGCTTTGTTTTGAAGTTTCTATATCCTTTATATCCTTTGGTGCCTATCTCCAGCAGTCACGGGGCGAGAGGTGGGGTACACCCTGGACAGGTAGCCAGGGTGTACCCTGGGCAGCACAGAGACACACAGGACAAACAACCATGCACGCACACAGACTCAAACCTAAGGGCAATTTAGAGAGACCAATTCACCTAACAGTCATGTTTTTGGGCTATGGGAGGAAGCCGGAGTACCCGGAAAGAACGCATGCATTGGAGAGAACATGCAAACTCAATGTAGAAACACTCCAGGCCAGGATTAGAACCCCGGGCGTTCTTGCTGCAAGGCAACAGTGCTACCAACCGCGCCCAGCTAATTCCCCCTACATTTTTTTACCGGTTGGAGAGACTTTTAATGAGTCAAACTATTTCAAATAAGTTTGAAGGCCTTGCAACTCTAATGGCAGCTGATGAGCTTGATCTGTTTAGCTTCTTGTGATGTCAACATGAATTCAAACAAAGCAGAATCTCTTTAGTGTGCTTTTTACAGCTTTTCTCAGTTATTCTGGTCCATTTCTCTGATCAAAATAAAAGTGTTCGTAGCTGTTATTTCCACCTCCACAACATATTAGCACTTTCTTATTCCTTCCAAAAAATTGCTAAGCTTTTGGACATGGATCAATTGCTTCTATATCTGCTGTGTTATAACATTAGAATAGAATAGAAGAATAGAAGAATCCTTTATTGTCCCACGAAGAGGAAAGTCAGTTTTAACAGCAGCAAAATGACAGGTAAAAGAAGCATTTAAATACACACAAGAAAAAGTATAAAAAACAGAATTAAGAATATTATATGTACAGTAAGGACAAAATTATAAAACCAAGATGCAGTTATTAAAAATCAAAAGAAATGAATGTGGAAGTGAGTAGGATAATAAAAAAAATATTTATAGAATGTGCATGTGTAGTTGTGCATTAAAAAGCAAATGTATTATTTACAGGAAATTAAAAGAGAATATAAATTGTGAAAAACAGATGTGCAAATAACAGCAGCAGAAATGTTACTTGAAGTGAAATAAAAAGTGCAAATTACAGCAGGGATGTAAACATTTTTGGGTTTGTTGGAAGCAGCGATGGTTTTAGAAGGACAAACTGGACAACACGTTAATGCAAAACTCCTGGCCGATCTCTAATCTTCCATTCATTAGTAAGATTATTGAAAAAGCTGTGTTTCAATAGTTAAATAGCTTTCTAACATTGACCAACCGTTTTGATATGTTTCAGTCTGGTTTCCATGCTCACCACAGGACCAAGACTGCCCTCGTCAAAGTTTTCAATGACATTCGCATAAATACAGACTGTGGTAGAACCACAGTGCTGGTTCTGTTGGATCTCAGTGCAGCATTTGACACTGTTGACCATGATATATTATTGGAACGACCGGAGAGCTGTGTCGGACTCTCTGGCTCAGTACATGACTGGTTTTAGTCTTACCTTAAGAACAAGAACTTCTTTGTGTCAATAGGCAATTTTTTATCAGGACAAACAAAAATCACATGTGGGGTGTCCCAGGGCTCCATCTTAGGGCCCATCTTATTCATTATCTGCATGCGCCCACTAGGCCAGAATATAGGAACCAATAAGATTAGCTACCATAACTATGCAGATTATACTCAGCTCTACATTACAATGTCAACAGGTGACTCTGAACCCATCCAAACCCTAATAAATGCATCAAGCAAATCAATGGATTTATGTGCCATAACTTTGTTCAGCTGAACAGAAACAAAACTGAAGTAATTATTTTTTGGACCTAAAGAGGAATGCTCAAGAGTCAGTACACAGCTTCAATTAATAAAGTTAGAAACTACTGATCAGGCCCGAAATCTAGGTGTAGTAATGGACTCAGACCTGAACCTTCAAGGTCAAATAAAGGCAATAACAAGGTCAGCCTTCTATCACTTGAAGAACATTTCTAGGATTAAACGACTGATGTTGCAACGGGACCTTGAAAAAACTCATCCATGCATTTATCTTTAGTCGGATTGATTACTGCAACAGCATCTTCACAGGTCTGCCTAAAAAGTCAATCAGACAGCTGCAGCTGATCCAGAACACTGCTGCTCGTGTCCTCACCAGAACCAGGAAAGTAGAGCACATCACCCCAGTTCAAAAGTCCTTACATTGGCTTCCTGTTGCTCAGAGAATATACTTAAAAGTACTCCTACTTGTTTATAAATCCCTGAATGGCTTAGTACCAAAATGTGTTGAAGGCCTGTTGTTACCGTACCAAGCACCAAGACCACTCAGGTCCTTCAACTCTAGCCTTCTAAACATCCCTAGACTCAAAACCAAACATGGAGAAGGAGCTTTCAGTTTCTATGCTCCCATTATCTGAAACATACTTCCCAGCGACTGCAGAGCTGCTGAAACACTGAGCTGCTTTAAATCAGAACTAAAAACTAATCTGTTTAGAATTGCAGAGTGTCTGGGCTCTCCCTTAGAGATAGGGTGAGAAGCTCAGTCATCCGGAGGGGGCTCAGAGTAGAGCTGCTGCTTCTCCACATCGAGAGGAGTCAGTTGAGGTGGCTCGGGCATCTGGTCAGGATGCCTCCTGGACGCCTCCCTGGTGAGGTGTTTCAGGCACGTCTCACCGGGAGGAGGCCCAGGGGAAGGCCCAGGACACGCTGGAGGGACTATGTTTCTCGGCTGGCCTGGGAGCGCCTTGGCGTTCCTCCCGAGGAGCTGGAACAAGTGGCTGGGGAGAGGGAAGTCTGGGTCTCTTTGCTTAGGCTGCTGCCCCCGCGACCCGACCCTGGATAAGCGGAAGAAAATGGATGGATGGATGGATGGATGTTTAGAATTGCCCTTGAGTAAACGATTAATATGTATCATATCTGTTCATGCTTTAATGCCTTATTGCTGTTTCATGCTTTATTGTGTATCATGTGTTGTGTGTGTTTCATGCTAAATTCCTGCTATTAATGTTTAATGTTATATTCTATGTTTTTCTTTATCACCAAATCATGTAAAGCACCTTGAATTACCCTTTTGTTGAAAGTGTGCTGTACAAATAAAATTGCCCTGCCTTGCCTATATCAGCTGCTGGGAGGAAGGACCTGCGATGACGCTTCTTTATGCACCTAGGATGTAGCAGTCTGTCTCAGAAGAATCTCTCCAGTTCAGCAATATTTTCATGCATGGGGTGAGACACTGTTCATCAGTTGTTATTGTTATTCTGTTATTATGATGTTATTTTGGCCAGAGTCCTTCTGTCTCCCACAATCTGCACTGGATCCAGGGACCCTAGAATAGAGCTGGCCTTCTTGATGAGCTTATCCAACCTCTTCCTCTCAGCTGCAGATAACCTGCTGCTCTCACAGACAACACCATCAAAGATGGCTGATGCTACTACAGAGTCAAAGAAGGTCTTTAGGAGAGCTTCCTGGACTCCAAAAGACCTCAGTCTCCTCACCTGGTAGATTCTGCTCTGAACCCTTCCTGTAAAGATCATCAGTGTTGTGGCTCCAGTCCAGTTTATATTTCAGGTGAACACCCAGGTACTTATAAAGGTCCACTATCTCAATGTCCACTCCCTGGATGTTCAACGGTTTCAGTGTGGTGAGTCTTTGCCTGCGGAAGTCCACCACCAACTCTTTGGTTTTCCCCGCGTTGATCAGGAGGTGGTTCTACTGGCACCAGTCCACAAAGTCCTGAGTCCACTATCTGTACTGTGAGTCGTCCTCACCTGTGATGAGGCCGACAATGGCAGAGTCATCTGAGAACTTCTGATGGTGGCAATGTGGAGAGTTGATGGAGAAGTCTGCAGTGTAGAGGGTGAAGAGAAACGGTGCCAGCACTGTTCCCTGTGGGGCCCTTGTACTGCAGACCAGCCTGTCGGAGACACAGCCCTGTGTCCTCACATACTGTGAGGTAGTCCATTATCCACTGAGACATGTAGTGGTCCACTCCTGACAGCTCAGGAATTAGCATTATCAGCATTATCATTTGGTTATGTCAAGTCAGTCAAAATGAACTATGATTCTGAATGCTGAATACTAATTCCCCGTTAAACTAACAGTCCTAATTTCATTGCTTGAGTCATTACAAACAAATAATTTTTAACTAGTTGTCGAAATCTGTCAATTTATGCATCTTTCCTGAAGATGTCTTCCAAAATGCACTATTTCTCTCAGGTGAACCTCAGCTTCCACTGATAAGGAGTGTGTGAAGCATTAGTTGTAACCGATGATAAGCCACTTCTCTATTGTCACTCAGAGCTGAATCCCATGAACCAGTGTCTGGTACTCATTTATCTAACTTACTGCTGTGCAAAGAGTGTTTAGCGCTGTATTGACCATTATCAGCTAGTGTCACCATGATCTAACTTGCATTGGAAAACACTGAGTAAATTGTCATAATGAAAATATAACAGCCATTTGACTGTCTTGTTCATAAACAATGGTGTCAGCACTTTTCATTTTGATGACACGCTTTCATTGACATGAATACGTTTTGAAATGTACAATCCATTTTGAGCAAGTGACACGCTTTTGCCGGTTATCAACTAGGTTTTGCAGAAATGCACTAGCTGTTGTGATGGTGATGAGAGAAATTCACCAAAGCACCTGAAATTTTTTTTAACTAGATTCGCAAAATATTTAGTTAAACTCTTCAGTGAAAGTCCTTTGTTTATTACCCAACAGTTTTTTTATTCTCAGTGTAAAAAAGACAAAAAAGGGCCCAAGTGGATCGTATCTTTAATTTCTCACATTTCAGCGGACGGTAAAGACCGAAAAATGTGCCACAGGAAGAATAAGCATGTTCACAAAAATGAATGTTCCTGTTAAGATTTTACTGATTCCTGCTAAATCTCTGCCTTCACCGCAGACAAAGTGGCCAATAGGATTTACTAAGAGGTCAGTGAGATTCCCTCAAGGCAAAGAGTGTAGGGATTAGCAAAGTGCGCAAAGAGCTGATTTTCTTGCAGATTATGTACAATCTGTTCACAGTAAAGAAGACCTATAACAGCAAAACCCAGAAACTAAGAGCCTATTCGCAGAATGTGCCAGATACCAAACTCACAAATGAGAAACGGGATAATTTCTGCTGCATCACCGAGTCTTTACTCAGTTGCAATGTGGAAAAATAGTTCTGCTGAACATTAGGGAGAGTTCAACCTTCTGCTTTTCAGCAGAATGACTAACCTTTATGGTTTGGGTTGCCAGTTTGAAGAGAAATACACATCTCAACACATCTTGACAGACATCAGCTGCAGAGGTACCTTTTTACATTCAAAAGATGGAAAGCAATTCATGAAAAGAGACTTGGACTGAACTGTTAAACAGACCATATGATCAGATGTTATGTGATATTCAAGAGGTTCTTTGTAATCACGAGTCCCATAATTGTCACAGTCACTTTAGATGTGACAGAAGTGCCTAAATAACCATATGCAATTTAGTGCACATGATGACTATGCTTACTCTCTTGTTGTTCATGTGTAAATGAGGTAGAACCTTTGAGAAAAATGCTGGTCTTTGTTAAGAATAAAAGTTAAATTCTTTGAAGTCTTGATTTAGTAAAACAAATGTAAGATGCCAGGAGCAAGTACTTATTTTAGAGTTTCCCAAAAAAAGAATGTGAAACAATTATTCAGAAGCAAAGAACTGAGCTGGAAAAATTCCACAATTATGTTTATGAATTTATGATTCATAGACATATAGCATTTATTATTTAGGGGCTGCACAGTGGCGCAGTTGGTAGCACTGTTGCCTTGCAGCAAGAAGGCCCAGGTTCAACCCTGACTCCATTTCTGCATGGAGTTTGCATTTTCTCCCTGTGCTTGCATAGGTTCCCCCCGGGTTCTCCGGCTTCCTTCCACAGCCCAAAAACATGACTGTTAGGTTAATTAGTCACTCTAAATTCCACTTAGGTATAAGTGTGTGTGTGCATGGTTGTTTGTCCTGTATGTCTCTGTGTTGCCCTGCGATGGACTGGCGACCTGTCCAGGGTGTACCCTGCCTTTCGCCCTATGACTGCTGGATAAAGGCACCAGTCCCCGGAACCCTGCAGAGGATGGGTGGGTATAGATAATGAATGGATGATTAATTGTTTGGATTTTTCAAGTGGACATTAACTAAAAAATAAAATAATAAATACATTTAAAGGTAACTATTGTTTGCATTATTGCAAAACTTTTTACATTCTGTTAATAAGTTCAAAGCATTTCAATAGGATATTATGTGATAGACTCACACATAGTAGCTCACAATTGGGATGTGGAAGAAAAATACATGATTTAAAATTTTAAATAATAAAAACAGCCAAAAAATGGTGCTTGCATTTGTATTCACCCCTCCTATCTGTAAACTGTATTATAATTCCTTTCCAATGCAATTAAACCTGCAAATCATTTGGGGCACATCTCTACTAATCTTGCACAATTATTAAGATATGTTTGTCTACTTCTCATGATAAAAAAAGCTGCAGCTCAGTCAGATTGGATGGAGGGTGTTTAATTAAATCTTGCCATAAATTCCCAATTGGATTTAGGTCTGGACTTTTACTGGACCAGTCTTGTCTCAAGCTTTTAGCGTTTTTCCCCTTTGTGGCTTCTACAAACAGCATCTTTTTTGAATATTTTTTAACAATAGTCGTTTTCCTCTTTCCACTATCTTAAAGCCAAGGTTTGTTGAGTCCATGACTCAAAGTTCTCTTGTCCTCAGATTGTCCCACTTGAGGTGAATATCTCAGCAGCTCCTCCAAGGATATCATGGAGCCTCTTGGCTGCCTCTTTGTTTAATTCTCTTTCCGCCCACCCAAATTGGATGGACGTCCATGTCTCGGTAGGTTTGCAGTTGTGCAATACACCATCTGTTTTTGTAAATATTAAGAGTCATGGATAACATTACTCCGCTTTAAACTTATCATCTTTATTCATGACCTGACTTGTGTTCATTGGTCTTCTTGATGTTTATTAATGCTTTGAAAAAAAAAGAAAGAAAGATCTGCTTACCAATTTAGTGTCCAAGGGGGAAGGGAGAGTGGGGTGAAGGTGAACAACCATTGAGGCACTTGAACCTAGAGGGAGTTTCGAGAGTTCGATTAACCTAGACGTTGTGTTTTTGGACTTTGGGGAAGAAGATGAAATAGCTGAGAGAACCAATGCCACAAGAGGAGATTATGTAAAGGCCATGCAGAAAGACCCCAGGCTGGGATTCAAACACAGGACCTTGTTGCTACAACTCAAGAGTGACAAATGTGCCCAAACGCAGCCCTGGCTAAATGCATACTTTGTCATTTTGGGGTTTCATTTTCTGACCCACATGTATAAAAACAGACTCTGCTCAGTTTTGAAAGGATTCTGGTCCCTTGGCTTACATGGGGAAGGAAGAACAGGAGTTAGTGCTGGAATGGGATTTGTGGCCATGATGTTTGGAATACTGACTGCGCTGTCAGTATCTTTGCAGGATGGAGGTAGCTTGGAGGTGAGGTGCTGGGCATGATCCAGAGGGTGAAGTTTCCAGAATTTGCAAGTGGCAAGTTGGAGAGCAGGCAGGCAGAGAACTTGGAGGTGGAAGGAGCTGCATGTGATGAGGATTTCAGAGGATGATGTTAGTTTGGTTTAAAGAAAGCAGCATCTCAGACCAGGAGCAGCCAGTGAGGGAATCCCTCAAGATGGTTTGGTCAGGAAATGTTTATGCTGCTCCATTCTGTGACAGCACAGAGAGACAATAACTCACAAACAGATGTGATTAGGCTTAACTCACTACCAGTAATGGTGGGGGTGGCACATGATTGCCAGACTCCTTAACTATAGAGGATAATAAGCAGATGTCAGTCAGGTATGACTGTAACATTCGGACACAGCCAAACCCCCCACAAGAAGACCTGCAACTCTGGAGAAAGAAAAACAACCACACCCAACATACACATTCCAAAACAATGACATTCAGGCTTTTGACATATATCTGATGTAGCAGTCAAATCTTTGAACGTCCATTTTTAAAATGGAAGTGTGGGTGTGTCCTCAATATGGCTGCTATTGGACCCGACCGTCAACATACACAATATAGCATTTCGGACTGTTAAAAAAGAGCATTACTCAGGGCTAAATAATTTATGGCTTTTTATTCTGTAAGGCTGCATTGATACATGTCATGATGCTGAATAGAACATTATTTTTTGTATTTTAAATACAAAGGGTCACATTTTAATATAAGTTTTCATTTCATTTTTTAGTTCAGATAGGAAGTGATCTGTCATTCTGAGAGCTAGGAAACAGATCAGATAACTCTGAACAGAAGAAGAGTCTGACATTCAGTTTCTGTACCCATGGACACAAAGAAATGTTTTTGACGAAATTGTTGGTACAACCGTTATTGGCACAATTACTGCTGTATAACAAAAATAAGTGATCCCTTTATTAACATTTGTATTTTACCTTTTCAATTGATCACAGTGTCTTTGAACTTTTTGAACCTTTTTTTTGTGACACCAAGGCACATTTATGGGAAAGACAACAACACCTGTCACTTGGGTAAGGCAGATCTATGCTGATTTGGATAGGTGATGATGTGGCTAGAGAAAATAACTACTGAAACATGTACAAATCTACTGTCAAAGCAATAATTAAAAACTTAAAACAACTGGGGGAAAAGAAATCTATGGCTATACGAGGACCAGGTGGATCTTGCTTACACACACTATCACAATACTTTGAGCTTTAATTTTGTACTTTGGTTCTTTTGAGTTTTTTTTTTTTCCTGTATATAGTTTTGTATATAGTTCTTCCTTTATATTTTAGATTATTGGTATTGGGTTATGTTACTTAAGTCTTTCCAGTATTTGTAAGTGCATCAGATAGATTAGAATATTATTGAGAAGTTCATTTATGTTAGTAAGTAAATTCACTAAGTGAAACACGTTCTATAGTTTAATTACACACAGACTGATGATTTCAAATAATATTAATATTTTAATTAGGATTTTGTGCTAAATGAAAACACATTTAATTTATCTGAAGACTACAATATTACATCAGACTAATAAAAAACGTATTTTAATGCAAAGATTTGAGTTTAATGAAAAGTATGTTTACAACCTGCTTAAAGGTTGTTATTTTCAAAAGGTACTTTTACTCTGACAAATAAGCTCATCAGAATGCATATTCCAAATTGGTGTGCTCTGCCTGTATATCATGATTTGTGTTGTAGTTTTTTAATCTCTTTTGGACAATTGTTCCAGTTTTATTTTTGTACTTCTGTCTTCCTTCAGTTCTGTTCAATTTTTGTTTTCTAATTTAGGTTTTACAATTTGGTCTGTATTCATTCTCGTGTTAGCTTATGTTCTGGTCTGCACTCTGTCTACTTTCTGTTTTCCTCTAGCTAATTGTATACTCTCTACTTTGATTAGTTTACCTCTTTTTCTGCTTCCCTCACAGCTGACATTCATTCTGTTTATTAGGCTAAACTATGTTCACTTTAGCAAACAACCTCACCAGTACTAAGTCATTGGCTAGTTTGCCGCAAAATCATCGTTTCTGTCATTGGCTAGTTTGTTTTGATTTAACCTACAGCCATGGTTCCCGGCGCTCCTAAGTTCATTTCCTTTGTGTTTCAGCTCTTTATCAGTAGCTTTGGACTAAAATTACAAATTCATCATAAGACTGCTTCATTCCTGCTTGCATTTGAGTCCTCAAACAACACAAAGTGAGACAGATGGTTAAGGAAAAAAGAAACTCATGAAGGGATTCTTTCCAGGTTACTCAGTATCCTCCAGTAGTCCAAAGACAAAACTGTTGGGTTATTCTGTCAGGTTGTTTGAAGTCCAGCTATAAAGAATTTTTCAGTGTGAAGTGAGTTGGTGCTTCATGTAGATGACGAGTAAATTAGAGAATTAAGGCAGTTATGATGATTCTGTGGTAAAGACAGAACCAATATGTTGATTCACTCAATTTCCATTGTCACCTTCTGTGGTGATGCAAATACCAGTTGCTAAAATAACCTTCCTTAAGAGTTTTTTTTTCATTTATCTGGGATGAGCCCTGAAGGCTGGAGCATCTGGTTTGGATCCCTTCGTGGAATCTCCTTTAGGATTTGTTTAGGGCACATCTCACCAGGAGGAGGCCTCAGGGAAAACCCAGGACTTAGTGAGAAATATAAATTTCTCAGCTTGCATGAAGACACAATAATCTTACCCAGAAAAGCCAAAGAAGTTTGGAAGAAGAAGAAAGTCTAGAATATCTCCTCAGACCCTTGAAAGCAAGTCCCTGAAAAGAGGTAGGTAATTTATAATCAGATAAAACTGGGATGTGATGGCAATAAATTTAGAGTTATACAGTTGTCATGATAAGAAATGTGATCATTGGAACCAATAGCAACGCTGATAACTCATCCCAGTATTACCCTCTGTCTACCTCTCTGAACGGACTTTGTAGCACTAAAACATCCCCTCACATTTTTCCTAGTATTTAATAGGCTCACAGAGAGCTCTGTTTCAATAAAACTCTACAACAGGTTGTATAAAGCTGCTTAACAAGCCAGTATCTCATGTAAATAACTCTCAGATTACTTTTTGTAAGGTACATCCAAACTAAGTCTCTTTTTACTTTTTTTTTAAATATTTTTAATTTAGTGAATTGGTGTTACATCAGAACAGATATTGTTACTCAAACAATTTTCTGTAATATATATTTTTTTCTGTAGAAATCTAACACTATTACAGTTTTTCTGAATTGCTGAAACACTCCATTCTCTAAACCAAATGATCAGTGGCCTAAAATTATTTTTTAAATCAAACACTGAGTTGGCCAAACTTTAAACACTGCTCAGGTACTCAGACACAATTTGCAAAACTCATCCACTCTTTTTTTCCCCAAAACCATAAACACATTCTCAGTCACTAAACACATTTAACACTTCTATAGCAAAACTATAAACACTGGCAGCAACATGTGAACAGAAATAAAACACAGCTGTCATCTTACACAAGGCAACTCAAAATTCAACACACATATCTGGTGATGTGATCCTTCCAACTGGGCAGGATAACAGTCAGTTTTGTTCAGGTGGCACACAGGCTTCTACAGTGGATAGACACATACGCGAGGCAGAGGAGGAAGAATCCATGTCAGATGTGGTGGACGAGGAGGAAGGGGAAGAGAACAACCACGAACAGTTGTTATACTGATGAAATACAGGCAGCTATTGTACACTATTGTGAATCTGTGAATTAAAGTAATGTGCTTTCCATTTTGGTGTTTTTATTTTTTGTTATCTACATTCAGCACTTCATACTGTATCACTTTCATCACTATATTTTTTGTGAAATACTCTTAAAATATTTCCTGTTAACTACCTGCTATATATGCTGTGTCCTAAATTATTTGATGTGTGGTATGTAACAAATGTTCTTTAGTGAATGTTCTTTACTTGCTGTGTGTATGAGATGATTTGGGTTTGAGCACATGATGACTGACTTTGAGGTGAAAACTCTGGGTTTTTGTGAATGTTGTTAAGAGTTTGGGATTTGTGTTTATGGTTTTGAGAAAAAGGGTGGAGGTTTCAAGAAATGTGTTGGTCCAGTTTGGCCACTAGAGGTCGACATTTGCCATGTGATTTAATTAGAGGCTGCACACAAAAAGAGCTCAGAGGGTTGTGCCTGCAGATATTTGTATTCATTACACAACGTTCACATTTATTCCATGACAGACTTCTCATACGACTCCGGAATTCACCTTAAGCTTTGTGTTTTCTTTCGTGTGCCTTACTCCATTATTACAAAGAATAGTAGAAATACGATTTACAAGAAAAAAACTAGAAAAAAAACAGCAAACAGATCTGCCAGCAAACAGATCAGTTTAAGAATAGAGTATAATAAAACAGGTGGCTTTAGTTTCAGCAGTGAGATGTCACACTACATCCTGTACACAAATGGGTCCTACAAACTGCTTCCTTACTGTGATTGGCTGATTTAAAGCACCTGTTTACACTTCCGAACTGATCAGACAGGAAGTGAGAGTACACTATCAGCATTCTTGTGGATCTGCTGAGAGCTCTAACCTGCAGGCCATATGGTTTTAAGTTGAACTTTATGCATTGTTTATGTTTTGTCTGCAGGAATGTTTTGTAAATTAAGTATAAGGTGAACTGGAAAAAATTATTCACCGCTTGAACATTTTCACATTTTGTCATGTCACAGCTACCACCTCTAATGTATTTTGTTGGGATTTTGCCTGACAGACCAACTCAGGGTAGTGAGTTATTCACTTGGAGAGAAAATAACACATTAATTTCAAAGTTTTACAAATAACAATGTAAAAAGGTTGGTGTGCATTTGAATACATCCCAACTCTGATACACCTAAAAGAAATACAGCGCAAAGAAAGGCCTATAGAAGTCACGGAATTAGTAAATAGAGTACACCTGTGTGCATACAGGTAGGTTAGACATGGTCATCATAAAACTGTCAGGCAGGGGAAGGAAAACATTTACAGGAGAAACAGCCAAGAGCTAATAAAGTGGGGGAATCTGTTGACAGAATATCTGCTAGTTTTGCACCCATTTTTGAAAGAAAACCCGAAGTACCACTGTTAGAAGTTTGCCAAAATCCATACAGAGGAGATAAACTTGTGGAAGAGGGGGCTATGGTCAGTTAAAACCAAAAAGGAACTAGTCGGCCCACCCGCAGAACACTGTGTGGTGGAAAATAACACTATGTATCACTGGAAACTTACCATCCTCCTACTGAAATATGATGGTGGCAGCATTATGCTGTGGGAGTGTTTTTTCATCAGCAGGGACAAAGCAGCTGGTCAGAGTTCAGAAGAAGATGGAAGGGCATAAGAGAACCTTTTAGAGGTTGCACAGGAGTTCAGACTGGGTTGGAGGTTAATCTTCCAACAGACAAACAACACTCAACAATATCATGGCTTAGACCAAAGCATATTCACATATTTTGAACAACCTAGTCAAAGCTCTGACCTACATTTATTTGAGAGTATCTGGTAGAATTTTAAAAAAGGATGTTCACGGTTGCTCTTCATCCAATCTGTATGAGCTTGGACTGTTTTGCAAATACGAATGGGCATATATTTTGACCACAGATGTGCAGAGCTGGTACAGACAAACCCCAAAAAGCTTTCAGCTTTGAGTGCAAGGAAAGTACTTCTACCCAAAGCGAAAATAAATGCATGCTGCTCCTTTCATTGTTTCATTTGCAAAATAATTTAAAACTATGTACTATTTTCCTTTCACTTCCAAATAATAAACATCTTCCTATTGTTCTATCACATAAAACCCTAATAAAATATATAAAAATTTGTAGTTGTAACATGGCAATATGTAAAAAGTTCAACAGGTGTGGCTATTTTTGCAAACTCTGGAGAGAAGAAACAAGTGTATGTGAAGCCAGCAGGTCAGTTAAAGTTAAAGGAGCAGGGGGCAGAATGAAGAAACGAAACTCATGAGCGACGCGGCCGGCGCTGCAAGTAACTGCAGCCAGCCGCACGGGAGCGCGCACAATCGCTTCACAAAAAAACATACCTCTTCACAGTGACATACTTCTTTTTCTTAGTGCCACTTTTTAGTGGGCTGTGAGTCGTCCTTGGTCGTTTCCCAGTTGCAGAAGAGAAGAATCCATTCTCACAATTAAATCAATGGAGGTCTGCGACCATTTTTCTTCCTCTTTTAAAGCTGTCGAGAACGCACAAGCCGTGTCAATTGACGTCACACCCGTAGGACAGCGCGGGAAATTCAGGCCCCGAACTGCAGCACATTTTGCAGCACACAGCCAGTTTAAGAAAATGGAACGATACGTGGGTGGGCTCATTCTTTTTGGTTTATAACGCTTCATCACCCAACAGCATTAAAAAAACTGGACATGGATGTTTATTTTATTTACAAATCCTGCCCCATGTTCCTTTAATAAGTTGTAGTTATAAAACATGTCCTTATATTGATGTGCTTTAACTTTGACACCTTCTGTCTGACAAATTTTTCTTATCCGTGCGAGCTGGTATTTTTTTTTAGGTTTCAAATCAACAAGTATCATCGACCCAGATCTTGCTCTTATGGAAAGAAAAAAACAAAAGTTGGTTTCGCATCTGTATTCTCAGCTGAAGGTTGCTGATCTAATTTCCCACTTCTAGTTCAGTTCACCAAGAGTTACAGGTGTTAACACTGAAAAATAGAGTTGGGTCATAATACAACTGTTTGCTCAATTGAAAGAAAAACCCAGACAGACTTATGTAAGAGCCTTTAGCTGTCAGTTGTGGCAAGAGCTGTTCAGCCTCTCTTTTCACCCTCGCTCTCAAGCAGAGTCCAGGGGAGGGGAACAACTGTTTGAAGCTCTCCCCCTGGGCTCTGGGGTTCTGTCTGTGGGATCCGGGTGCGCTGACAATATTAGCACGCGTGATCTGAAAGTCTGATCAAAGCTGGCTCATTCTGCCCGACCGATTTCTAAAGGATTAAGGATTAGGGAGCTGGGATGCAGGGAGAGACACAGAAGCAACCCTTAAGACACAAAGGGATGGTGAAGGATGAGTTGGAAAGGGATGGGGAGATGTTGAGAAGGACACAGGGGTCAAAAGAGACACACAGAGGGCATTTTGAGAGAGAAGTTCAGGCTAAAATAATTGCTGCCTTATTATTTGCTTAGGTTATTTACCAGACAAGGCGGTGGTGCTGCTGCTAAAGTCTGACGCATAACTAGATGAAAGCCCCTGCTGTGTTTTAATAATGAAATAAGTTCAGCAACTCACAGGTACTCGGTGTTTAACAGCTTAATGGGTTTGATTTTGTTCTCGATTTACAAACTGCTTCAGTTTAACAGAGAGGAACAACTAAACAACAAGGTAATTTGAGTCAGGGCTGTGTTTACTTTGATTTTAAATTTATTAGGTTTGTAATTGTTAGTGGGTTTCACACTCTTTTCATAGCCTTAGGAGTTGTTCCGTAAATTGTGGATAGTGAACTATAACGTAGGGAGACCAAAAACAAAAGTCAGAGGTTGTTTACCAAACAGAGGAGTTTTGAGAAACTTTCCAGAGGAAAACTGGTTTCTAAAACGGGGTAGAACATAAGTTTCACAGCTTTTCCTTTTCAGTTGTTGGGCTTGTGGCTCGTGATAGTTGTATTCATAGCCGTGTCTAAAAATCAAGAAATATGTCAAGCTGGATAAAAAATAAATAATGCACAAGGCAGTCAAAAACGCAGTTTAAAGTTATGAAGTGAATGCATACAGTCCAAATGGTTGAAGGTCATGAAAGCACAGGTTACTATTACATGAATGTGGCCTGCCTACTTTGATGCTGGGTGAGGTCTTGATTTAATAAAGTCAAAAACACAATTAAGATAACATTTTAAGAAATTCTCTCTTTGAGCTGATCTGACTTGGCATGTGTAGGCAACCATCTTAGCTATAGACCTACTGTATGACTAACATGCAGAGACAGAACACATACAAAAAAATCCCAAAACCATAGGTTTACCTTCACTTTGCTAATATTAATGTTATTCCAAGGACACTGACTGTCATGTGAATAAAACTATAAAACAGTGACAGTATTCTTTCTGGCACTAGGAAGTTACTTCAAGGTCATGTGAGACATGTTGTTTGAAGGGAAGTAACTGAATACTGATACACAATCAGAGAGTAGCTGCAGTCAAACACGATCATTTGGGTCAAACACTGAGGAAAAAAATACTGCCGTTTTTGCAGCTAGTTATCTTGAGTAACATCCAGATGGAAATGCTAGAGGGTATTGTTACTCATTTAAGTTATTATGGAGCTCAGTAGATGTCAGCAAACGTTTTACCATACTAAAATAGATACATGAAAAGTAAAAAAATAAAATAAGACAAGTAGTTGCCTTAATGGTCTGAGTGCTGACTCTGCTAGCACTGTCTATCTGTGGCATAAATTGTCCTCTCATCCCTCAGACTCATGCCTTTTTTACCTCAAAGCTGAGTTTCCAATTATTTCAAAAAATCCTGGGACAGTGTTTCCAATAGAGACACTGTATCTGGTTGTTGAATCCATTCTAATTATTTACTTCCTCAAAGTCCATCCTTCTCTGTGATGGCAACAAGCAGCCAAATATTCATTACATTCAGTAGTAAAGATATGTGTTGTCAAGAAAACGATCAGTTTTTTATTTACAGTAATAGGCAACCCCCTCTGGTGTTTCAGAAAAAAAACCTTACATAAAAGTGTCTTACAGTTTTAGAGAGGCATGGCTTCAAAGGCTCATTTTGTGTCAGAAAACTGCATTTTAAAATTACTTATGTACTTTGAAATTCTGATCGAGATTTATTTGTCATAAGTTTAAAAAAATTAAGAAAATCATGATATCTGCCTTTTAAAACGGAAACATGGCATATCACTTTCACATGTACTCACAAAATGCCTTTTTTCATTATTTATCTACTTTTCTTCTTCTACATCTCAACAGATAGTATTACATTTAAAATGTATGTAACTGAATTTGAACCTGTCCACATGACCTGATTGCATAGGCTATATATTTCTGTACATAATGTCAATTTGATTTGTTTGTTAAGTGCCTTCAGATTACATTTGGCCTAACTAACTAAACTTAAATAATAACTGGTTGAACAAAATGGGAGCTCGCAACTCCACCAATTTACACTGATGTATACCCGAACATATTAAGACTAAAAACAGATTATTACTATAATTGCAAATCAGAAATTTTATAGAAAGGCTATATCTTACATCCATATGCAATTTCTGACCTAATGATTTATTTTCCTGTCTTTGAAAGACCTTATCCAAAGTTTGACATTTCAAAGAGAAATCTCAACAGCTGAAAACCCTAAGTTGATAAAACTAAGCTATAGAGGGTCAAGGCTACAAAAATGTTATCTCATTTGTATGTTTTGCTCTGAACATGATTAAAGTAACTGTTCTTGCAACACTGTCAAATATAATTCAGATTACTGGGCCTGTTTAAAGTTTTGAGGATGTGTTAGGTTTGTATTTGTGACATGGAATAGTGTAGTTTCAGTCACTCACTGTTTTTTTATATGTTCGTGCTGCATTCAAATTGAAACCAAAAAGTTATCTGCAGTATTAAAAAGGTCCCTAAAGAAGAAGCAAGTGGATTCTTACCCACTGAAAAGATTAAAAGGGCATAAGAGCTAAACAATCATGTAGCAGGGAGAAAATAATAGGCACAATTCAGCACCTGCCTGCCAAAAATTAAAAAAAGCCCAGATGAAAGGTCAGTGTGAGGAAAGTTGCTCACCCCCCCAGCCACCTGATGTGTACTTGCTCTGGCCTTTAGCCAATTAATTATCTCATAGTTTATGACACCAGGGTCAGTGTTCAGGCAATTGCATTACACCACACACTCCAATCAATCTGAGGATTTGTTCCTGCTGGACATTCTGTTTGAGCATGTGTGTAAAATAAATAAGGGAGGAGACTCTTTACACATTAGTGGAATGTGAAGAGAAAGAGGAACTGTTCGTTATGTTCTCTCGGTTCCTTCATTTTGTTAGATTTGTTTAATTTGAAAAGATCTCCAACAGTAAGAGACACTGAAGAGAGATTCACCCTGTGGCATGCTGCCCTATGTGCCCGCTCCTCTATCATTTCCTGGGTTTAGCCAATAGCAATAAAGGAAGTGGTCCCACTGTCACAGAAACAGTTGGCACGGAAACAGCACATTACACCATCATCCAATCCCCCTCCCATTCCTTTGTCGTCATGTTTGCCCTCCCTCCCTGTGCCCTCCTCCTCCCTCCTCTCCCTGTCCTGCATGTTTATTCACTCATCAATGAAATCACAACCAAACCTGCTGCTGGCTCTGTCATGAAGAATATTATACCCTGAAGGAACAGATGATGATTTCCTTTCAACCAAACCATCAGGGTGCACAGACTCCCCCACAACCAGAATAAGGATCTAAACAAAGATGCTGGAGCCATCAATGTGTTTTCCCCTTTTTCTCTGTTACTCTCATGATTTAATCCTGACCTCTTCTTCCTCTCTCTCTTTCTCTCTATCTCCACTGACTCCTCCCTCTGTTTCTGCCCTGCACTCTCTCTCTCTGCCTCTCCGACACACTCAAACACACACCCTCCACCCCCATCGCTGCAGTGTCTCAACTGCCTTGGAGCAAGCGAGAGAGGATACAGAACACAGACGGTTATAAGACAGAGGAAGAGGGCTGTGAAAGAGACACACACAAGTAGAGAGATAGAGAGAGGTGTACTTTGTGTGAATATGAGGACGACATGAACATGAAGCAGAGGCACTGAAGGTGGATTGCACTAAACCTATCTCCCTGCAAGGGCTTGTCTGCAGTATCCTTTTGTAAACGGATGCTGGCTTGAGATCACGGTAAGCCATTCTCACTGTGCCTTTTTTTCTCTTATCTGCACGATGGGATCTCCCTGTGGCCATTCTGTTGAAGCAGAATAATAAAATGGGAAAAGAGATGTTTAGAGATGGCACCAAGGCAGGCAAGCTGGCTGTCCAATCCCCTCCTCCACCCTCTTAGCTCAGTGCCAATGGACGCTGCTATCTTATGCTTGCAATTTTACTCATCATCTCCCTGGAGCATCTTTGATTCTTATAGAATGTTTTTATATGAATATAGTGCTAAATTTACATAATATTATATGTAGGACAAGTGGAGGATGCAGCAAACATGTGTGCATGTGTGTGCGTGTGTGGACGTGATCAGTCCAGGCCGTAAGCTGTACAAACAGGGAGAAAATAGGAGCATAAACCCGCCATCACACAATCAATTGCTCAGCACAACTGGGCTTTACCAGATAGCAAATTTGCAGATATCCTGAGGAGTTCGGAAAAAGACGATCAAGGCCCTGGAACCACACCAAGATTTTGAGAGTGGAGCTTCCCGTTTTCTTTTCCAGGGAGTAAAATGACATTGATTAATTATATTCTCCTTCTAGAACCGTAATCCATTTGGTTTACTTGGGTACAGCTGTTAATAGATGTACTGTAAATCTTGATGTGGGGAAGAGGATTGGAGGGGGGGAGAGGGGCAGAGCATATTTGTTACCCCAGCGGGAGAGAAAAAAACAGGACGGTTGTGACATTTTGTGTCTGCACAGTCTTTCCTATTTAGAAGAGCTTTACTGTATTTTATTTTCAGCGGGGGTTGGGATTTATTGTGTGGCACCAGAGGAACATGTGTGTTTGTGTACACTCTGTGTGTGTGTGTGTGTGTGTGCTACACACTCAAGAGAAACAGAGAGAGAGAGAGGGAAAAAAAGACCGAGCTTGTGCAAGGGAGCGGTTGAGGGGCTGGAGGAGAGGGGGGTTAACAGTAGGGAGGCAGATGGGGCAGAGGGGCGGAGGTTGATGCAGCAGAGAGCAAGAGGGAGAAAAGAAGGAAGGGAAGATTTGGGACAGATTGGATGGATGAGCAGGCGGGGTCGGAGGGTGTGGAGGGGAGGATAAAGGTGGAGGGTGGGGTGTGGGGGGTGGAGGATAATTTCACAGTGGTGGAAAGGCAGCGCGTTGCTGAGCATGTGACATAGAACGCTAGATGAGTTGGCGAGAGATCCATCCAACCGAGGCACACCAAGGCCCTGAGACATGTCTAAATCAAGACAATTGAGGAAATCACAACCGCCTTCAATGAGTTAATCAAATATTAGTGATTAGGGAAAATTTGGATTCCACAGGAATATTAATCTTCTTGGCTGAATTCATAACTTGCTCTGATTAGAAACTTGCTCTGGGTGGTTACTGGCATCAACTTATTCCAAGGTGCAAGAAATTAAACGTTTTACAAGGGCAAACATTGAGTGTCATAATTTACAAACAATTTAAGTTCCTTTTATGGATGAGATGGAAAAGAAAGTGGCAGAGTTGCCAGAGCTTTCTCTGAATGGAAAAAAAGAATGTAATGCTGCCCCCCTCCCAACTGCAGCTGCACAATACATCAAATTCCAATGGTCATCGTAATATCATTGTGTGCACCATTGCAATTCCAAAGGACTGTTTGAATGCAATGGTTTCTTAGGGTATTATATTATAAGTTTAAAGCTCACAGGGAGTGGTGGGGGCATTATGATGAGGGGAAAGAAAAAAAGATTGGAAAATGTGGGTTAGTCATAATATATATTATTGTCATTACAATATTCAGTGACAAATGTTTATCTGATATAGTATATAGCCCTACTACAGTATTATTACATACTCACTGAAAAAAATGGCTTTTTGGAAATATTCCCAGTCACTAAAACATGGATAGTCAAGAACTGGAAACAAAAGGAGCCTTGCCTTTCACTCTTATCAAAGTAACTGTGCTTTAAAACTACATTTAGTAACCTATGAGGTTATTGAGAAGTTGTGTTTGATAAAAGCAATTAGAGCAACTATCCATCTTGTACCTGCTTGTTCCTTGTCAGGATTGTAGAGGGGCTGGTGCAGATCTCCAGCAGTCATTGGGCTGATGCAGGAAGACCCTGGACAGTTTTTCAGTCCATGACAGGGCAACACAGAGACACACAGGACAAATAACCATGCACAAGCATACACACACACACACACACACACGTCCAGGCACACACACAGCAGGGAGAAAACATGCAGAAATGACCTGACCGGGATTTGCACCCATGACCTTCATCCTGCAAGTCAACAGTGTTAAAACCTGAACCACTGTGCAGCCCACAATTAGGTCATGATATACATATTTACTTTAAATCTGTGGTGCCCATTGTATTTTTACTCAAGGTTATCATACCATGATAATCTCATACCAGCTAATGCCTATTAGCGGCTTACTTTATTGTATAGACAAGTGAGGTCAAGTGCAATAATGTTAGCATCTTCTTGGAAATATTTGTGTGATTAATTCTGCAGATCCTTCCCAGTGCCATCATGTAAGAGATGTTGTGGCCACATCAGTCACTGGAATAAATACAAAATCTGTGGGCTGAAACACAGCAGCCAGAAGATAAACTGGCAGCACAATGTTGGCTGTTTAGTATGCAAACAAACTTTTGTGTCCTTGGTATTTTTATCTGGTAGAGATCTTGCTTTCAACTCCAACTATGGTATATCCCAAATATTGTTTCATAGATGCATGGGTTGGTAAGCATTCAAAGGTAGAACAAGGTCAAATCTTAAAGGGATGGTGAGTATAATTTGATGTTAACCTCTGTTAATTTATTATCAGTGATAGTTCCCTTACTTGTAGAAAGATTCATATTTGTGTGAGTTTGTAGAGAAGTGGAAAAATCCTCTGAGCAGTGGAAGACAAACAGCTTTTCAGACAAACTGTTATTTTTAGATGATTTTACCAAATTCAGAAAAGACTCAAATAAAATTTTTTGCATTCCTGTAATATTTGTGATATTTACTTAGCCAAACAATGCCTGTGTTACTACCCACCAGTATTATTGTCAGTCTGCTTTAATAGTGTATTCACTTTGTTACGGAAGTTGGAACTTCACACTTAAGTTAAACGCGTTTCAAAGGCAAGTCGGAAAAAACTGTGGCATTTGCTAGTTTTTGTGTTGCTAACTACTATTATCAGTACGAAATTATTAGGGATGTTCGACATTTGCTTCTATACCAATATCCGATACACCGATATTGTCTAAACGTTAATTTCCAATACCAATATAAACCAATATCGCTGATAGACATCGATCTAAAAGTTCATGGTTGACTCAGAAATGCAAAAGGTGCAAGATATATTGCGAGTTATGCCAAAGAAACAAATATATGCCAAATATCTCAAAAACTATACCTCTGATCAGTCATATTTGGACATTATGAGTGAGAGGAGAAGCAGCTGAAGAGTTTGATGTTTAAAACCCCTTATAACTCCTGCAGTTTTCACCCGAAAAGTTTTAAAAGCATACCCAAACTAAACCTAAAGCTGTTTATGAACCATTTGGAGTAGAAGCATGGTTGGGATCTGAAAGAAAACTCTAAAGTTTTCTCCTCAACTCCCAGAATCTGTGTGCCACTGTTTCCATCCATCCATCCATCCATCCATCCATCCATCCATCCATCCATCCATCCATCCATCCATCCATCCATCCATCCATCCATCCATCCATCCATCATCTATACCCATCTATCCTTTGCAGGGTTTGCGGGGGGCTGGTGCCTATCTCCAGCATTCATCGGGCAAGAGGCGGGATGCTCCCTGAACAGGTCGCCAATCCATGGCAGGCTATGTTACCAAATAATATGAATACACTGGAAAAGATGACATTTTATGTTGGCCTATTGTTTTTTTAAATATATATGCTTTAAAAGTAGCTTTAGAATAAAGTAGTGCACTGAAAAACACAATAGGTCTAAAGCCTTAGGTATTACCTTTATATACACCAAATTTGACAGCAGTAAACCAGAAAATCTGTATTTTGCACATGTATTTTTAACTACAGGTCCAGGATGGCCAAATGTGGCAGAAAACGTGCCTTCTCCAGGGTAAATGCAGAATACATAACTGTACCCCTCTGATTAAACCCCCCCCCAAAAAATATGCGGAATCATTACTTTCTCTTTTAAAGCAAAGCTCCACAGCTTCCTCTATGTTGTATTTTGTTTTAGAAGCGTGTTTTGCAATATTGCCGAAAGGATCTCTTACTGGTGTGTAACTGAGTAGTCATCTAACATCTATGTTTAAGTCCATTTATGCCTGGTAAGTACAAGTCCAGTGACAAAGCCCACCTCTCATGTGAGATGTATGTGTTTACAGCATTTATTTGACTATTTGATGTGCCAATCACCATTATACTGCGCTGTGATTGGTTCGAAAAACACACATAAAAAAAGTAACTTTTCACCTATTGGATCAAGTGAGATGTTAATCAAAAGCTAGTTGCGGTCATCCGCAGTGGCTAATATGCGTATGCTAACAAAAACTACCATGAAAACATTGTAATACATGCTTGCAACGAATTTACAAAGGGTTCAACTAGTGCTGGATTGTGAATGCGCAGTTGGTAGCACTGTTGTCTTGCAGCAAGAAGGCCTGGGTTCGAATCCCGGCCTGCATGTTCTCCCTGTGCATGCGTGGGTTCTCTCCAGGTACTCCGGCTTCCTCCCACAGTCCAAAAACATGACTGTTAGGTGAATTGGTCTCTCTAAATTGCCATTACGTATGAGTGTGTGCGTGCATGGTGGTTTGTCCTGTGTGCCTCTGTGTTGCCCTGTGAGGGACTGGCGACCTGTCCAGGGTGTCCTGTGACTGCTGGAGATAGGCACAAGCCCCCCCGCAACCCTGCATAGGAATGACGGGTACTGAAAATGGATGGATGGATTAATCAGACCCTTGTGGATGTAAAAAGACCATATTTGTTTGAGATGGCTCTAATATGAGGCTACAAACAATGAGTCAGTGGTTTGAGAAAAGCACTTGCTGTGTCTACAGTTATGATTGTATCCTTGATTGACATCCATAATTGGAATCACAAGACTCTTAGCTTTCCATTGAGGTATAATATATGTACATAGGTTTCAAGAAATAAAGCAGATTTGATCCGGAAGTGTGCAACGTACCACTCAGGGTACATAGGATGCTTTGTGCATGTTATGAAAGTAAAGTATAAAAGTCATGTTATTAAAAAAAGTAAAAACAGATACCGATAATTACCGATATCTCGAATAATTATAACACAGTATGCCTCTGCATGTTGTACATTCACACACCAAAGGAGCATGTTCACAAAGGTAGCTCTATATGTGGTATTTGTTAATGAGATACAAACTGTCAGAGTTGTTATGTGCAACTTTGATCATGTTGTATATGCGCCACAGTCATGTTGGATTCTGAAAATGGAACTCTTAGTTTCCCAGTTGAAATTCCCACTTCAGAATCCATACCGGCTCCTAACCCTACCCTACCCAATCCTAAACCTACCCTACCCCACCCTACCCAGCCCTAACCTACCCTACCATCAGCCTTTTACTGCTAATCAAACTCATAGTGATATCATATCTTACTACCGCAGGTCACTGAACTATTAACAATAATAATTTCAAGGAACCTTATATAAATAGATGCAAACCAGGCCATCACATGGTGTACCTGTAGAGTGGGCGCCCCATATACAGAGGCTATAGTCCCCTGGTTCAATTCCTGACCTTGAGACTTTTGCTGCATGTCCTTTCCCCTTCTGTCCATTTTCTGTCTAGTACCTGTCAATAAAGGCCACTAGTGCTAAATAACTTTAATTAAGAAAAAGGTTTCAAGCCACCCCTTCTTAAAATCGTTGTCTCGACAGCTTTACATCAATTGTTAAAAAAAGTAATGTTGTGACACAGATAAGTAGGTTTTGGCTATGAATAATTATGAATAATTGCTTAGGACAATTATTAGTAAGATTAATAATTATAGGTAAAAATTACCAAGTTTGGGGCACTATCCTGGAATCCAGAAAAATTAATAATAATAGTAATAATAATAATAATAATAGCCAAATAGTTCAGTCTCAGTTAATGTTTTTGATTACCTGCCTGATAAGGCTGAGATAACTAAACAATATAAGGAATAAGTTCTTGACATTCTTTGAACAGCAAAATACTACACATGTATGTGGAACAATAACATACGACTTTCCAAAATACAAGAGTTTATTACAAAAAGAATTCAACCTTCAGTTAAAATGCATTAATCAACAAACTCACTAAGCTAGTAAAACACAACTATTGCAATGAATAATAAAACGAACTACCAAAAGTAAGAACGTAAAATGGACAAATATGCAAAGTAGAAACAATAACCAATAAATTGATCGTGATGTCACAATATTTATGAATATTTATGCTTAAAGACCATGGCTTGTATTGAAGAGTTTTGGAAGTGAAGCAAAGTTAGTTTTAATCTAATTGTGATTAGTTTAAGACTAATTAGCACCTTTTGGTTTGTGTTCAAACCACCAATTCACAATGCAAAGCAGATGTGAAGACAAACAAAAAAACATTCTTTGGAGGAAGTAATGTTTTATTAAACCATTTGCTGAAATGGAAATCAATAACCCTTTAGAGAAGTGATTCTATTTTATGGATCGGTATTTTGAATACTGTAGGTAGCTATTTTTATTATTTATGAAGCGCTGTCAGTCTGCAAAAGCAGGCCGCATTGATCAGAAAGTGTGCGGGGCTAATGTAGCTCATAACCACTCAGGTTTTAGTTTAGCGCCAAAGAATAAGAAAAACCAGTTGGACGGAGTAGCTCATAAAATGACTATCAGTCGATCATAGACCTTTAAAAACACCGTTCATACCACAGGCTGATCGGCCTGTTATACTCAAGCAATCTGAAGAATTAAATCTTACCAATGCAGCAATAACTCAGTGAAATAGACAAAAACTAACCTTAAGATTGTTTTCCTAAGCTAATTAACCTCTGCCCAGTCACAACCTTACGTCAAACAATTCTTAGATCTCTGTTGAAGATTGATGTTGATAAACCAGAGAAACCAGCTTTTCTAGCTGGTCTGTTAGCAGTAGCTGCGTGAGGATTCGGATTCAGCTGCTAGCCACGTTAGCTCGGACGTGGGCGGCAGTCCTCATCAGCTCTCGGCTCGTTCAGCTTCCAGCTCCCGTAGCAGGCGATTCAGCGACACGGCAGCAGGCCGGCGGGGCATCAGCAAAGGGAGGCTCCCTCTCTCTGTGGAATCTGTAATTCAAAAGATTCTTTGTGCAGTTTCCAAAAAGTCATTCAAGACTGATTTCATCAGCCGAATACAGTTCACCTGATCAATCGGCAGACTGACTGTAGAAGTACGGTGGCCGGGAGTGCAAAACAAAATTACAATAACCTGAAACACTTTTACAAGTTTACCGAAACACTTTTACAAGTTTACCGAAACACTTGTACAAGTTTACCGAAACACTTGTACAAATTTACCGAAACACATTTACAAGTTTACCGAAACACATTTGCAAGTTTACCGAAACACATTTGCAAATTTACCGAAACACATTTACAAGTTAAAAAAGAAACACTTTTACAAGTTTAACAAAACACTTTCACAAAGACATGACCTGGAAGTGATACTGCAGGGATGAGGTTAGGGTCAGGACAAGACCAAACAGTAATGGAACATTAATGGAATCGAACCTGCCAGCAGCACAATCTGCAGAGATGTTTTGCCCGTTTTGCGGAATCTATTTTCAAAATTTAGGGAGATTTTGTGGTGATTGTGGACATAGTTTGGACTTTGAGAAGGGAGAGGGAGAAGAGGTCGGTTTTATGGACTGCCTCGTAAAGTATTTACATGTGATTGTTGACATGATGGAACGGCTTCACAGTGTCCGCCTGTCTTTGCGGACCGTGAAAACGAAATTAAATAATGCCGGATTCTACCACAGAAAAAACTATTAAGCTGAAGTAGATATCAGAAACACCATCAGACTTCTTCCCCCTAAAACTTGAAAATAGATTCAGAAAAAAGGGCAAAACATCTCTGCAGATTGAGCTGCTGGCAGGATCGATTCCATTACTGTTACCACTTTGGTCTTGTCCCGACCCTAACCTCATCCCTGCAGTATCACTCCCAGGTCATGTCTTTGTGTTTTGTTAAACTTGTAAAAGTATGTTTTTTAACTTGTAAAAGTGTTTCGGTAAGATTGTAAATGTGTTTCGTTAAACTTGTAAATGTGTTTCGGTAAATTTGTAAAAGTGTTTTGGTAAACTTGTAAATGTGTTTTGGTAAGATTGTAAATGTGTTTCGGTAAACTTGTACAAGTGTTTCGGTAAACTTGTAAAAGTGTTTCGTTAAACTTGTAAAAGTGTTTTGGTAAACTTGTAAATGTGTTTCGGTAAAAATGTAAAAGTGTTTTGGTAAAAATGTAAAAGTGTTCCAGGTTAATGTAATTTTGTTTTGCACTTCCCGGCCACCGTATAGAATTCTTTCAGATCCAATGAGCTTCTTCCAGAAACTCGAGTTCTCCCTCGCCAGCGAAGGACGTAGTTTGCGCACTGTTCTCTCCTGATGTGAGCCGGCTTGGCTCAAGGGCAAAAGAGGAAGAAGTTCAGAGTGGCAGCTGGTTTGGTTTGAGTTTGGCCGATCACTACTCCCCATCTTCTGTTGAAGCTATAAGTGTTGTGTGATCAGCACTCCTACTGGCAGGAGGTCTGTGTTTTGGTCCGGTAACCATGGCTGTGTTTCCAACAGTAATTTTCACTCGTTTTTTTTTCTTTGCTGTTACATTGCTTCTTGGCAATGAATCTTACACCTTTGGAAAACCCCTCAAATGGTGCCCCATTTATAAGGAAAATGCATTTGAAGACTGAGCAACAGTGTCATCAGTGGAGACAATCTCACTGCAGAGAAATATGAAATGAGATTTAGCAACTAGTGGCAATTCCATTTCTTATCTCTTCCGGACCAAACTATCTTCCAAAATCTTGATGCTCAAATAAACTGACTTTTAAGCAGTAAATGATGTATTGCTAAGAAACATTGCTGCAATAAAAGAATAATAATAAAAACCAAACACAAATTTCCTTCTTAGTAAGTATTTATCAGACATTTTGAGTGACATCGGATTGAAATTGATCACAAAAGTCAACCATATGCTAATATGACTGCACTTCTTCAGGGTTCATGAAAGCTGTCACCACACCCTGTTAGCTTATATCTAAAGTAGAAGTATTCTGACATAGATTCAACTGCCCAAACCACCTAGAAAAGATCACACTGCACAGCACATAAATCAACCGTTCCTCCTAAACTATCAGTTAAATTTGGCTAGTTTTGTAACACTGGTACTAGTCAGCATGCTGCAATCTAAGGAGTTTCTGGTGTAACAAACCATATGCTGAGTTGACCTCCTTCCACCTCTTTTGTTGCTTGCAACCTCCATTAAACTGTGTGACATAATCACAAGAGACAGACTTGAGTTTTTAAAGAGGCAGTGGATTGTATAGGAAGCAATTCTTGCACAGAGGAGTTTAATGTCACAGACCAGTGCACTTTAGGCTGTTTTTTTTAACCTCGTAGGTGAGCACACCAGCAGTTTGGACAATTAAACTCAGCTCTATTACAGTTAAGTGCCAAGGGGCCCAGGCTTAGTTCCCTCTGCAACCTATTTAATAAAATGATTAATCTGAGATGTCATTTATTTCCTCAAGAGGGAGTGGCAGAATTATCTAAGAAATCTTTGACATGTCTGCAAAAATAGAGTTGTGTTAAAGTTGATTTTTAAGACCACAGAGTCAGTCATTGGTCAAACCACAGAGAAACTTGTTATTACTCATAGTGCAATGACAGCCCCCTTGCTCTGATTTTGTTGGCTCAGCATCTGTGTTTGTTTTGAGTCTTTAAACCCAGCCAGGTTCTGGGACAAAGTGTCATCACCATAAAGACGTGTTTTGGCAGCCTTTTCTTTTAGATGGACATCGATACAAAGATAGGGCTTTAAATTACTTACAGAACCTTACTTACAAAAGTATTCATGACTCTTGACGTTTCACACATCTTGTCAAGTTACAACAAACTCCAATGTATTCTGCTGGTATTTTTTTTGTGATAAACCAGCAAAAAGTAGCAAAAAAACTCTGTCACCCTTAAATCAAACTCAGTACAAGCAATTAGCTTCAGATGTCACCTAAGTATTAAATGGGGCCCACCTGAATGTAATTTAATCTCTGTAGAAACACAGTTGTTCTGGGAAGGCCTGAAAGGTTTGTGGGAGAATAATGATAACGCTGTGAACCAGTTTAATTCAGGGTTAGGCAATAAAAAAAACAAGCTTTAAACCTTTTTAAAGTGAACTGTTCAATTCATCATCTGAAAATAAAAGATGATTTAAAAACTGCAAACCTGCTAAGACATGGATCTTCACCTCAACTGACAGACCAAGGAGAAAATTAGTAAAAGAAGCCGTCAAGAGACCCATGGTGATTATGGAGGAACATTCACAGCTCTGGTGGGATACCCTGTTACCACAACTATTACAAGTTGTGCTCTCCAAAAATCAAGTCTTTATGGAAAAGTGGCAAGAAAAAAGTCATTACTGAAAGAACAGCATAAGAACTCCTCTTTTATGCTTTGCCACAAGCAATGTAGGGGACACAGCAAACATGTGAAAGCGGGTCCTTAGGTCAAGTGAGAACTATATGCAAAATGTTATGTTTGGTTGAAAAGTGAGAATCACACTGAACACAAAAACCTTATGGGAAACATTGTGATGGCAACATCATGATGGCGATAGCATTCTTTTGCTGAGACAGGAGAGCTGGTCAAAGTTAATGGGAAGACCAGTAACAGTCTACAAAGAGAGGACTTGAGACTGAAAACAGATGTTAAACTTTCCACTTGACAACAACACCAAGCATATGACCAGAGCTACAATGGACAGTTTGGATTAAAGTTGATTAAAGTTTATTCATGGACCAGTAAAAGTCTAGATCCAAATTCAATTTAGAATTTTTGGCTTGAGAATTGATGTTCACAGTCTATGCACCCTGACTTAGCTTGAGCTATTTTGCAAAGAAGAAGAATCATTTTATTTCAATTTCTAATTGATAGGCAAATAGAAAATTCCCTTGAAAGACTGTAATTACAATAAAAGTCAGCTCCCCTAAGCACTCACTTGGGGAATACGAATGGAGATCAAACTTAACAGACTTTTATTTGAACAAACATGTTGAAATGTTTGACAAAATCTGTAAATGTTCAAGAGGCATCAACACTTTTACTCCAGGAGGATGGCCGTCTGTTGAATCAAACAAAATCTTAGGACAGGTGGTGGGCGGGGTCTCTGTGAACAAGAGAGGATTAGGTTATCTTTTGGTGTTACATAAAAACAACACGGGCTCAATTCATCCCTCCCTGTCTCTTTGCCCTCCTTTCTAATCGTTGCTGGTACTTGCACACAGGGGCCTGTCTGTTTTTCCGTGGCTGGAGAACGAGATGGCCTTACTTCCAGCTCTCAAATCTGAGTGATGAGAGGGCAGAGCAGAGGGGACTAACAGAGAAACTTTGTGTTCCATTGCACACACATAACAGTGGTCATATGACAACAAGGAGGTGGTGGAGAGAGGGAGGGGGAAGATGAGGGTGAGCTGGGACCTTCCATTGGCAAGGGTTGGTGTTAAAAAAATCAAAGAAAGTATTGGTACATCTTTACATCTTTGAGTGTCGTCACACACATTCTAGTACATTTTGAGATTACTATTTAAATGAGGGCATGCAGGTGTAATCTTTTCCATGAAAACACTTGAGAGCAGTACAAGGCTGCTATTGTGTCAGTGACCTTAACAGCCCATTGGTATCCTTCCAGTTAAAATTTTTCACCAAGTTCTTAATAAAATAACAGAATTTAATTTAGTTTATGATACAGAAATTATTTCCCAGTGCTGCTGTTCTATTTTCCCATGTTTCCTTCTCCTCATCATGTTAACTTCAATCCTGAAAAGCTCACGGTTTAACTGTTCAACTCCTCCTCCACAATCATAAGTTATGTATGTTCAGTGTTGTAAAAAAAGTATTTCTCCCATGCAGCATTCTTGTGTTTTTGCTTTTCTGTCACAATTAAATGTCTCAGATCATCAAACAGGATAACTAGCCTAAATACAAATATATTTGTCCCACTCTCTTTTGCAGAATTGTTTTAATTCAGCCTCACCGGAGAGTTCTTGAATATAAGGGCCCTCTCTTCAAAGGTCATGCAACAGCATCTTATCAGATTAAAACCCAGAATTAAAGTAGGCCAATCCACAACCTTCATTCTTTGGAACTATTTGAGATGGACTTGCTTCTGTGCTTCGAATTATTGCTTTTCCCACCATTATTTCACTATGCTTTAAAAAGAAGCACCTAGCTGTATTATTTAAACTGTTTATCTAATTTTGTCGTCATAGCCTTAACCTAACTGAGATGACTGGACAGGTTATTGATAGTAATATTATTTGATCTGCCTGGGCATTTGAAGTTTTCCCTTTTTCTGCTCTATTGATAAAATAATAAAAACAGATAATGTTTGTGGTTCAGAGAAACCTGCAAGTGTCCAGGAACCACAATTTCTTTCTGCTGCAGGAAGCATTTATCTTATCTTTCCAAAATGCAAACTAATAATTTGCTGAAGAGAGAGTTTGACTCAAGATTAGGTACATGTAACATGAGCAGTTCTGATCTACACGATGCAGTTTGCAGTGGGAAAACAGACATGTGTATTCACTTGTCTACCATGGACAATCTCATGTCTTCACATCAGATGAGCTGCCCATAGCTCAGCCTGCACACAAGCATGCCATTGTCATCACTGGTCGGCCTTGTGACTCAGTGTGACCCACTGGATTGTAGAAAAGGGAACATAGCCATTGAGATCAGGAGCATTAAACAGAGCATTATCATGAAAAGCATCTAGCGTACAGAGAACCCCTCCTTACCCACCCATCCCCACCCTGTTAACAGCCCACTGTTTTTGAGGGGAAGTGAGGGTGTAGAACACAGCCCATCATTGTTTGGCATAGGGAACGAGTGGTGTCCTTGCATATGTACAGTATATGGCAACCTTCTTCTAAAGGCCCCACACAGGGCAGCATGTAAGAAAACACGCAAAAAGTGTTGAAGAAATTATCTGTGCTACAATATATGCAGCACACAACAAGGTGTCAGAAACTTTTCCCAAAGGCTAGCTCCATATTGGCACGACGGCATCATGTGGTTAGAGCAGATTTGTCGATTGCATATGCCTGATCTGTTCAATCACATCCCAGTGTTTCTCCATTGGCTCGAGATTTGGTGACTGTGCAGCCTACTGAAGTACAAGAAACCAGGTTGAAATGATTTGACCTTTGTGAGATGGTACATTATCATCCTGGAAGTAGCCATTATAAGATGTGGACACGGTGGTGATAAAGGGATGGCCTTGGTCAGCAAAACTGCAGACTGCAGGCTGTGACCTTTAAATAATGCTCAAATGTTACTAAAGGGCCCAAAATTTGCTGAGAAAATATCCCTTACACCATTATCTCCATCACCATCCTCAGCTGTTCATTGTTCGTAAAAAGTAGCTAGTGAGTGTGTTATGCTAATCTAAAGATGTGGTTTAAATATGGGCTCCTGAATATTTGTTGTCCAGAACCTAATCTCCCAGTAGTTTTTCTCTACCTGTTCTGCTTTTTGTGTAAGATTAAGTAGATCATATCTCCTGTTTCTGAACAGCATCTCCTACTGCAGGAGTGCAGCTGCACTCTCGGGACTCAGATTGTCACCCACAACAACAGCAGAGTTAAGCATGCAATTAAACACAGGGGAATCAGACCACCAAAGAACCTCTCTGATTGTTTAATGATGGTTATACTTTCCAATCCTGACTCCAGACTATGGGAGAAAGAAAAGGAGAGCTCTGATAAGGATTACAATCTATCTAAAGACATAATTCATATACGCTTTTTGATTGTTAAGCTCTTAAACTGACTTTAAACCAGTTTAAAGCTAGAAGAAGTTTGTAATACTACACAGATTTTTAATAGGCTAATAAAATTTTGTGAGATATGTCTTGTAGGATCAGAAATCATGCTTCAGCATGTTTACTCTTATCAAGCTCAAAATCAGCAAATGATCAGTAATCCTGGACAGTTATGAACACAATAATATGTGTCACAGAACAAAAGTACTATAAAATATTTAAACTTTATCAATTAAAATCTCTTAAAAAGTTATTTGAGGAGAGGGTTACCATCTCTCTCCTTCTCCATGGAGGCACTGAATTTTTATTTTTTAAATTTATTATTAAACATCAAGACAAAATACAAACTCTTGTAGAGGACACGCAGAAAATTACACACACACGCACTAGGGGAGTACATGAATCAATCTAAGCAATGATCAACACATGGAGATTCTAGTAGTTATCAAAAGGAAAAGTCAGAAAAAAACAACAAACAATAGTCATGGAATCCAAAATCAAACATAGCAGGAGCCACAGGAAAAGAAAAAGGAAACTAAAACAACAACCATAAAGAAATTTGTTTGGAAACTAGCTTCGCAGACTTAAGAGACTGTATTCTTTTCAATGAGGAGTAAAACAGTTTGAATTCGTTAATAAAACACAGGAAGGATGGTTTAGAACCTCTCCACTTGGAACAGTGAATATGGTACTTTCCCAGTAAAACAATGACGTTGACAACATCAGAGCAATGGTCAAGATTTTCGATGAAAAGAAGAATATCAATAATCCTGAAAGGAGGAATGTTCAGTTTCAAATTTATCCAATTTCTTATTTGAGTCCAAAAATTCTTAGAAAAACTGCAGGAAAAAAATAAGTGTTCCAAAGTTTCATCATTTGAGTTACAAAAGCAACAGGGATCAACATCAAATTTGAACCTATTTTTAAGAAATTCAGAGACGGGATAGATCTTGTTAATGATTTTAAAATGGGTTTCTTTGATTTTAGGCAGGATCGGCCATTTCACATACTCTAAATGCGCTTTAACCAGTGTATTTTGACTGTCTAAATGTGAAAATAACCTAAAAGAAGCTCGGTTATGGACATGATAAATTCTTTCTTTAAAACAATTGTTCAAAATTTTGTTTGTAAGTTTAAAAACTGAGACATTAAATTCAGCAATTTGTAATTTAGGTAATGATATAACCAAATTACGAGAAATCAGTAAGGTATGCCTAATTAGATGAATCAAAGCACTTAGGATAGCTCGACATATTTTGTTAAAATCTCTAAGAGTACATGAGAGCTGGTATTTATTTGTAAAGGAAGCATACGTTAACAAATTACCTTCATCATTCAACATGTCTTTAAAATAAAGAATTTTCTTGTCAAACCAATCTTGTTTGAAAACAGTTTTCCTACTGATTAACACTATTCTATTGTTCCATAAAGTTGAACCGTGGGGAGTAAAATTGTGATTGAAAATCATCTTCCAAAATTGAAGAATCTGCTGATGGAACTTGGACAAAATTATTGGAATCTTATTGATCTCAAAGTCACATTTCAAAAGGAAATCAATCCCTCCTAATTGTTTGAAAATTGATTTTGGAATATGAAACCACATTGAGGTTTTATCAACCAAAAGAGTTTTTAACCAATTCATTCGAAACGTACCGACCATGGCTTCAAAATCCAGAGCACTAATACCACTTTTATCATTACTTTTAACCAATTGGGAACGTTTGATATAATGAGTTTTGTTTTTCCACAAGAACTGAAAAATTATTGAGTTAGCTTTCTTGATGTTTAGAGGGGAAATGTGCAAAGAATAACACGGATAGATGATCTTTGAAATGCCCTCTGCTTTAGTTAATAGATTCCTTCCAAATATAGTTAAATCTCTCGTCAGCCAGCGACTTAAACTCTTTTTCATATCGGTTACCCGCTTTGAAATGTTGATTTCCTCCCTCTTCAAAACGTTTTTAAGACAGTACAACACCCAGATATTTAACTTCATTAACTACCTTAATTGCTTCAATAGTTTGGTGTGGACATGAATGAATGGGGAGAATTTCACATTTAGTAATATTAAGTTTTAAACCTGATGCATTGGAAAACAATTGAATTCTGTTTAGAGCTATAAGAACTTCTCTTTCATTTTTAAGAAACAATGCAGTATCATCTGCAAACTGACTAATTTTGTACTGCTTATCAAAAACAGAAATACCATGGATATTATCACTATAATTTAAGAGGATGGTTAGCAATTGAGTTGCTAAAATAAAGAGTTTGGGGGAAATGGGACAACCTTGACGGATACCTCTTTTAACTAAAAAACGGGGAGTAATACCAGGGTTTAAGGAAACTGAACTATAAATATCGTTGTAGAACATTTTAATAATATTGCAGAATTTATCACCAAATCCTAAAATTTTCAGAGCATCAATTAAAAAGGAATGTTCTAGCGTGTCAAAAGCTTTATAAAAATCAAGAAATAAAATCCGACTATTGGGATCAACATAATCACAGTAATCCAATAAGTCAATGATTAACCTGATATGATTATGAATATTCCTTCCTTTGACAAACGCTGACTGGCATTCATCCACTACATTTTTGAGTCCTCTGTTCAATCGTTCTGCAAAAACATGAGCTAGAATTTTATAGTCATTGCATAATAAAGTGATCGGCCTCCAGTTATCCAGAAATAAACTGTCTTTGTTTCGTTTAGGGATTAAGGTAATTAAACCATGTCTCATTGTGTTGGAAAGACTACCAGTTGAAATACAATCTAAAAAAGTTTCGTATAACAAATGTCTAATATCTGTCCAAAAGAATTTGTAAAATTCTGCGGTTAAACCATCCATTCCAGGACATTTACCAGAGGACATCTTTACTACAGCAGCATCCAACTCTTCAATTTTTAAATCTTCCTCCATGAATTGTTTGAACTCTATATCACAGTTTTTATTTAATCCTTTAATGTTATCAAATAAAGTAACACAATCAGATCCAGAATGTTTTGACTCATATAATGTAGAATAAAAAATATGTATTTCCCTATTAATGTCACTTGGGTCTTCATAAACAAAATTATTCACTGATAATTTGGTTATTTGCTTTTTCAATTGCCTTTGTTTTTCAAGATTATAAAAATAAGAAGTATTCTTTTCTCCCTCTTCAATCCAGTGAGCTCGTGATCTTATAAAAGCACCTTTAGCTTTTTCAACATACAAAATATTTAACTCGCTCTGTAATTTATTTAACTCAAGTAACTCCTCTGAGGATAAATCCATCTTTTGACAAAGGTTGTTAATTCTTTTTTAAATATTTTGTTGTTTCAGCCGTTTTACTTTTAAGGTGCTTTTACTCACCTCTATTGCAAGATCTTTTGTTTTAAACTTAAACCATTCCCATTTACTCACAGGTGACATTTCCAAAACATCAATCTCTGTTATTAAATGTCTAATTTTGTTGCAAAAAAAGGAGTTTTCCAAAAGCATATTATTAAATTTCCAAAGTTGAATTAAGTCTGGTCCTGGCCTAGTCCACTTGAGGGACAGAGAGACAACACAATGATCAGTTAAGGGTGAAGCGGAGATAGTGCAATGATCAATACAATTTACCAGCGATGAAGATACTAGCCAATAATCTAGTCTTGAACATTGTCCGTTTCCTGAAGCATTAAACCATGTAAATTGACTAGTCCCTGGGTTTTTAACTCTCCAATAATCAACTAAATTTATCCTAGTAATTAAGTCGGAGATTATATCATCAAACTTATGACACAGTGATCTCGGTGGGTTTCTGTCTAACCAAAGGTCCGGTACTAGATTAAAGTCACCTCCAATAATAACATTATCAGTCAGAAAAGAAAGTTTGTAGTCTAGAATCCGTTTACCCAGGTCTGAAAATAGAATTTTGTTTTTAGCTCTTTCATTATAACCATAGACACAAACCAAAATAAAGTTTTCACCATTAAACTCCATTACTAATATCAGCCAATGGCCATGGATGTCCCGAAAATGACTTATGACCTTACGTGGGAATTTGTTTAAAAGTATCATCACTCCAGCTGAATGAGAGGTTCCATGACTAACAAAAATAGAATCGCCCCATTGCAATTTCCAAAAGTTGACATCTTCTTCAACGGAATGAGTCTCCTGCAAAAATACACAGTTTGCTTTCTTCTCCTTACAAAACAAAAAAATGGCTTTTCGCTTAACATTGTTTTTAAGTCCCCTAGTGTTCAAAGATAATAAGGAAAACATACCTTATCTAAGATGTATAACACAAAAACTCAAAAAGATGCGCAGGAATGAACAATATTGTCCTTGACAGACGATTCAAGTAGCATTCCACACCAAGAACAGGAAACTAGTGAAACTCAAACTCTCACTGAGTATAACTTATTGTGGGTCCACTCTTCGGTTATCAATCAGTGCATAACCCTCCTTCAGGAACGCTCTCTGACCCCTCTTTCGCGCCTCCTGGACCAGCGGCCACAGTTTGACCCTCGCCTCCCGGTCCTCCTTAGAAAAGTCCTCCTTGAAGTGGATGTGCATTTCCTTACAAACTCTCGCATCTCTCGATCGTTTCCATACGTCATCTCGGACCACCCTGGACACAAATTGCAGGATAATTGACCGCGGAGTGTTGTTGGAAGTTGCGGCACTTCCTTTTCTTCCCAGACGATGAACCGTATCAACCGCCTCCCTCAGACGATCTGCGGCGATGGGGACCACCCGGGTCAGGATGCCTATGACCATCTCTCTGGTGTCTTCACTGTCCTTCTCGGCCAGACCGTTGAGCCGGAGGTTCCACCTGCGTTTATAACGAGCGTGCTCGGTCAAAGCCTCCCTCAGCCGCTTGTTGTCGCTGTCAAGCTCTGTCACTTTCTTCTCCAGCTGTTCAATACTTCATTTATTCTTCCTTATGGCTTCGGAGTTGGCTTCAATCTTCTCTTCAAACTTCAACAAAAGTGCTGTCTGGTGGTCCACTTTCTCAATCAGGGCGGTCACGGCTAGCAGGATCGCTTCGGAAATGTTATCATCCTGCGAGTTTTGTCCAGTCCCTCTTCTCTGCTTTTTCGGGTGCGGAGCTTTCATTGGAGTGTGAGCAAGATTCACTGACTTATCTTTGGACTTTAAGCTATCACCCTGAAAGTCTTCAACAGCCACCTCTTCACACATTTCTTGAACGTCGGTTAGCAAATAGTCATGCTCCTCCATTTTGGCTAGTACACGATAACTATTCCAAACTGCAGCAAAAGAGTATACGGAGATCTACAGGGGCTCAGCACAAATGTAGGGATGGAGAAGAGGACAAAAAAAAATACTCGCACTGTTCCTGGTGGTAGAACACACAAAATGTACATATAAGGACAAAAAAAGTTTATCAAACCGGAGCTCGCAAAGCACGTCCGTTCACTCCGCCATCTTAGGATCCTCCCCGTGGAGGCACTGAAAGACGGTTGGCAATTCCTTTAATTGAATTTTTCTACAAATGTTGGCCGATTTGATCAATGTGATAAAACACTGTGATAATCATCATGGGTGGGTATAAATGTTGTGTTTGTAAACATTAATACAATACTCTTGTCTCTCTACCAAGCAAAGCTAACAGAAAATAGGAGTCATCTTACAGTTTATATGGATACAAACTGGAAGATGACTGATTTAAAATGCTGGGGAAATGTAAATACTGAAATTTTTTTAACGTCCTCCCACTACAAAGCTCCACCTTTAGTTTGGAATCTGAGAAGCCCTACATCCCTCTCAGATCTGTTTTTGAGATAGATTTTTGCTAACTTTTTTCTGAAATGGCTCAAATTCTTGCAGTGGAAACACAGGGAGGACACAGCAACCCCAGAAAATTACCCTGGTTCCTGAAACGGTTACTGCATTTGAAACATCAAAAATTGGGTTTACAAATAGAAGGAAAGTTTCTTAAATCTCAAAGAGTTTTAAAGAATTGCTGTTCTGTGTAGAATAATCAATTTGAGGTTTGATCAATAAAGATATTTCAGTTTGGTTTTTTTTGTGTCCTGTCTGGCAGAGTGGCACTCAGAATTGGTGTCTGAGTACCAAGTAGAAGCCCGACAAATTTACTCTCACAAGTGGACCATTACAGCTTTTGCTATAGTACTTCACTTGATAAGAAATCTTTATCAGAAACTGCTATGGTTTTTTTTCCTGATATTATAGACACATAGATGGAAAATAAAGGGGAAAAAAGAAAGAAGGTGAAGAGAGGTAGGAAAAAAAGTTAAGAGGGAGAAGGTGAGTTGAAGATACAACAGAGGAAGGGAACAAAGAAAACAACCTATTCCACCTCCACAACCACAGGAAGGCAGAGAGAGGGGAAAAAACAATGATAAAACAAACCAAACAATGTAAACTGAGAACGACACAACCACGACCCACAAATAGACATATAAATACAACAACAGCATTACTGAAAAGCTCATGGTCCAAAGGAGATTGGAGCCATAAACATTTAAAAGCACCCCCAGAGCACAGGAGCACAAGGCAGACCAACATGGGGAGTTGAAGATCCTTCTTCCTGCGACTTATATCTCATATAATTGTGACGTAAAGTGGAGCGACCACAAAGCTTTGACTCATCACTCAGTTATTAGCCTTCTGGGTTGGACCGTTTGCTCTGCTAAACTCAGGTATGAACAGCTATCAGTTGGTTTGGGGGAATTTTCAGCAACAACGTGATCAGTTTAAGTTTTCAGGAAGCTTCACACGATGCAGCCCTGTCTGTAGGACCTCTGTTAATTGGTGCTGAGGGGAGATTGATCTATTGGTCTGAGGCTCGCAGCATGAAATTGACAGTCTGCGCTTTGACCCACATTCCACTGTGTTCCAGCTTAAGAAGATCCGGTTTACAAATTGCATCGTGCCCTGCTAATCACATACCTTATAATTTACAACTTCCTTCTCTTTCATTGCAAAACTCAGTGAACTCATCCATGCTCATGATTGCCGTTATCTTGTCCATTTCTGCCTTGCGTGCAAACTGATTCACATGACTCTCCTTATCGCAGGAAGGTGTGAGCTGTCAATTCCAGACTCTCTGTGTCTGCTTGTGGCAAACTGATATTGAAGAGTAAATATGGTAAACAGATTATCTGGCTGGGTGAAAATATGTTGAGGGAGGTAAAACAAATCTGAAAAGCTCACTGAACTGCAGCAAAAAGTGGCATCTTGGGGTCACCAGATGTCCAGAATAGCAATTCATTTAAAGGCTTTTAAACAGACAAGGGAGTGGGGGTGCAATTATTGAGGCAGAGGTAATGCAATTCTGGATTAAAATGCACCCACAAGTGAAAGAGACCCTTTTCATCCGACTTACAATATACAGTGGCTTGCAAAAGTATTCGGCCCCCTTGAACTTTTCCACATTTTGTCACATTACAGCCACAAGCATGAATCAATTTTATTGGAATTCCAGGTGAAAGACCAATACAAAGTGGTGTACACGTGAGAAGTGGAACAAAAATCATACATGATTCCAAACATTTTTTACAAATAAATAACTGAAAAGTGGGGTGTGCGTAATTATTCAGCCCCCTAAATCAAAACATTGTAGAACCACCTTTTGCTGCAATTACAGCTGCCAGTCTTTTAGGGTATGTCTCTACCAGCTTTGCACATCTAGAGACTGAAATTCTTGCCCATTCTTCTTTGTAAAACAGCTCCAGCTCAGTCAGATTAGATGGACAGTGTTTGTGAACAGTAGTTTTCAGATCTTGCCACATATTCTCGATTGGATTTAGATCTGGACTTTGACTGGGCCATTCTAACACATGGATATGTTTTGTTTTAAACCATTCCATTGTTGCCCTGGCTTTATGTTTAGGGTCGTTTTCCTGCTGGAAGGTGAACCTTTGCCCCAGTCTCAAGTCTTTTGCAGACTCCAAGAGGTTTTCTTCCAAGATTGCCCTGTATTTGGCTCCATCCATCTTCCCATCAACTCTGACCAGCTTCCCTGTTCCTCCTGAAGAGAAGCACCCCCAGAGCATGATGCTGCCACCACCATATTTGACAGTGGGGATGGTGTGTTCAGAGTGATGTGCAGTGTTAGTTTTCCGCCACACATAGCGTTTTGCATTTTGGCCAAAAAGTTCCATTTTGGTCTCATCTGACCAGAGCACCTTCTTCCACATGTTTGCTGTGTCCCCAACATGGCTTGTGGCAAACTGCAAACGGGACTTCTTATGGTTTTCTTTTAACAATGGCTTTCTTCTTGCCACTCTTCCATAAAGGCCAACTTTGTGCAGTGCACGACTAATAGTTGTCCTATGGACAGATTCCCCCACCTGAGCTGTAGATCTCTGCAGCTCATCCAGAGTCACCATGGGCCTCTTGGCTGCATTTCTGATCAGCGCTCTCCTTGTTCGGCCTGTGAGTTTAGGTGGACGGCCTTGTCTTGGTAGGTTTACAGTTGTGCCATACTCCTTCCATTTCTGAATGATCGCTTGAACAGTGCTCCGTGGGATGTTCAAGGCTTGGGAAATCTTTTTGTAGCCTAAGCCTGCTTTAAATTTCTCAATAACTTTATCCCTGACCTGTCTGGTGTGTTCTTTGGACTTCATGGTGTTGTTGTTCCCAACATTCTCTTAGACAACCTCTGAGGCCGTCACAGGGCAGCTGTATTTGTACTGACATTAGATTACACACAGGTGCACTTTATTTAGTCATTAGCACTCATCAGACAATGTCTATGGGCAACTGACTGCACTCAGACCAAAGGGGGCTGAATAATTACGCACACCCCACTTTTCAGTTATTTATTTGTAAAAAAAATTTGGAATGTATGATTTTCGTTCCACTTCTCACGTGTACACCACTTTGTATTGGTCTTTCACGTGGAATACCAATAAAATTGACTGATGTTTGTGGATGTAATGTGACAAAATGTGGAAAAGTTCAAGGGGGCCGAATACTTTTGCAAGCCACTGTAGCCAGAAAATAATGCTGTGTACTATCATTTCCTGGGACTGATTTTATTTCAGAAACAACAATCCATCCAGCAATACTACCTCACCATTGTGTAATGCTGTACTTGGATATATACTTTGACCCAGTTTAGATGAAAATGATAACGATCACAGCAATGGATTTAAGCATATCCTTTATAACAAAGCATAAAAGATTTAAAAAAACGACAAAAACAAACCAAACAAAAAACAAAAACAAAACAAAAAAAAAGAGGAGAAAAATGTTGAAAAAAGTTTTGATTAAGATATTTTTATAAATCTTTGGTTCATTCTTTTGATGTTCCTATCGCCTCTTTTTTAGGTATTTAAAAACACATTTATACAATTGGAAATTGAGTTCACCAATTATTCTTTTTTATTGCATCTGCCATGTGTAAGCTCCTCACATTAAGTCTTATGCAGTATTTCCCACAACCAATACAATTTTCATATAAAAAAACTGGTAAAACTGTCAGTTGTGCAGTCAACATTTTTTACGGTTGTCTTACATAACTCTTCAAAGTTAGTGCTCTGTAATGGTAGTTTCTATGAGTACATATTCATGCATAAATTGCTGAAAAGATTGCTGTGTCCAAGCCTCTCAGGTGCTAATTAAACACCCTGACTTCTAAATATAGCTACACACAAAACCACACTAAAACAAACATTGCGATGGGGACAAAACTATGATAAATCTGTTCGTATTTTCTTTATTAAAACTTTTCCCACCAACAAATATAATTTATATTTTCTTCCACTTTGAAAGCAATTACATGTTGAAAGACTAACACATTTAAGTGGTGTCTGAATTTGTTAGGAAACAGGCAAGTGCTTCTTAAATTTCTATATTAAATTGAATATTTAAATGTAACAAGAAAGAAAGGCTTATGAAAACAAGTTATATTTACAAAATGACAGACTAATGAGGGCAACTGTTTTGCTTTTTTTAATTTTTTTTAATCCATCCATCCATTATCTATACCTGTCTATCCTCTGCAAGGTTGCGGGGGGCAGGTGCCTATCTCCAGCATTCAAAAGGTGAAAGGCGGGGTACACCTTAGATCAGCCGTCCTGTCCAGATTAAAAAACAAACAAACTTCAAATTCAGAGGTTCAATTCAATTGAATTCAGTTTATTTATAAGGCGTCAATTCACAACACATGTTATCTCAAGGCACTTTACAACGTTTATTTTCATTCAATCTTACATACATTCCAAATATGCAGGGCAGCTGTAGTTCAGTGGTAGAGCTGTCAGACTGCAACCCAGAAATTGCTACATGTCATTGTGTCCTTGGGCAAGACACTTCACGATATGGTAGCCTCCCTTCTGTCAGTCTCCCCCAGGGCATCTGTGGGTACAATCATAGCTTGCTATTGTGAGAATGAATGAATGACTAATGGAGTTGTAAAGTGCTTTATGGGTCTCGAAAAGCGCAATATAAATCCAAGCCATTGTTAATCCTTCAGTTCATTATTCCAATCAGTTTAAAGTGTAACTGAACCCCCTGAAAAATCATAACCCCGCCCCCAGACAACATTTGAAAAATCCTATAAAGTAGGCGGTGCCAGGAAGAACGGAGGGGTATGGCCAAGTGTGGAGGAAAAGCAAAGGGGGGAACGTGGGGGTGTGTTCCGGAGGACAATGACAGCTCGCTCAATGTGACACTGAAACATGGACAGTGACCAAAGCGAGGTTGGCAGTTTTGCGCCTGATCAACATTCATCTGTTTTGAACGTTAGCCTATGTTAGCATTACCACTCAGAGACTGGACTCCTCCTGTCTCCCTCTGCCTCAGCAGCACCGAGCTCGGGCGGCGCTGGCTCGGAGCCCTGAGCCAGCGGATCTCCTCAGTCGTCACTGGAGATAGAGGAGTAGAGGGAGGCTTAATGGAGCTCAGCGCCCCGAGCCGTATCAATTCGAGCCGCTGGCTCTGGGCGCTGAGTCAGCGCTGCCCGAGGCTGGCGCTGCAGCTGCAGTTGCAGCTGAGGGAGAGAGACAGGATGGGTCTGGTCTCTGAGTGGTAATGCTAACATAGGCTAACGTTCAAAACAGTATGTTAGCTATGCTAACTAAGTGCTAATGTGATAATAATGGTAACCTGAAAAACCCAATCCCACTCCAAACTCGCCACAGGGCCGGTATGTTTTATAGTTTTATACCCAAACCCACGGGGCGTGTCTGTGAGACCATGGCTGCTGTGACACAGTCAATGCCTGTGACGTAGAGATGTACCACTCTCCACCAATCACAAAATTCCAATGCAGTAGCCACAGTTCAACCCTAAGGGGGCAGCACTGAGATGTTTTTAGACCAAAAAGTGTAGAATTAAACAAGTTTACACCAAAATGTAAAAAAATCACCAGCAACTGAATGACTGCATTGGTAAAGACCCATTTATACAATTTAGAAGCAAAAAAAAGTTGTTTTGGGGTTTAGTTACTCTTTAAAAGTTTTTTATGTAAGGAAAACCCAGCAGATTGCATCAAATTATTGACTCACAACATTCACTCCTCCTCGAGGAACATGGTTTACACACTGTAAAAAAAAAAAAATCGTAAAAAAACAGTAAATTACTGGCAGCTGCCAAACAAATACTGTAAAATTAAGGTAAAATACTGTAATTCAAGTAATGTGCAAAAACAATTCATTTACAGTAAATTCCTGTAAAGCTTTTAGAGTGAAATACTGTTATTTTACAGTTTTACCCTGTGTTATTATGGTCAAACACCATAAATGTAAGAAGAATTTCAAGAAGAATACATGAAAATAGCACTATTTTACTGATTGTTTACTGTAACATTACTGTCAAACACCTTACAATTAGTGCCTATGCTTATATTTCTACAGGAAAATACCTTAATTTAACAGATTGTTTACTATAAAATTACTTACAAACACCTTACAATTACTGTCTATGATTATATTTCTACAGGAAAATACCTTAATTTTACAAATTGTTTACTATAAAATTACTTACAAACACCTTACAATTAGTGCCTATGGTTATGTTTCTACAGGAAAATACCAAATTTTTACAGATTGATTACTGTAATATTACTGCCAAACACCTCTCAATTAGTGAATATGCCTTAATTTCTACAGGAAAATATCAGCAGTTTACAGACAGATCGCTGTAATATTATGGCTAACACCTTACATTAAGTGACCGTGCTTAAATTTCTAAAGTACAATTGTTTTACTGTAATAATAACATTGAACGCATTTACCGTAATAAGTGATAATGCTCAGAGTTCTGCTGAACAATATTTATTTCAGTTACTTTTAGAAAATTATTACAATATAACACTTTCCAATAGGTTACAAAACTAAAGATCCTTGAAAATATTGCTATACAGAAATTAACTATATCAAAATAAATTCCTTATGAAAAATATTACAATCATTAAAATACAATATTTTCAACATGAAAATACAATTAAATTCAATGTTTTCTGAAATATTCAATTAAATTCCATTATTAAAGGGACATGTTAATAAATATGTCTACAGGATAACACTTGTATTTTTTTTACTTTTTGTCCCATAAAATTATTACATTCAAACAATACACAATAACATTTAAGACTTGCTTTTAAAAATACAAGCTGCAAAGTATACATTTTACACTACGAATGCAAAATTAATCCATCTACTGGAGCTCTGTACATTGCAGCTATATTTTAGAAATGCAGTAGTATTAATTTAAAATCTATCATGTACAGTTTAAGTGAAACTAAAACCTTCCTCAAATGCAGTGAATTATACTAGAGGTGACAGTGAAACATTCCAGGTTTAGAATAATCGTCCACCAAATGGTCAGTGATCAATAGGATCTTTGGTGAATCTGTGGATACACACACACACACACACACACACACACACACAAAATTACTATAAGATTCCTAAAAAGACACATTTTCCATTTTATCAAACATTCTCAAAGAAATAGTCAATATCCAACTTCAAGACAGGGACTTCTGTAAATGGAGGTCATGTCGAGTTCATTTGTCCACAAAAACAGATGGGAGTTTCACAGGAAATCTGTGTTGCAGTACTTTCCCAGTCAACAACAAGGTAAAATAAACCATACATAACCTATACTGCATACTCCAACATACAAAAATATGTGCCGTAAGATAGCTTTCAATATAATAATTTAGCTGCGAAAATGACATAAGATGTAATAATTTCAGTGCTTATTTGTTTGCTTCAATCCCATAGGTTTTTAATTCTAAGCTGTATTTACACTTCCACTTTATACCCACAGGCTAGACATGATCCCAACTTGTAGCTAAATAAAGGAGAATTTCAGCTACATGCCATAAAAGAACATCAGTGCTGTCAAACAATCCAAAAATTAATCATAATTACATGCTCACAAAACTTAAACTCACCCTAATGGCGTGGTGGAGGTACTGTGCTGTTCTAGGGAAGCAGCACGGGCTTGTTCACCTGCCTCCATATATTTTTTTTGTTTAATTTTACAAATATGCATAAGTAACTAAAAAACAAACAAAAAAAACTCATTTGCATTGTTACATTTTGTTTTCTGTGAGTATTAATCAAAATTGACAAGGTTTTTTTGACAACCACGAGAAAATTTAAGTTGTTAAAGTTTGGAACAAAGTCTCTTGACTAAACATGTTTAGGAGGGAGTTTCCCACTCTTTTCATGTCCAACTTTAAAATGGGATTAAAAAACACACAAAAAAACCACAATGGTTATTAGATGGCAAAGGAATAAGCACAAACAGTGAACTGCTTTTAAATAAAAACTTAATTTCAATTTCCAGTGTGAGATATTCTGGGAAACTCTGAGATTTTACAGTGACAGTGTTTACGCATGTAGCTTAAGCTTTTCTTTGTGCTACTATTACAAAAAACAAAAAAACCCAAAGAAATAAGGCAATGTGACAATTTTCACCAATGTAGCAAATTAAGCATTTACCTTGGGGAGTTTGCATGTTCTGCCTCTATGTTCAGATGGGTTGTCTCTCATCAAAGTTTAATTGAGTTCTTGTGAGGGAAAAAAATAATTAAACATATGGACAAACAGGCAGTAATCTGGCCCAAAATGTGCACATTATGCATTTAGTGTTTTTATATCAGGTTAACATCAATACTCACATGTTCTCTTGTGGTAGGAGCCTTTTATTCCTAAAATGATTGGATCATTAGAGTGAAAACATAATATCAATCAATGTCTCACTGCTGGTGATAAAGGCATGCAAAATGTTACTCAACAGCTTCATACAAAACATAATCATCCTGAGTGATTTGAACATGTAATGTAACAATACCAGTATCTTGGCTGTTTGCCTACCTGTTCCTTGGTTTAATTCTGCACCCCACCATCTAGTAAGTCCTTTATCCAGCCATCTCCTGATCCCACAGGGTCTTGATAAATAGCGGTGTCTTTTGCAGTGTGAAGTACAGATGTACACAGAGTAAAGAGTATGATAAAAGTAATGTAAAATATAAAACATTACTTTCAGTTTACCAAGGCTGTCACAGTGTACTTTCTGTAACAATCACTTAATGTGGTAAGATACAATCTGTAAACATTTCATACATTTCAAGTTATCCCAGTTAAACATTTTCTCCTTCACACTTAAAACTATAAACAGTCTGACAATTTTAATAACTTTAATATGTGTTAATAACACATCTGCATGCCAGCATTAATTAAACTATTCTGTCAGAGTCCATCCATCCATTTTCTAAACCCACTTAGTCCTGTTTAGGGTCGCGGGGGTACTGGAGCCAACCCCAGCCACACAGACAGACAACCACTCACACTCACACCTAAGGGACAATTTAGATTCACCAATCAACCTATGAACTGTGGGAGGAAGCTGGAGAAAACCCACTGGAGAACATGCAAACTCCACACAAAAACGTACCAACTGGATTCGAAACAGGGCCTTCTTGCTGTGCGGGGACACTGCTAACCACACCACCGTGCAGCCTAGGGGTGCACGATTTTGACAAAAAACCTAATTGCGGGTTTTCTGACAAATATTGCGATTGCGATGCGATTTTCAATTTTTACTTTCGATACTTTTAAGTGCATAAAACTAAAATTATGAATGAAATATTTTGTTACTTTTACAACACAGTCTTGTACAACTTGACACACAATGCGAACAATATACAATAACCTAAAAAATATTTATGTGGCCAAGGCCCTGTTCTGGCTTTTGTCTGCTGTTGAACCTGAAAAATCTCTAATATAAACTACATAGTGATTGAGGTAATGAGATTGTTCAATGCTTCGTGATTATTAAATACCTGAACCTAAATACCAAAGAATGAGACATAATGGAAATTAACTTAAACAGGTAGCTTAATTTTTTTTTTTATTGACTAATCTTTGCCATTGAAAAATAGAAAATGAGCTCTAATTAGATTTAGATTTACAATTAGCAAACAAAATCTTCTGCAGTCCACTACCATTTACTAAACATGAAACTGTTATATTGCACACATTTTAAAATAAATGACAATAACAATTAAAAACAAGACCTTATCCAGCCTTCTGCAAGATAAGACGTAGTAACCTGACAGTAAGGTTGCCAACTCCCAGCAAAAAGAATAAGGAACCACCCCCCACCCTCCACCTCATGATGCTTAATCGACCTAATCGACTTTAATTTAATGCACGTATAAAACAAATGCACAGAAATGAATTATTTTTCTATAATAATTAAATAGATTCAACATCTTTCTTTGACAGAACTGCAGACTGCACAGATGGTACCTTCCCGAAGGAAAAAGTACTATAGCTTACTAGGATACTGTATTAGACTTAATATTAGCTGTATATGATAAAGGATTTATGACCACTATATCCAATTGGTTGTAAGAGTCAGATAATTATTTATTAAAAGCTAGACATTTTAAATGAGAATAAGAAAGAAAAGTATGTATTTGTGCCCCCCTTTTCCTGTTAATGCCCTACCTGGCCCCCGGGCAAAACTTTGCTAGAGCCGCCCCTCCACAGTTACCAGCTGTCAGCTAGAAGATCCTGGTGTTATTTGTCTCTCAGAAACAGTTTATAACTTCCCTTCAACTCCTAAAAGGTAAATCTGTTTCTCCATCAGCTGTTCAGCTCTGATGATTCAGTAAGAACATCTCCTGGTTTCATCTTCATGTTTCCATCTCACCACATATCCAAACCGATATCATGACCAGCAGCTGTTACGGCTGTGGCTTCAGCAAACATCAGAAAGTAATATTAAATCAATTCTAACATTTTATCAAGCTTAACCGTGCTGCTGTTGTTTAGCGCGACACCCGCTGGTTTCCTCTATCTGCTAAAAGTCCGCGATAAACAAACAGAAACGGGACTCCGACAGAAAAGCCAATCAGCTGATCACTGATCAGTTTCATGATTGAAGGAGCAACAGGAGAGGGAGGGGAGCGAATCCCCTCCTTTCCACCAGACGCGTAAGCAGCACGTTACAGGAGCAGCACGTCATACGCCGCTGATAGCCACCACTGTAGTCAATAGAGCCCTTTCCACCAGAGGCGAAAGCAGCACAAGTCTGCCGCGTCTGAGGAGCGACATGTTGCAGCACTTTTCTAAATATACGCGGCAGTCCTATTTTCTACGCAGCACGCCTCTGAAACACGTAAATTTCTACATTTTGGATAGGGGAAGACAGGAAATATACGGCCCGGCACCGGAAATTTTCAAAATAAAAGAAACGTGGTGCTTTGCGGTTGCTTTACTTTAAAAAAAGTCTCAACCTGTGCGGCCCGGTGAGAAGTCAGTACCTCGCGGGAGGGTCTCATTTGTGTGTCATCACACAAATGAGCGATTTTGGATATTCCCTGGCATAACATAAACTTATTGGCGAATATAAAACGGACATAACATAAAACACCAACCTTTTGGAGCCATGTTGTTGTCTTTTCCTGGTTATGATTGTCATAGACGTTTATATATGTCTATGGTTGTTGTGTTTACTGACGAAACCACGCGTGATTTTACTAATCTCGCGTGATTTCGTGTGATAGCTGCTTCCCTGCTGCTATGCGCCTCATACGCACCCGGTGGAAAGGGCCAAGCAGCAGAATACGAAAGTGAAACGTGCTGCTCCTGTAACGTGCCGCTTACGCGTCAGGTGGAAAGGAGGAGAATGAGAGAAGACGAGGCAGCTGCGCAGCGTAAAGACACAGAATAAATCCAGCTTTGTGTCTTTTCATTCTAGCTGAAATACGGGACAAATCGCGTTCCTTCTCACCTTAATACGGAACGCGTAATATTTTCTCTAAATACGGGACGATTCCGTTTTTTACGTGACAGTTGGCAACCTGAACGCGGCAGCGGAGAGAGACTTACAGCAGAGATCTGCAGCCAGGTTCCTCTCCCGCTACCCGCTGAGAACAGTGAGAAATATATTCTGCTTTCACATTGAACCAGTCGCCAAAAGTCTCTAGCAACACATGGAAAAGCCGCTAGATCTGTCACTAGTCACTTTAAAAAAAAAAACTTTGCCAGGGGGGTCGGAAAAGTCGCTAAATATAGTGACAAAGTCGTCAAGTTGGCAACACTGCTCTGCATACAAGCTTGCTTCCCATCACCGTTTCTGATTGGCCAGCAAGCCAGGAATGCGAGACTCAACCAGTTTGATTGGAGAATAGGTTTGTCACTCAAATGTCAGGGGTGGGAAAAAAAAACTCAGCCTCCTGAGGTTAGGTTATCGCAGGAGTTAAAACCTCAATATCGATGCAATAAAGGTTAATCCTGCAGCTCTAGTGCAGCCCATATTAAAATGCATAATATCAGTATTATTAACAAATATGCATGTAGTTTACATAGATGCAGTAAAACTCCAAGGCTGTGAAGCCAGTCTGTCCTCACTTGTATTTTTGTTTCTCTTCTGCGTTGTGTTGAGCTTGACTTCAACAGACAGCGTCTCCATGATGGAGAGGTTGACCAGTGAGTGAGGTCTCTGAACAAATAATAAAATATAACAGTGCAATGTGGTGACTTGTTTTTCCTGATGCCCTCATGTACAGATTTAAGAAAAATTAATAGTACGACCACCGCATGTATTACCATATTTCTACGATCTTTTGAAAAAAGTTTCTGACTTACAACACATTAATGTTGTGCACGCTAACAGACCTGTAGACAAAACTTTAGACCGGACAATGTTGAGAGTGCATGTTACTCTCACCGAGATACATTATGTTATTTATCAAATAACTTAAAAAAAGTATGTCCGTTTTATAACGAGGGCCATAACTTACCCTTTCTTTTCACATCCGTTCGCTCCGTCTGGCTCAACAGCCTTTTGCAGAAGGAGCGCGAACTGACGTATTGTCAAAATTACCGCGCGCACAGCTGTCATTGGTCAGCTCTCTGAGTGACAGTCTCGCAAAAGACCCCTGCTTTTTTAAACACAAATGCGCGAGCTGCAAAGAGTTTTTACTGCCGCAGTTTGAGGAAGTACAAGCCAAATCCAAGAAAATGGTTCTTGCTTGTGTAGCAAAGGGTTGTGAAAACAAGCCAAAGACATACAGCAACACGATGTTTCACAGAATTGTGTTTGTTTACGGAAGCAGGTGGCTTTAGGGACCGCTGCGTCATATCCTTGCAGCGGTGCTTTGTCATAATGTAGTCCCAAGTCTAAATTGGCTCTTGTAATTCCTTGGTGCAACTTCCTACTTTTCATTTGCAGTCGATATCATTATTAAGTTCACCAGTAAAAATTGCAATCATTATTGATTAATTTTAATCACTTTTGTACAAAAAATGCTCGTGGGTTCCATTCACTTACATTGCTTTATGCTAAGCTAAAGCAAACAGACTTCTGCCAGATCGGAAGAATTACGGGCCTGGTTATAAAATGCTTTTTCTCACTTGTCTAACTCTGGGGAATATGGGAAAAGACAAATTTGGCTTAGGGGTGGAGTATCCCTTTAACTAGCTACTCTTTCAAATACTGTGTTTGATATATAAATATGAAGTAGTGGTGGAGCTTCTTTTTTTAAATTATGGTCATTATTATAATTGTATTTAGGCTACGTATATGTAATGTTTTATATTACAGATTTTAAATGTTGAAAATACACATTTCTATAGGATAATTTCCCCCTAAAGAGTAAAATGCTACATTATTGTATGGAAACCTTTATACATTATCAAAATACTACAGTTGAAAGGTATAAGTGCACAAAATATGAAATTATTCAGATGTATCCTAAAATGACATAAATATAAAATATTTAGTATAGACAAGAAGCTTTATTTAATGTGTAGCACACTTGATTACAGTCAATCATAAATATGAAACTTTTAAATTATGTAAAAAAAGTGAAATGTTTAATATGCACAAAAACCCTTACATAATGTATAACATTATTTCATTACAGGTGGAGGAATAACAGTTTTTCCTTTATATTGGATTTATCCGTAAAATAACATACTGTTTGTTAATTTACTTATAATAATACTTATTTTATAGTAAATGTTTGTCAAAAAACGAAAAATATTAGTTTTTTGTAATTATTGGATAAAACCTTAAAATAATAAGCTGTTTGTAAATTTACTTAAAATGTTCAGTAATTTTACAATTTTATACACTATATTGAAAAAAAACCCCGTAAAATTCCGTAAAGAAATACAGTTATTTACCGTAAAAATACAAATTTTTTGTACAGTGCAGGTTTACATACATTTCTCTAACATTTTATAGAATTAACTTACGGTTTGGGGAAATTATTTGTTTACCCCTTCACATGCTTCTCACAATAGTTTGCTGTAAATTTAGCCCATTCCCCTAGACAGAACTGGTCTCTAATCAGAACTGAGTCAGGCTTTCAGGCTGTTCGCTCCCACACGCATTTTCTGCTCTGTTCACAGATTTTTTCAGAGACTAAAATCAGCACTTTATGATAGTGAGCCGATACTACATTTTTTGTTGTTTTTGTCTTATTGACTAATATAGGAGTATAATCATGTTCATTTTGAATATATAATTAACTGTTTGCATAAATTAATTGGGATGCGTAGGACTTTTTCTTAGTATCCCATGACTTATTTTCCCCCTGGAGTATAAATATGTCATTACATGGAGACTCATTTCTCTCAGCCATTCTTCAAAATAGAAATCACATGAAAACATTCTATTGATCTTCATAACCCAGGACATGGTGACACAAAAAAGCACTTTACCTAATCCTGCAGATAGCTACAGTCAGAGCAATATTTCTAGTATTTAATTTTAGTTTTAACACAACTGAAACTGTGACAAACCAGACAGGATGAGGACCCAAGTTTATTTTGCCACCATACACAGGGAAGGGAATGGTGGAAGCAGAAACTCAAAATCTTTTGAGCTCCTTGTTGGTGAATTGCAGCAAAGAGTGTAATCAAGTCTCCATAACAACCATTTATTTTAAGTCTTTCATACACATCTTTGGCGGAGTTGCCAAGAATATTGGGTGGATTTGTATTTCGAATCATTTAAGTGAGAAACCTAATTAAGTATTTACTTTAAACTCAAACTAACCTTTATCTGTTAATAAAGTTAAGCTTGGTATTGATTGACTTTTTGGCAGTTCCGTAAACATGAAAAAAAAAATTAAGCTTGGAATCGTATTTGTATTGGAGAAAGGAGTTTTTCTTTCTTTTTATTACTAATGCATTGTTTATTTACCATCTCTGTGGCAGCACATAAATGAACAACTCTGCTTGAGCAAAGCTACTTGTCTCGCTTGGAGGCTTTCTCTCTTTACTTCCAGGGTAAGCTACTGTCCCTGGAGTTTCACAGGGCTGTCTTCTTCTCTTTTTCATGGAACACTATAATGAATGTGAATGTTACAATCAGAGCTACAATCTGAAATATCATAAAACTTGATACTGGCAAAAAGGAATACAATCTCACTCTATCACAGCTGCATACTAACACAAACAGCAGATCTAGGGACTAGCTATTGTTTCACTTCTGGGGGTTCTGATACTATTGTGACAGATTTCAGTAAGATGAGGTACCGATGTATTTCAGGATCCTGTTTTTCGTTGTGCAGTTCATAAGGCAGATCAGTTTTTCCTTGTGTATGCGGATATTATATACTTAATTTGCTGGAGGGACTCTCTCCGCTTGAATGCTTTTTATAATAATGCCAAAATCTATCAATACGACAGACCTGAAATAGTGTCTTCCATCTTATTATGTTTTTGACACTCTCCAAGGCCAAGGAGGAGGAAAAATAAGTAATGGAGACAAACTGGCTGGAACCTTTGGGGCCTTACTTCTCTGCTTTAATCAAAGAGTCACATTTCCTCATCACCAAGCTGTTCTGAAGAGATTAAAATGGCCATACACGTGCCTTTGAGTGTGATGTTTATGTGAACAATGAACATGATGGTCGGCCATTTGTTTTTTTTTCTAACACAGGTGCCAGCCTCCATGCTGATTGCTCTAATATCCTGTTTGCTTATCTGCGATGAACAGGCATTTTCCCCTTGGTTAGTTGCAAAAAAACATCAGTATAACATTAAGACCATTTGATTCTATTGTCATGCCGGGTCTGTGATTAGTTGCAAAAATGTTTAGATGGGTGGGAGCTGGCAGAAGTTAACCTCAGAAGAGAAAACAACAACAAGAAGAGTAGTCACTTTTCCTCTCAAAAAGCTCTGGCGAATCAGCGTAAATGGATACTCTTGAAGTGTTTCATAAGTGGGAGATGTAATTACATTCTGGTAAATTACATGAGACAGCAGTTGGTGTTGACAGACAGATGTTGCAGAGCCCATTATTGTTTCTTCTGCTCATCCTTCTGAAATGCAAACTGATTAAAATGCTGAAATGCACTCACACACACCTGCATATCTCATTCATAAACCATTACCGTTGACTGGTCTTGACCTTTCTCACAAAATTTGACATATTGGCCTTTTATTTGTAAAGATAATATAAATATTTTCTGTTCTCCTAAACACTCTGAAATGTTTATAATCTGATATACACTATAAAGCATATTTATTACAGTACAGTTATCTTACACAGAAAAACCTTTAATTTGAATATTGTTTCATGGGAAAAAATCCAAAATACTTTCGTCTTTACCTCTTTAGGTTAATCCTGGTGTCCAGGATAATTTATGAGTAATTTATGAATTTCTGTTTCCCCTTGGGTATAGATATGAAGTGACACAAAGGGTCACTACTCTTAGCCACCGTTTAAAATGAGATAGACTATGGAACAGATAGCAGATGTTATTAACAGAAAGAAAGGCATGAAAGCATGTATGTAATCTATATTATGTGTTTCACTCAGTGAACACATAATATAGCCACTTGCCTATATAATTAACTTATCTTTACAGTACGGTATTGTACCAAAACAAACAAAAGTAGCAAAAATAATACCAATATATAAGTCTGGGGATAAAAATGATATTCAAAATTACAGACCTATATCAATTTTAGCAATGCTGTCCAAAGTTCTTGAAAGAGTGGTCTACTCAAGATTGATGGAATATTTGCAAAAACACAATATTTTGGTATCTACGCAATATGGCTTTAGAAAACATAATAGCACATATATGGCCATTTTAGATTTGGTTGAAAAAATAAATGATGCCCTTGATAGAGGTGAATTTAGCATTGCAGTATTTCTTGATCTCACAAAGGCATTTCATACAATTGATCACAAAATTGTACTTGATAAGTTGTGTCATTACGGTGTCAGGGGCATAGCACTCCATTGGTTTAAGGACTATGTTTATGGAAGACAACAATATGTGAATATAAAAAAGTCTAATTCAGGAATTGCTAATAAAGACTTTGGGGTCCCTCAGGGATCAGTACTGGGCCCTCTTGTGTTCCTTGTATATACAGTGGCTTGCAAAAGTATTCGGCCCCCTTGAACTTTTCAACATTTTGTCACATTACAGCAACAAGCATGAATCAATTTTATTGGAATTCCACATGCAAGACCAATACAAAGTGGTGTACATGTGAGAAGTGGAACGAAAATCATACATGATTCCAAACATTTTTTACAAATAAATAACTGAAAAGTGGGGTGTGCGTAATTATTCAGCCCCCTGAGTCAATACTTTGTAGAACCACCTTTTGCTGCACTTACAGCTGCCAGTCTTTTAGGGTATGTCTCTACCAGCTTTGCACATCTAAAGACTGAAATTCTTGCCCTTTCTTCTTTGCAAACAGCTCCAGCTCAGTCAGATTAGATGGACAGCAGTTGTGAGCAGCAGTTTTCAGATCTTGCCACATATTCTCGATTGGATTTAGATCTGGACTTTGACTGGGCCATTCTAACACATGGATATGTTTTGTTTTAAACCATTCCATTGTTGCCCTGGCTTTATGTTTAGGGTCGTTGTCCTGCTGGAAGGTGAACCTCCGCCCCAGCCTCAAGTCTTTTGCAGACTCCAAGAGGTTTTCTTCCAAGATTGCCCTGTATTTGGCTCCATCCATCTTCCCATCAACTCTGACCAGCTTCCCTGTTCCTCCTGAAGAGAAGCACCCCCAGAGCATGATGCTGCCACCACCATATTTGACAGTGGGGATGGTGTGTTCAGAGTGATGTGCAGTGTTAGTTTTCCGCCACACATAGCGTTTTGCATTTTGGCCAAAAAGTTCCATTTTGGTCTCATCTGACCAGAGCACCTTCTTCCACATATTTGCTGTGTCCCCCACATGGCCTTGTCTTGGTAGGTTTACAGTTGTGCCATACTCCTTCCATTTCTGAATGATCGCTTGAACAGTGCTCCGTGGGATGTTCAAGGCTTGGGAAATCTTTTTGTAGCCTAAGCCTGCTTTAAATTTCTCAATAACTTTATCCCTGACCTGTCTGGTGTGTTCTTTGGACTTCATGGTGTTGTTGCTCCCAACATTCTCTTAGACAACCTCTGAGGCTGTCACAGGGCAGCTGTATTTGTACTGACATTAGATTACACACAGGTGCACTCTATTTAGTCATTAGCACTCATCAGGCAATGTCTATGGGCAACTGACTGCACTCAGACCAAAGGGGGCTAAATAATTACGCACACCCCACTTTTCAGTTATTTATTTGTAAAAATGTTTGGAATCATGTATGATTTTCGTTCCACTTCTCACGTGTACACCACTTTGTATTGGTCTTTCACGTGGAATTCCAATAAAATTGATTTATGTTTGTGGCTGTAATGTGACAAAATGTGGAAAAGTTCAAGGGGGCCGAATACTTTTGCAAACCACTGTATTAATGATTTCGTGAATTGTTCCCACGATCTTCATAAAATATTTTTAGCTGATGATCCAAGTCTGATTGCTTCACATAAACATATGGATCATCTTGAAAAGCATTTAAACGAACATCTATCAAAAGTAAATTCTTGGTTTAAATGTAACAAATTATCTTAACATATTACCAAAATGTACTATATTGTTTTCTGCACCGCTGCTCAGTGAGTGTAAGAAGGATACATGCTTAACTCAAAACACTACAATAATCCCAGAAGAAGTCGCTATATTTTTGGCTAATCGCTTTTTTGAAAAAGAATCGCTGGAGGGGTTTAAAAACTTGATAAATATAGCAAGAAAAACGCTAAATTAATCAGAAAAAAGTATACTGTAATCTCAGTCGCTAAAAGTATTTGGAATGGTGAGGTAACTGAATCTTCATCAGTGTAGACAGAGCATTTGCATAGGGTTTCATCAGATCAAGAAATGTCATTAGTGCTTCATCCCTCTGGGATCAATAAAGTATTTTCTAATTTGAATTTGAATCTCTGAGAAATTTGCACAGCACTTGTGTAAATTGCATAGCAGTTGTGCATATATAGCATCTCTTTTGTCAGAACCTCAGCACTCAGTCCTTTCACTTCCTCTCCTGATCATTGTCTTTACCTGTCTATTCTGTCATACGCGAGCCTACTTCCCTCATGTCTATTTAAACCCTTAACTTCCTCTCACTCCCTGACGGATCATCAATGTTATGTTGACGTCTTACCCTGCCATTCTCCCTCCTGCTTGTCCGTGTCATCCTGTGTCCTGCCTTCATTATCATCACCTCAAACATCCTAGCACCTTTTCCTCGTCTGCGTTTGGGTCCATGCTGCAACCTACACACCTGACAGAATGACGGACGGCCAGGGAGCAGATGTCTGGTGCTGAGAGGCAATCCGTCTCTCCTTCGGCCAGCCGACCTATGGTCCTCCTTCTTGAGATCATCTGGGCCCAGCTGACCATCAACTCCACTACCACTCCTCCCTGGGCTTTTCTGGTGGAGGCTGAGGAGCTCTGCCAGTTCCTTGCACTGCTGCATCCAAGCTTCAGATTATCCGGATCTGGCAGTGGAAGCAGAGTTGGCATACCAGGGAGCAGATTTCCCGTACGCACCGGCTCCTCCCACTTCAGCTTCACTCAGCTCTCCGATCAGCTCGTCATCCGCTCCAGCCAGTCCAATTCCATTCAGCTCAGACCCAGGTCCGGTTCAAGTTAGCCCAGATCCTGTTCCTGTTCAAGTCAGCTTGCCAGCTGGCCAGCCTCACCAGCTGGCCATCCTCACCAGTCCATCTGCCAACTTCTTCATACTGTTCACCAGCTCCTCCAGCTGCTGTCTGTCCAGCAGCCACAGCCACCAGGTCAGCTGTCGCCAAGGCAGCCCAGTTCCCAGACCAAGAGCACCCGGAGGGGTCAAGATCGACCTGCAAGTGTTTCCTGTGCCACCTCCTCGTCTGAGCCTTCGGGTCAGTCCAGTGCCTGCTCCTTCCTGAGGCCTCTCCTCACCGTCTTCCTGAAGCCGCTCCTTGCCGCTTTTGGACACCTGCACCTCGTCTGAGCCTCTGGGCCCCCGAGCCCGTACCTCGCCCCCTGGTTCTGACACATCCACCTAGTCTGAGCGTCCGGGCCCTATCGCCAGAGCTCCCAAAGAGGGTTGATGATGACCAGTCTCCGTCGTTGGAGCTCCTTCTTTGCCTCCGGCTTCAGCCAGCCAGGTATTTTCGCCACAGGTCTAAGCTAGCCAAGCTCCTCCTTTACCTTCAGGTTCTCAGGGGAGGACCACCAAGCCGTCCGCCCGATCATCGTCCTGTAAGGGGACGTCCATCCGGTCATCCGCTGGAACTCCAGGTCCTCAGGGGACACTCACCTGGCTGTCTGCCCGATCGTCATCCAACCAAGGGACGCCCACTGGGCCACCTGCCCAATTACCGTCCAGCCAAGGGACATCCACCCGGCCGTCCTCCTGACCTCCAAGGCCTACCTACCAGGAATAGGCTCTCCTTCCGTGGGCCCCCTCAACCCACCCTTGGAAGGGTGCTCCTTTTTTAAACTTTCAGGTTGTCTGGAATCCAACTTTGAAGGGGGGCGTCCTGTCAGAACCTCAGCACTCATTCCTTTCACTCCCTCTCCTAAATATTGTCTGCACCCGTCTTTAATCTGTCACACCTAATCCTCCTTCCTTCATGTCTATTTAAACCCTTCACTTCCTCTCACTCCCTGTCAAATCATTAATGTCATGTTGACGTCTCTCTGTGGTGTTTTTTACCCTGTCATTCTCCCTGCTGCTCGTCCGTGTCATCCTGTGTCCTGCCTTCAATTCAATTCAATTCAAAAATACTTTATTGATCCCAGAGGGAAATTAAGTGTTGGTATAGCTCATATAATTAATTCTTTAAGGAGTTGTTGTAGATGATGATAGCTGTGGGCAGGAAGGATTTCCTGTAGCGGTCTGTATTGCAGCGAAACTGAAGAAGCCTCCGACTGAAGACGCTCTGTTGTTGTATGACTGTCTCATGAAGAGGATGCTCAGGGTTGTCCATAATTTTTTTGATTTTATGAAGAATCCTTCTTTGCATCATCATCTCCAGATGTTCCACAGTTGTCCCAAGAACAGAACCAGCATTCTTTATCAGGTTGTTTAGCCTATTTAAATCCCTGGCTCTGATGCTGCTACCCCAACAGATGACGGCTGAAGAGATTACACTCTCCACAACAGACTTGTAGAAGATCTCCAGCATCTTGCTGCAAACCTTGAAGGACCTAAGCTTCCTCAAGAAGTACAGTCTGCTCTGTCCCTTCTTGTAGACGGTTTCACTGTTGCACCTCCAGTCCAGTCTTTTGTCAAGGTGAACTCCGAGGTATTTATACACCTCAACCACCTCCACTTCTTCTCCCATGATGGAAACAGGTTTTGACTTATCCCTGTTTCTTCTGAAATCTACAATCATCTCCTTTGTTTTGTTCACATTCAAGGTGAGACGATTGTTTCCACACCATGTCACAAAGCGGTCCACCAGCTCTCTGTATTCAGCTTCTTGTCCATCTCTGATACACCCGACAATTGCAGAGTCATCTGAGTATTTCTGCAGGTGACAGGCCTCTGATTTGTACTGGAAGTCTGAGGTGTACAGAGTGAAAAGGAATGGTGAGAGTACGGTCCCCTGTGGTGCTCCTGTGCTGCTGACTACCTGGTTTGGCACAATTCTTCAGTCTCACAAATTGTGGTCTGTTGGTCAGGTAGTCATTGATCCAGGCGATTGTTGAGGGCTCCACCTCTGTCTTCAGGAGTTTCTGACAAAGCAAATCAGGCTGAATTGTGTTAAATGCATTGGAGAAATCGAAGAACATGATCCTCACAGTGCTGCCTGCTTTGTCCAGATGACAGTGGGTTGGTTGAAGCAGGTGGATGATGGCATCTTCAACTCCAACTCCACAGCGATAAGTAAACTGCAGTGGGTCCTGATACGTTCTTGTTTGCTTACTCAGGGGTGCCAACAGGAGTCTCTCCAGGACCTTCATGATGTGGGATGTCAGGGCAACAGGTCTATAGTCATTGATGACTGATGGGTGAGTTCTCTTTGGTACTGGAACAAGGCAGGATGTCTTCCACAACACTGGAACCTTCTCCTGAGTTAGGCTAAGGTTGAAGGGGTGCTGCAGGATCCCACAGAGCTGCTCAGCACAGGCCTTCAAGACTCTGGGGCTGACACCATCTGGACCTGCAGCCTTGTTCCGGTTCAGTTTCTCCAGCTGCCTCTTCACCTGACTTTTGGAGACAGACAAGTGGGAGGGGGAGGCAAAGGGGGTAACAGCATTTCCTGACTTGGTTGAAGTCAAACTTGTGGAAGTAGAAGAGTCCATGGCTGAGGTGAAGGATAAAACATCCGAGGTGTAACAGGAAAGCTGTTGGTCAGAGGAGAGTGGGATGTCTGTTTGGCTGGGAACAGGAGAGGGGGATGCTGAGCTAGATCCTGAACTGAACCTGTTGAAGGATATGTTCAGTTCATTGCCTCTGTCCAGACTTTCATCTATCCAATCCTTCCTGTCCTTAAAACCTGTGATCTTTCTCATTCCTGACCAGACATCTCTGATATTGTTCCTCTGTAGTTTGTTCTCCAGCTTCTTCCTGGAAGAGTCATCCAGTCTGTGGTTGCAAAACAACCCTGCAGGGCTTCTTCAGCTTCCTGTGACCATTTTCTCACATTTTTCTTTGTAACAAGTTGCCTCTGAACAAGTGGTTTATATTCTGAACAGAGAAAAACAAGATTGTGATCTGATTTTCCCAGAGGAGGTCTTGGTTTGGACATGTATGAATCCTTTACATTTGCATAAAACAAATCCAAGGTCCTGTTTTCTCTTGTAGAGCAGCTGACAAACTGTTGAAATGTTGGAAGAGTAGTAGAGAGCGAGGCATGATTAAAATCACCAGATATTGCCACAAATGCATTGGGGTGCTGTGTCTGTAGCTTAGCAACAACTGAACTGATGACATCACATGCAGTGTCGGCAATGCCTGAAGGTGGAACGTAAACAACTGCCAAAATTGCACTGGTGAACTTTCTTGGTAAATAATATAGACGAAAACTCACTGCCAAGAGTTCGACATCTGGGCTGCAGAGACGACACTTCACAGTAACATGTCCTGGATGAGACCATCTGTTGTTGACAAGCACTGCTACTCCACCACCTTTTCTTTTTCTGGTCGTCTTCAGATCTCTGTCTGCTCGTACAGTCAGGAAGCCTGGCAGACATACGTTGGGAGTCGGGGATATGATCCAGCAGCCACGCCTCAGTAAAACACATAACACTGCATTCACGGTACTCTGGCTGAGTCCTTGTAAGGGCTTCATCATCATCATCACCTCAATAGAAGACCCAGCACCTTTTCCTCTTCTGCGTTTGGGTCCATGCTGCAACCTACACACCTGAGATCTTTATTGCAAGTGTGCCACAGAATTTGCCAAACTTGTCTTAGCTCAATATCAAATTATGCAAGCTACAGCATCAAATGTGTAGAAAGCGATGCCGGAATGGTACTTTGTGAAGGCTGCAATAGAAACATATAAATAAAGACAAACAATGATGTAACGCCGGTATATATGTGGTAAAAACACATCTCCAAAGCTAAGTGTTACCCCTGCTTTCCACTAGATGCTTAAGCGGCAAGTAACTTAATAGACTCTTTTTCCCTGCAAGCTCAGCAGCACGTCCCTTCCCACTGGGAGCATTCTAGACACATATTGCCTGTGAATGTGTTCCACGCAGATTGTCACGGGAGATCATAAAATCACAGGAAAATTGCAATTGCATAACTGAATGGGTAGGTTGCAGGCAAATACATATTATTCTATGTGAAAAGGTATCATAAACTCAGCATCCACTCCCAACACTGCAGATATTTCTGTCCATGCCTTCTCCTCTTTCATGTTGTTCTTGTAAAAATGATCACTGGTATCATATAAATTGGGTGATTCTCCACTTCAAGGATTAACTTCTCACTGTCCATGATAAAAACCAACAAATTAGACCCACAGACCGACTGCCTTCAAACCTGCATCATGCTGCATTATGTAAAATTTTTGGTAAAATAAAACTGTTAAAAAAAAATCTATAGTCAGTTTTTCCATGTTCTGACGATATGTTTGACTTTAGTACTTTTTGCCTCGGTTGCATGTAAGTGTTGCAATTCCATTTATTTTGAGGTAATTTGGGTCTGATTTGCGCCACTTTATGCCTGGTGTAAACAAACCCATTGACTACAATGACAGCTATACAGCTGCTTATTATGCTTCACAGAAGTCACTAGCCACTAACGCATCTGGTGGAAAGTAGGCTTAGAGTATTACAAAATGTTTTTTAGATAATACTACAAATGATAAAGAAAAGAGCAATAATTGCAAGCTTTTTTTGACATATTTTTCACCAGGCATGCCAATAAATAGATGGCGCTGTAAGTGTGGAACATTTTAACATTTTAAAATAAGACAATTTCAGTTGCTGCATGGCCTCCACAGAAAATGTATAATACATTTTCCGTGTTCACATTACTATTCTGTGTTTTAGTCATAACATTTCACCTATAACGGATTGCAATTACCTTTTAGTCTAATGTGTTTGACCCTGATATTAATATTTTTTTTGTCAACCTAAACACCACCAGTATGAAAGAAGAGGTTACACAACACAAGCACACTGCTTGTACTAAGCTCTAAAGGGGTGTGTGATTGTAATTACATGCAGCATGGTAAATTAATAACAGCGAGTAAGCACCAGAGAGAGAGAGAGGGATGGAGAGAAAAGCTGATAGAATGAGGTGTGAAGAAAAAAGTGACCGGCCTCTACCTCATGTGCCTCTCACATTTCCACTACTCCTATAATCGATTGAGATGCTGGCCTCCTTGCGTGTTGACCTCAATTCATCTGTCTTCACTCATCACTCTGCCTCCTTCCTGGCACGTACCATCTTACACAATGACTGTCTCTTCTTTTTAAAGATGGTTAACAGGTCATATGGCAACAAAAACAAAAGCATGGATATTTTATCAATTTGTTTACATGAATACTTCTATCACACTATTGCATTTCTACCTTGTGTTTCTATAGTGTCTTTAGATAGATGCTTTTTAAAAGACAATGTGAAACTGTTGTGTACATAATTTGATAACCTAGACAACTAATTTTTTTTCTTCAAAAGAAAAAACTCTGTGGCAGAAGGGTCCTAGCTCAGAGAAACACTATCTCATGCAGGTCCTTCTGCCATGAAATTTACATAACTGCTCAAATTTGGACAGAATAAGATTTATTGTCATGTCATATTATGTAAACTTTCTGTCTGTAATGATGAATAATCAATCACCTCAACATACCACACACTTAGCTGCTTTGGCAGGACAGACCCACTTATATTGCGATTAACTCAGCTCATAATTATATAACCTTCTGGAGGCCCTCATGGACTGTGTATAATGGGTTGAATTTCAGCCCAAGATGGTCACGCAATTTAAAAGACCAAATAAGGGAAAACATGACATATTAAATCATAACAAAAAAAATTCATTCTTTAAGCGGTGACACAAAGAATTTTACACCTTTCCTCTGAATGCAAATGTACTATACAAAACAGGGACGAATCATAAATGACATTTGAACAACCAAGGCATTATGGGACTTGATGTTTTGTAAAATGCACTTAATTTCTTTATGTTTAGACAAACATAAACTGTGATTCTAAATATGCCAGCCTACAGTACATCTTGATTATTCTCGGTAGTTCTGGGAAGACTGTTTTTGCATGCAAACTTTTTATTAACTGTTCCTTGTTAATTAAACAATTGAAATGCTATTATGTAATTTCTAGTACATAGATGTGTGAGGAATTATTGGGTTAGATGACTTGAAGCCTTGGCTATTAATTAAGGAATTGGGCAGTGTAGCCTTACAAATTATCCTGAATTACTGCAACCACTGAATTAAAAAGCATAACTGATGTACTGCTGATGTGTCATAACCACTATAATATTTTTTTAATTAATCTATTGGTGGTGGATTTGACATACTCCATTTCAAGACATTTCTTTATTTTGGCCTCACATATCACATATTAAGTATTAAAGCAGTTTTTATATGACGTGAATCTGAACAAAAGACAAGAGTAGACAACCACTAGGAAACCGTTTTATTTAATTTAATCTCCAGTGACTTACTACTTTAGAACTGCACTATTACGTGGTAAAATCGGTAAGCAATGCAGTGTAATAGGTTACTTTTTTCCGAATTATATAAGTGTGTTGCTTTAATTACATATAAACCCAGATATGAGAATGATGCCCCACCTCAATTAACTTATAGATCATAGTTGCAGATCACTGAATAGTTGTCTTGCTATTAAAATAACATTGGCACACATAATGGAAAGTAAAGACTGACATTAAATGTTACCCAACAGTAATTTCACACAAGAACCAACAAATAATATCACATTAATGCAGAGATGAACGCAAAAATCTTGTTAGCTCAGTTACAGGAGCTAAGAAAAATGGCAGTTTTTAACTTGAAAAGCAGCCTGAACAGCAGGACATCTCCAGCATTTATCTTGCTTATGTGTACATTTTCACCCCACCTTTCAAATGTTGCAGCTGAAATTGAGACGTATTGGACCAGGGAATGATTATCTAATGTGAAAAGTCAAGTTTTAGGGACCCTGTGTGTCAGTTTCTGGTTCTTAGTGGACAGGAGGTATTCTGCTCCTGCAGTCCATTTGCTTTAGGGATGAACAAGCTATGTTATTGGAAATGGTATATTTGAATATCTTGGTTGTATCAAGTAGTTATTTAAGCTACAGATACCTTTCTGTCATCTCAAGCCAGCCTCATTCCCTGACCTCTTAAATCAGTAACGCATTTTCATCCACACAAATCCCATTTGCTGGATAATTTCTCTTTCTTTGAGCATTCTCTGTAAACCAAGGAAATGGTTCTGCTTGAAAATGCCAGCAGATCAGCAGTTTTTGTAACACCCAGACCCCAACAACCCTTACCATGTTGAAAGTCACTTAAATGCTCTTTCCTCCCCATTGTGATGCTCAGCTGGGACTAAATCATCACCACATCTAGATACATAAATGCATTAAGTTCCTGCCTTCCGATTGTTGGATTCAAAATCTGTGTCTACAAGAAACTGAATGAGAGTACACAGTCACAGAGCTTGTAGCAATATTATTCTGAATTCATTACGATGATAACCGATCTTGACAGAGCGCTGCTTGCACAATCTCTCAAAGGCTATTACATTATAAAACTTCTAAATAGAAGAGAAAGTGCTGCAAATTTTAAAAACAGAATCGTGAAATAATGTATACATGCAGCTTCAATGTGTTTCTAAGACTCCCTGAATCAACAACGAGCATGAACTGGTTTGGCTGGATATGCCATTTTGAAAGGATGGTCAAGTGCCTGAAGCTACAAAACGATGCTCCCTGCTTAGTTTGTGTAGAAATATTTTGTCATAGTTTTGTTCTGCTCTGTTTGGCCCCTCAGTTTATTTTTAAGAGCAAACTCCAATCAACTTGTTTCGGGAAATTAGGAAACTGAACTTCACCACTTGAAACCCCCCCCCCAAAAAAAGAAAAAAGAAATCTAGGCCGGTGAATAATATCACTTTTTTTATTGAGCCAGGAAAATATCAGTGAGTTTATTACTGAATAAATTGGAATTTACTGTGATGGATTACAAGAGAGAATTCAGTTTGATTGAAATGAAACTCATGCAAATATTTTTATTCATCTTGTTATTGCAGGGTAGAATTTGAAAGATAAAAACCAGATGTCTGGGCACATGGAGTGGGGCTTAAAGCTGTATGAAAGCATGAAAGTTACCAATTTCAGCCTGTTATTTTCCATGGTGATAGTGAAATATACTGCAGTTTTGCTGTTGACCAAATAGAGTAAGGCATCAACTTGTATAATGCGCAAAGGAAGCATGTTCATTGTTCATGTTTCATTCAAACTTCATCACTTACCTAATATCTTTCTTGTATGTTTGACCTAGATTGTATATATATTGAGATTGTGTTGTGATATTGAATGGGTAGGGATGGTTAGCTAATCTCTTCAGTGGTTCAGAGTCTGTGGAAACAGAACTGCAACTGAATAGAGCAAGTAAATCAGATGAATAAATTAAAAGAGATAATATAAATGATATAGTATAACGGATAATATAAATGGTATTTGTGGAAATGAACACAAGTCAGTATAAGCACCTGACTTGTGCTGCCAAACCACAAACTTTCTATTAGATGAAGCTCTTTTTATTTTAGGATATTTATTTTGATGTTTTTATTAAACTGTACTTGAATTTATTTAATGATATCAGGACTACAACAAGAACAAACACACACTTTATCAATGTTTTCATTAATTGTCTACTTTTAAAAGGCTAGTATTTTCAGTTTATGGCTGGTTGTTGCTAAGCATACTTGCAGGTTTGTTTTTCATTTCTGAGTCTATTTTTCTCAACACCGAGTAGATCCTACTAAACTTAATATAACCTTGGTAATAAGAATTAACAAAAAATGTGCACTTGTTTCTTTTGTGCCATGGGCCTAAAACTTACCCTTACAAGATGCATTTGACTGATAGCAATATTATTGCTAACTTAAGCATTTTTTCCATTACAAATCTGTTACTGTTAGGTTCCTAAAATAAATATCATGTTAGCTGTAAATAAAAACACTTTTTAAAACTAAAAGTACAGCTATATGTTAAAAAAGTCAAGTAAGATTTGGCATAATTTTTTTTAAACCCCTTTAACAATTGTTAGTACATAATACTAGTATGGCTGCAAAGCTGTTTCTTTGTAGCTGCGTGCAACAACCCTTAGGGTTAGCATGCACTTCCAGCAATGCAACCACTGTTCCTGCAGTGGTGAGTGTACCCCCACTAGTGAGCAGTACATTTAACCACAAAATCAATTTCAGACATCAGATTGCAACTTACTTATTTCTAGAAAAACTGCTTAACACGTTAATCATGAGAACTGTGTCTGAATATGTAGGCCAAGTTGCTAATATTTAAGGACAATGTTTTGCAGAGGTGTAGGCATCTTGCAGCAATACAGAATGGACTACAAGAAGTAACACTAAGCCTAATATTCAGTGTACAAATGCTGCATTAAAAATACGTTTTGTTTAATAAAATGAACTTTACGGAGAAAAATATTTTTTGGTCACTTTGCCAATATAAGATTTTTATACTGATTGTGTAAAAACCTGTTGACCTGTTATGCATAAATTCATGTTTTATCTGACCATGACTGTTATTGCACTTGCACAATGGCTTTCTGTAAATATAATTCGGATTGATAATCCTGTGAGAACAATAATATAGATGTTTCCTCATTCTTAATGATTACATAGAAATGATTACATAGAAAATAAATGTTGAGGCCATTAATGTTATTTATCTAATGTGTGAAAAGAGCTTAAGTGACACATTTCATGTTGTATATTTAATCTGTGCAAAAATAAAGAAATGTGACTAAATAAAATTGGGAATATAGTTGCCTATTGACTTTTTTAAACTTTAAGCTGATAACATTTTTGATCAGTAGCATTAAAGATGAGATGAGACCTGAATGAAATTAGTTTAACCAGCACAAACTCATTTCTGAGACCACAGTTTTTTAATCCTGTACAATTATGTTAAATTAAGTTTTTTTTCACTTTAAATTTGCCAGATAAATATCACCTATAAAATATTGCGTGCAAAAATTTGCTCACGTGACACTAGTATGTTGGGCTCGGCCAGAGGTGAGTCTCTTAGCTGTGCTAACCAGGTAACTGTTTGTAAAGTGATCAAAGCAGTTTAATTTGATGGCTAAAAGCCGCTTGACTCAATCTACTGTGATTGCTTTTGCCCAGCTCAACAGAAAGTCATCACATTCGCTGGCAAATTTTCACAGCCAAATTATTGAAGGTGAATTTCTGCAGGTAAAATTTTAAACGTGAAATTGTTGCTGACAAATGTAAAGTATGAAAAAATAATATACATATTTGCACAGGATAAAAAAAACCTGTGTTATATTTTTGATGTCTAAAAAGTTTAATTCTAGTGAGACTATATTTCTTACATACAAATCTGTGGTGTTATGTAATTTCTGTTGTTGTTAGGTTTATGTAGGTTTTTTCATTTTGTTTTGAATAGGTAAGCTTGATTATTGTTCTAGACAGTTTTCTTTTGTTTACTGTTTTGCAGAAAATCTCCCTGAAGTTACATCTAGCTGCTTTTCAGAGTAAATCAGAAAATTAAAATAAGATCATCCATATCATTGCTTGGCCACCTCTAAACTAGCCATAATATATCTCTAAGGCTCTTAATGTGAAAATTTCCAACTATAAAATAGAATCTACTCCAACATTTTTAGACATAAAACAACTTAGAGTTCTTTCCAGACCGAGAGTGCAAATATCTGGCTAAGTTTTAACTGGATGAGAGGAGTGCCCGTGTTTTTTTTATCTGAATTAAGTGTGGTCAAAACCATGTTCAAGAGCTTCCCTTGTGTATGTATAAAGTCTGAAATGCAGCTACTTCGAACTTTCTACGATCTTTGGGAGTTGCTTTCACAGCCTTCTACTCATGTCTGATTTAATGTGATGGACAGACAAACATAAAATCTTGAGTTTTTTTAAAGCACTGTCACTGAAAATGGTTTTAATGGTTATTTTATTTTTAAATTGTGAATCTAATAAAGCGAGTATGATACTCGAAAACATGTTAATCGTTAAAACTAGTTACTATTTTATCCTTACTACAGAGGATTTAAACATACTTGGCATTGATTTCTTTATTGAGAATCTGCGGTATAAGTCTGGAGAGCTTGGTGCAGTAAAAGCATAAAACAAGATAACAGATGTGTTTTCTGCTTTTTAGGTACTATGGCAGACAAGTTGAAAAATAGTATCATGTTGCTTCTGCTTGCTGATTTTCAAAATTATTATTAAAATCATTTATGTAACTGGACAAAAAGTCAGTCACTTTAGCCTGCCTCTATGAAAGGTCACTTTCCTTGACAGTTCCATCCATCCATCCATTATCTGTACCCGTCCACACCTATGCAGTAAACATACCAGTCTATTCTTTGTAGGGTTTGCGGGGGGGCTGGTGTCTATCTCCAGCAGTCACGGGGCGAGAGGCGGGGTACACCCTGGACAGGTCGCCAGCCCATCGAGGGCAACACAGAGATCCACGGGACAAACAACCATGCACACACACATTCATACCTAAGGACAATTTAGAGAGACCAATTTTCCTGAAAGTTTTACTTTGCAAATCAGTGACTAGCAGCTATGTCATATAATTGTTTGTCTTCGTTAGTAGTATATACCTGATCACCTACAACTTATAAAACACAACAGTTTGATTTAGATTTTTTTTGCTTTTATTGTACCAGAAACCCAACAATGTGCACTGACTCCCATTCAGCCATAACATTTCCATTCTCCCTAACGGAAGTGTGTCTGTTTGTAAGAGAAGGAAGTGAAATTCCATTGAATCCATCCTATAAATCTTGTTTTGAAGCTAAAGAAAAAGGAGGAAAATGAAACTGATGTGCCTGAGAATGAGCATTGAATTGCAATGAACAGGAATTGCCTTGGATGTGATCCTATGATATTTCTGCTTTGGCAGATTGTCAACACATTTTAAGTTCTAATATCATTGTATCACCTATCTAATGTTAAAATCAGGGCATCATGAAGTACGCTAAAGATGGTTAGTCAAATGTTAAAATGGAATGAAACTTAAAATTTTTGAATCTAACTATTCCTTCTACACCTAATTTACTATTACGACAAGCGTTTGAAACTGAAAGCATTAAATCTTTTTCTCCATGTTCTTTGTTGGCAGGCGTCCTTTCCTTCGGGCTAAATCTAACAGAAGAAGAGGAAGAAAAGTTTTGATCACCTGTATCAAACAACACAGACGATTGAGCAGAGGTGCATGGTTACAACACAGCACAAGAGTCATGTGGGAGGAGAATGACTGGCATTTCATATTTGCAAGCATCAAGTTCAAGTCCTTTCTCGGCTGACATACAGTAACCTTTCCAGAGCCTTTCACCAGTGCTTTTCCTCAGGTGGGGCCCCTGCTATGAACCCCAGCTCTGTTGGCTTCAGCAGACAGTCTAACCTCAGTGCCAGGCACTGTGTGGGCATCCCACAAGTCTGGGTTCTGCCTACACAGAACTCACAGACTGCCCCTGAAGAAAAAGAGTCACTCCTCTGTGTGGTCGCTTTGCTGTCTTGTGTTAAAACTGATCCGTAGCAACTTTTGTCTACATCTTTGTGTCCTTGCACTCTGCAGAAGTAGTCTCCAGCACCTCCACCACCCTCCACCACCATCTCCTATTGATCCACCTCTTCATCATAATTAGCTTTCCCATCCAGCAGCAGCACGAGTTCCTTTGTGTTAACGACGTGGTGGAGGACCATGGGATGCCGTCAGAGCTCGGAGGAGAAGGAAGCGGCTCGGCGCTCGAGGCGGATCGACCGCCACCTGCGTTCAGAGAGTCAGCGGCAACGTCGTGAGATCAAACTTCTCCTGCTGGGCACCAGCAACTCTGGCAAGAGCACCATTGTTAAGCAGATGAAAATCATTCACAGTGGTGGCTTTAACCTGGAAGCCTGCAAGGAGTACAAGCCTCTCATCCTATACAACGCCATCGACTCTCTCACCCGCATCATCCGGGCCCTCACCACTCTTAAGATTGACTTTCACAATCCTGACCGCGCCTATGACGCTGTTCAGCTCTTTGCCCTCACAGGGCCAGCTGAGAGCAAAGGGGAGATCACCCCAGAGCTGCAGGGGGTGATGAAACGACTGTGGGCAGATGCAGGGGTCCAGGAGTGTTTTCAGCGCTCTAACGAATACCACTTAGAGGACAACACTGCCTACTACCTAAATGACCTGGACCGCATCTCTGCAGCAGAGTACATCCCCACTGTGGAGGACATCTTGCGCTCCCGTGACATGACCACAGGCATCGTGGAGAACAAGTTCACCTTCAAGGAGCTCACCTTTAAGATGGTGGATGTGGGTGGACAGCGTTCGGAGAGAAAGAAGTGGATTCACTGTTTTGAGGGCGTGACTGCAATCATATTCTGTGTTGAGCTGAGTGGCTATGACTTAAAACTCTACGAGGACAACCAGACGGTAAGAATTTTTTTTGTTAGGGATCCATTTTTACAATTTCAAGAGCAAAGATAATTCTAGTCAGATGTTTAAATATGCTTATCATGACACATGTTTATAGCTATTATATATTTTCTCTAATCCACACATGGTGAAAATTACACAAGGCTCAATCACTTCCATTAATGTTTGATTAAGTGTGTTTTAGCAAGTCACTCTGCAACTACACATTTTTGTGATCAATAATTTTCTGGGCCTTCTTAGCTAGGATCCTTGACCACCATTCTTTCAAGTTTCAACCACCTAGCAGTTGAGTTTATAAAGTTCATCTACTTTGAGCAAGGCACCATTATACCTCGTAGCTAAACAACCTCATACCAAGATGCCACTACAAACATGCATGAGAGTTAATAAATGTATCAAAAGTTAGAAGCTTCAACTTGATTTCAAGTATAGTTATTTCCATTGTGACTGTATGCTTTTCTCCAGAAGACATTTGGCTTGTCGCAGATTTTATCTGAGCATGAAGGCATCCATTTTAGAGCAGAGTCTGCTTTCTTGGCGACTCCCTCTCAGTCCTTGATAATATCAAAGTTTCACTGCAGACAGGAACACTGGGGTTCCAACACTTGCTAGTTTGTGACAAGCTTTAGCCTTAGTGTTTTCAGAATTTTGCTGGACATCCTGACAATTAGTTTTACTTCAAAGTGAAAGGTTGAGTCAGATGGTTGGAACTTTGATAGAAAGAGGTGTTTCAACGGGTTAATGATCCAAAACACACATCACAACAGGAGTGGATAAAGCAGCCTTACAGAGAGCCCCTGCAATGATCTTTGCAAAGATGCAAATTTGGTCCTATTGGAAATATGTGCTCTAAGCTTTATAGTTTGTCAGGTCACCAAATAGATTAAATTAACTCAGTCAGAAATATACCAGGCAACAAAAAAAAAACAGGTGATGCAACATGTAACCAAATATCAGTGGGAATGTATTTATATATTTTGCCAGTATTTATCATTATGACCACTGGCTATTAGAGGAAATTCACAAATTCAAACTTCTGAACCCAGTTCATCAATTTAATTGATGCTGAGTGGTTTAACCCTGGTCTATATTTAAAGGCTAAAACAGATTAACTTATTCCCATAATGAGTGTATGTCCTTTCACCAGAACTGTATTTTTATATAAAACTAAATCATTTATGTTTCCTGATTTTATTTTATTTTATTTCTCTAATGAACTTAAATCACTGATTAAACTGCAAGGGTTTAGAAAAATTTTGTTATTTTATATTTTGAACAGCTAAAAGTTCCAGTAATAAACAACGAATAGCTGGAACAAATGATTTCATGTTTCTGAGAAAAAAGCAGAGCACACATGCATTTGGCTGTCATTTCCTCTCTGTAGATCCCCTTCTACAACACAAACAGCCCTGTTGTGGTCGCGCTGATGTACGGGGACACAAACAGATCGTTTTCTGTTTGGTGCTTATTTCTGTCGCATGTAGGATTTTTATAGTAGTTGATATCACATATTTACAATTAATTTGCTTTACTTTCAAAACGACTTACAGATGTTCATTGAATTTATGTTAGATGATTGTGTACAAAGGTAAAGTTATCTTTGCTTTAAGTGGCATTGTTAGATGCAACAACTTAGCATTAAATCAATTCAGCAATGTCTTTGGAATCAAATTAACATATTCATTTTTCAGGATGAAGAATTTGTTTTGATAAGCTATGATCAAACCTGTTAATCATGATGACCCACCATGCTACTACAGCAAACTTGCATTGCAGCCACAATGAAGCTGCGTTAGAGGATGTTTAGTGCATATTACCAAATTAAACATATTGGATCTCTAAATGCTTGTTTATTTTCTTTATTGTGATAATTAGTCAAATCAAAAATTTACATCTTATTCAGAATTATGAGTATATAACTTAGAGCAACAAGAAAAAGCAAGACAGTCAAGCTCTTTCACATACTGCAATCATGTGAAGGGAAACACTCAGAGCATTGTGCCTTAGTATCAATAACGAGCAACACATTTACCAGAAAAAAAGTCCCAGCCCTGTGAAACAGGCTGGGACTGAAAACAGAACAAATAATGTTAGCTGTGGTTACAGGATTAGGATGAGATGACCAGTCTTTATGAGGCATTTTAGATGTAATGATGAAACATGCAAGTCAGTTTTGAGCTCATGGTCCAGTACAGGTATGGTACAACAGAAATAATACCCTCTCCAAAACAGAGGGAAACAAACCTTTAATGGAGTAGGTTTGTTATAAAATATAGAATTTTTCCACTTGTAACTTCACTTTAAAATTATACACCATTTAATCATTTTAACCAGTTTGAACCAAAGCTATCCTGCAGAACATGAGCTGACAGCTATCCCCATGTTATTAAAAAATAATTATATAGAGTGCTTGACTCTATTTACTCTTTACTTTGTTTTAATTTAATGGTAAATGCAAACCAATACAAAACTATTTATCATCTCCCAAACATTTAAATGTTTAAACTTACCACTTATCTTAGGAAATACCACCAGGTGGCACTTCATCAAGCATCTAGTGATGCTAATAGTCTGATAGTAGTATTAACAGTGTTAGTAATAACGCTGTTTAAAAGAGAGGGATAATCTGACTAATTTCTGTTTCCCTCATTACAACACCGTTACCATTACTGAACGTTGAATGCGGTGCGTTACTATGAATTGATAAAATAAACTGCGCACTCCGAACGCTCTCCATGCTCCACACACAAATTGCTTGTGTGGAGGCTGGGTGGGCTAGCAACGAGATAAACAATTACGATCAGCTAAGGAGAGTTATGTCACAAACGGCAACCTGATTTGATGAACCAGCACAAATGGCGAGTCCCAGCTGTCTGAGATTGTGAGTTTTGATTTTGAAATCAGGGAACATTTCTCCAATTGAAGTGATTAGAATTCAGCATGACTCTCTGAACAAGGGCTTTCTGATCACTTTAGTGGCAGGAAATCTCATAGCATCTGCTCTTTTTGCATCAGTAACTAGAAAAGCACTCATATACCCCTTTTCCATTACAAAGAACCAAGAGCCTGTTTGGAGCTGGAGCTGGGGCTGGTGCTGGAGCCAGAGCTTTCACAAAACCTCCTTCGTTTTCCATAACAAGGAGCCAACTTGGAGCCACCGTGAGCTACTGCGTTGCGTCAACGAAGCGTCACTTCAGAAATCACGCGGGAAGCCGCTCGCCGGAAATAAAGCAGATGCAGAAGAAGAAAAACCATAACAACAAAGATGGATGACCTCGTCAGAGTGCAGATGCTAATCATCACTTTACAAGCATTTGTTGCGATACAGCGGCAAAAGGCATCGCTGTTGCAGTTACTGTCGACAAGGCAACGTCCTCCTGTGACCACTGCTGCTTAGTCTTGATGCTATCAATGTTTTCAACAACAAAAAAAACCATTCCCAGCAGTCTGGATTTAAATATGGCGGTCCTCTATTGTGTAGGCTGTAAATCCCTCCCCCTTCCCCCATGACGTAGTGAGTTCTTGGATAGCTCCGTTTTGGCCCCAACAAGAGTGGTGCCAGAGTAGCACCCGTTTCTGGCTCTCAGAGCTGGTGCTCGCCGGAATCAAAAACACCGGAGCTTAGTCAGCACGGGAGCTCAAGCTCCGCCTCAGTGGAAAAGGGCTAATAGAGCACCGACCTCCGCCAGGGCCACTCATCCCCCCACCCCCCCAAATCCCCATGTTATTATCTAATTCTAACTTTCAGTACTTTTTTCTCCTTATGATGCTGTCATGCTGTCGCTGCGTTCTTCCAGCGAAGAGCGGAGATTCAGTGCTGCTGCTCAAGGGGAGCTGCTTGTGACACAGGAGAGGAGTGGAGGTTAGCACCACTGGTCGGTGGGTGGATAGGTGCTTCATGTCGGATCAACCCCACAATTTAAGTAGTTGTTCCTGGTCCCATTGTGGACACTTCCTGAAAATATTATCAAAATCCGTCTGTAACTTTTTGAGTTATGTTGCTAACAGACAGACAGACAGACAGACAAACAAACAAACACACAAAAAGACAGACAGACAGACTGGCACGAAAACATTACCTTCTGGCAGAGATAATAAGGCTGCAGCGATCTGCCAACTCTGGTCTGTGTCCATTCCAGTCACAGATGTGCTCCATGCCTCCCTAACTCTTTCCCGGATAGCGAGATGCATTGAGTATGGTGTCCAGGTCTGAGATGATGCTCGGATGTTCTCATGGGAATCGTTCTTTGGTTGATTTAGTTACCCGTACCTCGTGAGTAAAGTTGAACATGTCCTCGCGTCTGCGCCCAGTGGTCAGGGGTGTAAATTGCAATCTGTTATAATGACCGACGGCCTTTAGATCTTTCTCTCACCATTTAAAAAAAACTGTCAAATACGGGATAACCTCTGATTGAAGTACTGAATATTCCTCTAGCTGACTATTGATGTGCAATACAGAAAGTTATGCAAAGGTAGGCCACCTGTGTCTACTCATTTCAACTGACTTCTGCTCTGAAAAATCCAAATTTTTTGATACAGCAACTTTTTTTTAACAGTAAAGCAAACAGGTACTACTGGTAACTGGTTTCTTTTATTATGCAGTAATTCAGTTACTAACTCAGTTACTTTTTGGATAAAGTAGTGAGTAACTATAACTAATTACTTTTTTAAAGTAAAATTGGCAACACTGAGTATTAATACTCGGAAGTCATATTTTCTAAATTCTCAATTGGAAAACACAACAAGAACATCCCTTGAAGTGGGAGGCAATGGCGGTTCTAGATATGGGAAGGATGGCTCACCACACAGGGTGTCAAGAGTTGAGGAGGGTGTAATAGGTACTCATAAAAGTCATAATTTAGCTGGTAAACAAATTTGCTATTACTGATTTGTATGCTACGTGTTGTGCCTTGTGCGAGTGCTGTAAAAAAGAAAAAAAATACTGAATGAGGCTAGTGCAAAATATGATTCGCAAATTCAAATTCAGTGCTGAATTTAAAGGATGTTATTGTTAAGCAATTAAAATTTCTGCTGATAATCTTTAGTTCAAAGTCTGAAACATTTAGACCAGTCAGAGGTATTAGCTTGTCCAGGATACAATTTATGCAAGAATTGCCACTGGCTTCCAAACACTCCAAATTCAATATTCAATGTGGCTGCCACAGATTTAAAATGTGGTAGAAGATGCAGAAGTAATTCATTCCTTAGCACTTCGGACAGTATTTGAACTGGCTTGTTTTTCTAATGTCATTTAGCACTGCAGAGATTTATTAATTTATCAAGATTTATGTCTTAATGAAGAACATTTAATTTATACTGCATTTTTTGTCTAAGGTGCTAAAGCAGGTTTTGACATGCAGTTTCTTCAAACAAATGTTTGACAAATTTAACAAATGCAGCACTTTGTTTGACACCAAATTTAGAGGTAAACCATATGCCTGTTAGCAGTGGCTGCTACTTTATTAATGTTTGTTAGTCGAGCAAACGCACAACGGTTTTTACAAACGGCAAAATAAGACCTGAGGAGTATACAGACGCATATCATTCTTTTCCTTAAAAATACACATACATAATCCATTCAGGCATTCCACTGTAGTGCAGTAAGCAATTTAAATACCTTTTTCTAACTTTATTATCCTTATCCAAAGTAGAAATTTATCTGGGCTGTTTTTTTATGATTATAAATTATAAATTATTAAACTCTTTTACTTTAGCTTGTTATCTAAACAGTGAATGCTATTTTAAAACAGTTGTGGAATCTAAATAATTTCTTATTCATAGCTGTCCTATTTTTCGTATCCTATTGTTTAAGAATAGTTGGACAGATACTGTGTCCCAGTGAGAGTGAAAGACCTACGCCTGATTTTTTCTGACAAGCTACAACTATGAAGTTGACTTCCCCCCCGTTTTAAAATGCTACAATCACAGTTCATTCTTTAAGCAGCTCTAGTATCCAGGATTTACCCTGATGTCATCAAGATGACTCTTGAAATAGCTCGAGTGCAGATGAAACTTTGTCCTAGCTGAAAACCAAACTGGCCTGATAATTTACAGGCTACTGAGCGAAAGTGCCAGGCTGGAACATGAAATCAATTAGTTTTATAGGTTAAAAATAAAGTCTGAGGAGAAAATGCAGTATGGTGTTAATTGAGTTCACAGAACAAAGTGTGAGGTTGTACCTGTGAGAATTAGCAGATTGTACAGGCGCCTGAGTAGCAACAGGAGTTAACTGGCACGAGACAAAAAAAAACTTTTAGAATTTACACAAAGGTGAATTACAAAAAGAAGCATCTAAGTACAAGGAGAAGACTTGCAGTATTTGTTATCAAAGCATTAAAGTTTATTTTTAGTTTTTCAGATGTCTTATTGATATTCATGCGGTCATTTGCTTTTGGTATGAGCACAAGTATTTACAACACTCATGTATAAAATGATTCAGCTACATTAAGCAATCCTTCAATAATCAGATGTATTTGAAAGAGCTAAGCTTTCTCTTGTAAATGACGCAGGTTTATCAGCTGTAGTTTATCACCTAGCTCAACTGTTGCTAAGTGAAGGAGAGAAACGGTTAACTTTCATTGATACGGTGGGGACTTAGTACAGTTAGTGTCATTGACTAACAAGTAAAACATATTTCTGAGAAAATGACCCATAGTTTCCATCAACTCATTCAAGAGTGAGACAAACAGACAGATATGAGCACACAGCAGATTTGTAGATAAGGACCAAAGATGTACCCACATCCTCTCTTTTTTCTTTTGCAAAATTTAAAATAAAACACAACACAAAATGCAAAGCTTATAGAATGCTGTATTAATAAATCGATATTTTAAAGCTTTTTACTACAGTAAAAAGTGTGTTCAAAAGCTGTAACCAAATAGGTAAACATTTCAGGAATATGAAACACATGCACACTAAATATAATTGTGAGCAATGCTCATGCCTGTTTCGCTAAGGGTGAGATGAGAAGCGGCGTTGGGGAGCAGGGAAACTGGTGAGGTTGGTCAAAGTAAGAGGTGAGCCACAGCCAGCCATAGCCAACACTCTGCAACCAAAATCTGAGACATTTAAAAATGTATTTCCTGAAAATTAAAATTATGTAATATGGCTCAAGCCTTTGATTTTATTTCTCTCACCACTACAAACGTTCTGACATCTTTGGTATATTTATAGATACTACATATAATAGTCTCACAACCTGAGATTTAGAACTTCAATGAATACTCACACTAAATCGGTTTTAGACGACCATCATTTCTATCTGATAATCTACCGTATCTTGCATTAAACTGGAAACACCATTGCAACATTATTCCTTCAGTCAGATATCTTCCTTAAAGCAATGAGAAATGCTTCATCATGTCGGGGCCTGGGGTCCCCTATTAACTATTGAGGGTCACTTAATTTTATTCTCCACCTGTGTTTTGAGTTAGCATATTTTTTTCCGCTTTTCAATGAATGCCTACTCAGCCCTCATGATACATATCACTGTATCTTCACGTTGTTTCATCATATATATATATATATATATATATATATATATATATATATATATATATATATATATATATATATATATATATATATATATATATATACACATATTCGAGGTGAGTCCGACGATGTCCAAAAACCTCGAAACCTCTCAACCTCGCACACCAGCTCCGGCTCCTTCCCCACCATAGAGGTGACGTTCCACGTCCCGAGAGCCAGCTTCTGCAGCCGCGGATCGGACCGCCAAGGTCCCAGCCTTCGGCCGCCGCCCATCCTACACAGCACCCGACCCCTATGGCCCCTCTCACAGGTGGTGAGCTAATGGGAAGGGGGACTCATGTAACCTCTTCTGGGTAGAGGCCCGGCCACCAGGCGCTCGCCAACGTGCCCCGCCTCCAGGCCTGGCTCCAGAGGGGTGTTTGTATCACCAAAATAAAAGCAAAACGATGTGTACCAAATGTACCAAAACAAGTGGGGGGGGGGAATGAAAAATTTAAAAAACGTCTCCCAATGACGAGCCGGCTCCCATCGTTCACTTCAAAGAGTTGGCTCTTAGAGCCGGTTCGTTCGCAACCGACACATCACTAATACCGGCCCCGTGGCGAGTTTGGAGTTGGAGGTTGGATTGCGTTTTTCAGGTTTCCATTATTATCACATTAGCACTTAGTTAGCATAGCTAACATACTGTTTTGAACGTTACCCTATGGGTTAGGGGTAACGTTAGCCTATGTTAGCATTACCATTCAGAGACTGGACCCATCCTGTCTCTCTCTACCTCAGCAGCAGCGCCGGCCTCGGACAGCGCTGACTCAGCGCCCCGAGCCAGCGGCTCGAATTGATCGAATTGATTTATCGTAGCTGTTGGGCTCCATAAAGCCTCACTCTACTCTTCTATCTCCGATAACGGCGGAGGAGATCAGCTGGCTCAGGGCGCCGAGCCAGCGCCGCCCAAGCCCGGTGCTGCTAAGGCAAAGGAAGACAGGGGGAGTCCGGTCTCTGAGTGGTGATGCTAACATAGGCTAACGTTCAAAACAGATGAATGTTGATCAGATCGATCAGTCGCAAAACTGCCAACGTCGCTTTGGTCACTGTCCATGTTTCAGTGTCACATTAAGCGAGCTGTCACTGTCCTCCTGAACACACCCCCACGCCCCCCCCCCCCCCCCCTCCACTTTCCCCCCACACTTGGCCATACCCCTCCATTCTTCCTGGCACTGCACACTTTGTAGAATTTTTCAAATGTTGTCTGTGGGCGGGGTTATGATTTTTCAGGCAAGGCAAGGCAAGGCAATTTTATTTGTATAGCACACTTTCAACAGCAGGGTAATTCAAGGTGCTTTACATGATTTGGTGATTTTAAAAAAACACATAAAATAAACACACATTACACATGATACACAACAAAGCAAGAGAATAAAGCAAGAGAAAGGGGGTTCAGTTACACTTTACCTTGACTTGGGACTTGTATGTCTTCATTTTGGACTTGATTTTGGAATATTCATGTCTTTACTTGGGACTTGAGACTTCTGTGAAAATTGATACTTACTTGTGACTTGCAAACCAATGACTTGGTCCCACTATTACAGTAGGTTCTCTGACTCTGGAAATGCAAACTGGTTCTAAATTATTTTTTTTCTGCACTGGAACAGCTTTGATAGAAAAAGCCTTTTGTTATTTAACATAATTGCCAAAGCTTGTCAAACAACCAACACACATTTGAGGACACACTCTGGACTTAATTATCAGGAAAGGTTTAAATATATCCGACGTCATCTCAATTTTTCTATTTTCTTTGAAAGTACCATCTCTGCTAAAAACAATATAGCCACAGTGAGACAACTGTGAAAAAGCGTTTTCTCGGGGACAGTTCAGTTGAAACCTTTAAAGCAACACTAAAGAGGTTTTTTTACCTTAAAATAATGTTTCCGAACTCATGTCAGTGGTTCATCAACTCATAACAGGATGAAACGGCAATTCTGCATTCGCTTTGCGGCCCTCTATCGGCCATAACAGCACTATGTAATTTTGGGTCATCGGGTAGCGGTTTTGTAGTTCAAATGAGACTACAAATGCGACTTGCTTTACAGCAGGCTTCACAACAGCCGGTAGGTGGAGCATCCTCCAAGGCTCTCTGGGTGGAGCATACTCGGCAGGTACATATAAATGGAAGATACCTAGCAGCAGGTAGCTTGCACAATTGTTATCATGACGGAGCTGATATTGTATTCTATGTACGCCGGTGTTCCGACTATCTGTGCTACCCCTCAATCCGTGCTACCCTGTAGCACTGCGCATGCACATTTCGATGTCGGTCACAATTCGCTTACTCAGAAAATCTGTCATCAAAAATTCCTACCTGGAAGATCCCTTTCGTCTGTTTTATTTCTTTGAAGTTTACAGTGAGTTTTACTTAAATTATTTTATTACTGGCTGGGTATCGCTTGTCAATGTACGTGAATCCCCTGGTGTAACCATAACAGATTTTACGACAGTAGTAGAAAACAATACCTTTTTCCCAACTGTAGGGGGACCCCGAGAGCAAAAGTTACATGGTGTTGCTTTAAACATATTTACCCTCCCACCACATTCCGCTCATCTCCCAACTTCAACTCAGTAAATACGCTGGTGGTTAATTTCCTCATGAAAATCTCAGACATCATTGATTCCATTGCTCCAACTAAAGTAAAAGTAGGCTCAGGGGGTGTTTACACAACAAAAATTTTCAGCAAAATTGAGGTTTTTCTCTGTGATTCGGCCTCGTGTTTACACGACAACAGGAAAACAGGGGGGCGAAAACGCAGCTTTTCGAAAACGGCTTCCAGAGTGGGGAGTTCTGAAAATGCTGGGTGATTTGTTGTCATGTAAGTGCAAGCCGGAAACTTTTTAACGATGACGTCTCTCCCAGGCGCCTACGGCCATTTTGGCCTTGTGCAGTCTGCCTTTCTACAGAAAAACAACAACAATTTATTTTGCAGATTTATAGTCCCGTTGTTGAATTAAGCAGTAATTCCACTTTTTCATCAGTCCACACCACCGCTATTGTTAGTTATCATGAAATGTTTATTTTCCGGGTTGTGAGGGGGAAACCTTAGAACACTGCCATCTAAAGGCCAGCCATATGTACTACATCGTTATTCATCGCACGCCCTGTCGTGTAACCACAGTGCGTTTTCACCCGCGTATCAAACAAAAACGACAACGTTGTCATATAAACAGCCCCTCAGGTAGAAAGAAGTCTCCGTGGGCAAGCAATCTATTGGTACGTAGCGAAAAAAGGGAGTGTCGAAGAGCCAAGTGAAAATGGTGGAAAACTAGACTCCAGGTTCACTGTGAGATCTACAAAGAGAGACTGAGCAGATATCAGTTAACTTTAAAAGATGCTAGGGAAACTTTCTTCTCAGAAATCATTACCAGAAACATTAATAATACGCGGACTCTGTTTGCAACAGTGGAAAGACTAACTAATCCTCCAATGACTGTAGCCCCTGAACTAAATTCTGCCAGGGCCTGCAATGAATTTGACAGCTTTTTCAGTGAAAAGATTCTAGCAATTAGACGGTTGGTCTGTACCGCAGCACTGAACTGACTAACTAACACCAATGTAGAGAAAATGTCAGAATTCCATTAACAAAAAAAAAACTTAAAGAAATCATTAACAAATTAACCTCCTCCTCTTGCTGTCTTGATATCCTATTTACAGCTTTCCATAAGAAAGTTTTCCCTGTCATAGGGTCTGATCGGATTCAAATAGTGATCTCATCGCTCCTGTCAGGTGTCTTCCCCCAGGCATTAAAAACAGCAGTTATTAAACCACTGCTAAAGAATAATAATTTGGACAACATGTTAATGCAGAACTACAGGCCAATTTTTAATCTTCCATTCATCAGTAAAATTATTGAAAAAGCTGTTTCAGCAGTTAAATAGCTTCCTAACAATGACCAACTGCTTTGATGTTTTTCAGTCTGGTTTCTGTGCTCACCACAGCACTGAGACTGCCCTTGTCAAAGTTTTCAATGACATCCGCATAAATACAGACTGTGGTATAACCACAGTGCTGGTTCTGTTGGACCTCAGTGGAGCATTTGACACTGTTGATCATGATATATTATTGGAACAACTGGAGAGCTGGGTCAGACTCTCTGGGACAGTACTTGGCTGGTTCGAGTCTTACCTAAAGAACGGGGAGTTCTTTGTTTCAATCGGAAACTTTTCATCAGAATGAACAAAAATCACATGTGGAGTGGCCCAGGGCTCCATCCTGGGGCCCCTCTTATTGAATAACTACATGCTCCCACTAGCCCATATTACAACAACCAATAAGATTAACTACCATAACTATGCAGATGATACTCAGCTCTACATTACGATTTCATCAGGTGACTTTGAACCCATCCAAATCCTAAGTAAATGCATTGAGCAAATCAATGGATGGATGTGCCATAACTTTCTCCAGCTGAACAGAAACAAAACAGAAGGGATTACTTTTCTACCTAAAGAGGACTGATCAAGAGTCAGCACACAGCTTCAGTTAATACAGCTAGAAAATACCGATCAGGTCTGAAATGTAGGTGTAGTAATGGACTCAGACCTGAACCTCCAGGGTCACATAAAGGTAATATCAAGGTCAGCCTTCTATCACCTGAAGAACATTTCTAGGATTAAAGGACTGATGTCGCAACCCTTGAAAAACTCATCCATGCGTTTATCTTTAGTCGGATTGATAACTGCAACGTCGTCCTCACAGGTCTGCCTAAAAAGTCAATTAGACAGCTGCAGCTGATCCAGAACGCTGCTGCTGGTGTCCTCACTAGAACCAGGAAAGTAGAGCACATCACCCCAGTTCTAAAGTCCTTACACTGGCTCCCTGTAGCTCAGAGAATAGACTTCAAAATACTTTTACTAGTTTATAAATCATTGAATGGCTTAGCACCAAAGTACGTTGAAGATCTACTGTCAGTATACCAACCCCCCAGAACACTCAGGTCCTCGAACCCCAGTCTACTCAACATCCCTAGAATCAGAACCAAACATGGAGAAGCAGCTTTCAGTTTCTATGCTCCTCTAATCTGGAACAAGCTTCCAGACAACTGCAAAGCTGCTGAAACACTGAGTTCTTTTAAATCATGACTAAAAACGTATCTGTTTAGAGCTGCCTTTGAGTAATGTTTTCATGTATCTTTTGTGTATGCTTCTTGCTTTATTGCTGTTTTACTTTATATGCTTTGTCTGTGTTTTAGTGCTATATTTATTTTACTCCCTAATCATGCAAAGCACCTTGAATTACCTTGTTGTTGAAAGTGTGCTATACAAATAAAATTGCCTTGCCTTGCGTTGTCCAGTAGTCATTATAATGGCCACATTCTTCATGGCTGGAGACATGGAGACTCGTGGAGATACAAGCAGAAAATAATATCCATTCGTCTGAAAACAACACCAGTTCAGTTCAAATACACAAGGTCACACAAGAAAGAAAACGCTCCATAATAATTATAGTACATTTACCCATCAGCTCATTCCCTGATGTATTTTCCCTGTCCCATCCCTGTCTTCATAATGAATCGGATGCCATGGTTACTGTTGCTAAGAAACAGGCCAGTCAAATGCTCCTAATCCTAGCGCTGTTGACAGTGAGCTACGATGAGGAAGGGGAGAATGAAAAAGGGGAAAAAATGGATGAAGACTGCATGTGCATGGATGTATGTGCATGCATCTGTGAAAGTGTTTAATGGGTGTGTTATGATAAATGTGGGGAGCAGGTTTATATGCAACAGTTGATTCTACAAACCTGCAGTGAATTTAGGATTTGTGCGATGGAAATGAAAAAGCAAGGTTGTGATTACTGCAGTTTTCTTAGCTTCTGTTTGGAAAATATCACCTCTGACTGCAGCATCAATTCTCTATCACTGATATTTTGGTTATTTTAACATTTGTCTATAATGTCTTGTCACATGATTCAATTATATCAGTCATGTGTGCAGGTTAAAATAATGTGCTTTTTTGTTCAGTTCAGGAAACCACCATGCACTTCGGATTGGTGTCTGACAAGTAATCAGTAAATTACCCTTTAATGAGTTGTAAAAGGCGAAACAATCGGGTCCTCTAAAATCAGAATCTAGCCTTGCATTTTTCATGGCAATCCTTCACAAATGTTTGTTTCAGTCAAAATCTGAAACATTATTATAATGCACCTGGAAGTTTATTTATTATGCAGAAGCTTAAACAGCATCACAAGTTACATTTCACTGGTTTTTCCAACAAAGCTATATCAGTACATTTTGTCTGTCATCCTCCATAATCCTTTATTAGTTTATGTTTGTCCTTTAGAGGATATGCCATGACCTTCTTCTTAAGCAATCCCAAAGCAAGGTAAGGCACATGCCCAGCTCAGATAATTATTATCTGTAGGTCTCAGTGGAACCATAAACATGCAAATGTCAAACAAAAATTATTAGACTTCATAAACATATATTGAGAAATGATTCTGGTTTAAGAATTTATGTATTTTCAGCTCTACATCCAGCAGTGTGACTGCCGCATGTTGAGATATTACTAATTAAAAAAAAGGAGCAGAACAAAGATGGCAAATCCTAAATAATGCAGCTCTAAGGAACATTGAGTTTGCTGCTAAATGAAAAGAGGCCTGGTCTTGTAAGGCAGCAGCATTTAAAATGAACCTCAATGAATCACGCAGTTGTGGCCACGCGCTTAAATAATTTTCATTTGTGGAATCAAAGCAGTGACATTGTGGTGAACTTCTTCATTAAGACTCATTTAAAGCCAGTGCTTTAGTCTATGTGTGAGTGCATGAGCACATCTGTATCAGTTGGTGTTTAAAGCAAAGAAAGGAGATGTTGCACACAATAGAGCTCCTGTGTCCCCCCAGCAACCTTCTCCTTGCACTTCCCATCAAGAAATCTCTCTGCACAAGTGTTAAGTTGCCAGCTGAAGAGACGAGACCCTCCTTGGGCTCAGCTGGCTGTCTCATGCTGTACTCTCAAAGCAGTTGTAGTCATGTTTTGACACCCAGGAAAGAGGAAGAGCGAGGTCAAACAGCCCAACAGCATTTTGTGTCTTCCACACTGATTGGATAAAATTTTGTGAGAGAACATCATATTGCAGAGTGGATTTTGGACAAACTATTTTGCCCCAGACACATCTCAAGAAGCAACAGTAGAGGAGCGACTGAAAACTGATAAGGCAAAAATAATCAAAACACAACTTTATAAATTATTGTTATTACTGAATTATTTGAGGTTTGCAAAGAATGATTTCACAGCTGCATGATCAGAGGAACTGACTTCAATTGGGTGGGGAACTGAAATGAATGGTGGAAAATTTCACACCTTCATTTGGTTTGGTTTGCTATCAGTAAAAAAAAAAAGACAAATCTAAATGCTATGTGATCACACCTTAACAACAGTGTTACCAGCTAGCAATTGTATGTCATTGATTGGTGCGCATGTGTCAGCGTCTGTCAGCCCGCCAAGACCGGCTCCCTATCAAGCAGGGCAGGATTATGTTAACAGAGGCCCCTGGGCACAAAATGTTCAAAGGGCCCCCTCGCCGCCAAAAAAATAATATCATTTAAATAGGATTTTCACCACAGTCTTGTAAAACTACATTGCTCATCTGAGGGCAACAATATCAAGACACAACACAGTGGTGTGACTCCCTTGCCTATGTAAACACATCCTGTTTGATCTCGTCTCCACCAGACCAGGACTACAATCCAGATTGTTCCATAACTTAATCACAAAAACTCACTCATACTCGTTAATTTTTCTTTCCTGTCCCTCCTCTCCTCTCTCAAAGCGCTCCTTCAGTTCTTTTGCTTCTCAACTGTCCAATGCTGCCCTTCTGTGTCTCTATCTGTCTTCTCACTATTTTTCTTTCTCTTTTATTGATAAAAAAATTGTGCAATCAGTTTAAGTAAACTTGACTCATACTTTAAAGCATTTGATCATAAATGGAAAATGAATGCAAAGTAAAAACAAATGCTTTTCCTTTTACATAATAATGTGTTTAATAAACCTATATCTGTATCTCTAAACTCCTGTTTCTCCATCCTCCTCTACTGTCTCTTTCCTCCTTCTCTCCTGCTTTTCATAAGTAAAATCATGAGAACAGGGCTCTTGTCTAGGAATGAACAATGTATTGACACCAACATGAGTATCTGCCAATGTCATTTTCTAACATATTGTATCGGTCTGGTAAGTAAAACTGAGCCAATATTAAAAATCACTTTTTATTTCCATCTTTGTAAGAGATTAATGTAATATTTATAACATTGTAAATAATAGTTATTGGCCATAAGAGCAATAACATCAATTGTTTTGAATGGTGCATCTCTACTTTTGACTCTGTCCTCCATGATGTGCTGACCCAGCCTTTGTGTCCACCTCTTTATGAGTTCACTAAGAAAATGACCAAACTGACAGATAAATGCCAACAAAGTTAACACTATGTGCTGATCCAAGTAATTCATCATCACCACAGAAACCTCTTTCACCTAAAAACTGACTGACAGCAACGACCCGCCTGAGCAGAACCTCCCGCCAGTACCGCGTCTCTCCCTCCAGCTGGTCCAGTTTAGCTTTCTGTCCTGCTACCAATGGCTAGCAGCACACTGACGCAATGATCAGAGCTTTCCTCATGGTCACACACGCATTCCGAGTGTTTCCAGTCAGAGAAACCACTAATGTAGCTACTGGATTTATTTGTTCAAAATAAGTTGCAGGGGAAACAAAAGATATTAGCCTACCTGTGGCCGGTGAACATGTGATCCAGTCTGAAGAAACTTTTTCTCCACTTGGGAAGTGACAGCAGATCATTAGGTTTGTCTCACTTTACCGCCCAAACCTCGATCACGGGATGAAGCTGGATATCTTGTCGCCCGATTATTAAAAGCAGCAGCTCCACCATCGATAATAACAGCCTAAGTATTTGTCACGTGGTGTGTGGAGAATGGACCCAAACGCACTCGCTGAAGGACGGTGCAGGATGTTTATTAAAGTGAGGAGATCGTGATGATGGTGGTGAACGGAGACGAGGGCAGGAATGGAGAGACTGGACATCGGGCTGGAACGAAGAGGCAGGAAGACGACACACCATGGGGATGAAGACAATATAGGACTAGGAGGAAGGAGGACTAGGAGGAAGGATGAAGGATGGATGATCCGGCCGGGAGTGAAAGGAAGTGAGGAGTCTTAAAGGCAGGAGGTGAGTAGGATCAGGTGTGGATGATGAGACAGACAGGTGAAGACAATGAGGCAGGAATAGGGCAGCGTGACAGGACCCCCCCCTTTAAAGGTGGATTCCAGACACCGTGGAAAGAGTGAAAACGAAAGGGAAGAGAAAAAAAAACAAGCACCCTTGCCAGGGTGGGTGGAGGGGGCCCACGGAAGGAGGGCCCCGAGTCTCTTTGGGTACGCCCCTGGAAGTCTGGCGGACGGCCCCGGTGGTGGCCCCTGAGGACCTGGAGGTCGGGCGGACGGCCTCGGCGGCGTCCTCTGGCTGGACGGAGGTCGGGCGGACGGCCTCGGCGGCGTCCTCTGGCTGGACGGAGGTCGGGCGGACGGCCTCGGCGGCGGCCCCTGAGGACCTGGAGGTCGGGCGGACGGCCCCGGCGGCGTCCTCTGGCTGGACGGAGGTCGGGCGGACGGCCCTTAGGTCCTTTTCTGAGGTTCAGGTAGTGCCATAGAGAGTCTGGAGGCTCGGACTCCTCCCCAGACGGAGAGTCTGGAGGCTCGGACTCCGCCCCAGACGGAGAGTCTGGAGGCTCGGACGCCTCCCCAGACGGAGAGTCTGGAGGCTCGGACGCCTCCCCAGACGGAGAGTCTGGAGGCTCGGACGCCTCCTCAGACGGAGGTTCTGGAGGCTCGGACGCCTCCTCAGACGGAGGTTCTGGAGGCTCGGACGCCTCCTCAGACGGAGAGTCTGGAGGCTCGGACGCCTCCCCAGACGGAGAGTCTGGAGGCTCGGACGCCTCCTCAGACGGAGGTTCTGGAGGCTCGGACGCCTCCTCAGACGGAGAGTCTGGAGGCTCGGACGCCTCCTCAGACGGAGAGTCTGGAGGCTCGGACGCCTCCTCAGACGAAGGTTCTGGAGGCTCCAGTGACGGGGACGGGTCCTCCCTGACCCTCCCTGGGAGCTTCAGCGACGGGGACGGGTCCTCCCTGACCCTCCCTGGGAGCTTCAGCGACGGGGACGGGTCCTCCCTGACCCTCCCTGGGAGCTTCAGCGACGGGGACGGGTCCTCCCTGACCCTCCCCGGGAGCTCCAGCGACGCATGGGGAAATGTCCATCGCTGGAGAGCCGCCGCTGTGACCGCCAGAAACACGGCAGCCACAACAACGGCGGGCTCATGGACTGGAACGGGCTCATGGACTGGAACGGGCTCATGGACTGGAACGGGCTCATGGACTGGAACGGGCTCATGGACTGGAGCTGGAACGGATTCTGGAGCTGGAACGGATTCTGGAGCTGGAACGGATTCTGGAGCTGGAACGGACTCACGGACTGGAGCTGGAACTGCTCCGGAAGCGGCCCCACCTCGGCGGCGTCGCTGCTTGCGGTGAGTCAGCAGAAGCGGCTCATGCCGTCGAGGACCAGTCCCTGGGGAACAGAACGCCAACCTTGTGCCGAAGAATGCGGACAGTGAAGGTGCGGCACTCCGCTCCCCGCTCCCGGAAACAGTCCCGGCGGCGCAGCGGGACCTCCGCCGGCGGACAGATGGTGGAGACGGAGAGGGCGGACCGATGATCCGATCCAACGCCTCCCTGCGAACCCTCTCCGCCTCGCTCCGCAGCGCGGCGAGATCCGGAGCAGAGAACACCCTCTGGAAGTGAGGGAGCACTCCCAGGATCTCCTCAGCTCCGGAAACCCGTACAGGAAAGTGAGGAGAGGCAGCGAGTCTGGCCAGGTTGGCCCAGACGTCCTGGCGGAGGGCGGCGATCTCCCGGGCGAGTGCTGGGTCCATGATTAGGGCCGGATCATTCTGTCACGTGGTGTGTGGAGAATGGACCAGAACGCACTCGCTGAAGGACGGTGCAGGATGTTTATTAAAGTGAGGAGATCGTGATGATGGTGGTGAACGGAGACGAGGGCAGGAATGGAGAGACTGGACATCGGGTTGGAACGAAGAGGCAGGAAGACGACACACCATGGGGATGAAGACAATATAGGACTAGGAGGAAGGAGGACTAGGAGGAAGGATGAAGGATGGATGATCCGGCCGGGAGTGAAAGGAAGTGAGGAGTCTTAAAGGCAGGAGGTGAGTAGGATCAGGTGTGGATGATGAGACAGACAGGTGAAGACAATGAGGCAGGAATAGGGCAGCGTGACAGTATTTATGTTAACTGTCCCCCACAATGCTGCGTCCCACACCGGATAAACCCAGTCTGAGCTGCTGCTGCTACAGCTAGCTTCATGTTGTGTAGCTAACGCAGTCCCGTCCGAACAGGTTCATTGGCTCACCATCATCCACAATGTCTTCTTTTTCCTGATTTTCCTCCTTAGGTTTTACACAGAACGTGTCAGTAGATGACAGACTTCCTAATAAACACGTCTTCTTCTCATCTTTCTCTCTTTCATTTATGGAAACCGCCTTTTTTCGCTCATTTTAGATTCTCTTAGGACTAGGCTACTCCTACTATCCGGTGACGGTCAGCGGAGCGCTACTTGCTGGGGCAGGGGCGTGGCATGTTACCATGGTTTCCACAACGGCGCCTTAAGGACTATATGTAACTTTGTTAGGGTAAAAAAAAATGGTGTGGATCTTATTGGTTATCTCCGCCAGCACCGATCTCTGCCATATTTAAAATATGAAGACTATTTTTTTTGCTTTCTTTTTTCTTTTTCTGCTCACGTGGGCCCCCCAGTGGGCGTGGGCCCCTTGGCCTGTGGCCATAATCAAGCACGGTTTTTAACTGGTTTTAAACCTTTTTAAAGACTGGTTTTAACGAATTTTTAAACACCACTGACTTATTAATAACCAGGACGTTTTTTACCGGATTGTTTTAATCGGTGGGAAGCGCGGATTACTTCTCCCCCACCATGCCTCCACTCACCTGCAGTCCTGGGTGTGATGGCTGCGCAAAACTTAGCCAGAGGGTTCTGGAGCTGGAGCAGAGGATCTCAACACTCCACCAAATCCAGGACCATGAGCGTGACGTGGACATCATCTTCGGCCGGACTTTCGCCGGCACCATTCCCTGCCAGCCCGGCGAAGCTGTGGGGGGAGGATCAACCGCTGGGCCTCCAGGCGGACTCGGGGTGCCAAACGCCCGCGTAACATCTGCAGAAGAGGAGGGCCACTGGTTCCAGCAGGGGGCTAAACCAAAAGCCCCCATCAGCTCCACTCCGGTGCTCCAGGGTGCCCGGTTAACGTTTGGGCCAGGCCGCGGTGGAGGCGCTTGGAGCAGCCGCCACCGCTCTCCTCCAACCTGCCTGCCTCTATCAAACCGTTTCAGCGCCCTGGATGCGGATTTCCCTCCTCTGACAGCCCCTGGTCGCCGTAGCTCCGTAGGAGCGCCGCCTAATCCCTCCCAGCAGCAGGAGCAACAGCCGGACTCCCACAGCCCCCAACGTTGCGCCAAACCCCGGGCTGCAGCCAGAACTCGCTGGGGAGTGCTCCACTTCACCCCAAACCCACGGAACGAGCCCTCGGCGCCGATTAAACATCGCTGCAGTCCTGGGGAAGCCTCTCCACCTGGCATTCAGCAAGTCCTGGGTGGTGAACGATCCTCTGCCGAGCGCAAACATCCGCCTGCAGACCCGCCGCCCACCACACTCATCATCAGGGACTCTATCATCAGAAACGTGAGGATGAGAGGAGCCCTTACACTGTGTTTCCCTGGAGCCACTGTCACGGACATTACCGAACAGATCCTGCAGCTCATTGATCATCACAAATCTGTGAGTAAAGTTGTGATTCATGCTGGCACCAATGACATTTATAAACAGCAGACTGAGCTCCTGAAGCGTGATTTTATTCACCTTTTAAATCTTCTATAAAACACACGTCTCTGTTTTTATTTCTGGCCCCACTCCCACTATCGGCAGAGGAATTGGCCGTTTTAGCAGACTTTTATCCCTTAATACTTGGCTCTCCTCCATCACCGCCGTTCACAATATTGGTTTTATAGACAATTTTAAATTTTTTTGGGGCAGGAAGCACCTGTTTGGACCAGATGGGCTCCATCTAAATAGACAAGGCACTCTACACTGACATTGAGCCTGGCATGTCCACGCCACCCCCCCTATCTACTACACTGGCCGCAGCTGCCCCAGCCCTCTCTGATTCCTCCGCCACATCCTGATGTGCAAATGGTCCCTGCTCCTATGAACTCATCCCTGATTTTTACAGTAACTCACATACTGGACTTGGACCTTGCTCTACCTCATTCATACCTGTTATTATCAGCAGAGAGCGGACTAAAAATCATAGACCGAACAAATGCAATCCAAATAATCTCAAAAAGTTGCCAAAAGCCCTACTTTCAGTAAATCATACAGTCCCTTCATCTCCAATCACTATTAATATGGGACTTTTTAATATTCGCTCTCTGCTGAACAAAACTTTATAATAAATGATCTGATTTTAGACAATAATCTTCATTGTTTATTTTTAAAAGAAACTTGGCTGAGTGCAGATGCCCCTGTTGTTCTTACAGAGGCCTCCCCACCTAATTTTAATTTCACTTATTCTACGAGGAGTAGCAAAAGGGGAGGCGGAACTGCTTTTATAAGTTCATCAACACTTTCCACCAAACCTGTTTTATTTGATAACTATTTTACTTTTGAATATAATGCAAATGTTTTTAGCACTCCTCAGATTTTATGTGTCACAATTTATAGGCCTCCTAAAAAGAGTGCACTTTTTATTCAAGAATTTTCAGAGTTTTTATCCATTTTGCACAACTCCTTTGAAAGGATCATTTTAGCTGGTGATTTTAATCTACATATAGATAACCTTTTAGATCCTTTATCAACAGATTTTTTAAACATCCTGACTAATATGGATTTTAGCCAACATGTCATGCAGCCGACTCACAACAAAGGACACACCCTGGACTTGGTCATCACGCATGGCCTGTCCACCCGTGTGTCCTCTGTTGTTGACTTGGCTGTCTCTGACCACTACTGTGTGTTTTTTAACATCACCAGTTTTATTCAGCAGGAGACCTCTGTGAGAACTGTCAGGAAGCGCCATCTAACCCCTGAAATGGCTGCAGGTTTTCTGGAAATTTTTAAAAAGAATCTTCCTATTGTTTTACCTGCCCCCTGTGATTTTATTGTCAAGGATTTTAACAGAAGGCTTCAGTCCACTCTTGACCGGCTTGCTCCACTACAAGTTAAAAGTTTAAAATCTAAAGCTGCAAAGCCGTGGAAAAATGAAAACCTCCAAAAAATGAAGAGAAATTGTAGGGAGGCAGAGAGAAAATGGAGGAAAAGTAAAACCACAATAAACCATCAAATATACACAGATCTTCTCAAATTATACAACAATGCAGTAAGAAATTCAAGAAATTCATACCTCTCCAAAATCATCTCGGAACATAAAAATAATTCCAAAATCCTTTTTTTCACCATTGATAAACTTTTTAACAGAGCTACTACTGCATTTCCTAAAACTCCCTCAAACACTCTTTGTGAGGAGTTGGCAGAGCACTTCAGAGGGAAGGTAGACACCATCAGATGTAAGATTTTATCTTCTCAGAGTAACATGATTTTAGACAAATCTGAGTGTGTGTCTTTACCAGAGGAAACGCTGGACAGTTTTGTCCTGGTAGAAGCTGGGACTCTTTATAAAGTTTTCTCCTCAGTGAGGCCCACCACATGTGTTTTGGACCCGATTCCCACTTCCTTTTTTAAGCAATTTTATGGATGTTTTAGAGATGAGATTTTAACCATGATGAATTGCTCCCTTCAGACGGGGGTCTTTCCTGCCGCCTTTAAAGGGGCGGTAGTGAGGCCCCTGTTGAAGAAGAGCAATTTAGATTTTAATAATTTTAACAATTTTAGACTAACTAACTTACCTTTTTTAATCAAAATTTTAGAAAAAATTGTTTTAATTCAACTTTATGATTTTATTAATGAGCACAATCTCCTGGAGAAATTTCAGTCTGGTTTTAGGGTGAACCACAGCACAGAGACGGCCCTTCTAAAGATTTTAAATGATTTTAGATTAAACTATGATGCACAGAGGGTGACAGTGTTGGTTCTACTGGATCTAAGCGCTGCCTTCGATACAGTAGAACACACTATTCTTTTAACCCGTTTAAAACAGATTGGCCTCTCTGGTGCTGTTCATAGATGGTTTACATCCTACCTCTCAGACAGGACTTTTATGGTAAGTTTAGATACCTGCTCCTCTAGGGTCCATAGGATTACATGTGGTGTGCCCCAGGGTTCGATTTTAGGCGCAGTGCTTTTTAACCTGTATATGCTCCCTCTTGGCAGCGTCATCAGAAGACATGGAGTCAGTTATGCTGATGATACACAGCTTTACATCTCCATGTCTCCCGATGAAACATGGCCAATGGATGCACTTTTTAACTGCATTTTACACATTAAATCCTGGATTGGCAGAAAACTTTCTCCAGCTCAACCAGGACAAAACTGAAGTTTTAGTCATCGGTCCTGAGGCTCAGAGAGAAACTTTTACCAAAACTACAATCACTGTCTTTTAATCCCTCTTTACAAGTGAAGAACCTGGGCATGATATTTGACTCTGAGCTGACTTTTATCCCTCACATTAAAAATATTACTAAAATTGGTTTTTATCAACTAAAGAACATCGCCAGAGTCCCCCCCATTCTCTCTCGGGCCAATACGGAGACACTGATGCATGCTTTTATCTCCAGTGGAATCGATTACTGTAATGCCCTGCTTTCTGGTCTTCCCAAAAAGAGTATATCAGGTTTACAACTACTACAAAATTCAGCAGCACGTGTCCTGACGAAGACCAGGAGGCGGGAGCACATTACACCGGTCTTAAAATCATTGCATTGGCTCCCCGTACATTTCAGGATCGACTTTAAGGTTCTTTTAATGTTTTTTAAGTGTCTTAATGGTCTTGGGCCTTCTTATCTCTCTGAACTGCTTTTACCATATAAACCTTCGTGGTCTCTGCGCTCCTCTGGCAGCCGTCTCCTTGTCACCCTAAAAGTCAGGACACACACGCATGGCGAGGCGTCTTTCCAGTTTTATGGCCCTCACCTCTGGAACAGGCTGCCGAGAACGTTCATGTTTTTTAGAGCAGGCTCAAGACTCACCTTTTTAGCCTAGCTTTTAACTGATTAATATTTATTACTGTCTGTTTAATTGCTCTGCATGTTTAATATGATTATATTTTTATCAGTTTTACTATTTAATCTTAGCACATTAATTTACTGTTTATTTTTATACTTTAATTTATCTTAATCCCCGTTCCAGTGTTTCCTCTGTCGGAGCCCTCTGCCCCGGGAGCGGTGGTCGGCTGTGGCTCCCTGGGTGCTCTCCAGGTGGAGCTTGGGTGGAGGTGGGGGTCTTGGCCTTGCCTCCACTGGGTGCCCTGTGTCGGTGCCTCGGCTGCTGCTGTTAATCTACCGCTGCCGGGGCAGATGGCTCCTCTGACGGCGTTTCCTTGCATGGTTCATCTACACTCGGCCCAATGTCCTTTTTTACTTTTTCTTTTAACTGTGTGTGTGCATGGGAGTTGGGTTGGGGGGTGGGGGGTATAACTGTGACCATGCGACCATTAAAATGACCCCACCCCACCTTCCCTTCCCTCCCCCACAGATTTAAAAATCTGTGGGGGAGGGAAGGGAAGGTGGGGTGGGGTCATTTTAATCTGTAAAGCACTTTGTGATGCAACTTCTTGTATGAAAAGCAATTTATAAATAAAGTTTGATTTGATTTGATTTGATTTGATAAGCTATTTTAACATTAAATTAAAAAAATGCACTTACCTTTAATTCCCTTTTAAACTATACATATCTAAAAGGTCAGGCTGTACTGGAAGAACTAAAGCTGTCCACATTTTTTTATTCTATGAGGGAAAATTTATTTGTGGATAGGTGCAACAGCAAGCCTACTACAGAAAGACAGAGAATGTGAAGTATTCTGTCCTAGGAAGAATAACATTTGAGAAGTTTGAAATGTTCATTGGGGACAGCAAAAATGACTTTATGGATATCTGAAAGGCCAATCATCTCTAGGAAGAACTGATTACAGGATATTTGGTTTGAAGATCCTCCCAGTGTATTACATGTTAAATGTCTTTCTACAAGGGAGGCAGCAAGCAATTAGCCTGTTGCTCTGTAGACAGGAACCAGATTTAACATTAGAAATAAAGAGATTGAGATGGATTACACAAGCAGGCAAGGATTTAAAGTTCTTAGACCACAGTGTTTTGATTAATGGTATAATTTATTTTCATAATGGTGCAGAAAATAAATATTTAGTTCCTACAAACAGCCAGGAATTCTGGTCCTCACAGACCTGTTAGTCCTTCTTTAAGAAACTCTTATCCTTCACTTTTTACCTATATTAATGACACCTGTTTGAACTCGTTATCTGTATAAAAGATGCCTGTCCACACCTTCAAACAGTCAGGCAGGGAGACTCCTACCTCCACCATGCCCACGACCAGAGATCTGTCTATGGACACCAGGGACAATATTTTACACCTGCATAAGACTGGGATTAGCCAATCTACAATAAGATAAGATAAGATAAGATAAGATAAGATAAGATAAGATAAGATAAGATAAGATAAGATAAGATAAGATAAGATAAGATAAGATAAGATAAGATAGTCTTTAATTTGTCCCACATCTGGGAGAAATTCCATCTGTTACAGCAGCAGTAAAAAGTCAAAGATCTAAAAATAATAATGATAATGCTGTATATGCTGTACAGCATATACACATAAACATCAATATGGATAATAACAGTAACAGCATGGAAATAAATTAACTAAATTAACTAACTAATAGATGGGCAAGCAGCTTGGAGAAAGGAGATCAACTGTTAGAACAATTATTAGAAAATGGAATAAATACAAGAGCACTGACAATGTCCCTCGACCTGGACTCCTTGCAAGATCTCACCTGTCGGGGTACACATGATCTTGAAAACGGTGAGGAAACAGCCCAGTATTTCATGGAGGGAACTGGTCAATGACCTGAAGAGAGCTATAGGACCAAAGTAGCAAAGGTTACTATTAGTAAAAAAACGACATCATGATGGATTATAATCCTGCAGCACTCGAAAGGTCTCCTTACTTAAGCCAGCACATGTCCAACCCATTCTAAAGTTTGCCAGAGACCATCGGGATGATCCAGAGGAGGATTGGGAGAATGTCATGTGGACGGATAAGACCAAAATCGAACTCTTTGCCACTTGCTTTTTTTGGAGGGGGAAGAATGCTGAGTTGCATCCCAAGAACATCATACCAACTGTGAAGCATGAAGGTGGAAATATATGCTTTGGGACTGCTTTTCTACAAAGGGGACAGGACAACGGATCCGTATTAAGGAAAGGATAGATGGGGCCATGCATCATGAGATTTTGGGCAAAAATCTCCTTCCATCAGTGAGAGCATGGATGGTGAAACATGGCTGGATTTTCCAGCATGACAGTGATCCTAAACACACCACCTGGGAAATAAAGGAGTGGCTACGGAAAAAGCACTTCAAGGTTTTGAAATCACCTAGCCAGTCTGCAGACCTCAATCCAATAGAGAATCTGTGGAGGGAGTTGAAAGTCTGTGTTGCCTAGCGACAGCCCCAAAACCTCTGAGCTCTAGAGAAGATTCAATTCAATTCAGTTTATTTATATAGCGCCAATTCACAACAGATGTCATCTCAAGGCACTTTATAAGAAAGTGATTTCAATACAAACATTTCAATCAGTTCAAATGTTTAGCAAAATTTCTATTTAAGGAGTCCCAGCAGATTGCATCAAGTCATTGACTGGCAGTTGCGCCCCGTTGACGGAGACTCCAACCACAGCAAGCCCTAAGTGATCCCTCATACCGAGAAAGTGGAGAGAAAAAACTCCCCTTTAACAGGAAGAAACCTTCAGCAGAACCTGGCTCAGTACAAGCAGCCATCTGCCACAACCGTCTTGGGGTTCTAGAAGATAGAGCAGAAACACAAAAAGAAAGATCTGCATGGAAGAATGGGCCAAAATACCAGCTACAGTGTGTGCAAACCTAGTGAAGACCAACAGGAAAATTTTGACCTGTCATTGCCAACCAAGGTTACATTACAAATTACGGAGGTGAACTTTTACTGACGAAATACTTATTTTCTGCGCCCATCCATCCATCCATCCATCCATCCATTTTCTATACCCGTCCATCCTAATGCAGGGTTGCGGGGGGGGGCTGGTGCCTATCTCCAGCGGTCAAGGGGTGAGAGGCGGGGAACAACCTGGACAGGTCGCCAGTCCATCGCAGTATTTTCTGCACCATTGTACAAATAAATTGTTTAAAAATCATACAATGTGATTTCATGGATTTTTTTGTTGGGTGTTACCTATGATTAAAATTACAGACCTGATCTTTTTACCTCTCTGATCTTTTTAAGGGGGACAACTTGCACAGTCAGTGGCTGCAAAATACTTTTTTGCCCCACTGTTCGCATAGGAGACATCGCTCATGAACTTGGTTTCAGGATAGTTCATTTGAACACCAGAGTTCACATTCAAGCAAACTGATACTCAGGTTTTGAAGTGGATCAGAGTTTGCTTGCTTGGTTGCACCAGAGTTCTGGTGAGCTTTCACACCTGCCCAAATGAAGCAGATTATGTGAGGAAAGTAACTCTAGTCAACTTAAAACAGACCAAAGAGCACTCTAATATTCCACTCTAATAAACCGCAATTGCATCTTGAGAATGAAGTTGTTTTAAGGTCACAGAAATCCACTTTAGTCTTGGCATGTACAGTATCATTATGCCCAACTGTAGGTGAGATATTTACTGTTGATAGCTTTTTAACAGAACCTCAGCTCAAAATTGAGAAACATTTCACATTCAAAGTATGCAAACCTCCAAGAATTCATTCTAAAGTTGTGTTTTCAATACATTTGTCTTCTCACCCTTCAATGGTTTCTTTAATTTTTGTTTCTGAGATGTATTTAAGGGTTTCACTCACTGTTTTCTCATAACTGTAACTTTTTCCTTCAGTCCAAAAGTATTGCACGTACACCATTGAATAATCAGCATATCTTTTTTCTATTTTTTTCAAGCAGTGCAGATCTTGTGATTTGCTTGGAGCATGTTGTTTCTATAACCTTTCAAAACAGCAGTCCTCCATCTGACATCTTCCCAGTCACAAGCTGCTGGCTAGTCGCCACATGTCAGCAGCTGCCATGAACAAATTAACTTTCTATACTTTTGTTTTCTTCTTATACATTTGACATCACATGAGCACAGGGTGCACGGATTCTCCCAAACGCATGCATATATGAATGATAGCACACAACTAAATCGATCACAGGATTGAAATACTCCACGTTAGATGTGGAAATCTAACTCAGACTATCTCTGCATACTATTTGTAATATTTTGTTAAATATAGTGGAATCCCTTGAGAGACATGTTGCTATGTGAAAAAGTTGTTTATAGCTAATAACATAGCTTATATAGCATACATGTAACCAAAAGATAAAGAGGACTTGGTGAGTTTAACAAACTTAATATGCATAGAGCATAAAATTATATTTCACATCCATTTATTCATCCATGAGATCCCTGGGTAAACTGAGGCCTATCTCCAGCTGTCTTTGAGAAAGAGGGGGATACACCCTGGATAATTTGCCAGTTCATTACAGGGCCAGCAGAGAGACAGAGAGGCATATGCAAACACACAATTACAATTCAGAATGAACAACATTACAATTTAGAATAGCCAGTTAACTTAAAATGCAGGTGTTTGAACTGTAGGTGCAAACCAGAGTACCACTCATGCATGGTTAAACCCGCTGCAGCCTACACAGGAAGAAGCCGGGACGTTCTTGCTGTGGCGCAACGCGCTAACCACCAAGTTATCATGCACAAGAAAAATACATACGAATTAGATGCCAAAATGCCATCTATATTTTACAATCTGTCCATCTAACAGATGAAGCAGTGTTGTGCAGTTTTTCTCTTTATAAGAAAAGCTTGAAGTTCAGCTTGCACTAAATAAGACTGAATTGATGAAAAACATGTAAGTGATATAACCAAACAATTTAAAACAAAGAAAACACTTTTTATTTTTCTGTAAAATGTCCAAAAAAGACAATTCCAGGTGAGAAATAAATTGGTACACTCCATATTTATTCCCACTTAAAGATGCTAAAAAAAGGTTTTACTGAACCTTCAGCAGGTTCCTGCTACTGTTGATATGAAAGTGCATGCCTCTACAATCAGAAAGAGCCTGCACAAGTTCAACTATTATAGTAGGTATGCAAAGAGAAAACATTGGGTCTGTAACAAAAACAATAAGGCCAGATTAAAGTTTGCGAGAGAGAATGCAGATACAGACCTGAACTTCTGAAATAACCTTTTTTGGACAGATGAGTCTAAAATTGAAATATTTGCACAACAGAACAGAGGACATTTTCGGCATAAACCAAATACAGTATTTCAGAAAAAAGGAATTTTACTGTAACTGTAAAGCATGGGAAAAGTAGTGGCATGATTTGGGAATGCTTTGCTGTAGAAAGAACTGATCAGTACACTATTATAGAAAGAAAGATTAATTTTATTGTTTGTCAGCAGGTGCTGAAAGAAATCCTAGCTTGTTCGTAAAATAAATTAAGTTGAAGTAGAACTGGATTCCACTACAACAGAATGACCCAAAACCAATAAATCCAACAAAACGAGTAGAACAAATATATTTTGTCTGTTTACGTCGAGTTAGTTCTCTTTCTTTTTCGAAGATAAATTAAAAAAATTTAAAACCAGCTGAAAGTCCTGGATTGTGAATCCTTCACAAAACCACTTGTTTAAAACAGGATAAGTAAATTATGCTGGTGATATGAGGACATCTGTTTCTGGGGATAGTGAAACAAGTCAATGTAATTTGTGGAGTAAAAAACACATTATTTTCTTGCATTGTGAACCTACACAAAAATGTAGAATACCACAGATGGAGGATCAAATATTTACTCAACGAGATACTTGTAAAATAGATTAATGTGGTCATTAGCTGGTTCTCTGACTATAAAAAAACAAGCTACTACTTTTATTAATTTTTTTAAAGACAAAGCAAAACAGTTAATAACTGGCTCTAGGTTAGGCCTGATTAAGTCTAGGAACTGCTTTGGTGGAAAAACCCAATTAGAAAACCTCCACTGATTTAACAAAGTTGGAACCTGTGTCATATTAAGAATACTTATACTGATTCAAGAGAAAATTGTGAAACCGCAAAAAGTCTCAAGAGATGGTACTTAAGATACTTAAGATTTTCTACAGGGTGAATGGATAGCAGGGATAACACTTTGGGCTTTTATGGTTAAAATGTTGTTATTTAAATTACATTTAAAGCAAAGGATAAAGCAAAAAGAATTATTGGTATCAGGTCTTCATAAAGACTGAAGACTGTGATGTGAAACATCCTGAAGACTTGGCACACACATCAGATAACCAGATCCGTCCCCTTTTAGGGAAAATATTGTAACTTTTTTTTTACTTCCCCACAGTTTCTGGAAGTTCATAAAAATGTTTGCATTTGAGCATTTGAGATTGACCAGACTTAGTCCTTATGTAGCACAGAAGAATACATTAGAAACATTACTCATGTTATATGTTTGTGGTAATTTAGCACAAACAATCACTGATAATTGTTCACATTTAAAAAACCATTACCATTTACCATTGTTATGTAAATGTATTTTCAGTTTTCACTTTTAAACCCCGTTTTCACACTGATTAGACAAAAAAACTAAAGTAATTTCCATGGTTCAATCCAGTGATGAGCTCCAGTCAGTCAAAGTTCCTTTAGGTAAAAAAAAAAAAACATTGTTAATTTTAAAGTTCACAGATAATATTACCAGGTCTGATGAACACGTACATTCAAAGTGCACACAGGCAGAGAACTTTATTATCTTATGTTCACATACTCCACTCAGTTTAGCTGCTTCACAGCATTAGTAGTAAATATTGTAAATAACACTTCCTCTTTAGATAATAATTTCACAATACCTAACATGTAGAACATGGTTAAACATGTAATTGGCTGTTTCACAGGAGAGAATGGGGGTTCAAACTTAGGTCCTGGTTTATCTGAATCTTAAATCTCTGTTGACACAACAGAGGATTTGTACATTTCGTTAGTCAAGCAAATGTCTCTGACATGCAAGGCTGTTTTCTTTCATCCTGACACCTTGTTGAAACCTTTTGTGTCTAATTTTCTTACCTGAAAGTCAGAACCCCATTAAGATGATAAAATGTGTTGATTGGAGTGGAAACTTGCATTGGCTATCAAACTGCTTTTTCCTGTTCTTATGCCCTCTGTTTGTGTGCCCACACAGAGCCGTATGGCAGAGAGCTTGCGTCTGTTTGACTCCATCTGCAACAACAACTGGTTCACCAACACATCACTCATCCTCTTCCTCAACAAGAAGGACTTGTTGGCTGAGAAGATAAAACGCATTCCCTTGACAGTGTGCTTCCCAGACTACAAAGGCCAGAACACCTATGAGGAGGCAGCCGTCTACGTGCAGCGGCAGTTCGAGGACCTCAACCGCAACAAGGAGACCAAGGAGATCTATTCGCACTTCACCTGTGCCACCGACACCAGCAACATCCAGTTTGTGTTCGATGCTGTCACGGACGTGATCATCCAGAACAATCTGAAGTATATCGGGCTATGCTAGGACCTGACACTGGGTGGGAGGTGGGCTCGGGTGGGTTTTTGTGGTGGGAGAAAGCGTGCAGCTCAGAGGCAGTTGGCCCCCACCAGTGGGCAACATGTAAGTCTGTCTGCTTTCAAGGATGTGCAGCAGAGAACTGAAAATAAAAATCTGTGTTAAGACAGTTTGGTTGGACGATACTGTAGATTCAACAGAGCTGCCGAGCCGTGGCTGAGGTGGGAGTTTTTACCCTATGTGTTTGCACTGAATTTAAGTATGCAGAGACACCACACATAAACACACATACATCATTATGGTTTGTTCTCACACAAGGTATTTGGGTCAACTCTCCTTTGACAGAGCGACACTGGAAAATTCAAGACGACTACCCTTGTCAAACCTAAGAGTGAGATTCAGGACTTTCCCCCCCCCCCCCCTTATTATTATTTGCCTGAGTCAATTAATGCTGCTTTATGATAAATACTCTTGACAAATCAATGTTGATGTTTTTTTGTTTTTTTTGTTTTTGTTTTTTGGGGGGGTGGGGGGGTCTTCAAATATTTAGTAGGAAACAGGGAGTGAGTCTGAGGAGGTGTAAAGCAAGCCTCTGTTTCTGAAGGGGAAAAAAAGTCAGTAGATATGATGTCACAGGGTTGCTGCCTATTAAAGGAAACTGCCATGACCTAAAAAATAGGTGTAACATGTTTTCAGCACAAAGCAGTGCTTTGCAAAAGTGCATTTGCCACTTTTCAACTTTTTTGTCACCTTACAACCACAAACTTCAATGTATGTCATTGGGTTTCTATGTCATAGATCAGCACAAAGCAGTGCATAACAAAGAATTGGAATAAAAATAATACTTAGTTTTCAACTTTATTATAAATAAGTTTGTAATGAACTTGTCTTCATCCCCTCTTTTCTCTGATACCCATAAATCAAAATCTAGTACAACCAACTACATTCAGAAGTCACTCAAGTAGTGAATAGATTACATCTGTGTCTAATTTAGTCCCACTAAAGAGATACATGTTCTGCATTGGACTCACAGGTTTGTTATACTACTGATCATTTCAGCTAATAATTTTCAGACCACGATTGAAATTTAATTCCCACATTGTCAGCTGGTCCTTAAATATTATACGTGTGGTATGAAAGCTAAAACAGAACGTAATGTACCCCCTCGGAACTCAGTGAATTACACATCCTTGATCCCAATATATATCCACTATTCAGAACTCGACTGCATCAAAAGCAACCCATATTTTGAAGATGTGACACGATTCTATGTTCTAACACAACCCCCCGTAATTTCTTTATGTAGACGGAGTATGCATAGAAAAATTGGAAACAGTTTGACAATAGCTTTAAAGAACATTGGTGAACAAACAGCACCATGAAGACCAAAGAAAAAATTAGATGTATCAGGGATAAAGCTGTGGGGACATTTAAGCAGGGCTAGATAAAAAAAAATTATATCTCAAGCTTTAGACATCCTATGGAATTCAATCTGTGTTCTTAACACACAGAGTGGCACAACTGCAAACCTACCAGGATACCTTCCCCGAGTTGACACATGGGAGTCTCAACATAATGGGATGCAGAGTTAAAAGAGCAAATTATTATAACTGAATACAACCAATACTGAAAGAACAGTTGCTAGAAACAGGAAAAATTCTGGATGACAACATGTAAGAGCCAGAGCTACTATAAAATGATTTACATCAAAGCATATTTATCTGTCCAAAGTCCAGACCTAAATCTGATTACGAATTTTTAGCACAGCTTGGACACTGAAAGACAGAATCTCTCCATCCAATCAAACAGACCTTAAGGATTTTGCAAAGAGGAAATAGCAAAACACTCGGTGTGAAAAGCTTGTATTGCCTTAAGATTCAAAATACAAAGGATAAAATTGGTTCTAAAAGTAATGGCCTTGTGGGGTCAAATTACTTCTGCAATTGGTTACACCCAATTTTATTTCGTGTTGTCAAAGTCAAAGGGGTTGAATATAAATCCATGCCACACTTTCAGATGTTTGTAAAATTTAAGAACCACCAAAAATGTTACTTCCAAATTTTGCACTACTTTGTATTGGTTTATAAACTAAAATCCCAATCAAACACATACTTATGGCTGTAAAAGGAAAACATGTGAAAAACGGGGGGTAAAAATACATTTGCAAGGCACCTTATTTCTGTTCTTTCCTCTGGTCAACCCTTTAATGTCCTTCTTTTTTTCCTCCCTCATCTTTCTTTAATCTTTTTGTGCTTTAAAAAGAAAAAAGTCTTTCATAACTGCTCTGTATAGCAGGCCACTGACTTAAAATAAAAGTGGTATGTTACACTCAGATGAGTTAAAGGAAATGTGTTAATAACCATTCCAAGAGTCTAGCAAGAGACAACAAAAACCGTGCCAAGATCAGTTTGTAAATAAAACCAGATCCCATACATTTTTTGTTTGTTTGTATGGAAAATACATTAAAACATGCATGATTTTGTTACTTTGGGATACTAATATATATTTTATTTGGGATTATGTTTCTTTTTTTCCTCGGTTTTAAATAATATATTCCCAAAAAATATATATATAAAAGTCAAACACTGTGTACGATTGTACAGTTCTCAGAGAGGAATCTATTGAAAAAGAGATATATGAATATAAAATCACTGAAAAATGTTATGATGTTGACCAAGAATATTACAATGAGGTAATGACAAGAAAACACTCTCTTTAAGGTCATTATGTGAGGACAAAGTGGATCAAATAAGAACAAGAATTTAAAACATCATGAAACAAACCTTGAAAGTTCAATCTTCCTTACGTTATCTAAGTGGAAAATGTCAGTCGCTATGATGTAAATATACTGTAAGGTACACTCTTTGTTCAAACAAGTGAAAATAAAGGTTGAGTTGGGATACTGTCAATGATATAAAGAGAGAGCGAGAGACAGAAGAGGAAGATCCCTCTCAGCTCTTCCCTCTGTCTTTTCAGCTCAGAGAACAACTCAGCCAAGGGCTTCGAGCTTGGCTTTACAGGATGTCCACTTCAACAAAAAGATTTTAAAAAAGACAAGAAAAAACAACAACAATGAGATACAAAATATAAAAGGACGATAACTATGAATAAAACAACTTATGCAAATTTCTATGGTGTAGTGAATGTGTTTTTTTGGGTGATTTTTGTCAAAAATGTTCTTGTTTCACTGTAATTATGCATTAAAACATTTGCAACCTCCAAGGTCATCGTATGAAAGAAGGTGGTGGGGTTCTCTGCGTACAATGTAGCCATTGGAGCAAGAAAACTTTGGGCATGAAGTATGCAATTAAATTACTCCCGAATGAACTTGGCCTCTGTGTGGTGGGATGACAGGATTCCGCTCTAATTAGTGTATAAACTCTCACTGACCCAACAGGTCTCCCAACAGGTCTGTCAGTTCACAGACAACCCTTTTTCTAAACCTCACAAGACATAAATTAGAGTTTGTTTAGAACACATGCAAAGCGCTGCGTGAAAAAGGAAAAGACTAAATGTGCTATATTGCAGTAACTTAATCTTAAACTGAAAAAAAGAAAACTTTTAATATGAGGGGATTTATTCAGTGGAGAAAAAAAATGTAAAGAAAAAAATGTTTTTGTTGCTGTATCACAACATTTTCCTCTGGAACATGAGCATTGTGTGAGTCAGAGGCCTGTTTTTCTTAGCCACTCTTCAACACAAAACAAACAACCATCCAGGCACACACATACATAGAGCAATTGAGAGAGGCTAACTAACCTAACAGTCATGTTTTTGGACTGTGGGAGGAAGCCAGAGTACCCAATGAGAAACCCACTTCATGCAGAGAGACCTTCTTCATGCAAGAAGCTACCAACTTCTCCACCATGCAGCCCCAAAACAAGAACCTTAAAAACAAACTAGAACTGATACAAGCTGTGCTGCATGAGGAGCCAAGTTTATTTTATGGAGGATTGTGAGGAAATTCTTTTTACCCTGAGTGCTAATAATTGTGGAGAGTGCTGTAAAAAGCCTAACTTGATCAAACCGTCTAACAGTTCAAATTCGTGACTGTTCTCGTGCTCTTTATTAATGTCCATGGGACAAATTCAATGCATAAACATGGTTTACGACACGGAAGACAGTACAGATGACATAAACCTTCACAAGCCTCTCTCATTTCTTGGATTTCGATGTTGTCAGTTGTCAATTGCTCAACTTTTGTATGTCGAGAGCAACTTTAGGTCACAAGTGTTCTATCTGGGATTGATTCAATGGAGTGGGAATTTCTGAGGGGTGAACATAAATATAGCTTGCTGTTGAGAAACTAAAAGTATGAGATTGTTTGTTTTTTTCTGCAGAAATTGTGCCTTGTGACCATCATGTGGTCAGGGCTGGGGGCGGCTATAAAAGCCACAGATTTACAAAATGGATGTAAAAACATTCAAAAAAAGCATAGATGTTTTTAATTTATCAATTCAAAGGAATTAAGGGTAAACTCCACAAAACAGCGGAGTATACTCAACAGTTTTGTGTCACGAGAGGGTGCTGTGCAGACAATGAGGTATTTATAAAATACACAGACTTGGTTAATGTAAGCCTTGTTACGATAATAGAAAAATCCACTGCGTGACCACTTTTGAAAAACACAAAATGTCCATTGTATGTTGAAATTTATCTTTTTATCTGCAAATAAATAAAGTACCACAAAAAATAGATTTTTATTATTTACACACAATTAAAGTAATCATAACTGTCTATTTTGGCCCAGACAGGATCAGTGTGTTCTTACAATAACAAGTTTGTTGCTCTTGATGGTGACTAGTAATTTTTCTTACATTAAATAGAATGGTTGGAATGTTACCATTTCGTAGTCCTTTATCACTCTATCACTCTATATTATAATTACACAATTTATATGTCGTGCTCAACCAACAGGACCAGTGATCAGTTTTTAAGTGGAATAAGCCCACAATATTGTTTTCTTAAATATATTAGACTTTCATAACAAAAAACTCAAATATTAATTTGAGTAATTAATCACATGATCTCTTTAATAATCTTATAGTCACAGTTATTGATTCGTCAAAAATAGTGGCACATTCAGCAAATTTCTTAACCAATTCTGAGATAATATTGCTCCAAATAGAAGTTAACATACAGATCTGTGAAGAAAAAATAGACTAACTGTCTTTTGTCACACTTACAATTTTCTACCGCATCAATTTTGGACATCAGTCAGAACAAAAGTGCTCCGAATCAACATGGCCCTATGTGAAAAAGTGACTGCTCTTTTACATAACTGGATCACTGTTGTGGTGCATGACCCAAATCTACTCTAGCTTAAGGTCAAGGACTGATGGCTGGACATTCTACTTCAAGATTTATTCCTTGAGGATTGACTTGTACATTTCCATCAATTACAAGTTGTTTGGATCCTGAATTGGCAAAACATGTCTAGCCTGTTGATCTGCCACCACCATGTTTGACTGAATGTCATTTTACATCAGCTGTAACAAGACACACACATTCTAAAAGGTTTCATCTTTGTTTGTCAGTCCACAGAATATTTTTCATAAGGTCTCAAGGATCATCAAAATCTGCTTCGGTGTATGTGAGTTGAACATTTTTGTTCATTTTGGTCAGCAGGGGTTGAGGCCAGGGCCTGGAGTGGGATTCATTTTTAGCCTTGGAATTTCATGCCTTAGACCAGGGATGGCCAACGTTTTTGACTCACGGGTAACAATGGGTTCTAAAATTTGACAGGAGTGGATATACAGAAAGAAGTGTTTGTGTGAACTGAAAAAAAACATACATAGATGCTTTTAGCTTTTAATAGGTAGCAAAGTATTATACAGGAATTACTGTATTTTTTGCATGAATGCAAAACATAACTTTCTTCTATTGATGCCATTATCTTGTTTTTCCTCAAAACATGCCCAACCCTCATGCAAATTGAGTAGTTATTTCGGAACTAATACTTGCTTGTTCACAACAGCTCACCTGTTTCTTCCACACTGACAGGAGCAATCCTTTCATCAGTACTGGTTCCCAGCTCTGCTTCCGACACTGAATCACATTTTAAAAATGCTTATAATTCTCTCACAAATGTCCCCTTTTCTTCTGAATCAATTCAGGTCAGTTTCAATAATGTAGTACTAAATCATCTAGCATCTCAGGACACTTTTCATAAACAGCAGTTCTGCACCATATTCTTCATTATATTAATTCAAATTACATTCACTCAGTGAGAAGTACTAACTACCCACTCCTGACTTTTGGGCTCATGGCTGGTGCTTGGTCCCTGATCTTCTGACGAGGGGCTACGAGACAGTTTCCCAGTTATGTAGCATTCCATCATTAGTAAAATTATATAAAACTATGATATGCCACACAATTTATTGAAATTATAATTAACTAAGGTAATTTGAGAGAAAAGCTCAACATCTTGCCATACCTGTTTCTTCGCCCTTATTTGGCATTTCAAACTGTGAGCTACTTTTAGTAAAGAATTGGCCAAACTTTGCATATTTAACTGCGTCCAAAGTCTTCCTATTTTTGCATTCTCCCCCCCCCACCCTTACTCTTTCTACTTTCCATCTTTTAAACACAACTGACCGAAAGTATAAACATGTTAGGTCATCTTGCAGATAGACAGAGAGAGAGAGAGAGAGAGAGAGAGAGAGAGAGAGAGAAAATGAGAGAGAGAGAAAATGAGAGAGAGAGAGAGAGAGAGAAAATGAGAGCTACGAGTGGAAGCGGAGGCGGCTGAGCGACAGCAAGAGCAGCGGGTCAATCTAGTGTATGGCATGCTGTTTGTGTGATAAAAAAAGAGCGAGAGAACACCAGCCCTTGCAGCCCAAACATCAGACCGGCCCACCTGGAAATGCCCTGAATCTCCCAATTAGCCGCTCCGGGCCTGGTTGTGGCATATGAATGTCATTTTTGCCCAGTCTCTCTGTGAATGTTAAAGCCCAGACACTGGCCTTTGCTGAGGCGAATCAGAGCTGGAGAGCTCTAGATCCACATCTGGGTTCTTTTTGACTTCCTAGTTGAGTTGTTGATGAACTCTTGGAGTAATTTATGTAGGCCGGTCTCTCTTGGGAATGTTCGCTGCTGTTCCATGTTTTCTCCATTTCTTCATAATGGCTCTCACTGGTGATTTCTTCATTGTACAGGTCTGCCAGTAATCAGGCCTGGGTGTGGCTGGTGGAATGGTATTATTATTTATGATTTGACAAGGGGGGCAAATATGTTTGCACATTGGTTCAGGGTGGTTTGGATAACTTTTCCCTTAATAAACAAAATATTGATTTGAAATAGACTTTATTTCTACTTTCTCTTATCCAGAATTTGTTTAAAGATCTGAAACATTTAAGTGTGACTAAAAGGCAAAAACAGAAGAAATATGGAGGCAGATTCTTTTATCTAAAAATATCATCAAAACATATAAACGTCAGACTTTTAAGATAATGGAAACATAAACTAAAGCTTTGTTGATGAAGGTTAGAGCTGGTTTCACTCTGTTGTTAAATGAACATTAAAACATCCAAAAAAGTAGGAGAAGAATAGATGGTATTTCTAAGAATGCAGTGCCCAACCTACTGCCACTAACAGAAATTCTTGGCCTTATGATGACTGCTTTGAAACAGTGCATATCTGTAATCCTTGACAATCCCGTGACCCTCTCTGTAGCCCTGCTGAATTATTCAGAAACTGTTTTGGAAAACAGAGAAACGTGATTAAAAAGGCCTCACTGCTGTACCTTCACCTGCTTCTTCCCATATTCCTGAGCAGTTCTTTTTCAGACTTTTTTCAGAACAGCATTCCCACTGTTTCATATTCCCCCAGCTTGTTCCTGTCCTCAGCTCAAGTCTCTACCCTCATCCTTTTCTTTCTCATCCCTTTCAGTGCTGTTTATCCCTCCCTCCTGCAGATTTTCTCCCCTATCTGCCCCCACCTGCACTCTGGGTTTAAAACTTTCATGTGAATCGAACAGACAGCCCTTCAGGCAGCTGGATAGAAATTCCACATGTCTGGCTTTCTTGTAAGCTGTTAAGTACCTCATCTCCTTCTATCTCTACTCCTATCTGCCAGGAAATACCCCATGAATCGTGTCTTCTGCTCTTGACCCATAGAGACTGATCTTAACACTCTGCCCTTCTCTGTTCGCGTCACAGCAAGAGTGATCACAGCCAAGGCTCATGCTCCAGGCTTTTCAGCCCCAACTTGAGTTGCTCTTTCCTCGACTGACCCCTGCAAAGTGAATCTATGATCGGTTCCTGAACTATTTTTTAAAGATGTCTTTGAAAATAAAATTAAACAAGTTAACATCTGCTATCTTGAACCAACTTCCTGCCCTGGACTGATGCTGCTGATATGTTTCTTTTCCAGCTCGCTCTAATTGACCCTTCCCTGGCATCGGGCTATGAACACTCGGTTTTTGAATAAGAGAGAGTCGCTGTTTTTCTTACAAAATCCTTTTTTGACCAGTGCAAAAGCCTTTCCCAAGCAGTACCATACAGTCAGAACTGGTAACTTTTACAGAGTTCCGATTAGATAAAGGGGATAAAAACTGCAAATGCAGTATTTACCAAATTTTTAATTATTAAAACTTATAATTATTTTCAATAAGGCACACATAAAAAAGTCTAAAAAGACAGCTAAATGCAACCAATTGCATAAGAAAACTCAAATATACACATGATACAGTTTCTGTCCTTGTTTTTGGCAGAAAAAAAATGAGGATATTGGATTTTATAATACATCTGAAAGGCAGACATTTTTAAAGGCATTGGTACTGTGGTACGGTTCTTTGCTAAATTTTTGACATGAAAATGGTCATCGCTAAAGTTGGGGAAGCAATACGGTTTGCATTAAAATAAAACATAATAAACATCTAGCCAAATTAGCAAATTGGCAAAAAAAAATTAAATCACACTATTGTGCATTAGTCTTATAATTTCAAATTTCAACTTGTGGGCATAAAAATCAGAATGCAGTGATGCACAATTTAAACCTGACATTTACATACATTATAAAAGACATATAGGAATTTCTCCCCCACTTTCACATCAGTTCAGTCTAAACGTCTTTCTGTTTGGTAGGATTACCAAAATCATTTCTGTTAACTAAATGTCAAAAACAGTGAGAGAGATATTTTTTGTTACTTGAAGTTTATATATACGTACAGGCATACTGATCATCTGGGAATGCCTGAATGATAATGTCATGTCATGCAAGCTGCTGATTGGAGTTAGATGGAGGCATCCATAAGGAGTTACAGCTTTAAATCAAAGTGACTCTGGAAACTTGTTGGAAAAAATTAAACATGAAAAAATACCTTTGCTTTCGATTAATACAACTGTCCTGTATACATGACTATTTTAACTTAAACTAAAACGTAAAGTTAAAATGCAAAATCTACTGTTAGCATCAACTCTGACCAGCTTTTCTCTCCTACTGCAGAAAAGTCCCCAGAACATGATACTGCCTTCACCATGCTTCATAGTGTATTCAGGAGGAGTTTTGTTTTTTCATGTAGGCCACATAGTAGCTGCGGTCTCATCTGATCAGAGCACATTTTTCTGCATGTTTAATGTGCACCTGCATGGATCTCTGCAGCTCCTCCAGAGATACCATAGGCCTCTTGGTTGATTTTGTAATGAATGTTCTCCTTGGCCAAGCTTGCATGTTAAGGCGGATGTCTACAGCTTCAAAAGTTTGCAGCTATAACCCATTCTTTCCATTTTCAGATTGTGGAATGAATGGTGCTCGGTGAGATATTCAAAACTTGGGAAAATGTTTGATAACCGAACATTTACCTTCTTCACAATGTCATCTCTGACCTGTCTGCAGTGTTCATTGGTCTTCATCATGATGCTTATTTCCTAATGCTCTCTAATAGACCTCTGAGACCTTCACAGAACAGCTGTATTGATAGTAAGATAAACTACACACTGCATTTATTTATTTATTCATTTGGGGAGTTCTGAAACATTTGATTCCATTAGATCAGGGGTATCAGAATAAAATGAGCTGGCTATGAAACCCCAAACACATGCAAGCAACACCTAACATTTTAATTTGCAAAAATATTTGAAGATATTTTATTAATTATCCTCTATTCCTCAATTTATAACTACTTTGTGCTTATTGTTCACAGAAAATCAGAGAATACTATAGTGAAGTTTGCATTCCTAATGTGTCAAAATACAGTTCAAAGGGGTATCAAAGCTTTGCAAAAGAGTGTAAGTCATAACTTAGGAATCTTGATTTTTACTGAAATAATTTTTTTTACTTTGCTGATAATGCTAGTCAGGATGATCAGTTTATCTCAGATTGATCTTTATCTTCATGGTGAACCTTCCCTAATTCCACTTAAAACATTATTTCTTTCTCCACAATCTCCATTTGATACAATTTGTTAAATTACATTAGAAACATATAAATTCAGAGAAGAAATTCAACTACAGTCCCCAGGCTTTTAAACTCTTGGCTCTGTGCTATCTTGCCACAATTCATTATCCTTACAGAAAACTTTTTAATGTTTTATTATTGACCTTGTCCAAACAATATTTTTAAATATGCTCAGCTCTCACATTTGGGTTTGCAACTAAAAAGGGCTCCAGAGTTATTCCTCTTATTAACATCCTGTCAGCGAAGATAGTATTGGCATGAACCATACACTTTTCATATTGTTATTGTACACATTTATGAACACCAGGTGTCTTTTTCCTTCTACTTCACATTCATGTTCTACTTTGTTCTACAATTTGTGGTTGTAATGTGACAGAATATGAAAAATCTCAAGAATTACTAGTACTTTTGCAAGGCACTGTCTCCTTATTTAGCACCGTCTAGGTTATTCCTATTTCCTTAGGCTGACCCCACTGCGATTCATATATTTACTGAAAGTTATTAAAACTTGACTTTCATGTTAATCTTAAGACTATGTAAAGATGAAAACACCTTTGATTTATTTATAATAGAGCTATTGAAAGATTGAATAGTTTTGACGTTCTTTTATCATGCAAAAAATACCACAAATATATACATATATGGGGATGTACTGAGGAGCCAGGGAATCGGAATTTAAAAATCATAACAAATAAAAAAAAATGAAAATGAAAAATGTCCAAGTAAAAAACACGAGATCAGGTAAAACATTTGGACTTTAGTTTCAAACCAATGCATGCTACTGACTGATCTGAGTTCTTGTGGCACACTGATCCAGAGCAGAGGAATTAGAAAAATACCGCAGAGCAAACACAAAAACAAGTTTAAGTTCTTTCTAGGCTTAACAGTGGGTTTTCCTGTATGTCTGAGCTCAAAAACTAATGAGGAGCAAACACATACCAAGTTGCCCATCTGCTTGTTTCAGGTTTTGCTTCACTGAACATTTAATACCTGTACAGAAACCACCACATCTGCAGGGTGTTACACTAATTGAATCCTCACAGGCGCTTTTTCTATATCCAAGGCTGCTGTGACTAAAATAAATGGTCATGACCTTTGTTTCTCAAAATGTCTCATATCCACTTGAGTAAACAGCACATTCACCTAAATGGTTGGATGACTGGAAACCATATTGTATTATCAAAATTTAAACAAAAAAGCCATTGGCTGTTTTATTTATTTCGTGTTAGTTACCAACTATAGCATATAATTTATTATAAAACTGTTATAATCTCAATATCTCAGGGCTTACATTTGCATTTTATCATATCTCCTACAAAGACATGCACTTTTACTGTACATACTGTATTTGTGCTACAATGTTATGGCCAACTGTCACAATGTGCCTTTAATTATAGATCAAATTTCGAGTTATGTTGTATGTTGGGATAGGACCCAGTGGCAGACATGAGGCAGTCAGACTTGTGAACAAACTCAAGATTTAGCTAAGTAAAGAGATCAAGGATGTTGTGAAGCATAACGCGAGGGACCCCATATACTGTAACGGTGCTCCAGGGTTTTACTCCAGACCTCAGGACCTTTGCTGCATGTCTTCCCTCCTTCTCTCTCTGCCTGTCGCCTGTCTAAAAACTGTGAATAAATTCCACCAGTAGCACAAAATCCTAAAATCAAAACAAGACAAAGAGTTCACAACTTCATAAACCTCTTTTGAGTAGCAGCCCCCCTCCAGTGGGCAACATAAGAGGTGTGTAGTACAGTTGATCAACACGAATGCTAACAATCACCGATCCGAACATGTAGTACATCAAAATGACAGAAATATACTCAGCTAAAAGCAGCCACCACGCTTTTCCATCTAAATTAAACACAACTCAAAACCAAAGCAATTATATGGTAATGTAGTAAAGCATTTTAAACTGAACATGTTCACCTTTCTGCTGCTGCTAACGTCACCGCTTTGAAAAAACCCTGCATGCAACAAATAATTTGAAAGCAAAGAGTCTGCTCTTTACAGAGATGTTTTCAGCTCTAAAAAACCCCCGTCCTGCTAATGCCTAAAACTATGACTATGCATAATGGCAAATTGGGCACATCTTAGTAAAATGTATTATATTTAGGAATTACTTTCTTCTGTATTGTCATTGGTTTGTCTAAGGCAAATGTGGGCATTACTTTTAGATTCTCCTGACTCTAATGGTTTAATAAAGGTGTACATAATCCAAAACGAGCAATGCATAGCTCAACAATGATTTTCAGCTTAGTGTATAGGGTCAATCCTAATTTCCATTGAATGGCTATATTTGAATGACAACATGTTTGGGTCTGGGTGAATTATCCAAATGAGCCCAAAACAGTTAATTTAAATTGAGTAAATAAGTATAGTGATATATCAATCAAATATAATTACGGTCAGTATAGCACATATGGTGCGAAAATGTGGTGTATCTTAATAATTCCTAGCTGAATTGGGCTGCGACATATTATTCAAAGGTAGTTTTTACTCCAAGTAATGTTTTTTTTCATTTTGATTTTAGTGGCAGTCCTTAGTTTAAACTGAAATACAAAAAAAACAGACAGTGTTTTACAAAGAGATCAGTTGTGTTTCAGTTACTGTAAAGCAATAATTTTCGTCTTCTGATTCGGCGATGCCACTGTGATATTGAAAATGATGCATCTGATTAGCAATCAACAATCTAGATGTTTTTAGGAAACTGGATATAGGTTAAATGTCCTATTATTTGTTTTATTCAACTCAAGTTTAAAAACAAAACAGAAAATAAGCTCATACTACTAATGATGCAGTCACAAAATGGCTTCCTACTGTGAGTCTGTCTAAGAATTCTTCACCCTTGTTTCCCTTCTATATGCGGGGCCCTGTGCAGAATGTGTTTTATCTTACAAACATTAGACACACAAAAATGTATGCTATTCCCAAGGCACTACACAAAAAGTATTTTCAGTACTGTATAGACCAAACATTAGGATTTGTTTGTGCTATCCATAGTGTCCCAGCATTGGGAAATGATCAGCACTGTGATGTGTTTTTTACGGCTCTTTTTCTTGGATTTGAGTCCTGAACAAAGTAAATTGGAAAAAACAACATTGGCAACATCTTTTCCCATTAGCACTCACTGGAACATCTTGTATGGTTGGAAATCAGGATTAAACCCAACAAATTCATCCAAGCACTAATCCTCAAAGAGTATGGCCTCATTCCAGAGATTGATTCTCATTCAGCTGCATATTGATTGTCCCCATTTAGAGATTTTAAACGGCCATTTGTAACAAGACCAGTAAGATAGCTCCTCAGTCTGAATCATCCTGTCCACATAGCACTGGCTGATGTATTTCTGTGAAAGTAGCTTTGATAATATATTAGTGCCATTTTTTTCTTTATGTGTTGTAGACCTTAAAAAAAGCTACCTTCTGCTCTAATTTTTAGGCATTTTTTTGTTTAAAATACATAATTTACCAATACTTTCTTTTACATGTCCATTAAAAAAAATAGTTAGAAGCTGATTTAGATATGGTATCAGTTTCACAAACTTTGTTTGAATTTTACAAGTAGATCTCAATACATTTCAAAATGATTTAAAAGTAAATGAATTAGATATTTCAATTCAAAAGTTCCAAACTATATGGAGTTATGAAATATATCATGCATGCATGATATATTTCAATTGTTTATTTTGGGTAATTTTGATGATTATGGCTTGCTGCTAGTAAAAACCCAAACTACAGTGTTTCAGAAAAAAACGTGCATATTACTTAAGCCAATAAAAATAAATTTTTTAATACAGATATGTTATGTTATGGCTAACACATTTAAAGGTAAGACTGCCACCTTGACTGTTGTTTAGCAGACAGTCACTTACACTCTCTAGCAGGGGTGCCCAACTACAGTCCTTGAGAGTTACTATCCTGCAACTTTCAGATGCATCTCTTCTCCATCACACCAGAATCAAATGGATGGCTCAATTCCAGGTCTCTGCAGAGCTGAATGACTGCTGATGAGGGAAGTCAGTCTTTTAATTCAGGTGTGTTGGAGAAGGGATAAATCTAAATCTAATAGTTGCATGATAGCAGCTAGCATGGACTGGACTTGGGCCTGGTTAGGAGTCAGTGGTTTTTTTCGTGGGTTTATTTGTACTACAGAGACACCTACTGGCTGTTTCTTGCAATGTCTGTAAAAAAATTATAATGCAAAATTATTGTTTTGTAAGTTCTGATCATTGCTACAGGCTTATTTAACATGGACAGAATACATGGGTCTATTTTGTTGCTTCTCTTGCTGATCTTTTTTATATGATTACATACATATATTTGAACTGATCTTTAAAGTTTATTAACAGTCTTGAAATATCCCAGCATCTCCTGACTCTCATAAATCACATGGAATAAAGCTGAAAGGGTTGTCATTTCTTTTTTATTGTTTTGACCCTTCTCCATCCTTCCTAAGGCTAATTATTAACAAGCTGATAACAAACCCATTATTATCACGAACATTATCTGTGTAATGGAGTGAAAATGAATATAATTGCTTTTTGTTTGTCTTACAGTTCAAGATAAAGTATTTCTTGATAGAGATTGTGTACAATAAAAACAGAGTCCCAACTAAGATATGATGGTGTTTCAGTTATGTTTAACAGTTCATTAATTAGTCCATTTTCACAAACTAAAAGATGTTAAGAAAACAATTTCACTTGGCTATTCTTTATGAAGAACTTGTGAGAATCCCACTGCAAATGAAATAAACTCAGGGGAAGAGTGAAATAATAAAAGGTTAGTAATATGTGAGACCATTAAAACCCGTAAATTGTAGAAATTTTTCAGAACAGCGTTGCCTCTAAAGTTTGAGGAGATTTAGAGTAAAAGTCTTCAGAGAGGATAAGAAATGTAACTGTTAATGAGTTTTGAATAATGCCTCCAAGCTCGTTTCTGACATATAATTTATACCTGTTACTAATCAAGAGATTTTTTTATTTAATTAAAGATTAATAGAACACATATGTAATAAAATTCAACACAGAGTGCTCTACAGGTGTATTACAAAGGAACAAACATGCAAACAAGAATCAACAGCAAACTTAAAGCTACAAAAATAAAATATCAACCATTAGTCAGCTAGAATAAAGCTTCATGTAAAAATAAAGAACTGAGCAAATGAATCTCAGGCGTTGTCTACAAGGAGATGAAACCAGCTGTAGCAACAAATATATTTCATCAAATAGGTGTCTCATCTGCAAGGAGATGGCGTTTCAGGACACCATAAACGATCACGTTTGAAACTTGGTCCCAGAGTGGAGAAATCTCACAAGGTTGGCTCAGTTGTCTCTGTGATTATGAGCTCTCTGGCATTTATTTTAAGGGGATGATGTCGGCGTCCCATTCCCATATTTAACGCGCATGTACAGCTCTGTGACGAAGTAAACAAACATGGCACTGTACGGTGTTGAGGTCCTAATAAAGCAAATTCCGAGCTTATTATGGATCCTAAAATACGATTTACTGTCCCTCCCCTATTACCAGGAGCAAAAAATGGATCCAGAGAACCACAGACGCCATGTGGTTTTCCATAAAGCTAGATTTGTCTTGTTTGCCACCGGGTTGACTGCACATGATCAGTGTTCTTTTCTGTGTTTCTCTGGCAGTGTCACAGCGCCACCAGTGGGACCGGCATATCTACAACAACATTTTAAGCCAGTTTGTGTGAATTCATGTGGACAAAGTATTTAGTTACTGTGGTGCCTTTTTTACAGAATCTCTTTTTAAACTATACCTGTTTTGTCTCTATGTAACAATTTTGAAATTAGATACAAAAATAGAAGAACTTCAACCGTTAGACAAATAAATATAAAAACTAGGTGGAGCACCTAACACAGAAGCTACCATCCTCGATGCAGCTGTCCTGGGTTCAATTCCTGATATGAGCCAATAACTGCATAAACCCACCCCCCCTGCCCTACTTCCTGTCAAGCTACTTGAAAATAAATGCCAAAAAGTCTTAACAATAATAACAAATAATAATAATATTAAAGGCATTTGGAAAAATTTGAAAATGCAATGATCCAAAAAAAAGACTAAATTAAAATTATATAAACAGTTTTTTTAGCTAAAAAGTTTTAACAGAAATACTGGGATGCAATTAATAAACCAAGCAACAAAGATAAGATTTTTTGTTTGCTTTTTTAATCATCAACACTCTCAGCTGCCCTTTGGTCTTCAGACAGGGTGCTATAAAAGAGAAGGTCCTAATTAAGTAATTATGCTTCACCATCAGTTTCAGCTTTAACTACAGGTAGAAACATATTACATTTCTCTGAAGACCTGAGGGGTCTAGACTGTGTGTAAGGTCATCAGATAAATAGTTTGCATTAAAACCTTTAATGTGTTTATAAACCAATAAAAGCACATCAAGATCAATTTAACATGTAATAACTTAAAAAATCTGAGTTATATGAATTCATCAGAGCATTACACACATCAATGAAATAAATTAAGCAATCAAACTGAATGTGTAGTGCACTTTTCATACAGGCACCTGTATGGCAAATTGTGATACAGATGTTACAATATGACTGGATCAACAAAAATAATATTGATAATATAAATAAAACTTTTCTGAGGTGAAATAAAAATAAATGAAATTAAAGCTGAAAGTGTCCTAGAACAGTCCTCTCAGCTTAAAGCATCTCCAGCCTGTGCAGCAACCGTGGGATTCATGCACCACCCTCTAAATTCCACCTCAATGTTTCTACTTAGCCTGCTGATCAAATCTGCATGAAAAAGTATTCAGAAGGTACAAAATCACAGCTTTCAATCAAAATGGCTGACCTCCTGGTGTCCTGGTGCAACCACATCAACCTGGTGCTCAACGCCCAGAAGACAGTGGAGATTATTGTGGACTTTAGGAAGCACTAAGACCCACTCCTTTCATCATCCTAACTGACATCCCCATCACCACTGTGGACTCATTCTGCTTCCTGGGCACCACAAATCAACTAGAACCTAAAGTGGGAGTCCACCCTCACCTCTGTCATAAAGAAGGTCCAGCAGAGGATGTACTTCCTGAGCCAGCTGAAGAAATTCAACCTGCCGACATGGAAGATCATGCAGTTCTACACTGCAATCATCGAGTCCATCTTCATCTCTTCCATCACCGTGTGGTATGCTTCACTTCTGCTGTTGGACTCATGAACAATAACTGTAAGACTGTTACCACCATCCGCTCTGTTTCAGTCACATAACCCTGTGTTGGGTTTTGCATGTTTCTGATTTTGCACTGATCAGAACCTGCACTCATGTATATATTAATCTGTTTACCCCATTTTCTTTTCGTTTTTATTTATTGCATGCCTGAAAGTATTTATCTTATGTTTGCCCAAAGTACCACAGCAATTTACTAATGTTGTGAAATAGTTCACACATATGTCAGTAAAACGATTCTGATTTCTGATTCTAACTTTCCGATTTCTAATCTTGTGGGGTATGGCCCCTGGCTTCAAAATACTTTATTGACTCCTCATAAACCACAAATATGTACCAAATTTGACAATCCTAGTTGAGAAATTAGCTTGTTTCAAGGATTCTAGGGGGAGCAATGCATGTGGAAATAAGAGCCAAACGTATTTCCGTGGCGTGACGCCATGCTTCCCCATGCCGCCACAGCCACACCCTCTTTGAAAAATTCTCTGTACTGGGAAAAAATTTACCCCACCTCTTTTCAGTCACTGACAACAGCTAGATGTTGATAAGGTAAAAGCAGTCAAATATTGAGTTTTCTAAGAAAAACATGGCACTTTCTGTTTCCAGGGGCGGGGCTAAGGTGACCTGAGCAAATGACCCCAAGATGGTGTTCAGTGGTGGTATGTGATGAGACCCAGGAAGTGTAGAACAGCTGTGACCTTTTAAATGGAAGTTACACATTCTAATTTTATGGCGGGTAGCTTTACTTTGAAGCCTAGCCACGCCCACATGCTTTGACGCAGCAAAATTATTTTGATAACTTTTGATTCCCAATGCCTTAAGTCTCTCCTCGTTTTTAAGTTTGTAAGTGCAAAGCTCTAGGAGAAGTTTGTTCAAATACAACGTCTATAAAGGGCATGAAATGGCGGGTTTGAAAATGTCAAACTTCCTGTGGGGTTTGCACAATGGCTCCAAGAGACTTTTTTGTAGGTCTTGAGATACTACATTGATGTGCTGAACGTCACAATTTTTGGTGAAAGTATGGCTCGGGGCTGGTTGTTTTAAGGTTTCTAGGGGGCGCTGTGGAGGAATTAGACCAGGCTCACCAGAATTTTGTATTAATATCCCTTAAGGGTTGGATCAGTAACCATCCTATGTAATATGGTGCAGATCAAATAAGTTTTCTGGAAATTAGAGCCATGGCCTTGGCGTGACGCAGGACTATGCCACACCGTCACCCAACCCTCTTTCGAAAACTCTCAGTACTGGATAAAGACTTACACCAACTTGTTTACAGTCACTGTTCACCGGTTTATGTTGATTAGGATTAGGTCAAAAGTGTAAGATACAGACCGTTCACAGCAAAACATTACACTTTCTGTTCTGAGGGGGCGGGGCTTGAGTGATGTCAGTATTTGACCATCAGGATATGACAGGGACCTGATGACCTTCCACCACAGCAGTTTTCATCCCTCTCTGACTTGATAATTGACCCTTTAACCCAAAATGGTTGACTTCCTGTACATTTTTGTTCATGACATTAATATATAGAGAGATTTTTTTCTTCATATTGGAGAGTTCTAACAGTGTACCAAAGACCATGCCTCTACGTTAAACCATGGGAAATAGGTAATCTATAGGGGGCGCTGTCAAGCCATTTTACCACGCCCCTTTTAAATACCTTTAAAATACGTACATTTCATGCACACCTGATGCACATGCAAAAAATCTTGAGTTTTTGTATATGTTTAGGCCTCCAAAAAGCCAATTCATTTGATGGAAGAAAAATAAGAAACAGTACTGATACAATAGGCCTTCACAGTGCTTAGCTGCTCAGGCATAATTCTGAAAACCTAATTTAAAAACAAAAAAAGAGAATATAGAAATAAAAAGACCGAAATATTAGAAATGATTTATCAAAAACAAATAAAATTTTTATACTTAACTAATCACACAAACAGTAAAACATAAATATAGAATATAATACTTACAATCAAAACACAAAAAACCAAACAGTTAATAGCTGATTATAAACTTCAAAGCCAAACTAAATAGATAGAATTTGTCATATTTTCCCTGTATTTATTACAGTGTTTTGTATTAAAGCTGCTTCAACCAAGACTAAGCAGCAAAAACAAAAACTAAATGGAACTTCATTTATGGATGATCCTTGTAGATTAATGAATAATGCTATTATTTACTGAAGTTGTGCAGTTTTTCCCAAACTCATATTACTAAAAAATTATCTTGAAGCAAAGTTTCTTTGTGCAGAACAGAACACACACATGCAAACTCACACCCGCATGATCAGTTATCCCTCCCTCTTTCTGTCACACACACAAACAAAAAAGATATAAAGGTAAGTGTTGTGCACGTGCTTCAGGCACTGAGGACATACTCCAGCAGCACTCCTTTACTGCACACCAACTCTGGGCAAAATGTCTTGGGATTATTTTGGTTTTTCCCGCATCACAAGAAACACGGGAAATGAATCCCCCACAGTGGCTCTCAATAATGCAGCAGATATCTCTGTTATTGTTGTTTACTTTGTGGTCGTCCTGGTTGTGGGAGTGTGGGTGAGTTTTACAAAGTATTCATGGATGTTTTTTTTAGATCCCTTTATTGTGGTTTTTCTATGATTGTAGTTCAGTGAAAGAAACTTAGAGTTTGTCTTGCCTACAAGGAAACCTTAACAACATTACTGCATGTTATATGTTAGACTTCATTTATGCAAGTATATTTTAGCTTTTTTAGGGAGATTTTTTTATGCATATGAGACTTAAAAGTAGTGGACAGATGTTTTGCAAATTCAGTATCTCATTTAGCATCCTGATACACCAAATGTCTCTCTCTGATCAGAGAATTTTTCCATGCTTTCGATTAGAGGTAAAGAATTTGTGACATGTTTTTTGTGCAGTGATTTAATTTCAAATAGACCTAGAGCATCTTTTGCACAGATTTAAGGATTGCTTAAGATGTTCTGCTGTCTTGCTGCAGGCTATGGTGCGCACCAATCGATCAACTGTTGGTGGCTTCTTCCTTGCAGGGAGGAGTATGGTGTGGTGGCCGGTGGGTATCTTAACTCATGAAAGAATAAAATTAGATCTACATAGATAAATTTTTTTGTATAATGCCTTTCAATAGTATATCAGATAAACCAAGTTTCTTGATCTTGACAACATGAGATGAACAACAACCTGAAATACACTCTTATTGGATCAAATCCCTGCCATATCGTCAAAAGCGAGTCGGGAAATCTATGTCCTTGTAAACTTTAGACTAATAATACAAGAGGAATCTCTATGCTTTGATGATATTCAGTCCATCATTTTATCATTTGGTAAAAACATACCAAAGTTACTTTGTTAATGTAATTGATGTTATGCCTTTTTTCAAATTAAGTAAAGTGAAACACTGTGGATGAATCTGAGTTTTTGTAACTTATTTTTCTTTTCATACAGTTTGTATTATGAAGGCCTGGACTTAACTAAAGAATAATAATATTCTTCAACCATCAGTTTTCAACATTTGCATATAGCAACTGACATATCAGCTTTGAAGCGCACATTTTCAGGCATCCATTGTTGATACAGACCTTATGGGCAGTTGCCCAAGGTATAGCATGAGAAAGAGGAACACCCTAACACAAGAGTTACAAGTTCTGGGGAACTTCGCTGCATTTTATCCCGCTCCAGAATTTAACTTTTTTTTGGGGACTAATTTTATTGCCCCTCCTGAAAATTTTTTAAACCACTACCACTTGCTTGGTGGTCAGTTTCATGATTATCAAGAAAACTGACCATGTTATCAGGGTCCACCGTGGCTCAGGTGGTAGGTGTTAACTGGTGGGTTGCCGGTTTTAATCCCTGCTCCATCCGTCTCGGTCGTTGTGTCCTTGGGTAAGACACTTTACCTGGCTTGTCTGCTGATGGCGATCAGAGGGCCCAGTGGCGTCTGTGTGTACAGCAGCCTCACTTCTGTCAGTGTGGCCCAGGGCAGTTTTGGCTTCAATGTAGCTCACCACCATCAGGATGTAAATGTGTGCGTAAATGGATGAATGACTGAATGTAGTGTAAAGCGCTTTGGGGTCCTCTGGCTGAAAATGCGCTATACAAATGCAGGCCATTTATATTATCAAACCTACTTTTGACTGTTGCAATGAGTGTCAAATTGTCAAAAAAGTTAAAATGCTGTCAAAATCTATTCATCTGTAACTGTTTTACCTAACTGTAAGAATTAGATCTTTGTCATAACCCATGACCCTAACCCTACATAAAGTCAGTCCTGAAAATGACTTACTTTTTATTATCATGGACATTGATAGGAATAAGATGCTCCATGATGCAATACCTAATTAAAAAAAGTAATTAATCTTTTTTTTCCACAGATCGGCGCATCACTCTTTGCCAGCAATATTGGCAGTGTCCACTTTGTAGGGATTGCTGGTACTGCTGCAGCTGCTGGAATAGCCATTTGTGGATTTGAATGGAATGTGAGTAATCCTTCTATGTCAATATCACAAACATAGAAGTTATCCCCCTTAAAACTTAAAGGTCAAAGCTTAAAACTTACAGGTTAACATACATTTTGGTTTGCAGAAGTAAAGAAAACTATTCTATTCCTAAATAATCTTTTGCTAATTTTTTGAATGGTTCTTGGTATTTTTGTGTATTGCAGGCTCTTGTTCTCATGGTCATTTTGGGATGGCTCTTTGTACCAATCTACATCAAAGCAGGGGTAAACTGGACACATAAAATACACTCACCAACCACTTTGTTTGGTACAGGGCATAGATCTAAAAATGATGTCTGAAATATTCTTCCTAGATGTTGTTTCGTACTGATATGGTTGTATCATGCAGTTACTGCACATTCATTTACTTCTAGGTTTGACATGTTGTGTGTGTGCAGAGAAAGTATTCTGGATACCTTGTTGTATTTAGAATCTGTATCTGATGTTTCCAAAGGTTGTTAATTGAGTTACTGTTGCCTGTATGTCATCTAAAACCCATCTTCTCAGTTATCACTGACCTCCGAGATTCTCAGTCCAGCCCGTTTGGTTGTCAACAGACATGGCTCTTTCAAATTCATATAAAATCTTTTTTCTCTCTCCCATTGTGGTGCTTCATTTGAACTTCAACAATTCACCCTCATTACATCCAGATGCTTAAATGTATTCAGTAGCTGCAATGTGATTTGGTGATTTGCTATATGTGTTAACAAGAAATCAAACAGGTGCACCTAATAAAGTGGCATGTGTATTTTCTATTTACAACCAAAGTACAATGGTTACCACATTTTGACCCTGTAAAAAGTGAAGTATCATCACTGTCTGTATCTAGGTGGTCACCATGCCCGAGTACCTGAAGAAGAGGTTCGGAGGAAAGCGCATCCGTATTTATCTCTCTGTGCTCTCCCTCTTTCTGTATGCTTTCACCAAGATCTCTGTAAGTTTATATAACTGTTGACTAAAACCTTCTTGTTTTCAACAATAGATTAAATTAAAATCAAACACTCTGTTTCTTCCCAGGCCGACATGTTCTCTGGTGCCATTTTCATCCAGCAGGCTCTTGGGTTGAATATCTACATTGCTGTTATTGCTCTACTGGCGATTACTGCACTGTACACAGTCACAGGTCCATCCTAAGAAGGAAATTAACTTTCTATTTATGTATCAACATTTTCCTCATAAACTTAGTCTACAAAGATTCTTATCTATGCAAAAGGCACATGAAAGAGGGTAAAGTCTGCTCAAGGCCGCATGTACCGCGGAAATCTAAAAACACACTCATGATACATCAATAGACAAAAGTAACCCGGAAATGGTGCTCAGTTGCTGCTTTGAAACACTTGAAACACAACTAAATGTAACTTTTACAACAGAACAAGATAACAATCTTCTAGATGTATTATTGTAGATATAGATGATGTAGATGTATTATTCTCCATGATTTTGAACTTTTTGAACAAACTTTGCAGATTGTTAACATCATGTTTTATCTCAGGTGGATTGGCTGCAGTAATATACACAGACACCTTACAGACCATCATCATGATTATTGGATCTTTCATTCTCATGGGTTTTGGTAATATTCAGTAACCTCCATTTATCATTTTACTTTGTATCCACAATTTGTTTTATTGCCACATCAATGAAAAACTGAAGTATAAACCTCATTCTAATCATCAGCTTTCAATGAAGTGGGGGGCTATGAAAATCTGAAGGAAAGCTACATGACTGCAATTCCCTCAATCACCGGTAACATCAGCGTACAGTGCTACCAGCCGAGGCCAGATGCCTTCCACCTTTTCAGGGATCCATTAACTGGAGACCTACCCTGGCCGGGCCTGGTGTTTGGACTCACGGTTCAGACCATCTGGTACTGGTGCACAGATCAGGTTGGTAATGATCACCACCTTCGACTGTATGAAACCTTTACTTCCACTGACTCAGTAACTGGTTTTACTACATACCACAAACAATCTAAAGCCATAAAACTCATCCACTTGATTTATCCATAACAGTGCACACTCTTTTTATCTTGCCTGCCTTTTAGACAGAATCATTTAGCTGGTCAGAGGTTGCGAGCTGATAGTGAAGAAGATTCTCTCCACATATTCTCCTGACTTCATAAATGCGATGAGCATAAAGTTGCCTAGTCATATATGCTTAAGTTTGCATCATGTTTTTACTTTCATCCTTGCAAATGTTTTAGTGAGGGACTGTGAGTTATAGCCACCAACAAGTTGGTTTATCCCATCATCAATTTGTGATAGAACTTTGTGACATAGCAACAACATTTTTTAATTAAATTCAATTCAGCTTATTTATACAGCGCCAATTCACAACATATGTCATCTCAAGGCATTGTACAAGACAAGTCATTCACATTCAATTCAATCACACATACATTGCAATCAGTCAAAACGTTTTCTATTTAAGGAATCCCAGCAGATTGCATAGAGTCATTGACTTGCAGTTATGCCCCGTTGTATTATATAAAATTTTTTGATCACAAGGTTTGGTAAGAGTTTCCAAGAGACCTTTCCAAAAGAATGTAAAAACTGTGGCTTGCATTTGTGTTCAGCCCCCTGAGCCAATACATTGTTGAACTACCATTCTCTGCTTAACAGTTGCAATTCTTTAGGGGTTAGTTTCTCCCTTTTTTGCAAAGAAAGATAGAGCTTTACATGTTCTTCTTTGTAAAAAAGCTCAACCCGATTCAGGGTGAACAAAGACCATCTGTGAGCGTTCATTTTCAACATTTTAGTTCTGGTCGTACGTATAGAGTCATTGTCTTGCTGGACAGTCAACAACTGACCCAATCTCAAGCATTTTGCACCATCTAGCAGATTTTCCACCTGTTTGCTGTGAGTTCCTTTATAGTCTGAGGTAACCTGCAAACTTTTGAAAGCTTTCTATAACTAGTGGCTTTCTTCTTCTTCCCACTGTGCTACAAGGGCCAGGCTTGAAGACTGCTTAACTACTAGTCATGTCAACTAAACTTTCTACCTGAGTTATGAATCCCTGCAGGTATTCTAGAGTTACCATATGTCTCTCTGCTGCTTTGTTGTTGGGTTGTCCCATACTCTTTTCATTCAAAGATTATGAAGTGAACTGTGCTCTGTTTAAAGCTTGATATATTGTTTTATACCTTCACACTGCTATAAACCTCTCCACAACTTTATTTCTGACCTTCAGGTTCTTTCCTCTCCGTAGTAATGCTTCTTCATTTTCTTAAAAAATCTCTGGAGGGTTTGCAGAACAACTCTATCCATACTGAGATACAATTTCACATAGTTGCACTGTGTTTACTAATAATGCAGCTTTTGGAGACAGTTGGTTGCACTTGATTTTAGTTAAGGGTATCCGATTAAATGGGTCAAAATACTCATACATGCCTCACTTTTCAGAGTTTAATTTGAAACAATCTTGAAAACCATGTATAATATTTATATCCCTTCTCCAGTATGCACTCTTTTGTGTTGTTCTACCTGCATATGCATGAGCTTGGTCTACCCCATGCATATACAGTGTAAATGCTTTTCATGTCTGTAGTCTTTTGTACTTACTACCAAAACTGGATCTTTTCTCTAGGTGATTGTCCAACGTTGCCTCTCAGCTAAGAATCTCTCTCATGTTAAAGGAGGTTGCATTTTATGTGCCTACCTGAAGCTGTTGCCCATGTTTCTCATGGTTTTCCCTGGGATGATAAGTAGGATCCTTTATCCAGGTCTGTGAGTTGGTTTTCAAGTTTCTTTTTATTTGTTTGATATAAAGCAAATTACTGTCATAACTTGTCTGTACAGTCCACAAATACCTCACTAACATTTCTTTAAATAATGTTAACTTAATCCAGATGTGGTGGCATGTGTGGACCCAGATGAATGTCAGAAATACTGTGGATCTACTGTGGCATGCACCAACATTGCTTATCCCAAGCTGGTTATGGATCTTATGCCCAATGGTGGGGGAATTTAAATCTTGATTTAAACTTGTACTTTTTCTTTTACTTTAATTTTTGCATAACTTATTCACTTTGTTATAGGTCTGAGGGGTTTGATGCTGTCTGTGATGCTGGCCTCCCTAATGAGCTCCCTTACCTCAATATTTAACAGTGCTAGTACTCTCTTTACCATGGACATCTATACTAAGATCCATCCCTATGCCAAAGAATAGGAACTGATGATTGCTGGCAGGTAAAAGACACTTCTGGTTTGTGTTTAATATGATTACTATTTACGTTTGTGACATCTATTGTAGCTGAATGCTTGTTTTTAACTTCGCAGAGTTTTTATTGTGTTCCTGATTGCTGTGAGCATAGCATGGATCCCTGTGGTACAGTCAGCCCAGAGTGGTCAGCTCTTTGACTACATCCAGTCGATCATCAGCTATCTTGCTCCACCTATTTCCGCTGTCTTCCTTCTTGCCATCTTTTGCAAGCGTGTCTGTGAGGCTGTGAGTTTATTTTTGACATAGAGATGTTATTGCTGGATCAAGAATCTTGACTTGGGAATTAAGTTATATTTTTTTTGGATCAGCAAATATCTATTTTGCTGAAACAGAGCACAAATACCATTATTTGCAATTGCAGGAAATATACTTAGAAAGATCTGAAATAAATTAATAATTTGTTACAATATTGTAGTTTAACAAGGAAACCTACTTTGAATTTAGGGAAATTTCATAAGTTGAGAAAAACTGTTCATATTAAAACAGATTTGCTTTAACAAACACGCTGGTCCCTCAATTATTGGCATCCCCAACAGGTGGCTTGGAACCTTTTAATTTGCAGTAGTCATAAAGGCTAATTTCTCTTTGAGAACCAGGTTTATTTTGCTACCACTGACAGTTAGAGCAAAAATAATCTCCAAAGTTCCCTTAGCAAAGAGAGATGTCTTTAAAGTCACAATGTCTGTCTGTTCAATAGGTTTTTATGAATACTTACATCATGAACACTGTGAAATACCAGGACATTTTCAGTACAAATCTGGTGAACTGTTTCCAAAACCTCACCAAGCCTTCAGCAGAATATCAATCCAAACAGTAATTGATCAAAAGAAAAAAGAAAAATCAACCTTATTTTATGCCCTCTTCTTAGCATCTACAATTTATCATTCACAAATAACAGCAATATTGGTTTTCATGTTAAACTTAAAAAAAAGCCTATTTTATTTTATAGGTGCTACCTTCCTAACTTTCTCCTTTCTCTGTTTTTCTTGTAAGGGTGCCTTTTATGGACTCATCATTGGTCTGATTGTAGGTCTGACCAGGATGATCTCTGAGTTTGCCTACGGGACAGGAAACTGTGTTAGCCCTAGCAATTGTCCAGCTATCATATGTGGAGTACACTACCTGTACTTTGGGCTGATCCTGTTTTCTATAACCTGCATCGTCATAATTGGAATCTCTCTTCTAACCAAACCCATCGAAGATAAGCACGTAAGTGACAGCTGTGAGAAAAAATAGGTTTTGATCTCTCAGTGATTCCTGACTTGAAAAATAACTACCACATCAATATAATTTTATCTTCTTATTTTCAGCCAGCATTTTCACAAAGTCTTTTGCTTCTATTCTGTGGTTGATGCTGATATCTTGGCTGACTTATTTAAAAATTTTTATAATGGCAATACCATCATTTTGGTAATCCTAATTGACCAAAAACAGGAACTGTTTAGTCGTATATAGGTAGTTACAAAATTTCTACAAATTTGTTTTTTATTTTATTTTATCAGTTGCATAGATTGTGTTGGAGTCTAAGGAATAGTACTGAGGAGAGAGTGGACATTGAAAAGGATGACTGGGTTAACTATGAGGAGGATGAAATGGAAACAAAAGGTACAGACCAGTTTTTGCAGAGTTTTATATTTAAAATAATGCTGGCTCTTAAGCAGCTGTGATTTTTAACTGTTGAAAAGTGTGGATTTCATTAATTTTGTTAACACATGTTTGAGGAATGTAAATATTTATTTATTTTTTTTCTTTCCCCAAGTTTGAAAAAAAAAATATTTTTTGCTTTTATTCCAGAACCTGAGGAGGAACCAGGATTCTGCAAGAAAGCAGTAATGTGTTTTTGTGGACTGGAGAAAACAAAAGCACCAAAACTGACTCCAGAGGAGGAGGCAGCACTGAAGAAGAAACTCACAGATACAACAGAAGAACCTCTATGGAGGAACGTTGTTAATGCAAACGCTATCATTCTCCTGTGTGTGGCTGTGTTCTTTCACGGATACTTTGGTTAGACTAACTTAGCATTACTTACCCATAGATATAATTTATATTTTAGTAGTAGGGCTAGCCATGGATATAAATTATGACAAAAACATCCATCAGTCCTTAACTATCGGATATAACATAAGACACCTTTGTAACTTTGTACTGTGTACAGTGGCTTGCAAAAGTATTCGGCCCCCTTGAACTTTTCCACATTTTGTCACATTACAGCCACAAACATGAATCAATTTTATTGGAATTCGATGTGAAAGACAAATACAAAGTGGTGTACATGTGAGAAGTGGAACAAAAATCATACATGATTCCAATTTTTTTTTTTACAAATGAATAACTGAAAAGTGGGGTGTGCGTAATTATTCAGCCCCCTTTGGTCTGAGTGCAGTCAGTTGCCCAAAGACATTGCCTGATGAGTGCTAATGACTAAATAGAGTGCACCTGTGTGTAATCTAATGTCAGTACAAATATAGCCTGGTTCTGTTTTGTCCGTTATGATTTGACAGTTGATCTGTAATGTTATTTCCCAGATGTTTTCTAGTATGTCTAACTCTATGTAGATCAACCTGGCAGGATGTCAGTTTTTGTGAAAAATAGATGAAACGCTGAATAGATCTGTGCGCATGCGTCGGCGTCCTTCTACAGAGAGACTTGCCAAACTTCGGCTCCCTAACAAACACGGTTTTAACTGGTTTTAAATCGTTTTGATGACTGTTTTTAACCGATTTTAACACCACTGACTTTTAGCAACTTGTTTTTATCGGGGGCGTTTTTTATCCGAGCACGGACTACTTTTTATTTCGTCATGCCTTCACTCACCTGCACCCCCGGATGTGATGGCTGTTTTAAATTAACACAAAAAGTTCTGGAGCTGGAGCAGAGGATCTCCACGCTCCATCAAATCCAGGACCACGAGCGCGACGTGGACATCATCTTCGGCCGGACTTTCGCCGCCGCCAACAGTGCTCAGCTGGCGGACACAATTCCCTGCCAGCCCGGTGAAGCTGCGGAGGGGGAATCCATCGCTGGACTCGGACTGCCGAACGCCGGAGGAGCAACAACAACTGCAGAGGAGGACTGCTGGTTCCATCTGGGGGCAAAGCCAAAAGCCCCCATCAGCTCAACACCGGTGCTCCAGGGTGTCTGGTCCATGGTCGGAACCGGCCGCGGTGGGGGGGGCCCGGAGCAGCCGCCACCGCTCTCCTTCACCCGGCCTCCCATTGTCAAACCGCTTCGGTGCCCTGGAGCACGACTTTCCTCCTCTGACTGTCCCTCCGGACGCCCTGAAACACCGCAGCTCTGCAGGACTGCCGCCCATCCCCTCCCAGCAGCCGGAGCAGCAGCCGGGCTCCCGCAGCCCTCCACGTCGCGCTAAACCCAGGACTCGCCGAGGAGTGCTCCACTACACCCCGAACCCACGGAACGAGCCCTCGGCGCCGACTACACATCGCTGCAGTCCTGGGGAAGCTGATCCGCCCAACATCCAGCAGGTCCTGGACGGTGAAAGATCCTCTGCCCAGCATCAACTTGTTGACCAGCCGCCCACCACGCTCATCATTGGAGACTCTATTATCAGGAATGTAAGGATGAGAGGAGCGGTCACAATGTGTTTACCTGGAGCCACCGTAAAGGACATTACTGAACAGATCCTGGACCATATCCAACATCACCCATCTGTGAGTAGAGTTATTATTCACGCTGGAACCAACGACATTCGTAAACAGCAATCTGAGCTCCTGAAGCTGGATTTTATTCATTTGTTTAATCTTTTAAAATACACACATGTGTCTGTTTTTATTTCTGGCCCCACCCCGACTGTTGGCAGAGGTATTGGTGGTTTTAGCAGACTTTTATCTCTTAACACCTGGCTTTCCTCTGCCACCGTGATGCACAATATTGGTTTTATGGACAATTTTAACATTTTCTGGGGCAGGAGTCAATTGTTTGGTCCAGATGGACTACATCTTAATAGACAGGGTGCCCGCATGCTGTCAATGAGCCTGGCATTCCCTCGCCCCCCCCTGTCTACCACACCAGCCCCAGCTGCACCTGCCCTCCATGCCCCTTCTGCCACATCCTGATGTGCAGCTGGTCCCTGCTCCTATGAACTCAGTTCTGATTTTAACAGTAATTCACATATCGGACTTGGACCTTGCCCTAAATCATCTATACCCGTTATTATCAGCAGAGAGCGGACAAATAATAAAAAACGTAGCAAACGCAACTCTAATAATCTCAAACAGTTACCAAAAGTCCTACACCCAGTAGATCATACAGTCACTCCATCTCCAACCACTATTAATATGGCACTTTTAAATGTCCGCTCTCTGCTGAATAAAACTTTTATAATAAATGACCTAATTTTAGATCATAATATACATTGTTTATTTTTAACAGAAACATGGCTGAGTACAGATGCCCCTGTTGTTCTTACAGAGGCCTCCCCACCAAATTTTAACTTCACTTATTCCACGAGGAGTTGCAAAAGGGGAGGCGGAACTGCTTTTATTAGTTCAACGCTTTCTGCCAAACCTGTTTTATTTGATAATTTTAGTACTTTTGAATATAATGCAACTGTTTTTAGCACTCCTCAGATTTTATGTGTCACAGTTTACAGGCCTCCTAAAAAGAGTGCACTTTTTATTCAAGAATTTTCAGAGTTTTTATCAATTTTGTACAACTCCTTTGAAAGGATCATTTTAGCTGGTGATTTTAATCTACACATGGATAACCTTTTAGACCCTTTATCAACAGAATTTTTAAATATTTTGAATTATATGGATTTTAGTCAGCATGTCATGCAGCCAACTCACAACAGAGGACACACCCTGGACTTGGTCATCACGCATGGCCTGTCCACCCGTGTGTCCTCTGTTGTTGACTTGGCTGTCTCTGATCATTACTGCGTGTTTTTTAACATCACCAGTTTTATCCAGCAGGAGACCTCTGTGAGAACTGTCAGGAAGCGCCATCTAACCCCTGAAGTGGCTGCAGGTTTTCTAGAAGTTTTCCAAAAGTTTCCTCCTACTCTCTTACCTGCCCCCTGTGATTTTATCGTCAGTGATTTTAACAGAAGACTTCAGTCCGCTCTTGACCTGCTGGCTCCACTTAGAGTGAAACGCTCACATTCAAAACTTGCAGCGCCATGGAGAAATAACAATCTTAAAAAACTAAAGAGGGACTGCAGGGCGGCAGAGAGAAAATGGAGAAAAAATAAAACCACGATAAACCATCAATTATACACAGAACTTCACAAATCCTATAATAATGCTGTAAGAAATTCAAGAAATGCTTACTTTGCAAAAATCATATCAGACAATAAAAATAATCCTAAAATCCTTTTTTCCACCATTGATAAACTTTTTAACAGAGCTACTAATGCATTTCAGAAAACCCCCTCAAACACTCTTTGTGAGGAGTTCGCAGACCACTTCAGAGGGAAGGTAGACACCATCAGATGTAATATTTTATCTTCTCAGTGTAACATGGTTTTAGACAAATCTGAATGTGTGTCTCTACCAGAGGAAACGCTGGACAGTTTTGTCCTGGTAGAAGCTGGGACTCTTGATAAAGTTTTCTCCTCAGTGAGGCCCACCACATGTGTTTTGGACCCGATTCCCACTTCATTTTTTAAGCCATTTTATGAATCTTTTAGGGATGAGATTTTAACCATGATGAATTGCTCCCTTCAGACGGGGGTCTTTCCTGCCGCCTTTAAAGGGGCGGAAGTGAAGCCCCTGCTGAAGAAGAGCAATTTAGATTTTAATGATTTTAATAATTTTAGACCGGTATCTAACTTACCATTTTTAAGCAAGGTTTTAGAAAAGCTAGTTTTAATTCAACTTAATGATTTTATTAATGAGCACAATGTCCTGGAGAAATTTCAGTCTGGTTTTAGGGTGAACCACAGCACAGAGACGGCCCTTCTGAAGATTTTAAATGATTTTAGAATAAATTATGACGCTCAGAAGGTGACAGTGTTGGTTCTACTGGATCTAAGCGCTGCCTTCGATAAAGTAGACCACACTATTCTTTTTACCCGTTTAAAACAGATCGGCCTCTCTGGTGCTGTTCACAAATGGTTCACATCCTATCTCACAGACAGGACTTTTATGGTAAGTTTAGATGCCTGCTCCTCTAGGGTCCATAGGATTACATGTGGTGTGCCCCAGGGTTCAATTTTAGGCCCAGTGCTTTTTAACCTTTATATGCTCCCTCTTGGCAGCGTCATCAGGAGACATGGAGTTAACTTCCACAGTTATGCTGATGATACACAGTTATACATCTCCATGTCTCCCGATGACACACGGCCAATGGATGCACTTTTTAACTGCATTTTAGACATTAAATCCTGGATGGCAGAAAACTTTCTCCAGCTCAACCAGGACAAAACTGAAGTTTTAGTCATCGGTCCTGAGGCTCAGAGAGAGAAACTTTTACCAAAACTACAATCACTGTCTTTTAATCTCTCTTTACAAGTGAAGAACCTGGGCGTGATTTTTGACTCTGAGCTGACTTTTATTCCTCACATAAAAAATATCACTAAAATAGGTTTTTATCAACTAAAGAACATCGCCAGAGTCCGCCCCATTCTGTCTCGGGCCAATACGGAGACACTGATGCATGCTTTTATCTCCAGTAGAATTGATTACTGTAATGCCCTGCTTTCTGGTCTTCCCAAAAAGAGTATATCAGGTTTACAACTACTACAAAATTCAGCAGCACGTGTCCTGACGAAGACCAGGAGGCGGGAGCACATTACACCGGTCTTAAAATCATTGCATTGGCTCCCCGTACATTTCAGGATCGACTTTAAGGTTCTTTTAATGGTTTTTAAGTGTCTTAATGGTCTTGGGCCTTCTTATCTCTCTGAACTGCTTTTACCATATAAACCTTCGCGGTCTCTGCGCTCCTCTGGCAGCCGTCTCCTTGTCACCCCAAAAGTTAGGACACACAAGCATGGCGAGGCGTCTTTCCAGTTTTATGGCCCTCACCTCTGGAACAGGCTGCCAGAGAACCTCAGGGCTGCAGAGAATATTCATGTTTTTAAGAGCAGGCTCAAGACTCACCTTTTTAGCTTAGCTTTTAACTGATTATTATTTATCATTGTTTGTTTAATTGCTTTGGATGTTTTATATGATTATATTTTTTATCAGTTTTACTTTTCAATCTTAGCACATTAATTTACCGTTTCTTTTTATACTTTAATTTATCTTAATCCCCGTTCCAGTGTTTCCTCTGTGGGAGCCCTCTGCCCCGGGAGCGGTGGTCGGCTGTAGCTGCCTGGGTGCTCTCCGGGTGGAGCTTGGGTGGAGGTGGGGGTCTTGGCCTTGCCTCCACTGGGTGCCCTGTGTCGGTGCCTCGGCTGCTGCTGTTAATCTACTGCTGCCGGGGCATATGGCTCCTCTGATGGCGTTTCCTTGCATGGTTCATCTGCACTCGGCCCAATGTCCTTTTTTACCTTTTCTTTTAACTGTGTGTGTGCATGGGAGACGGGTTGGGGGGAGGGGGGTATAACTGTGACCATGCTTTTAAATCTGTGGGGGAGGGAAGGGAAGGTGGTTTTATGTGGGGTCATTTTAATCTGTAAAGCACTTTGTGATGCAACTTCTTGTATGAAAAGCGCTTCATAAATAAAGTTTGATTTGATTTGAAATACAGCTGCCCTGTGACAGCCTCAGAGGCTGTCTAAGAGAATGTTGGGAGCAACAACACCATGAAGTCCAAAGAACACACCCGACAGGTCAGGGATAAAGTTATTGAGAAATTTAAAGCAGGCTTAGGCTACAAAAAGATTTCTCAAGCCTTGAACATCCCACGGAGCACTGTTCAAGCGATCATTCAGAAATGGAAGGAGTATGGCACAACTGTAAACCTACCAAGACAAGGCCGTCCGCCTAAACTCACAGGCCGAACAAGGAGAGCGCTGATCAGAAATGCAGCCAAGAGGCCCATGGTGACTCTGGACAAGCTGCAGAGATCTACAGCTCAGGTGGGGGAATCTGTCCATAGGACAACTATTAGTCGCGTACTGCACAAAGTTGGCCTTTATGGAAGAGTGGCAAGAAGAAAGTCATTGTTAAAAGAAAACCAAAAGAAGTCCCGTTTGCAGTTTGCCACAAGCCATGTGGGGGAAACAGCAAACATGTGGAAGAAGGTGCTCTGGTCAGATGAGACCAAAATGGAACTTTTTGGACAAAATGCAAAACGCTATGTGTTGCGGAAAACTAACACGGCACATCACTCTGAACACACCATCCACACTGTCAAATATGGTGGTGGCAGCATCATGCTCTGGGGGTGCTTCTCTTCAGCAGGGACAGGGAAGCTGGTCAGAGTTGATGGGAAGATGGATGGAGCCAAATACAGGGCAATCTTGGAAGAAAACCTCTTGGAGTCTGCAAAAGACTTGAGACTGGGGCGGAGGTTCACCTTCCGGCAGGACAACGACCCTAAACATAAAGCCAGGGCAACAATGGAATGGTTTAAAACAAAACATATCCATGTGTTAGAATGGCCCAGTCAAAGTCCAGATCTAAATCCAATCAAGAATCTGTGGCAATATCTGAAAACTGCTGTTCACAATCGCTGTCCATCTAATCTGACTGAGCTGGAGCTGTTTTGCAAAGAAGAATGGGCAAGAATTTCAATCTTTAGATGTGCAAAGCTGGTAGAGACATACCCTAAAAGACTGGCAGCTGGAATTGCAGCAAAAAGTGGTTCTACAAAGTATTGGACTCAGGGGGCTGAATAATTACGCACACCCCACTTTTCAGTTATTTATTTGTAAAAAATGTTTGGAATCATGTATGATTTTCGTTCCACTTCTCACGTGTACACCACTTTGTATTGGTCTTTCATGTGGAATTCCAATTAAATTGATTCATGTTTGTGGCTGTAATGTGACAAATTGTGGAAAAGTTCAAGGGGGCCGAATATTTTTGCAAGCCACTGTATATTTCATCCTGTATTGTGAAATGACCACTGATGACACACAGCACACAAAGTATATTTTCTTCCAAAGGTTTACAAAAGCACCAAAACACCACTTACATTTTTATTGCATCTGTACTTTCCAAAATGACAGTTAACTTTTCCAGGATACTCAGAAGTTTGATCCCCCACTACACCTCGTCCTTTTTCTTTAAAAACTTGACCACTTTAGGTTTGGTTCCAACCTTCATGAGACACCTTGAGGCCAGTATAAAGTCTCTCTCTCTCTCTCTCTCTCTCTCTCTCTCTCTCTAAAATATTACAACTTATTATAAATTGTATATTTGTAGATATTTCTAGATGATCTTTTATATTTGTTTTTGTTGTTAGCTTTGTTTAAAAGAGAGTAGCACTGCACTTAAGAACAGCTTATAAATTATCATAAGCTTCAAGTTGGCTCTTGTTTATCTTCTCATGAAGATAGCGCATTTACACCGTATGACTGAAATTATTATTATTGTTATTTTCAACAGTGCTTAAAACTGTTTATCAATGATTACGGTATATAAATGCTTCTTTTTTCTGTCATGAACTTTAAAGTTTGTCTATGACTGCAGTATTTAACACTTGTCATTGCATGAAGATTTAATAAAAAACAAACAATATAAGACAAGAAATATCCATAAAAGATATGTAATATTTAACCAGTGAAGGGCGAACAAAATGGCTGTACATGTCCCCAGGAAGTATGCATGTGTTACCTCAATAAAACCCAGCTGTTTTGTTGTTTATTCGTTCAAAGTCCATGAGTGCAGTCACTTCTTATGTATCCACTCAAATGTGTGTGTGTGTGTTTGAAGTGTTATGAAATAAAAACATTTCAGGGATAGAGGGTTAGGATTTCCTCAGAGCACTAAAATGCTTACTTTGCTTCCACCTAGTGGTCTGGCATGTAAACTACTGTCTGCAGGAAATTTATTATAATTATAATTGGGTAAGATATATTTTTATTCACTTTATGAAAAAAACTAAAATATAAATGCAGTTACTTTCTTCGTTTGAAATTTTCATATTAACATTATTATCTTGGTTTCACTGCGATGGACTGGCGACCTGTCCAGGGTGTACCCTGCCTCTTGCCCCTTGACTGCTGGAGATAGGCACCAGCCACCCCGCAACCCTACATAGGATGGACGGGTATGGAAAATGGATGGATGGATGGATCTTGGTTTCATAACTATTTCTCTGGATAACTGAAGGACTCCATTATGTGTACTGTTAGATTTTTTTTACTACAGAAAGATAGATTTTTATCATCATTATATGATGTACAACAAATCTCTGTTAGAGCAATCTAGTTTCAGCTCATAGAAATATATTGAATACAAACATTTGGTGGTATGCAGTTTATACATACAGATAAACCAAAACTGCCTTAAACTGAACTGATTTCTCCAGCAACAACCAATTTTTTTCAGAGAGCATATGTTGGTTATGTGTTGTGCTAATCTGTGTTATGAAAAAGGAAACAGGTTAAAGCTCAACATGGAGGCTTCTTGCCAGCCAGATTAGACATCAAATATGCTATGTTATTCCGTCTTGTATCTATTATAGAAAAAACACGCCATTACCAATTATCTCGACATTTTGTCTTAAGTCCTGACAAAGTGTGTTCTCATCCTCAAATAACTGCTATTTAAAAATGAATTTTAATTCCATCCTATTTATCATTATCCTTTACGTTCTCATTTTACCACCTGTCTCTCCACTGTGAATCATCACCAATGTCACTTCACTGGTGGAAGGTGCACTGTGTTTGTGGTCAGAAAGGTTAGCAAAAGAAATGAATGAAACCAAAAATGTCAGTCTTCTAGGCCACAAATGTGTAAATAATTATTAACTTGATGAAAACACTGAATTGTATGCTAAACCAATATAAATAAATATGTCATGCAGAGATCATCAGAGTGGGTAAACAGATGTCACTGAGCAGCAGGTACGGGCAGGACACCCTCTGACCCCGTTCCTTCCACTCTACAGTGTGAATTGATTCAACCTTGTGGGACCAGACATCAAGACTGCGTATAGGGACAGAGGAAGATAATGTTTGATTACTTGATCATTAGTTATAGGAGGGTGCGAGAGAGAGTTCGAGCATGGCACAGTGGGTGCACTGTTTTCTCTTGTAATTTGGCCAGTTTGCTTATAAAATATCTAAAAAGACTAAAGGACTTGGCCTCATCTTTGTTTAAGAAGACAAAGCAATTTTCCTCCACGGCATGCCACTTTGAGTTTGGGGGAAGAAAATGTAAAGTCCATCTCAGTCCATGCGTTCATCTACAGCACACTTCTCCCAAAATCAGGGCAGTCAGTGGTGTATACTTGTGACATCACTAACCATTAACTTAGGCTGTCTTAAAAAGACCACAGAATTACGACTATTACAAGCCCATGATGATCAAAACCACTGCTGACCAAAATGAAAACAAAGTTTGGGGAAAAGATTATGTGCACTGATGAGACAAAGGTTTAACTTTTTAGAAGATGTGCATCCCTTCACATCTGGCACAAAAACATTTTACCTACCCTTGCTCTCTTCCACCTTTGAACCAGTGCAAGGTGCCACCAAATTTTCCAAATTAGACCTCCGTAATGCCTACCACCTCAAAAGAATACGCCTGGGAGATGAATGGAAGACAGCCTTCTTCACTCCCCTGGGACATTTTGAACACCTGCTTATGCCTTTCGGACGATGACTAAAACTTCAGTTTTAGTCATCAGTCCTGGGGCTCAGAGAAAGAAACTTTTATCAAAACTACAACCACTGTCTTTAAATCCTTCTTTTACAAGTGAAGAACCTGGGCGTGATTTTTGACTCTGAGCTAACTTTTATCCCTCACATTAAAAACCTAACTAAAATAGGTTTTTATCACCTTAAGAACAGTCCGCCCCTTTCTCTCTCGGGCCAACACTAATGCATGCTTTTATCACCAGTAGAATTGACTACTGTTATGCCCTGCTTTCTGGTCTCCCCAAAAAGAGCATATCAGGTTTACAACTCCTACAAAATTCAGCAGCACGTGTCCTGATGAAGACCAGGAGGCGGGAGCACATTACACCTGTTTTAAACTCATTGCATTGGCTCCCCGTATGTTTTAGGATCGATTTTAAGGTTCTTTTAATGGTTTTTAAGTGTTTTAATGGTCTTGGGCCTTCTTGTCTTTCAGAACTGCTTTTACCATATGAATCTTCGCGGTCTCTGCATTCCTCTGGCAGCCATCTCCTGGTCATCTCTAAAGTCAGGACACACACAAATGGTGAGGCGTCTTTCCAGTATTATGACCCTCACCTCTGGAACAGGCTGCCGGAGGACCTCAGGGCCGCAGAGAACATTCATGTTTTTAAAAGTAGGCTCAAAATTCACCATTTTAGCCAATCTTTTAATTATTTGATTACTATTTACTGCCTGTCTATTTGCTTTTCATGTTTTACTTGCTTTTATTGATCAGTGTTTTACTACTTGGTCTTGTATATATCTCGTTACTTTTATTTTATTTATTAATTATTTAATTTACCTACCTATCTACCAATCTATTTATTTATTTATTTGTGTATTTTAACATGTTACCCTATTGTTTTACACTGAAAATAAAGACATAGACACATCGTTCCAGTGTTTCCCCTGTGGAAGCCCTCTGCCTCGGGAGCAGTGGTCTGCAGTGGCTGCCTGGGTGCTCTCCAGGTGGTGCTTCGGTGGAGGTCAGGATCCTGGTCTCCTCTCCTCTGGACGCCCTGGGTCAGTGCCTCGGCTGCTGCTGTTGATCCCCTGCTGCCAGTGCAGATAGTTCCCTTGATGGCGTTTCCTTCCCTAACCTGGCTCATCTGTACTTGGTCCAGTGTCTATCGTATTTTCTATTTTAATGTCCTTTTAATGTTGCTCCTGAGTGTGTCCGCACATGGGGATAGGATTGGGGGAAGGTTAGTATAATTGTGTTCATGCTTAAACATGTGAGAGGTGAGGTGGGGGGGGGGGAATAATTTTTATTCTGTAAAGCACTTTGAACTGCATTTTTTGTATGAAAAGCACTTTATAAATAAAGTTTATTATTATCATTATTATTATTAACCAACGCTCCGGAAGTCTTCCAAACCCTCGTCTACGTTGTTCTGCGAGACCTTCTTAATGTGTTCGTTTTCATCTACCTAGACAATATCCTAAACAACTCCAAGAACATATCTGACCACCAGAAACATCTCCGCCTGGTCCACTAGTGATTCCTTGAAAAGGATTCTGTTAAGGTTGAAAAATGCGAATTCCAGAAGTCATCCGTCACCTTACTTGGTTTCGTTTGCGAGGGCAGACCGGTCAAGACAGATCATGTTAAGGTTCATTAATGCTGTTTTAGATTGGCTCAGACAGAAAATCTGCAAACAACTTCTACGTTTTCTTGGATTCATACAAAACCACAGTTCCTGAAAAAGGCTGAAAAGCATTCAAACTACTCAAAGAAAAGTTTTGTAATGCACCTACCCTCGTCCAACCTAATCCTGATCATCAGTTCATCCTCGAGGTTCATGCCTCCAACACTGGTGTCGGAGCAGTCAACAACCAACATTCCAAGTCAGATGATTAGCTTCATCCCTGTGCCTTCTTTTCTTGTCATCTCTCCCCAACAGAAAGTTACTACGGAGTGGAAGATAGAGAACTACTTGCCATCAAACTCGCACTGGAGGAATGATGCCATTGGTTGGAGGGCACAGTTCATCCAGTGCTGGTTTGGATCGATCACAGGAATCTATCCTACCTTCAAACAGCTAAAAGACTCAATCCACATCAGTCACAATGGTTTATCCTTTTTCCCCAGGTTGAACTTATCCATCTCATACCGCCACGGTTCCAAGAAAACCAATCCCATCACCCTTTCCAGAGTGTATGCACCCAATGAAGAAGAACCCATTCCAGAATCCATCCTTCCGCCCAGTTACACCGTGAGCACTCTGACCTGGGAGATCGAGGTCGTCATCAAGCTCAACAGTCATGAAGCTCAACAGTCCAAACCTGACCCAGGTACTGGCCCACCTAACAGAATCTACGTTCCATCCTCAGCTAGATCACAACTCATCCACTGGATTCACACCTCCAAGTTTTCTTGCCATCCCGGAAACAGTCGTACTATTGCTCTTATCAACCGAAGATTCTTGTGGGCGTCCCTTCCCAAAGACGTCAAGGATTACATCTCCGCCTTCTCTGTCTGTGCTCGCCGTAAAACAAGCAATCAACCCCCAGCCGGATCAATACAACTTCTGTCCATCCCAAAATGTACTTGGTCCCACATCGCTCTAGATTTCTTTACCGGCTTACCACCATCCAGAGGTATGACCACCATTCTGGACATCAATGATCGTTTTTCAAAATCTTGCCATCTAGTTCTCTTTAGCATTCCTGCGTTATCCGCCCAAAATATTTAAAAAACACATACCTAAAATTAAAATCAAAGCTGTTCTTGAACTGTATGGAGTAGAAGCATGGTTGCGGTCTCTTTTGAAAGAAAACACCCTGAAGTTTCACCCACATCAGTCAGAATTTGTCTAAGTGCAGCTTTCAGAGTGTGATGTAATCTGAAAAAGAAGAAATTTCATGTCCGCTTATTTATTTTCTAAAAATATATGCTTTAAAACTGGCTTTAGCATGGTGCGGTGGACTGGAAAACACACTGGGTCTACAGCCTGAAATATTACCTTTATCAACAGCAAATATGAGAGTAATAAACCAAAAAATGAGTATTTTGCACATGTTTTTCTAACAAAAGGTTCAGTTGTGCCAAAGTGTGCCAAAAGTGTGCCATTTGGAGACCCTTGGACACCACTGTGCGACATATTGAAAAAAAGGCTGCTATTCTTGAACACTTCAACACACAGTCATGATCCTGGGCTCTGATGAAAGGTTACACTTGGAGCTTTCCCATCTCACATCTAGATTCACTGCCAGTATTACTGTCAAAGAGTAAAGGAGACGCAAACATGTTTTTTCTATAAATAAAGCTTAGAGGGCATACAGAGATAATGTCCAAATTATTTGTATGATCAGAAGCAAAATGTTTATTATATATATATATATATATATATATATATATATATATATATATATATATATATATATATATATATATATATATATATGAAACTGAATCAATAAATTAATAATAAAAAGAGATTCCCATGAAGCCATCTGAGATCATCTCAGACCGGGAGACTTTGGAACGCGACTGTTATTGGTGCGGTTGGTTAAAGACACGCTTCAAAGAGCCCTGTGTCGTGTCAACCAGCCGTGCAAAAGGAGCGCATGCTGCAACATTTTCTGGTCCTGAAGCAATAGAAAGCTGGGTTCAGAGAGTTTTTCCTACTTCTGATCACCTCAATCAGAGAAATGTTCCCTGATTTAAAAATTGTGTAGTCTCCAGTCTGGAAGCGAAACGTGGATTCAGCCTCTAGAACAGTGGTTCCCAACCTGAGGTCCATAAACCCTAAGGGGGACATTAGAGATAGCAGGGGTCTGCATGATTCTTTCTGTGCTGAGGTTGTAAGACTTGAGCCGTTTTCAGACAGAAGTTCTGGAATATTTGCGGACAATTCCATCCGGTCTTTAAGCGGAGTTGTGTTTTCAAACACGCCACTGTTTTCCGGAACATTGCCTTTCGGCTGCTTTCACACAGCAAGAAATGTACCGGAGGATCCTGATGAATGTCTGTGGGGTGGGGGGTGCGGGGGATTGCGGGGTTCTATGTGGATATTACAGTACGTAAACTTAGTGTGGCGGGCGTATGTCATTTCCCCAAACAAATGCATTATTGCAAAGATGGTAGACGAAACAGCAGATCTACTCGCAGGGCTCGTCTTTTTTTATGTGTGCAATTTTGCGCACATGGAAACGCTTAAGAGACATCGATGAAAAAGCTGAAAGGAAAATAGTGAAATTTATACATCATCAATGTGTGCGCTCACAGCGTTCCCTTCCCCCTCCCCTTTTCCCCACCGCCCCACACCCCTCCAGCTTTCGCGGAACATTACCTGACAGTCTGAATGCAAACACCATACCGCGAACAGTCCGCTCTTGTTACTAGGTCTTCATCCTTAAAATTACCGGTAAAGGGTATCCGGACAAAGTCCGGAAGATTGCTTTCAGACACAAAAGCAAAACAGACGAAGTCCGGAAAATTACCGTTTTTCATGGCCTGTTTGAAAGGGGCATTGTTGTAAGACGTAAGATATATAATGCTTCATATTTTATACACCTGGTGACACATATATTGATCTATTTTGAGTCATCATCTTTCTGTCTTAATGAGGTAAACTAATTAAAAATAAATACAAAATATTGAAAAAATCAAACTCTGTGTGTAGGTCACATCCGATGACTTAAAAATGCTGTTTTTTTTATGTAGCTGACCTCTGGCTGTGTATTACACAAACCACTTTACAGTCTAGCCGGGCCGAAGCAGACGTATGTTGCTGAGTTCAAAGATCCAGGTGGAACAGACTCAGGCAAATGCAGCATTACAATATTTTAATATATCTTCCACTCCATGAAACACTTATTAATGCTCAGTAGGCCACATATGGTGGTTTAATGTATTTGTATTGCACTGAAATGCATAAATTTCAAAGGACATATATGCAGCTGAAACAGATAGCCTAGTGTATCCCAAATGTTTCAATATTAACATTTTGATACAACATTATAATCATTATGACCATAAGTAAAAGTTTTTTGGGGGGAGGTGTGGCTTAAGCTTTATTCTTTAATGTCATTTTAAAAATTACATGACTTTTACTTTAATACTTTAAATAAACTCGCCACAGCTCTCCAAACAACCCAACTCCTTGTCATGCATGTTTTCCATCTCCATGGAATTCCTCGGGACATCTAATCAGATCCTGGGCCCCTGTTCATCTCTCAAGTTTGGAAACACTTCTGTTCAGCTTCCAGGGCCAAGGTCAGTCTAACTACTGGTTATCACCCACAATCCAATGACATCCCTATAGGAATGAAACAAGAACTTGAAACAGCCCTCCATTGTGTTACATCCAGGAATCCCTCCGATTGGAGTCAACAAATTTCCTTGATCAAATACGCACACAACTCGCACATCTCTGCCACTTCAGGTTTATCTCCCCTTGAAGTATCTCTTGGTTACTAACCACCTCTTTTTACCTCAGATGAAAAGGATATGGGAGTTACATCACCACACCATCACATACGCTGTTATAAACAAAACTGGACTTCCACCATCGTCAAACTAAACCTGACTGCTCAACAGAATCGTCGCTTTGCTGACCATAAAAGAAGACCCTCTCCTACGTATCTCCCAGGTCAGAAAGTTTGGTCGTTATCCTTTGATATTCTTCTCAAAGATGTGTCTAAGAAGCTCTCCCCCAGATTCATCGGACTCTATGAAATTGAAACCGTTATCAGCCCCTCTGGTGTTCATCTCCGTCTTCCATTGTCCCTCAGGATTCACCCTGCATTTCATGTCTCCCAGATCAAATCTTTGCGATTCCCCACCACCCGCCCTGAACATTAACATGCACCCAGCCTACGCAGTCCGACCGATTGTTAACTCCAGTTGACACGGCCGTGAGCGGTAATATCTGGTCGACTGGGAGAGATACTCTCCTGGGTGCCCCACTCATTCATATTTAGCAATTCCCTTATTTCAAATTATGAATCATCCATCCCATCTACATCATCTGGACCGCCAGGTGGTGGTTGTTAGGTGGGTTTAATGTTTGAAGTCTGGGGTTTTTGTCTATCCTCCTGCTATCTCCTTTCCAGTGATCTCCACCAGGGGTCCTGCTTGAACCAAGGATCTGCCCATCAAGAGGAGGGCTGAGCTGTGTGTAATGGCAAAAAATAGTATCTCAGGGTTTCCATTATAAAGAAGACTTGAGTCCTGGAAGGCATTTAAGTATTTAATTCAAACATGCAGGCCAGAACACGGAGGGGACAGAGTTACTCGTGCGTCACCCTAACCAACCTTTCTAACTAACCGCTTAAATAGTATTCAGCAATCATTGTTTATCTCTGTAGATGTCTTCTCTAACGTTCACGCCCCGCCTCCGGAGAGCTGCTTCACACGAGTCTTATATCAACGCATAAAGCAGCACATCCGAAGGCCAGACTGTTATCTTACTGCCCCGGCGTCTGTCTCTCTGGTGACCTGACACATATATCTTTCTCATAACATTAAGCTGGAGCAATAACCTTGTCATTTTACCCTAGATGCATTCACTAAACAGAGAATATAAACTTAATTCCTAATTGCATAACAATTTTCCACCACAGTGCCTGGCAGCTTTTCACAGCTGCATCTCATTGAGGTTAATCAGAGGCTGAATAAAGGAAGCTGGCTGTCAGACCTATGATGCCTGAGTGTTGCGCCTCCGTGGTAACCTCTAGCCCTCCATGTGCTTCGAACTATTCATTTCCTTGTGAAACCTACCTTATTGATCCTTACCTGTGCTCCCCCCAAGGTTCCTCTGTGACCACACCGTGGTTCCTCTCCAGTAATCTCCTTGCGATCCGTTTTCCAGCTTTTGCTGTGAGCTTTGGTCTTCACTGTCCATGTATGAAAGCCCTCTGGCTCCTGGTTCACATGTGTCCTTGCTCCAGCTCCAAGCTCTACCTGTCTGCCCTTAGAACTCAATCCTCACGCACAGGATCTTCCTCTCTGTATCTCCCGAAACTCCTCAGGAAGATCTTGGAGATATCAGTGACTTCTAGCTATACCTCCCTGGTGTCAACTCCACCACCTGAGCAAGCCAATCCTGAGTACTATCAAGCAAAAATCCAAGACTATTACCTGCATCTGGACATCCCAACTGGCATTTCTGCATCTCTCCATTCTTTCGTGCAATGTTTCTGGTTCCAGCAAACATCCATTCTTTGTTTGAATAAATTATTTTATAATTGTACAACTGCTCTCCCTATAGTGGTGTTGTGCATGTTGGGTCAGAAAGCTTAATTCAAACATGACACATCTTATCAAAGATCCCTCTGAGGATGGTTCGTTTTCTTAACAAGGTACCTATCTTTCTCCACAATTTCAAGAAAATGTGAAATACAAAAATAGATTTATTTTAAGATCACTGTATTAAAACTTCCAATGAAATTTTGTTACAAGTGGAACTAAAAGGAAATTCCTTATTGTCAGGGACCAAGCAGTTAGACACTAGGACAAAAGGTATAAAAATTTATTCTCCATTTATTTTTCCCAAAAATAATTAACAAAAAGACCCCTATGATGAACAAGACAGATGGACTCAGTGTTCCCTCGCCCGGACGCGGGTCACCGGGGCCCCCCTCTGGAGCCAGGCCTGGAGGTGGGGCACGTTAGCGAGTGCCTGGTGGCCGGGCCTTTACCCATGGGGCCCGGTCGGGCTTAGCCCAAAGAGGTAACATGGGCCCCCCTTCCCATGAGCTCACCACCTGTGGGAGGGGCCATAGGGGTCGGGTGCTGTGCAACATGGGCGGCGGCCAAAGGCGGGGACCTTGGCGGTCCGATCCTCGGCTGCAGAAGCTGGCTCTCGGGACGTGGAACGTCACCTCTCTGGTGGGGAAGGAGCCAGAGCTGGTGTGCAACGTTGAGAGGTTCCAACTGGACATCGTCGGACTCACCTCGGTGCACGGCTCTGGCTCTGGAACCCGTCTCCTCGAGAGGGGTTGGACTCTCTTCCACTCTGGAGTTGCCCCTGCTGAGAGGCGCCGAGCTGCGGTGGGCATACTTGTTGCCCCCCATCTCGGCGCCTGTATGTTGGGGTTTACCCCGGTGAACGAGAGGGTAGCCTCCCTCCGCCTTCGGGTGGGGGGACGGGTCCTGACTGTTGTTTGTGCTTACGCGCCAAACAGCAGATTAGATTACCCACCCTTCTTAGAGTCTTTGGAGGGGGTGCTGGAGAGTGCTCCTCCTGGGGACTCCCTTGTTCTGCTGGGGGACTTCAATGCTCACGTGGGCAATGACAGTGAGACCTGGAGGGGTGTGGTTGGGCGGAATGCCCCCCCCCTGATCTGAACCCGAGTGGTGTCTTGTTATTGGACTTTTGTGCTCGTCATGGATTGTCCATAACAAACACCATGTTCAAGCATAAAGGTGTCCATATGTGCACTTGGCACCAGGACACCTTAGGCCGCAGCTCAATAGTCGACTTGGTTGTCGTCTCATCTGATCTGCGGCCGCATGTTTTGGACACTCGGGTGAAGAGGGGGGCTGAGCTGTCCACTGACCACTACCTGGTGGTGAGTCGGCTCAGATGGTTGGGGAGGACGCCGGACAGACCTGGAAGGCCCAAACGTGTTGTGAGGGTCTGCTGGGAACGTCTGGCAAAGTCTCCTGTCAGAAGGAGCATTAACTCACACCTCCGGCAGAACTTTGAACACGTCCTGGGGGAGGCGGGGGACATTGAGTCCGAGTGGACCATGTTCCGCGCCTCCATTGACGAGCCGGCTGACCGAAGCTGTGGCCGCGAGGTGGTCGGTGCCTGTCGCGGCGGCAACCCCCGAACCCGCTGGTGGACACCGGCGGTAAGGGATGCTGTCAGGCTGAAGAAGGAGTCCTACCGGGTCTTTTAGGTTTGTGGGACCCCTGAAGCAGCTGATAGGTACCGACAGGCCAAGTGGGATGCGGCTCGGATGGTTGCTGAGGCAAAAACTCGGGCGTGGGAGGAGTTTGGAGAGGCCATGGAAAACGACTTCCGTACGGCTTCGAAGCGATTCTGGTCCACCATCCGGCGTCTCAGGGGGGGAAAGCGGTCTGCCACCAACACTGTTTACAGTGGGGATGGTGTGCTGCTGACCTCGACGCGGGACGTTTTGGGTCGGTGGATGGAATACTTCGAAGACCTCCTCAATCCCACCAGCACGCCTTCCAATCGGGAAGCAGGGTTTGGGGACTTGGGGTCGGTCTCTCCAATCTCTGGTGATGAGGTCACCAAGGTCGTTAAAAAGCTCCTCGGTGGCAGGGCTCCGGGGGTGGATGAGATTCGACCGGAGTTCCTCAAGGCTCTGGATGTTGTGGGGCTGTGTTGGTTAACGCGGCTCTGCAATATTGCGTGGACATCAGGGGCAGTTCCCTTGGATTGGCAGACCGGGGTGGTGGTCCCCCTGTTTAAAAAGGGGGACCACAGGGTGTGTTCCAACTACAGGGGGATCACACTTCTGAGCCTCCCTGGTAAGGTCTATTCAGGGGTTCTGGAGAGGAGGGTCCGACGGATAGTCAAACCTCGGATCCAGGAGGAACAATGCGGTTTTCGTCCTGGCCGTGGAACACTGGACCAGCTCTACACCCTCAGCAGGGTCCTGGAGGGTGCGTGGGAGTTCGCCCAACCGGTCTACATGTGTTTTGTGGACTTGGAGAAGGCGTTCAACCGTGTCCCTTGGGGGGCCCTGTGGGGGGTGCTCCGGGAGTATGGGGTACCGGGCCCCTTGATACGGGCTGTTAGGTCCCTGTATGACCGGTGCCAGAGTTTGGGTCGCATTGCCGGCAATAAGTCGGGCTTGTTTCCAGTGAGAGTTGGACTCCGCCAAGGTTGCCCTTTGTCACCGATCCTGTTCCTAACTTTTATGGACAGGATCTCTAGGCGCAGCCAAGGTGTTGAGGGGATCCGTTTTGGTGGCCTCAGGATCGGGTCTCTGCTTTTTGCAGATGACGTGGTCCTGTTGGCTTCATCGGAACGTGATCTACGGCTTTCGCTGGAGCGGTTCGCAGCCGAGTGTGAAGCGGCTGGGATGAGAATCAGCACCTCCAAATCCGAGGCCATGGTCTTGAGCCGGAAAAGGGTGGGGTGCCTTCTCCGGGTGGAGGAGTTTAAGTATCTGGGGGTCTTGTTCACGAATGAGGGAAAAATGGAGCGGGAGATGGATAGACGGATTGGTGGGGCATCTGCAGTTATGCGGGCACTTTTTACCGGTCTGTAGTGGTGAAGAGAGAGCTGAGCCGATAGGCGAAGCTCTCGATTTACCGGTCGATCAACGTTCCTACCCTCATCTATGGTCACGAACTCTGGGTGGTGACCAAAAGAACGAGATCATGGATACAAGCAGCTGAAATGAATTTCCTCCGCAGAGTGTCTGGGCTCTCCCTTAGAGATAGGGTGAGAAGCTCGGTCATCCGGAGGGGGCTCAGAGTAGAGCCGCTGCTTCTCCACATCGAGAGGAGTCAGTTTAGGTGGCTCGGGCATCTGGTCAGGATGCCTCCTGGAGGCCTTCCTGGTGAGGTGTTTCAGGCACGTCTCACCGGGAGGAGGCCCAGGGGAAGGCCCAGGACACGCTGGAGGGACTATGTTTTTCGGCTGGCCTGGGAGCGCTTTGGGGTTCCTCCCGAGGAGCTGGAACCAGTGGCTGGGGAGAGGGAAGTCTGGGTCTCTTTGCTTGGGCTGCTGCCCCCGCGACCTGACTCCGGATAAGCGGAAGAAAATGGATGGATGGATAATTAACAAAAATCAGAACTCATATCTATCAAAAATTTAGAAAATAGAAAATCCCAAAAGGAAACAGCAACTAAGTCAAACCTAACTAAGACAGAGACTGACTCACCCTCACAATGAAAATGGAATTTACACACAGAGGCTAGCCTACAAGAAACAAGGAGGGGTAAATGGAAAAAGACATAGACAGACGATGAATAAACCTAAGGATCTAATTAAGTCAGTGAATTTTAACTACAACACAAATGTCTAAACTAATACATCCTAACAACCTGGTATATATTAATTTGAGTTTCAGAGATCTTTAAGCTCTTTCAGGTTCAAGTCCCCTGCTTCCAGCAGCCAGATGAAGTCCCCCACTTCCTGGAGTTGCACCAATTAGAGTCCTCTCCCTCAGCCAGTTCATTCCATCTCAGCAAAAAATAAATGAAAACAGTTAATGATCAAAATATGAGATGTTACTAAATGTGTGTACCCATATTAGCAAACATTTTAAAATATTGCAATAATTAAATTAATGAACATGTCAGTGTGAAAAAACAAAACATTTAAATACTAACACGGAGAGATGGCTGGAAGAACCTCCACACTTATGTACACACTTTACCTCTTATATTGAAGATTATATAGTCCAACTTTGCTTTATCACACTACTGCGATGTATTCTTTGTTATATTTTCATCATACAAAGAACTCATAATTCTCCTTCTTCTGAAAGGTGCTATACAAATAATTTGGCCTCAACAGAATTTGACAGCGCTTGATTTTCTTTATTTAGTTAATTCCTCTTATTTTTTGTCCTCCGTCTGTATTTTTAATATCTCACATAACAGTTGAAATTATGTTCTTTTGTTCTCAGATTGGTATCTATTTTCCATTTTATTTTGAAATCTATCTATTTGTGTTATTTCTGTCCAGCTGTTGCTTCAATGTAACTTCCTTCACAGTTGCAGCCTGTTAACAATCAGCCACCTTCACTTATTACCTTTCCAGCATACGTTTCAGTTCACTGTGGTCTCAGTCAACTGTTGCTAAATGACTGGTATATGTTGGATTCGAAGTACCTCTGTTTTTCTCTATCCTGCAACAGGTGTAAAATCAGTTCAAAATATTTATCATGGTCTTCTTTGTTATACCTGTAGATAATGTAAATGCATTGCTGAATTAATTATTTCGTTTTGCATGGAGAGTGGAAATTTTATGCCTGGCCCACTACTTGTGCTGTGACACTGCCAGAGCACTAAGCAATGCACAATCATCCTGGTGGCAAACACGACAAATCTAACTTCAAATGAGAGCTTTATTTAAGAGCATATGGTGTCTATGGTTCTTGGAGTCATTGTGCGAAAGGCAGGGTACACCCTGGACAGGTCACCAGTCTATCTCAGGGGCATTGGGATGGACTGGTATTTTCCATTCGTTAAGTTTAACTCCTTTTTACTTTTTTGGGGGATTGAGAATTAATTCATTAATTCAGTAAAACAGAGCAACATTTCTTTTTTTGGATGTACCAATGTTTTAAAATCAGTATCTTGATCTGAGCCCGTTTTTAAAGAGCAGTGAGAAAGGTGTGAGCCTATCAGCTGAATGTATAACAAGGATCTATCCACAAAGGGATGGTTAAAACAGAAAAGGGAAATATTTTGCAGAGATACATAGATTTTTTACTATGTACCCTTGTTTTGCTGAAGGCTATGGTCCGCACCAATCGAGCCACTGTGGGTGGGTTCTTCCTTGCGGGGAGGAGTATGGTATTGTTTCCGGTGGGTATCTTATTCAGAATAATAAAACTGTTTAACCTACAGAGATGCTCTTCTCTTTGTTTCTGTCTATTTTCAGTATTTACATGTAAAACTATTTACATAGAGTCTTCTCAATCTCTGGTTTTAAATCAGATTATTTTTTTCTTGTTTTGGGTCAGTTAGAATTAAAAATGAAAAAGGCCACCGCTCATCCATCAAGAAAGTCTTATTATGAGGTGCTGCTGAACTAGGAAATATAATTGTATAAAAATACAGCCCGCTGCACACTCAAAAACTGTGCAAGATCAATTTTATTGCAAACTTTTGGTCTTGTGACCTTCTACAGGCATACAAACAAAGTGAATGAGGCTGGACATAAAGGCTCTTGCCATCACCTCTCCTCATTGCATAATGACAGACACCTGTGTTGACATGGTTAAGGCTACAGGGATAGGGAACATGGGAAATGTAGTACAGAATAGCTTATGTCAAGTATAGCCTTAGACACAGGGTCTACTGAAAACAAGAAACTTACATTACATCAAAGCTTCAGATTGATACATACAAAATTAAATACAAAATCAAATTGCATCAACAAAATAGAGAGAAACCACTATCCCATGCAAACATCAGGTTTAACCATCATGGAGCAGGGTCAGTTAGGATTAACAAAATTATTTTCTATTAGCTAAATGCTATGATAACAAGCATGAATATGTTTTGTAAATGTTGTGTTATGTTCTGTAAAGCCAGATTTTTACATTTTACATTACTATGTTTTTAAACAATTTGTGAAACCCCAAACAATAACATGTTTTTTTTAACTTTTGATAGGTCTACACGCAGCCTTTGAGTTAAATTAAGATACACATGTGAATGTATAATAAGGAAACTCCTCAGACACACTGCGTCTTTGTGTGACATCAAAGAAAATGCTAAGAAATTACACAAGATATCAGGGAAATAATTGTGGGCTTCCACAGTCGTCCTTGGGAACAATCTTCAGATGCCTGAAGTTGCCACATTCATTCAAACGCCTATATAAAAGCATAAACATCAAGGGAAAGTCAATGACTATCATAGCTTTCAGGATGTAGAAAGGTTTTGTTTCCCAAAGATGAATTATTTTAGTTGTCAGATGAATGTATCAGCCCCTGAACAAAAGCAAAGGACCATTTGATGCTGCTGCCTGAAGACGGTAAGGGAGCATCACTCTCCCCTGTGAGGAAAAAAGAAATAACCATAAAAGCCAAAAAAGTCATAGTACTTTTTTTTTTTTTATCCAATGAGTGTAAACAGCCTACTTTTTGGAGAAATGTCCCATCAGCTTTAACTAATGTGTTCGGCTACATTGATCATCCTTTCATTTGGACAAAAGAGGGGAAACTTGCAAGTCTTAGAACATCATCCATGAGAGCATGGATACATACCTGTTAAAAGTAAAGAAAACAGAGTTAAGAATAAAGGAAATAACTGTTTTGCTTTGAGTGCATTAAATGGTTGAAGCCTCCACATAAATTTAAACAGTGACATGGAGGTGTATCTAATGTACAAACAAAAAGGCAGAAGCTTTGTTAAAGGAATTTTACCATTGTGATAGGGATTTTTACTCATATTAATCTACAAATCAGTTTTATTTATTTTCTTTTTTGCTATCTTTATGAAATCTAGCAAACTGAAATAAATAATTTGGTCTCCAGCTGTCATGGGGCGAGATGCGGGATACACCCCGGACAGGTCGCCAGTTCAAAAGTCAATATTACCTTGAAATGGCGCAAAGGTGTGTCTATTGAAAATATTCTAACTTGTTGCCACAAGTCGAGAACATTGCGCCATTTGTGCCTCCAAGCTTGATAGTGACCAAAGGCTCAGTGGTGTGGTGCCGCCTCTGCTTTGCAGCAAAGTGGCGCCCTTGTTTTTTAAAACAGGCTAGAAAGCAACAAAAAAAAGGGGTATCAGTCTTCCAATCTTCCACATACTCTGTGTTCTTGTTCCTTTCCAGATCAGCATAGCAACTAAGAATTAATCTACCTTATATCCGATTAGCAACATCAGTTAATTGTTCCTTGCATGTCAGGTTTTCAGGAAGCAGGACAACCAAAAGTTGAATGTTTTTCATGTCTCTTAAGGCTCAACAAACTGGGGTGTGAGCAGGTTTGGGAAAAAATCTTACTTTACTGCAGTGTGAGAGATGGAAGAAATCTAAAAGCAAATTACTATTTATTGCAGCTTGAGTCTGTTTTCTCTATTTGGTCATGGTGGTTGCTTTGCAATATGCACAGTGTGGCTCCTGCTCTTCTTGAGTTATTTTCATTAGATTATCAGTTTGTAGGTGCATGGCTCATAGCCCTTCTCTTTCATAATTTCTGGTTGACTACATTTGTTTGGGCATGTAGACAGACTGCCTGGGTTTGTTGTAAAGGCACTTTTATAATTAATCTTGTGTAGCATAGTTAGGAAATTATACATTTAGCATTTACTATATGAGGACTTAAGGTGGGTATTGTGAAAATTAGACAGACCATTTAAAATTTAGTTGAAGAACTTCATACAAAATCACAAAAACTATGTACTGAATACTATAAATAAAAGTGACAAATGCGTTATTTTCATCTCTATGTGATTTTCTTCATGAAATTCTTTACCTTGTAGATCTTTCTGTAATCTGTACGCCCATTTTCTTGTGAATAGTTAGGATTGCATGTGGTATGGTATACTTAGAGGAAATGAAGTGATTATTGTTGCTGGTGTTTAGTGCAATTGTGTACAGAACATCGGACATTGGACATTGATGACCAACATATATCTTTCCTTGCTCAAGTTTTGGTTGAGTCAACAGCTGGGTGGCCCTTATACCCCATTTTGATATATTCTCATTGAAGAGTTTATAGCAATGCCGTTTGCCACAGTGTGTTTATCTTTGTAGGAGAACAAGCCCTACAACTGCAGAGCTAACTGTATAAGGCATGATTCAAGTTTATCATAATCAGACCAGGAGCTTGTGATTACCCTCTACTAAAAACAGCCTCTCAATAGTTACAGTCTATGAAACACAAACAAAATAGTTACAAGCGTTGTCTCAGCTTTATCTGAGAATACAAAAACTATAGCCCACTAAGCAGAAATTGTGACTAGCAAAGTTGTAATTGGCAATGAGTGGTAGCTAGTCATAATCTAATAAGGGGGTCTGATGCTTCCTTGTGAGGGAGTTTCCTCAACTGTCCAAAAATATAGCAATGGTTAAACGTCTTTGTCCTACATAGGTGGACTCTACAGGCAGTATTTGTTGATATTCTCTAAAACTACATGAGAAAGACAACAAGGAATGAAAAATGTTTAAAGATGACCAGCCATCTGTCCATCCATCCATCTGTCTATTTATTAAATTCAATAGTGTGGTGGGTGGATGGTTTTTGTTTTTTTCGTGTCATGCACATACACATATGAAAAAAAGTGAACCCCTCCCCTTCCTTTGACAATTAGATGGTAAAAAATAGCAGGATGACTCAAGTTACTTCACTGTACTGCTCCACCGCGAGTGTAACCTTAAATAACAGAATTTACAGTGTTAAATGAAAATGTCAAAACATGATTGCTATTGCTGATGGTTTTCTAAACTGTTTGTAGATTGGAGCATCCCTCTTTGCCAGCAACATTGGCAGCGTCCACTTTGTAGGGCTTGCTGGAACTGCTGCAGCCTCTGGGATAGCCATTGCTGGATTTGAATGGAATGTGAGTAATAGTTTCATTATGTCACTATAAAAGCCTTAGACTATCTCTATTAGGTAAGCTCGTGGCCTGCGAGTTAATTTTAGATGTGGTTTTGCAGAAGCAATAATGAAATATTCAAAACTTGTTTTGTGTGTATTTCAGGCACTTGTTCTTGTTGTCATTCTGGGATGGGTCTTTGTACCAATCTACATAAAGGCAGGGGTAAAGAAGAAGACAGAGGCCAAATCTCACTAACTGTTACAATTACTGACCTCTAAAAAGGTAAAGTATATTTATTTTATTTGCCTAGGTGATTACCATGGCCGAGTACCTAAAGAAGAGGTTTGGAGGAAAGCGCATTCACATCTATCACTCTGTGCTGTCCCTTCTCCTGTATGCCTTCACTCAGATCTCTGTAAGTTTATGTGACTGCTTCAAAAAAACCTTTCAATATGAAGAAAAGGTGAAACTGCTTTACCTACTATGTTTTTTCTGTCTGATTTCAGGCCGACATTTTCTCTGGTGCCATTTTCATCCAACTGGCTCTTGGGCTGGATATCTATGTTGCCGTTATTGCACTACTGGCACTTACTGCATTGTACACTGTCACAGGTCTGTACGGAGGAAATCTACTTACCTTTTAAGATATAAACGTTTCCCTCATAAACTAAGAACTATCTTATTTATGTAAATGACACCGTAACAGAGCGTGTATTCCTCTCAAGGCCATACGTATGGCAGCAGATGTTCAGCAATCATGAATTAACCAAATGAATGTAATTTCTCCAGATCAGGTGATAGAACAGTAACATACGAACATAATGACTATGATTATCTTTATTAAAGCTATATATCCGTTTGAATTGGAATAAAATCTCTTCTATTTTCTTTTATTTCAGGGGGACTGGCTGCAGTGATATACACAGACACCTTGCAGACCGTCATAATGCTTACTGGATCCTTTATTCTCATGGGGTTTGGTAATGTAATGTTTTCCTTGTTCACCATTTTATCTGCTACTCATGACTGGTTGAAAGGCTTCAATACTGTGAAGTAAAAGTGTAAACTGGTTAAATCTCCACCCATCCTCAGCTTTTGCGGAAGTGGGGGGATATGAAAGGTTCCAGGACCTCTACATGACCGCAATCCCCTCAGTCACTGGCAACATCAGTGCAGAGTGTTATCAGCCTCGACCAGATGCCTTCCATATTTTCAGAGATCCAGTAACAGGAGACTTGCCCTGGCCTGGCCTGGTGTTCGGAGTCACCATTCAGGCCACCTGGTTCTGGTGCACTGATCAGGTTGGTAAGAAATATGAGAATCTCCTCTGAGTATGGAGACTTTACAGGTTTTACAACATAACAGAAACAATCAAAGGTCATAAACTAATCTTGCTGACTTTTACATAACTGTGCAAGGTTAAAGGTTAGGTTTTGGAAAGAATCATTTTATAAGAACCATTTAGAGAATCATGATCCTTGATCTGAATTGCAATTCCTTTAGACATAATCTGCTTTTCATAATTGTAAAGTCACCTGCATGAAAATTTTTCACTTCAAAAATGTTGTTTTTTTTTACTTAAAAAAATAAAAGTCCAACTCTCCCCCAAATCAACTTTTTTTTTTTTGTTGCTGATAAACTGTATAAATGAGTGCCTAATAGTACTGTATACATATATGGTCATTTTTTCCAGTATTTTAGTACATTTTATTAAAAATATTCATTTTCTACCAAAAATCGTCAGTGTGGCACCATCTTCAGGTTAAAACCTCACACTACACTTGAATTTGAATTGGGCATTGCTACTGGCTCAGCAACTACGGCTGACGTCAGGCATGCTGGCGGTGTTGAGTATAAAACAAGCCCAGTTTCGGCCACACCTTCACAGCAAGTCGGAGTTGGAATAGCAAGGAAGTGTTGACTCCGCCGAGGCTTATTCCCCCCGCACGTTCCTCAGTCCTCCAGGCAACACCCCCTTTTGCTGCATTTTTCAAACAGGAAATGTAGGTGGAGTAAAACTCTGGCAGGGGGGTGAGTTGCTAATTAGTATCAAAATGGGAATCTGCAATTTGAGCTCACTGTTTGTTTGGTCTATTTGTTTATGCAACATACAGTTGCATACATCTCACAAAAAATTATGTAAAAAACATGGTTTTCTTGGTTAGGTTTAGCTCAAAAGTACAGTTACCTCAGTGAAAGGTCACATTGAGGTTAGGTTTCCTATTACCCACTGTTCTTAAATGTACACTATAAGCTTAGGTAAATATTTAGCATGCTAGGAAATGTGCATGTTGTGTAATACAAAAGACTGCAGCTAGCCACATTAGCTATGTTGTCTTTTGTTGACATTCTACTCAACCAATGTCATGTTTCAGTAATTTTTTTTTCTTTTTATTTAATCATATTTTACCAAAACCATTACAATGTAGTCAAGGACCATTATATAAACTATATAAATAAAAGACTGATTCCACTTTTTGATCATACTTTCAGTCCTTCGTGCATACATGTTCTGTAAACCTTGCAGTAGGCTAAACGGTGTCAATACTGGGTAGGGGATAGAAGTTGACCACTGTTAATAGGCCTCTGATCCTATTAAGCTGTCAGAGCCATAATGCCCATAAGACAAAAATGTGTATATATATTTATCACCAGCCAATTGTTGTGTTTAAGACTAGCTGGATTTTCATTTTTTTGTAGGTGATTGTCCAGCGCTGCCTCTCAGCCAAGAATCTCTCTCATGTTAAAGGAGGTTGCATCTTATGTGGATACCTGAAACTATTACCAATGTTTCTCATGGTTCTTCCTGGGATGATAAGTAGGATCCTCTATCCAGGTGCCTGAACTGTTTTATACCTTCATCAGATTATTGTGTGTTCGTCTTTTTTTTTAGTGGCCTTGAAACACAAGACACTTCACCCATCACAGCATCCTGGATGTTTCAAAGTGAAATGTCACTTTTGTCACAACTTGCATTCTGATAAATTCGGATAAGTAGTACCTGATTTTAGGGGCAATAAAAAAGCATTGACATTTAATTCTAGATAGTTGATTTTTTTAATGAAAAAATAAATAAAATGGTATCATCACACCAGATGTAACATACATGGTCCGATGAATACTGGAAATTCCAGTCTTCATTTTAATAGGCATGCCCTATTTAGAACAACAGCACACAGTCTATGATTCATCAAACAGTATTGTTTTTGTGATATGTAATCCAGATGTAGTGGCATGTGTGGACCCGGATGAATGTCAAAAATACTGTGGTACAAGTGTTGGATGCACTAACATTGCCTATCCCAAAAATGGTGGTGGATCTTATGCCTAACGGTAAGTGGATTAACAATGTTATCAGTCTGAATCCAAATTTTAGCTTCTTAATTTTCTCTTTCACTTTTCCCTGTCTTATTAGGTCTGAGGGGTTTGATGCTTTCAGTAATGTTGGCCTCTCTAATGAGCTCACTTACCTCAATATTTAACAGTGCTAGTACTCTCTTTACCATGGACATCTATACTAAAATCCGTTCTAATGCCAAAGAGAAGGAACTGATGATTGCTGGCAGGTAACTGAGTTTTAACTTGTTTTTAGTATGATTATTGTTTACATTCCTGACCTTTATTGTAACTGCATGGTTGTTTGAATTGCACAGGATGTTTATCATCTTCTTGATTGATGTGAGTATAGCCTGGATTCCTATGGTGCAGTGTAATGGAGACCAGGGGTTCTATTCATTCTGGTTTAGTTTCTGTTAGTTATGATTGAGTTACAGACAATGTTTTGTTTCAGTTCTTTATTTTAGTTTGTTTGAACATTTGGAAAATGCATTGGTAAGAAGCAGAGGGACTGCCCACCCTACCTGTGGAAAGAATGTAGGTAAACATTTATTTGTGTTTAATTAGTTTAAGTTAGTTTAACTTTTATGTTTAACCATTTAAATGTTAAAACCATCATCTCTTCACTCACCTCTTCCTTCTGTTGTCTCCTGAGCAGGGCGGGGCAGCAAAGGGAGACACATGCTCCATGAGCTGTTTTAAAGCTGTTGTAGCATACCATTTGATTGAGGAGGGGTGATGCTTGATGGAGTAATGTTAAACTTTGCTTATTCTGTTAACTGAACTTAGATTTATTTAATTATAATGATTTTTATCTATGTAAATATTGATTCGTATAATTTATTTTCTTTTTGGTGTTTTGGTTTATTTGTAAATATTTTGTTGTTTTGTGGTTACCCCTACTCTTGGTTTCTTCTGTTTTTTCACCTAGGTATAAAAGAAAAGCAGTTTTTCTTGTGTGTAGTTGGTGTTGGTGATCTGCAATGCTCAATAAAGCCACCTCAATCTAATTTTATTGTTGCCTCTCCTTTAAATATTGGGCCTCCGCTGGTCAAACTGACATGCAGTCAGCCCAGAGTGATCAATCTTTGACTACATCCAGTCCATCATCAGCTATCTGGCTCCACCTATTGCAGCTGTCTTCTTTCTTGCCATCTTTTGCAAGCATGTCAATGAGCCGGTGAGTTTCCCTTTAGTTTATTTACACTTTGACTCTCAACAACTTAGCAGAAAGAGAGAGAACAGGATGGGATGTTCTATCTTCACAGAAATTTTATGGTTTAAGGACTCACTATCATTTCAACATATTCTACTCTATTCTCATTGATCCGCTGAATCTCTGGAAGGAGTTTAAATGGATAGCACATTAACTTCCTTTATTCTTTTTCAGGGTGCCTTTTATGGACTCACCGTTGGCCTGATAATAGGATTATCCAGGATGATTACAGAGTTTATCTATGGCACAGGAAACTGTTAACCCAAGGGACTGTCCCACAGTTATATGTGGCGTACACTCTGTATTTTGGAATTATCCTGTTTGCTGTCTCCTGTTCAGTCATAGTCGGAGACTCTCTAATGACCAAACCCATTGAGCACAAGCATGCAAGTTACAGCTAGGAAACTAGCACAGATTATTATTGAACTACGCACAAAAGGTAACTGTTGACTGGAAGGCACTTCTGTACCAACATCATTTAGAAGAAAGAGACAAACCTAAGCTTCTCTCCACAAATGTAACATTTATATATTTAGTGGGATCAAAATTAAGTTTTTTTTGTCTGCAAAATGTTGCATGTTGGGTCTTTTCAAAAGCATGTTTGTTGATGCATCAGAGCAATTGCCAGTACCTGGCTAAAGAAGAATCATGAAAATTCCCATACTAACTCATCATAACATTGTGTCATTTTTAACTTGGATACTCAAATGTCTCCGTTTTAAACCATAATAATCCGTCAAAAATAATGGTAAATGTTGTGCAACAAGAACACAGAAATGGTTGGGTCACAAAATCATTAATAATTATGATGATAATGAAGCTAGAAGCATACACAAAACATATGATACATCAAAGCATTACTCAAAGGCAGCTCTAAACAGATACGTTTTTAGTTGTGATTTAAAAGAACTCAGTGTTTCAGCAGCTTTGCAGTTGTCTGGAAGTTTATTCCAGATTAGAGGAGCATAGAAACTGAAAGCTGCTTCTCCATGTTTGGTTCTAATTCTAGGGATGAATAGTAGACTAGAGTTAGAAGACCCGAATGATCTGGTGGGTTGGTATAGTGACAGTAGATCTTCAACATACTTTGGTGCTAAGCCATTCAATGATTTCTAAACTAGTAAAATTATTTTGAAGTCTATTCTCTGAGCTACAGGGAGCCAGTGTGAGGACTTTAGAACTGGGGTGATGTGCTCTACTTTCCTGGTTCTAGTGAGGACACGAGCAGCAGCATTCTGGATCAGCTGCAGCTGTCTGATTGACTTTTTAGGCAGACCTGTGAGAACGCTGTTGCAGTAATTAATCCAACTAAAGATAAACGCATGGATGAGTTTTTTGAGGTCCTGTTGCAACATCAGTCCTTTAATCCTAGAAATGTTCTTCAGTTGATCGAAGGCTGACCTTGTTATTGCCTTTATGTGACCCTGGAGGTTCAGGTCTGAGTCCATAACTACACCTAGATTTCGGGCCTGATCAGTAGTTTCTAGTTGTATTAACTGAAGCTGTGTGCTGACTGTTGATCGTTCGTCTTTAGGTCCAAAAGTAATGACTTCTGTTTTGTTCCTGTTCAATTGGAGGAAGTTATTACACATCCATCCGTAGTGTATCATGATCAACAGTGTCAAATCCTGCACTGAGGTCCAACAGAACCAGCACTGTGGTTCTACCACAGTCTGTATTTATGCGGATGCGGCGAGGGTAGTCTCAGTGCGGTGGTGAGCATGGAAACCAGACTGAAAAACATCAAAGCGGTTGGTCATTGCTAGGAAGATATTTAACTGCTGAAACACAGCTTTTTCAATAATTTTACTGATGAATGGAATATTTAAATTATTCTAAATTACTCTTTTTTTTTTTTTAGCAGTGGTTTAATAACTGCTGTTTTTAAAGCCTGGGGGAAAAGACCTGACAGGAGGGATGAGTTCACTATTTTAATCAGCTCAGACCTAATGAAAGGGAAAACTTTCTTAAGGAAAGCTGTGGGAAGGATATCAAGACAGCAGGAGGGGGAGCTTGATTGGTTAACAATTTGGTTACTTACTTAATGATTTCTTCTAGGTTTTGTTGGTTTAATGCATGGAATTCTGACATTTGTTCTACATTGGCGTTAGTTGGGTATAACATTGGAAGTCGGTTCAGCGCTGCGGTACAGGCCGCCCGACTAATTGTTACAATCTTTCCAGTGAAAAAGCTGGCAAATTCATTGGAGGCCCTGGTCAAATATAGTTCAGGGGCTACTGTCACTGGAGGATTAGCCAGTCTTTCCACTGTTGCAAATAGAGTCCGTGCATTATTAATGTTTCTGTTAATGATTTCAGAAAATAAAGATTCCCTAGCTTCTTTTAAAGTAAACTGATATCTGTTCAGTCTCTCTTTGTAGATCTCACAGTGATCCTGGAGTCGAGTTTTCCGCCATTTTCTCTCGGCTCGTCGACAATATATTGTAAAAAATTAATAGTCAAACTCTGTTAGGATTAGGGTAATCATTGATGTTATCAGGCTGTATTGGTAATGAGATTTGAATCAGCCTTTCTCTTTACTGTTTTAGACTACTTCTGTTTACTATAGAAGTGCAGAGAGTTTTGCTGGATTTGAGGAATAGTATCTAGTCAGGTCACTGCACAGTAAAAAACGAAACCTAGAGCTTTTTTTCATCTTGCAAACTGTAACACAGTTGAAGCCGGCTTAATAAAATTTTGAATTTCATTAACCACATAAGTCAAAATGTGATGTAGGCCCTATAGTATTGTCCTGAAAAAACATAATTTGTGCAGTGTGCGAAGATCGGCAAGCTTTTATTTCTAAATTGCCAATATTTTTTACTATGTGTTGTGTTTCTTTACCAGCTGTATCGATTGTGCTGGAGTCTGTGAAACCGTACAGAGGAGAGAGTGGAAATCGAAGCAGATGACTGGATTAATTATGAGGAGGATGAAACGGAATTAGAAGGTAATCGTCACGTTTATAGCTTTCAACAATGACAGATTTAAGGTGACACATTTATTTGTGGGTGTACCTACTTTTGTAAATATATATTTAATGTAGTTGCTGTTTGCTTATTTTTTGATTTTTCTAAGTTTGAAATAAAAATATTCTTCCATGTTTTACAGAACCTAAGGAGGAACCTGGCTTCTGTAGGAAGACAATCATGTGCTTCTGCGGATTGGAGCAGAAGAAAGCCATGAAACTGACTCCAGAGGAGGAAGCAGAGCTGAAGAAGCAGCTCACTGATACAACGGAGGAACCTTTTTGGAAGAACGTTGTTAATGTGAATGCTATAATTCTCCTGTGAGTCACTGTGTTCTTACACTGATACTTTGGTTAGACAAATGTTGCACCACTTATTCCTGGACAGTGTATTTTATCAATAATTCACAGGGTTGAACATGTACATGAATTGTGACCCAAACAACCACTAGTTGTCATTCTTAAAGAGCAACTCAACCCCAATTCGATATTTTTTTTTTGCTGATAAACTGTATAGATGAATGTCTAAAAGTGTTTACGATTCTGGTTATTATTTTTGTTATGTTAGTACATTTTAGTAACAATATTAATTTTCTACCAAAAACTGTCAGTGTGGCGCCCTATTCAGGTTCACACTCTACACTGCATTGAATTTGAATGAGCCAGTCCCACTGGCTCTGCGGTAAGCTCTGAACTGTCAGCTACACTGCCCGCTGTGGGGTATTAAACCATCCGAGTGTTGGCAAAGGAAGTGTTGACACTGCCCAGCCCTCTGCCCTCGCCATCCCTGGGTCCGCCAAGCAACGCCTCCTTTTGGCGCATTTTTCAGACAGGAAATGTGGGCGGAGTTAGACTCTGGTAGGGGGTGAGTTGCTCTTTAAATACTGTAAACAACATAAGACATCTTCATAACTCGGTACTCAATATTTCCTCCTCTTTTATGAGATATTATTTTATCCAAAACACAGTTCTCAGAAGATTTTACTTTTAAGTTAACTTTTCATGATATTTCCTCTATTTTATCCGATCTAGATAAAATAAAATAACCTTTGGCTCTCTGACGTTCAAGACAAGTTGACAAAAATATCAAAAAGCACCAAGCGCAACAAAACAAAAATACTGAGTTAAATAATTAATAAGACTGTGTTGCCAGGAGTAAATCAATACAATAAGGTATCGCATGAAACCCTTTTAATTTGTTGAAATGAGTGAATCCTCTCACATATCTTCTGACATATCCACATTGAATGTGTGCCGCAGGTTTTAAATTAAAAAGGGACACTTCTGATTTACACTGCATTTGTCATGTCTTTGTAAAAGGAAAGTAGCACTACACAGCAAACAACAAATGTAGTGCTAGGTTGGATACTATTTATTACGACACGAAGGAAGCTGATTGACTCAGTTTTTTAAAATGAAGATTAAATTTAGTTCTGTTAAAAATTAAAATAGGCCTACATGTTTATTTCGGTAATGTTAACACATTAAGATGTTTTTTACTGCATTGAATACCCTATCTTATCAACAATTGAAAGGGTTATACATTTCCTGGAAATATATTGACAATGTGGCTTTTTCTTTTTTGAGTTTTCTCAGTCATGTGTTTAAAGTGTGTGGAGGCTGTTGCCTCTTACATTTACATTTTAATATGCGTTTGTGGTTTTTGCTTTTTTAACTGTTAAAGACTTTTTCTGGAGATTGGGGGTAACTTTCTCTTGCCTCTTTTCTATGTCGGGGCTTGTAATAATTTGTAAGCAAAAAATGTCAAATGCTTTTATCTGCAGTGCTCTTGAAATGGAAACTGTGTTAATTCACAAATTGGATAAAAGCTCAAATGCACTTATCTCATCTCTAGTTTTTCAAAAGAAATTTCTGTTTCAGATGTGGTATTATTTAGGTTTTTTATAATTTACTCTGGTTAGTGATTCCTCATCAAACGATACCAGCACACGTTATTAAATTTTCTACTATTATTGCATTAGCTGTATTCCCTATTATTTATTTATATATATATATATATATATATATACATACACACACACACACACAGTACTGTGAAAAAGTTCGAAGCAGGTGTGAAAGAATGCTGTAAACAAAGAATGCATATACACTCAACAAAAATATAAAACACACCTTTGTTTCTGCTCCCATTTTTCATGAGATGGACTTAAAGATCTAAAATTCATTCCAGATACACAATATTACCATTTCTCTCAAACGTTGTTCACAAATCAGTCTGAATGTGTGATAGTGAGCACTTCTGCTTTGCTGAGATAATCCATCCCACCTCACAGGTGTGCCACATCAAGATGCTGATCTGACATCATGATTAGTGCACAGGTGTACCATATACTGCCCACAATAAAATGCCACCCTGGAATGTGCAGTTTTGTCTCACAGCACACAAGCATTGAGGGAGCGTGCAATTGGCATGCTGACAGCAGGAATGTCAACCAGATCTGTTGCTCGTGGATTGAATGTTCATTTCTCCACCATAAGCCGTCTCCAAAGGCGTTTCAGAGAATATGGCAGTACATCCAACCGGCCTCACAACCTCAGACCACGTGTAACCACACCAGCCCAGGACCTCCACATCCAGCAGGTTCACCTCCACGATCGTCTGAGACCAGCCACTCAGACAGCTGCTGAAACAATTGGTTTGCATAACCAAAGAATTTCTGCACAAAATGTCAGAAACCGTCTCAGGGAAGCTCAACTGCATGCTCGTCGTCCTCATCGGGGTCTTGACCTGACTCCAGCTTGTCGCCGTAACAGACTTGAGTGGGCAAATGCTCACATTCGATGGCGTCTGGCACGTTGGAGAGGTGTTCTCTTCACGGAGGAATTTCGGTTTACATTGTTAAGGGCAGATGGCAGACAGCGTGTGTGGCGTCGTGTGGGTGAGCGCTTTGCTGATGTCAATGCTGTGGATCGAGTGGCCCATGGTGGTGGTGGGGTTATGGTATGGGCAGGCATCTGTTATGGACGAAGAACAAAGGTGCATTTTATTGATGGCATTTTGAATGCACAGAGATACCGTGATGAGATCCTGAGGCCCATTGTTGTGCCATACATCCATGAACATCACCTCATGTTTCAGCAAGATAATGCACGGCCCCATGTTGCAAGGATCTGTACACAATTCTTGGAAGCTGAAAATGTCCCAGTTCTTGCATGGCCAGCATACTCATCGGTCATGTCACCCATTGAGCATATTTGGGATGTGCTTGACCGGCGTGTACGACAGCGTGTACCAGTTCCCACTAATATCCAACAACTTCGCACAGCCATTGAAGAGGAGTGGACCAACATTCCACAGGCCACAATTGACAATCTGAAAAACTCTATGCGAAGAAGATGTGTTGCACTGCACGAGGCAAATGGTGGTCACACCAGATACTGACCGGTTCTGAGTCCCCAGACCCCCAATAAAGCAAAAAACTGCACATTCCAGGGTGGCCTTTTATTGTGGGCAGTATAAGGTACAGCTGTGCACTAATCATGATGTCAGAGCAGCATCTTGATGTGGCACACCTGTGAGGTGGGATGGATTATCTCAGCAAAGCAGAAGTGCTCACTATCACACATTTAGACTGATTTTTGAACAATGTTTGAGAGAACTGGTAATATTGTGTATCTGGAATGAATTTTAGATCTTTAAGTCCATCTCATGAAAAATGGGAGCAGAAACAAAGGTGTTGCGTTTATATTTTTGTTGAGTGTATATAAATAAAATATATTTGTGTGTTTGAGCCTGAAGAATTGACAATAGTTTAACAGAAAAAAAGTTAAGATTACACCCATTTGTCAGGTATGAAGAGAATGTTGGCTCCACCATGTAATTATTGAAGTCCGCTTTGTTAATTTGAAAAACAGCAGCAATGATAGAAGGGATTGCATCCATAGTATTTGTATTTATTCCTCAAAGATATTGCCTGTAACTATATTCAACAAGATATCCATATTTTGTAAAAATATTTTTTTTTCCCCACTTGACCACCAGATGTCACTAGCTGACACTTTCATGCAGGCCTGCATAATCTAAACACCATAAAATGTTGATTGTAAATTGCAAATCAGTGGTTGCAAAACATGGATAGTGTAAATGTTTTGAGGAGACACCTTCCATCCAAATGTCCGCCTGTTTGTATAGTATAACTCATTGATAGTACTTTGAAAAAATGTCTATAAACAATTGAACAATGACACTGGCCACAATAAGATTATACTTATTGTAAAAGCAAACTTAATTTCGTGATAAAATTAAGTTATTTGTTGTACCATATAATTTTTCACTTTTATGTTAAATGGCTGTGCTTTATCTAAAATTTGTTTCTTGTGACACAGTACCGGTTGGCAACATTACTTTAGGTTTGATCTATCCATTGTCTATACCCACTTATCTGTACAGTCAAAGGGGGGCTGGTGCCTCTCTCCAATAGTCATTTAGTAAGTACGGATTACACCATTAACAGGTTATCATTCTATCCTGGAGCAGCACAGAGACATACAGGACAAACAGCCATACACAAACATTTATAAAGGGTAATAGACTAATAAGCCTATTCTTGGACAATGGGAGGAAGTCAGAGTATCCAGAGTGAACCCAGGTACACACAGATAGATGGGGAAACTCAATTTAAAAACACCCTGGTCAAGATTCAAACTCAGAACCTTCTTGCTTTAAGGCACAGTGCTAACAACACATTCACCATTGTGTAGCCCTACAGCCTCGTCTTAGGCTAAGTATGTCATGTTTGTGTGTAAACAGGACCCAAAGGCAGAAAAAATAAAACTCAAATGATTTAATTGAAACAAAAACAAGGATTAACAACTTACAGAACTGGGAGAACCAACAAATGCAGAGATGAGGAAAAACCAGGAACTGGGCAGGAATCAGGAACCAGACAGGGAAAGAATGACGACAGAGCAGCAAGTAGTGAGTGAATGCAAGCAGAATATATACTGGGGAGGAAATGAGGAAGTGAGAGGAGATCAATGACTAATTAGGGAAATCAGATGCAGGTGAGAGGGAGAGAGCAGTTGGAAGAAATTAACAGCTGGGAAGAGAGGTAGAATGGTATCATTTAGTCTGCAATGGATGGAACAAAATATAATTAAAAAAGGAATTATATGTACTGATTCATTATCTGTATTAGTGTCAATTAAATTAATGTCTACTAAAAGTCGAATAGATATATTGTATGAAATTGATGAAACCATTTTTAGATTAAGGAAATTGGGAACAGAAGTTAAACGTTTATGGGTACCAGCACATAGGGGAGTAGAAGGAAATGAAATGGCAGATTATTATGCAAAAAAGGCAATAAGAGAGGGAGAAATAACAAATATTGCATATAGTGTTGCTGAAATGAAATCTATTATTAAAACATACATAATTGAAGAGTGGCAAAGCATGTGGGAAAAAGAAGAGAAAGGAAGACATTTATTTCAAATCCAAGGGAAAGTAGGAAAATGGAAAAATGTAAGAATGAATAGTAAAGTGCAAAGTATAATATCACGATCAAGAATGGGACATACTGGGCTGAATAGCACTATGTATTAGATAGGGAAGCACCCTACAGGCTTGTGTGGATGTGGGGTAGAGAGAGAAACAGTGGAACATGTTTTATGTAATTGTATAAAATATGAGGAAAGTAGAAGAAAACTCAGGGACAAATTAAAAAACATAGGAGGTGGAGGGATAAATGTAAAGAATTTGTTAGATGGTGAAGAAAGGAAATATAAATTGGTGATTGAGTATTTAAAACAAAGCGGTTTATTGAATCGAATTTATTTTTTTATTTTTTTTACGCTCTTACTCCGACTCACACTCCAGCATAGTAGGTGGCGGAAATGCACCTAGACGTTAGATGCCACCCCCCAATAAACAAGAAGAAGAAGAAGATGAAGAGGTAGAATGGTTAGAAAGACAGAAACTAGAAACTAAAGATATGTCTAGAAGGGAATCTAAAGGAAACACTGGAAAACAGAATGAAGAAATAAATTAGTAAACTATCTAGAGGGAATAAACTAAGGAAACAAATGAGGACACAAACAAAAGGTGAAAACATCTAAGAGCAAGAAGAAGAAACAAAGACAAGGAAGTACCAGATTAAACTAATAAAGACAAGGAATAATCTAACATGAAAACTAGATAAGGAAAATAACTAAGTTTAAACACTAACAGGATGGACAAAACAAGAGAGCAGCTTAGGGTACAGAGGGGAAGGAAATTAAGGGAAGGAAAAAAGCAAGATAGCACGGAACCTGACAAAGTAATGAATTATGTTTCGTAATTGTCTTGTTTTTCAATATGAGACTGCGTATAGCTTATGTCTAAGAAGTAGACAGTTCTACATTCCTGAGATTACATAAGCAGCAACTACAATGACAAGTTAAGTTATGTTTTTAGAGCAATACTAGAGGGCAAACAGAAAAAGTCTCTCAGTTTTAAAGCCAGTTCTTGCCTCCAGCTGAGAAACAGGTAAGAAGCACAAGAACTGTGGCCCATCTCCTTTTTTTGGGGTCCTTCAGAGAACACTCAATTGTATAATCAGCCCTACACTTGAAGCTTGGAACAGAATTATTTATATCAGTTAGTCCCACACACTAAATCCGAGGCTACAGTCACTGCAATTACCTGTCATCTAACATCACATAACATCCCAATTGAGCAAAAAAAACCTAAAAATTATCCTACGACTTGGACCAATTTGTAATATTAAAATTAAACATAAAAAGGTCTATATCATTCAGATAAGATCTCTGTAATAGTCTCATGGCTTTAACGTATCACTTTGCTAGTGTAAATACTTCCTGGACTTTTCCACATTTTGTCACATTAAGACAACAAACATAAGGGTATTTTATTGAGATTTTATGTTTTGGACCAACACAACAAAGTTGTGTATAACTCTAAAGTGAAAGGACAATGATATATGAAATTGAACAGTTTCAGTAAAAATCTAAAAAGTGTGGGATACATATGTATTTAGCTCATTTTAAATTGATGCCACAAAACTACAATCAAGTGTGACAAACTGTCTTAAGAAGTCTTAGAATCTGTTGACAAATCTGGCCTTTATGGAATGAATAGCGGCAAGTAGAAAAGCCATTTGTAGTTTGCTACAACTCAGGGACAAAGCAACCATGTGGAAAACATGTTTTAGTCAAATGAGACAAAAATAATTTTGATTATAGCAGAGAAGAGATAAATAAGAAAAGCTGATTGCAAATAATGCATTTATCTTACTTTCTAAAATGTGAATGGAAATCTATGAATTTTTCAACATCAGCTTAAAATAGCGTAATCATTTACTGCTGTTAGAAGATACAGCTAAAAAGTTAGAAAATAACCTAAAAAGCAGCTTAAAATTTACTTTAGTTGATGATTAACCTCCTCAAGAATAACAGATGAAAGAAGTTGATAAGATCAAATTATCTTTGATTTTTTTATAGTTCAGACAATAAAATTTCATATCCATGTAATAAAAAAACAGGTTTGGAGTAACGCAGGTAAAAGCAAGTCTTATAAGAGAGGACACCTGCAGAAAGGACTGTTGATCGGATTTGACAGCCTTTAATATGATTTGTATCAAGACTCTTTAATTTATATGTTCAGGTTTTGGTTGTATGGAGTGGGTTTACTTGTCCTGCAGAGACACAACTTATCTTTTCTTTTAATTGAATTCTTAATTTTAATAATTTACAAACTAAAAAAACAAAAAGAGGTGTATTTTACTTAAATCAGACAAATATTTAAATTTCTGTTTCAGTTTGACTGAAGATATTTAAATATTCAGTGTTTCATGCTACATCACTTACCAGCTGGAGAGGTTTTTCTTTTTGGATCTTGGCTCTCCCTTCTCATTCCACAAGCTAATTATTAACACACAGATAAAAAAAATAAAAGATTATCAGGAACATTTAACGTTCATATAATGGGTTGAAGGTGAGGTTAGGCGCTAATTATTTTGTGATATTGATCCATGTTAAAAAACACAATCTTTTTGGCAGTCTTCATTTCGATTAAAACTAGAGGTGTCAGGGAAGAATAAATATTTTACATAACCTAGATTTTTACAGTTGTGGACAAACTTGACAAAAACCCTAATGGTACTTTTATACTTATATTTAAATGTATTAGTCTGTCTTCAATACATTAAATAATTAATTTATTTATTATTTACCCTTGTTGCAGAGGCAAAAATTGTAACAGTGGGTCAATGGATTATGTCAATACAGCAATAGAGTTACAACAATATGTACAACAATATGTATTCACAATATGTATTGAATTAGATCATTAAAGCCCCTTCATACCTTTTTATTTTTACTAAATTATGCAAATGAAAGAGTTTACACAAAGAACTGAAGATGATAAAAATTTGAATTTCCTGATTGGACAAAAGTATACCAGCACCTGACAAGCTCTATCTACACTTGACATAATTTTTTTTAAATTATGAACAAATATTATGTTAATAAATAAAAAAACGAATATCTGTATCTATCTGAGTAGTTAGTTACAAATAGGTATTCAATTTTGTAGAGTTAACCGCCATGACTAAATACTTCTCACTCCTTTTTAATTATTTTATTTAGAAAAGTTAATAAAAAGTTAACATCTGCTGCATTTTTTTATACTATGTATGATGTTTTACATTAAAAAAAACCACATCAGTGATTTAATAACCAAACCTTTGCAAGAATGAGTAACAAAATGAGGAAAAAAAACAAGGATGAAATGGTAACAGGAACCAGTGGCTTTACTTTCCTTGAAGGCTGATGATTAACAATATCCTTTCTGCAAGGTTTACACATTTTGCTGCAGTAATAGATAGAATAAATGGAAGTAAAACAATTTCTTTGCATAAACCCCCCTCCCCTCACCCTTCTCCCTCTTTCCACCTGTATGATTGACCTGCCCTGCCCCCCCCCCCCCCTCCCTCTTTTTGTCTCACACACAAACAAGGAAGATATAAAGGTAAGTGTTGTGAGTGTGTTTCAGTCACAGTGGACTTACTCCTACAGCCTTCCTGTCCTACACTTCCTCTCAGAGCAAAATGGCCTCGGATTATTTTGGATTCTCTCGCTACTCAAGAAACTCTGTAAATGCATCCTCCAAAGTGGTTCTCAACAATGCAGCCGACATTTCCGTTATTATCATTTACTTTGTGGTTGTCTTGGTTGTGGGAGTAGTGGTGAGTGTTGCAAATTGTCAACTTGTTGAAAGCCTTTTTCCATAATTTATCTACAATTGTATATCCATGAATTGTTTGTTTATTATTCAAGAAAATTGGTGCAACAATTATAATGCTATTTTTTGGGGATGTTTGGCCTTCTTTAGGTAAAACATACACAAATGTAACACCTTTTTTTCACTGTGCTGAAACATAAGGAGTGTCCTGTTTTTCTGCACTTTTTGTCCCTTTATGTCTTGGTTCAGCTGATGGTTGTCGGTAAAGTGCTATACAAATAAAGGTTGATTGATTGATTGATTTATAGTCAGTAATCTGGTCCACAAATATTTAATCTCAACAACCTTTGCATTATACAAACTAGTATTCATGAGTTTTATGCTGCTGAATGTATAGTAGCACAAAATAGATATTGGGTATGTTTTGCAGAGCTTTTATGTTTTCGCTAAAATCTTTCCATGTCCTGCTGCAGGCTATGCTCCGTACCAATCGATCAACTGTGGGTGGCTTCTTCCTGGCAGGGAGGAGTATGGTGTGGTGGCCGGTGGGTATCTTACCACAAAATGAGAAACATTTTAGGACTGATTTTTATTCTTATCTTTTATTTTTTGTAACAGTCTTCCAAATATACAGTAGATGCGAGTATTACTACAGTTGTGATGGAAGATAAGGGGGTAACAAAGTTCAATCTCCAAACCAGGCTGACAGTTTGGTTGTATAGAAGTTAAATGAAAATATGATCATTTACTAGAGAATTTTATTCCTTAAAATCATTGCTAAATTGCTGTATAAAATTAGATAATTCCTTTAGCTTCTGTTTGAATTAAATGGGTAAGAAGCAGCAAAGGTCAAAGTGGTCAGATTCAATGGATGTACTCATCAAAAACAGTCATAAACAATTTAAATAACAGAATTCTTTAAGCTGCTGGCATTTAGGGGTTTCTTCGCAAATTTATAGAATAGGAAAACATCCACAGGGATCCTAAGGAAGCAATTTTTTTGAATCACTGGAACCATGAGACTTGCAAAAATAGACAGATGAGACCAAATGTTTCCTCACTGCAACATTTGGCAAAGAGAGCCCAAAATATGTATACATTCGGGCAAACATGACCAAACTAAGCAATGCTGTGAATGAGAAGGTTCTGTAGATCTTATCTAATTCAGAAATAATTATTAACATCATACAAAAGAAAATGATATCCAATCTATATGTTGAGGTGTAGTTTTTTTAAAATATTATTGTAATAGTTTATGTGAAATCAAAAAGTTGATTGCTTTCAGTATTTGAATTAAAAACTTTTCAATATACAGATTTGTTACATAAGGAGTGACATGTTTTGTTCATTTTGATGATTATGTCTTAGACTTAATGGAAACCCAAAATTCAGTTGTTCATATAGAATATTATGTAAGACTACTAAAAAATATTTTTTGACCAATGACAAATATTATGGCCAAGTTATGGCATACACAATCTTGTGGAGGACTGCTGACTGGACGGTTGTCCAGCACACAATCACTGACACCCACCACAAGGGGAGTTAGTCACAAAACGTCATTGCTGAAGAGGAATGACAAGTAAAGTCTATTCAATAGTTATGGGGAGATTCATACTACATGGACGGTCACAGTTAGTGCTTCAAGAGCCTCAGTCTTATCCATAAAAATGAGCTACAACTTTTGCATTCTTTGCGTAAAGCCCATCCCAAAACAGAGATGTCAAAAGCGTCTTGCCTGGGCCAAGAAGAAAGCAGACTGTACTCAAGGTGCTCATTAGTAGAGCAAACCATCTTGTATTTATTGATTATTGTGGCATGATTTTTTGAATGAAACAAAAAAATTTTTTACAGATCGGAGCATCGCTCTTTGCCAGCAACATTGGCAGTGGCCACTTTGTAGGGATCGCTGGTACTGCTGCGGCTGCTGGAATTGCCATTGGTGGATTTGAATGGAACGTGAGTATTAATTTTTGTCAGTTTTCCACATTGGGAAGATATCCCTGACATGCCTTTATTATTATATTGAAAAAACTGAAAAGAAAAGGGCTAATTTGTGTATGTCTAATATTTTCTTGATGGAATCCATGTTTTCGGTATTTTTGTGTGTTCCAGGCTCTTATTGTTGTCGTCATTCTAGGTTGGCTCTTTGTGCCAATATACATCAAAGCTGGGGTAAAATAACAACAACTTGTATTTACTGTTTAAAAGTGCATTTGTTATAGTCACTGTGCCATGATAAAGCAAAGTATTATTGAAATTATCTAGGTGGTCACCATGCCTGAGTACCTGAAGAAGAGGTTCGGGGGACAGCGAATTCGAATTTATCTCTCTGTGCTCTCTCTCTTCCTCTACATCTTCACAAAGATCTCCGTAAGTTTGTACTTTTTAACCTTTAATTTGTAACAATGGATGCAACAAATCAGTAAAACCTACTTCTTGTCTCCTCCCAGGCCGACATGTTCTCTGGTGCCATTTTCATCCAGCAGGCTCTTGGGCTGAACATCTACGTCGCTGTTATCGCGCTACTGGCGATTACAGCGTTGTACACCGTCACAGGTCTATCCTTAGGCAGAAATTATCTTCCTTTTTAGAGATCAACATTTTCTCATAAACTTAGCCAACAAAAAAGTCTTATCTAAGTAAATGACACCCTTATTGAGGGTAAAGTCTTCCCAAGGCCCCATGTACTGCAGAGATAAAAAAAAACATGTAAAGAGAAAAGTCTTCTTTTCCTGTCTTGTTTATCTGTGGTATGTTTGTGATTAATTGCCCATGAACTGTGATAAGCCTCAAATAGCCCCCTAATAGTTGCTGCTCTGCAATAATCCGTAGACACCTGAACATAACTTTCACAAGACAAGCGGTAAAAGAACAGTTACATAAAAACAAGATAGCCTTATTCTTTCTGGTAGATGTAATATTTTATATGATTTTGAATAACAAACTTAACAGATTGCTAACATTGTGTTTTATCTCAGGTGGACTGGCTGCAGTCATATACACAGACACCATGCAGACCATCATCATGGTTATTGGATCCTTCATTCTCATGGGTTTTGGTAATAAAACATATTCCTTATTTATCGTTTTACCTGGCACCCATGATTGGTTTTATTCCCTCATCTTTGAGAAATGGAAGAGTAAGCCTTAGTCTAACCCCCTCCCCCTCCTCCATCTTCAGCATTTAATGAAGTAGGGGGCTATGAAAATTTCCAGGACCGCTACATGACTGCAATTCCCTCGATCACTGGTAATATCAGTGCAGAGTGCTATCAGCCTCGGGCAGATGCCTTCCACCTTTTCAGGGATCCAATAACAGGAGACTTGCCCTGGCCTGGCCTGGTGTTTGGACTCACCATACAGGCTACCTGGTACTGGTGCACTGATCAGGTCAGTAAAATTACAATCAGTACCTTTGACTGTGCAGATACTTTACTTCCTCAGACTTAGTAACAGGTTGTACTACATATCAGAAACAATCTAAGGCCATAAACTCTTCCAGTTGATTTTTACATAACCACACGAGATTTCATGCTCGTTTATCTCGCCTGTTTTGGACAGAATCACTGAGGCGGTCTAAGGTTGCCAGCTGATAGTGAAGAGGCTGTCATATAACAGCCCTTTGTAGAAAAATCATGATCCATGATCTGAATTGCAATTACTTTACAAATATTTTGTTAACCTCCTGCGATTTCTTGAACCTATGGTTGCCTAGACACAAATTCTTCAGTTCACCAGCACTGACATCCTGTTTTACTTTGATCTGAGTGTAAATGTAAAACAGACAAAATTTAATATATAACCACTGTCAAAATGGTCAAAGTGCTTATTGTGCAATTTGTTTAAAAGTAATGACATACAGAAATCACTACAAAAATATGTTTTCATTGATCAGTTTTTGTTTAAACAATGTTAGTCATAGTGGATGGTGATGTTTATGTTATGTTACTATTATATGTGCACTTTAAGCTAGGGTAAATGTGTCTAATGTGTAGGTAAGTAGACACATAGTGTAATCTGTCAATTGTCACATCTGCTATGCAGTTTTTTAAAACAAAAGACAAAAAATGTCCAGTGAATCTTACAGATGTTACCCCATTATCACCTTGAGTCACACTTTTACTTAGCTTTTATTTACCAACATTGCCATTTATTAATTTATGGCTCAGTTGAAATGATTCATCTCAAAAGCACCATTTACTGTAAATTAAAATCATCAATATGAAATTGCCCTTTATCTGGTCACTTAATGTTGCATTCATATAAAGGGTTATTCATTTACTGGCATGTTCACCCCAGTCGATTACAATTTATTTAAATTGCCTTATAATTTTTCTGAGCGAGCAGCTTCAAATGAAGCAAACCAGCAACAGCTCTGCTATCAAAGCTTAACATTTTCTTGATAAATGGAAGTATTAAGAATCACAGTAGTATTGATATTCTTAGTTTGCTTTTGTAAACTTTTTTAATACCTATACCTTATGCCTTCACTACCCATCTCTTTTTGCAGGTGATTGTCCAGCGATGCCTCTCAGCCAAGAATCTCTCTCATGTTAAAGCAGGTTGCATTTTGTGTGGCTACCTGAAGCTGTTGCCCATGTTTCTCATGGTTTTTCCAGGGATGATAAGCAGGATTTTGTATTCTGGTACGTTTTTTGTTGTTTTCAAGTCTTTTGTCTTGAGGACTGTTATAAAAACTGGTGTAGAATACCTGGAAAGCTTAAACTATTTCTTAAAAAATTTAACTCAGACGTGGTGGCATGTGTGGACCCAGATGAATGTCAAGAACATTGTGAAGCTAGTGTTGGATGCACCAACATTGCCTATCCCAAACTAGTGGTGGATCTAATGCCCAATGGTTGGTTGATTAACAATATTGTCTTAAAGTCACAATCAAAATGTTGCTTCTTTATGCTTTCCTTTACTGTTATCTGTGTTTCTTTAGGTCTGAGGGGTTTGATGCTGTCAGTCATGTTAGCTTCTTTAATGAGCTCCCTTACCTCAATTTTTAACAGTGCTAGTACTCTCTTCACTATGGACATCTATACTAAGGTCCGTCCTCGCGCCAATGAGAGGGAACTCATGATTGCTGGCAGGTAAAACTGCTTGATTTTCTGTTTAATATGATTACTGTTTACATTCCTGACTTCTGCCATGACTCTTGGTTTATTTTAACTTTGCAGAGTCTTTATTGTGATCCTTATTGGTGTAAGCATAGCCTGGATCCCTGTGGTGCAATCAGCCCAGAGTGGTCAGCTCTTTGACTATATCCAGTCAATCACCAGCTATCTCACTCCACCTGTGGCCGCTGTCTTCATGCTCGCCATCTTTTGTAAAAGAGTTAATGAACCTGTAAGTTTCCTTTTAGTTCCGATTTGATGTTTTGGTTGTAAAATTAACTTTGTCTTTGGCAACATACGAAGCCAAAACAGGGACCATCGAAGGCTATCCGGTTTGGGGCCAGCAGACCTGAATTCAGGATAATGCGAGGTGGTGGAAAAAGCACTGTAGTTAATGATCCATTGAATTTGGTCATCATATTCGCCACAGAGAAGGCAGCATGTTAGGACTTGGGAGAAGGGTAGTCCATCACCATGACTGAGGTATTTATGGTGGTTGGTTGCTGCAGGACCTTCTATATCCAGCTCAAGGGCCGTGTTCACATTCTCACCCCGAAGTGGAGCTTCTTCCCAGTCCAGGTTGGTCAGGACTGTGGCTTTTGCTGTGTGCAGTGTTCATTGACAGGATGTTGGGTCTTGAAGGGTTTCTAGTTTAGGAGCCTCATGTTCACATCTTTGCTCTTTGCAAATGATACCATACCATACCATACCACTTTATTTATATAGCACGTTTATACACAGCCGAGGCCGACCAAAGTGCTGTACAGAACATCAGTAGAAAACCCAACCAAGCAAAAATAGAGAAAAACATTAAAATAAGGCAAAACTAAGCCACATTAAAAGCCAGAGAATAAAAATGAGCCTTCAGGCGGAGTTTAAAAACAGAAAGGGAGGGGGCCAACCTCACTGCCATGGGGAGTTGGTTCCAAAGGAGAGGTGCACAGATCGCAAATGAACGTTCCCCTCGCATCCTTGTTCGAACCCCCGGGACCTGCAGGAGGCGGTGCTCTGCTGAGCGAAGAAACCGGCCTGGTAGATATGGCTGAAACAGCTGCAATCGCAGCAGAAGTGGGCCCATACAAAAGAGAATTAGCGTAATCCAGGCGAGAAGTTGACTCTTGGGTTTTAAAAGAAACATAAAATTGTCAGTCATCAGCGTACAAATGATAAAAAAGGCCATATCGCCTAAAAATAGCTGCCAAAGGAAGGATGTAAAGATTAAAAAGCAAAGGTCATAAAATAGAGCCCTGGGGGACGCCACAGGGCAGAGGGGAGGCCTCAGATGCACAGTCCCCCAGCCTTACACAAAAACTTATATCACTAAGATAGGATCTTAACCAGTTGAGGGCAGTTCCCTGAATACCCACAACCTGGTTCAGTCGGGACAGAAGTATGGGATGGTACACGGTGTCAAAGGCTGCTGTAAGGTCCAGCAGAAACATCAGGACATACGACCCGGAATCCTTAGACCGCAGAACGTCATTAAAAACTTTGAGGAGGGCGGACTCAGTGCTGTGACCAGTCCGGAACCCAGATTGAAAAGGATCTAAAATATCAAAAGTCTGTAGGTAGTCAGACAGCTGGGTAAAAACGGCTTTCTCAAGAAGCTTGGATAAAAAGTTTAGAAATAGGTCGGAAGTTTGCCAGGGAGGAAGAGTCCAAGCCGGCTTTCTTTAAGATCGGCTGGACCACTGCTTGTTTAAAAGCCTGAGGAACAGCTCCAGAACTCAAGCTTGCATTAATAATATTTTGGACGGAACAACCGACCACCGAGAACACGTCTTTCAAAAAACGTGGGGGCATCACATCATTCGGGGACCCAGAGGGGTTTAGGCCTGCCCCTAAGTCAGTGAGCACTGGGAGAGAGATAGGCTCAAAATGATCAAAAGAGAACTTAGGAGAAACACAACCAGGAGAACCATCCAGCGAGGGTGTAATCGAGGCTCTGATATTATCAATCTTGGAACAAAAGAATTTCAGAATTCAAATGATGTGAGTCTGTCCGACAATACCCTTATGTATGCATGAGTGCAGATCACTGTTGAATGTAATCTGTGATAACATCAACCCTAGTATAATGGTAGGATGTACCAGGAGTTGCTCAGATGCTTTGCAGCCTCATCTGCAGTAATGTAGGTGATGCAACAATCACTATAAAATTAAACTGAGCCAACATGCAAAGCTTTTAACTTACCAGCCTGTCTACATGACAGCTCTCACTTATCCTTATAAGAAGAGCATGACTATGGTAGCAAAACTGTCAAGCTCCCCAGGTAGTGGGAGTAGAGCCACCGTTCCTCATCAAAATGAGTCTGCCAAGGTACTTCGGGCATCTGATCACAATGCTTCTTCGACATGTCCTTTTAGCGGTTTTCTGGGCACATCCCACTAGGAAGAGATCCCAGTGTAGACCCAGAATTTCCACAGAAGACCCATATAAAAATACATATCCAATATGTATATGTATAAAAAATGTATACATTGAAGATGTATATATGTAGATTAAAGTTTGTTATTTTACATAACAATTTGAGTTACAAGGCTGTGGCTCCAAACCAATTACACTTTGTGGATACTGCCATTTAAAAGCACACAACTCTGTCAGATTAACTGAAGAAGATGTAATGTCATTTGGGAGGGCTATGTTGAAGGAGGATTGATAGAGTGAGTTGCCAAGTTTATTGCTGTCTCATGTGATTCTCAGATAACAGACTTGTATTGATTTAAAGCAAGCCTCACTAAGTAAGTTGTTATTTTAAAAGTGTTTCCATGTTAACTTCTTCTTTTTTTAGGGAGCCTTTTACGGACTTACTATTGGTCTAGTAATCGGTCTATCCAGGATGATTACAGAGTTTATCTACGGGACAGGTAGCTGCGTAAACCCGAGTGACTGTCCTACCATCATCTGTGGAGTGCACTATCTTTACTTTGGGATGATCCTCTTCCTTGTCTCTTGCATCATCATACTCGGAATCTCCCTGATCACCAAGCCCATCGATGACAAACATGTACGTGACAGCTTTGAGATAAGGCTAGCTTAATCTTTAACTTTCTAAATCAGTAATTGTTCACAGGAAGACCATCCACTATGTACATCATTCAGTAGAAATTGAACATGAGCTTGCTGCACAAATCACAGTTTATTTTCTGCTCGTTATTGGATTATGTTCAGTTTCAGGTAAAAGCTACAGACAAGGATGTGTTAAATACTAGATGACATATGATTTCAGTACACTGTTTTTAAGTGATGATTAAGTTGGCAAACTGTTAATATATTAGGTTTTTCTTGGCAAACCACTTAGGTAATGGCATTAAGATCTGACTGACAGTGGAATAAACCCTTTCATTTCTTTTCCACACTGAGTTTCACCCTTTACCGGTTACAAAATTCATCACTTTCTCAGAAATACTTCAGACATATATATATATATATATATATATATATATATATATATATATATAGACAAATATTTTGTAATATAATGTATGTTAGAACATTATGTTACAAAATATTATATATGTGAAAACAGCTTTATTGGATTTGTAGGCCAAGTTAACTTCGAGTTAGATATTCAGTTAGCTCTAAAGATTGGTTGGTGCTTCTTACATCTTAACATTTTTCTGTTGCTTTGGACAGTTTTCTATTAAAAAAGGATCACCACAAATGCTGGTGTATCCATTAAAAATGTCGAAATTGAAAGTTGAAGTTTTAATTGCCAAATACTGATCAGGCTTTGATCGTTTTAAACCAGAACCTTAAAATTCGAGTGGCAGTTTAAAGACACATAGTACTATTCACTCTCTTATAATGTAAACGTAGATTAAAGTGCAAAAGGATGTCAGATGTTATTGTTAGATGAATTTGTATTGGACTTGATTGTATTTACTTGGAATACTTTAGTTGTGAACTAGTAATGTAGAATGCTATTATATTTAACTGAATATAAGAGTAGGTTAAGCAGGACATTGCACTTCACTAAGAGCAAAATCTACTTTTCATGTTTAAAAGTGAAACAAAGTTAGGTTTTATATCACAAAATTCCCATTTACAAGGTATATATAGAGCAACACCTTGAACCAATTTCCACGTGGCATATAGTGTCTTGAAAAAAGTTAATACTCCCTTACAAATTTCTTCTATTTTTTGTCATGTTTCTGATCATCCTTACCTTTTCTTTCCTAACATCAAAGTTAACCTGAAGAAGCACATTTTCAAAGAAAGAATAAATTTATTAATAATGGAAGAAATCTATCAAAACTGTACTAGTTCCATGTGAACGACAGCCACTTTTAAGGGCTTTGAATGACACTCTTGTTTAGGGCCACTTTACTGACTTTATTTACTTTGTTCCTCTAACATTTAGAATTTGTGCTGCAATAGTTGAATCTTTTCAAAAACTATGGACATATTTTCTCACACAATATGTTATTTAATCAGTTGTACCGATTGTGCTGGAGTCTGAGGAACCGTACAGAGGAAAGAGTGGACATTGAACCAGATGATTGGGTTGAGGAGGAGAATGATGAACTGAAAGTAGAAGGTATTTAAAACACAGAGTGTTTAAACTTTATATTATGATAATTTTTCAATCATACATTTGTATTGGTAGAGAATGTATTTTATTGTTTAAGTTATTTTACAGATGGGTTTGAGTTGTCTGGAGTTTTTTTTTTCTTCTTTTTTTTTTTTCTTTATTCTGAAACAAAAATGCCTTTGCCTTTATTCCAGAACCTGAAGAAGAACCAGGATTCTGCAAGAAAGCAGTCATGTGCTTCTGTGGATTGGAACAGAAGAAAGCACTAAAACTGACTCCAGAGGAGGAGGCAGAACTGAAGAGGCAGCTCACAGATACATCAGAGAAGCCTCTCTGGAGGAACATTGTCAATGCTAACGCCATCATTCTCCTGTGTGTTGCTGTGTTTTTTCACGGATACTTTGGTTAGACAAACCCCTTCAAGTTAAAGCAATCCTGGACACTGTAATTTATATTTAAGTCACAGGGTTTTACATGGATTAAAATTATAACCAAACCATTATCACTTAACTCCTGAAATAGTATATAGGAATGTCCTAACTTTTCTCAAAGCATTTTCATTTTAAGTTAACTTTTCCTGGTATTTGTCACCTATTTGTCACCTATTTGTCACCTAGAGTAAACCAGTAAACCAGTGTAATATATTAACACATCAAAGTTGTTAGGATGCACTCTTGCTCACACATTTGTTCTGACTACCGCATATCCTATTTTTAGTTGGTCCTGGATGAAGTGGACTGTATCATTTTGTTGTGAAAAGACAGTAGCACTGTTATAGAGAACAGCTCATAAATGTAGATGTAATTTGGATTCTTTTTATCTTCACAAGAAGGTATTACAACACACAGGGAGAAAATGTACGTTTTTTTTATTAAGATATTTATTGGGATACTACACACGTACATTTGATGATATTTCATGAAAACTAAATTTTTATTAATATCTAATGACTGAAAACATAAACGGTTCATTATTTCCTTAAGTTTACATACAATTTCTGTATTTATCATCAGATGCTGTATTAAGTCATTATGAGAGAGGGAGTACATGACAAAAACACATTATCTGGAAGAAGCCTGTAATATTTAACCAGTGAAGGACAAACAAGTTAGTTGTAAATTCCCTCAGAATGTATGTGTGTGCTACCTCATTCATCGACCTCAGCTGAGTTTTCGCATTATGTCTGCTCAAAGTCCACAAGTGCTGTCACTTCTTACTTCCATGCAACTAACTGTGTGTGTTGTTTAAAAGTGTTAATGAAAACCATCTCAGGGATGGAGGATTAGGAATTATTTGAAGCACTCAGACTCTCTCTTTGCTGCCACCTAGTGGTGTAAAATAATTTGTAATTAACAATGTAAAATAGATTTTGTTTTATGTTGTCTGTTTTGCACTTTACATTTCTGCCTAAATGTAATAACACTAACTCTTTTATTCACCAAAAAAGTGTCTACTTGCTTCCTTTTTAATTGTCTCAATTACATTTTTTGTTTTTCTGGGTTGTAACACTAACTGCACATTAATTGAAAGGTACCAGCATGCCGGTATTAAAGGTTTTATTATTTCTGCCTCTGCAGTGCTCACGTTTTTCCTTGAAAGTTCCTCAATCAACACCTTATTGTTGAGCAGCTGTAAATGATTGTGTATCCGATAAGATTATCAATCAAGTGGTGATTGTGCTGATCCCCTTATGGGTAAGAATTAGCAAGTCAAAGGTCAGTAAGGTGGCTCATTTATCATACAGGACATTTGGTCTTTTTGCAAATAAATCAAATGATAACTAGAAAAAAGGACTCGGACTACCGCGTAGACCTCCGCCAAGGCAGCTCAGCCCCCCCTTATTTACTAAAATGATATCAAAATCCGTCTATAATTTTTTGAGTTATGTTGCTAGCTATCTCCGTCCCCCCAAATTATCAGCTCAACGGTTTTTCTAAATATAACTGATGAGTCATAAAGAGGCCAAACATGTTTTGATTTCGTGTAAGTATTCTTGACACAAGTCGAGCCTGTTCCCAATGAGGACTGGACTCCTCCAGGCCTGCCACGTGTCACTGATTCTGTTTGTGGTGTTCATGGACAAGATCTCAGGGTGAACTCATGGAGAGGAGGCTAAAAGTTAGACTGTCTTAAAATAAAAAGCATATTAATATTCTCGTTAAAGATTATTAGAATTTAAGTGAAAGCTGTCATTGATTTTTACACTTCCTTAATTTTCCATGGGATAGTTTCTGCAATCATGTATTATAAAGCTGACATGGTAAGGTATTATGTAAACGACTACTGAATGAGAACATGACAAATGTTTAGCAGTTTATGAAATGATAATTACATTAAATGATTTGAAATCTTTGAAATGGTCATCAAGGAAACAATTATTAACGTTTCATTGCTTTTACAACACAATTTTGAATTGAATAAAATCAGCCATAACCCCAGGCTGAACTCTGATCAAATCTACCAAGCTAAGACAAAGAAATACAGCAAGAAGAAAAAAGGGAATTGGGAGAAGTATTCAGGGTCTGCAACATGGGCCTTGGTGGGAGGAGAGAGTCATTAGTTCCTTACTTTAGAGCTTTTCAAGAGACGAAATTTATGGTGGTCCACCCTTCCTATCCTTTGTTAACATAAACAAACGTCCCTCTCCAAAAGTCAGTTGATTGGTGGTACAATTTTACTAGGTGCTCTCTTGTAGGTAAACTGCTCAGGGTGCGAAAATTGTCAAGATAAATTTCCACTAGTCTGTAACCTATACCTCTTAGAAGGTACAATATTTTCAGCTGTCATTGGGTAAGAGGCATGGTAAATCCTGGACTGGTCACCAGTCCATCACAGGGCAACACCGAGATACACAGTACAGACAACTATCCACACATGGCACACATAATCCTGAGGGTAATGTAAAGATAAATATAATATTTCTACAATGAATTGCTGGTTAGTTCAGCACCTATATTTATCATGTTAGCCTCTTTGGTTTGTATCATACATTCGAAGTGGGTATAGCTGACTGGATTGGAGCAGCTCATACTTGAAATGGTGTGAAAACTCATGCGTACCCAGTTCATATCAGCATTTCTAGATTTGTATACAGTCCAAAATCTTTCGAAACTTAGCAATCAACCCAAAATGGGGAACTGACCCCAACTTTGGCTAAAATAAAATAACTCTTGATGTACTGTAATATTGTCTTATCAAACGCCTATCCTTTAGTTATCATGCAGTGCAGGGAGAAGTGTTTTGTAAAGGGAGGAAAAATACAAAAAACAAAGAAAGATAGACTGGTTTTTCAGGAGCAGGTATGACAAAGTGATGAAGTTGATAAAAACGTTGACTTAACCAAAAACTGTTGCAGAATGAGATCGCTTGCTTCAGAGCTTGGGGTGAGTATAGATCTAAAAATCTTATATTATGTGTCTTTTCTGTAGAACTATGCTGCCAAAGACTAAAAAATCGGAAGTTTTGCCAATTTTACAATTGAACAATTTACAGTCATGTAGTGGTTACCTCTACAGTTTTAGAGAAAGAAGGTCTAAAACCTGGTTGAAACCTTTCGGTGTCTCACAGCCCTTGTATGAGTTGTGGGGAAGTTAAGAAACACTGTTTTACTGAGGAATTCAAACTCTCCTACTTAGTTCCTTGTCTTGTGTATTAAGCAGTGCGGTGAATTGACAGCACTCTCAAGATGCTAAGTAGGAAAGTGGGCTTTGGCAAATATTTTTATCATGGCTATTGTTTTCCATTATTGTTAAGTTCTTGCCTGCTGATGAATGCCGGCTCACTGTCAAAGTTTATTCAAAAGTACCACAAACATCTCATGCGGTGTTGCAAATTTTTTATACATCTTTCTTATTCTGTGACACTTAAAATATGTAATAAAAAAGGTAAATGCCCCTGTTGGTTGGGTTGGCTGCAAAAGCCAAAGCTATATCCTGCAGTTCCTCTATTAGCAGAATTATCACTATAAACATCAGACAATAAGAAAAAGATGCCTGGATTTAAACTTTGAAGCAGTTGTACAACTCCTTGAAAGAAAGTAATCAGTGTAGTTCAATATAAAACTGAGAATAAAGATGAAAGGAAAACTGTTTTACACAAAGAACTTGTTTTACCTGATCCCCAAAATGAAACTTAAACAGGAAACAACTTTTTTAGTTCTCCTGAACAGAAAACACTGTCCTATTTGCATGAATTGTAACCTGTTTTGTCACCTAAAATATTCTGGTTTACATATTTGCCACTTTAGACGATATTTACTGAACTTTTATATGTTTTTGTGATTAAAATATGGCAATGAAAATATAAGGACTTTTACAAAATATATTTACAGATGTCTATAAAATGTCACAGATTATGCAACAGTACACTGAATGCCTGACTGAAACAACTGTGAAAATCTTAATAAGTAGCCAACAGATATGACAGATTTAGTTAGTCCTTCTACATTAGAGCATGACAAAGACAGCTGAGACACCAGCACCTCTTACTGGTGAAGAATCCTAACTACATAAGATATGTATGTCGCCCTCCTCATAACATCCTTCCACCAATTAGCATTGTTCAGTATTATTGTGCTCCAGGTGAGAGGCTACTGTTATACTTCAGAGGCTATCATTGATAAAATCTCTTCAGTTACATCAACATTATTTTTATGTTGAAGACAGAAATGACCATAATTTAAACAATAAAAATTATTACAAATTAAAAAAACATTTCCTGCTACTACACATTGAATATTCATTTTGCCACACTTCCATGACTCTTAAACATAGTTAGTTTTTGCCTTGGGAGCCATCTTGACAGTAGGCAAGGCAAGGAAATTTTGTTTGTATAGCACACTTTCAACAACAAGGTAATTCAAGGCGCTAAAATAAAAATAGCAGTGAAACACAGACAAAGCATAGTAAAAATAGCAATATAGCAAAACAAGAAGCATACACAAAACATGTGATATGTGAAAGCATTACTCAAAGGCAGCTCTAAACAGATACGTTTTTAGTTCTGATCTAAAAGAACTCAGCATTTTAGCAGCTTTGCAGTTTTCTGGAAGTTTGTTCCAGATTAGAAGAACATAGAAACTGAAAGCTGCTTCTCCGTGTTTGGTTCTAATCCTAGGTATGTTGAGTAGACTGGAATTAGAGGACCTAAGCAGTCTGGGGGTTGATATAGTGACAGTAGATCTTCAAGATACTTTGGTGCTAAGCCATGTAATGATTTATAAACTAGTAAAAGTATTTTGAAGTCTATTCTCTGAGCTACAGGGAGCCAGTGGAAGGACTTTAGAACTGGGGTGATGTGCTCTACTTTCCTGGTTCTAGTGAGGACACGAGCAGCAGCATTCTGGATCAGCTGCAGCTGTCTGATTGACTTTTTAGGCAGATGTGTGAGAACACTGTTGCAGTAATCAATTCGACTAAAGATAAACGCATGGATGAGTTTTTCGAGGTCCTGTTGCGACATCAGTCCTTTAATCCTAGAAATGTTATTAAGGTGATAGAAAACTGATCTTGTTATTGCCTTTATGTGACCCTGGAGGTTCAGGTCTGAGTCCATTACTACACCTAAAATCCGTGCCTGGGGTCTCATTTATAAAGCTTGCTTACGCACAAAACAGGGTGTGAAATCTACGTAAGCAACTTTCTACGCCAAGTTTAGGATTTATAGAAAGAAACGTGACAGAAAAATGTGCGCAACTTTAAGCACCCTAACGATCTTGCTTACACACTTTTTGGGCACTGACAGCGCAGCAGGAGAGATGGCAAAAATTTTAATTTAAACCACCATTTCAAACTTGTAGAGCTTTGCGCACACAGACACACAACCAGCAGTCACACCCCCATCCCGTCTCTGAACTGAGAATAAAAATTAGAATCTGAATGAAAATATGTTGCACATAAGAATCATATCACAGTATGTTCATATGTATTTATGGCTTCAGATTATATAGAAATTACACTTACTGGTGGATTAATTGTGTGAAGTACGAATACATCAGCGTCCCCTGCATAATGATGAACAATGGATGCAGGCGCTCATTGAAGATCACGCCACAGGAAACTTTTGGATGGGGGACCCGATGTAGATTCCTTAAAGCAGTACTATTAGATCTATGTGCTGAACTGGACCCGGTGTTGGATCTACTGACCCGCTGGAACCGTGCACCCCGTCCCCCGCTCTTCTTATTCATATCAGGAACGCTGCTGCATGAAGGCTGCGTCACTAGCAGCTCTTCCGTTTGTTTGTGACCTCAAATCAATATTTTGCAAGGATGATACTTTATAAGAACCTTGACTTAAAACGCACCTTTTCTGTCATGCTTTAAAGAGTAACTAAACCCAAAAACAACTTTTTTTTGCCTATAAACTGTATAAATGGGTCTTTACCAATGCAATATTTCAGTTTCTGGGGATTTTTTACATTTTGGTGTAAACTTGTTTAATTCCACAGTTTTTGGTCTAAAAACGTCTTAGTGCTTCGCCCTTAGGGTTGAACGGTGGCTACTGCATTTGAATTTTGTGATTGGTGGAAAGCGGTACATCTTTACGTCACAGGCATCGACTGTATCACAGCAGTCATGGTCTCACAGACACGCCCCGTGGGCTTGGGGATCATATATACAGTCAATGGGATAAAACTATCAGACATACCGGCCCCGTGGCGAGTTTGGAGTTGGATTGCGTTTTTTAGGTTACCATTATTATCCCATTACAACTTAGTTAGCATAGCTAACGTACTGTTTTGAACGTTTGCCTATGTTAGCATCACCACTCAGAGACCGGACCCATCCTGTCTCTCTCTCCCTCAGCAGCAGCGCCAGCCTCGGGCAGCGCTGACTCAGCGCCCCGAGCCAGCGGCTCGAATTGATACGGCTCGCAGCCGTTGAGCTCCATAAAGCCTCCCTCTACCTCTCTACCTCCGGTGACGACGGAGGAGATGCGCTGGCTCAGGGCGTTGAGTCAGCGCCGCCCGAGGCCGCCGAGCCAGAGGGAGACAGGAGGAGTCCGGTCTCTGAGTGGTAATGTTAACATAGGCTAACGTTCAAAACAGATGAATGTTGATCAGATCGATCAGTCGCAAAACTGCCAACGTCGCTTTGGTCACTGTCCATGTTTCAGTGTCAGATTAAGCGAGATGTCACTGTCCTCCTGAACACACCCCCACGTTCCCCCCTCCGCTCATCCTCCATAGTTGGCCACGCCCCTCCGTTCTTCCTGGCACCGCCCACTTTGTAGAATTTTTCAAATGTTGTCTGGGGGCTGGGTTATGATTTTTTATGGGGTTCAGTTACACCTCAAATATCTAGTTTTATTTGGTTTAATAAATTCCAGTCTTAGTGTTGCTACTAGAAGTAATCATGTAGGCCTAATCGAAACTTTATATTTCTTATCTTTTTTATTGCTTGTGCTGCTTTTATTATTACATTTTTAAATCTTTTTACTGTCTTCTTGTTTTTCTTTTTGCATCTGTGTTTTTGTCTTTTAATGTGAAGCACTTTGGCTGCCTTTGGCTGAGTACAGTGCTGATTGAGTGACTGACTGAAATAAAAATGGTTTTCTGTGCCTCTAGGAGCCTGCAGCTGGCTCTGTGGAATTACTTTCTCCGCCTCTCGGTTGCTATGGTTACCCAAGAAACGCCCCATATTAGCTGGCTTAAGTCTATGCAGAATATTCACTAAACACTTTGCATGGACCATATATGGGAGAAAGTGGGTGTGTAGGAGGCGGGATATGATCCAAAAACACCTGCGCACATTTCTAGGGAGATTGGGATTTATAAAGCAAAAGTATGTGCAGCTGTGCGTACTCCAAGTTTGATAGATCGGAAACTTACTAGGCGTAAGTAAAAAACAGTTGCTGAGCTTAAGTACGGTTTTAGTAATTATTCTACGCAAAGTTTTAAAAATGAGAGCCCTGATCAGTAGTTTCTAGCTGTTTTAACTGAAGCTGTATGCTGACTCTTGATCATCTTTCATTCATCTTTAGGTCCAAAAGTAATTACTTCTGTTTTGTTTCTATTCAGCTGGAGAATGTTATGGCACATCCATTCATGGATTATCTCGATGCATTTACTTAAGGTTTGAATTGGTTCAAAGTCGCCTGGCGACATCGTAATGTAAAGCTGAGTATCATCTGCATAGTTATGGTAGCTAATCATGTTGGTTGTTATAATCTTGGCTGGTGGGAGAATGTATATATTAAATAGGAGGGGCCCTAAGATGGAGCCCTGGGGCACCCTGCATGTGATTTTTGTTCGTTCTGATGAAAAGTTTTCTATTGAAACAAAAAAGTCCCTGTTCTTTAGGTAAGACTCAAACCAGCCAAGTACCGGAGAGTCCGACCCAGCTCTTCAGTCGTTCTAATAATATATCATGGTCAACAGGGTCAAATGCTGCACTGAGGTCCAACAGAACCAGCACTGTGGTTATACCACAGTCTGTATTTATGCGGATGTCATTGAAAACTTTGACGAGTAGCTCTTTGATGCTCAGTTTTCCAGTTGCTCATGACATTATGTAATGGATTTTGATATCTTTTAATTCTGGCATATTTTTATTACACTTTGATCCAAGGATTAGTTGTTCGGTCGGTGTTAAAGCTTCTTGAGCGGATTCAAAACATAATAAAATCCTCGTTATGTAACATCCCTAGATGTTTGGATCTGTGAGAAGAGCTTAGGATGCTGATTTGAAGTTTATGAGAAATTTTGGCTTTAAGAAAGATAAATACTGTCCGTGATAAAGGTGGGTCTGTTTTTCCAAAGCGTCCAAATTGATACAAACTCCAGTTATAAGTAAGCTGGCTCCCTTATCTCAGCTTCACTAGCTCTCTGTGTGCCTGGCTGGTGCTGCTTTACCATATGTCTGCATATAAAGTAGGATTTATTGCTTTTGGTTTCTGTTTGCATCTCAGAAAGGGCTTGTGTGTGTGTGCGTGTGTGCGTGCGTGTGCATTTGTGTGTTTAGATGGGGGTGGGGAGTAACATCCTGATTGGCTGAAGTATTTTCTCTGGCAACGTGCAAACGTGATCCCGCCTGCAGAGGCACTGCAGTGAGTGCTGCAGTGAGAGAAAGAGAGAGAGGCAGACAGGAGGGGGTGGGCAGGCAGAAAAAACTACATGAATAAGGACTGAGCCAGAAGCACAGAGGAGACAGAGCGCTGTGTGTGTGTCTGTGTGTGTGTGTGCATGTATGTATGTGGGAGAACACTGCGCATGTGTGACTGAGCGGACAGTGGAGGAGAAAGAACAGTAATGAACGCCAACTGAGGGATGACAGCAGGGGAGAGGGAGAGAAGGAGAAGACAGAGGCTCACCTGAAGACAAGAAGAAGAAGAAGAAGAAGAGGAAGAAGAAGAAGGCAGTAATAAGAAGGGAGGACATAGTATGGGGACATATGAAAGTTAAAAGAAGCTTGGGTCCCTGCACAGAATAAGATGAATGATGTGTGAATAGAAGCAGAGACAAACTGGAATGGAGAAAAAGACACGGGAAGAGAGACGCTCAGCTACAACTCAAAGGAGAAAATCTGTGAGAGTGAAGTAGAACAAGACCAGAGAACCAATGATGCAGAGGTTGATGAAAGCCAACTGATGTGTCCACCTTGCAACAGCTTCCTCCATCTTAACATTTCCTCCATGTTGTTGATGCTCCAAGAATAGAGAGGGACCGGAGAGAGCCAGAGAGCATCCTAACCCCAGCAACAAAGAAGGCAAACCAGCTTGTCATCAAATGCAAACACCTTGATGAGGCAGAAAAATACTGGAATATGAAAACTACATAAAGTAGACAGGTGAGAATGAGGCAAAGCTTTACATCTCTTTCATCGTGAAGATTCATCTCATTCTGACTGCTTTCAGGCTGTTATCTTCTTTTTTGTACAAGCAAGGGAAAGAAAGAGGCAGCGATCTGTTTTGTTTTGTTATAGCCATGTTTTGCACAGATGTTGCATCATGTCGATCTGGGTTGAAGGCATACATTCACACACTGATGTAGAACTGAAGACAAACCAATCACGCCCACAGAGCTACAGCTTCTTGTCGGCAGAGATCAAAACCCAGATGGCAACCATGACTTAAGATAGTTCATATGTGAGTTTGAATGTAGATAGTGTCATGAGGGCTTCCTGTGAGCTCTGATGACATTTGCTGGATCTCTGCACAGGCAGAGAGCGGGGTTGGGGAGCAATGGTCTTTTCTGTAGTTGTCAGCAGCCACCGACGCATCTCCATAATGGCCAAGCATCAGCGCTGCAGTGAGAGAGCCCTGTGCACCATGCTGCGATTGCATAACTGCTGCTTCATCCAAATCACACCCCTCCCATTTGTGCAAAGCCGTGTGTGGCTGCAGCTGCTTCATTCCATGAAGACCCTAGCACTTTGCCCCTGCAAAGTCTCATAAATGCCGTCCACCTTAAAACAGCGCAGAGACATCCTTAATCATTTGCCTTCATCGATCAAGCCGCTGCTGTTATTGAAGAGCCTGGACACTTTCCCTCATAAATCTTCAATGAGGTCTGTGTCAGGAAAAGGGATGTGTGTTGTTCATGCTTTTATTTTTTGTAGCAGCATGTACAGCTCTGCCATGTTGGTGTGCGAGCTACACAGGCGAGAACAAAGAGCAATTGGCTGTAATGAATTGCGAGGGAAAATGGCCGATGTCTGCTGCCATGAATGAGAGCAGACTATTATTTAATTAACACCTTGCCAAGATAAAAATACAAACAGTGGATGGTATTATATGGAGAAAATGTGAAAAATAACCTCCAAGCTGCAAAAGGGCAGTACATCTTTAGTATGAAGTCTATCCTGTTCATTATTGTAATTCAGTAATATCCAGTGATGGGAAAACATGAAGTAAATCATGGGATTTATCCTGCTAAGGTCATTACATGTTATGTAACCTCAATATACAGCATTATATCCCACATAGGTCAGAGAATAGATGTGTTGATATTTTCTTTTCCTTCAGAAAACAGCTTGAGTACAAATTCAAATTTCTGCATGGCTAACATACTTGACATACTGCTGGCATCTTGTATCACAGCATAAATACCCACACTCTCCGCTCAGTCCAGGATGACGCTGTGATAAAAAACACAGATTTTTGTGGATGACAGAGTGACACGGAGACATACTCATGTGCACTCCTATCGATGACTCATTCAGAACATGGTGCCCTTATCCAGGTTTCGATCCCCACAGGTAGACTCTTTCTTGTGTGATAGCGTTGACCGGGGCAGAGCTGTGAATGTGTATGAATGTGTGGGAAAGTCTCAAGGGAACATATGAGGTGTGTTTTATCAAAAAGAATGCTGCTGGGTGTTTTTTTTCTCTGTTCCTTCACATGCTGGGCGCATTTAAAAATACAAATTTTTTATCGTCTCCCATCAGTCTGTTATCAGATTGTTTGTATCTGTAGGAATGTAAAAGGGTGGTGCTCTGTAGATGATGAAGTTGTCTGAGGGTAAGAATGTTCTGGGATGGATGTGTGCGTGAATGCAGCTCTGTGTGTGTTTAATTGTATGAGGAATCTGCAGCTCAGAGTGACTCCTTTGACATCTCTGTGGTCAGTTCCTCCTCCGACCTGACGAGGTCAAATGCCTGAAGTGATTTCATTAGTAATAATTTCTCCTGCTGGAAGATGACCCACGATGATGTGGAGGCAGGAAAACACTGTGGAGAGCTTCAGGGTTTTACACTGTTTTAATAGGATGGTTGGATGGAGATGAGCTCTTTACGTAATCCGTGCGGTCTCCATCGATTAGGAGGAAGCTGCTCCAAAGCTGGCCCATGAACAGGCTGCCTTCATCAGTCAGTCATTTTCTTACCACTGTCACCACATTATTAGGACATTTTAGCTGTTTTGTTTCTCTCAGACCCAATGGCTTCACAAGCTTTTTAGTGACTTTATTAACATAGTCTTAGGCATAATCACTGTAATGTATGTTTACTAACTGTTTTTATTTATCCACTTAACATATCTACACATGTGCGATCGTATTTGACCTCAACTCAAGGCAAGGCAATTGTATTTGTATAGCACACTTTCAACAACAAGGTAATTCAAGCTGCTTTACATGATTAAGGGGTAAAAAAAATAGTAGTAAAACACAGACAAAACATATAAAGTAAAAACAGCAATAAAGCATGAAGCACACACAAAACATATGATACATGAAAACATTACTCAAAGGCAGCTCTCAAGGTTCCCTCAATATAATTCAAGGTTCTATTCCTTTAAAATGCTCATAATTGCTTGAAAAAAGAAGATATTTGCTGAGGAATCGTCGGGTGGTCGGATTTTGAGTTAGATACTGACCAGTGAAACACAAAAATCAGATGTTTTTCCAATCACTGATGGCTTCTTATCGAAGTGCAACACAAAAAACTCTTCAGTGGTGAAGTTGTTGCTAAGGAAAGTTAGCTAATTGCAATACCAGTGAGGTTTGTAGAAATTAAGTCAGAAGACAGAGAGATGTAAGAATGTGTTTAAAAAGAGATCATTTTATATACCATAATTTTCAGACTATTGAGCGCCCTCCTGATTATTAGCCACACATGTCAAAATAAAAAATAATAAAATTGTACATGTAAATGCCGCACTTGAATATAAGGTATATATAAGGTTTTCATGTCGTAATGATATTTTTACACAGAATACTTAAGATTTTTTTTGTTATAATTTAAGACACGCTTTTTTTTCTAACTCTGCCTAAAAATTTGCAGTACGGTTTAAACACAACACCAACACGACAGTAACATGCCTGGTTAGAATATAAAACATAGTTTAGCCTTTCAGAAAAGTTATTGGTCGCTATCTTAATCTTCCTCTTGCGCACTAAAGCCAAATATAAAGCCAATTAGCAGTTCAAAATCAAAGCTAGTGTCTTCTTTTGTGCATAATCTTTCTCCACCTTTTTCTCACTTTTGTGCTTCCTGCCATAGTGCCCCCCGGAGGCCGTTAGCCAGTAAAAATCTACAAATTAGCCGCATCGTTGTATAGGCCAAAGGGTTCAAAGCGTGTAAAAAAAGTAGCGGCTTATAGTCCGAAAATTACGGTATATTTTCGGACTATAAGCCGCTACTTTTCGGACAATCCACAATCTTGGGGGTCACAACTCTAAAAATTAGTTATAGGAGCCATAAACAGCCTTTGACTGGGGGATCTCAGACTGCGAGAAGAGACTGCAGACTGAAGTTTATTCAGGCTGCTAGACAGAATAAAGCTTTCAGCAGATAACAGGAAGGCTAAATTAAATGCAGAAAGTTGCTTTGTTTTATAATTATGAGTTTTTAATTTCTAACATGAAATATGCTTGATTTGGAAAAGTTGTAAGTCTTTATGAATACTTCAGAGTTTAAAAGGGAATGTAAAGGAAGACTGCTGTTTTAGGAATACTAGCCATGCTAATTGCTAATGTGAAATGACAAAAGTGAAAATATCAATTGCATAATCATTTTTGCTTTTGTTCTAAATTTATTAAATCACTTTACATCTTATTCTTATATTTCCTCTTTTTCTTCTATGATATAGAACAATAACATTAAACCCCTGCCTCTAATCGAGTAGATTACACTAATGCCAACAAAAAACCTTTGCTTTTGGGTGAATTGTTGTTTTGCTTTCTATCTTTATGGGGTGGGGCCTCTGTAGACTGGACTTGTTCCTGAGCATCTGGTGCTTTATCTTTGTTAACTAAAAAAAAAAAAGTTAGGTCCTGTGGCTCTCATTTTTGTTTGTAAATCTGACCCCGAACTTTTCTTGTCTCCTGGGTGGATGTTTTTCTCCATCTTTAAGGTGGGAGTCATGTGCCAAATAATATGCAGACCAGTGACTCAGAGTGTATTTCGTAGCACATGATTTATTTAACCCATCAGCCAGTCTTAGTGCAGATTTTAGTAATGCAAAATTGAAATTCAGACATAAAGCAAACCACTTAATCTAGATAAGAAATATAGCCACATTTACAACACATATAAGGTCATATTACTCTATAAATGTAATCAAGGTTTCTGATTGAAATTGAAGCAAACCTCATGAAGGACCTTACCTGTCTTCAGTGTCAAAATGGTATAAATATTTATTCTTAAATACCAATAAAAACTTGCTTTGCTCTGTACACATTGTGTTCTTTGATGCAATTTGTTTAGAATTTAATAAATTCAGATGAAGGCTAGAGGACAAACTTTGATGCATAAACGAGGATAATCTGGCTTTCATTTGATTTTTCAGTTAGCTTTAAAACTACTGCTACGACTGTTTAGCTTCAACACCTTGTTAATTTCATGATCAGTGTTTAATATATTTATTTGTTTAAATAAAACAACGTTTTCACTTATGAGTTAGAACATATAGTTGTGAGAAAAAAATTGGCATCCACCAAAACTGGAATTGGGAGGTATTGACCATTAAAAAACGGACCAATGCATCTTGGGTAGCATACATGACATAGATAGTTTTATAAAAGATAAAACTATCTATGTCTAAAGAAAGATAAAATAAATTATGTTTTAAAAAAAAAACTTCACATGTATGACTTTATCTTCAAACCAAACACATAGAGTACAAGATCGTAAATCCTCAAAAAAGTCATGTTACATGCTTAAATATTCCACCCAGCCTCATGACATGTGTATGAAAGCTTGCTCTGTGTGCCCCGCACACTGTGTGTGTCAGAGGATGAGAGGGAAACGGGCTATTTTGGGGGAAGTGTTGCAGCACTGAACTGCTGCTTTAGTATATTTTGTGAGATAGAGAGTGATTGGTAAAATTGGAGTGGAGCTTGCTAACGGCAGTTTATGCCAGAATGACCAAATATGGCAACAGATTGCTGAAGAAAGGGAATACAAATGGTCGAAACTGTCTAGCATGGCTTACTTCATCACAAAGCACTTCCGTCTGTTGAGAAAGGGTGCATCTTTCTCACTCAGTGTGACTTTTCAGCATAGGTTGGGGGCAGGAAACCACAGAGAAGTGTGCAGCTAAACAAACCATAAATAGAAGCAAGGACCTGTGCTGGTTTTCATCTCTTCTTTCTTTTTTTCTCCCTGTCTCTCTTCGTCACTATGTAGGTTACCTCCTCTGCTCAGTGCGTTTCTTTATTTTTCAATTATGAATCATCATTGTTGACAGCCAAGCACAGGATGGAAATCGTGTCATCCTCCCTCTTTCGCTATCAGCAGCTTTTGTTTTTGTCAAGTTAAACATGTTCATCTGAATGTTCGTTATTTTTTTCCCTTGCCCACTCGCAGTATGACACAAACCCTCCACACAGATTCTAACCTATTTCCACGCATGTCAGAAGCAAAACTAGCGCTGTTTGCATGAGATGGCAGGGTGTTGACAACAAACTGGAAGAAATGCAAGTGCAGAACCACAATTGTGTCACAATCACCTGCCCTTTCAACTCAGTGTGGAAATGTACATTTACTGCTTTAGATTTTCTGAGACCTTACCAATTAGAATGACATATTAAAAGTAAAGGTTTCGGTGCTTGATCATGTTTTGGTAACTGGATTTTCCCATCAGAAACCAGTAATGAAAAACAATAAGTGGGTATTTGACTTAGACTTTTAAATACTATATATATAAAACATTCAGTCTTTCTTTCACCAAATCATGTAAAGCACCTTGAATTACCCTGCTGTTGAAAGTGTGCTATACAAATAAAATTGCCTTGCCTTGCCTTTATGTGGTCAAAGAAATCAGAGGCAAAGAGAAACAACAAATTGGCCCGTTTTCTTATATTCAGACACCCTGGACCCCTCATTTTGTGCTGGCCCCGTGATGTCACTACCCATAAATGATGGAGTGTGTTTTCCACATCGTTCTGAGGGAATCTGGGGGTTTTTTAATCCTCATCCAAGCGAAAGAAAATGTTAAATATGTGTTTATGTTGTATGTTCTATTTAATCTATGTTTATTATGTGATGAAATAATGCAAGGAACAACAGCTCTGATGTGTAGATAAAAAAAAAAACGTCTCCTACAGTCACAATATACAGCAGTCACAGAATTAGGTGTCTGTCTTAAAATGGGACAAAATGGGTAATTTGTTTTTTGTTGCTGATTTTTATATCACTGATTTACAAATCAACCACAAAAGAAGAAAACCTGCTTGTATATCACGTAAAAAATTTGTTCAATAAAACATTCAATTGTTTCATCATGGATTTCTAAAGAGAAAATCAACTAAACATAAATAGGCCAAAATGTATTTAGAAAACAAAACAAAAAATAATTTATTCATAAACTCTGAAAGTGCCTTTTTTCTCTACTTGTTTCCATTTTGTTGAAAGGCAAGGAAATACATAAATTAATTACCTTTTAAAGCTACTTCAGATGAACCCTGGGCAGTCTGTGATTATGATTTTCAGACTCGGCAGCAAATTAATGTAATGTGGTTTGTTGATAGAAAGGCATGCTCCCTGTGACGTGCCTCCAGAGTTGCAGTATGGTTGTTATCTCCCATGTTTGAAGAGACAAAGCTGAGCAGAGGCCAAGATGGTACAGGAAATGGGACAAAAGCTTTTTCCCTAAATAAACTGTTTCAAACCTATAATAGCAGCAAATAAAACCAAAAAATTCAGTCAGACAGCAAATTTTATGCATCTACATTGCATATTAAAAGTAATATAAATAGCTTAAGATTAGTCAGATTGGATGGGAAGCATCTAAATATAACATTTTGAATCTATTCACAAATTTGGATTGAGGTCGGGATTTATTTATTTTATGTTTGCAAAAAGCACCGCAGCAATTTCCTAATGTTGTGAACCTGTTTACACATATGGCAATAAAACCTTTCAGATTCAGATTCTGATTCTGACTGAGCCCCTGACTTTTTCCTGGTGAGGTCCCGCATCCCTACAGCAAGATGCTGCCATCACCATGAGAATTTTGCGTTCAGGGTGATATGCAGTGCTAGTTTTCTACCGTACATAGGCACACTTTCTATAGTTTTCTTTAAAAGATTCTGTAAATTTCCAAAGTAAACTTTCTAAATTTCACTCTTGACGTGTGAGTACAAATTAATATGAAAAGTAGTCAGGGGATATTATGTACAGGTTTGGTGGACTGTGGAATAGGGTTATTTCACTGGCTTCTGGACTAGCTTAGATCAACCATATTTCAAATTCTAGGGACGTAAGAAAATATCGACATGCTGATATATTGCAATATTTTATGTCATGATATTGTATCATTATTTAAAAGCAATTTATTGATTTTAATGTTTTTATTTTAGGATTTGAATGGAACCATACTGATGACAGTAATATTCGTAGTAAAATTAGAAGTATGACCTCTAGCTGGTGACTGTTTACACCTTCTTTGTTCCAGTGGATCAACTAGATCTAGTAATAAAACTAGATGTGTTAAAGTATGAAACAGGTTGGAGTGTTTCGAATGCTGTGAAAGTTTTTCTACAGTTAAATAAAGTTTTAAAAATGCCAATATATCGTCTTACTCATACAGTGGCTTGCAAAAGTATTCGGCCCCTTGAATTTCTCCACATTTTGTCACATTACAGCCACAAACATGAATCAATTTGATTGGAATCCACGTGAAAGACCAATACAAAGTGGTGTACACGTGAGAAGTGGAACGAAAATCATACATGATTCCAAACATTTTTACAAATAAATAACTGAAAAGTGGGGTGTGCGTAATTATTCAGCCCCCTTTGGTCTGAGTGCAGTCAGTTGCCCATAGACATTGCCTGATGAGTGCTAATGACTAAATAGAGTGCACCTGTGTGTAATCTAATGTCAGTACAAATACAGCTGCCCTGTGACGGCCTCAGAGGTTGTCTAAGAGAATGTTGGGAGCAACAACACCATGAAGTCCAAAGAACACACCAGACAGGTCAGGGATAAAGTTATTGAGAAATTGAAAGCAGGCTTAGGCTGCAAAAAGATTTCCCAAGCCTTGAACATCCCACGGAGCACTGTTCAAGCGATCATTCAGAAATGGAAGGAGTATGGCACAACTGTAAACCTACCAAGACAAGGCCGTCCACCTAAACTCACAGGCCGAACAAGGAGAGCGCTGATCAGAAATGCAGCCAAGAGGCCCATGGTGACTCTGGACAAGCTGCAGAGATCTACAGCTCAGGTGGGGGAATCTGTCCATAGGACAACTATTAGTCGTGCACTGCACAAAGTTGGCCTTTATGGAAGAGTGGCAAGAAGAAAGCCATTGTTAAAAGAAAACCATAAGAAGTCCCGTTTGCAGTTTGCCACAAGCCATGTGGGGGACACAGCAAACACGTGGAAGAAGGTGCTCTGGTCAGATGAGACCAAAATGGAAAACGCTATGTGTGGCGGAAAACTAACACTGCACATCACTCTGAACACACCATCCCCACTGTCAAACATGGTGGTGGCAGCATCATGCTCTGGGGGTGCTTCTCTTCAGCAGGGACAGGGAAGCTGGTCAGAGTTGATAGGAAGATGGATGGAGCCAAATACAGGGCAATCTTGGAAGAAAACCTCTTGGAGTCTGCAAAAGACTTGAGACTGGGGCGGAGGTTCACCTTCCAGCAGGACAACGACCCTAAACATAAAGCCAGGGCAACAATGGAATGGTTTAAAACAAAACCTATCCATGTGTTAGAATGGCCCAGTCAAAGTCCAGATCTAAATCCAATCGAGAATCTGTGGCAAGATCTGAAAACTGCTGTTCACAAACGCTGTCCATCTAATCTGACTGAGCTGGAGCTGTTTTGCAAAGAAGAATGGGCAAGAATTTCAGTCTCTAGATGTGCAATGCTGGTAGAGACATACCCTAAAAGACTGGCAGCTGTAATTGCAGCAGACGGTGGTTCTACAAAGTATTGACTCAGGGGGCTGAATAATTACGCACACCCCACTTTTCAGTTATTTATTTGTAAAAAATGTTTGGAATCATGTATGATTTTCGTTCCACTTCTCACATGTACACCACTTTGTATTGGTCTCTCTCCTGGAATTCCAATAAAATTGATTCATGTTTGTGGCTGTAATTTAACAACATGTGGAAAAGTTCAAGGGGGCCGAATACTTTTGCAAGCCACTGTAGTATCGCAATATATCGTCCACCCTGTATTGTGATACATATCGTATCACCGGATTCTTACCAATACACATCCCTATCATATTATATTTCTATTTCATCTATAATTCTTGAAATTATCGAGTCAAAAAGAGAGCAATAGACTTAATAAAGATGATTAAAAATAAAATGTTTCAATTTTTAAAACCTAAATTTTGTTTACAAAAAAATAAAAATAGTATTTTGGTATTTTCTTTTTGCTTGTTCAACACAGACACACACCATACAAGTACCAAATAAAATACCTTGAGGTTTGGGATTGTAACATAACATCTTGTGAAAAAGTTCAAGGCACTTTATCTATATGTTTTTAATTTAAAAAAAAACTCAAGTTAACGTTGTCTATCTTTCACAGGTAAATGGACAAAAGGATTCTGTCATACCGAAAAAGGAGACAACACACCACAGAGGCATCTCTAAAACTGTTACATTCCCTTCTTCATAGTTATGACTGTCTGAGAGTTTAAATAAAAAAGAAGTTCTTCACTCCCACCTCCATTCCAAGAGATTTCTGGAGCATTATACAACACCTCCCAAAAAAGACCTCCTCCTTACTGCTTATTAAGAAACCAAGGAAAGGGGTCAAACAAGGTATTCTGAACAAACTGAACCAACAGCAGAGAGACAGGAGGAAGGGCATTCTTTCTTTCTCACATGGTCAAGTCAATATCTGACAAAGCCAAAAACAGGAAGTTCAATAGTTGTTTGAGTGAGAAATACTTAGTTTCCTTTTGCAAGTCAGAGAATGAAATATTAGGAAATACTTCTGGACCTCTCTGAACTGCCTGTAATCAACCCCAACTTACTGTGTGAATTTAAAAATTCCCAACCTCTCCTGTGTGTGTATATTGACCTTATGGGTGCAGTGAATGAAAACATATCTTAGTACTAAAGTATTTAAAATTCCTCTGTACTTTGTAGATATCCAAAAGTCAAAGAGAGCACAGGAACACCAAACTAAGTACTGTTAAATAAAAAACTGACTGCATAAAGTCAAAAATTATCAAGTTCTGTGAACTAGACTGTTAAATAATATATATTAATCATAGGTTTATATATATTATAATTACAGATTTGCTATTACAGAGTTTGAGGTGCATATTGTGTTGGCTGAGCTCTTACATTCATTGAGACTGAGTTTGACAGAAGCAACTAGAAGGGGAGATCTTTGAAGGGAACATGGAGGCCTCCATTCGTCCCCATGTCCCATCTAATGGCTGACTTCAAAAAGGAGATTGATCTTCTTCCCCTTGTGCAAAAGGAAGCCAGCGTTTCCAGTGCTGATTAGAGCTACAGCCCTTCTATCTCAGAACTCCAAAACTGTGCGAATGTCCTGCCTCAGGCGTCAGCCACTGGCCATCCCCATGGACACAGTCAAGATCATCCAATCTGAGAAGTTTCCCAGAGAGTGCCCTGTTCCTGTCACCCAACCTCGCTATGCCCCAGCTCCAAGAGTGGCATGGGATGGTGGTGGTGAGGGCGAAATCATCGTCAACCAGGCCTGCAGTGACCTGACACTGGACATAGCACCATCTCCTAGGCCATTGGTCTCCCCTCCAGCCCCACTGATGCGCAGGGAACACAGCTTCCTGGCACAGCGCAAAACCAGTGCCAATGAAATCTGCTACCACCAGTTCCACTACAAGATGGAAGACGTCATAGTCAACCAGTACGTACTACGCTCTTCCTCCACCTCCTCCTCCACTTCCTCGTCCTCCTCTTCAGGTCCCGTCATGCCGTGCGAGCCCCTGGAATGCCCCACCTGTGGTCACACATACAACTTTGCGGGGAAGCGTCCGCGGATCCTCTCCTGCCTGCATTCGGTGTGTGAGGAGTGCCTGCAAATCCTCTATGAATCATGTCCCAAGTACAAGTTCATCTCCTGCCCCACATGCCGGCGCGAGACGGTGCTGTTCACTGACTATGGCCTCGCTGCTCTGGCTATCAACACCAGCATTCTGAGCCGCTTGCCCTCCGACCCCAATGGGCCAGTGCAGTGGGGCGGGGACGCTGACCGCAGCTGCTACCAGACTGTGCGTCAGTACTGCCAGTCAGCCTGCACCTGCCAGATTGCCAACCCGTTGTCCTCCTGTGGCATCATGTAGACAAGAGGAAGGAGGTGAGGGCACTGCAGATAAGACTTAACACTGCTCCCCACCAACACCACTCTTCTCATCTATAAGCTAAACCCTATCTGCCAAGCCCCCTCTCTCACATGTACAGTCAATAAATCCCTTCATAGATGTTATCTCTATATATTTAATAGCACAGATGGATACTGTGTGGGACTTATGGATGCTGGTGGTCCAGTATGAAGTAAATAAATGTATTTTATGTATGGACTGGAAAACTATTCACCGTCTCTCATCTGGTTGGATGTGTTTGTCATGACATCTCTTTACATGGGAATGCCAGGGGAGGTATGTCCCCCCAACCTAGGAGAATAAAGATAAAATAAATGAAAAATGTACCTCTGAGTGGCCTCTTTATTAGTGCTCTAAGTGATATTAGCTGCAGAAGACTGAAAGCATGAAACTATAAAACTGGCAATTTAGAAAGTCCAAATATTGTAATAGTAATGTTTTTGTACTGTGGGAAGCCGGGGTGCCCAGAAAGAAGCCACGCATGTATATGGACAATTAGATCTCAGGCTGGGATTTAAACCCAGGACCTTCTTGATGCCAGGCAAGTGTTACCAACTGTGCCACTCTACAGCCCAAATGAATCTTGTTGATGGTGTCATAGTTCTTAGGTTTTTGTGTGGGTTTTATTATCATTTTAATTTATTCCTTGGTATTATTTTATGGCACTTCCTTGTTTTTATACTTATTCCCTTTGTACTCTTAGATGTTTTCACCTTTTTTGTTTGTGTTCACCTTCTCATTTGTGTTTCCTTAGTTTATGTCTCTTTAGATCGTTTCCTAATGTATTTCTTCCTCCAGTTTCCTTCTGTTCTCCAGTGTTTCTTTTAGTTCCCCTTAGGTTCCTTCTTAGATATATTATCTTTAATTATTTTCTAGATTAGGTTTGTTTTCTGTTTCTTTTCACATCTATTCCTTTCCTGTTGTCTCCTTGCCATTTTTTCCCCTCTGTCCAGTTACTAAATGATTCCACCTGTGCTTTCCCTCTCACCTGCAACTGCTAATTAGTTCCTGGTCTTCTCTGTCACTTCCTCATTCCCTCCTCAGTCTGAATTCAGCTCTCATTCGCTCTATACTTGCTGGTCCGTTGTCTAACTTCCCCATTTTTGCTCCTTCTTGTGTCACTTCCTGGTTTCCTGAATTTTGTAAGTACCTGTGCCTTGTTCTTTTATTTAATTAAATCATGTACTTTACTTACTGCATTTGGGCCCTTTAATATACACAAACATGACAGATGGTAGCTTGCAAATACTATCACAATAGCCAATATTTCTTGTGTCTCACTGACAAGGATATACACAAGTAAACCTTGGAATAACCACAACTTCAATACCGGGTGTCATTTTTTATATATATTCTCGTTCATTTTTTTTCTCAGAACAAAGGCTGTAAATAAATGATGAAAGCTCATATCCTGACATTTCTGGCTAACTGCCATTTTGTAGTGTTGTCACAAGGGTTTGGGTGTATTCTAGATCACTGCTAAAAACAAGTATCCTTCTAAACACTTGTGATGGTATTTTAACCAAGGTCAGCAACACAATTTTTCCCCTGTTTAACACTGAATACAGGTGTTTAAGCACTATTAATACTTGACTGTAGGTTGTGGAAAAAGGTGGTTTTATTTCACAGAATAAATAACACTAAATATTGTTTCAATCCCACAGCTTTGAATGTAAAATAAACCCCTCATACAGTAGGATATTTTTTATGTTTTGAACATAAAAAAGGCAATGCATTCAAGTCAGTCTATGAGTAAATACAACTGCCATATACAAAGGTATATATCAAATGTGGTAAACTGTAGAATCATGAATTGTGAAGTTAGGAAGTCATTTTCAAAGTATTGCTGCTGAGGTTATTTTCTAAAGAAACCCCTAAATGTCAGGTCATAAAGATAGACACTGTTGTCCATTCAAATTGGCGACACTTTCTTTGACCTCCTGAACAGTTGGCTGAACCGTCGGCGGGCTGAGATCTTCTCTGAAGACTGCATCTGTTGGCTTCACAGATAAAAACATTCATCAGGCTAAGAGCATGCAGTGGGAAAATGAAGGTGGTATGTGGGCTATATATATATATTAATATATTACAGTATTTTTCTTTTTTAAACAGATAGATAAGCTAAAGGCGTGCTCTCAGCAGAACTTCTGAGGTAGCAGCTGTATCGTTGTGGATACATCTGTTTGCATCACACAAATAATATTTTCCCCTCAAAGGTTTCAGTGATTTAATGTTTCACCTTCTTATATCTGACACAGTGGACTCCACTCTTCTCAAAGACCCAAGTTTTAGCCTCTGGAATATATTTTTCTTGCTTGATTCTTCTTTTATTGATTCCTAAAAAAATTACCAAAAGCTTCAGTTAAAAAACAACCACAACAAAATAAAATACTTCACAATAAACAGAATTTTACTGCTTTGTCTTCAGTAGCTGCTTATATCCTACCATCTGCGTGACATCTTCCTCCTCTATCTCTCGTAGATCATTTGTACTAAGTTGCTGCCCTCTGGAGCTTAAGTTTAATTTTCCTGCATCAAACACAAACCGTAAGTTAACCAGCAATTCAATCCCATACAAGAACAACCATAAAAAAAATATTTTATCACTAGTGCTGTGTTTTAAAAATCCATTCTCTGATTCTAAATCAATTCTTGTAAAAATACCTAAAAATCGATTCATACGTCCAAAAATCGATTTAATCGTTTAACATTGTTTCCCCTTTTTACAGCTAAAATAGGAGAGAAAAGTCCTGAGGGCCATTTTAAGGCTCAGGCCTGAAAGGGTTAGTACAGTTTCCCCCTGGTGAACTGATACCCCCCCCCCCAGTGTTGTGTCATTGAATTACAGTCATGTTATTAAAGTAACAGCTAAAAAAAGTTTTTAATAGCACTGACCCATATCAAAATCAAATTGGATTAAAGCGAATCTTGATCATCGATTCTAACTCTGAGAATTGGAACAGAATTGATTGTTGAAATTTGAATCAATACCCAGCTCTAATTACCACTGAAATGAAAGATGCCTTACTTAAATGCAGCTTTGAAAACGTAGTGTCCGATGCGGATCTCTGTCGGAAATGGCGCGATTTTTGCTGCTGAGGTTCACTGGGAATTTCCCTTGCATGTTTTGCATTTTCAAGCCTGTCTTGGCCAACTTGAGCATCTCTTGAGTCATTCTGAAAAAAAAATGAGCAGGAATAAAACAATTTTTAAAGCTGTCATTCATTTGATAAGTATGGAACTGCATAAATGTATATTGAGAATCTAAGACTATCATATATGAATTCCTTGGACACCTCACCTTTTGTTCTTCATGTTCCTGGAGAGTTTCTGTCTCCATCTGCAAGGCTTGGTTTTGCATCTGCTGTTTGGCATACTGCTCCATCTTTTGACAGACCCATTCCAAGTAGCAGAGACCAGGACTGAGTTCATTTCCCTCAAACACACTGCAGCTCTGTACATATAAATCCACAGGACATAGATAGATAGATTAGATAGATAGATAGACTTGACATATTATAGAAGATTTATGTAGCAAATTATTTCTTTTAGTAGAAGCATTTAGATCTACAAGTCAAACTTTTAAATCCAGACTAAAACCTTCAATTGCATGGCTATTTGACCCATTACATGATAAACCTGCTGTGGGGAGGTAGCAGGAAAACAAATTTAAAAAGGGGCACACCACCAGAACATTAAATTAAAACCTTTGGACATTACACATAGCACTCATCTCTATACATAATGCCTCAGAAATCCGTAAGAAATAAAATGCAAGTTGTTTATCAACGACTTACAGTAACGCCCTTCATTGGATAGTTAACTTCTGACCAATTGGCATTACATTTTAACTGAATTTGACAGTACTGTAATATAAATAATATTGAATTGAACACCATGTAACTGGAGCCTGAATGTGACTAAATGCTGGTTTGTGCTGACATGAAATTAATCTGCATAATTTTAAAAGGTCTGATTTTATGAAGCACTTTTCTTGTCTTACTGAAGAGTAAGACACATCAACATGGAACATGGAGGAAGCTGGAATCAAAACCCACAATTTCCCCGCTGCAAGACTCTTCCAATAAAGTCACACTTGCTAGAGTCTGTATAAGTGAATTGATTTGGAATGGTTTGTCCACAAATGTGCCTTGGGATAACGTTTGTGGTGAATTGGCAGTATCTACAAAATGAAATACAAATTAAATAGACAGCATCTAAAAACCCAAGTACAGGGGCATTGTACAACTTCTCGGCTTATGTTTGTATTATTTTTTCTGCATTTATTACTGTTCTGATTGGCAGGACACAAGGGAAGCTTTTTACTTGGTTTATCTGCAAAGGACCCTTTTACATAATAAGTCAATGCAGATATTCATAATTCTGTAAAAATCTAACTCCAAAATCAGTTATTCCTTCAAGCTGGGGACACTTTACACAACTTTTACAGTCGTCACAGATTTTGAAAAGACTGGACACTAACAAACTGCACTTGCTGCTGGATTACAGACTACAGAATTTTCCAGACCAACTAAAGCCAACCAATTAATAGAAAATAGTCTCAGAATTTGAATGAGTTATATTTTTTCATGTGTCTCTTTTGTTTTGTCTCTTTGTTTGATTTTGAGTTGATAGTAAATAGTTAGTTGACAGTTTGTATTATGCCCACAATTGTTTTAATAATTTGGAATTGGACTTGGACTTTAAAAAAAAGTCGTCTCACAGCTGGTGTCATGACCATGCCTCTATTATTCATAGGCTGTCAGCAACAAGCATTTGCAGTTGGGTCGGTAATCACACTACCTGAATGCTTTCAGCTCCACCTCAAGAAATTCAAACATGGTTGTTTGACTATGACTGAGATCGGGTTGGTTATCCTCACATTATTCACCCTTTCTTACGGTGACAGATTTTTTTGCTGACTATCTCTGCTGACTGACTGTGATTATTTCACAATAATTGAGACTTTCCCCCACAACGATTCAGGGTTAAATTGAGCAAAAAACTGTGTAGCATGTCCCCACTCCCAGGTTTAGACCTGCTCTGTGGGGCTTCTAAACCACCAAATGTTAAAACCAGTGGAAAGCTGTGCTATAAACTTTGTTTAGATATTTTGCTTTCATAATAAGTTAAGTACTTAAAAAAAAAAAGAAAACTATTATCAGAATATCCACATTTTATTTGGCACCCTCATCAGGATCAATTTTGTAATTGAACTTTATTATGTTAGCATGCTAAGCTCGTTTTTTTTAAAAGCTAAATGTTAGTATGCTAATAAATGAATCATTTAGCACAGCATGTTCGCTTTCATGGTTAGCATGAGTAAATGTTAAAATGCTAACAAATGAATTGATGAGCACATTACCTTTAGCATAACAAGTTAGCTAGTTAGCCTTCACTGTTAGCCTGGCTAAATGTTAACATGCCAGATTAATCCATTAGCATGTTAGCTCACGAAAGGTAAATTGTTCTAATAGAATCAAATAACATACAATACGTTTCTAAGTTTGCTGTCATATCTCATGATTATTAAGATTAACTTTCAAAACAAATAACATCTCACCCTGTTTGGACAGAATAAGATGTTGTAACCTCATCAGATGAGCATATATGACAGACTTGCAGTTTATGACCTTTCTGTGTTGAATTCATGACAATTACTCAACCCCGAGATCAACAATACAAGGGAAACTTCTGCAAGCCCAAACCCAAGGATTGAAATATCAAGTTAGTCAAATTAAAACACTCAATCCTACAATTTTGACATCTCCTGCTCTTGTTGGTTGATTTTAACTCAGCTCTTTTAAATCACGATTGATTTTCTCTGACTGCTGGTTCAAACACGCCTACAGACTCTTCAGCTTCCTTCGCCTGTTTCCATTACTCTAACGTCTGCTCTCACCTAGTTAGACTGGTTTTGCATCCTTTCCACCAAGGACAGACTGAGGCTGTTAACATGAAAGAGATCCTGCATAGGTAATGACATGCCTGCCTTAAGATTTAGGAGGGACTTTGTAAATAGGTGTTGCAATCGTTTCAACTGAAGGCTTTCCTGTAATATTCACAAGCTTGTGCAATGCAAGACTGTACATGAGACTGATTCACTGATGAGTATGTATTCCTGAAACTAAACCACAAATGAATTTAAGATGTTGTTTTTAACTATGACACAATCTGCCCTGTATTAAAATTTAACTCTAAGGCATTACAACGGTTTGACTCATGAGTTTGAAAGTATCGTACCTGTGAGATCTGCTCGACAGAACCTACTGAAAGTGGTTTTCTCTCCATTTCTGACATTTGCCCAGTGGCGACGGATGGCTCAACCCTCCTCCTCACATTAAAACTCGCTGACCTTATACACCTTTTTAACTCAGAAGTGTGCTGTTTGGGCAGGGAAGAAGTTTTAGGCTGTTTGCTGAGCACCTCATAGACTTGCTTCCACCTCTTGGAGTCAGCCCTTTGTAGTCCTGGTTGACCATTTAGCTTCAAGGTTGCGGGGTCCTCTTCAGCTCTGCTGAGACGCAGGTTTGGAGAGGAAGACGAGGAGGAAGGCAACGGAGACAAGTGAACAGGAGACTGAGGTGTTGAAGTCACAGAGAATCTGTCGTTTTGTGCCAGGAATAAATCCATCTCTGTGTTGTCTGTTGACAAAGAACTGGCTGTGGCAGGATTTGGTGTCTCCCAGCTGGTCGTCTCCACTCCAGAGTCCACCGATTCTGAGCGTGGGTTTACTTCAATTTTGGAGACAGGTGCATGAGGCCCATCAGCATTATCCCATTGCCACTGGGATTTCGGACGAGTTACCTCCTCATATACATAACTCTCCATAAGGTTACCAAAGCTCCTGTATAAATTCATCTCTAAGACGGTTCCAGCTTCGTCCCTCAAACAGTTGCTGAATGCAAAAGGAAAGTGAGCAAGACTCACATTGAGGCAATCTGCGCAGGTAAGGTGATGTAGGGTTGGAAAAAAATTCCTATGATCTGCCTCTGTTGTTTAACCACGCCTCCTAACATCACTGCATGTAGATACCTGCTGCTACCTGTCACTAAAAACAAGGAAGGAAATTCTGCTGCAACTGTAATTGAAGACTAAGTTATCCCTTCAACTGTAAGAATGTTTAATGAACAAGTCTCGACACGTTTACATTGTTCTGGAACGTTTTTGTATTTATAAAAAGCTATAAGAAGGAATGTTGACGTCAAACAGAAACTACAATCTGGAGGTCGGCATCTTATCTGTTCCCCAAAAGCTACTTAGCATTACTGACTCCTAAAAACTTTTTTTGTCATGTGGATTCATTGTTATAGCGTGCATGTGAAAGAAAAAGCTGAAACAGTTCAAGCAATTTCGTAAAATCTACAAAGCAAACAAAGCAGGATTTATCAGAAACTGTAGGAATGTGTCGAACTGACTCTCCTGTCCGCCAACATGGATGGCATTCCTCAGGTGAATGCCGCTCAGGTCAACTGATCTGACGCACAGACTCATTTCTGTTAACACAAACAAAAAGATTTAAATAGTTAAATGGAGGAAACAAGTTCCTTTTGGTTAAAGACATATTGATGGGGGGCATGCAAGCCATTTTTATTTGCAATTGTATCATACCACTTGAACTTATGCACTTTTTCTCATTTAACAAACCACAAACTTGAATGTATTTTGGGGGGATTTTGTGTGACAGACTTGAACAAAGTAGCACATAATTGTAAAATAAAAGGAAAAGGATTGGTTTTTCCAAGTTATTTTTAAACACACAACATTCTAAAAAGTTTTGTTTTGTCAGGCCCCTTTTAAGCCAGTTTTAAGCCTGAAATGAAATCAAGTGTTACCAATTGCCTTCAGTTTGCTAATCTAGTCATCTTGAATCTTATTTAATCCCAGTAAACATATAGCAGTTCTATGAAGGTCTCAGAGGTTTATTTGAGAACATTAGTGAGCAAACAACTCATAAATACCAAAGAACACACCAGGCAGGAATGAAGTTGTGGAGAAAATGAAAGCAGAAATGGGTTATAAAACAACAAATAACATAACACAACTGCAAACCTACAAAGGCTGTCTTCCAAAACAGACATGCTGGGCAAGAAGAATTACAATCAAAGCAGCAGTCAAGAGGGCTATTGTAACTTTTCAATATTTTAAGTCTGTTTAGACAGTGTTCATTACCTTATTTATTTATGTGCTAAATGTAATAATATGATGCATTCTCCTTTTCTCAAAAACAATATTCAGTGCAAGCCAGATTGATCTGTTCAAACAAGTTCACTATCAATTTCCCCCAAAACAAGGTGCAACGCAGATCAAAAAGCATATTATTGGGCGGCTGATCTTCCGGTTGGTGGGTGTCTCCTGCACCTAACCATCCATTTGGTCAGTAAATCTCAGCCCTGGTCCTCAGGGTCAGGTATCCACATGTTATACAAATATTAGCATTAGCATTACTTCTTCTCTCTACTATTAAGTTCTGCAGAAGGTTGTTAATGACTACTTTCTCCAAATCAGCCAACCTATTTTTCAGTCTATGGTGCCAACTGGGAAACATCTAAAATATTTAGATCATCCTGGTGTGCAGTTATGTGAAGGCTGCATGACTGTTTGCTTTTTTTCAAATTCTTAATTGTTTCTCTCTATTTCCTTTTAACTATATCGTTAACATTTCTGTACACAAATCCTTAATCCCTAATAAATATTTCTCAATTCTCGCGGGAAATTGAGTTTTTTTTGTTTTTGTTTTTTCCTTTAAGCTGAAATCCACCAGGGGTCGTAAATGAGCGATTTTGAGACATCTCTTTCTAAACGCGTTTTCTGTTTGTGCTGTAGTCCGTCAGCAGGTTTTTGAAGACTTCATTTGTCTCGCTAAAACTTTTACATGTGTATACAAATATGCAGTTGTATTATTTTAAGGATTAAATGTGGTTTTGTTTTAGAGCTCATGCAACCCGAAGAAGAATCCTAAGCAAAAACAAGAAACCAACAAAAAGTCATTTTAGTAAAACTCTGTAAAATGTATGCAATAATGTAATTACTGTAACTAAGGGGTTGTCACATTCCCCAGTGTGAGGGTAAATTTAAACTACTAAATTATATATTTTTGTTTCCTTTACATTGGTTTTGTTCTGTTCTTGGTGCTCACGTCAGTCGGTTCTATATGACCCAAAGTTACACCCGTGTGTTTGGGTTTAAATTGCTTCTGTAGCAACCAGTAAACAGCGCATGAAAGCAGGAATCTAACAACGTGCTGCTCCAATATGGATGAGGGTGTCCCTGATCTTACCAAAGCTCTGTTTTCACAGGATCCCTGCCACATCCCGGGGTAAGTAAACGTCCCCTCACATATAAAAAGCGACTCTAAGAATATGATGTGGCTGTTTCATGGCGCTCCATCATCAAAACAACCCGCAATAATAGGAAAGAGGACAGTTTATTTCAATTGAAACGTTTCTCTGATTTTTTTTTTAAAGAGTAAATGGTTGTCTATCTCAATAATAATTGGTCTATAATAATTTAATCATATTTTTTAGAAAAATCGTTATGAAGAATTGAACAAATACAACAAATGTATTTACAGTACCTTGACCTCTGTCTTATTGGTGTCTTGTCTTGTTGAGAAAGATTACAACCTTGCCACAGCTTACCCTTGGAGTTTACTCCCATCCTTGGGGCAAAGTTCAGCTCAGCCCAGCCAGTGACCATAGCACAAATGTTTTCGGGTGTCTCCACAGACGCTCCACTGAATTCTGGTTTAGATTCTCTCACATCCAAGGACTTTTCCTGAAGCCTCCTCTGTATTTTCCTGGGAAGTACACAAAACAATATTACAAACACCATGTTTGAAGAGGTCGCTGTTCGTACATTTTTGTTGTAAAAGTCAAATCTTCTGATTTAACTTTCATACTGTTCATAGCAGTACGGCAAACTTCCTTTTAAAACCCTCTATGTATTTTAGGAGAGATTTCCCTTTTGATGGAAGAATACCAACAGTTGGCCTAAAACAAGGTTCTGACACAAAAGAGAATCTGAATCTCATTTGCTTGTTGTATAACCTGTTTCCCCCCAAAAAACCTGACTTGCCTGTCAGAAACATATCACAAAACATTTAAAGGGATCTCAAATAAAATTTCCGGAGGGGCAGATGCCATATATTTTGGGTTATTGTTTTATTTTTTGTTTAATTGTGTTATCAATTAGGTTCACAGGGCATTGCCCTGGGCTCAGGTTCAGCATAGGCAAGTCTTACGGAAAGAGCACAGCCGATCTGCTGTCTCAGAGGAAGAGGCACCCAGAGTCTGACACACCTCATCTGCCAGCAAGCATCCCTAATGGTGTCTTGAAGAAACCAATACCAGGATACACAGGTAGCTACTGAAAGTGTCACACACACTGACTCAGATAATAGGTAGGCTAATTTATCCTGCAGAATGTAATGATATCTGTATTTGTATTTAATTGCACAGAAAACAGAATTTGTATCTCTCTTATCTGCTTGCAATAAGTCGTTGAGTTGTGAACAGCAACATGAGACCAGAGTGTACATCTCTAAACGGCTGAATTATTCAGGAGAAGCTACAAGTGAGGTGAAAAAGTGATACAACAAATAGAAGGGGTTAAACAGGTCACTTGGTAGCAGGTTCGCAAAACCTGCTAAATGGGGTGAAGCATATGTTAATGTAAAATGCTTCCGTTTCTCAGCCACTGTGGGTTGAATGGAAATTCCTCAGTTCAGAATCAATATACTGCACATTTTTTTAAAGGTTGTGATTTTAAATCAAAACAACAGTGAAATAATTCCATTTCAATTCATTTCAAAAACACATTATTTATTCCAAAGGGTTATTAACTGTTGTGGTAACTCATATCATCCAAGTTTCTCCAAAGAGCTGTTGTGGTGGGGCTGTGGGCAGGAAGGATCTCTGACTGCAGCCGGTCTTGCAATGAATCTGAGGAGGCCTCTCATTGAAGACTGTTGCTGTATGACAATGTCATGATCGTCATGACATGCTAACAGCTCAATGTCCTGGCAGCAGAGACGTTATTCCACAATAACATGTCCTGGCTGACATAGTCAGTCATTAGAGAGATTTTGAAAATAATTATGAACAAAAGTCTACAAAAAGAACAAATCAGAGCTGACGTAAAAGAGCTGCTTCAAATTACTGCCACCATGAGCGGTGCATTCCTAGAATATTTAATGATATTAATGTTCTATTTAGTTCAATTCAATTCAAATTCAATTCAAATTCAAAAATACTTTATTGATCCCAGAGGGAAATTAAGTTGGAGACCTGCTCAGTGCTTTATTCAATTCAATTCAATTCAATTCAAAATTACTTTATTAATCCCAAAAGGAAATTAAATGTTGTTGTAACTCATTATGCAAGTTCCTTCAAAGATTTGTTGTAGATGCTGATGGCTGTGGGTAGGGATGATCTCCTGTAGCGCGCTGCAGATCTGAAGAAGCCTCTGACTGAAGACCCTCTGTAGTTGTATGACAATCTGATGTGGAGGATGCTCTGGATCTATGGCGTCTTCTTTTCAACTCATCAGGGTTTTGTGGCTGTAGTTGAGGTATTATTTGAGCTTTTGTGATGTTAATCAGCTGCTGCCAGTTGTAAACCACCTTGTTGCCATGGTTATGCATCATAACAAATGTCCAAAAATATAAAGTATCAGCAAAAATCCTTCCAGCTGCATAGCATTCAAAACCAGAGAGAACAGTTGTCCACAAAAACAATGTTTCTACCAGAAATGGAAAAATTAAAGTTTTAAAAAAGAAAAAAATATGAACCAAAGTAACAGAGTTACTTAAGAAAGTTAATTAAGTGATTTATTTTAGATAACTAAATGACTCTTATTTAAAAAGAGAATAAATAATCAAAGGCAAACTCCATATGTGGTTCCTACATATTTTTTTCTTTTTTCCTTGCTTTAGACAAAATATCTGACTTCCTGGTTGATTCTTTCTTTATAATCCTGCTAAACAGGTGGTTAATTAGTTAGTCATAACTTAAATGATATTTCTGACCAAAATATTTTATTTGCACTCACTGTTTATTATTTTGATTATGTGGCCTTTAACATAACTTGAACTTAACAATTATTCACCAAAATAACATTCTGTTAGCATATGACATTGGTCTCTGATCTTAAAGGTTCCTTTAGAGTGTGTGACAGTTTGTGCCTGTTCTAATTCTGCAATTTGTCCAAATGAAAATGTAAACTTTTTGTAAGAGAACTGCATTACAATAAATTAGAATATCATCAAAACGTTATTTATTTGAGCAATTCAAGTCAAAAAGAGAAATACATATATTATAAAGATTCTTTACATACACCATTTATAGAAATTGGCTTATGGTTAATGAAAATCCCAAATTCACTTTATTGGACAATTATAATACTGTAGATCAATAAATACTTTTTTACCATTAATGGGCTGTTGTTGCTTGCACATTCATGTAGAAGACTGCTGACATCCTTTAAAAGGAAGATAACCCACTAAAGGTTGATGCTTAAAAACTTGACCATTCGTACAGCATTCTATTCAAGCATATTAATGAAAAGTTATATTAAAAGGTAAATATATGGTAATAAAAAGGTGCATAAGCAACAGACCTACCTCTGTTACTGCCTTGACAACCTTCTAAAAAATAAAATAAAATACTTTTACTAGTTTATAAATCATTACATGGCTTAGCACCAAAATATGTTGAAGAGCTGTTGTCATGGTACCAACCACCAAGACCACTCAGGTCCTCCAACTCTAGCCTACTAAACATCCCTAGACTCAGAACTAAACATGGAGAAGCAGCTTTCACTTTTTATGCTCCCCTTATCTGGAACAGACTTCAATTCAATTCAAAATTACTTTATTAATCCCAAAGGGAAATTAAATGTTGTTGTAACTCATTATGCAAGTTCCTTCAAAGATTTGTTGTAGATGCTGATGGCTGTGGGTAGGGATGATCTCCTGTAGCGCTCTGCAGATCTGAAGAAGCCTCTGACTGAAGACCCTCTGTAGTTGTATGACAGTCTGATGTGGAGGATGCTCTGGATCTATGGCGTCTTCTTTTCAACCACTTCAAGGTTTTGTGGCTGTAGTTGAGGTATTATTTGAGCTTTTGTGATGTTAATCAGCTGCTGCCAGTTGTAAACCACCTTGTTGCCATGGTTATGCATCATAACAAATGTCCAAAAATAAAAAGTATCAGCAAAACTCCTTCCAGCTGCACAGCATTTAAAACCAGAGAGAACAGTTGTCCAGAAAAACAATGTTTCTACCAAAAATGGAAGAATTAAAGTTTAAAAAAAGAAAAAAATATGAACCAAAGTAACAGAGCTACTCCAACATGCTGCCACCTTGAGCGGCGCAATTCCGGAAATCACTTCCTGACGAGTGCAGAGCTGCTGAAACTCTGAACTGCTTTAAATCGAGACTAAAAACCCATCTGTTTAGAATTGCCTTTGAGTAAATGCTTGATGTCATATGTATGAAATGTGTTCATGCTCTCTTGCTTTTTTTTATTTTTCTCTTGCTTTATTGTGTATCATGTGTAATGTGTGTTTCTTTTATGTGTTTCTTTTAAATCACCAAATCATGTAAAGCACCTTGAATTACCCTGCTGTTGAAAGTGTGCTATACAAATAAAATTGCCTTGCCTTGCCTTGCCTTCTAAAATACTCAGGTCATCTGGTTCAAGTTTGCTTTGCATCCCCAGAATCAGAACCAAACATGGAGAAGCAGCATTCTGTATGCTCTTCTAATCTGGAACAAACTTACAGAAAATGGCACAATGGCTAAAACACTGAGTTCCCATAAGTCAAGGCTAAAAACCTGTCTGTTTAGAGCTGCCTTTGATCAATATTAGCAGGAACATAGATCAATTCTAGTCTGGATTGCAGCTTTTATTTACTTATCTTTATTTTGTCACTGTAATGTATGGTTTCCTTTTTTATTTGTATATTGTGTTTTGTTTTTATCATGTAATTATTATGTATCATGTTTTATCATGTATCATGATTGGGGGAGAGTCACAGGTTGTGGACTGGAGTCAGAGTTTTAATAGTCCCCAAATGCATCTATATAAAGGACATGATGATACAGTCCTCATGTTTCTTAATCAGAGACAATGTCAGAAGTGTCTTACCTTGGCTAAGGAGATAAAGTCTTTGTCACATAGGGTTAAATTTTATTTGGAAACTCTAGGTCTAAGAGTCTATAGGAAGAGCTGAGAGGCAAAGAATATAAGCTGCTTGAAATTTCTACAGTTAGTTTGATAATTTTGACTAGAAAAAGTCCAACCTCAGTGCAGCTGACACACTTGTAAAAACAAATTAGACTGTCACTGGGGTTCAAGGTTACTGCACAAATTCAAACTCTTAGCTAAGCGTCTGTTTAAATAGTCTAAAAACAACCCCTTAATGTTGATGTTTGCTAGGTTTCATTCCAAGAAGTAATAACTACTTTGGCTGCAACTATTCCGAAACTTGTCATAAAGCACTGACTGAAGCTTACCTGGCAGAACAGGCGAAGCTCCAGCGGAGATCAGTGCACCTACCTGCAATCACCACCAGCAGGAGCCAACACCCTGAGGTAAATGAATGATCTCTCTTACACACAAATCTTTAGCTTCACCTTTTTCTTTCTGTGACCCACTATAATGTTGGCAAAAAAGCTGATTATTTTAACACACAATGCATCCCATAGAAAACTTTTGTCAAGTGTTGATAATGTAGTCTTATCCATGAGGTTTTCTTTGTGTTTGGTTTGATTGACCGTCTCACGCTCCAGCAACTGCCTGATAACACCATGGAGCCACCTAACTTGGGCTCTGGTGCCTGTTCTAGTCAGAGCAGCTCCCTGCAAACTGAATAATTTACACATTCGTTGCTGTTCTGCCTTGGTACTAAATTACATCCATATAGGGCATTTTCTTTTGGTGGTAATTACATTTAAAAAGAGTAATTGATGTGATCTGTTCTGTTTGTTAGCAGTAAATGCCAGCATTAAACCTGAATTTAATGGTGTAAAAGATACATTTTTTCAAAACCCTTTACCCTTTTTCTCAACACTTTTTCCAATATTTTAAAATTATGTTCACTGATCAGGCATATCAATATGACCTCTAATAGTGCATAATAGTGCATCTCAAAGATGCTAGATTGGATCGAGATCTGAGCTGTTTCGAGACAAATTGTGTGCATCAAAAAGGTTTTTCTGCTCTTCAATCCCCTCCTAAAGTGTTTTTACTCGGTGGCACGGAGCGCATTAACCAGCTGAGACCGAGCCAATTTGGGAATACCATTTCCACCCTAAATGGTCTGTGGCTGGTTCCTGACTGTTCCTTCTTTAGACCACTGCAGACCAGGAAGATCACACAAGACCAATAGTTTTGGAGATTGCCTGACCTTGTCGTTTAGCCATCCCACTTTCAGCACTGTCAACTTAGCTGAAATCCTTTTACTTGACCATGTTTTGCTATATCTAACACATCAAGTCTGAGCACAAAATGTTACTCTTACATATACATGTCACCCCCTCTAACAGCCTCTATGATTAAGAGATAATCAGTGCTAATCACTTCACTGTCAGTGGTCATAATGTTTTGTCTGATTGGTGCAATTTTATTATTTAAATATCTAATCTTTGCTGATTTTAATGTTTGTGTTATCTTTTGCCCAGAGACCCAAACCACCACTGACGATGATGTTGGACAATGTGTTCCTCTACAAGCCCTCAAAGCTCTTCATTCCTGCAGTAAATCCATACCAAATGGATGATGATGACCCCCGCAAGTACTTCATGCCAGGTACAGAACACAAGATAATGTGAAGCTGCAGAGCACTTACATAAGACACCTTATAATTAATCAAACAAGAAGCTCTTCACAACCTTAGCAGAGTAAAGGTTTTCTCCATAGGTTTGACCTGACGCAAGTGATGGGAGTCGTTCTGCATGGACTTACCAAGTGATGTCTTTTCACAGGGTATACAGGACATGTGCCATTTTCCCACTCTTTGTTTGGCAGAAGATTTTCCATCACCACCAACCAGGCACTAATAGAGTATGGGAGGCACCAGAGACGCTTGAAGTCAAAAGAAAGAGACAGGACAACTCATCTGCCCACGTTCTATACATCCAAAAAAGGCGTGGTGCCGGGATACACGGGACATATACCAGGTCTGTGGTTCCAGCAAGCTTCACATAACAAAACCTCCAGACTTCCTACATCACACATGCCAATGAAACTTACCAGTGAGCCTAAACATGATGTCTGTTTTTGCAAAAATCCCACAGAATACAGGTTCATGTTCGGGCATACGCTTCGTCAGCTCTCTGAGATCGCAATGGAAAAGAACTACAGGAAAAGCACTGATCAGGAAAGGCCCCATTAAAAGCAAGACAATGCTGTAACATGTGCAAATTTCATGAACAATAAAACTGATTGCAGCAAAAATGTTTTAGGTCTTTATTGAGAGAGACTGATTGTCATAGGGCTTTAGAGGAAACAGCCAAGAAAAAATAAAAACAGAAAAAAATGTGAAAATGAAGAAAAGGGTTAAACAAATTTTCACGCTTACTAGAGAGCGTTACAAATTCTCCTTTTGCAAAATGCAAAAAACACATTTTATTTCCTCTGTTTCTATATGTATTTTATGAACACACAAACACACCTGCCGCACAGTTAATACCTGAAACAGCCACCAGGGGGGTTACATTTGTGCAGGGAAACAACAATGAGGGAAAAAATATATACAGTCAATGGGAAAAACCCAGAATATTTTCAAAACGAACTGTACAACTAAGAGAGATCACTTAAGGATAAGAGCACCTACTGCATGTTGCTTAGTTCATGCGCCTACAGTGAA